>CM050399.1:55326501-57766421 GCA_027562975.1 Rhynchospora breviuscula
CTGTCAAGATGATTAGTATCACCAATGAAGCTACGACGAAAGAGAGCTCACGGCCGTGTAGCTCGGATGCCTGTGGATTTGTTTCAGAAGTCATCGTATCGTTAATACTCGACATGTTCGTTTAAAGAGAGAGAGAATAGGTGATAATGAGATCTGATCTGGCTAAGGGAGATGTACAAGTTTTGAGTTGTGATTTGACTCTAATATATAGAGAGAAAAGAAAGATGGTGTTTTAATAATAATGTGATAATGATTCTCAATTTAAGAATTGTTAGACCTACTTAAACTAGTACGTGCTTTGATCTAATAGCTAGATAGCCTGTATCCAAATAAATTGTTCCTACAGTTATTTTAATCAGTGATATGTTACAGCTTTATTTTCTTTATAAGCACACTGAGTTAAAAATCACTGATTGGTTGCTTAAACAGTTGACTCGTTCAAGAAAAAAAAGAAGTCCGTTTATTCGCCACATGTTACAGTTTTATTTTCTTTATAAGCACACTGAATTAAAAATCACCGATTGGCTGCTTAAAAAGTTGACTCGTGCGAGAAAAAAGAAATCCTTTTTAACAGTAGCTATTCTATACTACAGTACGTACGTTTATATTATCATTTTCTTTTTGGAGCATTTCAAAAGAAATTAAGGAAGTTACATGACCAGATTAACTCAACTGGTTTGAATAATATTATATGCGATAGTATCTACTACATATTATGATATTAGTTACACCGTAACGATTTTTCATTAACAGCCCACCTTATCTTACATTAGATACAATTAATCCACATGACAAATTAATAAAGCAAGTCTTTCCAACTTGAGTAAATCCGTAAAATTATGTGCTATAATTGTCACCTCTGTATAGTATTATCCGAGTATATATAATATAAACCTAGCTATAGCATACCCATACAAAATTAAATAGAATTTAATAGAAATATAAATGTGAAAGCTATGTTTTCGTGCACTCCAAATCTAATAAAATTTTATAGAGCGAACTCCTAATAGAAAAACAGAGAATAGGCTTTAAAATATACTGGGCTAAGAATAGAATATGTAGTTTACTGGCATATGCTAGAAGAAAAATCACAAGTCTCTCTCCTTCAATCTAAGGTGAGATATGTCAACGTATAAAAAATTTCAGTCACCAATGGTGGTCGTTTGAAACCACACTGAAAATTAGAATGATTTAAACATAAATATATAAAAAAATGATGTTACTGTCTACTTCCACGCTTCCACACCCTTGAATTCGTAAGATATATTTTATAAAACAAATTAATAATCGTATTTAATAATTCTTGAATTAGAAAATTTTTGTTCTCATTCAAATTTTTTTTTTTTATAATTAGAATCTCATCCTTAGGGTGACAAGAGAGACAACAAATTAATTAAACACTTCTTATTTGACTAATAACATGTTGTGCATATTTGGAGTATATATACAGTAATTGTTCCTCCAAAATTTATTTGCCTACTTTTCAGCAATAAAAGAAAAATAAACAAATATATATACCGTAATTTCAGGACTGCAGAGACCTCATTATCTGTGCTGCATTCTTGTGCCAAGTGCCTGAAGACGCAAAGACCTGATCAGTAAAATTCCACTTCAAAAGAGTGTGTACACAATAGTTCCTTCAAACAAAATCTGCGCCGTCTGATTTAAATCATTACGCCCAGTACTTCTACTTCCGGACTGCTTCCTCTAAATAACAAAGGAGCCAAACCATCTTAAATTTGTGTTTGAAAGTGACATGGAAAAGAGAGAATGGGCACATCTTCATTCAAGCCATACCAAATTTCACACACCTAGCAATAATGAAAATATGTACAATTTATTTTATTTTTTATAATTTTGATAACCGTTCAATCAATCATATAGAAGTAAAATAATTACAAATATTTTCCTATCTAGTAAGTAATCCTATCCAATAAATAATTGTTGTTCTTTCTGATAAATATCTGTTTAGCAATTAATATTTTATTGATTTTGCAACAAACATAAAGGGCTGTTTCAATCTAATTAAGATGCAAGCAATCTACAATGGCTTAAAAACATTCTGAGAGAGTAGTCAGACTCAGACCTCACGTGTTTCCACATCATTTTATCAGAAATTCATAATCCATCGCAAATAAAAATCTATTGTCCATTTGTCACACACTTTTTCTTCTGTCCATCGCTCACATCCATTTCATATCAGACGAGCTAATACTCAAATTCCAAATTTCCAACTGCCTTTCAAATCTGGTGGCATTGAAGACTACCAAATTAGATAACTAAGTATGTGGGAGAAAAGAAAAATGCAACTCATTCAAATTCATGACTACACGCAGTCAGCCAATCGCTTTGTACGATAGAGACGGCCATACAACACAAAACTTGCAATCGTACGCGATAAATATGACTCGCAAAATATATTTCATTAACAAAACTACACATAATTATTCTTTTTTTTAATTATCAGCAGTGCGCGCGCTCCTTAGTTGTGAAATAGTTAGCCGCCTCTATAATAATAGAAGCAATAGAGACGTTGACGAAGCAATTGAAGGGAATTCAGCCAACAGTAACCCAGTACAAAAAAAAAAAAAAAAAAAAAAAAAAAATTTCTTATTGACTTCCTCCTATTTCATAGACGTCAACCCATCATCTACTGGAGCCTGGAGGTCTCCTATATTGGCAATAGAGCTGCTGCTACCAGAAATAAAGTATCAAATTTAATTTACATCACAGAAATTGCTGAACTAAAAAGAAATTTTGCTTTGATGTTTACTCTGAAACAAAAAGAAATATATCAACAAAAAAAAAAAAGGAAAAGGAAAAAAAAAATTACTCTGCTCTTCTCTATGACAAAATTCAGAAACTTATTACCACAAATTAACCTATATGTCCGTGAACAACTATTTGTCAAGTTCAATTCTTCATGTTTTATTTTTGTACAAATGGATACATCAAACCACTCATAATTTAAATGCACCTACTATGCGATCCCTTTGCTATTGGCATCCTCACCCTGTTGCTCTCTCATTCTAAGCATCCTCTGCAGGGCCTGTGAATGGGGCCATTCTGGCACTCCTCTGGTGGCTGCCTCTCGAAACATCCTTTCGGCTCTTTCCAATGCGGCATCCACTGTATCTTCCAACAGGATACCTCTGCCCTCCCCTCCTTCAACCTCGCTCGCGCTGGCCTTGCCATCTGTCGCCTTTCTGAATGGCTTCCTTGTGTCGGCAAACTCTATGTGGGATAGTGGAGATGGTTTGTGCTTTTCGTAGTATTTCCTGAAATTCATCATACAAGATGGTAACTCGTTGGTATTAGTTTAAAGTTGAAACACAGCAATTTATTTGCACATTAATGCATTGTAACACACTTGATAACAATGGTGGTAACTAGATTAAACTTGTGTGCTTGCCATCTAGAGAGGACTCTATATCGGTACATAGTTCAAATTAAGTTTTTTGGCGAGGAGCTTTGGTATTACTGCTCTTTTTTCATCATCTGTTGTTGTTGTTAGGGCTGTGTAAGGTACTCAAAAGTATCAGATATGAGTTTATCAAATTCTTAATTACCTCCTCCCCCGCAATTTCTTAATTTCTCAATTATGTATTAATGTATAGCGTTAATAATAAAATTAGTTTAATCTGTGTTCTCAATTGCTCATTCTTTGAAACCATAAAAATTGAGCAATGTCAATTTTATTCACAGAGCAAGTGAACCAATTAATTAATCATCCTATAGTACCTGTCACTCTCCACCTCATGTGGATCACGCTTGGCCGAACACGCCAACCTTCTCTTCTGCTGGAAAAAGGGTCCTTCGGATTCTATCGTCACCTCATGGGACTCCAATTTCCCAGAAGGCGCAAAAGGCGGCACCTTCACCTTTGGATCATCGGTTGTGGGCAGGCTTTCAAGCCCCGAAACATGGTCTTCGCCTTTCTCTTGTGCCTCTTCAGCACCAGAAAATTTTGCAGGCATCTCAGGGTAGTCGTCCGAAGGCGCCTCACCCGGTGGGTCACCTGAATGAACCTTTGTGTCTCCGGCACCTGACGCCTGCGACAAGGTGGCGCGACGTATTGCTATTGCGAGGTGTGTTTTGGAGATCCGAATCAGCCGTGGTGAGAAAGATTTTGATACAGCCTGCATTATAAGTAAACTCGATTGACGAATTGCTTGTTTTTGTTTACAGTTCTGTTATGGTGTTCATTTTGCAGCGTAGATGGGATTTATATGAGAAGGAATAGAGGGTGTTGGTGGTGAAGAGTCTAGAGAAAAGAGAGCATGCAGTGGGTGACATGTGGAGATGGGACATGTGAGAAGGTGACACGTGGCAAGGATGCTATAGCTCCTTCACTCTCCACTTCTCCAGATAGTGCTGGAACTTGCTCGGTTGCCGATTCTGGCACCCGAGAAAAATATATTATTATATATTGTGCCGTGAATGAAGTTTGATGTGCTTAGGCTTCCTTTGGGCCTTTAATAAAGCACCAATGTACGTGAGCAATTAATTCCCTTAGTGGTCCGTTTAACATTCACATAGCAGATCTGTGAATTTGGGCCGTGTGTATAATAAAAGCCCATTATTTCGAGAATTTGAAATTCATTATATCAAGAGAGAAGTGGACATCAAATTAAGAGAAGTGGACATCAAATTAAACGTAATACGTTTTGAGTTTTCTAATACTTCACAAGTTTTAACTATTCAATTTTTGGGAAATATAGAAGTGGACATCAAATTAAACGAATGTTAGTCACTAAAGAACCAATTATAGCAATTAGCCCTACCTAAGTTAATTGAAAAAATTATACCATATTTTTATTACAAACCCAACAAATACTTAAATCTTGTTTTACTGCAAAGCTCATCATTTATTTTAATCCTTTCTGTCCTTTTTCATTTTACATTTTGGCTTACTTTAACTTGTTTCGGACAAAAAATTTAATAGTAGTAGTTGTTGTTGTTGTTTCATTTTCCATTTTTAATTCCCACAAAACGACTCGTACCTAGCATTTCAACTTGCCTCTGAAGTCTAAACATTTCAAATCTTTCGATCAGGCAAGTGCTTTTGTGAAGAAAAGAGTGAAAATGTGACACAAACAGATAGAAAATGTGACACGCCCACTCTGTCCTGCCTTTTAGTTAAACTCAGATAATGAGGCTTCAATCGAGGACTGGATGTTCTCAAGTATAGATTCTAACTACTTTTCTACAATGCTTTAGATCCTTTTATCTTTGGTTGAACCTGCCTACAAGGCCTTTACAGTCATCCAACAATGATCATTATTGATTGGCACCTCTTGCACCTCTTAGATTAATTTAGAATCTCAAAGCATCTATCATGAATGATCATTTTTGTTTGGCACCTCTTGCAAAACAAACTTCCAACTTTAGACAACCTTCAAAAGAGGGGATGGAACCTTGCCAATAGGTGCTGTCTTAATTTAGTATCTCAAAGCATCTATCATGAATGATCATTTTTGCTTGGCACTTTTTGCAAAACAAGCTTCCAAACTTAGACAACCTTCAAAAGTAGGGATGGAACCTTCCCAACAGGTGCTGTCTTTGTGCTTTAGATGCTGTGAGCCTAAAACAGCACTACACCTCTCTCATGCTTGCCCTTTCTTCTGCTCTACACTACAAAAAGCTTTATCATCAGGTAGGCATCCAACCACCTTAGCAAGTCATTGCTAGAACTAGCATACTCTCCACTTAGCCCTAAAAAAAATAGAGAGAACTTCTCATCATCAACTTTGTGGTTTGAAAAAAAAAATAATCTTTCTAAGTCAACCTCACTCATTGCTATGGAAGGTTTAGATGAATAGAGGGCTCTGCAACCTCCAGAACTTGATCAGTTTATGTATTAATTTCTCACAAATTCTTCTCTCTTTTTTCCTCTTTCTTCTTTCTTTTTCTTTGTCTAGTACTCTTTTTCTTTTTTCTTTTTTTTAAAAAAAAGATAATTCAAACATCTTAGGAATAAAATTTACCTTGATGTTGAACCAACTTAGAAATAACACTTTAGATCTCCAAAATATCTATTCTTGATCATTTAGGAATAATATTTTTTACTTCGAATAACTAATCTTCATTTTATTCTTAGGCAATCCAAATGCGCCTAATTGTTTGTTTGTTTTTTTTTTTTTTTTTTTTTGCAATCGATTTTGTATTGGATGTCTTTTGATATTTTCTTTGTAATTTTTTATTTCTTTCGGTTGTTCTGATTAGATTGTAATATTTTTTATTATAAATATATAATTATTTATTTGAATGTTTTAGCCTTTTATTGGTTGGTTCTCGACTTCTCGCCATCAGGATTTTTCAACAAAAATATTGTCTTTAAGTCGTTGTAGAATAAGCACGGGTTTTATGTATTTGTGTTTGCTTTTAAATTTTTTTCTCGTCTGTCCATAGTTGAAAATACTATTTGATAATATGGTCCATTCGGCAATTTCAGAATAAATTGAAAAAAATATAACAAATTTACATTTCGATAATATTTTTGAGATAATACCCGAAAGTCTTTCGGCAGTTTTAACTGCAAAGAAAAATGTGAAATATTTTTATTTTGAATCCGGGGCCCAAAAACTAAGAAAGAATTAATGGTTATTTTATATTTTTATATGACAATAACTGACTAAAGGTCTAAAATGTTATTTTTGAAATAACGTTAGGCCCGTTTATCCAGCCCTGAGCCCTGCATAATTCCAGTTTATAAATTTCATTTTTAACTTAATTTTATTTATTTATACTTAATAGCGATTCAATCTAAATAATTTCCCGCTAACATCGTTAAGCCAATAAGCCGTGAGCACCTAAAATTTGACTACATGACGAAATATTGACCTCATTCCATGGTAAGTTCCCAACTAAACTTGTAAGTTTGCGCTTGGGAGAAATCAGAAATGTGTCGGTGGGTAAAATAGTGGCATCCGACAAATCTGACGCGTTGAATATGGTAACCAAATTTATGAGGTGCATGAACACCGTGCTCTGTCCGCTTTAGACCATGTGATTTTGTTTTAAGTTCTAACACTTGATGATGGGCCTATTGTGACCAATTAAAACCGGACTAAGATCTCCTCTCTTTCACATGTCATGACTGTATGCATTTATAATTTATAAATTATACGTACGCCGCTCTGACAAGGTCCTAAAGTTGTAAATGGGAAAAGAAGACTCGTGTAACATAAGTCAAACCAATCACTGTGCTGTGTTCTCTCTTTTGTCCCTATTCATTTTATCCTTGCTGAGTTATCTGTGGCAATTACACAATTGTGATGCCTATTAAACCTAATTTATGAATGTAAGTGACTCGCTTTACCATTGGGAGTTTTTGTATCAGGCCACTTACACTCACATGCTTGTCTTTAATTTGCTAATTTGTAACTTGTAAGTGTTTGTACTTTAGTTTTGACTGTTATTGAAGCCGCTATGGAAAACACCAAAATTTTCATATATTTATCTTCTAGACTTTGCTCCATTATCTAGTACAGGTGTCAATACCACATCTATGATTGGGCGGGCTTGATCTTTAAAATTTTTTCTAAAGAAAAGAAAATAACCCATTAAAATAATACCCCTTCTGGGGTCCAAAACTGCTATCTTGCTCTAAAAACTTATCATTCAAAATGGAGCAACATATAGATAGAACTTCATAATTCACACATCCAACAAAAAGTTGCTGTCATGTGAAATTGCTGTCTCCACTACAAGTCTAGGAACAGCTGTCAAAAAAAAGGGCAAAAAAGAAAAAAAAAAAAAGAAGATATATGTATATATTCTAAATTAGCCAAAAATTGCTGGAGATAGCTTTTGCTCGAACAAAAGATCGTTAAATCAGTTGGATGAACTTTAAATTCTTCTAGGAGCTGCTTCCTACTAAAGAAAGCTGATAATATTCTATTTTTCTTTACAACCAGTATCAGCCTTTACATTTTCATGACTTATGTTATTCTGGGTAGCAAGCAACTACTTGAAAAAGAATTGAAAGTATTTAAATACCTCAAAACAAACTAGCAAAGTGAATAATAACTAGCAAGTATATTCTTCTTCCCCTTTTTTGTTTATACCGCTCATGTCCAAAAGCCACAAAAACCACACTTCAGTCCTCACTTACCGTACGCCAGCTCTCTCTTCAATCTAACTATTTCTCCTACAAAAACACACCAATAGTGCTCCTCACAGATCATATATACATTACAGCATCTCTCATTTCATCTCCTCCATTTCCAAACGAGCACCAAAACCAACATTCAAACAATGCCATCTCTTTCTCTCTTTTTAAAACACAAGCTCCTCGTCTCACTCTTCTGCGTCTACCTCATCCTTCTCCTCCTTCCTTCTAGGCCTCACCACTACAGACCCCATTACCACCACCGCCGACACCTTGCCTCAACTGGCACCGATCCCAACATTGCCCGACACTGTGACGGTACGCTTTACCCGGAGCTCTGTGTGTCGACCCTTGCCACCCTTCCGAAAACCGACGTCCCTATCTCTGAGGCCATATGCCATGTCATAAAGCGCACCACCTCTGCAGTACACAACTCCTACTCGAACTGCTCCTCGTACCTGAACCACCTCCGGAATCTTGACGAGCGTGACAAGCTCGCCCTTGAAGATTGCCTCGATTTGCTCGATCAAGCACTTGATGAACTCTCAGCGGCATTCTCTGATATAAAAAACTCGAGCTCAGATGACTCAATCAGCACAGCTCAGACTGTGCTGTCGGGTGCCTTGACTAACCAGTTCACTTGTCTCGACGGGTTTGCTTTTGCACCAAAGGCCGGCGCACGTGTGAGGCCGTACATCAAGGGTAGATTTTTCCATGTAGCACACCTCATCAGTAATTCACTTGCCATGGTCAAGAAGCTCCCGCAAAAGCGCCGCCACCTTCAAGAGACCTTTGAAGGGTAATGTAGAATATATCCATATATAAATGTCCTTGCGAATTAAGTTGTAGATAAGTTCAATTTATAATGTACATTATAAGTTCCAACCATACATGATACATTATAGGTTCAATTTCATTTAATTTACACATGACAAAAATGGTACATTATCTTATATTGCAACTATTTATCCTCATTACTAAGTTACTAACTAACCAACTTATAATGTACTCAAGGACTGATCATATGTCTAAAGGTTTAAAGTAATCAGCATCATGCTAAATCATCATTCAATTAATACGAATTTGGGGGCTAAAATAAGGTACATTGTCGCAGATATGGCAGAATAACCCATGGGTACCCAAAATGGTTGTCGCGCAAAGACCGGCACCTGCTCCAAGCGTCGACCAACACCACCATAATGGCCGATTTAGTGGTAGCCAAGGACGGGAGTGGCAATTTCACAACTGTGACGGATGCCATAAATGCGGCCCCGAACAACAGCGATACACGCTTCGTGATTTACGTGAAGGCCGGGGGCTATTATGAAAATGTGGAGGTAGGAAAAACCAAGACGAATATAATGCTAATAGGAGATGGCATGTGGAAGACGGCGATCAAGGGGAATCGGAACGTTGTCGATGGATGGACCACTTTCAGGTCTGCAACTGTAGGTCAGTGCTTCTATATTGCTTTAGCTTTTTATTCTATTTATTTAGTTTCTTTTTGTTATTTTGTTACTCTTCTTTTCTCTTTAGATTAGTTCATGGGGCTTTCTTTTCCATTTTCTAATAGAATCCGCTCTTATTGGTTCTGACGTGTACGTATTTAGATTATTGGTTATGCACCAAGTTTGGCAATCATCTCGTGACAAAGAATAGCATTAATTTGGTTAACAGTAATTCCGAAATATTATTCATTGCTTGGACGAGTGAGTAACTGTGTTTAGAATCGTTACTAACTCCGTTATTTCACTATTTTAATAAATAAAATTCATTTAATATTATTTTTGAAATTTTAAATTAATGTGCTAATTAATTTCATTAAGTTAATTATTTCATGATCCAAAAGCATTTTAAGAAACAATGAATGTACCAAAACAAGCACGAAAACAGTAACATAAAAATTTAAAGTTAGTAATTAATATCTAGTTGCAAAAGTATAGTTAGATATTAAAACCACTTCTTTAAATATCTATAGACATTAGACAACAATATAAACATGACAACATTGACAAGTTAGCTTTCTGCATTTAATATTATATCTTTTCCGTAATCGTTTTACAAACCAAACACCAACAATTTATATTTGATAAAATTTGAGTGCGCATGCTTTACTCATCATCCGGTTCTTATATTGCTTGGAGGGCCCTACACATACAAGCTACTGGTGAGTATGGAGAATTGGAGATGGTATATTTTGAGACGTGCATTTTGGCTTATAATTTTTTTTTAAGAAGTGAAGTTCAAACGTCATGTATTTTCTGTAATAAACACATCTAACATCATTCAAAAATAATTAATTCATATTGGTAACGTCATGAACTGTTTGTCATACACTATATCATATGGCTACGATTATTAACTTGCATGCGGATATTATAGTTCATTGAGCCAAAATACTTTTAAGTAAATTATGACAAAAAAAAATTGTACCCATGTAAATATAACATCTTTAAGGTCGAAAATAAAAAAAATTTATTTTTAAAAAAGTAACAGTACTACGGTCTACGGAAGGAACAACATTCCATACTTTCCACTATCACATCATTTTGGTGTTAAAAATTGCTGCGGCTTCTGCGCCAAAAAACTAGTGGCACGCACAACGTATTTCTCCCATGATTAAGACAAAATTAAGTTGCCACAAATTTGAAATTTCTGTTCACAAAGAATGCGCGTGCAATTTATTTCCTGAAATTTGTCCTTAAAGTTGGGTTTGTGTTTGTAAATGGAGCGTGCATGTACATGTATTAAAAAATATTGAAGAATGTAATGGTCCACTATGCTTCTCCCACGATTAAGACATCTCTTGCTTCTCGTTGTAAAGCTTCTTCTAGCAACGTTAAAGGGAAATAGCCAATATGCCAGCTGTCTTATTTATGGGATACATCATACATATTCACCTACAAGTCCTTTGAAGAGTTCATGTCATATTATAAATCTCTCTCAAAGAAAAAACCTAACTGTTAACTTAAAAACACAATTATTAACTAATAAAAATATATAATTATTCACAATTATTAATGTTCAATTTGGAGAAAAAATATTTATTATTATAGATACCTATATAACTTAATAATAATTTTGATAAATATAAAAGTTGAAATTATGTAATACGACTAGACAAATAATTATAATGAAGAAAATAATAGATTATAAAAAATTGAATAAATCAGATGTGGGCTCCAAAACTTAAGGGAATCATAAATAAGGAACTGATTTTCACAGTATGCATATTCAATTTATCTGGGTCTCAATTCAATGCACGTCCTGTCTTTTCTTGTTAGGCATTAAATTTCTATATAGCAATGGCGCGCAGGACATAAGCCTATTTATTTTCAAGTTTGTTAGGAGTACTTGCAAGTCATATTTAATGACTTCATGTGTGTATTTTGGATGACTTGCAAGTCAAATTTGATATAAATCGGAAGTGGTTTTGTTGTTCGTCAAGTGCCTAAAGATATTAAAGCCACTGATTTTTAATTCATCAATCCTTTTTTAGATGCACTAAATCTTATTTATAATCATCTAAATTGTATCGAAATTTTTGCTATTTAAATTTTTTAATTTTGATAAATACTTATCCATCGTTATGGATGTTTTTTGTCAAACAAATTTGTTCTATTTTATCTATTCCAAATCTAAAAGATACATTAACGAATAATATGCTTATAATATCTACGACACTAAAATACTGATGATTTGCTCCTCAATTATTTTATTTTTTAACCAAGTAAAAATAATTTAAAAAAAGATACCTCAAAAAGTTCAAGAAAATTTGTTACTTTCCTCTGTGAAAAAAAAAAAAAAAACTGAACCACAAACTTCTATCAATAAAGAAGAAGTCTAATAAATATGACCAACCTAGATTTTGGCTCAGCTTTATTTTGATCAGTTAGACGGTTACGTACCCATGTGGACACGATTATATTTATTCCCTTTTAATATGCATGTAAGTTCGAATAGAAATCGGAACAATTATGGCAAACATGTACCGTTTCTTCTTTTAGCCGATACTATATTTAAACAGTTCACGGGAGAATTTTATTCTATTCGGGTTCAGTTTATTGTCAGCTGATGGCAGAGCATCTTGCAATTCTGACAAAGTTGGGAGCACCGCCAATTTTTATTTATATATTTATCATCACCACCACCATCATCATTATTTAATTATTATTATAATTATAATAATTATTGCTGTTTTTATATTAATATTAATAAATTAGACCATATTTGTTGGATCGTATATCATACTTTACATCAGCAAGTTATTTGCTCATATTCTGACAAACAATTTCAACTCGAGCGACTTTTTCCCCCTCGAGAACAGAGAATTTTAAGTTTCAAATTGTAGTATGTTTTGTTGGTTTCTTACTTTCTGAGTGGCAGAGCTGTGGGGACTGGGGAGTGCAAAGCTAGCTAGAGAAAATTATTCCAAATTCCAATACTTGTTTGTTGGACTTTGTATAGCTTTCGGCTTGCAATTTGGCGCTTACCATTTGAACAAGATGATTAAATTATTTCTTTTTCTTTACAAATAAAAAAATGAGTCTTACAAAAGGAAAAAAAGAAAAGAAAAAGAAAGGGGCACCACCTACCACCAATTTCTCATTAGCTGATTAGATTCCGATAAATGGATATGCTCCTACGCTTACCTAGCAATAGATTTAATGGATTTTCTTTTCTTACTGGAGAAAAGGCTAGTGATTTGAAAGTCATTTGATGTGTGTTGAAATTTTTGTTTTGCTAATATACTCGAATTTTACAACTTTGGTAAAATTTTCAATAATCAAATTTAGTTTAAGGAAATTTTAGTTGAATAAATATTGTTAGTGAGTTACAAAACAACTTTTAAATCTGACCCTACAATGCAAATAGGGAACTAATAATGATATATTTGGGTAGAAACTTATGTACTCATATATTCAATAAATTTTGCGTAGATCAAATAGTGATCAAGCAAGTTTAATCTTTCTTACTCTAAATATCGACATGACTATTGAGAAATTATATCGAATGTGTATTTTAGAACTTTGTAGTACAGATATATATGAACACAAAAACTCTAATAAGATATAGAATTAATGATATGACACATTATTTTCAATTCAATTTTTATTGAATCAGGAATTCGGATATGCATAAAAAATAAACACAATTAATACGACTCTCAAATGTTCATATATATTTCATAGTTCTATAGAGTACATATATATATATATATATATATGTTATAGTAGATATAGAGTATTAATTGATTTGTAACAAACACGAACATTTATACTGCCAAAGATACAATATGGTATTAATCAGTGCGCTTTTGCCTCAAATTGTCGGTGCCATTCGGATTCCCTGCCCGTGACTCAGCTTTTTCAAAATTTGGGGGCATATAATTGTTTCATGGTTCCACATCTTTAATAATTAATTTCATTATATATAAATATATCCTGCCTAACACTTTAAGAGGCAGACAAAAAGTGCCATACACTATATGCTCGATCTGGCTGGTGCAATCAATATGATTCCTATATACCAGATAATATAAATAAAAATTAATATTATCACTTCATGTTATTTTCATTTTTCACTGTATAAGTCATTTAATAAAACTGCATTTTTGTATTTTTTTTAGAAGTACATATTTCTACAGTAGTTTAGATGCCTATGTTAGTATACTTCGTAATATTGATGTTCGTGATAACACATTTTTTTAACTTCTTACTTGTAATTTTATATCCGTAGAAATTTTATCATGCATTCCTCGGCAAATACAATATTCCTTTAAAAAATATTATGTCTCTACTTCCATATTTTCTAATTATAATAGATGTCATTTTAAGTCGATGATTCGATTTAAAGAGATCAACCAAATATATTTTGAGCTATTATTTTGTTACCATATGCTCAGAGATTCTAAACTACCTTCCCCTTCATTCATGTTCCAAAACAAGCGAAAAATAGAAAACTTTGGCTCACAATTTATTAACTAATTAACAGTTAGATCACTTACTAGTTAGAGGTGCGGAGTAGATGACGCAAAAGGCAAAGATAGAAATAAAACCTTAGACAATGATGAAAATAAATAGGGAGTGGCTAGTATCAAACATATATGATACATACACTTGTCCAACATGATAAAAAATTTAATTTTTAAGGTTAGAATGACATATCCAAATCGCTCAAATTGTTTTGCGTTATAAAATCTCTGTAGAAACCAAATTTTATATTTTTTCAAATTTTTTACTATATTTTTTAATTTTTTAATATGCTCAATCTAAAAAGTTATGAACCCTTCAATTTTTAAAATTCGAAAAAAAAAGTTAGAAAATTTGAAAAAAAGTTGGTCATTAATTTTGCATTGGATTCTATACAGAATATTTGTTTCCACCTTAGTCGTTAGAGATTAAAAAAGGAACAAAAATAGTGGGGCTCAATAAAGTACACAATCTAAACTCGTATGACGCGTAATCCAACTTTGTTACTTTTATATTCTCTGAAAAGAAGACCGCTGCCATTTTAGTTTAGAGCCGCAAATGAATGGCTTTTTCTTGATTAGGATAACAAAATCTTTGTTTTCTTTTGGGGAGAATTACCCAATGTCGCTGTCATTTTAACCTTAGTTTCATAAGAGGTACGTATAATGCATGTGACAGCACATGTTAGGATTCACTAGGGTCTACTGGACCCACAATATGCGAGGCGGGTCCCTGATGATAGCGACTGTCTGAAAACAGATCTGTGGTCATCTACATCCGCTGCAGAAGATCTGCTTTCCGGCTTCTCTCCTTAATTATCAATTTCTCATATTCACCCGGTATACTAAAATAACCATGTCAGTCAAAGCCTTTTGTCCCAAACAAGTTGGGTTAGGCTAGAAATGACACTCCAACCTTGGTCATTTCTTGTATATATGACTGAGTTTTTACGCTGGCTCGCCAAGCCTATCGCAAGCATGCGGGCTTGAACCCTGGACTTCTTAGAAGAGAGCCCAGTGCTCTTACCACCTGAGCTACTAGACCACATACTAAAATAACCATGAATATTTTTTTTTACACGGCTCAAAATATAAATTCTTCCTTCAAGTTTTAATCAAATCACAATCATTTATTATTTTGAATGAATGATTTAGATTTAGGTCCATGTAAAAAAAAATATTTATGACAGACCAAAATTATATAATGTACTTTAATTAAGTTCAAATTTAAGTCACAAAAGAGTTATTTAAACGGATATCCGATTATCAAAATAAAAGAAATATATATCCAAATAATTATTGACATCCGCATCCATATTCCACTTCAGAATTAAAAACCATATGGTCCTTATCTGCATCAGTTATGCTTAATTAAAAGAATATCTATATCCTTCAAGTACAGAGATACAAATCAAGATATGAACGAACAATTAATATCCGATCCATTTATACCCCTTAATTACTAACTCATTACTCTTGAGTGTACCTTCCCACCAAAACTCTCTTGCAAGTTGATTGCAAGAATAAAAGAGAGAAACTGTGAGCTGGTCATCCGAAATGTATTGCATGTTAAAACTTAAATGTCGTCAGAGACCAAAATAGTAAAATACCTGCTTGCTGATGCAGGCTCTGACAAGTGACAAGATATATTTGTGTCCCAAAGCCAGCTAAGATTTATTAATATCACGCTCTTCCAGCCTACGGGCGGTTTAAATAAAAAAAAAAAAAAAAAAGTATCACGCTCTTCCACTTGCTCTATGATGTTACGAAATTACTTAAAAAAATTTTTTTTTTCTGGAAAAAAATCTTTTGAGAAACTTATCATTTTAAACATTTTGAATTTGTGCATGCAGCCGTGGTTGGAAATGGGTTCATAGCCCGGGATCTGACTATAGAAAACTATGCCGGCCCGAGCAAGCACCAAGCAGTGGCATTGAGAGTTGGGGCCGACCTCTCTGCCTTTTATCGGTGTAGTTTCGTCGGCTACCAAGACACACTCTACACGCACTCACTTCGGCAGTTTTACCGCGAGTGCGACATTTATGGGACAATCGACTTCATCTTTGGAGATGCATCTGTTGTGTTACAAAATTGCAATTTGTATGCACGCAAACCCGATCCGAAACAAGTTAATGTGTTTACTGCACAAGGTAGGGAAGATCCGAACCAAAATTCTGGCATTTCAATCCAGAAGTGCAAGATAGCAGCCGCGGCAGATTTGATACCAGTACAGTCAAATTTCTCGAGCTATCTTGGTAGGCCATGGAAGCAATATTCAAGGACAGTTATAATGCAGTCGAATCTTGAAAGCTTGATCCATCCAGCTGGGTGGTTGCCGTGGAATGGTTCATTCGCATTGGACACATTGTATTATGGAGAGTACATGAATTTTGGAGCGGGTGCGAATACAACAGGTCGGGTCAATTGGCCCGGTTATCATGTCATGAATAGCTCAGTTGAGGCAAACAATTTCACAGTCTCATCGTTTATTCAAGGAGATCAGTGGCTTGGTTCAACTATGATTCCTTTTTCGTTGGGGCTTAGTTAAAATGTTTAATTTGGGTGTAACTTGGAATAAAGATTTTAACTTCATTTTATCATTGATGATTGATTCTCTCGGCATAAGCGTTTAGAGAGAACCTAGCCTTTGTATGAGTAATGATGATATAGGATTATATGTGGCTTATATTATTTGCTGTATAATGCATAAAATTTACCTTTTGTTGACAAAACATGACATGACCATCTTCTTAAGTGGGGAGATAAGCCTAATAAAAAGGAAAAACCGCAGCAAATGTCAACCCATTCACCAATCCATCCGCACTATGGAAGGAGTGCAAAAACTTTTATTATTATTATTTTTTTTTTAGTTGGCACAAAGTTTCATTACATCTTTTATTTGCACCAATTATAATTCAAGTTAGAACTTTTAAGTGTGTATGTATAATGATACTCAAGTTTGTGATTTTGTTTCCTTTATTTTTTTTCCTACCTAAAACTAGATGGAAATTAAAAAGAAAATAATATAGATGAGATGCCAGGTTCATTTGAGGGTCAAATGGGATTTAGGCACCCTGTTAATCCCATCTACTTCAAAAGGTAAGGCTCGAGTTAGGTTAAATGGATAATCATGTTGTTTGGTTTTCTACTTTTCTTTAATGCTCTGGTCAGGCATGTCTGATGAAAGGAGAAATTTGTGGGCCTTACTATTGTGCAATAGGAGCAGATAGATCTATTGGTTATGACACATCTGATGCTCGTTATCACATTCTGGAATTAACAATAAGGAAACAAATGGAGTTATTAAATATGAAAAAGTACTATTCAAAGGTTTCGCATTTCTGTGATGGATTGTGAGTAATGATTGACATTAAATAGTAATTATTGTATTTATTTATGTATATATATATAATAGGAGTATCAAGTTTGAGTTGCATTCTGATACTGTATTTCTGGAACTTTACTTGTATAGATTATTTTTATGCATCAGTGTGTATAAGCATTTCTTTCAATTGATTGCTCATTTCCATTTTTGTAATCGTCGGAACTTATTGGCCTTCACTTTCTAACAACCATACTGTTTTGTTTTATTTTGTTCAGTAATTCAGTAAGTTCGATTTTCCTACTTCTGATAACCTCATGGGCCTACAACCAACCGTTGATGCTTCGACTAAATATTCGCCGGCTTTCTACACTATACATAGGTGAGTAGGTGACTAATGCTTAGCAGAGCCAATTACCAGAGAGCATGGAAAATGAACAAATTATGGTGTTGGCTCTCATATTATAATATACTTGCATGAGAAGTCAAAGAACATTTTGATTACATTTTGTTTCTTAATTATGTTTTACGAATTACAATCTGATACAAGTGCAACATTGTTATTTGGTCTGGTATTTTTATTGCTCTAAGCACAATGGAGAGAAATAATGTATAGTATATGCCGGAACTAAATTTTTGTCAGCCCATTACGGAGAATTAGCATCCAAAAGTAAGACAATGAGCCATCTTATTGCAGTTCTCTTACAAAGCAAAATGATTTCCAAATATTATCAGCATCCCAAAGACAAATCTTCCACCTTATTTCTAATTATTCTTTACATCTACAAATCCAATTCATTCTCACCTGTAATTTCCATTCACTAATATTCTATAGCTTTGAGCGTTGTACTTCAAGCTTGGCAATAGTGCCAAGATGGACCTCGTCAGGTCCATCAGCAATCCTAAGTGTACGCGCATTGGCCCACATATGTGCCAAAACGGTATCGGAAGACAGACCTGCAGCGCCATGGACCTGCATTGCTCTATCTATCACCCTAAGTGCCATGTTTGGCGCTGCCACCTATAATTTTTGTTGTCTTTCTTCATGTTAAATGTATGTTTTTCAATGAAGAAAATATAGGTAAGATGAGAAACAGGAAAAAAATACCTTTGCCATGGCAAGGATCCCTCGAGCTTTCTTGTTTCCCAATCTATCAAGTTGGTCAGCAGCTTCTAGAACCAAAAGCCTGGTCTGTTCCAAATCTATCCGGCACTGAAAGACAGATAATGATAAGATGAGCACCAAGTGGCACAAGATGCATATCCATAAAAAAAAAATTTGTTGGTGAGTAACTTTTCTCCAAATATAATTTTACCTTAGCAAGATCTGACAGGAAGGAACCATGCTCCGCAATTCTTTTGCCGAAAACCACACGTTTAAGAGCTCTTTCTACCATCAGTTCCATTGCACGCTCGGCTGAGCCGATACACCTCATGCAGTGGTGCAGTCTCCCGGGACCTAGTCTTCCCTGTTGTCAACCCCATTTTTCATATTAAAATTAAGGAATCATTAAATTAGAAACTTAAGGTTTTTAACCAAGGAAATAAGGAACTAATTAGGTTTATAGGGAAGTAAGAGAAATAAATGGAAAGGGGACTAAAAGAAATTTGACTTGAAGAAAAGGTACAAAACAGGTTAAAATGCCTTTACAGTGTTTTGGCATCAGCTTATGCTTATAGCCTATATGTGAGAAAAAGAATGAAGCCAGAAATACTATTGAAGAAGGGGTAAAAAGAGAATTACATACTTAATCATCGACAGTTCGACACTATATTTTATTTGCATTAGGAAAATATGATTTTTCTGAGGCAATGAATATATATATATATATATATATATAGAGAGAGAGAGAGAGAGAGAGAGAGAGTTTTGCTACGGTGAGTTGCAACTCACCAAAGTGTCGGTGAGTTGCGATCAAAACTTCTAAATTTAGTTCAAAATGACCGATCCAAGCCGTTCAATATGATCTCCCTATTGAAATCTCCATGTAGACCAAAATTTACATTTTTTCGAAATTTTTAAGTATTTTTTTAAAATTTTTGAAAATCGTTAATCTAATTAGTTCTGAACCGTTCAAAAACAGCAGTTTTTAAAAATCCGAAAAAAATACTTAAAAGTTTCGAAAAAATATAAAATTTGGTCTGCATGGAGATTTCAATAGGGAGATCATATTGAACGGCTTGGATCGGTCATTTTGAACTAGATTTAGGAGTTTTGATCGCAACTCACCGACTCTTTGGTGAGTTGCAACTCACCATAGCAAAACTCTATATATATATATATATTAAAAAAAGAACACCAACACGGTGAAAAACCAAACAAAAATCTTTAAAGTTACTTTTCTTAAGCCAGCGTACTGTGAGTCCCTTGCGATGGCTCCAATTAGCTCCATCAGGACAGATACAGACAAATACAGTAATCATGGTGTTCTTTTTATAATACTGACAAACAGTGTTTTTACCAACCTGAGCAATTTCAAAACCTCGACCTTCACCTAGCAGAATGTTTTTAGCTGGGACCCGCACATTGTCAAAAATTATCTCAGCATGTCCATGGGGCGCATCATCAAACCCAAAAACCATTAAGGGTCTCTTAATGTGAATTCCAGGTGTGTTAATATCAACCAAGATCATAGACTGTTGCTTGTGTTTAGGTGCTGTAAAATCAGTCTTTCCCTGAAAGGAGAGATTAAAAACACAACTATAAATGAAAGCATCTTTTATTTTCCTGCATTATAGAACTCAAGTGCTGAATTTCTAATACCAACCATTAGTATTAGAACTTTGCATCTAGGATCCATGGCTCCACTGGTCCACCACTTCCTCCCATTTATGATGTACAAATCTCCTTGCCTATTTCAAGCTCTATAAGTAAGATCAATTATGGATAACAAGTTTGTGGGTTAGGTGGAGTTAAATGCCTAATACCTGGTAATTGAACATTCTATGTTAGTTGCATCAGATGAGGCAACTTGTGGCTCAGTCATTGCAAAGCCAGAACGAATCTTTCCTTGCAATAAAGGTACAAGCCACATTTCTTGCTGTTCCTTAGTTCCATACCTCAGCAAAACCTGTAGTGTCAAGTTAGCATCAGGTCTAAGAAATGGAAAAAAATGGAATTTGAGACGAGAACAATGGAAAACTTGCTTGCATACAAGACCAGAAGAACCAGTATGGGTTAGAATCCATGGGATGATGTTATACAACATGTAAAATTATTAAGCTAAGGAACAATGCTGGCTGTTAATTGCGGTACAATAGACTACAACGAAACTATGATAATAGACTACAACGAAACTATGATATAACGCCACAGTAAGTACCATACTTTATGAATGTTGGAACGAAATTCATCACTGTACAGCAGAGAATCTGTTGATAACTAATCGGAAATTATTTGTTTGGGATAAAAGGCTTAGTTGTTGTTGTTGTTGTAGAATATGCATATGTGATAATTTACCTCCATGTTGCCTGTATCTGGCGCACCACAGTTAAATATTTGTGGAGCCCACAAAGAGCGTCCCATAATTTCACATAAATATCCATACTCTAAGTTTGATAATCCTGCACCTAGTAGAAGATCGGTTGGATTTTCGTTGGCCTTTTCCCCAAACAGTAGCTTTCTAGCTCTAGCTGCACTATCCAACTGTAAAAGAATAAAATGGATAGTAAACAAAACAATTAATATATATAAATGTACATGTACCATTATTAAATTTTCATGTTTATTTAGGGCTTAGACTTAATCATACATGAAACAATCAAAGAAAAGCATATTAAACCTTATTCATATTTCTTCCAGGATATTGTTAAATATTATATGACAATAATCAATCTTTTTATAGATACACAGAAGCATTAGAATAAGTCTTACAGGAATAAATAAATTCCAGAGGCCTTCTTTCTTAGCCAAGTCTTTTAATCTCTCTTCCTCTGGATGAATCGTCCATCTTTTGTCTGAATGTGCGAGTTTGTAAAATTCGGTCTCAAATTGATATACATGTTCTTCCATAAATTTGATAAGCTTCTTGCGGAGTTCTAGAACTTTTTGGCTAGGCACAAACCTGCCTGAATCCTTAGTTAAGTACCGGCTGTCCTTATATTGATCTAGCATCTTTGATGAAATTTCTGAAGTCATTATACCTATTAATGACAATGTTCAAGTAAGAAAGTTTGAAAATGTACAGAAAGTGATTGAAATTTCATGCACAAAGTCAGAAAAGGCCGAATTACTTAAAACAGAATTAACAAAGTGTACTTGTCTACAAGCACTATGCTTGTTAATCAGTGATTCAATCTCTAGATTTGTGCTGTACCAGAAAAGATTTAAGTGACTTGATGCTATCAATATCAGCCCAATTTCAATTTATGATTTTAGACTTCTTTGGCTTATTTTAGAGTTTCATAATCAAATCATACTCTGGCTGAAATGGTTAGATTTGACAGGAATATAAAACTCCAATTTCACCAGAGCTCAATATCAGTCATACTGCATAGACTGGTTGTAGATTAATCTGATATAACTACATACTGAGAGGTGGTTGTGGCAAAAGGAGTGTTTTGCGATTTATAAAATCCCAAGCACGATCAACAAATGCATTAGCCAGTTTTCCAGTAAACCTAGCTCGTTCTCCACCTGAAGCATTTCCCTATTCACATTTGCCCCAATTTAGAAACAAAATGGCGATAAGCTTAACGAAGCATCAAATGAAAAATTGGTTGAGGGTGAATAATACCATAGTCCATCTGTGATATACTCCTGCATAAATGGATGCCCCTCTAAACAGTGAAAATGCAATGTAAAATTTCCAGTTTTCAGCTGGCCAAGGTAGTCCCTGATGCCAAGAGAATAATAATTATTGCAATTATAAAGAAAAATATTACAAATACAACATGTTACAGTACTGGTGACGATAGTTATAGAAGTAGCAATAGATGCAGCAGTAATAACAACAATTAATTGCAATCATTAACAGTCTAACAGTTATAGTAATAGTAGTAGCCAGCAACTAACAAAAATAGTAGTACAAACAATATAGTAGCACTAGAAAGTAGTAGTTAATAATAGTAGTTGCAATAATAAAATAGTAGGAATAATAGTAACAGAAGTAGCACTACTAATAATAATTAGTAGCGACAACATGAATAGTTACCGAAAGGGAGCAGTAAACAGCCAAATATTCTTCGAGGGAAGGAATACCCTCTGGTCTACCAGTATAGTCAAATCCACCAATCGAGCCACTCTCCGTTGGTGTAGCATCCACGATGTAAGCCTGCCATAAATGGTAATGTAGAAGCAAGGCTATGATCACAAAGAAAGATGTATGGTTGAAGTGAACAATAATGTAAAAAATGTTAATAACAGTTGAAAAAAGAAGAGTACCAAGGTACTATATGCAACATCACACATCTGGTTTCCAAGAGTCGACAGTTCCCAATCAAGTACACCAATCACCTTATCCTGGGAAATCAGACATTAAAAAATTGCTACTGCAGAGTACACAAGCATATTCTGAAGTCGAAATTAAAGAGATATTATAATTATTGTAACTGATTTTAATTACTGACCTCGGTAGGATGGAAAATGAGATTATCAACCCTGTAATCACCATGAACTAGACCTGTACCAGATCCAGTTGATGAGTCATTTGTCGGAATATTTTGCTTTAGCCACTCTGCCAGCTCAAGCATTCTAGGGTACCGGTTAGGTTTCCCCTCACCAGTTGAAGCAAGATACTGCCTCTCCCATCTAACAACCTAAATCCAAAATGTGACAGCATTTAATCAAATGCTACATCTCTCGGCCATCCTTTTCCAATTTTGAAAGGAATCAAGGCTAGGCATAGGCAGGGCGTAGCAACATGGGGCCAGGTAAGGCAGTCACAGTTCCTTGGCTCAAGATAAATAGATGATTTTTTTTATTTGATTCATTAAAAAAAATTAATGCCCACCCTTGTGAAAAATCATATTTTCATGTACATAAATTTATGCATTTCTTTTTTATATAAATTTTGCCTCGCTCTAAAAAATTATCAAACCGCTCTATCCTGAGACTACGTATAAAAATACTGAAAATTACTTGTCTCTTGCAATAGTTGTCTCTTCTGCCATAATTATGCAAACCTATTGAATCGACATCAACTCTATGTAAAGCAGCCAATGCTCTCGCTGCACCAAGATATATAACCCTTCTTTTCTCTGGTTCCACTCCCTGTGACATGGCAAATATAGTTTACATAACAGAACATCAGATTACAAAAGGAACAACAATGCAACCTTCAAGTTAGCTCTTGTCTACTATTTTTTATTTTTTTTCCTTCACTTAATCTTCTGATGAAGGTAATATTTGTTCTAGACCATACAAAATTGAAAGCTCAGAAAATTTCAACGAATATTCAATAAAAAGCCATGTCTACTAGTCAAAAAACCAAATTACCGTTAAATTGTTGTCTGCATATATCCTTCCTTCTAGATACTCCATAATATAAAATGGGGTTCCAATGATGCTGGAATCATGGCAGAGGCAAAACACTCTTGGGACAGGTACATCAGTGTGATCGCCTAATGCTCTGAGAACCTGTTTCAGCACAACCAGAGAAATACAATAAGCATCTTTCTTGTGGGATCAGCTTTGAATTTCAAACAGTGGAGTTTTCTAATAACAGGATTGAATGCAATTACGACAAAAATTCATCGATTCAGACTGGAAACACAAATTTAAGACTGGAAACAACGAGATCCTACTGAATTACACAAATTACATGCATTAAACAAGTACTAAACTCTTGTTCCTCAACTAAATCACAACATTGAACTTATCACAGCTAAATTGGAGAAAGAAAAGAAGAAGAAGAGAGAATTGACCTGATACTCCCTCTCGACTGCATGAGCGGACTGGAGAATAACACCAGGCGGCTTCTTCCTGAGCACATAGCGCTTGACGACTGGAGGCGTCCCGTTGGAGACAGCCTCGAGGCAAAACGTAGGATTGGACTGGCCATGGCCGAATTGCGTGACGGAGAACCTCTCCAGTTGGGGAGGCGAAGGGAACCCCTCCACGTGCGCCGCGGCGTATCGGAGCAGCGCCGCCTCGTCGAAGCGGTGTGCCGGATGTACGGGCTTCAGTAGGTGTGACGTCATTAACGCCATGGATGATGGATTTGTTTACCAAATTAAATGAGTAGATCAAGAGAAATTGTTTTGCTTCGTATCTCCTCGTCTTTTTGTTCTTTTAAATAAATCTATCTATTAATGTTACATTGACATTATTTGACAATGCCAATTATATCGTCTCCATTAATAAATCTTGGTGGAGATCTCCATATGCCACGTCCAATGTAGAAAGGTAGGCATTTATTTTTGGCGTTGTTGTTACAAAAAGATGGGAGTAAAGTTTTGATTAGGCAATGGATGAATGGAGACTGGAGAGGAGCATTTTTTTATTTTTATTTTTTTGTATTTCAGTTGTTAGTTAGTTCGACGGGATGGTGAAATTAAGACACGTGCCAACAAATAATTATGGGAAGACAGAAACAGTAAGACGCTGTTGAACCGAGCTTCTGTCTTATCCATTTTATTATCAGCACCGAACTTGCTCAGGCAGTAAACAACTCTGTTTATTTTAGCAAATTTCAATCAACATTTGGATCAATATTTAGTATCACAACTCCATTAAAATTTTGTTCATAAGAATAAGAGAAATGCTAGAGTCCAATATATTGGACGGATGGGCTCCGTCCAATACGATCGTTTTTACGTTTTTAAATTTCAAATGACCGATCCGAATTGTTCAATATGTCCTTCATATTGAAAACTTATAAGAAACCAATTTTTACATTTTTTCGAAATTTTTTTACTATTTTTTTGTATTTTAGAAAATCGTTGTTATTGGACGATCCATAATGTTTATATCATAAATTTTCAAAAATACCAAAAAAATAGTAAAAAATTTCAAAAAAATGTAAAAATTGGTTTATTATAAGTTTTCAATATGGAGAACATATTGAACGGTTAGGATCGGTCATTTGAAATTTAAAAACGTAAAAACAATAGTATTGGACGGAGCCATCCGTCCTATATATTGGACACTAGCATTTCTCTAAGAATAATAATTTGCATAACCCTTATGTATCATTTTTTTTTTTTTTTTTGCAAAAAAGGGTGGAACTGTATATTTATATTGATTACTGCATATTATGATAAAATCATGTATTAATGGTGCAAAGCTTGCTTCAATAATTCCTCTACCGACTGGCAGTAATGGATTCTTGTTTATAAGTACGAAGACTTGACACCATAAATATTTTTTTCATCATATTATCGTATTAGTCCATTCTTTCATATATACTTTTAGATAAATAAAATATTCTCCATAATCTCCATTTTGAACCCCATAGAAGTTTCTGTTGAAACCGGAATACTGAGCTTCATTTACTGAAAATTTTATGGCATCATTTTTTTTTTTTCTCCTTCTGTTGAAATCTGTAGTTATGTTTTATGTTATAGCTTGTAAACAATAAAAAAAATGTGAGAACTGTTCTAATGTTCATTTCTGTTCGGTATTTCGATTTCAATTGGAAGTACATGAACTGTTTATGCTTTTATTATTTAACTGTGGAGACGTTTTAAATCATAGAAGAATATTTTTGAACTCTAATTATTTATATATGATGCCATGAAATATTGTTAAGTTCAATTATCCATGAAGTTCGACTTTCAAAATTCATAATCTAATAAGAGAGAACTAAATAGTAAATAACTATCCTTTTACTACCTTTATGTCTTCATGATCTATTTTAAGAGCTGTGATGATGTAGAAAAGTAAAGCAAATTCAAGGTGTCATAGAAAGTCCTTTTGAATCCCTAGTTTGAGAAAAAATAATAGTTATAGTAGATTTGTAACTTTGATTTCGTTCGTGTTATGATGAAAAAGACATAATTAACTCCGAAAAAAAAACATTAATTATCTAGTATGTCAAAATAATTTTGATAGATTAACAGTTAACAGTATACATTTTTTGTTGAATTTTTCTTATTGAATTAAAAAAAATTAGATAAATATGGAGTTTAAGGGAGAGGAAAGAGGGAATAAGAACAACCAAACATGGGATAAATATGGGTATAAGTCTTATCCCCTCTTTCTGTGGAGAGGTGGTATAAAAAATAGATTTCTTATTCCCTCTTCCCTCTCCCCTATCTCTTATAATTCTTGATGCAACCAAACACGCAACGAGTTCAAACCCCCAGCAGCAGTAGACGATAGATTGAATACATTGCATATTAATTGGAATATATGATTCTATAAATAAATGAGATATTAAATTAAAAAAAAATAGTTGACTTATATGCAAACATTGGACAACTATCTTTACGGCTTCACCCTCTGAACTCCTGTATCCAGACAACGATACAATATAAATATATATTTCTATTATAAGAGGGTTCTAGTGCCCACAAATTGAATGCCCCCAAATGCTCCAAAATACATTTTTTAGTTATTTTTTTCAAAATATAAAATTTAAACTTCGAATCCAAACCGTTGATCTTATCTGATATAAGTTTTATAAATTTTGAAGTTTATTTGATACTTGATCAATAGACTAAAATAGAGTTTTGCTATGGTGAGTTGCAACTCACCAAAGGGTCGGTGAGTTGCGATCAAAACTCCTAAATCTAGTTTAAAATGACCGATCCAAACTATCTAATATGATCTCCCTATTGGAATCTCCATGCAGACCAAATTTTACATTTTTTTGAAATTTTGAAGTATTTTTTTTCAGATTTTTAAAAACTGTTGTTTTCGAACGGTTCAGAACTAATTAGATTAACGATTTTCTAAAATTTCAAAAAAATACTTAAAAATTTTGAAAAAATGTAAAATTTGGTCTGCATGGAGATTTCAATAGGGAGATCATATTAGACGGTTTGGATCGGTCATTTTGAACTAGATTTAGGAATTTTGATCGCAACTCACCTACCCTCACCATAGCAAAACTCGACTAAAATATGAACATATTAGAATTAATCTATCTTATTTAACTAGATTCGTTCAATATTCAATCTCTTGATCAAGTATCAAATAAATTTTAAAAATTATAAAATTTATATGAAAATGCATCGCTAGTTATATCGAATAAGATCAACGGTTTGAATTCGAAATTTGAATTTTATATTTTGTAAAAAAGTAAAAAAATGTATTTTGGGACATTTAGTGGCATCCAAAATGTGGGCACCGGTTCCTATTAACCTCACATTACGATGACAAAAATTAGTGACGTCTTTATCGTGCAACTATTCAATCTGACGTGGTGATGATATTATCAGTGGGGTTAATTTTGATTTAACATCTTAACAAATGTTAACAGAAAAAGATAAGCATGCACATATATCTGCCCTTTCAAAAAATTACCGCTATTCAAAAAATGGGGGAAAAAAAAATTAAGCCTATTTTTATTTAAAAAATAAATCTACGAACTCAACCTGGTATACATACCTTTTTCTGCCTCCAAATTTTTTCTTTAAACTATGTTCGGTGCACTTAGTTAATATATCTCTTTTATTTTATTTTAAATCCTAAGAACAAAATTTGGCGCTATAAAACTTTGTGACGACCGTATTTCTCTTCTTACCCGTGATTGTGCATTTCTATTTAGCTTTTGCTCACTAGGTGCTATGACATTTTTTAAGTTCAGTGTGCAAAAAGATACCGGAGTCGATAAAATAGATGTATCAAAATTATCATAGCAGATAAATAGGTGCATCTTTTTTATCCAAATACAAAACTTTTTAAGTTATGGAATTTTATATTGACATTTCACAGCAAAAATAAAAATATAACAACTCATAACAGCAACATTTTTTCTTTTTCCTTCCTTTTTTGCAAGACACTATTTTAAAAACATAGTTTTAAGTCGAATCAACAACCCTTCCCAAAAATTGTTTTTGTGTATGAATTGGTAGTCTTTTCATAATATTTTCTTAATCCGATGCTTTACTGTTAATTAATTAACTAAAGTTGAGCTTACCACTATTCTGAAAATCCACAGGTCTTCCGCGTACAATTACATTGCGTTTGGTAAAAGTGAAATTAGGCACGCATGGGAGATTCAATCCTTTGGCACAAATGGGATAAATCCAATCCTAGCACTGAAGCCGGCTTAAGATCTATCGTGGATTTGTGGTTTAATCTGCCGTCGGGCTGGGTCAAACTGTACAATCTTTTGTGAAGCCCAATTTGAAGACCTTTTACCTAGCAGGCAGTAAGGCATCAGTAACAGTAATTTGGTGGGCTGAGTTCTATAAAGGAAAAGAAATTCAAGATTTATATGGTAGCCTACTAATTAAAGTTGGGCTGACAGGTATGCAAATATGCAATATTGCCCCTTAAAAAAAGAATTGTGTGGCAACCTGGCAAAACAACACCATGAGCATGACCTTAGTTAACATACTGCTCTAGCTATCAAGATGAAGGAGATTAGCAAAAGCTTTCATCTATTTTACTCTCCAACAATACACGCATAAGGTCATTATTACAGTCAAACAACAAAATTTTATTAGGTCTAATACAAGGTCACAAGTTTCGCAAAATAGGTTCATCAGCTCTAGCAGATAAGCATGAGCAGTTTAAAGTTAAAAGCAGCTTAGATTCAGGATACAGAATCTTGAAATTAGACATTCACAATCATAAATTACTGCACGTCGTCAACTGCCAGCGGGACAGATTTTGCCTAAAATTACAAATAAAATTACAATATGTTAGAATCTTACCATCATGCCTTCAAAAAAAAAAAAATAATAATAATAAAATAAATGTTAGAATCTTGAAACCTTTTTCTGAAGGTTGTTAGAATGCAAGAATTATTTTCTTTTTAAAATTAAAGAAATTTATAAACTTGAAACCATGAGGAATTTACAAAAAAAAAAAAAAAGCATTGGAAAAACATATATTTCTGCTTATAACAAGTACAGGAACAAGCAATTCAATACATAAAAGTAATATATCACCCTTTTTCTGTTTCTTACTTTTTTGTTCCTACGAGGCCTACTGAGATTCATTTGCAATTTTGTGTTGACAATGACATGTTCAAATCTAAGGTGACCTAAATGGTTGGTGAAAATGGACACCCCTAATTAAGCCATAGAAGTACATACCAGATCACGGCACTTCAGTATGTAAAACATCTCAAGGTAACGACGGGTCTCACGCCTTTCAAGCTTAGACACATATTTCCAGAAGCTGTACACTCCAGCCAGTGTCAACAGCCTTTCGGAGTATATTTTCCACGTGTACCTATATTATTAATGGAAAATATCTAGTAGATTGGATTGTCTCATTTATTCTAAACTAACAGAAAAAATAAATAAATGGCTGCAAAAAATTTTCATTTCTCATGTTTCTGACATAAAAGGAGTAATAATGGAAAAATCATCACACAGATACCATTAGCCAAATTACCAATCCTCAGGACCTCAATCAACTAAAGGAGCATAGCCAAATTACCAAATCGTGGAAAATTGCAGGACCAGGACCTCTAGGTAAAATCGTAACTCTTGAATGTAATCAGTAATATGCATAAATATTGCAACAAAGTGTCAAAAATTATTAACCTCTCATAAATCCGACGGAGGCCGCCATCTGAAATAACCGCCCAATATCCAGGGTCCTTTTTGCATTTTTCAAAGAAGTTAACCAATACAGAGGCTGCCTGGTCAGGGTGGTAAGGGTCTATGTGGAAGCCTGATATACCGTGCTCTATAATCTCAGCAGGACCGCCATGCAATGTTGCAAAGGTTGGGAGACCGCATGTCATGGCCTCTACTACAGTCAAGCCAAAGGCTTCATAAAAGGCCGGCTAAAATTAAAAGTAGACCAGAGTTACATTTGTTGATTCATTTTTTCGATATGAAGAGATGCAGACTATATTTTAGAAGTATCTAGCTCGTACACATTTCCCTACTATAATATTCATACTTTTTCTTAGTTCCTTTCACTTTCTATTCGTATCAGGAGTTATTTTACCAAGTCCACTTCATTCGTTATAGGAGTGATAAATAGTTTTATAAAAGGACTGAAAACCAAGACAAACTTCCCTAGCTCACTGCTGCACCTGTATGCTTTCTGTCTGCTAGGATTACCATAAATTTTCAAAGAGCTCAGAACATATACCCACAGAAGGATGCAACATTTATTTAAAATTTGAAAGTTTATTTTTACTATTTACAGAAGTTCTTTAAAAAAAGGCAGACATCTGGTATTACAATTCATGTCCAAAAGTTTTAGCATAGACAAGAATGAAAATGAGTAAATGTCTTGAAACATTTTTCGAGAAAGAGGAAAATTGTCTCAGTCATAAGCAAACTTTTTTGGAACATTTATCCAGAAAGAGAATAATACATAAGGACAAAACTCAAATTTTCATATTTAAACAAATACATGGTTAAAAAAGGATGGAAGAACTATACCTGAACAAAAACACCTTGGGTATCAGCAATGTAGCGGTATAGCTCACCATTGCGTGCCCGGTTTGTCTGGGCTGAGATCCACCTAAACTGTCCAAATAAGTTATATGTCTTTATTAGCTCATGCATTTTTTCAATCTCCTGAATTTCTTCCCGGTCACTGGATCTCTTTACATCATTGTAGCCCGCCACCACAACCAAGTTGGCCATCTCTCTTAACTGGGTGCATTTCCCAAACATCTCCACCAGACCCGTTATATTCTTGACCCGGTCGAGCCGTGCCATAGAGAATATGATTGGCTTGGAGCGATCATCTAACCAGCCACTGTTAGAAGAAGTAGTATCACTTATGATTTTAATTTTAGTGTTTTCAGTGCACTGAAGCATCCAAAAATATTAATAGATGGAAGCTGACATATATCCCACTCAATTACTGTAGCAAGCTTTGTATTACAAAACTATACCATAAAAAGGAACCAAGTCAGTTACTCACAGGTGCTCATCATTTTGCTCTGGGTCAAACAGAAGATTCTCAATTGATCGATGAAGGGAGGTGAGCCTTTTTGCTTTTTCTGTGTATGGGAAGTAAATGGACATATCCGCCCCTGGAGAGACTATGTTGAACTTGGGATCAAAAACATCAATTCCATGGACGACACGGTACAGACCAGGCATGGTGAAAGCAGTGTGGCTCTCATACTGGCCAACTGTGTTTTTACTGAGGAAAAAAGGGTAACTATTAACTTAAGAACAAAATATGCACAATTAGTTTTAGCCAAAGTATTTTGGTTTTAGGAGTACTTAAATTATTTTTTAAACAAAACATGCTCTTAACACGATTACTGAATGTTAAAATGCACCAATGTAAAAAATACTTTTCGGTGTTTGTTTTTCCATTTATTCATTGAATTTTTTAAACAGAATAGAGCTTGTTTACAAAAGATCGGGTAGGGAAAAAAAGGTATTTTAGGATTTTAAGACATCCATGACAGCAACTATGTAAAGTCTAAGCCTTTTATCCCAAACAAGTTGGGGTCGGCTAGAAATGACACCCCGACCCTGGTCATTTCTTGTATATATGGCTGAGTTTTTACGCTGGCTCGCCAAGCCTATCGCAAGCATGCGGGCTTGAACCCTGGACCTCTTAGAAGAGAGCCAAGTGCTCTTACCACCTGAGCTACTATGTAAAAAAAATAATAGTCAGTAATATAGAACCTTCCAGCAATTTCTTGGTAGGTGCTAGTGATGATAAAATCGGCATTATTCATAGCAAGTAAATCAGCAGTAAACTGGCATGAGAAATGATACTTCTCTTCAAAGTTCTTCCAGTAAATGTCTGAATCAGGATACTTTGTTTTCTCCAACGCATGGGCTATATTGCACTACATAATATTGCATAATAAACGATGTTAGAAACAATAATTCAACAAATAATTTGGTTATTCTGTTCAAGAACACAATTTAAAATCATGCCTGGGTTATTCCAAGTTTGTATGCCAGCAAAGAAGCAACAAGATTGCCATCACTGTAGTTGCCGATTATAAGATCTGGTGTTCCTTGTAGTTCTGCCCCAATCTCACTTACTGCATCCTAAATACAGCATTACATATAATCATGAAAGTTGCAAAGTTCAATTTCAATCAATTTTTAGATGAGACAAAATTTGGATCTCAAAATTTCTCATGAGGTTTTCAATTGAGCAACTGAATATTGACTGCTACTTAAGTTACAAGTTAATGTGTTGAATAAGATTTAGTTGGGGACAAGTACAAAATTAGGCAACTGAACTATCGAGTTCTGCCTATTACATATATTTGATACCTCGGAAAACCGCTCCAAATAAGGCCAGACATCAAACCGTGAAATCCATTTGCGTAGAACTCCCTTCTCACTTCTAAATGGAACCCGCAATATGTATGAATTTTGGGTCCCACTAACCCTTTCTAGCCTTTGGTTGACAGTTGTTCCTTTGGCATCTGGTATCAGCCGAGTCACCTTCAACCAACCATGCAAGAAACCAATCAGCACAGAATAACTCCAATAACCAATGACACACACAACCAAGTACAGGCATAATAAGTAGCAAAATGAATCTTTAAGAAACAAAACAAACATATCAATCATCAAACAAACAAATATTTAATAAAAAAAACATACAATAAGAATCTTGGGTTCAACATCAAGCCCCTGCTTTTGCATCCTTAGCATCATCTCACTCTCTAGTGCTCGAACTTGATCTAAAATATACACCACCTGTTTCCCACAATTTAAGCAACAAATTGCATTTGTATCCATACTACAGTACATCAGAAAATAAACTATATATATATAAACTCAAAATGTTTGATGCAGAAGTAAATGAAACAAGCAAAAGGATACTATTCATTAAGGATTGCAAGCTTGAATATCAGTGAAGGTCCTTTGGTAGTACAGTATAATACATTGTTGCCTGACATCAGTGAAGGTCCCTTGGTAGTATGGTATATTACGTTGTTGCTTTTCTCCATTTTTCCAAAATCCATTTCTTTAAGCTATTATAACTTAATTCTAAAATCTGCATTTATTGTCTGGTTTGTTTGTAAGTTTGGAATTTCTAGATGGTATGTCAATATTGCCTGGTATGCATATGCTGATTGAAATTGAAATCATTCCCATGGATTAACAACATTGTTCCACATTAAAGTACCTGGCCACCAGTGTCAGGCAAGCCCAGAACATTAGCTTGGCCGAAATAACCATGTGGAGAAAGTATGACAACATTAAACACCATTGGGATTCTCCCTAAAAATGTTTCTAGTGTAGATGGGTCAGGCGCCTGAAGGATATCCAATAAGAGATGGATCATCTCCAAGACCCGCTCTGCTGTGTCTCCCCATCCTTTCTCCAAGCCCATTTCTTGAAATCTAAAATTATCACAAGGTCAAATTTTAAATGTTTTAGTTAAGACATTAAATTTGTGAAGCATGTTGTGGCAAATTTGTAGTTTATCGGAATTATGTATTTCATAGCAATGATGTATTTTGGTTCAGGAATTTCTACATATAATTGCATTAAAGAAGGAGCCATTTTCACTGTGCCAGCTGTCAGAATTAGGTCCGCTTGCCTTGCACTTGATCTCAAAGGACAGTTTCAATACATATAGGAGCAACTTCATACCAGGGTCATTAAGTAATGGATTATTTCCATTCCTTATGACAGACATTTTAAGGAATAACATAGTCCCTATGATCGGTCTTCTTTAAGGAAAAGCATATAATAAATGAGATCTTACTAATTACTCATTTTAAGTACTTCAGACACAGCAAGTAGTTTCCTAAAAGAACAGTACCAAGTACCAGTACTGTAGTTTGTCATTATGAGTGATGAAATACACCAACTTTTTTTTACAGCATTGAAGTTCAAAGTATTACTGATTAGCAAATTGAGAGTAGGCAGTGTCTCCTGGAAGCTTCATTAAATAATCTTCAGCCTTTGAGAGAACGGATTGAAGCCTCGATAAACTATGAATTCTGTCATTTAGCATCATCACCTGGTCAAGAGTAAAATAATAAGCCACCACAGACACCTTACAAAAGCTTAAAACTCAATTTGGACTGGGCTTAATTGATATAGAGAAAATGAATCTAAAGTACTCCCAGTTGGGTCTTAGGCTCTTAGCAACAGGTTATGCTAGATCAGAGAAAAATTGGTAAAAGCTAAGGCACAACTATGGAATTTGTGCTTAGATGATGAACTTAAGTAAGAGTGTAGCACACAACAAAGTAAATTTAAATTATCTAAATTGGGTAACCCCTAACCTTCTGGTAAGATAACAAATGAAGTCACTTTTGTGGCCTTTAATTAATGGTTTCAGGGTAACAGAATCTAAATTTCTGTTGATTAAACCATACGATGAATAAGGCTTTGAGGATGGAAACATGGATATTGTGGTTAAGGTTCACTTAAAATAAATTCAATATTGAGGATTTTATATATTTTTAAATAAATTTAAAACCCCTTACATGGCCTTTATGTTTGTGAGCCCGGAGAAAATCAAGTAATGGCTCCAAGCAATCCCTGTTGTGGAACATAATTGAAGAGAGATGCCTGTTCAAGAATTGCACGCCATTGCCAATTGAAGAAGATCGGGTTGGCTTTGGGACATTTGCATTGAATGGCTCAAAATCAAGCTCAAGAATATGTGAACCGTTTGCGCTGTCATAAATTTATATTGTGTCAGAATCAAGATATATTAGGTGTAATAGTTGCTTGATTAAGTGATAAAAGCACTTAATCCTTGGTTCATGGAAGTAAGTGATCACAGTAGGCCTAGCATTAAAATGACATTTTTGATAGAAAATAAGCTAATTATTCTTATTTCTCATTTGCAGACTGAATGCATTTTGCTTATTTGAACCAGTATGATCTGACAATTCCATTTTAAATGGAATACAGATATGCTTATTTAGACCATATATGATACAACAACAATTAATACCAAGTCTAATTGATACTTAATCACACTTACAAGCCATCCACAAGTTCTTCCTTGAATCTCAGGTACTCAGAAACGCTCAACTGTTCAACACTTAGTTCGTACACATTAACACGCACATATTCCCATACACCCGGTCTTGGCCGCACGGCGATGGCCACAAATGGTGGCAGAACAATAGCTTCCTACAAAGCAAAAATTGGCTAACTTATTAATATGTCTATGTCTCATGAATCCATTCATGTCTTGCAAAGAATCACATACCATTAAAATTCTGCATCCAAAAGAAAATTTCAGAACTGCACACATACCCCTGAATCTTATATGTTTTTTTAAAGAAATTTCCAATTTTTTATATGTTTTTTAAATATAAATTTCAGGCTGCATAATCTAAATTTCCGATCAACTCTAACAGAGCACACAAACAGTAAAACAAACAAACAAATAAATAAATCAATAAACTTTACTTGCATATCAAAAAAAAAAAAAAAAAAAAAATTTCCTGCTTGTATACCTGAGAGGATTTAAGGACCTCTAAGAAGTTGCCTTCAGAGAGGCGATTACGGGCATGATCTTCTATGGCGTCGAAAGCATCAAGGAGATGGTGTTGCTGGAGAATTCCCTTTCCCTGCGCCACATACTTTGAAAGGAGAGAAACCAGGTAGTTTCTATGCTCGCCTAGTGTGTCTTCTACTCTCTCCCTCAAGCTCCTTACCCTTTCCAGCCTAGGTGTTCCCATGGCGAAAGCTTGATTTTGTGTGTGTCAAAACGAAAGAGATTCGGCAGTGTGCACTCGCGGGAGAGAAGGTGCGAGAGAAAAACAGAGAAAAGTTTCTAGAAATTGATTCTCTCGTGAACTTGTTATATTTGTCGGAGGTGACATCTATAGCTCACTGACATGTGGGGTCCTTGTTTTTTCAAGAGCCCTGGAGTAAAGATGAATAGTTACCGTGGCGTATTGGAACTTGCCTATTCCTTAATTTACACAAAGTAAAGGAAGGTGGCCAGTGATTGTCAGTGGAGCATATAACTTCCTCCGTTACTTTTAAAATGGATTTCTATCTATCGGCCGGAACAATAGGAATTTCGATTTTAACAGGATGGAAAAATGGAGAGGATGGAATACCTGTTGGAGTAAGCTATGCAATATAATATGAGAGGATAAGACGCGGCGCCACGTGTTGCCGAGAAGTGGGACCATTGGAATGGAAATTGTTTCAAGTCCCATTGCAATTTGCGCCACGTGTTACAGAAAATAGACCGACATCATTTATATTTTAGATAGCAATTATCACACTTATTAGGGCCGTTTGGCAACATCAAAATTTAGTGGGATGGGATCAAAGATTAAAATTAGCATTTTTATTAGTATTTGAGGTTAAAGCTAAGTAAAAGTTAGTAATTATTGTTTGGCATGATAGGTTAAAGTTACTGATTAAAGTAATTGCATTAACTTATAACATTCATTTTAATCTACACATTTTAGAATTCGAAAATTTAAAATCTTGAAAATTTTGAAATTTTAAAAAATTGAAATTGAAAAAATTTGAAAATTTAAAAAGTTGAAAATTGAAATTTAAAATTTGAAAATTTGAAATAAAAAAAAAAATTTAAAATTTTGAAATTTGAAAATTTAAGGTATTGTTAGAGATAAGAACTCAAATACGGAATGACCAAGTTACGGATGTAGTGCTGATCCTATTGACCCCAAAGTTGTTTGGCGATGCAAAGTCCACAGGTTAGCTTGTTGACCTAAGAGTCTAACTAAACTTGTAATTGCCAAACGGGCCCTAATAGGCTAAATAACGTTAGAAACGGATGCGAAACAAGGATGTTTCGTTAATCGTTTGCTCGGTGACGAAATTTCTATTCCGTTAATTGTTTCGCAGGGATGAAACGGTCAAAATTTACATAATTTTCGCGATTTGTACTGTGATGAAATTGTTTCGTTGATCGTTTCGCTAAACTAGACGAAACAAACTGTTGTTTCATTAACCGTTTCACCAGGACGACATGAAACGAAAAACGGTGAAACGATTAACCGTTTGCAGCCCTACTTATTAAGATGTCAATCAAAATTTTTTTAAAGGTGTCTACGGGCTTTATTACTAAAAAAAAAAATTAAGGATTGGCGAAGTGCAATGTGGAGTTATTGTACAAACTCTCGCACGTTCGTAACGCACTAGTTTTCACCTCCACGGTGGATGTTGTGCCATCTACAATGAGCAACCATCAAACCCGAAAAAACTCTGATATCAAATTATGCCATTCGAATTAGGAGACTTAGAGGAACCAACAAGCGCAACGATATATCACTCGAAGAGGAGTAAAAACTCAACCCAACAATGGATAAAAGATGAGATAAACTCAACTCAAGAGTAAAATTTGTAATAATTCAATATTCTGCATATTACATCCTCATATTCAGCTTATATAGCATTCTACTACATTTAAAATTCACTGCACATTAATATATCACCTCAACTATTTTTTTCTAATACTAATACACATTAATAACCTTCTAAAAGACCACAAATGACAATAACAGATTATTAACTCATTTTGACTAATTAGACTAAAATAACTCTAAACTAAGAAATAAATAGTCTTTGATTTTTTTTGAATTGATGATACAACTTTTTTGTTGATTTTACATTTGACATGACATCTTGATCGGTGTCAAAAAGAGAGATGAAAGAGAATTGGAAAGGAAGAGGACGGAAAGACGAGGGAGAAGGAACCAAAGTGAAAAAGACAAGAGGGCGTGTCAGACTGAGGAAAAAAACAGATCGGCCTGTCAAGGAGAGGTGTGCAGGTCCAGTAGCGTTCTAGGATGGTGGAGATGACCACATTCTGAAATGCCACTTATCATGACCGAGTCTAAATTACTCAAACGAGTTGAATTAGCTTTGAGTCTAAATCGAATGAGCCAATTTCAAATGAAAGTAAAATCGACTTCGAGAGAGCACTGACCACAAATTGTTTTTATATACCACACCTCATCCTAACGCACATAATAACTAAATAAATGCACCGTTTATCAAACTTCAACTAACCCGTTATCTTTTTCCCTGATTAGAGTAACCTTGATGACTATTGGCGACTATTAGAAAGTTCTTTTTTTTTTTTTGGGAAAAAGTGACTATAAGAAAGTTGGTCAGCTGTAACCTGTAATGGAGGCCTGACACCTGGAACCTAGGGATAAGAAGTCATAGCGATACAGAGCTAAGAGGATAAGTATCAGAAAAATATCTTTCTTTTATTTTATTTTTTTTTGTGTTTATCTGACCCTAGTCGCCACTAATACTATGCATCTTTCGACATCTGGGTTATGGGCTTGTTGACAAGTAACCCCTATTGGCCCATGGGCTCCTCTATGGAAACCGAATACTTACCTTTTTACCGAGAAAACTCTATGACAACCTAGTTTGCACACAGAGATTGATTCCTTGTGAGAACGGTGTAGGTTTAATCCGAAGGAAAACCAGTTAAACAAATAATCGTTTTTTTTTCCCAAATAAGAAATTATTTATATTTTTTGGTACCTTTTGATTTGAAAGTAAAAACAAGACCCAGACAATTTTGCAGAAAATAAAAGATGTCTTTTAAGTTTTAACATTTTGTTTCTCTTTTCATTAAATTTACCCAAAATGTAGAAAAGAAAATGAGGTAGAAAAGCACGCTAAACTACTAAATCAATGTTATAAAAATGAGACAAGCAGTAATTTATATATTATGTTATAATCAATGTTGTCTTATAGATTTCTCAAATACTTACAATTTGTTTTGTACGCACGTCCTTCATCTAGACTAGAATTACTTCGTTTTCACGTGTCTAATATAGTTTTTACTTTTGTCAGGTACTCTCAAAATTAATTTTCTCTTTTATTTAACTTTACGTTGTCTCTTTAATTACTCCTCGACAATATGATCTCATAAATAGCATAATATTTTTTTTTGAAATAAGTGGGCCTAAACACCCACCACTTTACGAAAAGCAAGCTATTACAAACAATCAAAACAGAAAAAAACGGCACTGGTACTATCTCATGAATAACAACTTGTGCAAGTAACAAGATTTTGATTTAACAAATTGTATTTCATCATCCCAAGTCACCATGTATTGGATAATGGGGATACCATTGACGAACCAAAATAATTTTCTCCAAATGCAAAGAGTAGGTGAAATACTTTAGGTTGCCTTTTGCTAAGTGACAAGAATTTCCTCATCCAATTGACAGGAACCCACACATGTTTGGGTATAAAAAACGACGAATATCCGAGCTTGGTTGGGCCTTCCATGGGTCCGGCATTTTGTGACAGATTCTCTAATTTCTGATTGCATATATCCTTCTCTATCTCCATCAATCTGTACTCCTTGTGTTTTAATTAATGGACTAGAAAGTCAAGAAATTGGCAATTTTTATATATGGAAAGTTTTTTCACCGTCTAAATTACACGGATGAAATTATGACCTGGAGCTAATAGCATCTCATATCATGAATTCATAATACATCAAACACCATTGATATATGCAATTGTTGGTTTGAACATATCTGATGTACAATAAAATACACATCAAATTTTAACACTTTGTACGTTCGGTGTATATATCGTATTGATCACACCCAAATATTAATTACTTAAAACTTTTTTATAGAAATTGTCGGACTTGTCAAGACAAATTCGTCTTGAACTAAATCGAACTCAAGCTAGGGAAACAAAACCCATATCAAGGTCTATTACGACAGTTTAAATTTTTACAGCAATTAGCATGTGATATAATACTTAGACCCCCTGAATTCCAGTCGGGCTAAGTGCCAACTAAAAAATAATTTTCTTATTTTGATTTAATAGTCCTTAGCATGATGTACGCATTGACAGCTCAAGGTTCCAAACTTATTGATAAAGACATAAATTTGTGTACCTTCAATCCTTATCCATTTAACCGAGAGCTATCAGAATGCTAGTGTGTTAAGGAATATAGGTAAGCAGCCACAACCGAAAGGTATGGTATTGACCGGACTTCCATACATTGACAGGCCAGGTAAGAAGACTTCTGTTGTACTAGTATTGCTGTCAGTCAGCAATGAAAATTATTTCTTTCCTCCAAGTCCAATAACCATGAATTCTGATTTTATTTCAGAATCAGAATTCATGGTGATTTCAGACCAAGCAGAGTTTCGCATGCTCTATTACTGAAACGGCCTTTTTACACAGAAATTGTCTAGACCCAGAAATTGACAGGCCTATTTGCAGCGGCATATTCTAGCATTGATAGGCCTATTTACCCAAAAATAACAGAGGATGTTTCTTTCGGTAATTACTATATACCATCCAACCAAATAGCATCCAAACATCCACATGTTCTAAACAAATTTTTAGTGGGCCTAAGTCCAGTCTATTTAAACATCTCTCTCACAAACTTAGCCGCATTTTTTTCTGATCCCGACACCCCATCGCCTCTCTAAACTCCGCCTCTCTCCCTCTTCGACCAGAAGCTCCACCTCCTCCACTCCTATGGCGTCGATTTCTCTCCCTCCGCCCTCCGCCGCATTGCTAACATGTGCCCCGAGCTCCTTCCGGCGAGCTCTTGCCTCGTCTCCTCCGCCATCACCTTCCTCCTCTCTTCCGACGTCGGTCTCTCTCCGTCGAACCTCCGGCCTCTCTTCCGACGACGACCTCGCCTTCTTCTCTCTCCCGTGAAGACGAGGTTGAGACCTGCGCTCTTCTTCCTTCTGTCGCTGGATTTGAACCCGATTAAGGATTACGCGTCCTTCCTCTGCTCCTCTGTCGAAGATAAATTTTTACCTAGATTGGATTTCTTGCAAGAGTTAGGATTCTCGCATAAAGAGGCCAGATCCATCGTTAGAAGGTTTCCTCTGGTGTTTAATTATTCAATTGAGAATAATATGAGGCCCAAAACTCACTTCTTGCTGAACCAAATGGGACGAGGTATTATATTACTCCTTTACTGGTACATCTTTCGATTTTATTTATTTATTCTTTTTTGGCTGGCAACTTACAGTTTACTGTTGTTGATTGGAATGAATTGAGCTCCCACTGTTAGACAAAATTTGTGTTGATGACTTGATGTACGGACGATGGAACAAATGACATAACAATTACATGTATATTTGATCAAAATACATGCATTTATAAATGTCGCAAAAGGTCATAATTAAGAAGAAAGATGCAACAACAAGTCAATAATAATATAATCAAGTAATCAATCTGTGTTTCTTTCCTCTGTGTTATGTGATTTCAAATTCAAATGCTGATTGCTTTCTCACTAGTGTGATCAGGTTGCCGTAGTGTGAATCTGGCCTGATTTTACTTTACCAATGGTGGATCAAACTTCAATTCACATTTATGTTTGATCAATCGAGACTCATATTTTTGTCGTTTGAACAGATGTACTCTTCAATCCTGACTGCAGATGTACTCTTCCATCCTGAGATGATCGACGGCTTGCCAGGCACGCTTGCAATTGTTGATGACTGATCAAGGGGCTATAGGGTGTCTGTTCACTTTGTTTATTGCATGTGTTGATTATGTTGTCATAAGTGTTCAATTTGTATGTTGAATTTGATCATTTATTTCTTACTTATGAAAGCTGTATATGTGTTCAGTTTATTGTTGTAAATATTCATTTTGTTGTTGTAAATGTTTGGTTTGTTTATTCTATTTGTTTCTGTTGTTTTTTTATTTAACTGAACACAAAAATTGAGCACACAAAAACTATGAAATCAAATTAACTGAACACAAAAAACTAAAATTTCAAATTATTGGTGCATCTAACTGAACACATACAACTTTTAAATAATCCCTTAAGGTGTTTAACTGAACTCAAAAACTAAAAATCCAAATTATTGGTGCATCTAACTGAACACTTACACACTTTAATTCATCCCTTAAAACATCTAACTGAACTCTTAAATCAGTATATTTGATGACGTCAGCACCAAAAAAATTTCGAAAATTGGTAAAAAAAAAAATTGCTGACGTCAGCACGTGAAAATCTGGATTTTTAAGCCCATTCTGGCTCCCTGACCTGTTGGATGCTTGGATGTTTTTCTTTTGGATGGTGTATATCACACCTGGTTTCTTTCTGGTCCGTGCGTCTAGACCAAGAAATTGTCTAGATAGTCTAAAAACGTGAGACACTTGAAACAGAATTTTAGAGCACTTGAGAGTGAAGAAATACTCGTTGATATGCGATTTCCATCAGTTTCAGTGGAGATCAGTTGAGGGGATTATTGTTTTTGGACAATGATTCCTCCAAGAGTGATATCACACTAAAATAAATGATATTAGGCCTGAAAATACTTTTAACTGATAGTAAAACCCAAAACTTCTGGGAGAATTGCTCGATTTTCTTCAGACAATTGGATTTTTGAAACAAAAACAAGCTATTATGAACTGGCACATTATGTTTAATTTTTTCATGTTTTCCAAAAAGATACTGATTCAATGATCTTGTAGGGAGTAGCAAGATTTAATATTGAGAGTTGATAACTTGAAAAATCTGTGGATGGCTTAAGGGATGGCAGTTAAATCTTTCCTGAATTCAGTAGTCCATGCATCTATGATTTGTAGTCAATTGGTGATTGATGAGCACCATAAAGAGATTTGATTGTTTTTTTTTTATTCTTTCTCGTGTTCTAAATTAGATTCTTTTGTTTACTGTTCCACATAAAAGGCTTGATATGGACAATTGGAGAAAGAATTACCATCAGTCCAACACTATGCCAAGGACCAAGAACATTTCAGCGAAGTGGTGCCACAATGTTTGGCTTAATTGGAAATAACATGCAGCGGCAGTGGCAGTAATTTCAGGAAAAGGGAAAAGATTTAAAGGGGAATAAGAAGAAGCAAAGAAGTGCGTTTGTTGTACTTTGGATATGTGCTGATGATGGCACTTGAATGTGTTGGAAATATAATTGGAAAACTCAAAAATTCATTGTATGAGAATTTCTTTGAGCAGTATAAATATATATTAATTATGGTTTTTCACTTATTCGTTTATACAATCTTCATTTCATTGGTGCATTTAACTTTCTTTCCGTTGGATCACTAGTCATTCCCCTAATAAAATTGTTAATCAATTCTTTGCCGTTTATACTTTGGCCAATCAATGCACTAAATATCTATTATCTTTTTTCTGTTATAACATATCGTGCTTGTGTTTATTAGGCCAATTAAATCATGAAGTTATTGGGGGCACTATTAGCCGTTTGTGAATTGACTATACATACACAAGTTCATTCGACAAAATAAAACAATCCTGAAAAGAGATTTAGCTATAAGCAATTTCCACCAACAAAATGTTTATTCAATTTTCACCAACAGAATGTTCACATAAAAGAAGAAAAAATGAGGCACATAATTAATATTTTTTAGTTTTCACTGGCAAGGATGACATGGTTCCTTTTACTTGATATTTGATGTGGTGCTGATGGTGTCAACAGCCTTCCATTCTTCAGAAACCAACATTCTGTGTAGTTAAGTGCGATTATACGAAATTAATCGCCATGTATACCTTTTCTTGCATTATCACCATGGGACGTCACACACACTCACAGACAAACTGACAAACACACGGGGAGTTAAGTCTAGATATTACGATCTTAACAAAAGAATAATTAATAATATTTGGATGATTCTAATCCCATTTATTAGAACCAATATTCCATGTGCCATCCTTACTGAATCCTTGACCACTGACCCAAGTCAACCATTCAACGTAATACCCACCTATAAATCTGCCTCTCCCTTGTTAGTTATCATCAAGCAAATTAAAAACCAAGCACAAAACAATCTCCAGATTAAATAAGACTACGAACACTACATTTCCTCAAATGACACTGGCAAAGTCGGTAGGGATTTTCTTGGTGTTGGCAAGAAGAAAAGGCATGGCTACTCTTTGATTGATGGCCTCGACAACCAGCAGAGGCGGCCTTCAGGGACTGCTGATCAATATGACTCCACGATAAAGGAAATCGACAGCAACGAGGCAGCAAGGATGTATGGTGGGTCTGTGTATATAGAATATCCAACAAAAAAGAAGGCAACAGATCAGCACTACCAGGATACTACAGTAAGGAGCAAGGCTTATTACTACTATGGTCAGTATAATAACAACACCTACTCCCGATGCAGGACAACCACCTGAAGACGATGTAAAAGGTGGATGAGAATTAGGTTGTCACTTATATTGTTATATATGTAGTAATAAATGCGTAAAGAAAGATGCATGCATGTTTTTCTGACTGAGCTTGAGAGCTTAATTAGTCATGCACTGTATGTTGTATCCTATTTTATGTGAACAAGATTAGCTGGGACCACTCAAAATTGTGCTTCTCTTTAGTCTTTACTTGGTAATGATTTGAGCTTGTTGACCACAAATGGTCCCATGCCAGCAGCTGCTCTGCTAATTTAAGCTATTCATTTGTTTAGATCATTGCTCCAGAACTCTGAGAGACATAATATTAGTTATGTTGTTATAAAATCCATTAAATGCGAAATCCACTCTTCTCATTGAGGTTTCCTATCAACATTTCCAGACTTGTGCTGAAGTTCTACAGCTTGATTTAGCTCCCGGAAAAACAGAGCTTTTTTATTTTCCTTTTGTTTAAATTTATTTCAGAGCAATGTTATGATGTATATGATTTTTCTTTTGTAAATTGACAAATTAAATTTAACTAATTCTAATAATATATTAAAATATCATAAAAACCAAATTTTAACTATAAATTAAAATCTTATAGTAAATCAAATTTTACAATTTTTATTTTTTGGAAAGAGAGAGACACTGCGAGAAAAGAAATTTTCTTCGTAAAAAAGGGATGTTCTTTGGTAACTTTTTTGAGCGGGAAGAGTCACTCTTTTATAAAGAGTCCGTATTCTCTGGATTCAAACTCACCCTTATAGATTAGTTAAAATAATTCCTTCATTTATATTCACTTCCCAGATATTAGGACATTAAAGAGTGTACCTTTTCAATTCAAGCCTTATCCATTCGATCAACTGAGAGTTATCAGAATGCTAGCGTGCTAAGGAATCTATTGAAGCATCCACAACCGAAAGGTGTGAAATAACGATATGCGTGAGGTGTTGCCCGGACTTCTAACATTGACAGGTTAGGAAAGGGGGTTGTATTGTATCCAGTGAAGTATCCAGAACTGAAAGATTATGATATATCATGATATGAGGCACATTGACTGGCTAGGTAAGAACTAAGAAGAGTTCTCTAGCATTACTGTCCATCACAAAGAAAATTATTTCTTCCTTTTTTTTTTATGATATATCAATATATCATGATATGAGGCATAATTGTACCGTATTCTAGGATTGCATTTGCTCTGTTAGTATTGCAATGGCCAATTGACCAGCCCTTTTTTAAGAAAAAGAAAGAAAGGTCAATTTTTTCATTGTTTGCAGTAAACTATTCAAATTAGATTTCAAATCTGCGTCTCTCATGTAAAAGATGATGTCAAAAAATTAAATGTTCACTATGTAATTTCCACTTAGTTAATTTGAAATCAATTGATATACACCAAATTGGATGAAACGACTAATTATTGTTAACAGAATCGAACAGTTAGAATAAATAAGGGCTTGTGTTCGAGTTTATCTATTGGTTAATGCATATGAGATATTACTTACTGATAATAAAATTCTAAGATACTAAATATTAAGTATATATAAAATTATAAATAAACAAATTTGATCGGGGTATATTTAGATTCCATACGCTTCTTAATGACACTATAACATGCGGTTTTCAAAAATAATGTTGTTTCACATTTATTTTATTATTTTAATAGGGGCATTTGAAATTAATTACCAGAATAACAGGTGGCTTGGCCCCAGCGTCTTTGCTGGAAGGCCGGAACTAAAACCCACCCCTATATTAATTAGATCTCAGCTGTTTCAGCTGGAATAATCTTCCCTAGTTTTAGACAATTATTGACTGGGTCAACTAGCAAGTCAACACTCAACACCGAACATCTATAAAAGGCTGTCCTATGCAAACATGCTTGGCAACCTGTCCTCCAAATTCAAAATCGAAGTGCTGATAACAAACCACATATTTCCATCCCTAGCTTCTCTTATGGCTTCAAACACTGATCTTCGCAAGGCAGGGGAAGGAGGTTTTGTGCTGGTCGATGAGATCAAGCTGAGAAAATTAAGCTCAATACAACAACATAGAAATCATAATAACAATGGTAACAACCCAAGAACCGGGCTCGCTCAGAAGGAAAAACTTATCGACTGCAACCAGGCTGCAAAATTTTATGGGGGCTTCGTGTCTGTAACCTATCCAGCACCTCCGCGAAAGCTAGGTTATTGAGAATCCAACTCAGGTGAGGTGGTCAAGTGTATACTTCTACTAGACAAAATGTGTAACCTGATCAGTTCTTTCATAACATATTTCTCAAGGCTCGTATATGATGTATCTTTGTTGTGGTCATTGGTCAGTGTGGTGCTTTTATGTATATATGTGTGTATCTGCATTTGTGTGCCGCTTTTCCTTATATGGTAAGGAAAATGTTAATCTAGCTGTTTGAGTTTGGAATATATCAGTTTGCAACTTTGCATATAAAAATAGTTATAACATGTTTTGTCACTTGCACAGTTGCACTTGTGTGATTTCTCTGTCTTAGTTTCTGGATTGTAAGGTGGCTTCAAAAATTTTGCTCAGTTCTTTCTAGATGTACAAAATAAAATGTTTGAAACTTCAAATGTAAATTGATAATTACTTACTAAGAATATAGTATTTCTTTTACCAACCCCATTTTCAGTTTCGGGTTAGGTAAGTAGTTATATATTGCTCATGTGATGCTTTCAATATGTGTCAAGCCATGCCATTAACCATCTGAAACATAAAAATACAGCAAGATTAAACGTGAAATGATTCACAGGATTCTGTTTTACTATATATATTTGTATAAGAAATTAAAAAATGGAAATCAATGTGCCAACAGTAAATCTGAATAACATAAAACAAATTAAAGTAGGGGCTGAGATTATAGAATTTGAGATTTTGTTTTAGTCTTGGACTCTTGGTGCCCTTGATCTATTGTGACTTTTTATGGACCCTTTGGACAGTGACGTAGAGTTTTCATCAAGATTCTTATGTTGGCCTTTAATTGATATTTATGTGTTGTCGGTGTAAACAAGATATAAAACTGACGTGTTTCTAGTGATCAAACCGTTGTAGCATTTCATATATATATATTTTTTTTGTAAAAAAGGAGGAGAAAAAGAATGCAATGAGATCATATGAAGAAAGGCCAATTATCAACCTAAGGGTTACAATGAGGACCCAAAGCCAACAGAGTTGCGCTTAATTTAAAAGTTGCAGGACAATTGAATGTGGGGGGACTTATTCTCTTATTTATGAGGGATATATTCCTCCGTTTTGATTGAGTTTTGTTTCGCTTTTCAAGATGTTTACATGTATTCATTGTTTGCTTTTCAATGGAAAAGTGGTGAAAAGTCGCTCCCTTCACTTGTTTCAAAAAAAAAAAAAAATGTTTAAATCCCCGTCAATATTTCTTCATTTCTTTTGTTGGAAAAATTGATCTGGAACACACGTTGAGATGTTTGTAAGGATTATAAATTGTTTAGCATACTCCATTTTCTTACACGCGCGTCTAACAAAGGAAATGACAGATTGTTAATTTGTTATCCCTTCAATAGTGATGTCTTAATAAATAAATCATATTCATGTCTTAATAAACTGGAAGTTTAAACCAGAAACTTCTCTGTGAAATGCTCAACTTCTGTTCATGCAACTGGACTTTTTTGAACAAAAACAGCTATCATGAACCGACTCATTATTCATGTTTTGGAAAAAAGATTTACTAACTGAATGATAAATTGTTCTGCTTCATATATGTACGGAGTCCAATATCCAGCAAATTTTTTGATTTCAGCTGGTGGCTCAAATTTTGAGTGTTGATAACTTGATTATCTGTGGATGGCTCAAGGGAAGGTATTGGTGTCTTCCCAAATGCAGTTGTTTCTGTATCCATGATATGTAGTGAATTTCTGATCGATGATTACCATAAGAGATTTGATTGCTTCTTTATTCTTACTTGCGTCCTTAAGATTCTTTTGGTTACTCCTGAACAGGAAAGGTTTGACATGAAACTTTGGGCAAAAAGTAACCATTAGTCTAGCACTAAGTGCACCATCCTGTGACAAATAAACATATTAGTACAGTACTGGTGTCACAATGTTTGGCTCTAACTAGAAACAACATACTGAACATTCCCTTATTTATATATAAATTAAGGGGGAATAAAACAAAGTAAAATGATATTTCTTGTACTTTGGATTTGTGCAGATTATAGCATTTGGACGTTGACCTAAATTTTTGTTTTTAAAAAAAAAAAAACTAAAATAAAAAATTGAGGCACATGTCCTCTGGCTGCAGAGAGGCTAGTACATAGTGCATGGATCTAGAGATAATTTATAGACAGCTAAAGCACATATGCAAATGTTCCCCTGAGAATTCGGTAATTATATTATCTATTTTCTTAGCCAATATTTTTGTGGACAGAATTGCTTTATGATTCAGAAGTTTTAACATTGCTGGCAATTAATTTCTGCTGACAAAGAATATAGGGATAAAAGCTGGGTTGTTTGGCCCAGTGGTTTCGCTCTATTCCGCCAACCAAGTGGTCCTTGGTTCGATTCACGGAGAGAGCATTTATTTTCAAATTTCTTATAACAAAATCATTGGTTTCAAACCAACCTTCAAAAAAGAATATAGGGATAACTGACGTCCTAGGCAAGTGGTGAACATCTCAGAATACGAAGCTGATCTTGGCAGCCTGATTCAGCAAACAATTGAAAGCTGCCGGATTACAAATAAAGCTTACACATGCAAAAGGTAGCTGTGTGCATACACAGGGAAGATTTGACAGTTTCAACGCAAAACTCAATCTTGTTGAGCCTGTAAATCAGCATTTTAGTTAATTGTGGGTTGCATAGTAAGCTTCTTTTGGAGTAATTGGGTATGGGTTGTTTAATAAATAGAGGTTGTAAATTTTAATTCTAAATTTCTAACAAATGTGGTGGTTTTTTAATGGTTAGGTGGACAGTTATATATCTCGAGATCTTTGTCTACTTTTTATAAAAAGACCAATTCAATTGTCTATCCAATGTAGTCGAAAGGTGTATTCAATTTTTTATATAGGATTTGGACAATTGGTGTTTGTAATTTATTTTGATCTCTGATACAGACAAAATCTCAAATGAAAGATTACACATTTCGTTTAAAATGAAAAAGAATAACAATTGATTTTTTGTTGATAAAATTTTTTTATTTTAACTTCCTTATTACACATTTCGTTTAAAATAAAAAAAAAACACTCTGGTTGTAATATTAATTACTTTGTTTCTTTATTTGCCCATATTTTAGGCGCACGCTTTGCTAGTTAACTTAAAAGGTGCAAAATTGCCTACGGCCCATTCTCACAAAATATATATATATATACTTAAAAGGTTCAAAACTAGCTGTGATTATTAATGAAAAGCTGAAAAGCTGATGGTACACGGTATCACATTCTCAAGAGGAGGAAGAATACAATAATTGTTTAGGCTTATACAAATATGCTTATCTTTAACTCAAGAAAAAAAATATGCTAATCTTGCAACCTAATACAGCCTGGCTATTTTTTAACCTAAGAACAAAGAATTAGAATCTTTTATTTGTAAGATTTGCTTTCTACCAAATATCCTAAGTCTCATGTCGTTTATAAAAAACAAAAACGTATCATACCTTTGGAAAGGAAAACTTCTCTTTTCCCCATATAAATTTTAAATATTGGCCGAATGCAATTATTATTTCATCTAATCATTATCTTTTGAAACTATGTGGTCTCAAAAGAGCACATGATTCCATTCTTATGAAACAGAACACTCTGCGTATTTAAATGTCATTTGGCGAAATTAGTTTGATTTATCACCGTGTGCTTTTTCTTACATCGATCAATGCCGCACAATTTCGGAGTTGTGTTAACTATACAATCTTGATCGTCATGAGAATAATTAATTATATAGTTGGATGATAATAAGCCCATATAGAACCGATTCCACGTATATGCCATCAACCTAACTACCTATCCACGGAATCCAAGACCATTGACCCAAGTCAACCATTCATCATTTGACCACGCTATAAATCGCCATTAGAGCTGTCAATTTTCATCATTTTCGCACGTTTTCGTTCCGTTACATCCGAAATGGAACGAAAATGGAAGAGAAAATGAGTTTCGTTTCTGAAAACAGAATGGAACGAAACGGAAATTTGTGAACGTTACTGGAATGGAACGAAACGGAACACGAAAATGGGCTGAGATTAATATTAAATGAGGACGGAACAGTAAACGAAACATTTTTGAACGAAACGGAATAGAAACGAAACACTTGTCTATTTCATTGTGTGGAATGGAACGAAAACGAAAATATGAGCTTACGTGCCCGTTGTGCACGTTTGACGGCCCTGATTGCCATCAATTGTTAGTTATTGAAAACCAAAAAACCAAGTACAGAAAAGATCTTCAAATTTATAAATTAAGCCCCTTGTCGGTAGTGAGCTTAATAGCTTAATAGCTTAATTTAGAAATGATCTTCGACTTATGGTAACAGCAACAAGGGAGGAAGCATCATTTCTGAGCTTAATAGCTTAATTAGTTGTGCAATGTATGTTGTATCTTATTTTGTGTGAATGGAATTAGCTTGAACCACTTGAGAATTTGCATCGTTTTACATTTTTTTTTTTGAAATAAGTAGGGTAAAGTCTCACCACTTTCCATTCAAGAAAAGCAGACAATAACCATCGTTTTACATGATAATGATTTGATTTTATCGACCACAAATGTTGCCATGCCAACAACTTCTCTTCTAATTTAGCTAGTCATTTGTTTTGTCAGTGTTCCAGAACTCTCAGAGACAGAGTTTTAGTTATGTTGTATACAATTTAGTAAACCTACAATCTTTGATCGCAAAAGAACTAAAGCAAGGTTGTACAAAAAGAAACGAATAACAGAATGATTGGTATTTGGTAAGATTCTTTAAGAAAAGGCTAAAAGGTGCTTTGCTTTGTAGAAAAGCAAGTTTATGTGTTACTAAACAGAAGGCAAGCAATTTTCCTTTGTAAAAAAGGTTCAACGGCCCTTTTCTTTTGTATGTTTTGAAATAGTAACTACAGAAGGTCATAGGTGGAGCAAAAGATATACCGGAACAGTTAACTATAGGAAATTATGTTAGTATATCCCATCATGAACAACTTCGATTTTGTGAAAAATGAAATATATATTGATACAGATGTGTGACGATAATAATTAAACAATTCCTCAAATTTTGTAATGATTTTTTTTTTTCTTGGGTGGCGTCAAGAGTGATGTGAATGCATCTTTGTTGGTTTAACTTTTCTCTTTCCTCTAAACTGTAACCAGCAAACTTCACAGTAGACAATTTCTTCTGGTTTGGTAAATATCAAAGATGAATAGAACATTCATGAGTACATCTTTTTGTTTTCTGGAGCATCTTCAATGGTAGGCATGGTTTTGCGAAAGAGAGGCTATAAGAAAATAGCGTATCAAGACTGATCTGCTGCCTTGCACATATCATACGTACCTTTATGAAAAAGAAATAAAGGTCACTTGAAAATTCCATTTATATGCTTTCATAACTAAAAGGGAATAAAAGGGAAAGACAAGTGGAATGATCTAGCGTAGCAAGATTCAACAATAATTGGGCTGAGTACAAAACAGAGGATTGATACGGTGTACAATTAAAAGTTAGCATACTTCAGAGACAGCAAATAATGGTGACAAAAAACTAGTACTCCCTAACATATGCATACACACACACACACACATAATTAATGTAAATGTACTACCACCTTAGTATCAATCTATGAAAAGAGAATTGGTAGTTCAGGATCTTTAATTGGAACAAGTTTAATTAGTATCTGTACAATGCGATGCAAAAACTTGAGACTGCACTCCAGTAAATACGGTTCCGTCAATTTCAACACTTCCCTAAGTCTTGCTTGTTATGGGTGATGTTAAAAAGAAAGGGAAAAAAAAAAAAGAAATGTTCCTTAATTCGATATATATAATAATAAAATGATAATTGTTTCAAGGTGGGCACAATATATGAGTTAACAAGTAACCTTCAAATGTGCGAGATCACATTGAAAATTGAAGTTTTCGGTGAAAATAATTGAGCTAGCCCTTTTCCTTATCCACCTGAGAGGTCCCAATGCGTGGGACCAAAATAGCATTTCGCTTTTTTCAGACAGGGTATTGTGCTGGATTTGATGAGGCACACCATTCCCAATTTCAAAAAGAATCTTATTCTTGCCATCACACTCTATCTCAATCTATAATTCTATCCAGGTAATGTTGTGTATGCTAGTGTTCCCAATAATACAGTCCTGAACTTTGAATGGTCTTCACTTCAAGTCTGCAGGAATACATATCGGATCGGATGCTTCTATCATGTGACATGCTACTAAAGACTGATCAATATTCAATCCTGACCGCTGAATCTAAATCAGACTGCTTGAACATACACCTTACAACAATAAGAGAGAAGGATTAGATTTGCCTATCTTGATCTGATATAATCAGTCTTGATTCAATGACATTTTTGACGATTGACTACGTCAATAAGAAGACGCTGTGAACCTCTCTATAAAAGGGGTAGCCATAGGCAAATATTTTGCAACCAAAACTCTAAACTAAACCTAAAAACTTCTTATATTTCTCCCTCTACTGCAATCTTTCTATCTCAAGTTTAGCTTAACATGGCTACAAACACCTCCAACCTAGGTAAGGTAGGTAAAGAAGCCTTCGCCCTGCTTGGTGATCTCAAGCAAAGAAAATTTAGGACACCACAGCCTGGCTGCTCTGCACAGAAAGAAGAAATTATGGACTGTAACCAAGCATCAAATTTTCATGGAGGTTGCTCATGTGCAGTCTACCCAACACGACCAAAAACAGTTGTTGAGCGTGCCACTCATGCTACCTGGTCAACTGTGTACTTTTACTAAATTAGCATACTTATCAATGTATATATAGTTCGTAGTTACTATCTTGCTAGTACGTCTTTGCTTTGACTGTCTTCAGTTTTTGATGTACACATGTTTCTGAAGGCTAATCTGCTCTACATATATAGTATGAGAGTTTGATGCCTTATTGTGTCTGTTTGCCTTGTGAGTACTATAAAAGTCTGTGCTTGTAAATTGCAATTATATAGTATGAGTGTTTGATGCTTTATAGTATGTGTTATCCTTGTCATCAAACGCATTTTAAATAAGCTCATATCTTATTTTGTACTTTAATTAATTTATATTTCCAGTAGTGTGTTGATTACTATAGGAATAATTGTGATCTTGATATCTTATAGTAGTTGAGTACATATATAAGAAAGATATCTTGCTTTACTACCAGGAATCAACTGCTAATGCTTTGTTATTTTATTTGAACATGTAATCGAGTTGCATCAATTATTATCATGTCGCACCACAAAATTGCAAAGAAGACAACTTTATGAAAAAAGAGAGCAATCCTTACGAGTGAAAGAGCACATCATAGCACGTTACAGTTATGTTGAGGGCCAATCAATCGAGATCTACTAACTCATATTTAGTTCCCTAGATTGCAACAACTTTCGCTACTTTTATTAGTGAAATTAATATATCCTTAGATGTTCATCTATGTTTGCAAAGCAGAGCAGATCTCAACATGTTATACTTCGCCAAGGTTGTGCCAGTGAAATTAATTTAGAGAAGATAGAATACTAACAAATTTAACCCTAGATTCCAATCCTTGAGGCCGAAAAAAAAAAGTTTTTCTTTAGAAAAAAAAAAGGATGAGAAATTGGCCTTACTCTGCACCATTACAATCTGGCACGAGATAGTAATTATCTTGATTGTCCAATTGTGTAGATTCCATCATTATTGAGTTTTATATAGTAGTTAACAAAATATCTAGCCATTACTTTATTAAAGTGATAGCAATGAAATTGTCCCCTCTAAAAGTTTAAACTGACCTCCTTCATATCTGTCACGAGGTCCTGCCAAAAAGATTATATAGAAAATGGAAAATAAAAACTAAAAAAATAAAAAAAGAAAATTAGAAAAAAGGAAAATAAAATAAAATAATACCATATTCATGTGCTTGAATTTATTCACAGAATGCAAAAGGACTATCTTGAATATATAAAAAAATTAGGGACTGTTAGTTATCTCTACTGAATAATGACAAAAAAAATATCTACAAAATCTTGCTTTAGTTGGAATAGATGCACCGGTGACACGTGCCGTGGAGCTTGATTTTTTTTTTTTTAAAAAAAAAAACAGTATTTGCTGTGATTTTTTATACATTGATGAAGAATAGAAGCACCCTGCCTTCACCTTTCAGGAATCCTGTTTGTCGAATGAGGATGCCATGAGTACTATAATCAAATCAAAACATAGATTAAAGTCGAGTGAGGATTTGGGTCTAAAATCTAAATCCGACACTGTTGGAAAACAGTGTTCCGGACAGTAATTTGGATCGAATTTTTTGTTACAGTGGCTAAGGGTGTGGTCATGTAGTCAAGTACAGACAGAGGAGGATGGTCGCAAAAAATCCCACGCCTAAATCTGCCCATGTGAGTGTGTATAAAATTTCAGAATTTTCTATGTTGTTTCAACCAACAATAAAACACATTTTAAAGTTAGATTGTCACAGAAAATCCGTCCACCTCTCTCTCTCTCTCCTGCCGCCCATGTGCATGGGCCTTGGCATGCACCTCTCTCTCCCTCCATTCCATTCAATAATAGATGGATCCATTTTCCGATTTGATAAAAAATATGGTTTTGTTTTTTAATTGTTTGGAGGGCTTAAAAAAATCATTTGCCTATGAAAATTTATATACATGCTCACAGATATATGATGAATCCTATCATATGATATTTTCTAATTATAGAGCTATAAAATTTTTTTAATTATTTTCTAAACCTCATAAAATCTAATCTTTATTATAGTTTCGTTCAAAGATTGTTTGGAGGCTTTTAAAAATTTGTTTTTCTATTTATATTTATGTATTTATTTATAAATATATGGAGAATTTTTTCATGTCAGAATTTGTAATTATGGACGTATAAATATACAGAGAACTATTGACGGCATCTCAAAAGAAATATTTAAAAATATATAACATAAACTTTAAGGATAAAGATAAATCGCACAACAGAGCTCTAGACACTGAATCACGAGTCCAGAGCACTCAGTAGACTACTTATGAATCATGTTTAGAAAAAAAATATTGCATGATATTAAATGTTCAAATTTATGGTTAATACTTATGGAAAAACTGCAAAATTATATTTTCTAAAATATTAGATGAATGTTAAATTATACGTTTCGAAAATCATGATGGCAAGATGGAAGCAAAATAGATACTTTAGATAGTCTTTTTTGTTTGATGTTAAAAACACCACGTATTTTAATACTTTAGATCAGAGATTCTAATAATTGCAAAAATTCAACAATTGATATACAATTTTAACAAATAGTTCGCGCAACGAGTGAAAAGACCACTAGTATATATATAGTTCTATGGGGGAAAAACAATGACATCTTCTAGGGCTATTTTATGAGCTCAATTTACTGATAGGTGACATAATTTTTCGTTGATATCAACTAAACTCTCATTTAATACCCTTCTATTTTGCTTCAGCGTTAAATAACACCTGTATTTAAGAAAAAAAAGAAGGTTTAAGACCATTTCATAGAGAATACTATCTTTTATTTTTATTTTTATGGAAACAACAATTAGGGATATTATATAGAAATGTAACTTGTGTAACTTTCAGCCATGTGATTAGGAAAAATCGTTGCTTCTTCATGAATGTAAACATTTGTCTACCTATCTACCTGAAAAGAAGTGTCAATAAAAAGAAAATACATATTTCTAATTCACAAATCTTGCTTAAAATATTTTCCATAAATATATTCTTGAGGTAAAGACAGATTTTATTGAGCATTAAAGTTGCACAATGTAGTAAAGTACTTTTTAATTTGAGTTGTTATAGTTTATTATAATATGCAAAAAACCAGCGACTTTCATTTCACAAAACCTAACTGAAAATTGAAAAATCAAATGAAAAAAATATCAAAAGAAACACTAGCTCATATAACAAAATGTATAAAACAAAATATGCGAATCATTCAATTTCAATTAATCTTGAAATTCAATCGCCAAAAGGACAAAAATAAGCTTAAAATGTTATAAAAATGATAAAAAAAATAAATTCAATGAACTTTATTATTCAGATATCATTAACAGGAGAAAAAAGGGAAAATAAAACTTTTGTCAGGATATTTTTTTTTGACGAATATGGATCCATGTTTGCATGATTTAAATTCCGAATAATAGCTGTTATTGGGGCTTCAATTCTCAATAAATGCTGTTCTTCATTTACTTTTTTAATATATTTTTCGTTTTTGACTAATTTATTTGCCACTTGTGTTAAGAAAGGAGAATAAAGTAAGTGAAAGCAACGCACAGCAGAAAGCCATCCTATAGGGAGGGGATTTGGGCAATCTCTATTTTCTTGGAACATTCCAATAAAAAAAGTTTGGACAAAATTATCCTTCTATTCAAGATAAAATTACTGAAATAATCTAACTATTTTCCCCTACCCCAATCATCAAAGAAAAGAAACTAATTCAAAAGGAATTAGCTAGTTAACCAGTCGTCGGTTTTCATCAAATTAGATCCTCCTGAGGCATGTTAGAATTAATTGATTCTTTGAGCAACTTCTTTTTGGTATTACGCATGGCCTGCTCCAACAAAACAAGATTTATCTCAATCATACCTTAGTTTTTCTCAGTCTCATCTGCAAGTTTTACAAATAACAATATCATAACCCTTTGTCCTTTGATCAGTCTTTATTTGCTTCCATAACTACCGTGGCACCTTAACACTATGTTTGGTTCGGTGGTAAAGAATGGAAAGGAAAGGAAAATATAAAGAGGAAAGGGAAGGAATGGAATGGAAAGAGAAATAATTTTACTTTTTTTGTTTGGATGAATAATGAAGGAAAAGTAAAAATGATTTTCCTTTCCTTCTTATATTTTGTTTGGATGAATTATTAGATTTAAGGTAAAATAAATATTTTTGACTAATTTACCCTTAAAAATATATTCTTTTATGTACAAATAAAAATAATGCAAAGTAATAAATTTTACTTCTAGATAATTATATGTTTGTTTTTCCTCGAGTTTATCTGCACTCGAAGTTGAAAATTAGATACAGATATACAGTAAAAAATATTAGAAAGATTAAAAAACTGTAGGTTCTCTTATCAATTAAATTCCGGGGCAAACGTTGCAAGATAGAGATTCTTTCATTTTTTTTTATCACTTCATTTTTCTTCTCTTGTTAAAATTCGATTTAGTTACTGTGGGTTGAGAAATAAGTTTAAGATGTTGTTGTTGGTGAATTCTTGTATAGTTGAAATTGATTTTACGGGCATACTTTTTATTTTTAAAAATTTTTCTAGGAGATATTTGAATAAACAAACCTTGATGGGAAAAGAGCAACAGAATTCTCGTTTCGGATCACTCGAGTTTCCCACTTAAAAGCCTTGATTATGTTCTTGAATTTAATTCAAACTTAACAGAGATAACTGGACATTAGCTGTCTCTGAGCCAAAAGGATTGTGTGTTTTGAAGAATAGGCATCGCTGAAGTGGAGGAGGCAAAGGGCATCGATGTCTTTGGCCAGAAAATATTGAGCGACAATTTTCCTTTCCCTTCTGTACTCCCCGAATCGGATGAGAATAAATTTGTATTGAAAGAGAACGGCGCGAGGGAAATGATTTCCTCTCAATTAAATTACCCTTCCGATTTTACTTCAATCCAAACGCAATAACAATTTAAATTCTCCTCCGCTCCCGTTCCCTCCCATCCAATCCCATCAATCCAAACAGAGTGTAACTGACGGGTAATTGACTAGTCCAAAATTCTTCTATTATACGCAAATTAACTTGATTATAAAAGAAATTCTGTTTCGGTTGTGTATAGAGAAAATTTATCTAATCAAAATAAGGTATTTAAATTTATCAATTAATTAGTTTTGATAAATCTGGATTGGGCAATCCAAATAAAGCATAGATCTAACTGACCTAAAAGAAGTTGAAAGTCAGTTGATCACAATTGAATTTATGCTTTAGTCCATTTTTGAAAGTAAAATTAGATTCCTAATCATCAAACTTTTGACCAAAGAAGGCAATACATTTTGCCACAATTGGTGCACTCGCTTCTCTCTGGCTCCACTGTCCACACTAGTTAATTGAAAAAAGGAAAGAGGGAAGATTATTTGGTGCGGTAAAAAGGAATAAGAAAATTTTTGTTAAAAAATACAGACCATTGACCTGAGTCAACATATTTATGCTTGGCAGACCTATAAATACCCTTACCATGTATCATAATTATCACCAAGCAAAAACAAAACCAATCTAACCTACAAGTAATCTGCTACCTAGCAGAAACATGTTCAGTTTCTTTACTATGCAGAGGAGAGGATGCGAAGCACCAGCATATGGAAACAACAACGTAAGGTCGGCTGCGGGGCCTAACAGTCATGACATTGATTGCAATGAGGCAGCCAAGATCTATGGTGGGGTCATTTCGACGACGTATAAGGAGCGTACTGCTAAAGGTACTATTGCTGGTGAGCGTTACCAATACGGTCAAACTAGACCCGGAAGGAACAATGTTAGTTATTCCTACGGTCAGACTGGTCCTCCTGTGAGAAATAACTGCTCATACCAGTATAATGCAAATCATGTTGCCCATAATAACGATTACTATCATTTTGAAGAAAATGATTGTGTAGCCAAGAATAGTAACTATTACCACAACTGCTACCAGAAGAAGACCACAGCTAGGAGAGCTTTCTGAGAATTAAGTTTCCGCTTCCTTCTGTAGAACCAGTTCAAAGTGTTTCATTTCTGATTTAAGCTTAATAGTTTAGAAATGTTTTTACCTTTTTATTTGCATGGAGTGCCTTGTTGAGATAGTATCGTTCTTTTTTATTTTTTTTCCTTCAGTGGGTAATTTAGTTTGTGCAACGAATGCAGTCGTGTATGTCCTTAATTAGTAAAGTGCGGCAAGTTTGTACTTTGTTCTTCGTATGATGGTGGGTGTGTACTGTGTTCTATTCATGTATGAACTTAATTAAATTAAAGCCTTTTAAGAGCATATATTCTTTTTTTGAAGATAAATTGGGGGTCAAGCTTCCCAACTTATTTTTAAATTAAATATCTGTGAAAGCCCTCACAGCCGGATTTCGAACCTGCGACCTTTCACTCAAGATGTGTTGTTCTTTGCCACTAGACCATGAGCAGGTTCTACTCGTTATTGTTTTTGTCGAAAGATTTAATAAATCACTATTTAGCATTTCATTTACAAAAAAAATATATATAAAACTGAAATAAACTAAATTTTGAACTCCTTTTCCATCAATGCTAGAATATACAAATAAAAAAATTATCGAAGTTACATTAACAGATTAAATAATTCAATTTTTTTTGTTAATAATAATATAATTTCACTAAAAGTTTAAAGCAAAACGGCAAACTTAATAGATATTTTCTACTTTTTGTTAAGAACAGAAATCGTAATGATTAAAATCTCTAAGCACCTTCATCTTAGTCATCATCTGTGACAATATTTAGAAGGCGTTTGGTAAAGGAATAGATGGAGGAATAACTTATGGGATGTAGTATTTATGCCAAGTTATGTAATGGATGTTTGGTTGTGTAAAGTGAATAAATTTATAATTATTCATAGTAGTAATCTTAATATTAATGATAAATATTAATATTTTGAATTATGTTATTAATTATAATGACAAGATTAGTAATTACACTATTTATTATTTATTAATTATGATATCATACATTATAATCACAAAAATAATAATAATAACTGATATTATATTAATAATAATAATAATAATGATCACCATATTATAACTATCATATTCAATATTATTAATTTATTATTATAAGTAAATGTAATAAGGAGAGAATATTTTACAAAATTACTTTTATTCACTATTCATCTATGAGTCCCACCGAAGGAGTTTATTCACATAATAACGAGGTGGTATAAGTTATATATCATGTATGACCCATCTTATTCATCTTCCATTTGGTAGCATTAACGAGGAATAGAGCAATTATGCAACCTTATTCCTCAATCAAAATGTGAGGCAAGAGATAAGTGCAATATTTTTTTATTGTTGATGTATATTTTTATTTTTTATTTTCGGATGTAAGATCAACACCAGCCTACGATAAAAAGGTGCATTGTGAAAAGAGAGTATATGCATAATGCATTGGCAGATTTAAATAGAGATAATGGGGAACAAAGATCCCATTTCGATGCTATCATTTTTGTACAGTAAGCATAGTATTCTTAAGAATATTATTGCAATATTTACTCTCAAAAATACAAATAACAATTTTCATATGTATCATATTGTATCAACATATTTACTTCGTAGAGTATATGAATCTCATAATTATAAAAACAAGAGCCATTTTTCCTCCGCTCGAAGGGCCGGACGACCTTCGACCTATCATGGATTGGCGCTTTACTTCGGACAGACTTTTCACAGTAGCTTCCGCTTACAAAATGATGGCTTGGTCGGGGATAGTTTCCTCCTATCAGAAGCAACTTTGGAGGATGAAGGCTCCTCCCAAAGTGATCTTTTTCTTCTGGCTACTGCTCCGCGATAGACTTCTCACTCAACACAACCTAGCCAAGAGGGGATGGCCTTCAATAATGGCATGCAAACATTGCCACATGCAGGCGGTTGAAACTGCTAACCACTTATTCGTGGAGTGCCCCTTTGCCAAGGACGTCCTCACTAGGGTCGTAGCAATTTTTAACATCACTCCTTGTGCTTCCCCTTTGCCAAGGACGTCCTCACTAGGGTCGTAGCAATTTTTAACATCACTCCTTGTGCTTCGGCCATAGATGTCCAATCAATCTAGCTTCTTACTGGTTCCAGCCTTCCGGTGCATATGAAGGGTCTCTGGACTACAGTTTGGGCTGCAACTTGCTGGTTGATTTGGAAACATCGCTGTTCTTTAATCTTCGATAATCGTCAGGCCACCTTGCTGTGCTTAGTTTCTGACATAGAGGCCAAGACAAGATACTGGCAGCTCAGATCATAGCCGTGATTAGCTAGTCCTTTTTTCTTTTCTTTTTATTTTTCCTTTTCAGCTTAGGCGAGTAGCAAGGAAAGTTGCTGCTCCTCAGTTGTATTTATTTCACTTTCTTTTAATAAATTTCCTGCCGCTGGTATTTCGCCAGCTGGCCTTCAAAAAAAAAAAAAAAAATTTAGACTTTGCCTAGGATGCATTCGGTAACTTCAAAAGGTGTTATCTCTTTATTTGTACAAACGTGTTATTCTTCCACTTTACATAACCAAACACATGTTCTACATCTTGAAGAAAATTGAGAATATTAACTATTGGATCTGATATCTCTATAATTTTTTTTTTAAAAATTAAATTATATTTTTCTTTGGTTCCGTAGTTCTATTTTTTTTTTTTCAATTTTCGTAGTAATTGGTAGTATAAATTTATTCCCACTATTTTTTTTCTTCTTAGGAGATTAAAACCCTTTCATTTTTAAATTAGAAAAAATTGGATATAATCCCTACAAACTCTAACAATTAGATATAACCCTTACAAACATTTAAACTAGATATAACACCCAATAATTTTTGAAGTAACGGAAATTACTTCTTTTAATTAAATTAATATTTTTTAATTAAAAAAATTATTTTTTACATCATAGGACAAAAGAACCTTGCTCTCTTCTCTGATGCAATGTGGTCTTGCGCACACTTCACAAAAAGGGGCATAATTTTTGATCCGACTGTCGGATCGGGCTAAAATTTTGACAAGAGTTTGGTGACTCAAAGCCCGACCCAAAATCAAGCTATGCTTTGCCAAATCATGGGCTTAGATTCGCGATCCGAGTCTTTCTTCAAGGACTTTTGGGCCTTTCTTTACAAATTTAAGAGTTTTAGGATTGTGTTAGCAACTTTCATGTATTTTGTATTTTAGGAGTTTTGTAGTTGCTTATTTAAGACAGCCGACATGTCTTTTGACGAGCAGTTATGTTTGAGAATTAAATTCTATCAAAGAATTGAGAATTTGTGTGATCTCAGAACCAAAAATATCTTTGTTTTCGTACCTTTTCATTATCATTTTCTATCGTTTGTACATCATTCCCCCTCCAGCGCCATACATTAGAACAGTGATATCCAATTTGCTGTTGCTTAAACTAGCGTATCAGTGTATCTCTAGAGTACATTTCTCTCTCACAAATACTTAATAAATAGCAAATTTTTTTTTACTGGTGAGCATTTCATTATATTTACACAAGGAGTATCATAGTTGATAATGTCGTGGTGCTAACTGCTAAACTCACGAGCACCAGTACAAACTTTTGATAATTACTTGAACTCTATTTTTATTATAATTTTGACATCTATTATGTAAAAAAAATTAATAGTGGAAACACGAAAGCTTGTTATGCCAAAAAAAAAAAAAAACAAGCAAATCACTATACCAGAAAATATTTTTAGCACCGCCACAATAAGACCGGTTTTTAAAAAATCCGGTTCTAAAAATATTCAGTGGCAATTTCGATATTGTCAGAATTTTTTTTAAGACCGGTTTTTTAAAAAAACCGGTCCTATAGAGTTCTCAAAAATAATCCGAAATTGCTGTTTTTTTTAAGACCGGTTTTTATAAAAACATGTCCTATAGAGATCAAAAAATAAACCGAAAATTCAGTTTTTATTAAGACCGGCTTTTTATAAAAACCGGTTCGGAAAAAATAGAATTTTTTCTTTTTTCGGTTGACTTTTTAAGACCGGTTTTTTATAAAAAACCGATCATAAAAATTAGCAGATTTTTCTTCTTATCTTCTTTCCTTATTGATTGTTCTGTCCACACATTCAATTCATGGCCGTTTTTTTTCTCTAAAAACCGAGTCTTATTCTCTCTCTAAAACCAAACAAAAAAAAAAAGCTAAAAATCTCGAAAAAATCTGAAAAATTGAAAAATCAAGAGAGAAGGCAAAGGAGATCAATCAGAAGCTAAAAAAATTCATTTTTGAGGTATATTCTTTAATTATTCAGTATTTTATTTATTATTTATTAATTATGCAATTTTTTGTTTTTTAATTGATTTTTTTCATTTTGATTTGATAAAATAGAAAGAGGAAGAGGAAGAGAAGATGATTCTATTGAAGAGGAAGAAAAAGAGAAGACAATTTCGGTAATTTTCTATTTTAACCCTCAATGATTTCAATTCGTTAATTTACCAATTTGTATGTGCATATATATATCATTTGGCATTTGCATATATTAGTTGTATTGTCATATATGACCAAATTGCCGGAATTTGAACTATTTTAGGTCGTGCCCGTCCGAAATTAATCCATTAGGGATTAATCTCGGATAGTACTCCCGGTCGGGAGTACTGCTCTTTTTGGATATTCTTGGCGTATTCAGGGAACATAAGGGGAAATGCTGCCGAATTTTTTTCAGACAACAAATTGCATCTAACGTACGCTCGCTAATGAGACAAGAGTATCCAAAGAGTGGGCTAGGATGGTAACCGGCCCAAAAATCTAATGTAATGCATTGAACCTATAAATTTCATACCCTGATTTTTGGATATACATTTCTATCTATACAGATGGATCAGAGGGAGGAGTACATGTATGAATATTCGAGGATATCAGGTGAATTTGTTGGAGTTGTTGAAGAGTTCTTAAAATGTGCAAAAGAAAATCGGAAGTTGACTGGAAAGTCCAGAATTCTATGTCCTTGTAAACGTTGTGTTAACTTACAGAGACATGATAGTATAAAGATTAGATCACATTTGATTGAGCGTGGATGGATGACAACACCTAAATACATCCGGCGGGTTTTGCATGGGGAAAGGTTGGAAGATCATTTAAATATTGGGACTAGCAATATTAATGGATCTGATTCAGAAAATAGTGTACAAAATGATTGGGGGGCTGATGTAAGGGATGAGGTATTTGTGGATGAAAATGTAAGTCAAGAACAATATTGTGAAAATGATAATAAAGAAAATGATTTAGATGAAATGATGAATGAAATACCAGATGGTTTTATTGATGAAGTTCCTGATATTTTTCAAAAATTGGATGAAAACTCTCATATACCGTTATATCCCGGTTGTAATGAGGATAAATTCTCAAAAATTAAAACTGTTTTTAAACTTTATAACCTGAAAGCCAAGAATAAATGGAGTGATAAAACTTTCACATCTTTACTCGGTCTTTTACGAGAAATGCTTCCAGCAGAAAATACATTACCGGATACATGTTATAAGGCAAAAAAATTACTATGTTCTTTGAATATGGCAGTAGTGAAGATTTCAGCATGTCCGAATGATTGCATATTGTTTCGGAATGAGTACGAGAATCTTAATAAATGTCCAATGTGTAATGCATCACGGTACAAACTAAGGGACGATGATTTGGAAGATGATGAAGATAGTTGTAAAAATAGGCTAGCTGCGAAAACATTGTGGTATCTGCCGATAATACCAAGGTTCGAGCGTCTCTTCAATAATTTAAGAGATGCTCAACTACTGAGGTGGCACGCAGAATGCAGAAAGAGAGATAAAATGATCAGACATCCTGCGGACTCGCCCCAGTGGATGAACATAGACAGTAATTTCAAAGATTTCGGTAGTGAATCTAGAAATTTGAGATTGGGACTATGCACAGATGGGATGAATCCTTACGGTTTCATGAGCAGTAATCGCAGCGTATGGCCAGTTTTATTGGTTATTTACAACCTTCCTTCCTGGTTGTGCATGAAAAGAAGATATCTGATGATGCCATTGCTCATTTCCGGTCCAAAACAACCAGAAAATGATATAGATGTGTACTTGGCCCCGTTAATAGAAGACCTTGATAAGTTGTGGAAGGACGGGGTGGAGATATTCGATGCTTATTTCAAAAGTTATTTCACCCTACGTGCGATGATATTTTGCACGATTAATGATTTTCCCGCATACGGGAACTTGTCAGGTTATAGGAACAAAGGAGATAAGGCATGTCCTATTTGCGAGGAGGAAACACATTCTGTATGGTTATCTAATTGTAGGAAGAATTTCTACTTGGGACATCGTAGATTCCTTAACCGTCATCATTCCTACCGCCGGACGGATTACAAAACCAAATTTGATGGCAACACCGAAACCCGACGGGCACCAATACCAAGAAGCGGAAGACAGGTATATGAGGAGGTGAAGGATCTTAAAATCAAATTAGGCAAACCATTTGCGAAGAAAATTCCGGATGGCAATTGGAAGAAGAAGTCTATATTTTGGAACCTTGAATACTGGGCGTATTTGGATGTTAGGCATTGTCTGGATGCGATGCACATCATTAAGAACATCTGTGAATCTTTGATTGCTTTGATATTAAATACTCAAGGGAAAGTAGACAATGCTAATGTGAGGAAAGACATGGTCGAAATGGGGATACGACTGGACCTAGCCGCAAAGCCAGATACTAGTAAGAAACGGGATTGGTTACCCGATGCAGTTTACACTTTGACAAGAAAAGAGAAACTCAGTTTGTTGGAGTGCTTGAAGTCAATCAAGGTTCCGACCGGTTATGCCTCAAATATCTCAAGGAAGGTATCAATTAAGGATATGAAATTGATTGGAATGAAATCGCACGATTATCACGTGCTGTTGACCCAGTTGCTTCCGATTGCAATTCGAAGATGTTTTAAGGAAAAAGTTCGGAACTCCATCACTAAGTTGTGTTTTTTCTTTAATGAAATTTGCTCCAAAGTGATTGATCCTGAAAAACTGACTAAGTTAGAAACTGATGCTTATCAGACCATATGCGAGCTGGAGATGCACTTTCCCCCATCATTCTTTGTTATAATGGTGCATTTGACCATTCATTTAGTCAAGAAGATCAAGTAGTGCGGTCCGATATTTTTACGGTACATGTACCCTTTTGAAAGAGCAATGGGACAATTGAAAATGTTAGTCCGAAGTAGATCTCGACCCGAAGGAAGCATAATCGAAGGATATGTGGCCGAAGATGTTATTGATTTCTATACTGATTATGTAGATGGACTAAAACCTATTGGCCTGCCCAAGAATCGGCATGAAGGTAGACTTCTTGGGAAATGTATACTTGGTTTGAAAATAATTACAGTGGACCTTGAAAAGAGAGAAAAAATACATTTTAAAATTTTGCAACAAGTCGCCGTTGTGGCTCCTCACGTGGATCAACATATAGCAGAGTTGCGAGAGCAAAATCCTCAGAAAGGTGAAAATTGGATCACTAATGAGCACAACAAACTGTTTGTAAATCGGTTCAGAAAAAAAGTACAATTATCTCCGTCCGACAATGAAACTGTGAAATATCTTGCGAATGGTCCCAATGCAAATGTGTACACCTATCAAGGGTACGACTTGAATGGATTCACCTGGTATACTAAAAAACAAGATAGAAAAAACACAGTACAAAATAGCGGAGTCACAATAGAAGCCATATCAAGTGATGGCAAGTCATCAGAGCCGTATTATGGGTGGATCGAAGAAATCTGGGAACTTGATTATAATGCATTCAAGATACCTGTGTTTGAATGTAAATGGATCCTCAAAAGTGGAGTCAAAAAGGAGAAAAATTCTGGAATAACAACCGTTGATTTCAAAAAGTTAGGATATGCATATGACTCTTTCATACTTGCAAACAAACAAGCAATGCAAGTTTTTTATATTGTTGATCCAGCCGACATCTCACGACATGTGGTTCTTCCGGAAAAAAGGCGCATTGTCGGCGTTGAAGATGTCGTAGATGAAGAAGAATATGACCAATTCGATGAAATAGCATCATTCCCCACAGGTATAATATAATATAATATAATTAATCTCAATTAATTGCAAGAAATTCTATTAATTATTAAATTAATTTGGTCCCTACACTATTATATTATATAACCTGGAATCGATGGAACTCCGCTACCAGTTGAAGAATTAGTAACTAATTTGCGTGTGGATCGCCAAGAAGCAGGCGTGTGGGTAGCCCGACCAAAATCACCAAGGAATAAAGGAAATTGAGTTATATACATGTAGTAGTACTACATTTCAATTGTAATAGAATTTTTAATAATTTTTAAGTACTATTTTGTAGGATTTTTTTAATTCTTTTATTTAGTTTATCCAAGAAAGTTAAATTTTTTAATTTTATGATATATTTTGTATTATTAAAAATAGCACAAAAAACATAAAGGAAAAAACGAAAAAAATAAAAAAATTTGGTTTTTTCTTAAGACCGGTTTTTCAGTAAAAAACCGGTCTTAAAAATCAATCAGAATTTTTTTAATTTTTTTCCTTTTCTGTTTTTTTTGTGCGATTTCTAACAAAAGAGAAAAAAATATAAATTTTAAAAAGTTTTTAATAATAAATTTAAAAAAAAATCTAAGAAAAATAAAATTAAAGAAATATACTAAAAAATATACATAACTATAAAAGTATTTAACAATAAATTTTAAAAAAAAATCTATACAAAAATAATATTAAAGAAATCTATTAAAAAAACTGATACATAAATTTTAAAGTTTTTAAAATAAATTTAATAATATATTTTATTTACTAATAAATTTGAAAGTTTTTAAAATAGTACCAAAAAAACATAAAGGAAAAATAAAAAAAAATAAAAAATTTCGGTTTTTACTTAAGACCGGTTTTTAAGTAAAAAAACGGTTTTAAAAATCAACCAGAATTTTTTTTAATTTTTTCCTTTTCTATTTTTTTGTGCGATTTCTAAAAAAGAGAAAAAAACAACAATTTTAAAAAGTTTTTAATAATAAATTTTTAAAAAAATCTAAGAAAAAAAAATTAAAGGAATATACTAAAAAATATACCTAACTATAAAAGTATTTAGCAATAAATTTTTAAAAAAATCTATACAAAAATAATATTAAAGAAATCTATTAAAAATACTTATACAGAAGTTTTAAAGTTTTTAAAATAAATTTAACAATATATTTTATTTACTAATAAATTTTAAAGTTTTTAAAATAGTACCAAAAAAACATAAAGGAAAAATAAAAAAAAAATTTCGATTTTTTCTTAAGACCGGTTTTTGAGTAAAAAACCAGTCTTAAATATCAATCAGAATTTTTTTTTATTTTTTCCTTTTCTATTTTTTGTGCGATTTCTAAAAAAAGAAAAAAAAACATAAATTTTTAAAAGTTTTTAATAATAAATTTTTAAAAAAATCTAAAAAAAATAAAATTAAAGAAATATACTAAAAATTATACATAACTATAAAAGTATTTAGTTATAAATTTTTTAAAATAATCTATACAAAAATAATATTAAAGAAATCTATAAAAAAAACTGATACATAAATTTTAAAGTTTTTAAAATAAATTTACTAATAAATTTTAAAGTTTTTAAAATAGAACAAAAAAACATAAAGGAAAAACAAAAAAAAAATTTCGGTTTTTTCGTAAGACCGGTTTTTAAAATCAGAATTTTTTTTTATTTTTTTCTTTTCTATTTTTTTGTGCGATTTCTAAAAAAAGAAAAAAAAACATAAATTTATAGAAGTTTTTAATAATAAATTTTAAAAAAAATCTAAAAAAAATAAAATAAAAGAAATATACTAAAAATTATACATAACTATAAAAATATTTAGTTATAAATTTTTTAAAATAATCTATACAAAAATAATATTAAAGAAATCTATAAAAAAAACTGATACATAAATTTGAAAGTTTTTAAAATAAATTTACTAATAAATTTGAAAGTTTTTAAAATAGAACAAAAAAACATAAAGGAAAAACAAAAAAAAAATTTTGGTTTTTTCGTAAGACCGGTTTTTAAGTAAAAAACCGTTCTTGAATATCAATCAGAATTTTATTTTTTATTTTTTTCTTTTCTATTTTTTATTTTTTCCTTTACTAATAAAAAATTTTGGTTTTTTCTTAACACCAGTTTTTAAGTAAAAAACCGTTCTGAAAAAATCAAAATTTTTTTTTCCTTTCTGTTTTTTTCTGCGTTTTGTTAAAAAAGAAAAAAAATAATACATAAATTTTAAAGTTTTAAAAATTCGATTAAAAAAGAAAAAATAATAATACTAATATATATAATATTGGTTTTTTTATAAATTAATTTACTATTACAAAGACAATAATCTATTTTAAAAAAATAATTGTTAAAATTTAAAACAGCACGATAATAAAGTTTATGATAAATCATAAATTTTTTATTAAGACAAATTTGAAATTTAAAATTTTAATTGATAAAGTATTAGAAATAAAACAGAAATTTAAAATTTAAAATCGAAAATTTAAAATTTCTATTTATTCTTAAGACCGGTTTTTAAGTAAAAAACCGATCTTTTTAAAAAATCGAGTTTTTTGTTAAGATCGGTTTTTTACTTAAAAACCGGTTTTAAACCTTATGACATTTTATTCAAAACTCGTATCTCGTCCCTCCCTCCTCTCTCACAGAAATTTCCTAAGTCTGAAAATTTTCAGTGCGCCTCTCTGCCGCCTCACTGCGCCTCTCGTTCCGCCTCTCTGCCGCCTCTCCGCCGCCTCTCCTTCTCTTTACCGCCTCTCCCTCTCTCCAAACCCCTAAACCCGAGCCGCCTCTCCCTCTCTACTCTCCACTCTCTAAACCCGAGCCGCCTCTTTCCGAGAGCTCCTGCTCTAAATCCAGAAGAATGGGTACACTATTGTTTTCTCATTCGAAGTTAAGATTGCGTGCCTGCGTTCGTTGTTCATTTGAATTCTGTTGTACCTGTACATTGCAAAAATTCTATTGTACATGTACATTGCTCCAACTCTGGTATTGATTTCAGTTCTCCGAAGTAGAGTAATTAGGATTTAGGCTGATTGGACTGGAGAGAGTTAAAAATTAGTCACCTCTGCCCCTCTCTCCAAGCATAGATAAAATATTAAAATACAATTAGTTGCAATTAGTTGGGTAAAATGCATGTAAAATGTAATAGATTTCTATTATGAGTTGTTGCTTGCATGTAACTCGTAAGTAGTTGTGTAATTTTTGGATAAAATGCCCCATATACAGGGGAGGTTATGTCAAATTTTTTTATAAATGAGTTAAATTACAAATTAATGTAGATTAATTTAGGGTTTTTTTTAGAATTTGTTTAGGGTTTGCTTATGGTTATGTTTTGTTTAGGTTTGATTAATTTAGGGTTGTTTAATTATGAATCAATGTTTCAATTATTATATGACTTGACGTTTTCATTGTTATAATTATAAATTGATGTTTTAATTGATGTTCTAATTGTCTAATTTAGAGTTATTTAATTGATATATTAATTAAATCGATATTTTAATTGATGTTGTAATCGTCTAATTATTTTTGTGAAATTGATTGTAATTGTGTTAATTGCAGCCATGTCGAATCCGGATGAGAATTTCCCGTCGAATGTGGATGATGATCACGAGTTCAATGAGGATGAGGATTTGATGGCAAATCAGGAAACTCAACCCGTTAGCAGAAGGGGGAAAAGATCAACGGCAAAATGCCTAAAGACGGCAAAGAAGATAGCTGCTCAAATTCCGTTGGAGATCACCTTTAACGAAAAAGGCCAGCCTAGCAGTGATAATGCAATTGAATTTAATCGATTTTTGGCACAGAAAACGAGAGATATGGTTAAAATCAGGTACGAGGGAATTTGAATGTGAATTAGCATTTCTATAAATTTGATTAATGGTGATATTTCTATAAATTTGATTAATGTGATATTTCTATAAATTTGATTAATGTGATATTTCTATAAATTTGATTAATGGTGATATTTCTATAAATTTGATTAATGTGATATTTCTATAAATTTGATTAATGGCGATATTTCTATAAATTTGATTAATGTGATATTTCTATAAATTTGAATGTGAATTGATCATGTTAATTAACATGGTGATATTTCTATAAATTTGAATGTGATATTTATATAAATTTGAATGTGAATTGATCACGATATTAATTGTGTTTAACACAGTTATAAGACTTGGCCGTCAGTGCCAAAAGAGTTGAAACTTGATTTGTACAACACTATAGCCAAGACTTGGAATATTCCGGATGACATTCCGATTTTAATCAAGCGAAAAATTCTTACAGCATGTTGCAATAGATGGAGGGCCTGGAAAACCAACTTGGTAAGAGATTATGCTTATAACATCAATTCTACTTATTATTGCTGGATTAATTAAAATTATAACATATATTCTTTCATTGTAGAATAAGAAATACAGGGAAAATGCAAAAGAAGGTGGACAGAAGCCATGGGATGTTTTTAACATATCGCAGGAAGAATGGGAACAATTCGATGAATATCATAAAAGCCTTGAGTTTGAGGTATATAAATAAATTTCATATATAGAATTATTCACCAATACTAATATCCTAACTTTTATTTTTCATATACTTACAAGTCTTTTGAATTTGATAATAGAAAAAGAGTAAAATAGGAAAAGAAAATGCCGCCAAGAAGGACATGCCCCACACACTCGGATCGGGCGGTTACATAAGTGCAGAGAAGACATGGAAAAAAGACGACGTGGTCCATAGTTCGACCTCGACCATTACCATTGGTGTTGATGACAGGTTTTACAGATGGTGCAAGGCACGTGCCACAGAGGATCCGGTGACGGGTGAACTTAGGGTTACAAATCCTAAGGCTTGCGAGGTCCTTGACAAAGCGGTACGTTTTGTAACTCAAATAAATTTGTAAATTAACTCAAATAAATTTATAAATTATGTATTCAATAAATTCAACTTACATTCACATGTATTTCTTTTGTGACAGCTTGCTCTAGCCAAGTCAGGTGAGATTCAGTCGATTCGTCAGAATGATGTCTTGACATCTGCGCTTGGGACTCCAGAGCACTCAGGACGGTTGAGAGGATATCCGATATATTCCGGCGTGAAGCAGGTGTTTGGAAAGGGTACGAGGAAATCCAAGCAGTTTAGCCAAGAAGAAATCGACAAAAGAGTCGACGAGGGAATAAAACGGCGATTGCCGGAGGAAGTGAGCAAGGAAGTGAGCAAAGAAGTAGCTAGACAAGTTGAGGAAAGTTTATCGCGGTTGTTCTCACTAGGGCAAACACCACATAACGCAGATCCAGTAATGAATCAAGGCATTCTACAAAGCTTCTCGCGGTTGTTCGCGCAAGGGCAAACATCGCATAACCTCGATCCAATAATGAATCAAGCCATGATTTTGCTATCACAGGGTAGCAACAATCAACCGAATCCAATTCCTAGCCCTCATATTGAGGTATATAGAATATTACTTGCAAGTTTATATAGAATTTAGCCTAATACCTAATTAATTATGTTTTGTATTTGCTTATAATTGCAGGGATCCACAGAAGCCTTGCTGCTCCTCCCAGATGGGTTCAATTTGGTGTATGTCGCAAGAGCTATGGTGTTTGCGCGTCGTCCCATGCCTGACACGGTCCATGGAGTACCATTGGGTCCAGAGGAGGTTAAGGTACAAGCTCTAGAAGTGTTCGATCATACGAAACAAGTGACAGTACCTTTTCCACCTCCCAACGCAGATGACCAGCTCGGTATTCTCCAAGGTTCATTTCTAAGGTGGCCGCGTAATCTTGTGGATTTCGATATGTCGAAATTGGTAAATCTTACAAACTTTTCTAAATTTGGTATTAATTAAATTGAAAAATATAGTTTTACGACTAATATATATGATTTTCAAGGAGCATCTGAGGACACCAATAACGAAACGGCCTCCGCCACATGCGAAATCTCCGGAGAAAAAGAAAGGAAAGCAGCATGTGGAGCAAAATGACGACGACGATGATTTCGATGCAGATGTATTTTTTGCGGATGGAGGAGAATTAAAGACACAGGAGCCGCTCTGCACACGTGAGAGATTGCAAAAGCTTGGGCCTACCGCACAAGAACTGCATAACTACATCATGGCGTTGGATCCAGATATGAAGTATTTCGATATTCCGGCCAAGTTCGACCACATAGTACTGGATTCCTTCATGCTCAATTTTGAAGACATCGACCATTTGTTCAATAGGGAATTGCCATTTGTTCAAGTCATGAAACTTTGGACCATGTAAGTATTTTTCGAACTTAACAATAATTGATTGATGATTATTATTATATGATATATGACTATAAATTGATAAATATAACATGCAGGTGGGCTAGAAACTATTGTTATGATTTTGCAATCAAGGCTTTCAGGTTTTTGGATCCAGAAAGATGTTCAGGAACTGATGCCATTAAGGATGTATCAAGCACAACATCCTACTTGATTCAAAATTTTGCCAAAAAGAAGGCCGCTTATCATGTTTTGATACATCAGCACGCGTTAGTTAGAAAATTTCTTGTTTTGACTTTATTTTTTATAAATTGCGGTTTAATTCTAATTTTACTAACAAGGTTTAATATTTAACTGCAGTTTTCATTTTGTGATTATTATCGCACAACCCTCGACAAAAACGATTTGGATTGTGGATTCGCTAAATCCAGAGAGTTATTTTTCTCCAATTTTAGAGTCATACAACAGGTAATTTTAGGATTTTAGTCAAAACATGCATTATCTAATAAGCAATATCTGCAAATTAATTCTTCTAACTTCATATTTTAATATTGCAGTGCTTTATCCAGAATGAAGTTAGGTAGCAGATTCAATATTGACATCATTCCGGTACATAGCTCGGACTAATAGTTTCATTTCATTTCTAATTAATTTATTAAATTTAATATTAATTTTTAGAAAAATTGCTTCGTATTTGTAGGGTCCACATCAGCCGAACAGTACCGATTGCGGGTTTTATGCTATGAAAAACTTGCAGATGCTACTGATGTATTACTCAAACTACCAGCAGTTGCCAGGGGTATTGATTACTACTTAATTAAGGTTTAGGGTTTAGAATGACAATTTAGAGTATAGTTTTTAGTGTTTAGGGATTACTACTTAAAGTTTAAGGTTTAGCCAAACAATACCTGATTAGGTTTTAAAATTAATACCTGATTAGGTTTTAAAACGATATATACCTGATTAGGGTTTAGTCAAACAATACCTGATTATCATTAACTAATTTAGTTTGAAATCAATTTGCTTAGGTTTTACTAATTGAATTAGTTTAATTGAATGCAGAATTTGGAGGGGGAGGGTCTGCCTTATAAAGATGAAGAAATTAATGAAAGTTTAGATGAGTTTTATGTATATCTACGAAAAATTGTATCTTGTTAGATAATTATAATTTTTATGAATATTGATATATTTATAATTACTGTTTTTTATTTTGATGATTATGTGATATGTGATATATAAATGCATGATTGCTGTGAATTTGAATATTGCATGAATATTATGGCTAGCAAAAATGGAGCTAGCCCGAAATTAAATATTTTTTTAATTATTAATTATTAAGACCGGTTTTTAACTAAAAACATGTCTTAAAAATAGTATTAAGACCAGTTTTTAACTTAAAAACCGGTCTTAATAATAAAAAAAATTCGGAAAAAAAACAAATAATATTTAGACCGGTTTTTTGTAAAAAACCGGTCTTAGTCTTAATAATAAAAAAAATTCGGAAAAAAATCAAATAATATTTAGACCGGTTTTTTACAAAAAACCGGTCTTAATGTTTTGTTTTTTAGGACCGATTTTTTGTAAAAAACCGATCTTAAAGTTGCGCATTCTTTTTTTGATCGGATTCCGTCTGGTTTTTAGCACCGCCTCTTTAACACCGGTTTTTTATATATTTTTAACACCACATATTATTAGCACCATATACAAACCGGTCTTAAAGGCCCTTAAATAACAGGTCTTAAAAATAAAAAGTGGCATAGTGAATCTTTCTTTTGTCGCCAAAAAAAATTATAAGACATATGTATAAAAATTAAATATGCAATGTCAGGTATAAAGAGAGAGAAAGAGCAGAACATTAAATTGGATAGAGAGAGAGAGAGCAGAACATTAAATTAGATATCACTTTTTTTTTTAGCGATGCACCGGAGAAACGAGAGAAAACGGCATGGCAGAAGAGGAAGAGAGCAAGGGTATATATGTCTTATGTTGTAAATGATGATATTTATTTAATTAACAAAGGTTGAATTTAATAAAAAAAGGGTTATTTCTACAAAAATTATAGAGTGTTATATCCAGTTTTAGGGTTCGTTTGGCAAAATATGAGTTAGTACGGTAAGTGGTGTAAGGTTAGGACTTTTTGGGGTTATAGGGGTAGAATGGTGAGGGTAGTGATTTGATAGGGTTAGTGTTAACTTAAGGTTAGTAAATGTTGTTTGGCGCAGTATGTTGAGGTTAGTATTTTAAGGTTAGCAACTATTAGTGGTGTAATTATTATTAACTATTATTAATTAGTAGTTATTAAAAACTATTAATTTTTTTAAAATTATTATTATTAATTATTAACTATAAATTATAAAAATAAACCATTATTAATTATTATTATCATTATTATAATAACTATTATTGAATATCGTTATTATTATAATTTTAAATTAAGGATTATTTGAATTAATACAATTATTATTACTATAACTATTATCAATTATTAATTATTATAAATATTACCATAATTATTAATATTATTTATTTTGAATTATTAATTAATTTAATTATTATTATATAAATTGTTAAATATTATTAATTATTATAAATATTACCTTAATTAATAATAATTATTATTATTAATTATTAATTATTTTAATTATTATTATTAATTATTAATTATTTTAATTATTATTATATTAACTATTATTAATTGTTAATTACTAATTATTAATTAATAGTTATTGTTAATCCTCATTAATTATTAATAAATAATTAATATTACTATAACTATTATTAATTATTATAAATACTACCATAATTATTAATTATTTATTTATTTAATAATTTATTGTTATTAATTATTACTTATTTAAATATTTATTATTAATGATTAATTACTATTAATTATTAAATAAATAATAATTATTATTACTTATTAATTATATTTTTATCATTATTATTGTAATTATTATATTAAATTTTATTTTAAAATTTTATAATCATTATTAAATAGTACTTATTATTTATTATTAAATATTAATTACTATTTATTGATTGTTAATTAGTATTAATGATTAACTATTATTAATTTTTATGTATTATTAATTATTAAATATTAATTAATATTAGTTGTTATGAATTATTCACTAATTATTAATTACATAATAAATCATTATTATAAATTATTATTTTTATCTATTATTAATTAATTAATATTTAATTAATTATTACATAATAAATTATTATTAATTATTATATAATTATTATAATTAATATCAATTATCATCATTAATACCAAATTAACACTAACCTTCGAGTCGCTAACCCGACTAACTCACCCTTCCGTTGAGTTAGTGGGTTAGCGAAAAGTTAGTGCTAACCTCTACTAACCCATTTTCATTTGGTAAACTAACCTTGAGAAATGTTAGTCACTAACACAAGGTTAGGACTAACCCCAACGGTGCCAAACGCACCCTTAATGTTTATAGGGTTACATCCAAATGCCAAAGATTAATATTAGAGGGGTTATACAAATTTCTCTTTAAAGTTTAAATTAAACGCATCTAGAACTTGAACATTGATCACTTAATTATCAATCTGATTCTCTTATTATTGAGCTGCTAAACCACGTAAGTTCACTATTTAATTTCTTAGTAAACTTTTCTACTAAATTTCAATAAAAGAATATGTTTCTTCTTGGTGCGTATATTTGGACCGCACTGATTTCATCTAATAATAATGAAGCTGGAGTGGCTGCTTATAAATTATACATGTATCTGGGCGAGATCGAAAGTATAGATTCTGTTATGATTGCTCTTGTATTTGCATCTTTCTATGGGCTTCATTTGCCAAACAGAAAAAAAAAAGAGAAAAAGGTTAGATTCTAGTATTAAATGAACTATTTTTTTTTAAAGTACTGTTGATGCTACTTCACCCTGAAGTATAAAAAGATCTACTTTCCTCGATATTGTGATCCTTACTCAATTATTGCAAAATTTTTAATTCTTTCTTGTGGTTCAAGTACAAATCCGAAAAAAAAGTGAAGAGCATATTGAGAAAATTCCCGCGTGCGTGTAGGCGTATTTTATGTAGGATTATTCTGTCTGATCCATCTTGGTAATAATTTGAGCTTTAGAAAAGTGAGACTACACAAAGCGGTCAAGAGTAGTTTTAGTAAGACCATACGTTCGGTTCTCCATCGATACAGTAAAATTTTCTTATATATATATTTTTTCCTAACAAAGCTTGTTGTCCTTAATATGAGATATCATTACTTTATTAGTGGAAAAGATAAAACAAAATTGCTTTCATTTTGGTGTGTGGTATATATCCGTAAAAAGAAATTAAATATTACGTGATAGTAGATTTTACTTTTCCTTTTTGCCCGGCTGCTTCATGGTTAATTTTTTTTTTTTAAAAAAAAAAACCGGATTATGATATGATAAAGGAGTCGTCGTCCTGTATAGGGCTGTCAATGGGTACGGTACGGTACGGTACGGTACGGTAGAAGGTATTTTCATATCCGCACCAGTTAAATTTTTCTTTACCTGTACCCGTTAAAAAAGACTTTACCCGTACCCTACCCGTACCCGTTAAGAATTAACGGTACGGGTGGGATAACGGTATATAATGGATAATAATAATATTATTAATTTAATAAAACAATGTATAATGTTCTAAATAAATAGTATCAAATAAATATATAGATAAAGTAAAATATTTAGATAATATTTTAGATATAACAAAAATCATGAAATTTATTCTCATATCAATTGAATCAAAAAATCTATATAACTAATTATAAATTATAATATAATATGGAGTGTAAGTTAATTTTTTCATCATCATAAATAAATTTGGATGATTTGGATGAAGATCGAAATGAATAACATATCTTACGAAATATGCTAAAAACGTGATTATATATACATATATGTTTGTAAAATATTACCCGTTAGATAATGGGTACGAAATAGCCCTTACCCGTACCCGTACCCGTACCCGTACCCGATAAGTTAACGGAAATTTTTCTTTACCCGTTCGTCTAACGAAAATAAAACCTTACCCATACCCGCCTTATCGAATACGGTACGTGTAGGGTAAACAGATAAACGGATTTCATTGACAGCCCTAGTCCTGTAGAAAGACCTGAATTTGGATCATCATAGATATCTTACAAGAATTATGTTATTAAAACTAGTATAATATTCTTCGAAATAATATAAATAATGTTTGGATTGTATAATTTAATGTTTTAATCTGATGAGTGCTAAGTTATTATTCCTCACTAATATTGAATTTGAGTCGAGGGCTAGCAACGAGTCCAGCTCGAGTGAGCTGACCTAGTCCAGGATTGATTTGAAATGAATTATAATTTTATCGAATAAAATAGAACAAGTATGGAGTTTCATAACGAGCTCATCGAGCTGAATTATAGCAATTTTTGTATATATTTCAAGCAAGTACTGTATAAATTAATTAATAATTATTTATAAACTAATATTATATTTTATTTATAATAAGATTTTAGAAAAATCAAAGTATTTATAATATGTAAAAAAATAAATATATTATATATTAAAATAGGTATAAGATATTATAAATTAGTTCATTAAATTACATATTACATATCGAGTTAATCTTGAGTTAAATTCGAATGAATCAAATTAGCTTTAAATCTAAGTTAAGCGAGCAACAAGACATGAGCTTTTTAATCCCGAGAGACAGAAAATATGAATTTTGTGTTCTATAAAGTTAAAAATACGACAAAAGAAAGTGAGGAGGACACGAGAGAGATGGAAGAAATTTGTATATCTAAAAAAAATAATTAAAATCAGTTATTCACATAATATAGCAAGACATGTTCTTTAATTTATAACATTTTACCTCACTTTCATACAAATCATACAGAAACATAAAAAATAATGATTCAGCGAATTCCTCTTTCACATGGTGATTAATAGTCTATTGATCTTTTCGATGAGACATATCCAGAAAATGTTCCTCAATGCAAGTCCGTCTGATCGGACAAATTCCAAAGTCCCTTTCATGTTGACATGTCCCTAAGGAATTTGGGCAGGAACCCACAAAACCGAAAGTTAAACGCCATCGGTGCTCCTACAAGGCCACAGCATCATTTCATACTCTCTATTAAGCAAGAGTTATCACCATTGACTTGGGGTCAACGATGCAACACTTGACTTGTGAGTATAAAAGCCTGGCCTTCCACGTATCTGGTAATAATTTGAGCTTCGATGAAAGTGAGACTACACAAAGCAGTCAATAGTATTTAGTAAGACCAGATGTTCGGTTCTCACCTTTTTCTGTGAAAATTTGTTATCCTCAATTTCTGGTATTCTTTAGTTAAAACAATATACAAAATTGTTTTCACTATGGTAATGTCTGTTGATAAATAATTTTTCCTTCTGTCTGGCTGCTACAAGGTTTAATTCTTTTTTTTTTTAAACCGGATTATCTAATAAAGGAATCGACTTGTAAAAAGGCCTAATTTTGGATCATCATAAAAAAATAAAAATCGTGCAAGAATAATGTTGTTAAAAATAGCATAGATTATTCGAAATAATAATGTTTGAATTGTATAATTTAAATAACGTTAATTGGATGAGTGTTAAGTTACTATTCCTGAAGTAATGAATGAGATTTAAAAAATAATAATAAAAATAAAATTTGAGCGCAATAGTGCTATAACAATATACTATTCTAAAAAAATGTATTTTAATTGTATTTAAATGGAAATAGTTCTATTGTATGTATCTAATTAAATAAACATAAGCAACGAAGAGAGAAACACATCGACGAGATGTCTCCAGAAAATGTTTTTAAGTTAGGATTTTCTGGTCGGACAAATCCAAACTCCCTTTATTTCATAACAATATCATAACCCTTTGATCAGTTTTTATTTGCTTCCATAACTATCTTGGCACCTTAACTGACGGGTATTTGACTAGTCCAAAATTCTTATATTATCCGCAAATTAACTAGATTATAAAAGAAATTCTGTTTCGGTTGTGTATAGAGAAAATTTATCTAATCAAAATAATTAAGGTACTTAAATTTATCAATTAATTAGTTTTGATAAATCTGTATTGGGCAATCCAAATAAAGCATAGATCTAAATGTACTAAAAAGAAGTTGGAAGTCAGTTGATCACAATTGAATTTATGCTTTCGTCAATTTTTGAAAGTAAAATTAGATTCCTAAACATCAAACTTTTTGACCAAAGAAGGCAATACCGCAATACATCTTGCCACAATTGGTGCACTCTCTTCTCTCTGGCTCCACTGTCCATACTAGTTAATTGAAAAAAGGAAAGAGGGAAGATTATTTGGTGCGGTAATTAATTTAGAGTATTCCAATAGAGCGAAAAAAAGGTATAAGAAAAAATTTATTAAAAAAATACAGACCATTGACCTGAGTCAACATATTTATGCTTGACAGACCTATAAATACCCTTACCATGCATCATAATTATCACCAAGCAAAAACAAAACCAATCTAGCCTACAAGTAATCTGCTACCTAGTAGAAACATGTTCAGTTTCTTTACTATGCAGAGGAGAGGATGCGAAGCACCAGCATATGTAAACAACAACGTAAGGTCGGCTGCGGGGCCTAACAGTCATGACATTGATTGCAATGAGGCAGCCAAGATCTATGGTGGGGTCATTTCGACGACGTATAAGGAGCGTACTGCTAAAGGTACTATTGCTGGTGAGCGTTACCAACACGGTCAAACTAGACCCGGAAGGAACAATGTTAGTTATTCCTACGGTCAGACTGGTGCTCCTATGAGAAATAACTGCTCATACCAGTATAATGCAAATCATGTTGCCCATAATAACGATTACTATCATTTTGAAGAAAATGATTATGTAGCCAAGAATAGTAACTATTACCACAACTACTACCAGAAGAAGACCACAGCTAGGAGAGCTTTTTGAGAATTAAGTTTCCGCTTCCTTCTGTAGAACCAGTTCAAAGTGTTTCAGTTTCTGATTTAAGCTTAATAGTTTAGAAATGTTTTTACCTTTTTATTTGCATGGAGTGCCTTGTTGAGATAGTTTCGTTCTTTTTTATATTTTTCCTTCAGTGGGTAATTTAGTTTGTGCAACGAATGCAGTCGTGTATGTCCTTAATTAGTAAAGTGCGGCAAGTTATGTACTCTGTTCTTCGTATGATGGTGGGTGTGTACTGTGTTCTATTCATGTATGAACTTAATTAAAGCCTTTTAAGAGCATATTTTTTTTTAAGATAAATTGGGGGTCAAGCTTCCCAACTTATTTTTAAATTAAATATCTATAAAAGACCTCACAGCCGGATTTCGAAACTTGCGACCTTTCACTCAAGATGTATTGCTCTTTACCACTAGACCATGAACAGATTCTACTCGTTATTGCTTTTGTTGAGAGATTTAATAAATCACTATTTAGCAGTTCATTTACAAAAAATATATATAAAAAACATAAATAAACTAAATTTTGAACTCCTTTTCCATCAATGCCAGAATTAATATACAAATAAAAAAATTATTGAAGTTACATTAACAGATGAAATAATTCAATTTTTTTTTGTTAATAATGATATAATTTCACTAAAAGTTTAAAGCAAAACGGAAAACTTAATAGATATTTTGTACTTTTTGTTAAGAACAGAAATCATAATGATTAAAATCTCTAAGCACCTTTATCTTAGTCATCATTTCTGACAACTAGCGGGCCTTGATCTACCATTTTTGTAAAATAATATAAAATATTTTGAAAGTAGGAAAAAAAATTTGTATCGTATATTTGTTCTAATTTTGTGATTATGTCGGTAAAATTTCATGGAGAAATATATTTTGGAATGTCCAAAATAACAAAAAAAAGTGAAGATCAAACCATAGAAATAAAATATGATGAGATTTGAAATTTTATTTTAATTATTTTAAAAGTATATAATGGAAAATCATTACATCTATTAATTATATATATTATTTGAGCATGCATACAAAGTTTCATGGAGAAAAAAAAAATTCTAAGGGCTTCAAATAATTGAAAAAAACAACATATGTTCTTCTCAAATACTGGAAATGGAGACGACCATTTAAAATAAATGGAGAGCAAAAACTTGTATTTTGTGTTCGACTTTGGAATGAAAGGCCTACGGGCGTTTATTCAAAAAAAAAAAAAAATGTGATTTGGACATGGGATTTTCTGTGAAAACTATTTTTAGTTATAATTGAGTTTTACTTTGACCACCATAGAAAATCCTGGTAACCTACCACCACCCAAAGCGCGTGGACCCTACCCACATGGCTGGATTTGCAGATCTGATTTTTTGTGGCAAGTACTCTTTAGTTGTGTTCGAATTTTGTTCAGATCACCATAGAAAATCCGGACAAACATCCATGCTGAATTTAAAATATTTTTCTGCTAAGAAGGCCCCACCTGTCAGCCACACTATTCCTCAACAGTGCTTATGAATAGTGTTCAGATCGGATCTAAATACTGCGCTTGAATATATGTATTGATATTTAGATGGCGTTTGGTAAAGGAATAGATGGAGGAATAACTTATGGGATGTAGTATTTATGCCAAGTTATGTAATGGGTGTTTGGTTGTGTAAAGTGAACAAATTTATAATTATTCATAGTAGTAATCTTAATATTAATAATAAATATTAATATTTTGAATTATTTTATTAATTATAATGACAAGAATAGTAATTACACTATTTATTATTTATTATTTATTAATTATGATATTATACATTATAATCACAATAATAATAATAATAACTGATATTATATTAATAATAATAATGATCACCATATTATAACTATCATATTCAATATTATTAATTTATTAGTATAGGTAAATGTAATATAAAGAGAGAATATTTTACAAAATTACTTTTATTCACTATTCATCTATGAGTCCCACCGAAGGAGTTTATTCACATAACGAGGTGGTATAAGTTATATATCATGTATGACCCATCTTTTTCATCTTCCATTTGGTAGCATTAACGAGGAATAGAGCAATTATGCAACCTTATGTTACCATTAAATAATACTAGCAGCAGAGCCCACCCAATGTGTGGGCAAACTTTAATATGCGAGAACTATTACTATTATTAATAAAAATATTTTGTTCACTTATTCATTTATCATACAACAATACAAATTTAGGGGGTTTCTACAATACCGCCAAGTTCAATTTCTAGATTTTTTGCAGTCATTTCGTGTATTATGTTTTGCAACGGGTCAATTATAATGAATGATATAAGAATTATTCCAACATGCAACACGGGTGTCCACACGAAATGAACTACAATAAAGAAATAGGGTATTATATGTGCATGTGTTCTAGGATCCTTTGTGCTTGAATCTCATGTAATCTCAAGTAATAAGCTTATAAAACTATCTTTAATATGCAACACTATTATTATACATAGAGAGGTGCATAAAATCATATAAATTCTATATATATAAAAAAAAACTGTTTAAATAGCTTTTTTTTGCCTATGATGGTTCATGCGCAAGTACAATCTTATGCAACTTGATGCACTCAATTTTTTTTATAAAGGGACTTTCTGAGCAGTCGTTGGATATACCCTATCAAAAAAGTCATACTTTTGATATATCAATAGACATTGACAAGTAACCAAATGATGAGTTTAAATATTGAAGGAACAAAATATAATTGTTTGAAACGTGAAAGATTATTTCTGCAATTCACTTGAAGAAACTAAGTCCAAACTTAACCTTGTTAATCATATGCTTCTTATTTGGGTCGATAAAACCTCCTCTGACAAAGGCCTTTGATCCATGTGTGCTTTCATTCTTGTACGACTAAACAAACTCAGCATAGACACAAGCCGCTTCATTCTCTTCCCTCTCTGCAAAATTTCAACAAATTTGCATCAGAAAAAAAAGCTTTAAATACAAGACCTTAACACCACGTATCCCTATTATACAGAGTTGGTCAGGTTCTTTCTATAACAGAATGTACCAAATTGTACTCTGGCTTTGTGGATTGCACACATAATGAAGCCACCGTTTGCCTAAAAATTTTTATAAAACATAACAGCAATGACGAAGATGATGACAAGAGTATAACAAGAGCGAAAAAAAGAAGTACCAGAAACATGCATAGCCCTGTAAATGTTAATATCATAATATACCCTTAAACTGGAAATAATAACAAATATACCCTTCGTTTCCCACTTATTTGAGAAAGGCACTTTCCCTTGCTGATATACAGAGATGATTATTTAGAAAGAGGTAATGACACATTTTTCGAAAAATTAGGCGAGAGAAAGTGTGTGTAATGTTTAGTTCTCTCTTCAGAGGATCAAGTGAGCAGCTCGTCTTACATGGTTAAACATGATATTATCATGATCTGTATATGGCGTATATAAAGTTACTCAATGAATAATAAATACAAATACAATAGAGGTTAAGTTAAACCTTTCTTTCGCGGATGACAGCAAAGACAGCAGAATTTGATAATATGCCATCCCTGATGAGGAAAAAAAACAAGTTGAAGCTAATAAGTGTTGTGTCCAACTATGAGATTTTTGTACAAACACCCTCCAGAAACCCCCAATTACACACAAAAAATGCATCAGCAATTTCATGGCACCGAATCAAGAAGGTCTTATCATATTTGTTAAACTCATGTTTATTTACATTATTCACCTCCCAACAAGGATCTTCCCCACTCCATTCTCAGCGGCAATCTTTATAATAATCTGCATGGATGAAAAAAAAGGAATAAAATAGTCAGATTGATATTTTCTTATTGAGAAATCGATTACCAAAGAATGAATTAGCTAAAAATGATCAAGTAACAACATGCAAAGGGCGAGAGAGATGGTGATTAATATTAACCTTATTTTGTTTCAGAATTTCATTTCAATGGCGATTAAAGTGAGCGAGAGAGAGAGAGAGATGGTGCATGCTACTACTCCACAAATTTAATCAGAGGAGAGGAAGAGAAGATACCAGATCAATTTAATCTGGGGCTTGTAGATAACCAGATCCAAATCAATTATACTGCCAAGACACTATATCAGGATCTTTCCTTGGCAAAACCAGGTTGATACCGAGGTCCTTGTATTTGCACGATATCTAACCCATGGAACTCCTTTTGGAAACCTACAATTTTTACAATAATTAAATTCAAGTATCGCAACAACCGCAAAAATCAATAATATAAATAAAACATGGAACCAAAAGAATTTGAAAATTTAAGAGTATAATTAAATTTACATTGATTTGTCATGGTCTTCAACAAGCTCGGATTTGCTCACAAGGGGTGCGGTGCTGCTTCAGTGTGCATAGCTACAAATTATTAAACGAAAGGTTGGTTAATAGCTCCTAAACTGTACTAATTTTAGGATTCTAACGGTTGTAGACCACGGCTACACTACTTATAAATCAAATTACGTGAGGGACATTTCAGAAAATGTTCTTCATAACTCATCAAAAAAGAACTACATTGGATATGAAACAGATGAAGAAAAAACTAAAATCAGATTTAAATGGAAATATCATAACCATGGCAATCTGAAGAGAAGCAAAACATCAGTCAAAGCAATCAACCAACTACTCAAACAAATAAATAAACATCAAACCTGGCTTGGGGATAGTTTCTAGACGCCTCCAAAACATCATCTCTAGAACAAACAAGACTGGTAGCTTGGTTGTTGCTATCGAGCCTACTGCGTGCCATGGCACAAATAGCATCACATAGACACTTATTTATTGTCTCCAGTGCCATACCAAAAGCCCGTACCTCTTATGTATCTCCACCGACTGCAATAGGTACCAACAGAAGCTGAGGTCACTAACATTCCTTTACTGACAAATGGGTTTTCTTCGTATTTTGTAATTTTTTTTTTTTGGCATCCTAGTTATATACAACAATTCCTCATAAGATTTGCCTTAAAGTTTCCTTTTGAACAGTTAATTATCTGTGCTACTTAGAATCTTCTAGCCATCTTATAAGAACTCCAGAAATATAAAAAAATATACCTCAAAATCTAAAGATAAGAAACATTCATATAATTCTGGATACAGAAGATACTTCAGAAATTGTTCATTTTATCCAAAATAAGGCGCAACTTCATAGTTGATAAACCAATCTTGTCATCAAGCCTATTTTCCTGACAATGACGTGCAGCTTCAACCAAGAACTGTTGTCGAGCCCTCAAGTCAATCATGTACTTGATGAGCCCCCCCTATTCTCCAGTATCTCTCAAATGGTCAGTCAAACCAAGCAAGAGGTCAATGCCACCTTCTCTTAATAGTATCTCTGTCAGAAGTTGCCTCAGCATAATATTTCTCTGCCGCTGCTGCTCGACAGTGCCATTCCCAATCCATGAAGCTTCGCTTTCTCGACACATTTGTCAAAGCAGGTCTGGGTAAGTCTACAGGAAATAGAAATAGAAGGAAGATATTAATGAGGTTATGATATGATTGATGAGGAAATATAAATACAAATAGTTGTAATGGTAATGATAAATGGTAAATAAACCTGTTGAAGAGATCAACTCTATACTCTTCTCAGCCATCCCAAATATCTGCTTCACAATCAGATCAGATCATAAGATGAGAATTAAAAGGGAAGAGAAGAGAAGAGAAGAGAAAGAGAAAGAGAAAGAGAAAAGAAAGAATTAGATTAACCTGTGCTCTTTATCCATGCTAGGGGCAGCCGCCATTTCTAAAAGAAAGAATTGGATTGACTTGAACTTGAAAGCAAGAGAGACACAGAGAAAATGGAAACTCAAGGAGCACTTTGCGAATTCAAACAAGGAGGCGGCGGAGACTCAGAGAGAAAAAAAGGAGATGGAGGAGGCTCTAGTGAGAAGAAGAAGAGGAGTCGATCGAATTTTCTCCTGAATGTTGCGGACAGGTCGGGCAGGGCAGCGGTGAGAGTTGCGAATCGTGTCCCAATCTGCACTGAGAGGAGCGAGATCGTCGTACAGAGGTGCTATGGCGGTGTCACGGGTCGTGGTGATACAGATCGCCATAGGGCCAATTTGAGAGGAAAAAACCTAGAGGGAGCGGCGCAGTGCTTTGAATGGAAAAGACAATATGTTTCCATATCAGATCGATGGAGAGTGGAGAGAAGATCTGATCGCTGGAGAAAACCCTAGAGCGGAGAGGAGGGTACAGGCGGCGCTACGCTGATGAACTGTGGACCGAATGTTAATTTTCATAAAAAAAACCAAAAAATAAAAATAAGAAACGAAGAATCGAAGTAGCGCTGATTTAAACCAGCGAAACTCTGCTCGAGCGAAAGTTAACATCGGTCTAGATGAAAGGTTAAACTTTTCAACTCGTTATTAAATCCAGACCACTAATCTAATCAGATCATAAACAATCTATGGCCTATATTGCAAATTGTTAACAAGTCTAACACCCTTTGGACTCAAAATTGGATAGACCTTTGGATTGATGCTTTTATAAGTAGTAGAGATAAGTAAAACTCAAAAATTATTTTGTCCAATGTTTTATAACGGTAAATTAATTAGCACCTTTTCAATTTGTATCCAATCAATTTTCAGGCGCATGTATCTTTCCATTTGAGATATTATAGCCAGGCATCATTTCAATTATACATATTACCTTATGTGATTTCCGTGTTGCCAATGAGATATACAGGTATTAACCTTCCTTAAAAGAAATGGTGATTGGCTGAAATTCCTCTCCATTAATTCCCATTAATAAGTTGCATATCTTTTAAATATTCATTTCATTTGTACGTTACTGTATATCCAAATAAGGCTCTAATTGCTCTGCTTGTGGTCTATATACTTGAGACCTTCCACTGTTAATTACATGGAGAAATATTTCTGCTAAAAAACCATACTGCAATTTCACCAATTTCCCATTCATTCATTCTATTCTCTAAACAATTCTCAAATACTCGGCTGGATATTGTGGAGTTATTGTCAGTCGCTTCCAGAGCACGTGCCTCAAGGAGCAACAAGTACCCCGATTATCTTGGGGCGGTTCCAGCATCTCACACGGTAGGGATGGAATACGCCTTAGGACAGTGATTTTCATCACGATTTGGGTAACAACGTTTCATTTATTTAATTTTATTTCATTTACTATCTGAATTTTGTTGACTGTTTCTCCAACAATCTAAGGCATATTCTCATTTGGATAGTATTTGATAAAAAAAAAAATTATATATATTACTCTAAAATTTTTTTGACAATTTGTACGTGATTTCAATCTAGTTACTAAAAATATATATATTAATAAAACAAAGTCGTTTGACTATTTCGTAATCTACTGTTTTGAAAATCTTGCAAAGTACTAGCACTTTCTTCATTTAGTAATTTTCATAAATTACTTCTACCGATTGTATATTATTCTAAATCATTTTGCGTTCTACTCTGTTGCAGTTATTTTACATCTGATTTCTTCTTTACTCAAAATGGGTCTTGATGATATCCATATGCTTAAACCAAAAAAGTTTAATGGGTCAGGATTTAACAGATGGCAAGAACAAATGGAAGCATGGTTAATTACATTAGGTCTAATAACTGCAATAGGGAAAACACCACCTTTTACTATAACATATACTAGAGGTAGCACATCTAGAAGTGCAGAGGAAATTGAGTTTCATTGTCGTTTCAGAATTTTAAGTTGTCTCTCTGATGAACTTTATGAAACATACATAAAACATGAAAAAGCAAAAGACTTGTGGAATGCTTTAGATGATGCATACAGTAGAGATAATGAAGGAATAATTAGATTTACTATTTCAGATTTTCATAACTACAAGATGGTTGATAATGAACCAATTAATGACCAGATTCACAAGTTTCAAAACATGGTTCAAGAAATTCATAGAAGTGGAAAAACTAAATTGGATGAAAACTATCAAGTAACATGTCTGATAGATAAATTACCACCTTCATGGTCTAATTTTGCTCAAGATCTTAGAAAGACACAAACTAAACTGACCATGAGAAATGTCATTCAATCTATTAGAATTGAAGATCAATTTAGGCATCGGCAAGTACAAGAGAATAAAATGTCTTCTATAGTTAATTTAACAGAATCTCAAAATTGTGATAAAAATCAAAATAAAAATTATAAACAAAAAGGAAATTTCAAAATTAATAAGAAGTTCAACAGAAATAAAAAATGGAAAAATAAAGCAAAGGAATCTAATGGACCCAATAATGAGAAAAAGAAGAAAGATGATGACAAGTTCTGCTATGTTTGTGGCCGAGACAATCACTGGGCAAAAGACTGTTATTATCGGAAGAAAAAGAAATTTGAACCCAATAAGAAGGACTCCAATCAGATTAAAAATCAAGTGCAAATGATAGAAACTGAACCTTCTGGATCCTCTTTTAGGTCTGTTTCTCTTAATCCCTCAATTAATCTTACTTATCAAAATTCTGATTGGTGGTTAGATAGTGGTGCAAATACACATGTATGTGCTAATAAATCTTGTTTTTCAACATATCAGATCACAAGTGGAGGAAGTGTAACAGTAGCAAATGGAACATCTGTTAAAGTCATGGGCATTGGAGATATCAAATTAAAATTTACTTCTGGAAAAACTATTTTGCTTCGTGATGTACAACATGTTCCTGATATTGGAAAAAATTTAATTAGTGGATCTTTATTAGTGCAATTAGGATATAAAATAGTTCTTGAATCAAATAAAGTTGTAATTTCCAAGAATGATGTTTTCATTGGAAAAGGCTATGTAATAGATGGATTATTTAAATTGAATATTATTTCTCATTTGGTTAATGAAGTTTCTGCAATTTCGAATCCTTTACCATCTTCTGAAATTGTTTTAGATAATAATCCTTTTGGTATTTGGAATGGACGTTTGGGTCACATAAATCCTAGAAAACTTGTAACATTATCAAATCTTAATTTGATCCCTCAATTTAAAGCAAATATTAATTCTAAATGTGAAATTTGTGTTCAGTCTAAAATGCCAAGAAAACCATTTAAATCTGTCCAATTTAGAAATACTACAAAACTAGAATTAATACACAGTGATGTATGCGACTCCAATAGAGGTTTCACTCGAGGAGGCAGCAGATATTTTGTAACATTTATAGATGATTATTCTAGATTTTGTTATACTTATCTCATGAAAACTAAAAATGAGGTACTTCGTAAATTTATAATTTTTAAATTAGAAGCAGAAAATCAGCAAGAAAAATCAATTAAAATATTAAGATCAGATAGGGGTGGAGAATATACATCAAATGAAGTAGCAATTTTTTGTGAAAATAATGGAATTTTACACGAAGTAACAGCACCTTATTCACCTCAATCTAATGGTGTAGCTGAACGTAAAAATCGAACTTTATTAGATATGGTTAATGCAATGATAATAAGTTCAGGAGCACCACAAAATTTGTGGGGGGAAGCACTCTTAACATCTTGTTTTATTTTAAATAGAGTATCATTTAAAGATAATAAGAAAACACCATACGAACTTTGGAAAGGTCATCCTCCTAAACTTAATTATTTTAGGGTCTGGGGTTGTTTAGCAAAAATTGGAATTCCTGAACCAAAAAGAAAGAAAATTGGACCTAAAACTGTAGACTCAATTTTCATTGGATATTCGTTGGACAGTAATACATATAGATTCTTAGTAATTAAATCTGAAATTAGTAGCATTTCAAATGATACAATAATAGAGTCAAGTGATGCTGTATTTTTTGAAAATACATTTCCATTTAAAATTAATAGTGCTGTTCCATCTTCTATAACAAATACCAATCCTTCCACATCAATTTCAATTACTAATGATGACTCTAATCAAGAACTTAGAAGAAGCAAAAGAGGACGAATAGAAAAGAATTTTGGTGAAGATTTTGTAACATATCTAATTGAAGATAATCCCAAAACATATAAAGATGCAATGCGTTTTTCAGATGCTTTCTTTTGGAAAGAAGCAATTAATAATGAAATTGAATCAATCATAGGAAATAATACTTGGATCTTAACTGACCTACCTCCAGCCACTAAAGCTTTGGGATGTAAATGGATTTTTAAAAAGAAACTTAAAACAGATGGAACAATAGAAAGATTTAAAGCTAGATTAGTAGTACAAGGTTTTGCGCAAAAAGCTGGTATAGATTATTTTGACACTTATGCACCAGTAGCAAGAATTACTACAATTAGAGTACTACTTGCATTGGCATCTATACATAAACTTTTAATACATCAAATGGATGTAAAAACAGCTTTCTTACATGGTGATCTTGAAGAAGAAATTTATATGCAACAACCTGAAGGATATATTGTTAAAGGACAAGAAAATAAAGTTTGTAGATTAGTTCGATCATTATATGGATTAAAACAAGCTCCTAAACAACGGCATGAAAAATTTGATAATGCAATGTTGTCACATGATTTTCAAATTAATGAATCAGATAATTGTGTTTATTATAAAAAGGAAGAATGTGGTTATATAATTTTATGCATGTACGTAGATGATATTTTAATCCTTGCTCCAAATTTAGAATTAATAAATAAAGCAAAAATATTATTATCAAATAACTTTGATATGAAAGATCTTGGAGAAGCTGATGTAATTTTAGGAATGAAAATCATTAGAGAATCTAATTCTATATTACTTTCTCAAGCACATTACACGCAATCAATAATTGACAAGTTTGATTTTTCAAATTCAGCACCTGTATGTACACCATATGAACCTAACGTACATTTATATAAAAATGAAGATAATCCAATTGATCAAGAAAAATATGCTCAAATAATCGGTTCTCTTATGTATTTGTCAAACAGAACAAGACCCGATATATCTTATGCTATTTCTAGATTAAGTAGGTACACAAATAATCCTAGTAAGAAACATTGGACTGCATTAGAAAGAGTATTCAAATATATTAAATGAACCGTAACATATGGTTTAAAATTCACTGGTTATCCATCAGTTTTAGAAGGATTTACGGATGCAAATTGGATATCTGATTCCTTAGATATTAAATCAACTACAGGATATGTATTTCTCTTAGGTGACAGTGCAATCTCATGGCAATCTACCAAACAGACTATTGTTGCTAAAAGTACAATGGAAGCTGAATTAATAGCTTTAGACACAACTTGTGCCGAAGCTGAATGGTTAAAGGAATTGCTATCTGACATGCCTCTAATTGCTCAACCTATTCCATCAATTTTAATAAATTGTGATTCAAGAGCAGCAATTGAATTTTGTAAAAAGAAATTAATAAATTCAAAATTAAATAGACATATCAAAAGAAGACAAAAATCAATTAAGCAACATATCAAAACTGAAATTATAACTATTCAACATATACAAACAGATGACAATCTTGCCGATTGCCTAACTAAAGGTTTAAATAGGACTAAAGTCCTAAGTTCATCGAGGGGGATGGGATTATGCCCAAAATAGACTTTCTTGTGGTGGTAACCCAACCTCCTATAGGCGATCCCTTGAAAGAGGTTCAATGGATAATAACAAACCAATAAGTAGGTCATGAAAGCACACACTATGTAGAGCTTGACTCTAAACCCATCCCTATGATGAGTGTGCTAAATGTAGAGGTTAGGATGAGCATTTAAGTTCTTAACGAGTACCAAGGCGATAATTGTTGCGAGATGTGACTCTACACACATCCCTGGTAGGGACTCACCTATATGAGAGTGCCTGTATACGGCCGCAGTGCGGGACATGGGTAAGTCCTTAAGACTCTCGTGAAAAATCCAAGATATATGTGCAAGGCCATTAATGCACCACCCGCGACAAGAATCTCCGTATTACTCGTGTGATGGTAGAATTTGGACCAAAGGAACGAGTTCAAGACATAGTTCACTCGGTCTCCTCTAACTTTGACCCATCAACACTAGATGAAGTTCAAGGTTTGTAAACTACTTCATTGATAAGTAATATAAATATCCAGCAATTTGATTTCGCCATTTGTTTTACAAATTCTGTAATTCAATTTTTGACGTGTATCATATAATTCATTTGAATGAAACCCCCGGTTGGTTTTGCAATTACATCTCCAATTAAATTTTGTTTCCTCGTATCCCATATCTGATGTGTACATAAATAATTTTTAAGTTTTGAGGGGGATTGTTACGATTAAATAAAATAAGTAAAGCTCAAAAATTATTTTGTCCAATGTTTTATAACGGTAAATTGATTAGCACCTTTTCAATTTGTATCCAATCAATTTTCAGGCGCATGTATCTTTCCATTTGAGATATTATAGTCAGGCATCATTTCAATTATACATATTACCTTATGTGATTTCCGTGTTGCCAATGAGATATACAGGTATTAACCTTCCTTAAAAGAAATGGTGATTGGCTGAAATTCCTCTCCATTAATTTCCATTAATAAGTTGCATATCTTTTAAATATTCATTTCATTTGTACGTTACTGTATATCCAAATAAGGCTCCTCTAATTGCTCTGCTTGTGGTCTATATACTCGAGACCTTCCACTGTTAATTACACGAAGAAATATCTCTGCTAAAAAACCATATTGCAATTTCACCAATTCCCCATTCATTCATTCTATTCTCTAAACAATTCTCAAACACTCTGCTGGATATTGTGGAGTTATTGTCAGTCGCTTCCAGAGCACGTGCCTCAAGGAGCAACAAGCACCCCGATTATCTTGGGGCGGTTCCAGCGTCTCGCACGATAGGGACGGAATACGTCTTAGGACAATGATTTTCATCACGATCTGGGTAACAACGTTTCATTTATTTAATTTTATTTCATTTACTATCTGAATTTTGTTGACTGTTTCTCCAACACCTTATTCCTCAATCAAAATGTGAGGCAAGAGATAAGTGCAATATTTTTTATTGTCGATGTATATTTTTTATTTTTTATTTTCGGATGTAAGATCAAGACCAACCTACGATAAAAAGGTGCATTGTGAAAAGAGAGTATATGCATAATGCATTGGCAGATTTAAATAGAGATAATGGGGAACAAAGATCCCATTTCGATGCTATCATTTTTGTACAGTATGCATAGTATTCTTAAGAATATTATTGCAATATTTACTCTCAAAAATACAAATAACAATTTTCATATGTATCATATTGTATCAACATATTTACTTCGTAGAGTATATGAATCTCATAATTATCAAAAAATTTAGACTTTGCCTAGGATGCATTCGGTAAATACAAAAGGTGTTATCTCTTTATTTGTACAAAAGTGTTAATTCTTCGACTTTACATAACCAAACACATGTTCTACATCTTGAAGAAAATTGAGAATATTAACTATTGGATCTTATATCTCTATATTTTTTTTAAATTAAATTATATTTTTCTTTGGTTCCGTAGTTCTATTTTTTTTTTTCAATTTTCATAGTAATTGGTAGTATAAATTTATTCCCACTATTTTCTTCTTCTTAGGAGATTAAAACCCTTTCGTTTTTAAATTAGAAAAACTTGGATATAATCCCTACAAACTCTAACAATTAGATATAACCCTTACAAACATTTAAACTAGATATAACATCCAATAATTTTTGAAGTAACGGAAATAACTTCTTTTGATTAAATTCATATTTTTTTTAATTAAAAAAATTATTTTTTACATCGACAAAAGAACCTTGCTCTCTTCTTTGATGCAATGTGGTCTTGCACACACTTCACAAAAATAGGCATAACTTTTGATCCGACCGTCAGATCGGGCTGAAATTTTGACAGAAGTTCGGTGACTCAAAGCCCGACCCAAAATCAAGCTATGCTTTGCCAAATCATGGGCTTAGATTCGCGATCCAAGTATTTCTTCATAGACTTTTGGGCTTTTCTTTACAAATTTAAAAGTTTTAGGATTGTGTTTGCAACTTTCATGTATTTTGTATTTTAGGAGTTTTGTAGTTGCTTATTTAAGATAGCCAACATGTCTTTTGACGAGCAGTTATGTTTGAGAATTAAATTTTATCAAAGAATTGAGAATTTGTGTGATCTCAGAACAAAAAATATCTTTGTTTTCGTACTTTTTCATTATCTTTTTCTATCCTTTGTACATCATTCCCCTTCCACCTTTTGCTTCCCTTTCCCCCCTCCAGCGCCATACATCAGAACAGTGATATCCAATTTGTTGTTGCTTAAACTAGCGTATCAGTGTAACTCTAGAGTACATTTCTCTCCCACAAATACTTAATAAATGGCAAATTTTTTTTACTGGTGAGCATTTCATTATATTTACACAAGGAGTATCATAGTTGATAATGTCATGGAGTTGTGGTGCTAACTGCTAAACTCACGAGCCAACATCCTTTTTCCTTGCTGTGCAAGTGCAACACAAGTGGACAATTTTTTTTTTTTGACAAAAATTTAATAATATAATTGCGTATTGTTTTACGAAATCGGATATGTTGACATATGGCAGCACATGCAACCGTATCCGTATGTTAATCTATGAGCAGATTAATGCAAGTCATATATTAACGCTACAATTTGTGTAGGTTATAATTTTTGTGATATTTATTTTTGTGGCAGCGGGTTGAGACTTGAGAGTTCGTCTGGATAAAAAATTTGTTACTGGCTCATCGACAATGAATTCAATTAAAACTAAGAGTGTATTATATACAGGTACAAACTTTTGATAATTACTTGAACTCTATTTTTATTATAATTTTCAGATCTATTATGTGAAAAGAATGAATAATGGAAACACGAAAGCTTGTTATGCCCAAAAAAAAACAAGCAAATCTTTCTTTTGTCGCCAAAAAAAAAAATTATAAGACATAGTATAAAAATTAAATATGCAATGTCAGTTATAAAGAGAGAGAGAGCAGGACATTAAATTGGATATCACTTATTTCTTTTTTTATCGATGCACTGGAGAAACGAGAGAAAACGGCATGGCAGAAGAGGAAGAGAGCAAGGGTATTTATGTCTTATGACGTAAATGATGATATTTATTTAATTAACAAAGGTCGAATTTAATAAAAAAAAGGGTTATTTCTACAAAAATTATAGGGTGTTATATCCAGTTTTAATGTTTATAGGGTTACATCCAATTGCCAAAGATTAATATTAGAGGGGTTATACAAATTTCTCTTTAAAGTTTAAATTAAACGCATTCAGAACTTGAACATTGATCACTTAATTATCAATCTGATACTCTTATTATTGAGCTCCTAAACCACGTAAGTTCACTATCTAATTTCTTAGTAAACTTTTCTACTAAATTTCAATAAAAGAATATGTTTCTTCTTGGTGCGTATATTTGGACCGCACTGATTTCATCTCATAATAATGAAGCTGGAGTGGGTGCTTATAAATTATACATATATCTGGGCGAGATCGAAAGTATAGATTCTGTTATGATTGCTCCTGCATTTGCATCTTTCTAATTGAATTAATGAAATCTTTCTATGGGCTTCATTTGCCAAACAGAAAAAAAGAAAAAGAAAAAGAAAAAGGTTAGATTTTAGTATTAAATGAACCTTTTTTTTAAAAAGTACTGTTGATACTACTTCACACTGAAGTATAAAAAGATCTACTTTCCTCGATATTGTGATCCTTACTCAATTATTGCAAAATTTTTAATTCTTTCTTGTGGTTCAAGTACAAATCCGAAAAAAAAGTGAAGAGCATATTGGGAAAATTCGCTCGTGCGTGTAGGCGTATTTTATATTGGATTATTCTGTCTGATCCATCTTGGTAATTATTTGAGCTTTAGAAAAGTGAGACTACACAAAGCGGTGAAGAGTAGTTTTAGTAAGACCATACGTTCGGTTCTCCATCGATACAGTAAAATTTTCTTTTATATATATATATATATATATTTCCTAACAAAGCTTGTTGTCCTTAATATGAGATATTATTACCATATTAGTGGAAAAGATAAAACAAAATTGCTTTCATTTTGGGTGTGTGGTATATATCCGTAAAAAGAAATTAAATATTAATTACGTGATAGTCCCTTTCATGTTGACATGTCCCTAAGAAATTTGGGCAGGAACCCACAAAACCGAAAGTTTAACGCCATCAGTGCTCCTACAAGGCCACAGCATCATTTCATACTCTCTATTAAGCTAGAGTTATCACCATTGACTTGGGGTCAACGATGCAACACTTGACTTGAGTACAAAAGCCTGGCCTTCCAAGTATCTGGTAATAATTTGAGCTTCGATGAAAGTGAGACTACACAAAGCAGTCAATAGTATTTAGTAAGACCAGATGTTCGTTTCTCACCTTTTTCTGTGAAAATTTGTTATCCTCAATTTCTGGTATTCTTTAGTTAAAACAATATACAAAATTGTTTTCACTATGGTAATATCTGTTGATAAATATTTTTTCCTTCTGCATGTCTGGCTGCTTCAAGGTTTAATTCTTTTTTTTTAAAAAAACCGTATTATCTAATAAAGGTATCGACTTGTAAAAAGATCTAATTTTGGATCATCATAAAAATCGTGCAAGAATAATGTTGTTAAAAATAGCATAGATTATTCGAAATAATAATGTTTGAATTTTATAATTTAAATAACGTTAATTGGATGAGTGGTAAGTTACTATTCCTCAAGTATTGAATGAGCGCAATAGCCTACGGGCTTCTATTTCAAAAATAAAAAATAAAAAAAAATTGAGTGCAATAGTGCTATAACAATATACTATTCTAAAAAAAATGTATTTTAATTGTATTTAAATGGAAATAGTGCTATTGTATGTATCTAAATAAACATAAGCAACGAAGAGAGAAAAACATCGACGAGATGTCTCCAGAAAATGTTTTTAAGTACGGATTTTCTGGTTGGACAAATCCAAAAGTCCATTTATTTCATGTTGACATGTCCCTAAGGAATTTGGACAGGAACCCACACAACCGAAAGTTAATCCCCAACAATGCTCCTACAAGGCCACAGCATCAGAGCATCTTACTCCCTAGAGCTAGACTTATCACCATTGACTTGAGTCAACTATGCAACACTTGACTTGGCTATAAAATCCCTAGCCTTCCAAGTTCCAACAGCATCCCACAACCAAAATCAAGTCCTAAGTAATAACTAGTCCTTCTAGCCCTCCTTGAATAGTCCTTCTAACAGCAATTCATACCCCACCATGGCCTCAAAGTCCAAAAAGGACCTTAAGAAAGTCGGCAATGAAACCTTCGCTTACCTTGGCAACTTTCTGCCGAGAAAAGGGAAGGCATCACAACCTCCAAAGCTAGTACCAGTAAAGAATGGTTCTGGAAATGAGGAAAATTCTATCGATGCTTACCAGGCTGCAAAAATGTACGGGGGCTATTTGTTTACCACGTACCCGGCTCAAACCAAGACTGTTGAACAGCCCATTGCAATGGCAAGTGTGCACAGTGTCTACCAGCATCATTACCGGAGGAGTGCTGCTTGAGTACTGGTGCTGCTTTAGCTAGAAGGACAGAGTTTCTGAGGAAAAATGCATTGGGCTGCTGTGTTTTAATGTGATATGCTCTATGTATAATATGATGCTTGTTGTATGCAACTCTGTATTATTGAGAAATTAGAATAAGTCTCTTAGAATAAATAATAATAATGTTTGGCTATGATTCCGCCTCTTTAAATTTTAATTTTTAAGTTTTAAAACGGCTAATCTGAGTATGTAGTATGTATCTTTTTCATAATTGATTACCAATTCATCGATTGATATATAGGCATATTAAAGTTCCCTCTCTGTTTTTTTTATTTTTAAGGCCAATTGGCATGCCAACGGCAATGTATCGGTCAAACAAGTTTAACAAAAGATGATGACATATTAGAAAGAAGAGATAAAGCTACAAAATCCCAGCAAAACATGAACATCATACAGATCACAACAAAAACATTGTATCAGCAACATGGTACCAGTTGCTAGGATCACACAGGACATCAGAGACAACATGAACTGCAAGTTCTGGCCTCATTGAGAAGATGTCATTCCTCTCCTCCCAAATCTTCCATGGATCTCGCAGCCCCCCATATGGTATCTCATCTCTTCCGATCATTGCTGCCGGCAAATTCCCTCTTGCTCAACCAGAATTGTACGAGGTGATTTCGGTCGCAACATATTGGAGGTTTACATGGATGCTGAGCAGCTGATAGGCCTACTAAAGTTCAATTAGGCAAACATGTTCTGAGCAACTGAAGTTGATCGACAGGAGTACATAAAGGACTTTAATTTGGCTCAATCTCTGTATTAGATTGTTCACTTCTTGCCACAAATCTCAAAAGTGATACCGGTCAATTTCATATTTTGATTTTTTTCCTTTTTTTGTGTTCATCTATCTCTCAAACATGCTAGGAAACAGAACTAATTAATGAGATTGAACAAAATAGTTTACAAGTACGACGCTGTCACAATTACTGTACAGTACAGAGAATTATGCAGCATTGCAGCATCTTATTTGGATGATGTTAATTGTTAAGCAAAAAAAGAAGGATAGAAGAATGATATCCCCAGGTAATTCTTGTGGTGCAGGTGCATCTGGAAAGTGGAAGCTTCTATTATGGATACTGTCGTGCATTTCCATAAATACTTAAAATAGAAATCAACTAGTTAAAATGTAAAATTTCACGCCTATAAAATTCTATTCTACTAAGATTTTCATCCCGCAAATCTTAGTCACATCGGGGGATTTTTCAGCACCTGATATCATATAAAGTTATAATGTCTGGTTGAGGTTCTCCTTTTTTTATTTATTTATTTATTAGTATTATTTTTTAAGTAAAGCCAGGTTAAGCCGCTGACCTTTTTGTATTAAATAAAAAGTTTTTATACAAATCCTTAGAGAGGCTCTGTGGTGGCAAATAAAAAGAAATGAAAACAGTAAACTGAAAATTCAGGAAAAAAGAAACAGAAACAAAAAATGTGTAGAAGGAACGTTTGGTTGAGGTTATATTAGTGAAATAACTTGCTAAATCTATAATTTCCAAACAAGTTTTTGAGGTTAGTGAGGTCAGTATGATTTAGATTAAAAATGCAAATTGGAATTTTAGTTCAAAAATATTGGAAAAAGGATTGCCTACCAATTTATTTCTTCAAACGCATGACTTATTAATACTTAATTAGAGCAGTATAAAGTACACCCTGGCTTTTTAAAAACAAACTCGTTAATAGTTTACCACGTTTCATAAGTACATTAAGCTCTATAGTGAGAAATAATTACTGTTATTTGTAGCTTTGTCATCGGTTGTAATCGCTTGAACAAAATAAACACATAAAATAGAAAAAAATGAACATATAGATGATCAAAGTGAACACATACAAAAAAATAAATTTTGCCATCATTGTTCAGATTTTTATATGCATATTCAACTTATTTGTTTGTATATATTCACTTTGATCATTTATACGTTCATCTTATCAATTTTATGTGCTCACTTTATTCTAATGATGGCAGACTGTAGAGTACAGTAATCAATTTCCCTCTCCAATTTAGCAAGAATAAAGAGAAGTTCCTCAGTATTAGGACCTCCTTTCCCAATGGTCGGCCCAGAAGGAAAGAGGAGGTATCTTATGATTACACGAAACTTGAGTTACATATAGGCAGAACGAATATTCCCTTACCGAATTTGTGGAACTTATTCTTTCAATTATTGTTAGTAGGCTTTGTACCTACTCTAATTCTTCTATTATACGCATAGTTAGTTATCTGCATATATTCCTCATAGTTTCTCAGCAACAAGTATGTCGATCCTCTTCATAGTTAAGCAGAAGTTCTTTTTTAACTTGTAATTCAAAATTGTATAATTTTTAAATACGTGTAATTGTGATATTTTTAAAACACATCTAATGATCCGATGTATTATATATTTTAAGTAATATAAAATATTGTCATCTTTTTAAACATAATAATTAATAACGATTGATGTCGAATTTGTTCTCTTTATAATTTTGGGTTAGAAATTTTCGTCACCAGCTGACCATTTTCAATTAGAGCTGAACGTCTATCAAATGAAGTATTTCGCTACCTTTCAATTAAAGCTGAAAGTCTATTTTACTAACTCATAGATGAGGAGTCTTTGGTCTAGTAATAAAAAATAAAGTATATCGCGTGATTACATGAAGGTTGTGGGTTTAAAACTAGATTAAATAATTTTTAAAAATAATTAATTTTAAAAGAATAGACTGATTCTAATTGATAGCTAAAATGCTAAACGGCTACAAAGTCTTACATAGGCTGGATTCAATATCAATATGGTCATGAGACTGCAGGGGCGGAGCCACAGAAGGGACAGAGGAGGGTTTTACACCTGTAATTTAGATTTAAAGTACACTTATTTACTAATTTTGATACAATTATGTACAAATTAATCAATTTGCCCCTCCCCCACACAAAAAAGAAAAGAAAAAACCAAAAAAAAAAAAGAAACCCAAAAAAAAACTCCAAAGAAAAACTAATAGCAAACCAGCACCCTTAAAAGTTTTTTCCTGGCTCCGTCCCTCCATGAGAGATCAATCATAAGATCAAAAATGAACCTCCTTAGTGAAAATTTTTTAAGAAAGGACTTTTCTAGAATGAAAACTGGACTTAACAGATTAGAATCGTCAAGATTCAAGACTGGACTTTTCTAGAATGAACTGTTATACACAATTTATTTTCTTTGTTTTTTCTCAGTATTAGCCCCATATACTGTGGCAATATTAAGTTAAGCCTATGAGCTTGTTTTTATGGGCTTGCGGGCCAACCTAAGATAGGATTAGCAATTGAAGTCTGTTCTCTTTGATGAAATTGTGCATTTATCAGGCTACACAAACTGGACTCTGATTATAATGGAAATTTATAATTGCGGATAAATTTTATAGAAGATGGGACAGCATTTAAATTCGTGATATATTGCTTAGAAATTGGACCTTGTGCTGCGCTACTTTTTGCTTCTGCTACAAGGTGCTCACATAACTCTAATTCTAAATGCTGTTGTGCAACAATTTGCACCAAATTACAAACAACTAATGCGAAATGGTTCCATTGAATTTGTCTTTGCAGGCTATTGTTCACTTGAGTTATTTCTCAGGAAGAAAGAGATGAGTTGAGAAACATATGACTGACCTACCAATGTTGACAGGAAACATACTTTCTTGTGGCTTTATTTTATTGAAAGTTAGCATCCTTTGTATTTGTAGTTACTAGTTACAAATTAATGGTTTTTTTTTTTTTTGGAGAAAAAATAGGGGTCAAGCCCTTATCTTATAATAAAATAAATCCAGAATAATTACAAGTAAAAAGAAAATAAAAACTTTAGCCAGAAGCTAAATTTAAAAGTTCTGAAACAAAACAAAAGAGTTAAGACTAAAAAACAAAAGGTTAAAAAAAATGCAAGAAATAAATAGAAGAAACAGCTGAGTGCTATACAACAGCCAGCAGTATAAAAAGGAGTTCAGTTCCTGAAAAAATTCCATTCCAGAAGAGCTTGTTGAATCAATTCTTTGGGATCCTTGCTGACATCTCTAAATATCCTGGCACACCTTTTTCTTTCCAAATGATAAAGAATGAAATTGCAAATAGATCCCCCATGTAAATCTGAAAAGTGACATGAAATTGCAAATAGATCCCCCATTCAAACATCATCCAAAGAAAAATTTTAAATCTAGGAGGGATTCTCATCTTCCAAATTGCAGGTAAATCTGAAGAGTGACATGGATGAGAAGTTAGCAGCTTGTAGAGTGATTGTGCAGAGAAACAAGTAGTCAAAGAACTGAGGTTCCAAAGAGCAAAATCCTTGCCAGACAGTTGAATTAGTGAAGCCGGAAATTGATGGTGTTTGCAGGGCATCTGTTTTTGCTGATCTAGAAACCAGAAATTGATTATGTACCCCAAAAAAGAATGGTTCTAACTATAAATTGGTTTCCATTTTGTTTTGATCAAGGCTTGTGCCAGATTTATTTTTCAATTTAATTTCTAAATGCAGCAAAAAGAATGGTTCTAACTATAAATTGGTTTCCATTTTGTTTTGATCAAGGTTTGTGCCAGATTTATTTTTCAATTTAATTTCTAAATGCAGCAATTATGATGTAAGTTAGATACGCACAGTACTCGCTTATTTAATCATCCTTGGTAGCACTTCTAGTACGTACTATATATGTATATTATCTGTATTCTAGTATTCTTGAACATGATAAAAAAAATTCTATAGAAATCGCGACGGTGGTTCAACAACTACTTCTTCCAGTTTTGGTGATTCAAAGCAAATTAAGAAAACACAACTCCAAAATTTCCGAACTTGATGTGTCTAGCAGAGTTGTCATGGCCATCGCAGCTCTTTTAAGAGAATATTTTACTATCTAGCTTCAGTTTGAGTTCTAAAATGAAAAATCTTTGTCTTTTCACAACAGTTACCTGCCTTTATGACGCTTAATTAGTGTCACAACAGACTTTCTTTGGCAAAAAAGTAAAATAATAATAATAAAAAATAAATAAAAGGAATGAAAGATAGCAAAGTCTGTGGTGCACTTGTCTGGTCAATTTTCTCAAAGTTTAGATCGTTGCAAGTGCAAAGCGTCCTTGATCATTTTCAGTTGACGTAAGTGAATATATGATGATGTATCTCTATAAGTACCAGCATGTTCATATCTCTGCTAATCGTAGACACAATGACTTTCTACCAAGGAATTGCGGAACCTTCAGAAATAAGAAAGATCGGTACGCTGATGGTAGAGATCAACAAGTCAATACATTCACAACTATTGAAATTTTATATTTGCCAAAAAGAATTTTTTAGGAGTATAAAAAACCGAAAAAGCATTTGCATCTTGCAAAGCATTCTATAGTGCTTACCAGTGCCACAGACTAACGTAAAATTTTTTACCATATTCGACACAAATATAATTATTAATTCGAGGAATTATATACTGCGTAACAAGTAATCACATTAAAATATAAGGAAAAGATTTCGGCCTCCTATTGCGCACTAAGAGACACCACGCCTTCCTCAATTGCATAATAATTTTGTACAGAATTTATATAGTTAGTAATACAGAGTTGGCATTTAATTAACACGAAATGTATGCGGAGCATATTTTCATTTGGAAAACATGCACATAACTAATACATTTAAACAATTATTAGAACTTCTTAGAAATCAATATAGAAAAAATGTTATTGAACTATAATATTGTTCTGTTACAAATAACTAGTTTTTTATTCAGTGGCAAAAGTTTACCCACCTTACCTGAAAGTCATGGGTTCTTTTTGAAAGATTCACCATACATGTATAATTCAAATTTATACATAACTTATAGCAAAATTCTACTGTGGACATAATTTTGTAATCAGTTCAATTCAGATCGTTTAATTTAAAATGATAAAGACAGAGGACGAATAATTTGATTTAAATTTTATGTCCATCATAAAATTACCCTAATTTATATTATGAACAAAAGTTTGTGAAAACATGACAAACTTTGATTGCTAGACGAGAACGATACCTTGCATTTAGTAACGCGTAATTTGAAGCATGTCCTTTACAAGATTAAAAAAATCAGTTGGTGCGGTGGTGCCTTCCTAATAAAAGCTAAATGTATCTTACAAAGGACGTCAGAAATGGATATTCGCATCATCATTTCGCAATAATTCAAATACAACATCAAAGCGCAAGAAGAATGTTTTCATGATTATATGCCAAGCAATGGGTGACATCGTAAAATAAAACCACAGAACTACGACATTTCATTGAGGAGAGTAAATGACACCGTAAATATTAATTATTCAGGGTTGTTATTGAAAAACATGTAAAAAAAACTGTGTTTCACGCTTATAAAAACGGTTGTATACCCAATTAGTAATCACTAATTCACCACACACAGACCAAAAACCACACCTCTCAGTAAAACTCTTCTAACTTGCCTTCTCTAACATGACAACTCCAAAGGAACTCAAGAAAACAGGGGAAATCGGTTTCAACATGTTAGACGAGTACCTCGGCGGGAACAATCGTACACCCGCAAAGCGACATGGCTACTTCTGGAACTACCCGAAGCCCATGCAGAGCACAGCTCCGATCGGGAAAAAAGCTCCTAACATCAACTCAAAAGAAGCCGCAAAAGTGTATGGCGGGGTTCATGTTGTCAAGTACCGCTCCAAAAAGATTTGGTGGCCCCTCTAATTTCTTGCTGATTTGAATTGAACAATTTTACCAGCCTTCTAATTAGCTGCTTCTGCTGATATAGCTAGACTACTATTTTGCTAAAATTAAGATAACGTAATAATTTTGATAATATATCATCTTGCATGATAGATCAGCTTGACACCCCTCCAGCTAACATATATACCACTTGCAAGTATTAATCAGGTAAGTTCACCTTACATGCATGGTGATATGTAAGAAATTAGCCAAGTTAATATTTATTAATTATGAATGGTTTGCTTGCTTGTACGAAATTTAGATCTGCAGACCAGCAGCATGTACGTGCGTATTATTGTGTCATGTTGTGAGACTTAATTAAGTATTATTGTGTTTGTCTAAAAGCTTTTCTTTTATTATTCATTTATTTTTCCTTTTCTACTCCTTCGTAGGCATCGTGTCGTCCTTATTAATTCCTGATATATATATACATATGCATCCGAGGAATGAGTGTGATAGGGTCAATATTATTCTATTACTTTTAGAAAGGTCAGGTTCGATGAAGCTCATGAATCAACCTGATCCCAGTCCCACATTAATAATAATAAAAATTTTACAAGTTTTTTAAACTTAGTGTACACAAGAAAATCAGCTTTAGTTAGAAGGAAAATATTCAATTGACAGCTCCTGCTAATATTTTCCACAAGAAAATTAATTATAAGAGAGATATTTTTTTTTAATAAACTTATCGATAACCTCTTCTACAAAAAATTGTTCTAGAGCGTAACCTCTTTTTACATAAGATCTTGAAAGGACACAATCTCTATTGGCATCTCTAAGAAGAACAAATTATAGAAACATTTACGAACAGAAAAAATCATAGAAATTTTTTTGACATCCAAATTACTAGATGATTAGATATTCGAAGAGATCTCGACGTTTCTTCATAAATCTTAAGCCTAAAAGATTAGCAGTTCAATATCGAAAGAGAACAAAAAAGTAAGACGGAATTATTGTTAATTGAAGTGGTTATTATACTAAAAAGTCAGTCAATTTCAAAAAAAAAAAAATAATGATTACCAAAATAGAAATTAAATACAAAATAAGTTTTTTTGGACAGAGCGCTGCAATAGAATTTTCAGAGGTTCAATTAAATCTCATTCTTCGTTGGTGGCTGAAGCCCTTCATGAGTGGCATGTCTTGAGTAGCATCTTTTAGATTTTCTTACTGTAACGTCTTGTTGCATTAGTTTGTTCTTTTGTTTATTTATTTTTTACTGTACAGATTTTAACTTTATAATCAAAAGATAAGGCCTTGACCCTTGTTTTTGTTCAAAAAAATATATATATACAAAATAAGTCCTTATAAACCATACTGAGCACTAAAATAATGCGATGTCAGACGCTTATACGTTAAATTTCAGTATAGTTTGCCTCATGTCAATTGTCAATTCAATTTACCTCATCCTCCTAGGAAAGAAAAATCGGACTGTACCAATCATTTATGGGCCGTAATGGGCCTACACAAGGCTAGAATTTCTATATGTTAGGGTTTCTTTGTAATTTCTATATTATCTCCTCTCTAGGGGAATGAGATGCTCTGGTCGTTTTTAGATCCGGACCGTCTGATTTAATCTCAACGGTTAAGGATGCCCCGTGCATGATATCAGAATTGATAGGCTCGAAAAAAATTAACCGTTGAGATTAAATCAGACGATCCGGATCTAGAAACGACCAGTGGTCGTTTATAAAAAACGACCAGAGGATCCGACTCCCCTCTCTGGGCTCTTACAAGTTGTAACAGATACTTCTCGCCTAGAAAAATGTTGTCTTGCGGCGCCTCTTTTCTTAGTTACAGATATAGATATCTCATGTTCGGTATTCTTACTTTTGTGATCTTTTGTTTTGATTTATTGTTTAATTAAGGTTCTGTTACTCAATGCACGGTGCCAACCCCGGGCTTTTCTGAGAAATCGATTGAAGAAAATAGCCCCAATGCCTGTGCTAGATTCAAGTAGCCATTCAGTGTTACAGATCACGAATTTTTAATGTATGATTTGCGTCAAGAGATGGCCAAATTTTGAGTACCTTGTCAAATGTTTTGTTTAAATTTGTATTCTCAATTCGGAGATGAGGATGCTATTTTATCCGCGCTTCTGAGTTCACCAATGAAGTATGGATAACAAATGGTTGAATTTCTTGATCTGATCTGAAATTTGAGAATTCTTTGTTTTAGATTAAAATTAAAATTATTTTGGCTGTGAGGATCCAAAGATAGCTTAAATGCCAGTTCTGCTTCAGATAATACATGATTGAAAAAGCTATTATATTATCTGAGCCCAGTTAGAAAAATTATTTATCTAATATCTTATTTCCTGATGAAGATTTAGTATATTTAAGACTATTTAATTAATTTGTTTGTCTTAGTTATCTCAAATTGATATTTGAATTCTGTGATGACAAGTCTGCAAAATGGATGCACTGTGAAATCCAGGACCCTGTCAAAGGGAGAACCCCCTGTGTGAAGCAGTGTTAACATGACATCTAAAAACAGATACTTCTGAGACATTCAAATTTTCAATTTGAGATTGTTGAATATTATAATAATGAAATATGTTTTTTGTAATTTTGATTGATTTGGGTCTGAGTTTGACTATCCTCTTGCTGAATTCATTTGGTGAAGAGGCTGAAAAACTCAGAAATTGAGTGTTGCTATCAGCTTCGGCTCTTGATTTTTGTGAGTTGGGAGTTAAATGACAGCACTAAATTTTGATAAATTAGCCTCTGAATTTTTCTATTATCATTTTTGGTGTCTATTTTTAACCCTTTTTTTTTTTTTGGTAAAACATATGATCTGGCTAATAAAACTCAATTTATGAAATGAAAAAAACACTATAAATTTAGTCAACACATCAATGACCTGGAAACTGTTCTCTCATTTCCATTTACAACGGCCTGTGTGCAACACATGATAAAGATGCAAAAATTATTAATAATACCAAGCTACATATTTTGCAATAAAGTATCATTCTGTACAACACATAATATATGGCATGTGTATGACTGAAGGATTTCTTGTAAAATGAATTTGAAAAAACCTGAACCTGTTTTCTATCTCCAAGCATCATTAATTGATCTTAAAGTACTTCCTCTACATTTTCTGGTCCACATTAGTAAATTAAAACTTAAGAGAGATAATTGAAGAGTCCAGCTTAAAAACGTGCAACTGAATAGGCATCAGATCAATTATCACTTGCTCCTGGTGGAGGGGCACCTGATGATGTACTCTTGCTACTTTTTCCAGCATTTGCTCCAAGGCATGGATCAGGGCTTTGAGTTCCTGAGACGTCTCCATGAACATTGGTGCAGAGCGAAGTTATTTCGTCAACAGCTGAAGTCAGAGGCTTTAGGCTGATGTCTTGTAGCTTGACATTCTGGCATGGTGAATGCTCGCTGCAATCTAATTTCACTGCAATTGGAGTATTTGATGTTCCTTTGATGCCCTTAAAGGTGATGTCACTTATCTTCACTTGAGATGGCTGCAGGTTAAACGTTTGGCACATTAAATTATGTCTTGTGATCTTGTGGTAAAGGTTTGTTAGATTATTTTCTTTGACATATTAGTTTAATGTATAACTCCTGTGTTGCCAGCATTTACGTACCGCATGGGTGGTGCACTCGCCATTTGGACAGTACTTTTGGTCAATGATGATTGGGTAGGAGACATTTGTCATGGTAATATCCTCAAAAATTATGTTGGAAGCCTGGCTTGGTGCTGCTCCAGGCCACGACTTGATCCTAACCCCATTGGTTGCACCGTTAATGGTACAGCTCTTCACGTGAATGTTTGCAACGTTCTCTTCATTTTTGTATTTTCCCAAGCTTCCAATGCTGCTCATGATAATTAATAATCAAGGTTTGTTATTAATTTGCTGCATTGATGTTACTTATATTTAACACATTATAATACTATATGTAGTTGATACTATGCGCGCCTAATTATCTGACACATGAATTTGTAAATTACCTGATACCATGACCAGGACCGCATTTAACACCTGATATCTTAACATCGTTGGTTCCTGGGCCAATGGAGATGCAATCATCGCCTGTGCCAATGTCGATGTTGTTGATGGTAATATTACTGGAGGCACTAAGGTGGATGCCGTCTGTGTTTTTGCTATTGCAGGGCGCTGATAATTTGATGTTCTCGATTATTAGACCTTGGGTGTGGTGGAGAGCCATATGGAAAAATTTGCTGTCTTTGATTGAGATGTCACCGACTCTCCCAACGACACATTTCGTGAAGCGCATAGACTATATGAAAATATAGCGTCAATGTTCAATATTCAGTGAGCATACATGCAAACAAAGCCCTTTTCCTGTATACATTAATTAGTATTTGCAATTTTCTTTTTTTTTTTTTTGGTCTGGAAAGTGTTTTTTTAGGCACTTAATAGGCTATATTATGAGATAAAATTTTAGATAATGATTGGCCTGATTTCATTGAAAATCTGCAATACATGAATTGTATACACTACAAAAAAAAAATATGGTAATGAATTCAATTTTGCTGTCAGAACTGAAGATGTTACCAAATTGAAAAAAGGTAGATATGCGTTCTAATGTCCTAATTGTTTCATGAAATCAACAAGACTTACTATCGGCTTATTGTGGGTCTCTAGTGGCCATGAGGACTGGCCTTTCCCGTCAAGGATACCTCCGCCTTTCACAACCATCTCATGCAGAGAATCAAACTCAATCCAAGCATTACCAGGGATTTCTTTGGCATCTGCTGGAGCCTCCAGCGTACCTTGGATATCAAAAGTAATATGTGAGCCTTGGCATGGACCTTCAAATGTAATTTGACCGAGCTTATAGGTGCCTTTAGGCACTAAGATAGTCGATTGGCCTTTGACTTTGCACGCTGCTTTAAATGCGTCTAGGAAGGCCTAAAAAGGAGTCAAGATGGAAGATGTGAAAATGATGTATAAGGTTCTCTTTTGTGCATTAATTAGGATAATAAAATGAAGATGGTTTTTCTGTCAACGTATATAGATATTTTGATAGTAAAAAGTGTGTTGTGCTTTGAAGATATTTTAACAGATTACAATAGGATTACTTAAGTATAACATTTACCTTGCTATTAGCACTTGCGCTTCCACTACTTGATGCAGAGTACTTGGTCACATCAAAGCTATTTGAGCCAGTCGATCCAGTTGAGGCGGTAGAATCACTCGACTCATCAGCTGGCGGTGCTTCTTTTTTATGAGCCGTTGCCAAGGCCAAGCAACTAATAAGAACTATCTTGAACAACATTGAAGAAGCCATCATTGGGGTTATCTTAGTCAGGTTAAATATTTTCTCTACATATAACCGTATGATGAATATATATAAGGAGCTCTGTGTAAGAGGAATGCAAAATTTCTGCGGACGACGATTGTTGATTGCAGACTGGTAAAAATAGAATCTGTGAGTAATGAACCTATGGACAGACGTTGATTTCTACAAGATCCTTTCACAATCATGTGTATTATTTTCCCAGTTTTGATGTAGTTAGTTGGAAATAACTGTCAAGTGCTTTTAAAAGCAAAGGCAAATGTACGTCGCCTCTTCACGTATATACGAAGCACCAATAAGAATGTATTTGTAGTTTATTTTATACGTTTGTAATTAATGTTCTATTTAATTCTTGTCACATTTCTTAATATAAAAATCACCAAAACCGACTTATTATTTCTGTAGTTTGTACTTAGCCTTGGAACTTATTCTCGCATATTCATAAATTTAGATGCATCAAATAATAAACATAAGAGTTAATTCATGATATTCAACATGCAAATCCAAATCATGGTGACACAGTTCCAAAAAGGCAAAAATACATCCTAATGGTTCTTCTTGAACCTAGCAATTCATTGAATTTGGATAAAATTATTGTCGATAATTAATTATATTGTGAATGAGATCTATCAAGATAGGTTTCATAATGATAAAAAAATAAAAAACTCAAACTGCAAAAAAAAAAAAAAAAAAAATCGTTAACTCATACTACTATGTAATTTAGAGGGGTACTGTTATATATACCGCTAATAATGTAGTTTTTCTTTTCTAAGCTTTTGAAGTTACTTTTTTAGCATTCTAGATAGGAACAATGATAATTACTTGTGTATTCCATCCTCTACGAAATATTGAGATATTGTAGTATATATCACACACTATTTACATTTTAGGATTTGCTACATGAAAAACTACCAAATAAATTTATGCTGAGAATGTTGTATTGAAAGAAATTGTTGTCGCAATTGTATTGAACATGTTGTGCCTTCCTACAAATAAATCAAGAAATACTGTAGTATATTAATTTGCAATGGAACCTATTATTAGAACAGACAAAGTTGGTGCAAAAAAGGAGAACACTTTTGTGGTTTCAACAAATATAAAAGCAGAAGATCGAGTAAATTATTTATCAAAATTTAATAGAAACAATAAAAGATCAGAAGAGAATTCTGAGGCTGATTATCATAAGTTGGTGTTGTTATTTCACAAGAATTGAGGGCCGAAGCTGATGAGAAACTCAATTTCCGAATTATTCAACCTATTAACAAATTTTAATTTAGCAAGAAGATAGTTGAAATCATGCAGACCCTAATCAAAATTAGATAAATGTCTCGCATTAGTAAATTATTCTAAAATTAATTTAGCAAGTTGAATTCAGCCCGAAATCAGAAAAGCAAAGGTAAATGCATCGCATTAATTAGTAAATTATTCTAAAACTCTAATTGAAAATTTGCAAAGTATATATATTTTTTTGTCATCAAACTAGGATTCTCCCTTGTACTGTTGTACAGGGACAAGTACAACACACAGGGCACAAATGCTTAAAAGAGGCATCGTACGTTATTTTTCTTTCTAATTGACAGGTATTTCTAACTAATTTCAGCAAAAATGAATAAATAATACATGCGATTCTGAGTGGATCTGTAGAACTCAACGGTCGTCCATAGGTTGATAGGTGTCAGTTGCTCGACTATTCAATATAAATACAGTCTGAGCAGGCAAGTATTCTTTGTCCGAGGCAAGTTTCAGTTCCTCTTATACAGAGGAGCTTGTATCCTTTTACACAGAGGTTCTTGTATCTTTATCCTTGTACCCTGTTATTTCTTTGATCGATGGCCTCTTCAATGCTGTTCAAAATAACTCTTATCAGTTGCTTGGCCATGGCGACGGCTCATAAAAAAGCCGCACCACCAGCTGACTCAAGTGGCTCTACCAACTCAACTGGCTCGACTGGCTCAAATATCTTTGATGTGACCAAGTACTCTGCATCAACTAGTGCAAGCCCAAGTGCAAATAGCAAGGTAAACGTCCTAAGTGCTTTGTCGAATTTTCTGAAATGCACAACACCCTTTTAATTATCAATTACAAAAAAAATCTACCTATATGTAGACAGAAACTGTCTTTTATCTTAATTAATCCACAATAGAGAAACTTATACATCATTTCATGCCTTCATCTTGGCTCCTTTTTAGGCCTTCCTAGAAGCATTTAAAGCAGCGTGCAAAGTCAAAGGCAGACCGACTTTCTTAGTTCCTAAAGGCACCTATCAGCTCGGTCCAGTTACATTTGAAGGTCCATGCCAAGGCACACATATCACTTTTGAAATCCAAGGTACGCTGGTGGCTCCACCAGATGTCAAATCCATCCCTGGTAATGCTTGGATCGAGTTTGATTCTCTTCATGAGATGGTTTTGCAAGGCGGTGGTGTCTTTGATGGCCAAGGTCAGTCCACATGGCCACTACCCAGCCACAATAAGCCGATAGTAAGTCTTGTCATCTCATCATACACTGATTAACATCTCATATACATTTTGGATACTAGATTACATAGCTATTATGTTTTTCAATTTCCAACATTTTCGGATTAGAGCTAAATTGAATTCACTAAGATAAGGTTCCTTAGTGTATACGATACTTCTATTACAGGTTTACAATAATATTAAGTCATCCAAATAATAAAGCATACTACATATAATGCGTAACAATAAAGTCCTTCCCCACAAAAAAAAAAAAAGAAAAGAGAGAAAAAAAATTGCATATTTTAATGTCTACAAGAAAAATAGTTTGTATGCTTGTATGCTTAGTGCACATTCATTGACGCTAGTATATTTGCTCGCAGTCTATTCGCCTCATGAAATGTGTCATTGGGAGGATCACCAATATCACATCCAAAAACAGCAAATTTTTCCATATGTCTCTTCACCATGCAGAAGGAATTATCATCGAGAACCTCAAAATCGTGGCACCCGGCCATAGCAAAAACACAGACGGCATCCACATTAGTGGCTCCAGTAATATTACCCTCAACAATATCGACATTGGCACAGGCGATGATTGCATCTCCATTGGCCCAGGCACCAACAATGTCATTGTAACAGGCATTAAATGTGGTCCTGGTCATGGTCTCAGGTAATTTACTTAGTCATGTGTTACATAATTAGGCACGCATAGATGAGTCTGGGGCACTGGTAATAGAGATGGACATTACTAGTGCCGTATATCTTGTTTGTTGTTTGATAGATATTAGGGAGAACCTGTTGAGCTGTATCTTTACTATACTTTTTTTAATGGAAGTGGTGGCATGGTGCTGCTTTTTTTAAAAAATAATAATAAATAAATAATTAGGCACGCATAGCACTATATATCAAGTATCAACTACGTGTATCATGTGTTAAACATAAGTAACAGCAACTCAAAATTAATAACCCTGATTACTTTTCTTGAGCAGCATTGGAAGCTTGGGAAAATACAAAGATGAAGAGGATGTGGGAAACATTCACGTGAAGAATTGTACCCTTGCCGGCACAACCAATGGTGTTAGGATCAAGACATGGCCTGGAGCACCACCGAGCGAGGCCTTCAACATAACTTTTGACGATGTTACCATGACCAATGTCTCCTACCCAATCATCATTGACCAAAAGTATTGTCCAAATGGCGAGTGCACCACCCATGCGGTATGTTAATGTTGGCACAACACAGGAATCAGCAAGAGAAATTAAAATTATAATCAATGAAAATAATCTAATAAAACATTCACAAAGGATTATATATTAAGACATCTTCTTTAATGTGTCGAACATTTAATTTGTAGCCATCTCTAGTGAAGCTACGCGACATCCGCTTTAGTCGCATCAGAGGGACCTCAAATACTCCGGTTGCAGTGAAATTAGCTTGCAGCGACAAGGAGCCATGTCAGAATGTCAAGTTACAGGACATCAGCCTAAAGCCTTTGACTTCAGCTATTGACGAAATAAGCTCGTTCTGCACCAATGTTCATGGAGCCGTCTCAGGAATTCAAAACCCTGATCCATGCCTCGGACCACATCCTGGAAATAGCAGCAACAGTGATTCATCTTCCGCTCCATCACCAGCACCAACTGATGATTGATTGAACACTAATTGAGTCACTCGTTTTAAGCTGAATTACACAATTCAGATGTATATGAAAATGTTATTTTCCTACCCCACGAGATAAAACAAAAATATGAAGCAAATCCCGAATATTAAGGGAAGTTGCTTCTTTTCCATTTTTTAAACATGCAAAACTTTGTAATCAATGAACTTGGAAATCAATTCGATCAGATTATTGGGCTTGCTGTAATTTTGAATATAAAATGCTTATTTTTATTATTTTTATTAAATCAAAGACAAATATCAAATTTCAGCCTTAAATTAATATCAATCAAGGATTTCTTTGAAAACCACAATCATCACTGAGAAGTGAGAACACGATCCCCACCTCTTATCTTTTATTAATTAAAGAGCAGTTCCTCAGCATTGATCCCCCCACTCTTATTTTTTCTTTTCTAACTGTGTAATTATCTATACTGAAAACACAAAACAGGACACAGCAAATAGTAATAGGGTGACAAAGACGATTATTTCAAATTAGTCTATAACTTCAGTTGACAATTTATTATTATTTTCTGTTTTTTAAAGACAGGGTTAGTGGGTTACGAACAACTTTAGTTCACCGTGTTTACTGACCTAGATCATCAAACAAAATATTTTATTTTAAATAATAACTATTGTATTTATGCCAGATCATCAAATGAAATTTATTGTTCTTTTTCTTTTCATTAAGTTTTAAAGGCCTGATTCTATATTGTATCATCGGCAATAATTTGAAACAGTAGATCTAAGCAAAAATAAATAAATAAATGTGAGAGAAGAAGAAGAAAAAGAAGAGAGAGAGAGAGAGAGAAGTCAAATTAAGGCCCTTTCCGTTCAGTAAATTTTTCTGTCAAAATTTTATTCACAGCCTCACATGCCACCAAAATCTCTTTCTATACCTCTCACGTGCCCCATATTTTCTGTAATCATGAGAATCTTTTGTGACTCCCTATCAGAACTAATCCAACAAACTCTAATCTCGCTGTCTGACTAGAAAATATCCAGACTTCTTCCTGTGTTAAAAAAATTAGAAGAATAGTCATAAACAAAGAGACAACTTAAGCTACACAAAGATTACTTTCGCTGGAAACAACAGAGAATTATCAATTTCAAGACTTTTTTTAGAAAATTAATTGCAACGTACAGATGCTACGGATATTTGGATGGGATAAGATATTCTGACTGCCGGGCTTAGATTACAACCATAAAAATTCCCTCGTGCCAGTTCTAATTATACCAAGTTTTTGTTATACTGGTTGAATTTTCATATACATGTAACTTACATACAGGTTTTGTTAAATATATATAATTTAATTATAAATACTTTTTGCAAGAAAGTATATATATTAAAATATTTTTGGAGTAAAAACAAGAAAGTACGACAACAATATTTAGACGGTAAGATAAACTCCTATAAAGTTTCTAAATATCATTTGAATTTGCGTCTTTCATCTTAATCTTCAATGTTTGTAGCAGAAAAATCTTTAAAACAATATTCTTCAATTAACATCAGAATTGACCTCAAGTCAATCAGAACATCCTTTTTCTTCAAAAAATACAATGAACGTCCTTTTTAATTACCTAATTTACTTTTCAAAGATATTTATTAAACGATTCTGTTTCTACAAAAATATTAAAAAATTCGAAATCCATAAAGTGACTACTGTGCTCCCTCATCTATCTCTTGGACTCATTATTTGAGAAGTTGTGTGACTGTGTGAGGATGAAATAAGGTTTTACTTCACTCTTGAAAGCACCAAATTAATTTAATTAAAGATTAAATTTAGGATTTTTTATTTAGAATTAATATAATAATCTTACTCTCTAAAGTTACTATATCACTATCATATTTCTAATATAAATATAACAAAATAAAATTAGACCAAACTCTAAATCCTAAACCCTAAACTTTGAAGAACCACTAGATCATAGCTAGATGAAATTTGGATTGTCTAATTCCAAATCATCTCCTAAGATAACTGATTGTCTTCGGTCAAGCTCTACCAATCTAGCATTAATTCCAACTGACATTGAGGTCAAATCTGATTTAACGGCCTTGATTTTTTATAATGAAAAATCGGCGCTCCTCATTTGCCATGACTGTGCGTCTTAAGATGCAGTGATGCAATTCTTTTTTGATGCATACATGCATCACAGATGACGTACTTTTTAAAAAATGTGTCTCAAACAAAATCTAATAAGTAACCTAGAAGGCTAGAGGTGAAGTATTACATATTTTATTACAAAATACCCAAAATATAACTGTTAAAAAATATTAAGACTCGTATTAAGAAAATCTAAATAATGTTAAGAAAAACTGCAACTATATATCCTAAATGAAAAAACACAAAATTAAGTTTATCATACCACACTTGGTATCACAACTTCAAACAAAAGTTTTATTTTTATTGAGGCTTTAAAATGCAAATAACATTCTTAATTTCCCCTGTTAATTTTAACACACACCGACCACATTATTTCTTTTAAAGCTTTTCCTTTCAGGAATAATATATATGTCAATTTTTACTTAAGCAAAGGTAATGAGTAATGACAAGTCATTAATTAACTTCTTTTTTTTTGTTTTATTTGAGTTATACGAACTCTATATCCAAAAATTTTCTCATTTCTTGTACTTGAGAAATATACATGTAAACTCCTACAAGGCTACAACACTCAAAATTAATTCTATAACAAATAAGTAATAACAATGTCGAGACACATATGTACCATAAACTAAAATTGTCACAGAAAATCCAGACTTTAGGTATATAATAAATTTCTCATCGTGTGTGGCTGTGTCCTCTGGAATGACTCTATAAAAGGGAAGAGGCTGGAGTAGCACTCTTGAAGTAGGAAAGAAAGAAGAAGAGAAATACAAACTACTAATTAATTAAGATGAAAACAATTTTCTCCATCTTATTCATGTTGTTCTTAATAATATCAAGTGGCAATCTGATGTTATCTACTACGGAAGCCACTGCAACCCCAGACAAAAGCGGTACTCTCTCTCTCTCTCTCTCACTCGTCTCACACACACATATATACATAGGTGATAGATTGATAATGGTGTGCACGCACGTACTTACACAAGCCAGCGAGCATAAGAAATGATGGAAAGCCATTATGATCCAAACAATATGTGTTAACAATTTACAATTCGTTACGAAACAAGGAGACACTAGAGAATCTTATGCTAATTTGCATGCAGATGCAAGGTCATTAATCCTTCTTTCTTTCTCATGGATTATTTAATTTTAATTACATGCGATGTTTTGTTAATTACTGTTAGGTCAATTAAGTGGCAGCGCCGCTACGGTCAACCCAGGTAACCCTAACAGGCCTGTTTGCATCAGGGGTTCCTGCGCTCCCGGCCAGCCTTACACAGGCAGAAGACCTCCCCCTCCTCCCAAGACCAACTAAGTTTATATTAGAATATAAATAAATAATAGTGTACAAGTTACTATTATACAATAACAATGATAATCGGCAGGGACTCTTTATAGAAAATGGAACAATACTGAAGAGACCTCTCATCTGTTTGCCACTTAATAATGTAATAAAGAGAGGGCGTAAATCTTTGAGATGCCATGCTTTTATATATACTTTAATCTGTCAAGGCCTTTTTGATACGATACTATATATGTTTTGTATGAATAATTGTCTCGTGGCTTTTTAAATCTGGAATTTTATGCTTGAGCTTGTGCTGGTGCATGTGACTATATTGTGCATTAATTATCAATCCAATCTGGCGTACCATGAAAATTAAGCAAGTTGCTTCTTTTTCAATTGTAAGTAAACATGAAGAACTTAGTATTGGATAAACTTGGACTTCAATTCGGATTGTAGGAGTTGCTACAATTTTGAATACAAGAACAAAAATGCTTATTTTATTTATTTATTATTGTTGTTTGTTGTTGTTGTTGTTGTTTTCGAGATAGACAGAGATCTTTGATCTTTAAATATCAATCAACGATTTCTTACCTGTTTTGAGTCAAAGATCACCACTCAAATGCGCTATTACAGTAGATCTAAGCAAAATAAATAAACGTGAGGGAAAAAGAAATGGTCAAATTGGCGTATATATATATTGGGTACAAAGAAAAAACAGTGGCTGGTTTACTCTGTTTGTGATACTGCATACTGGATATTTCTTTAATTAACTTTTCACATGATTTCCAACAAAGAATATACATATGTTTTTTCTTGTTTTATTAAAAAAAAACAATTAAGAAAGAAATCTGACCTCATATAGTCATATGGCTGCTGGTATACTGGCAATGTCATACTGATTGGACAGTAATATAAACTGCAATTACTTATTTTCAGAGTCTATGTAAGCGGGAAATAACACCACATATTTTGCATTCTTTGGAAAACTGTACGTATTAAATGTAAATACCTTTAACAGGTATATAAAAATGTTTTACTCATCTGAAGAGACTATGCACATGAATTATTTGGGAGTATATCATAAATGTTGCCATTACTACTGCTGAATCTGAGAAATGATAAATGTTATTTACATTTTAACTTGTAAATAATTTAATCCGTGAGCTATTCAACCCTGCTCTTCGCTTCTAGCTGAAATTTATAGCGTGAACAACACTACTAGAATTTCGTTTTTCTGCGTCAGAGCACTAACGTATTAGGGTCCCTAAATCAAGTAGGGACGCAGAAAGGAAAAGGCGGGCGGGAGGGCTTTTAGAAGACGTCAGTAGGCCGACGCGTATTAGTTAGGACGCATAAATATTCTAAACAGAGACGCACTCAAGTTCTGTATAGAGACGCGAATGTACTAAATGTAATTTGTGTTGGTATGCCGACACGTATAATGAGAGACGCATATTACTTGGGACGCTAAACTCAAACAGAAACGCTAATTTTTTGTCTACAGGCACGCGTAATATAAATATGATTGGAGTCGCTAGTCGACACATATAATAATAAACAAATTAGTAAATTATTTAAATTAAAATTTCTTGTTGATCTAATGTGTCAGTATACCGACGCATATAGGAAGATATATTTGATAAACACTGTTTTATTTTCTGCAGTGTACCAGTTTCAACGTCATTCATTCACAACATATATAAACCCAATACCCGAATACATTAACAAGTAAGCCACAAATAAAAAAAAATTAATATTACTTTCATCAATCAAATAAATATTCAAAACAATATGCATCAAGTTTTTTTCGCACCCTATTTTCGTTTCAGCCACAGGCCACTTCATCGATCAGTGTTCTTATAAGGAAAAGAAGAATAAAAAGACACCATAATTATTCATTTTAAATTGGCTTTTTTCAAAATATTGAATTAGGTTTTTTTAAAATATATACTTCAGAAATTTGAAATATTATTAGTCTTAAATGAGTTGCAATGTTTACCGTTAATATTAATATTGATATGAAACATAGAATTTTGCAAAACTAGCTATAATATCGCACGAAATGCTGTATAAAATTAGCATAATGATTCTTTTTCTTTTTGAGCAAGTTCTGATAATCCAAATTTCCTTACATAATTATAAATTTTCTCGGAAGCTATTCTGAAATATTAACTCAAAAAGCACATTAATAAAAATATTTAGTAGTGATAAGGTGTTTGGTATTATTTGGATGGTACTTTCTTGAGAGCATTCTTGATCGTAGCGTAGGTAGCTGTATCCTCAAGCCTGATAGTGATGTAGACTACTGACACACCTACGGTGGGGATGCAAAATGCCATGCCTGCCAGCATGCCATTCAAAGATGGATGCATGGGAGCACCTTTCCGACAACCTATACATTTGTAATAGAGTTATTCCAGTGAATTTTCAACATATCAAGGAGAGAGCAAGAAATTGCTAATTATTATATTAAAATTTCATTGAGAGTGTTTATAGATTTTCATCATTTGGTTCCCACTGTTATCCCAACAATGACTCCAGTGACATATTGCGGACTAAAAATGTGACAGACCACACATCCACAATAAGATTAATATTGAAGCAATATTTGTGTTGTTGAGTAACCAAATTTTTTTGTCAAAATTTTTCAATTTTGTATGCGTTCATGAAATATGTAATACATGAGTAAAAGGCAAATGTAATACATAAGCTATCAATTTAAGTCATACTTATCTTCTGGTAACAAAGTAAATAAGGAAAGTATATACCTCAATTAATCATAAATAAACTAATGATAAGCGACACCTCTTCCCTAGTACCATTTTAATGACCTCCATGAATGTAACAGTAAATCATTCTAACTCGTTTGCATGACTGCGTGATGTTTTTCTCCATGCTTGATTAGGCAACGCACTTCCATCAAAATATAATTGTGTTTTTGGTACACTCAGTAATACCGATGGATAAAAAAATGATGTAATTCAGTAAATCAATGAGCTGAAAAAGTTGTAAAAAAACGTAGATTGTTTTAATGCCGTCTTGTTGTCTTTCGTAATATTTTAGAAATGAAAAAAGAACAATAAAATAATATTCGACACTCACTTACAAAGAACCTCTGCAAGCAAGTATGATTCAATCTACTGAGATTAAAAGAGACAATATTCAATCTTACTACCAAGGTGTTATTTTCGATTTCAGTAACAACATTGATTCACATTTTTGTAAAGAATTTGGTGTCCTATCGTGATTAGATCTGAAGGAAATAATGATAACTTCTTTGAAATGGAGTTTTTTATACTTTAGCTAAAGACTAAAAGTGAGAAGAAGGGGAAAAAACTACACCAAATCAACACATCTGAGATTACATGTTACATATTCCAACTATAATTTTCTCCCTTATTCTAGCTAGTTAACTATACCTTCAAAAAAAAAAAAACTATACTCCCAAGAGACCCAATTTGATAAGCATAACGAAATAGTAAATTAAGATTACAAAACCTTACCTTTAGTGAATAACAATGCTTTCAATTGTAGATCCTACAAAGCTGTACTTGGTCTGAAAATAAATTCTAAAGCATTTCATCAAAATCATAGAATTGAGTCGTCAAATGAAACTTGAGTAAAACAAAACATTTCAAAAACAAAGATCTGGTTATTCTCGAAGAATCAGCAAAGTAAAGCAGCACAAACCTTTTTCAGTACCTTGTCTCTATGGTGGACGACTGTAGTGCTGGACCAACTTCTCCCTTGGTCTGCATCCCACTTCTTCGTTGGTCTGCATCAGCCTCTGATCTGAACCCTGCACAAATTGGCCGGAGAGTTTGCTGACTGCCGCTCCCTCGCACGACGTGATCGCCTTCTCTTCCTCTGCCGCACCTTATGCTTTTGCCTTTTTTTTAAGGCAGTGGAAAAGAGAGAGCATCTAATCGAGGGGTTGTTGAAAAGGACTGAACGGAGGAAGAAGCGAGAGAGAAGTCTAGAAGAGGAAGAAGCCAGAGATAGAAAAGGGTTGCTGGAGGAGATCGAACGACGAGGATCTAGCATATCAAAATGGACGGATCAGATGAGCCTGTAAATGTAGATAAATGCGTTACTGTAGATATGTACCAAATTATATGTACAAAAAAAATTTATCGATGGCGCCAAAATACCAATTTGCGCGCCAAAATTTTACCTTGTATATATTATTAAAAGATGACTTGAATGGAAATAAAATTAATGTCTCTTTTTCTTGAATGGAAAAAAAATTATTTAGGGAGACAAATGATTAGTTTGTTAAAAAAATATTTATTAATATACTAATCAATATGATTTCTTTATTTTAGACCAAAGACATATTTTGGTTAATAACATATCATTTATCTTTATTATATATAAAAGATATCATTTGTACTATATATAAAAGATTATCTTTATTATAATTTTTTATTATTGCTTATCGGCCTTAAAAACAAAATGCATGAAGCAAAGAAGAAAAGTATCAAAATATTTGCTCAATTGAAACCGACACCATTTGGATGCTTAGAATCTTCCGTTTAAACAAATATCGGATATGATATTTTACCTTATTAAATACAATTTCTTATGACGGATTTTTTTAGACATTACCCAATTAGACGCGGACAAATGGCAATTGATGAGTGGTTAATTCTATGTCCCACGGATTGTGTCCATGGAATCCGATGGTTTCTATCATCAATTTAAATTGTGCTTGTGCTTGAATATCTTACAATATTTGTATCTAATGACAAATTTATATTTATAAATTGATAAACATAGTTATTCTATATCCTTCAAAAATATAATTATAATGAAAAATTAATAATGCATGCATCAACAATTATCAATTTTAAAAAATATCAATAATAATATGTTAAAAATTAATTCTTGTGCATAAAAATTTTTAATTCGTAACCTCTTCAAAGTTATTTTAATAGCTCGTCGCTTCAATTGCCAGGTCGTTGGCTATAAATTAATTAAATTACAATTTTTGGAAGACTATGATAGTTTTGAAAATAAATCACTAATATATTTTTTTTATGCGATGATTTACAAAGAATCGTACTAGTACAATTTTTAATCAAAATACTTTATCTATTTCAATCACTTAAGACTTTAAATAAATCCAAATAAAGTTTACTTTATGCAAAAATAAATTAACCGATATTACATCAACTCATGGCTTTTATAATTAGATATAATATTCTAAAATAATAATAAACACTCAATGTATAATTAGATATAATATGGCGTGACACGTTTAACACGTCGCATCAACATGACATGACACGATATGCACTTGAAGTCCTAATATGTGTCGTGTTAGCCAATCTCTTCTCTCGACACGACACGACACGGCGCGGCGCGACACTAGCGTTCTCCAAAATGACATGACACGAGAGCATGTTGGTACGACATGCATGCGTGTTGACACGATACGACATGACAAGTTTATGGAATTAGCATGACATGTACGTGTGTGTTGGCGTGTCGTGTTGGAGATTTTCAGACATTGACACGTCTTAATACGGCACGAGTTGAAAAACTCATATATTTTGTAAATGTCCATTAAATAACTCAGGCTGTTAATCTATTTCTATAAGGAATTATACTATTAAAAAAACATATATTTTCATGTACAATCTATAGCATTATTACAATTATCAAAATAACATATTAATTAATAAATATATGTATATACTAATGATGCAACGACAATAACATATTAACAAAATAACATCATCGTGTGTCGTGTCGTGTCGTGTCAAATACGATCATGTTGGAGTCTCGTAACGTGTCATCTTGACTCATATTATTTTTTTAATCGTGTCGTGTCATGTTATGCTAAATGGTCAAATGTGCCGACATGACATGCATTTTGGAACGACACGAATGACACGTCGTGTCATGTCATGTTGGCGCGTCGTACTAGTCATGTCGGATTATTATTATTTATTTTTAAAAAAAATTGTAAAGAATTATTAAAAAAATAAAAAAAATAGAGGAAACAATTTCACTAAAATTTATTAATTGATTATTTAGTTAAGTTTAAAATTTTTATGAGTTTCGATAAAATATAATAATTAGATAAGAATATTATGAGTCAAATGATGCTTAATGGGAGTGTGTCACGATTATTTAGTATTGATATGTCGTGTTAATTTGTATCCGTGTCACGTTAATGTCGTGTTGCGTGTAGAATCGTGTCGTGTTGAACCGCGCTAATTAAAATTTCTAATGTCTCAACAAGACACGATAACACGATCATGTCGTGTCAATTCCGTACTGGTGTCGTGTCATGTCAATTTTGTACTCATGCCATATTGTGTTAACACGCAAACGTGTCGTGGCAACACTAACGTGTCATATTATTTTGGAGAACATTATCATATTTAAATATATGATCTAATAATATGATATAATTATACATGTACATACTATAAAATATCTTTAGAGTTTAGATTAATCTTCTTTAATATTTTTTTATTATTGCTGATATCATCACGAATAAAGTTCAATCTTATCATCCTCCATTATATATGTAATCGAGTTACTAAATCTTTTTTGCCGCCTCTTTGCTTCTGAAATTTCATTAAAACTTTCGACTTAATTTTAAACCATCAAATAATATTCGTCAATTTTTTTCCCTCTCTCCTTTCGCGCTAAAATATGTTGACGAATGATTTTAGGGCATCAAACTCTAAAATTTTTATTTCCCTCGCTAAAAAACTAATCAAACTTCTTTCTGTAACCTAGCCGCCTCTCCAATAGCTATACTTATTTTAATATTTTTTCCCTATGCTCTGAAACCCTAAGGCCTAGACCTCCGTCCCCTAACCCTCATTTTTTCTATTTACGAAAATCTCTAACCATTCGAAATCAGAAATCGCCTTGCGACGGCGCCGATCCCGATCCGTCTTTTTCTGCTTCACGCACCGAACCGCCGTGCCCTCAGAAACCGTATTGTTGTACTCGAGTCGTGCTCTCTATCACCTCCTCGCAGAAGGCATACGATTCAGGTTTCTCGTATAATCCAATTTGTTGCTGAAATTGCGATCTTTATTTTCTGGATCTAATTTCTCCAAAACTTTTTGTTTTGATAATAGGGAGGCGCCAATGGCCAGGTTGGGGTCGAGCTACGACAAGGTCCAAGTGCAAATCGATCTGATCTAGATGGCAGATTTATGGCCTGATAGGCCAACTTCGTAAACTCAAAGGGGTTAGTTTCGTTTTTTGTTCTTCTCACTTCTTTGTTCTGCTCAGATTTCGATTGATCTTGGATTAAATTAATGTAGATATGTTATAATTTTCATTTATTTAGGTTAGATTTATATGTGGTTAATGTTTCAATGTTTAGGATGACCATAGTAAAGTGATTGTTTCTTTGGTTTTGCTCCAAATTATAATTTATTTGGCTTATATCCAGGTTTAGTTATTCCATGTTTGTTCTTTCTGTAAGAACATGCTTTCTTTGCGTGCATAAAGTTAACCACATAAAGGAATTTTGTCTAAGGCTTTCGTCTTTATTTTTGCTGACACTTCTGTGTTAATTAATTGCAGGTTGCTCTTGAGATAGAATCTGAAGCTAAGTATCAAAATAATTTCATATCTCAGCTGGTTAGTTTCTGGCCTTTCTTAAGATAGCATCTGATAATTACTTCATTTTGGGAATGAATAAGCAAGAAGCAAAGGCTTGCTTGGATAAATAAATGAAATGGAGAGCGAATAAATCGAGGCAATTAGACAGTTACTTCATTTTTATTGTAAGCAACGACCTGTGTTTTAAGTTTAATTGTTCAATTTCAGAATTACGGAACTGCTAACATATGAAATGGAGAATAAGCAAGAAGCAAAGGCTTGCTTGGATAAATAAATGAAATGGAGAGCGAATAAATCGAGGCAATTAGACAGTTACTTCATTTTTATTGTAAGCAACGACCTGTGTTTTAAGTTTAATTGTTCAATTTCAGAATTACGGAACTGCTAACATATGACTTCTTCAGGCCAAATTGAGGTAAGTTGTCCTTAAATTTTATCCTTATGTTTTTATGAGTAGATGCATTAAGCACATATACTTTGACCATATTTTTTGACTTTTGTATATTTAATTTTCATTATGATACATATATTTTTACATTAATCTCAAATGTTGAATATATTTGTTTAATCTTTGATGATGATAGTGGTTACTTTTGCGGGCAGATCTAGGGAGTGATTTGCAAAATACTTTTGGTGCCACAAACTTATTTGTAAGGAGGGTTAAATGGAACATAAGATATTTCTATGATAAACTTGAGTAATAGGGTTTAAAAAAGCATTGGTCAATCACATCCATCTGGTTTGGTCAATTTTTTATTAGTCATGTTTAACTTTATTAATGGACTTGCTTGGTTCAATGCTTTGATCAATTTTTCAGAAAACATAGATGTTTTGCACCGTCACCTATCGGCAACAACACTTCATAAGGGCCCACAAATGAAGAGGTCTTAAGTCAACATTGACAAGCACTTTTGCGCGAGCAAGCTGTTATGGGAGAATTCACGGTGTTACTTACCAAAACTTCACACGAGCAAGTTAAGCATGAGTACGTGCATGGTTATGTGGATTTTATCTAGAAAGACAATTCATCGCGGTATTGTGGCTCTTTGGTTTTAGGTGCTATAGTTTATAGTTTATTGTTTATACTTATTTAAAATTTTATACTCTTTTGTTTGGATTTGTATCAAAACATATGCAAGTTTGTCATTTTTAATTAATTTATTTTGGATATTGATTTTCATGTTCAGCGTAATCTGATTATGTGCAATTTTGTGTGATTTTTTTGATTCAATATTAATATATGTATGCTTGTGAATTGTAAATAGCTATGAATAATTGAAATTGTATGAATTAAGTAGTGGTGGTACCAAATTGGTACCGAGAAAAATCAAATTGTTGTATAAATGGAATTGATAATATATATCAGGGTCCTGCCCAAAGGCGTCGGTATACTGACTCATACGGAAATGTAGGCCCCACAAAATTATGATAATGGTCGATGAGCAAAGTCGTCGGTATATCAACTCACAAATAAATGTGGGTCCCACTACATTTTGACAATGTGGGTCCGGCTTAAATGTGGGCCCCATATATTCTCACAATGTATTATCTGGGTCGCTAAGAAAAGGCGTCGTTGTGTCGACAGAGCTGTTTCTAAAATAGAGACGCAACAACAATCAAGTGAGCTGTCAGACGAGGAGAGATGCGTCCTCATAGCGACGCAGTAATTAAGGACGCACTAAACTAATTCGCGTCCATCCGACCCAGATGTTGAGTATTCGCGGCTAGGGTATTAGGGTCGCTATGGTTGCGTGGCTAAGTGGACGCAAAGGGCCTACCGCGTCGGGATTGGGACGCTTATTTAGGTAGCAGATAAGTCCGATTCTAGTAGTGCAATGCAATGAAAATTTCTATTATGACATATATACAGCTTTTGAACAATCATCAAAACATATATTATTTCACAGAATTGGATCCGCCTCCGAAACAACTATTGGCGAACAGTTCTCCCGACAGTATTTCAATCCTGGCCATTCAATCTCTTCTGCGTATCTTGGCCCTCCGATTGAGCTCTTCTTCTCCATTCGATTGATTTTGTTCTGGAGAGTTCTCAGCTGCCCACCGCTCTCTCTCTTCCTCTCTCACAGATACCCTCGAAGGACCGGGTAGAAGGCCTCACCCATGTGGCTTCCGTACGGATGCGGTTCCAGGAACACTCATTCTCCTCGCGAGCCTCTTCGATCTTTCTGGAGGTGCCTTTTCCACACGTGAAGAGCCAATACACCGTGACTTTGTACTCGCTGACCTCTCTGTCTCCCTCTTTCTCCCTCTCCCTGTGCTGCTTCTAGATTTTTCTTTTATCTCCTACCCCGTTTTTCTCTTCTCCGAGCACTGATCGGTTTTGCCTGGTCAAAAAATGTAAAGAGAACAAGTCGAGGAATGGTTGGTTTCCTACCATCAATTTGTCAGGTCATACTTCTTCTTTGTCTGATTTGGTTTCGATCAATTGATTTTTTCCTGTTCAATTGTATTTTGTTTTTTGTTCCTTTATTTGGTTTTAGGTTTTGGGGATTATTATACTGTTGGGTCACTCCTTAGTCAAGCTGGCTTTAGAGTGCTTCTTCTCCGTCGTTTACTCAGGTAACTTTCAGATTTCAAGTTTTTTTTTTTTTGTTTCTTTTTGTTTCTGTCTATACTTCATGTATTATCCTCTTTGCGCTCTGAATTTTTGCTTCTTTGTTTTGTTCATCAAATATAGTCATTTAAATTGTTCAGTAGTTTATAACAGTGAAAATTAGTACTAATAAGTCATACCAAGTTTTCATATTCAGTATTTTGGACTTCGCAGGATTCGTACCGTGCCGCCATGCTCTTTGGAGTTGCCTGGTATATTTGGGTCTTCGTACAGTGGTAAATTTTTGTATATTCCATAAATTAGAAGTTTCACAATATAATATTTGTCATGTCTCTATTCAGATAAAAAATGTTTTCTATCTCCACTTAATTTTTTCTTATGTGTGCTTATCAGCTGCTATAAATTTCTGGTCAATTTGCAGAAAAATGATAATCTATGTTGCATGTTTCGTAATTGTTTTTACAAGTAGACAGGAAAAAAATTCAAGATCAAATACCAGCGTATAAAGTACAGGGGTTGTTTTTCCTTTCGTGAAATATTCTTTACAATCTTACTATTACTTTTTTTAAAAAAAAAAGGAAGCTATGATAATTTGTCCAATATTTCTTATGTGTAGGCATCGAGGCAAACACTCTCTGATAAACCTATGCATACGTTTATAAGGAAGTTTATCAAATAACTAAGGTTCACCGGTACTTATTCTCTAATATTGAATAATGTTGTTGTTTTTCAATCTTAGTTTATTTTTTTCCAGTGACTTACAGCTTTAATAGTAACTTATTGACTGATTTTTTTCTTCTTTAACTTTGGCGGTTACCCTTAGTGCATTTCTGTTAAAGTGGATGTGGTTCTGTCAAGGTGTGCAGGTTGCAACCGAAAGCAACACTGATCATTTTTGTTTCTTAAGATAAGCACAATTTTTTCGTTGTTTATCTTTCTTTCACAATTTTTCATCTGCCTCCATATATTTGTTTTTTCTATTTGCTGCTATTATGGCATACTTCTTATTTCATGGTGCCATGGCCCTTGCGCCATGCTAGCATTCAAAAGGAAGCTATTTGAGCATAATTTAAGAAGTTTTTTTAATGAAATGTAAGGTACAATTTCTATATAAAAAGGAATCAAAGCAGAAATGCTGACTTTTAAGAAGTGAAGTGAAATTGTTTGCATAGAATTTATTGTTCACAGACTACGTACTATGTGAACATAAAAAGTAAAAATAGGCATTGGGTATTACAAAGCAGATATAGGACGACATCGCTGGTAATATGGCATGATTTTTGCTAATTACTTTTGCAAATTTCCTTTTTGGTGCAGAAGAAGTGCAGAAATCGGCTAAGATGAGCATTTGCTCGAGCGACTGCGATCACTTTGCACTCCACAATTCCTAGAGGTTACAGCCACTCTACAAGACATACCAGTTCGGTGCCTACCTCGAGCCCCCTACTGGTACAATCTAATAACTTGGTTTTTCATGGAAGATGCTTTCTCATCTGCCAAAAATTTAGTTTTTATAAATTCAATATAAATAAGCTAGCTTTGCACTTCAAATATCATGTACACATTTAAAGTTCTAATTTGTAATGCATGTAATTTATTTGGACATTTATGGAATATCTGCATAAACAATTGTATCATATGAGAAGCCATGACAGTTGCAAGGCAACGGGAAACTTAATGAAACATATAAGTTTTATTTAAAATTTTATGGATTATGTGGAGCAGAATGATAAGTTCATTTTTATATTGGAAAAGCTAAGTTTACCACATTTATATAATTCTGTGGAGATTGTTGGCTATGAAGATGTAGGTATATGCCGTTACAGCACTTTTTACATAATTTCAGTGGATTCTATCTGGTATGTCATTGCAAATGAAGATAAAAAAGAAATAGATCACATTCTTGCTCATATAATTATTGGTTTCTTCTTCTTGCTTTCAGCTAGCATTTTCACAACGCAATGTTCGTGTTTGATATGACTCAAGGAGATATGATGTCATTCGAGTATGTAGCTCAGCATTTGAGTTTGAATTGCATTACAGAAAAATTCATTATTCCGAAAAAAGATGGTGAGTCAAGTGGTATATATCTTCCAATTCATTATTCCAATTTAGTCAAGTGGTATATATCTTCCAATTTAGAGTCGATATCTATTTTTTTGGCAAATTGTTCCTTAGTGAGACCTTTGTAGGTGATTTTTAGGCAGGTTGTCACCTTATTTTTTATTATTTCTATGTTTTGATGTTTCTAAATTTATATTAAGATATATTTAGTAAGTTGGTTCCCATTCAATACTACATTTGTACATCATTATACAGTTGTACTATTTTCTGTTTTTGGTTAAAATTTCAGCTTAATAAATTTGGTTAATTTATCAGGTTAATTGGCATACTCTCACTAGAATCAAGCTCAACAAATGTTAGGTTTACATTATACGTGATCTTAACATCTGGACCCGATTTACAACACCGTTTCTATGTTAAGTTTCAGCACATGTAAGTTTATGATCAAATTATTTAAATGAAACATAACATACTTGTAAAGGAAAGAAGTAAATTATAGTTCACTACTGGATATTGGCGATCTACATACATCGATAAATGTTCAATTTATAATTTCAATGGAATCTTTGTTTATGCAAAATTTGACATTCACTACAGAACAATTACATGCATTGAAAAATTTTTGGGTATGTATGACTTATTTTCCTATGAAAAATGTTATAATTTTTTTTTCCCTTTTTTCCTTTTTCCTACACAATCAGGGTCATAATGCCTTTGAGATATGCCATGTAATCATTTCCAGTTGTAGATAAGTTATTAGCTGTGTTATATTAATCGTGCAAATAGTTAATACATTGTAGAAGCTATGTTTCTGTGAATTATGTTCAGATTAATTAAAATTCATGTGAGGTTTTGATTATGAGTTGGAGGTTATTCAACATAACTTACATTGAAACTAGATTTACGTTAATTTGATTCTTATATTTTAAGTTGAAGGTTTGAACATTTTATTTGTTCTTTAGCACAGATGTAAAGGCAAACGAGAGGTCAGTCATAGTAATAAGAATGATGATATTATTATTAGAACAAATTAGATCAAGCTAGAAACAAGATCTAGCTTTGTATTTCCTGTGATTTGGTATAGAGCCCTGCACAAATGGCAATCCATGGAACAATAACCTATCAGATCCGTATTTAAAATTTCCAAAACGACCCAAAAAAACCCAAAAATCCCCAAAAGAGTGCAATTCTGTTGGCTTTTGAAAAGAGTAAAATATTCATGTTTATTGGCAGTCCTTTTTATTGATGATTGTTATTTTTCTGACCTCTTCCAACAATTGATGTTCATGAAGTTGAAGTCCTAATAGTACACGAGAATGAATATGCTTTACTCATGAAGATGTCAATATTTTACTCATTAATATACTTTGTGCTTTTTTTATTGACAAGAATCAATATACTTTACTCATCAAGAGGTCAAATAGTACATGAGAGTATGTTCATTTTATTTTTCAGTTTATTTCATATTGTACTTTATAAAAGATTCAAAATGTAAATATTTTTTTACAATATTATATAATATAATTTTTTGTGTTTCTATCTTTCATCTTATCTTTTTTTCCCCTATAATCTTTCTATTTGCACTATGATTGACGGATGTAATAAATTGAACTACAAATAAAATGTACTATAATAGTAAAATTCAACAGAAAGACGAGAAGAAAAATAGGTCGCGCAACGCGCGACAACCCCACTAGTGATATATAATTTCATAGGAGCGGACTTATATAGCAGTCAATTGAAAAAAAAAAAATGTTAATTTCTTAATGTGTTTTTCTTTTTCTTTTTACTTTCCTTGGGGTTTAGGGGATATATAGGATCAAGTTCATACATCTAGTCATGACAAATAAAAAATAAATGAAATAAAATCGTCATCATAAAACTCTTGATTTAGAAATTGATAAATTATGATTTTAATGGATGAGGAATACCCATATTAGAGTTGAATCCCTTTTTAATCTTCCTTCCTTGTAGGAGGATTAACAGAGTCCTCGAGTACCCTGTAGTTAATCATGGATATCTAAAGCTCCAATCACTACACTATATAGCCCCAAAAGAGCCTCCACAATGTGTGCCAGCTCAAACGGCACAACCCGGGGAAATGAAAAAGTAAGAAAAAAAATAAACAACAAAATTCTAGTGCTGCAGACAAGGATTGGGTTTCTGGATGCCAAGAGCCAGACCCAGCACATTGGAGCAAAGTGAGTCGATGCTATGCACGAGAGAAGAAAAGAGAGGTTTTAAGTTGATATCTATCAGACGGATATCTCTGCATGGCACCAACTTACTGCACTTCAGCGTCACTGCATCTTGTGTGTTCGATGTTCCTTGAATGTGCTTGAAAATAATGTCATAAAGCTTCACTCTTGAAGGCTGCACCATTGTGACAATAATTTTACAATAATTGGTCAAATGGTTTGCTAGATAATTGCAGGAATAATCTAAGGAAAAGATAATTAATATGCTTATGGTGTTGCTTACTGACTAATTGTTTGAAAGAAAAATTAGTACGTACCGCATTTGGATTGCATTGATTATTTGGACAATAATCTTGGTCAATGATGATTGGCCGAGAGACATTGTCTAATTTGATGTTCTCAAAAGTAATGTTGAAGGCCTCACTAGCTGTTGACCCTGGCCATGTCTTAATCCTGATTCCATTGGTTGTGCCAGCAATTGTGCAGTTCTTTACCTTGATATGGGCAACATTATCTTCATCTTGGTACTTTCCAAGACTCCCGATGCTAGAAAATAAGAAAGGAAAAAATAAAACACGCTTCACATAAGTTTGGCAACAAAGGGGAAACAAGTAAAAGGTAATTCTGATTGAATATCTGATAATCGTATAGATCTCTACCTGATGCCATGCCCAGGACCACAATGCACATTTGCTACAGTTATGTTGTAAGATCCCGGGCCGATGGAGACACAGTCATCACCAGTGCCAATTGTGAGGCCAGTGATTCTAACATGAGAGGAGCCACTGATGTGGATGCCATCAGTGTTTGGGCTGTCAAAGGGGGCTGTAATTGTAATTGCTCTGATAACCACATTGTCACTCTGATGAATAGCAATGTGAAAACCCTTGCTATCTTTTATTGACAGGTTGGTAATTCTCCCTTTATTGACCTTGATGAAGTGTATTGACTACAAACATATAAAGTTAAAAATTATTATGATTAGCTTTTTTAATGAAAAAATTGACCTTTCTAAAGAAATGAAGCATCTTACAATGGGCATATTCTTCTTCTTCAGAGACCATGCATTGGCACCTCGACCATCGAGAACTCCACCTCCTTCAACAACTATCTCGTTCACCTCCCGAAATTCAATCCATGCTTCATGTTCCTTGTCCCAATCTGATGGAGCAACTAGGGTTCCAAGGAACTTGAACTTGTGTTGTCCTGGTTTGCATGGTCCAGCAAAGGTCAATGGGGCAACTTGGAAAGTGCCCATTGGAACTATCAGCGTAGCATTTCCATTAAACTCACACATTGCTTGCCAAGCATCCAGAAATGCCTACAAAGAATCAGGGGATTTTTAACAACAAGTACTCTCCAAAAAAACAAGCTAACAATCATGCATTTCATACATTGATTGAACAAATTAATGTTTAATTGATTTCTTTACCTTTTTATTGCTGTCGAAACTTCCTTTAGGCGATGAAGAGTACTTGGTCACATCAAAATGAGGTCCACTTCCAAGAGTTACTACAGCCATTGTCAAGACAAAGAAACAAATGTTAACTACCTTTTGCAGAGCCATTTATAAATTAATGCTGTGAGCTATGATGTGGGAGCACCAAATAGTAGAAGAAGAGGGATTCATACATCAATGAGCTACAAATAGTGCAGCTATGGGTGCTTATATTAATATATGCTATAACAGATTCTTGTTAAATTTTTATCTAAAGAAGAGGATGCAAAGATACCAGTTGCAACAAAGCTCCCCTAAGCTCGTTTCTTCTCTCTAATTCAACTAAAACTACTACTTTTTCGCTTAGAGATGAATTTAGTTTTGTTCTTGGCTAATTTTGCTAGTAAGTCTATATATAGTAAAGAATTAAAACACATGCTTAAGCCGTTCAATTCATAGTCCAGAGTTCAGACAGAACTGGCAAATATAAGGCATACAAATTATAATCTTCATAGCAGCACTAATGTAAACAATTTCAGAAAGGTTGGTTTTATGCAATAAAGGTCAATGAAGGGAGAATTACCAATTGGAGGCTTACAAACCAGTAACCACAAGTATGAAAATTGAAAGATTGGTTTTATGCACTGATGTCCAACAATTAACAGTATTTTTTCTTCAATGCATAGTCTCTGTTATTCATAATCAGGGTTTGTACTTGATAATTATTCATTACAAATCAACAATTAATTATCCATTTAAAAATTTCAGTGGACTTCCTACATATAAATTCATAAGCTTCAACATGTTTCCTCAGTGAAAGAAATATTTGGGAAATACCAAAAGCAGAAAGGAAACAACATATTAGCCAAATTTTAATTTTTTTCTTGGTTTTGAGGATCCTTCCTCCCTCATAAGTTGATAACAACCAGGCAAAAATAAATAGAAAAGATGCGATATTTTTGCATATCTGAAATTTTTTTTCTTTCTTATTTAGTTGGGACATGTTTTTCCGATCAAACCTAGTAAAATGCAGCCCTACGGCACAATTTGTTGTTGTCATACCATGTAGTTGTTTGTATTTGGAAACAATATGTTATAGTGTAGGTGTTAACAAATAACAATATATATTTCTTTCTCAGTAATATACAATTGCACAGTAATTTCAAAAAAATATATATAATACATTTGCACAGTAATTCACAAAATATATTATACATTTACACAATATTGGTCTATTTTTTTTAAGAAATTTGTGCACATAATTTGTATTGCTCATATTTGAATTGAAAAGTCAATTTTGAATAAGCACAATCAAGTAATTGTCAAGTAGTTAATGATTTCTCCTTAAGAGGTCTATAAAAAGATACAGTCATGTAATTTAGCTGCATGTGATATATCTAATATGTACAAATATATTTAACTCATCGACCATCATACACATCACATTTTTAAAAATGAAATTGTAATTTATTTATTAATCAAAAACATGAAGTTAATACTCACATAATAACAAAGAAAAAAATAAAATTAAAATACGGGCATTTCACATTTTCACACCCTTTCTTCCCTTTTGTTTGGTACTTTGGTCCCTAGCGCACTCTCTAGCGCACTCTCCCATGGATGGATGATGATGGTGCCTAAGCTTAGAATCACCGCTCCCACTTCCGCCAGGCGACACGGTCTCATCTTACCTCTCTGTATTTCCTCCCTCCTCCTTCTTCTCCTCCTCCTCACCTTTCGGCTCACCCCGCGGTCACCAGATCCAGCGCCACTCGTGCGTACCGCTTCGTGCAACTATTCGGAGGGCCAATGGGTGCGCGACACGCGGCAGATCCGGCCCAGCTACGACCACAGGTGCAAGGAGATATTCAAGGGCTGGAATTGCATTGCCAATGGGAAATCCAACGGCCAGGATCTTCTCCGCTGGCGCTGGCAGCCTTTCAGTTGCGATCTGCCCCTCGTCGACCCCATTTCCTTCTTGGAGCGCTACAGAGATACAAATATTGGTAAATTTTTTTCTCTTTGTAAAGGAAACCATTCGTTTAGAGCTACAATTTTGTAATTGATTTGGGAATGCTTTTGGGTGCTGAGAATGGTGATTCTTAAGGAATTGTGCCATAATGTAAAGGTAAATGTTATGTGATTGGTGTTGAAACTTGAATGGTTTGATACATCTTTCAAAACTTGAATGGATGAACTTTGAATTAAGTTCTGTGATCTTGTCTTTTGTGTCTTTATTGAAGTTGTAAACTTTCTTCTAGCAAATTGTTGTAGGTTTTGTTGGTGATTCGTTGAATAGAAACATGTACATCTCTCTTGTTTGCATGCTTAGAAGAGCCAGTAGTGAGGTAAGAAAGTGGCGGCCGGCAGGTGCAGACAGAGGCATCACTTTTGTGGGATACAATCTCACTCTGGCATACCACCGCACCATTCTGTTGGCACGTTATGGTAGGTAAGTAGGAGTAGATTAACAAAATATGAAACATATTTGGAAGGATAACATAACCTTTGCTGCTGGTATCGTGCTGATTTTGGATGTCCTTCCATGAAACAATTTAGCATGAGATAGATATGTGGCATGGGAATTATGTACTAAAGGATGAATGTATTAAAAATTAAAAAAATGTGGTACAGAAAATATATGATACATCGAATTACAGAAGAATAAATAAAAAGAATGAATTTACTAAAAATTTGTTCAGCAGTACTTAAAAAACACCGCCACTGTTAGCCTCTCGTGTGGGATAAAAGAATAAAATTAGTCCTAATTCCTTGTTTTGTTGCTTTCAATTCTTGGCTGTAGGGTTTTGTAGAATTAATGAAATATGTTTCTGTAATCTATTGCAATATGTGAAAGCTGCATATTAGTGGGTGTAATATGCCAATTGATGTGTATTTTTGCACCTTCTTATGTGTTTTCCCTGATATACATATGCATGAATTCTGATGCTACAGTTGGTCGGCTACTTCAGATGGTGGTGCATTAGAATCTCTAGGATATAAACAAGGCTACCGAATAGATGTTGATGTACCAGATCAGAAATGGGCTAAGGCACCCAATTTCCATCATGTTCTCATATTCAATACTGGACACTGGTAAGAGATTTTTCTGTTAAAATTAGAAATATATTTTTTGTCTCTTCTCTTTAGGATATTCTGTTGTGTTTCTAGATTTTCCTTTTGGCAATCTAAATCTAGCATGCCCTGAGTTGGTATTGTGAAAATGCACAGTCAATGTCACTGTATTTACTTTTTCTTTTCTGACATTTAAACAGGTGGTGGGCGCCATCAAAATTTGATCCAGTACAGTCTCCAATGCTCTTCTTTCAAAATGGTGTTCCTGTGATCCCTCCTTTGTCTCCGCCTCAGGGATTGGATCTCACTCTCAAACACATGGTATGTACTCGTTTCTGTCATCAGACTGTTGTACATTTTCTGAAAAATGATTGGTGATACAAGTTCCATCAATTTTTGGTTTTGGTACAGTCGTTGTATTTAGAGAATTGGGTTGGTCCTGAGAAAATCTTTTTCTTTCGTACGCAATCGCCAAGGCATTTTGAAGGCGGTGATTGGAATACTGGCGGCTCATGCCGGCGTGAACAACCTCTCTCAACTGATCAGGTTATTTTCTTCTTTTGTTTTTCCTCATTCTGCTTTTTTTTTTTTTCAAATCTACTGACAGATATTATCAAGTACTTGCTTATATTGGTTGGGTATCATTTTGTGAGAATTTCCTTCCCAGTTTGTATTTGAAATTGAAAATTCTAGACTAGATGTCTTCCACCAGCAGCACCTCATTGAATTGATACAGGAAGATTATCATCATGATCACCTTACCCCACTGATACACTACCGAAATTTCATAATCAGATTACTATCAGCATTCGAATTTCAAAGCATCATTATTACCTGCACCCCATTTGTTATTACTTAATTGTACTTCCTAAAACTTGCTGGATTCTGTTTTATATGCCCTAATAATTGTGTAAATATGACCCATTGTTTTATTTAGGTGGGAGAACTTTTCTCAGTGGAGAGAAATGGTACGAATGTTGAGTCCCACATGGTAAATCATCATTTGTTCGAGGCACTCGAGGGATCAAGATTTCATATATTAGATGTAACAAGCATGAGCGAGTTCAGAGCTGATGCCCATCCTTCCACTACAGGTGGTAAAAAGCACGAGGATTGCATGCATTGGTGCCTTCCTGGTTTACCTGACACGTGGAATGACCTATTTATAGCAACACTAAACACATTACAAACAAAATGATTACTGCTGCATTTTGAAATTAGATATTGTTTTTCAGTGATTTTGATTGATAGATGATCTTAAACACGCCATGATGGCTTTGCAAGTAGAAAATTGCTCTTCTTCTTTTGTTTCTATATGCTTTTTTTTTTTTTTTCCCCTCCTGAAGTTTTGGCTAACTTTTTAGTTGAGTAGGATGTGTAATATGTACGAAATTTAATCATCCTAATTTATTGGTTGCAAGTTTTGCTGTTGGGCCTGAAGGCAACTCAACTTCACATGCCATCTGTCAAATTAGGGTGCGTTTTGGCACTAATAATTTTAGGTCAGTGTCACAATTTTAGAAATGCTTTGAACTTCTAAGTTTGTTCAATATAATATAATAAGTAAACTGTGTATGCACGTTGAAATATTATATTCCACTTCTACAGTTCTACACAATCTCAACATGTACTAATGTGTCTGGATTCAAAATAGACTGATCTAGCATTTGCCGTAGAGTGTTACTGGGGTTAAAGGTTGGGCCATGCAAATTTGAATTGAAGAACAAGAAACTCAATTGATATTCACGCAATCATGCCAGCATTTGCCGTAGAGTGCAACTAGTTCGAATGTTCATTAAGAAAAATTGACAAAGTAATTTAGATTTTTATATATAACTTTGCTGACTGCAATTTTTGAAGAAAGGCACGAATCAACATCAATTGCATATAGGGGGGAAAAAAAAAAGGCTAACTATATTTCTGGAAAAAAAAAAAAAAAAAAAAAGCAAGGTATAGTTCCTCCATTTTGTATTGAGTATTAACCAAAGTATAAGAAAATAATAAGCCAACATATTTTACCAATTAAAACACACATCAAATACTGATGCGGAAAAACCGCGAGTATACGAAAACTAGCATATGTGATATCGGGATTTAGAACATTCCAGACATTAGTCAGCCGGTTTATATTTTAAAAAATTAGTTGTACGTTGTTGAAATTGTGTTTTATGCACTGATGAAATAAATGGAATAATGTATATAAATATTTTTATATGCATTTATTCTGTACGCAAACTTTAGAACCATAGTAAGAACAAGTTATTCTTTAATGAGATAATCAAATAACTTGGGAGTCCATAATATACCATCGGTAGGTTTGATCTGCACTGGATCACAGCTGGCCCCTATTGATTTATTATTTTTAATTTTTAGGATCTTATTGAAATATCAATCGTCTTACGTGTTTACACTTTACAGATAGATTGCCCAATTAGTCCGTTCATTCAGAATGCAGGTTAAATTTAAGTCCAAATCAAGTGGTTCAGGTCATTACTATATGATGTGGGCTAGTATTAAAACTGTCACAGGTTTCTCTCTTTTATTATCTTTTTTTTTTTCAATTTGACAATTACCGAAAAGTCATATAAAAAATTAATATTAGCGCATTATGTTTCAATAGTTATGAACTTTTGATATGAGATTTGAAGTTAAGCCTATCAGTTTTGAACTTATAACCAGATTCAATAGAGCAATACATTTTGCACTTTTCTTCATTTTTTTGATACATCTTCAATTAATTTTCTCTCCTTTTTTTTTTTTTTTTTTTTGGGGGGGGGGGGGGGTATATAGTTATGTAGTTAGTAAGGGACTAAGAGTAACGCTTGCAATTGCATTGTTCACATTCTCAGCAGATATTTCACAACGCAAACAAATACCATCTTCGGTCATAAACTCACGAGTCGGGAGTCACGACTCATCATCAGTCATAATAAGACTCATAACAAAGGTACAAAAAAAAAAAAAAAAAGGAGAAACTAAAAGTGGTCCAATAAAGAGACAGTGGGTCCCAGTTGACAGAGACATCGCACCTGGTTCTTACAAGGCAGCGCAAGTCTAGTCGTCTCCATTCTCCGACAAAATCAGGGACTCGAGTAATCGACAGCTCATTTTCCGTAGCGTCTTCCGTGACTCTCTCTCTCTCTCTCTCTCTTTCGCGCGCGATCAGACTTCTCTCTCTCTCTCTCTCTCCTCCGACGATGAACGGAGGCCAACGCTCCACCGCCTCCGCCACTGGCACCAACCTCAACTCCTACAACTTCGACTTCGGCCTCCCCAACTCCCGCTCCAACTCCTCTCAGCCGCTCCGAGGCACTCACTCTCCTTCTCCCGCCTCCGCCGCTTCTCCTTCCCTAACCCCCTCTTGGTCGTACCAACCTGCGCCTCGTCCCACCGCCAGACCTTCATGGACCCACCAACCAGCTCCTCCCAAGCCCACCTCCAATCCCTCCTCTGGCGCCTCCTCCATGGTCGGCGACATCTTCGGCAAAACCTGGTCTTCTTCCACCGCCTCTAACACTTCCTCTATTGGAATCCCTCAAAATAACCCTAATTTGTTCGGAGATCTGTTTGCCTCCGCTCTCGGATCTGGTTCCGACCGAGGATCCACTGCTCCCCTCAAATCGATGGGTTCCAGTCAGAAAGGTAGCTTTTCTATGAACAATTTGTCGGATTCGTTGCCTAAACCAACCGATACTGGCATGAATTTCGCGTCTTTTGGCCAACCGACAGGGAGCAGCCCGAACCCAATGGGGTCTGCAAGTCAGCCGATAAGATCTGCTACTGGATCGTTTGGATCTGCACCTGCGATGGGCCAGAAGAAAGATCCTTTTGATTCCTTGTCTGGTTTCGGGACAGCGGCAAAACCAGCTATGAAATCAACCCCTGCTCCACCCAATTCAGCCAAACCTGATTTGTTCGGGTCGACTAAACCGACCCATTTCGATGCTTTTCCTGCCCCACCACAAGCTCAGCCCTTTTCTTCTTCTACTTCTACAGCTAACAAATCTTCTCCATTGCCAAATGATAACATGGACATGTTTTTCGCTTCGAAAACAACCCCGAACCCACCTGCTCCTACAAATGAAATGAATGATTGGGATATTGGATCAGATTTTGCTGCGGCTGATGCGGGTGGCACAACAACTGAGCTGGAGGGTCTGCCGCCGCCTCCAGCTGGGTTATCAGGTGCAGCTGCTAAGACAAAGGGGATGGATAATTATAAACAAGGACAGTATGCTGATGCAATTAAGTGGCTATCATGGGCCGTCATTATTTTGGAAAAACAGGGAGACTCGGATGCACTTACAGAGGTGCTCACATCTCGGGCTTCGTCTTATAAGGAAGTTGGTGAATATAAGAAGGCTATTGCTGATTGTTCAAAGGTAAGAATTGTATTGCTCGATGATAATTTTTCAAATCATCTTTAGGTTTTGTTGATTAGGTTAAGTTATGTTTCAAGGATGTGTGCATATATTAAATGAAATTATTTGATTTGCGGTATTAGTTTATGCTAGCTTCGGTCAATTAGAGCCTCGTCATGCTGTTAGTACAATGAATTACTATCAGGTTGATATTTGGTTCAAACCTTATGAGAAACATCATTAACATTAGACATCCCAAAATTTAAATTGAAATATAAATAAGTACAAAAAAATGAAATATCAAATTTATTATAGGAATTCCTTTCGAAAATCCAAAGGTCTATCTTCCTAGTTTAATCTGGGCCATCAAATGTATTATATTAGGGATATCATGGTCATCCATCATTTGTATGACAATGAACAAATCCCAACCTCCCTTTTATGCATTAAAACACCTCTAAGTCTAACCCCACTTATTACTGTTTAATAGTCTATCATGTTATGTTTGATTACTTTGGTCAAATATGTTAATTTAAGATCAACCTTTTTAAATTATTTAACAATTTATGAATTTCATGGACATTTATTCATCTGGGAAATAGCTTAATTCATTAATTAAATCAAAGCCCAGTTATGAAATTTCTCTGGGACTTGCTCAAATGCCAGTCTCACACTAACAGTTTATCTAGCAAGGACCCATTTGGTTTTATCATGGTAGTCAACCCAATGAAATGGAAAATCTTTAAAGGATTTATTTGGTGTCGGGGAGGATTTGGGGTTGGGGGGGGGGGGGGGGCGGGGGGCTGTTAAAGTATTATTTTGGTTAAAAGTGAAGTATGGTTGCAACTTAGCTGAAGTTCTGGGAGCACTTTTAAAATTTTTTAAGTTAAGGGTCTTTGACCTAGATTTTACCAAGGAAGACAGCACTAGGAGTTCACATGCTGTCATTTGCAAATTTATCAGGCTATTATTCAGTTGTAAATTTATTGGGCAGGATAATTGTTCTTCTTCAAAATCGAAGTTCTTATATTGTCATTTTCCACATGCACTTCTGTGTTATATTATTATTACCTGGCCTAACCATTCAAATTTTCTTTGTAGGTCCTGGAGAATGACAAGGAAAATGTTTCTGTACTTATTCAAAGAGCACTTTTGTATGAAAGCAATGAGAAGTACCGGCTTGGTGCTGAGGACTTGCGCATGGTTCTCAAAATAGATCCTACTAATAGACTAGCCAGAAGCACCGTTCACCGCTTGCAAAAGATGGCCGACTAAGGAGAGAAGTATGACAGAAATACCTCTCACTCTCTCGCTAGGTTTGTGATTTGAAAGGGCTTCCTTGCATCCATCATATAGGCAAACCAAATTGATGAACACTATGTTTTACTTCTTCTTTTTTATTTCTTTCTTTCTTCGGTTTTTTTTCTTTTTTTCTTTTTTTTTGGAAGGTACTTTTTGGTTGCGTCTCCACACTGGAAGAAGTTACATATTTGAGATTTGGGTTATTACAATTCGGTATAGATATATGTAATATGTTGTTCTTTTGTTGCTTCAAGATAATAAAATATCTTTTCAACTATCAATTTTCTATTAATTTCAATAATATGAGCAGATCACTTGGGTTCACTTGGGGTTAGTGCCTTTGTGGCTTTGTCCATAGGTGAATATGCCTAATGGTGTTTTGTTTGATAGAGCGCAGAAAATATTGTATGGTATGGATACCAAATTTGTATTTCGTGATTTAATACTTTATGTATTATTTTGAATAACAAAAGAATTTGTTTTTACGTGATGTGAATCAATTAATAAAATGATATTGATCATACTACTGACATTGGAGTCTTAAACTGGTGAATCATGTATACTTGTACATTGGTGCAGATAAAAATTGCACAGATGGCATGTTTATAAGAAGTTTCGTAGGATTTACGTTATGGGACGCGTAGAAGGCTTTTAGATTCTCTACCAAAATTGCACAGATGGCATGTTCATTCGCAGCATTGGTTCAATATTATGTTGTTGTATCAATGGTCTCCCCTGATACAGAGATTAATTACATTTAAATTGGAAAAAAAAAAATCTCATATTCACATCTCGTAAACGTCTTTTGATCCGATTTTTCTGGCATCGGAAGCTTTTATGTACTTCTATCATAGTTAAAATCTGATTTATACACATGCAATGTCTAAAACTTGGGAAATGAAAACTGGAGTTTTATTATTAAAAAGACCTGACTGATGCCATTAATTAAAAATTTGCCTAATTGATCTGATTCCAATGTCACCTTAGTGGCTAATTTGATGGTATCATACATTAGCCATTAGCCAACACATGCTAAATTGCTAATTGCCGAGGCACCACCGTCCAGTGAGCTACACCCACCACCGACCAACGGCACCAACCTCCCTTTTTAACTCTCCTTTGAATTTGACTTCGCTAGTGGATTTAAAATCCTTTCATATTCTCTTTTTAATTTGACTTCGTTAATGGATTCAAAAATCGTTTTCACGGTTACAATTAAAGAGAACATTTCCATACCATATGATGTTGTTTGAAAAAGAGTAGCATAGAACTGACATGTGCTTTTTATTTCCTTTTGTGAATTTGAAACATTTTAGTGGATCCTTTTTATTTTGCTCCTGATTACAACAGTCAACAGATCAAACAACCAACTTGTTGGGACTTCATCCCTATTTCTGTATTTCGAAAAAACTGCAAATTTATACTTTTATAAATAAAATTGTCAAAAGTTGGAAATGTGAAAACTCGACTTTCGAAGTTTGGCCGATGGTAGAAATGGTAGTCCTACTTTTAAAAATTTGACAAAATTAAATATAAATATAAAATTCAAAGAAAAACTTTTGTATGGATGCAGATTATGAATCGGAGTATCGGACGGCTGTGATTAAAATCCAGTTCAAAATTTGTATCTAAGGAAGAATTCTGCTGTTTTTATTTTCGCGTCAGAAAAAAATTATTATTAATTTAATTAGTCTATAAGAAATAAAATTGTTAACATTTTTTTAATTTGAAATATATAAAGCTCGAATACAGATTTTCTGAAGTCCAGCCAACACCAAATCGCAACATGCAAATTAACCTCTAGTCAATTCAAAAACCTTATTCAAGGGGCAGAAACACAAATAGCCATCTCAGCAGTAACTGTATGCACAAATAAGGAAATCTTCTGGGTTTTATACATAAATATCCCAAAATTTAATTTATTCCGATTTAAATATATACAGAGAAAAATCTCTGTGGCTGCGGCCGTTGTGTGGCCTCTCGGTTCTCGTTATCTCTTCTTCCTCTGCCAGAGTCTCGCTGTCGCTTCCCGTCTCTCAAAAACAAAAAAGACATAAAACCCCAAAAAAAAAATAAATAAATAAAGGAGAGAGAGCAAATTCAAAGAGAATTAATATTGTGAATTCTTCTAATCTGAACTGAAGCAACTGAGCTAGAGAGATAACTGATAAGAAATACCAGAAAACAATTTTGGTTAATTAATTCGTGCGTTGCCTCATAGGTCTGAGTGACAGCTTCAGTGAGTTCCCATGAGACTGCGTGGCACCAATCTCAAAGCAACCGGATGGCTATGTTTCCGTCCACGTCTGGTAAGCTTCCTTTGCACAAATTTCCAATTTGTAACCAAATTTTGATGCTCTTAATGCTGAGTGGAAGCGTACGAGCAATATAGCCTCTGTCCCTTCCTAACTGGAGAACTCCAGTTGCATTCCTCAGGAGGGGGTCGTTGTAGCTACTGATATTGGTATATCAGTGCTGTAATTAAGTCTCTGAACCTGATTTACCAGTATTAATGAATTTGATGTAAATTGGTTATTAATCAAAATTTTAAGTAATTTATTTATTCAATCAGGTTGTATCAAAAGGTTGTAAGCATGGATACATGCATGCATGTTCATATCCTACTGGTTCTAAAACCTAACTCTAGTGGTATTTGCTGGTCTGCATGTAAGGGCACTAGAGAAGATAACGTACAGTACTTGTACAGAAACTGAATTAGTGTAAAATTTTGTGTAGTACTACCAGAGTGCTTGAACCTGTGCAAAATCTCCACCAAAAAGGGAGAAAGTGGGGCCCGATCGTGGTATGAATGTAGTATGCTGTCATGTGCCTGGAAGGTGCCAAGGGTTCTGACAGGTTCCCTGGCAAGTACGCCACAGTCTTATCACACTGATGCAGCTAACAAGTGGCGAAGGAGGAGCTGGTTACGTGATGGCAACCATGTCAGTTATCTTTCTATATTAATACCTATCCTCCTCCCCACCCTCTCGCTCTCCTTCCTATTTGGTTTCTGTGATTTTCCTTATTTATCGTTATTATTTTTTGCAAGGGGAGGAGTATTTCGTTGTAATATTAGACCTAGTAATTTAAGGTCTCAAGTTATGTTCTTGATTTGTGAATTGCACCTATTGTACCAGTTATCTATCACCATGAACGACTGTACATTTAGCTCTTGAACAGGTCAATGCAGAACCATTTTGGTTCATAGTACTACTAAAGTGTATCAACTGAGTTCGAGCTCATTACTAGATGGTCCCAGTTCTTTCATTTTCAACATTTTTATTTTTCCCCTTTTTATCTTTGGTATTTAGTTTTTTCTTTTTTTTTTAACTAAGAATGACAGTCTTGAAAGTTGAGATATGGCCAAATTAGTTTAATTTTGTGCCTAAGTACAAGCTAGGGCTAATAGACTGAGCTCTGACCTTCATATTCTCTTCTTTGTTTTTTGACAATAGATTACTTGGAAGGTGGAGGACACTGGCAAAAGAAAATCTCATCCAAGTCCGAAATCAAATCTGTCTGTCTCCAAAAGATTTTTCGGATATGAATCAACCCTCTCTATTGACATGAAATGGGCCCTTTCTTGTTCTTCTTCGAACCCTGGTTCATATGATTCCATGGATCCCGAATCTTTATGGGAGGTAATTGCGTTGGTGTTTTCTTTTTTATTAAATTTTGTAGTCATTTAGATAATCATTTTAATGTAAGTGTCTTATTGACAGAGCCTCAAACCATCCATCTCATATCTTGCGCCTGATGAATTGAATCTAGTATATGACGCTCTGAAGGTGACAAAATCCTTTCTTTTTATACCTGTTTAATATCTCAAGTTGTACCAGGTTATCGGAAAATCTATTATCATTATCTGTATATAACAATATAAACTTGCTATGATACAGCTGGCTTTTGATGCACATAGTGGTCAGAAACGACGAAGTGGGGAACCATTCATAATTCACCCTGTTGAAGTTGCAAGGATTCTTGGTGAACTTGTATGTGGACTTGCATGCCAATAGCTTGGATTTTTATAGCCTTTTGTTGTGGAGTCTGTTGAGTTTGTATATCCTTGTTTAATTTTGGTTTTTCAAGGAACTTGATTGGGAGTCCATTGCGGCTGGTTTATTGCATGACACAGTGGAAGACACAGATGTGGTCACATTTGATCGAATTGAAAAGGAATTTGGCACAACTGTTCGTAATATTGTTGAGGGAGAAACCAAGGTACTATACTCGGTATCGAATTTTTTATTTTATCTTCACCTTATTAAGGCAACAAAACCTAAGGGTTTCTGTAATGTATCTAAACTGGCCGGCTATCTGTTCTGTAGTAGGGTAGTAGGAACAAAGAAAGACCTTTTTTTTTTATCTTTCTATCATATTATGTGTGTGTGTGTGTGTGTGTTTTTTTTTTTAAAAAATAGATTGCTTACTCAGAGGACTTAAGCTCTATATAATTTCTAGAGATGTCGCTTCTCTATGTTTTTTTTTTTTTATGCTAATATCTCTATTAACGTATCTATAGGTATCAAAATTGGGAAAAATCCAGTGCAAAGGTGAAAGCAACACTAAGCAAGATGTTAAAGCTGATGATCTCAGGCAAATGTTTCTTGCTATGACAGATGAGGTTACCTTCAATAAATGTGATTTGTTTTGATGAATCATTTCAATCACTACATTTCCTCGAAAAATAATGAAAATATTGTTGTAGGTTCGTGTTATTATAGTGAAATTGGCCGACCGGTTGCATAACATGCGAACTCTTTCACATATGCCTCAGCACAAACAGGTAGTGTTCCATCTTGTCCAGTCTTGTATCATAGTTTATCTCTTGTCTTATATATTTGTGGTTCATTTTTTCTTTTTCCCTACAGTCTGCCATTGCGATGGAGACACTACAGGTGTTTGCTCCTTTGGCGAAGCTTCTTGGAATGTATCAAATAAAGGTGCTGCTATTTTTAGTCTCTTGCATGGTGTATTTGAATTAAAATGTTTTTCCCTCCTATCCTCATATATGTTGTTTCTTTTCTTGAATTTATTAGTCTGAGCTGGAGTATCTCTCTTTCATGTACATCAATCCAAGTGATTTTAGCGAGCTTAGTAAAAGAGTCGAAGAATATTACCAGGTTCATGAAAAGGAACTTCAAGAGGTTTGTTTTTCCATTTTTTATATCACTCATAAAAATTGACAAAAGAAGGTTGGCTTTCTGTGTTTTTTTTTATGTATATTTATCAAGGTTTTAAAATGCGATTTATGCGGTTTGACGGTTGATGGTGATTTAGCGTTTATCGGTGATAAAACGGTAAAAAAGCGGTTTATGCGGTGATATAACGGATAAAACGGTAGTGCGGTATGAACCAAAACTAAGATAAAACGGCGATAAAACGGAAAAAACTGAGTTTTTTAAAACCTTGATATTTATTAGTTCTTTTAAACAATTCTTTGTATACATTTTAGGCAAAGAGACTGTTGAAAGAAAAGATAGAGGAGGATCAGTACTTGGAGTTTGTCACAGCTGAAACTGAAGTGCGCCCAGCGTACAAGGAACTTTACAGGTTTTAATCTTAGCCTCAAACACTGCATGTTTACCCTTTTTCCCTAAATTGATCCTGTGGTTAAAGTCAACATGATGTGGGTGTTATTATGGATGCACTTGCGATATCCTTTTGGATGGTGATATTTAGTGTCCTATGCCATAGATACAGGATACTACAGATGATGATGTCAGTGCACATTCGTTCATTTATGCTGATCGTATTGTTGTGCCCTTCTTATCTATATAGTGCAGATGATGAATTCAGCAATAAAGCCATTGTACATCACGAAAAAAAATGGAAATTGTCATCTGTTTTAAATGTGTACGTTACCAGACAGGATTCTGATGTCATGATAAATTGAATTTTCATCCTTTTTAAGAACAAATATTAACGCTAGGAAAATTTTGGTGCAAAATGGAATATAACTTAAAGGTCTGATTGTTAAAGCAGGAATACATTGATAGTTCAGTGACCATTAACCGTCTGTTTGTTTAGGACTTTAGGTGTTGCAAATGTTTTGTACTTAAAGTTCAAAACAAGACCTATGGATGTTCCTGCAATTAGTTTGCTTGTCATACTTTTACTTCTTAATGTCTGAACTTATGTGCTTATTTAAACTTTTGACAGCATTTACAAATCTTTGCTGCAATGCATGGGTAAAGACAATGAAATGCTGCAACCAGAGAGCTGCATGAGTAAATTTAATGAAATGCTGCAATCAGAGAGCTGCATGAGTAAAGTTAATGAAATGGCACAGGTTTGTTCTCTCTCTATCTCTCTCTCTCTCTCTCGATATATATGTTATTTATAATTTATTGTAGATCATATCCATATATCCTTAGATTAAAAGATGTCGATTAAGTTTATCTTTATTTTTAAACAGCTTCGTATCATTATAAAGCCAAAGACTCGTGAGGTTCTTGGGCCTTTGTGTAGTGCACAACAGGTGACATGATCCATTTCTAGTTCATCCTTTAAATACTATGTATTATGTTGTTTCCACTTAGTTATATGTACAACTTTTTTTTTTTCAATGTTGTTTGTTTAGGTTTGCTATCATGTTCTTGGCCTTGTGCATGGCATTTGGACACCGGTTCCTCGAGCTGTTAGTTCTCTGATTTTTTACTTGTTATTTTTTTAGGGATCTCTGTTTATGTTCAGTCTTGTTGTAATTATTGAAAGAATGCATTAAGCAGGTGAAGGACTACATTGCAACTCCAAAGCCAAATGGCTACCAAAGTCTGCATACAACAGTTATACCATTTCTGAAAGAGAGCATGTTTCGCTTGGAAGTTCAGGTACTTTATAATTTTTGCACACAGAGAGAAACTCTGAGAGAGAGAGAGAGAGAGAGAGTATTTCACTAGGAGAGGAGAGGAAGGGAAGGTAAGGAAAGAATGGGGTGACAGACCAGCCTGGTATGTTACCTTGCTCCAGAATGGAGGGGAGATGAGGTGATATAAGACACGATTTTGTATAGACTTGACCTCCAACCTTTATCTCCCAATCTTGGGGGTAGCTTACCCCCTCAAACCTCCCTCCTCTTCCCTCATTGAAGTTCTGAAGTACATCCTAGGGGTTTTAAGTACTTTTAAAATTTTTTTCACACATGACTACTGAGAGAATGCATATGAGAGAGATGGACCAGAACTGGTGCTTTCAGAGACAGTCGTAATGGTAGAGTTTTTGTTTTGCATCATACGTAATGGACATTGTTTGGCTATGTAATTCATGGTGTAACTTTCTTCTTTACTTTGTTTTTCTTTTTATTTATTTCCATTTCCATTATGTTGTCTTTTATATTTTTCTTAATTTTTTCCCACTGTGCAGATAAGAACAGAAGAGATGGACTTGATAGCTGAAAGAGGGATTGCGGCACACTATAGTGGAAAAGCAGTGGTATTTCGCACACTAGGGCACAAGATGTTAAGTGGAGGTACAAAACAAGGGAAGGCCATTCACTTGAACAACACCGGCAAAGCACTTAGGGTTGTTATTGTTATATCATTTTTTTCCCCCTATTATATTCCAAAGAAAGCTTGTTTTTCACAATGGTCATCTGAATTTTGATTTCTTGACTCCTCTTGTGGGGTTATAAATCGTATTTCTCTCCTTTTCTTGGGTGCACTTGAATTAATGGAAAGTTCTCTTCTTCTTTAGTGCTTTTTTAGTTCACTCAATTATTAAATTTTTTGCTAGATTGGGTGGCTGAATGCAATTCGAGAATGGCAAGATGAGTTTGTTGGTAACATGAGCTCCAGGGAATTTGTTGATACTGTAACTCGTGATCTTCTAGGAAGCCGTGTTTTTGTGTTCACACCAAAAGGAGAGGTACATCAATCTGAAACCATTTACTTTCTGCATTTCTCGGAGATGAGATGGATTGTTGCAGCATTGTACATAAATTATCTGGATGCATTATGCTTGAGAATAGAAATCATATATAAATTGAACATTAGTTTTGTTTTATAACTTATTATTAAATGCTGTATTTCTTCTTTGCTTTTTCCAGATTAAGAACCTGCCAAAGGGAGCCACTGTAATTGATTATGCTTACCTGATCCACACAGAAATTGGAAATAAAATGGTTGCGGCTAAAGTAAGTTTAGAAAACAATATAAAAATATTTGAGAACTTAATGAGGTTAAATCTGGAACCATGGCCTCTGTTGACCTCTCCCTCTCTTGATTTTTCAGGTAAATGGAAATCGTGTTGAACCAACACATGTGCTTGGAAATGCTGAAGTTGTTGAGATCATAATATCTGATGTTAGTTTTACACTATTCTACCACCTTCTTGTCTCTGTCTTTGTCTTTGTTATTAATTAAGTTATCGAAGTTACAGATTCAGTCATAGGTTCTGCACAATAGCTACTTCAATTTGAAGTCTTTAATTCTATCTCTTTCTCTCCTTTTGTCTTTTTGTTCAGACTTTACCAAAAGCTGCTTATAAGAATCACAAGAAATGGTATCCACATGCAAGAACCCGCAGTGCCCGGCACAAGATTTTGAAAGTATGCTTTAATTTTCCATCCAAATATAGATATTTCGCAATATAGTTGCTGGAAAGAAATGCTGATCGTTTCCATGCATTGTTTTGGTTACATCTAGAATAAACATAAACATGCACTGAATAACTTTGTTGCCATGACTGAAGTCTGCTATATCAAGTAATTGGATGTACCTGTACGTGTCCATAGCGGGGTGGTACTCAGGCTTTTCTTCATTTTTATTTATTTATTTGTTTGTTTTGAAGTTTCTTTGTTCTTATCTTAGGTTCTAGAGCCTTAACTAATCCTATAATGCATTCATTTTGAGCAAAACAATTGTAAAACTGATCAAAATCAGCCTTCCTCTTAAGCTTTTTATGATATTTATTTATGTTATCTGTTTGTTATTTTTAGTTTGTGAGAGAGCAAGCAGCACTTTCTGCCACTGAAATCACTGCTGACTGGGTTGAGAACTTTGTTGCGGATGAAGAAACATTATTAAACCCTCCAAATGAGAGATTATCGATCTTTGAAAAAATTGACAACATAGAAAAGCAATCCACAAAAATACAAAAAGACCTTCTGCATGTAAAGAGTACACGCAACATGACATACCCAGTTACAAAGATTAACGGGTCAGCTTCAGTAAATTATGATGGGTTTGCAGAGTACATGCAACATGACATACCCACTTACAAAGAGATGTTGCCTGGTTTGGAGATTTGGAAGGCCGGAAAGATTGCCACCTGGCACAGTGTTGAAGGCAACTCAATTCAATGGCTCTGCGTCACATGCATTGACCGGAAAGGTGTGTTTCCTTTATAGTAATAACTAAGAATAAGTGCTATTGTAATCTAGCACTCTGTTTTTTTAAATACTACGTACATTTTGGATTTACAGGGATGATATCTGAAGTTATATCAACCTTAACTGCTCGTGGGATCACCATTAGGTCTTGCGCGGTAATAAGAATTGAAAACTCCTTTGTTTCTTTCATTTATTTTTTTCTTTTGAAAAGAATTAATTTGTATATGACCTGTAGGTTGAGATTGACAGAAGAAAAGGTGTTGGAGCTATGTTGTTTCATTTTGAAGGATCTTATGACAATCTGGTACTTTCAGCAAGCTTTACTTATGCAATACCAATTTAGTTCTTGGGCATCAATTAACCTTCATTTGTGCAAATCTGCCTCAATTGATACCCATTTTGGCCTCTATTTGACATTAAGAACAGTAAAGTTTAAACTGGTACATTGGTATGGTATTAAAAGCTTGTTATTCAAATCTTTGCTGCACCAACTCATTTTGTGAACCTGTTTTCCTGATCTCTACCTGAATGTACCATATCCTATCATGGTATTCCAAATTGCTCTTTAATTCTGAAATTGAGTCTCAATAGATATTTGCTATGTATCTAAGCACATTGCACATTTGGTATTTTAAATCATCAATATTCTCGTTGTTGTTGCTGTTCATGTTATTATTTACTAATACCTCCTTTTCTTATTTTGTGCATAGGTGGGTGCATGTTTGAGCATGGATGTCATACTTGGAATTCTTGGCTGGTCAGTTGGCTGTAGCTGGATGAGTCCTTTAGATGATCATTGGTTTCTCTAATTTCAATAAACAGATAGAATAGAATTAGCATTAATGGAATGGAGATGAATAAGGAGGGAATGTAAATAGTTTGCGAGTATACTGTAGGAAATTGGTAGTAAGATGTACTCAAGCCTGTATAAGAATTGTTGTATGGGCTTCTTTTTGCTCTAGTAGGAGGATTTAGGTTTCTAATAAGGACGCAGTTTTAATGTTACTGTTAGTTAGGGCTGCAAAACGGTCGAAACGGTGACGAAATTAGGATGTTTCGTTAACCGTTTCGTTTCGTTGACGAAACAAATTTTTAATTTCGTTAATCGTTTTGTCCGGATGAAACAATCGAATTAATGAAATTTTCGTGATTTACATATGGATGAAACTGTTTTATTGTTTCGTTAACCGTTTCGTCCAACCAAACGAAATCGTTTTATTATTTCGTTAACCGTTTCGTCCGGACGAAACGAAACGAAAAACGGTTAAACAGGCTTCCTTTTTCAGCCCTACTATTATTTTTGCCATGGATTTGACATATAGGGCTGCATAACGTCTAAAACGACCACGAAAATGGTCAGTTTCGTTAATCGTTTCGTTTTGTAAACGAAATTGACTACCATTTGCGTTAATCGTTTCGTTTTGGACGAAACAGTCGAATCACGAAAATACTATGAAAATACACATGGACGAAACCGTTTCAAGCTTTCGTTAACTGTTTCGTTTTTTAAACGCAATCAAAATCTTTAACCGTTTCGTTTCGTTTTGGATGAAACGAAACGAAAGGACGATTGAAATGATCACCGTTTTCACCCCTACTGACGTAGAACTCTATTTTCTTTTAAGAAAGAGAATTTGTTAGCTTGTGCTTCCTTTTTTTTTTTTTAAAATGATCAATCAAATTCAAGACTACGAGCAAATCATTGACACGATTGCTACTCGTTAATGACACACATTGAACATGTTTAGAGGTGGACGGTGTCGGTGGTATACGCACGCATCCTCGCAGAACATATGTCGTCTTTAAAAAAAAATTTAGTGGAAATTTGTTGGCAATGATTAACATGAAAAATTTGGTAATGTTATGTCATTTTGATTTACAATCGTTTGATCCATTAGTTCTTTTCTGGTTATGTAATTATGTTGATCAATGGCTCACTTTTGTATCAATGCACTTCTGTTGGAGAAATTTTTTTTTTTTTTTTTTTGAAACAAGTAGGGTTAAACACCCTACCACTTTCCATTTCAACAGAAAGCAAAGAGTTGCAAACAGTCAATCAAACAACCAGAAAATACAACCCATGTAACTATCTAGAGAGACACAGCAATCAGCTGATACACCAGGAACCCATCCCCTTTATTCATTCAAGTCCTTCTAAAGTAAAAAATTACAAACTACATCTAAAAAATCAGAAAATAGAGCGCTCAGGCCCAGCTATCTCCAGCAGTGTCTCCAAACTGTTAGGTTGCCACTGTAATTGCATCAGCTCCCCCCTTCAACGGCAATGGAATCTCTCCAACATCCGGCAGCATAGCCATCACCTGAGTTGTCAGCTGCTCATTCCATGCTCCTGACCAGTACCCCAATAGGCCTTTAATCAATAGAGCAAACGATTTAGTAGTGTGAGGGGTACTTTGATTAAAGCACACATCATTGCGATTTATCCATATCATCCAAACAATAGCACTAACACACAATTGGAAACTATATCTCTGGTGTGTATCAACACACCTAGTTGACTGAATCAATTCATCCAAAGATCTAGGTATATTAATGTTGAATTGACCCAAGAACCAGTGCCAAATCCCCTGGTGATGGGAGCATTTAAAAAACAGATGATCAATTGTTTCTCTTTTATTATAATAAACACAGTGAATGTCTCCAGACCAGCCCCGTGCACTCAGATTTGATCTAGTGAGTAATCTTCTTTTGCTTAAAAGCCAAAGAAAAATTCTAATTTTCAGAGGCAATATCAGGGCCCAAATTTTACTAACAAAAAAAAAAAAAAAAAATCAGATTTACCACCTCCATCATCTATCCATAGGTACATATCCTTAGTAGCAAATTTGCCATCGGGTTTCCCTTCCCATTCTAGTTTATCTGATCTATCAATAGACAAACTAGACAGGAAACCTGTTGTAAATCACACCACTCTAAGTATTTGCCTATGAGATAATTGTCTAATAAATCTAACTTTCCTAAAATTATCTCTAATAGCATCACATATAGAGATATTCTAGTCAGAGCAAATGTTACACAGAGAAGGGTACAAAAATTTGAAGTGAGTAATCCTGACACCATTTATCTTTCCAAAAGGAGAGAGATAAATTTCTACCAGCAGCATAGTAACAGTGGATCCTCACCATTGGTTCCAGTTCTTTGAAACTTTTCCAGAATGGAGACCACTTCTGTTTAGATGCTCTATTGTGATATTTGATCTGCAAAATTTTTTTCCACCAACCCTGCTGACTAGGATCTAAGTATCTCCAAATCCATTTAGCTAACAAAGCCATGTTCATATATTTTAAATTTTTTATACCTAGTCCCGCCCTCTCTTTGGGTCTACACACAGCTGCCCAACTCTCCAAGTCACAATGGGAGAAAGAACACTATTAATTAATGTGACTTTACCTCCATAGGACAAAAAATTACTGGCCCAGCTTTGTAATTTGACTAGATATTTATCTATGATATGTTGCCAGTCTAGTTTACAAGATCTTTTCCAATGAATTGGAATGCCTAAATATTTCATTGGAAAGTGAGAGACTTGACACCTAAAGATATCTGCCAAATGGGATGTTTGGTCCTCATTTACATTTATTGAGTACAAATCACTTTTGTTATAGTTGATTTTCATCCATGCGTATGTGTATGTTGCGATGTGATTAGTCGAGTGTGACGCTGCCTCTGGTTTGTCCAACTAGAGGTTGCAACCTCTCGATGTGGCGTTGTGTTGGCACGAGGAAGTCATCTCCTCTCCTCTTCGATTGATGGCGGCTGTTGAGCCGTAATTGGAAGCCTTGTGTTGTCTTTCCTCTTCTGAACTTCATCTCTCTCTCTTCTCTCTCTTGTCTGTTGTATGAGGTGAGTTCTATTTAAAAGGGGATTTGAGTAGGGTTTAATTAGGACAAAAATTAACGAGGAAGAGAGGAAGATGAAGCTCAGGGAGGTAGTATTTCTCTAATCTCTATCGATTTCTTTGAGTTTGGTTTTGTTCTAAACCGTGAACTGTTTCTGTTAGGGAACAGTAGTGCATGGAATTGGCTCTCTTCTTGATTAGCTTGACTCTAGTACTTGCTTTAGTTGTGTTGGAATTTTTGAGAAGAAATTCTCGAAACTCTGAGGAAGGTATAAGCTTGATCTATACTTAGTAAATTAATTTTTGTACTATCTCGTATGTGTGCTGGATGCTTAGGTGTTAGCTTAGATATTCTGTTAGACTAAAGATCTTTAGATAGCAATTAAGGCACTAGACAGTGGTTGTTTGTTTGATTCTGTCACAATAGCCCTATGGGAATAGTCAAATGATGCTTAATCTATTAGTTGCATGCATATCTCTTGAGTATGATTGATGCATAATATTAGCTATGCTTAGAGAAGGAAATAAATGGAGCTAGGGATATGCAGGTCATTTAAAATATGTCTTAGTTGCATATGCAATTTAATGACTTCATCTTTGTGTTGGCTGTCATGAATGTGATGCATACTTAAGTGCTTTGATATAATTGTGTAGGCTCATATGCATGTCAGTGATGATTTGTGCATTAAAATTTAGAGATTGAATGATGTAATCATATAAATGCATTATAAGCATGCATGTATAGCTTCTGACAACTATGAGGTGTGTTTTAGTAGCTACTTGTGTTAGCTCATACTGGTTCTTAACTGTGGAGAAGCATAAGAGATGTAGTTGATGTTGGTAATGCAATATCATGCATGACAGTGCATTCATTTGGTAAGAAATGTCATGTTTAGGCTATAACAGTGTTGATATAATTCCTCATAGACTTGTAAACTGAAAGTTGTGCATATGAGGGTATAGTTGTGCATGGCAGTGGTTAATTGAGGCTTATGGTTGTATTTTCATGCATATATGAGTTGTTAGTTGTGTTTATAGACTTAAGGAAGCATGTAAATGGATTTGAGAAGTTATTAAGTAATAACAGTGCATTTAAATGAATAGAAAAGGGTGAATTGTCAGTTGCATAGGTGATTTCATGCATTTCAGCATGTAGTTGGCTTTACTGTCTTTAAAAGGTTAGGTTCTGATAGGTAATTGCAAGTAATGAATGACATATGCATATTTCTGTGGACTACCAGAGCTATTAAAGTGAAATTGTGCATATATTCATGCTTAAGGCTAGCTGTTGAGGTTAAATTATGCATTTGAGGCTGTGTTTGAATCTGACAGAGGTTAATTAGGGTTTTGATAATATGGATTCTTGTAATTTCACGCATATATGTGATATCTGAGGCATATACATGGAGTCAGATTTAAAATTGATAGATATAGGCGAACTTGAGCATGCCAAGAATAGGAATTCAGTTGTAATGGATTTAATTTGCATATTCATGCTGTTTCTGTTGAAACAGTGCATTTCCATGATGAAAACATGAAATTTTGTGCATCTGACATAAGTAGAATCATGTAGAGTGCATACTTGTGCTTGTAGAGGGCATATGATGGTGATTAAGCTATTGTACCAGTTACTGGTACAGTGGAGTGAAGTCTAGTACCTTCTTTGGTGAGTTATCGTATGCCAGGGATGAGTTTGCAAAGAAAAATATTTTCTGATGACTTTTGTGCAAAGTTTCGAGGGCTTATTTGTGACATAGGTTGGATATATAAAAGTTTCTAGGCATTTATGCAAGAATTAAGGGCCTAAAATTTAATTATGGGCTTTTGTGGAAATCTGAGTTGTCGGATGTCGGATATGGATATGATTTTGACTTATCGGGTCGGATTGAAAACTAACTGGGTTGTGTCAGACCCGTTAAGACCGACTCAGTCAGCTGGGTCAGACTGAACTCAGCTGACTGAGTTCAGTCGAGTGTGCCGCTTGGAATTTTGTTTTGGGCCGAATTCTTTTGGGCCGAAGAAAAAAAAGAAAAGATTTGCTGGGCTGGAATTAATTTCCTTCGAGCCTGCTCCTTTGGTGGGCTTGATTCTGTTTGAGCTGAAACTGATTTTAAGTGGGCTTATAATTAGACTTTCATATTTAATTAGAGTCTAATTAATTGTGAATCTGTTGAGCTTGATTATTGTCGGATTATTAAATAAGAGAAATGATGAAAATATGTCTGAATTTATGAACGGATACTGTGGCAATAAAAAGGAAATAAATCAGACTATCTGATCCCACCAAACAACTAATTACTGTTATGTTTTATTCGAATTTGATTTATTACTTGCTATTATTTGATCTCTTGTTATTTAATGTTGCTTAATTTAAATAAATTCTGTTTGTATCTGTTAAGACTGATTCTGATTTCGATGTGATTATTATTTGATAATCCTTGAATATGATTATGATTATGATTATGATTGTGATTGTGACTTAATTATGCAACTCCTGTAATCTGTTTGACGATTAGGCAAGTAACTAAAATAAAAGAAAATGATTCTGTTAATTAAGTAAATAAATGGATTAAGAACTAATGGACTTGGAACCAAGTTATAGGTCAACTAGTTAGTGTGAACTGGCACTTCCTAAGCGTTAGTAACCAACGGTTTATTAAAACACCGTTAAATTAATAGTAACGGATCTTGATCTATAACTATGAACATGATCAACTAGCGAAGGCTCCACCCAAGTCAACTTTGAAGGTGCGGATTACACAGAATTTTTATTAGAATCTGGACAGTCGGTAACTTTAAATTCATGCATAGCATGTTGAAATATCTTTTGGAATTGCATTCTATTCGTGCATGTAGCCAATAGAAGCCCTGAAATGATAAACTTGTATGTTGAATTCAACATTCGTTTGAACTTAAAAATATTTTGCTAAGTCTGAGCTTGAATATTCGCTTGAAAAATATAATGGAAATTCAAACTTGGAAAGGACTGGAATGGTTTCAAGGAATTTTAATATTATTCTATCAAATGATAGACGGACTTGATTTGAAAATGAAACCATATAAAAATCAGTCAGCATAGCATAACTCCCTGTTTATAACTCACTCAACCGGTGTTATTCAGTTTGGCCACCGACCCGGCCAGAGTACTAGCGCAATTATTACTAGAATTCCCTCTGCTTGTTTTGTGCCATATGGTAAAATAACCAATGGATTTGGGAAGAGTTCTCTCTGTTCTGTAGGCCTTGAGAACTGGAGTGTATGTTATTCTATGAATAAATATGCTTGGTTATGCTTGATTTGTTTCTGTTGCATATTGCATATTTGTAGCATGCCAGTAGTCGGCCCATTCCATCTGGTGTTGTCGGTATGAATTTTTTATTCAATTATCTTCTGGATTTAAATTTTAGAATTCATTATTGAATTATTTGGGTATTAGTCCCAATATTTGAATTCATATAAAGAATCGTGTAACTGGAACTAAAACCCACACTGAGATATATATTATTCTCATCCGCTATTTGTTTTTCTTGTGCCTCATTAACTTGGGGGTTTCAGAAAACTCGTAGTTTGCTCAAACCAGCTATCACAACGATTGAGTGTTCGTTCCTTAAATTCAAAGTCCGTGTGCCAAGTCTAAAATGCGATGCCACACTCCTTATCAGTTTGGAGGCGCTTCCTGAAGTTTTTGTGTATTTATATTTTGAGTTTTCTGGTCCGTCAAGCCCAAGTGACGGAATGGTTCCAGAGCCCACGCCCCTTTCGCCAGAGGAAGCGTGGGGATATGTAACTTGTTGCTGTTATGTTTTTTTGTGATGATCCCCCGGTACTTTGTTTGAGAGAGAGCGAGTAAACAAACAATATGTCTGGACCTTTTTTTCGCCGCGGAAGAAATAAATTAAAGCATCCGCGAGAAAGGGAAAGATCTATTCAGATACCCTCTGCGCGTTTCAATTCAATATAAGTCCTTCCTTAATGAAGAGAGAAGAACTGATATGAATTTCTATTCACATGAAGGTTTATTATTTTGTGAGTTTTTTCTTTCCAGCAGGCACAAGCCCCTGCTGTTAATTACCTCGGGAATAACCGCGAGAACCTCTAATTAAAGGATTCGAAGAATTATGTGTCTAGGCTAAAAGAGTTGTGAAATGCAACTTATTGGATGATTATGCATGCGTTGTTTGTTTTTGGGGGATGTGTATGGTACGTTGAGATTTTTAAATCTAACTTGAACCATAATGGTAAATTACCGACCAGTCTATTAGTCAATCAAATACCGCTTTGTTTTGGAGTTGAGATATTTATTCTCGTTTTTGACATTTGATTTAGGATTTGAGTTATTTGTTCCTGAATCCTGTGAAGTACCAGGTTCTAAGTACAGAGCATATTGTTGCCTCAGAAACAAGGACTTCGCAAAGTTAGGGTCAAGAGTGTAAACCGTACTGGTCATTCAGGCGCGATAACTTTGCACTCGTACACTGAATACAAAAGCTGGCCGCTGATTCAGGAGACGAGGGAACTTGTGATCAAACTGGGGCTTTGGTCCAGTTAGACCGCTTTTGATTTTTGGCACTTGTTTGGGTATAACTTGAGTTAACTTGAACTCAAATTATAGTTTGATTTTTTATTAATTCGAATCAATTTGGATTCAAATTAAGATAGTTCGAGATCATTTGGGGTCTCAAACTAAATTTTAGATACCTTGAGCGTATTTGATACTCAAGTTAATTTTGTTTGGATTTGACACAATTCGAGTCAATTTAGGCTCAAATCAAAATTTGGTTTGGTTTGCATTTGTGTCAATTTGAGTTGATTTAAAACTCAAATTAGAATTTTACCACAAATTTCAGGCATTGGAGCCTCACAAATTTAATTTTGGTTTTGTGGACTTTTTAGAATTTCTAAAGAAGTTTCAATTTAATTTGAATTTCACATGATGCATTATGATGAAAATGATCAAAGTCGGATTTGACCAATCTTTAGATGATTTTGACATCAAAAGATCAGTGAAACTGGAATTTTTAGAATTTTCTGAGTTTCGGAATATTTCATTTGAGATTTTTCGAATTTTCTATGAATTTTGGTATATTTTGACATTTGGACAAATTTGCAAATTTTCTGGACTGTGTATTTTGGACAGACCAACCAGACCTTTACTCATTTTAAAATCGGAAAATAGTCCCCCTTTTCATCAAAAATTTTGAAACTAGATTCACTTGAAAGAAGACTCGGGGAGAATTTTTAATGTCATTTTTTTCATATTTTCGGAATTTGTTTTATTGGGCTTTGGGCTTTATTTCTCAGAGTTATTTTCTGAAATGCAGTTTTGTCAGTTAACATAACCTTTGGTCACTGTTTTAATGACTGTTTCTATTCTCTTTCGAATTTTGGCATGAAGATTGTTTTATTTGAAATTAGTCTTCAAGAGGAAAATTTTGGTATCTAGTATGAATTTTTCTGAGTTGGTTTGATATTTTTAAGCGAATTTTGAATTCAGGGCAACTTTCTGAAATCAGGTTCCTGAGACAGACAGACCACACTACAATTTTTTATTTTTTATTTACTCTCTGTTTGCAGTTATGACTTGAAACTTTCAGATTTGAAACTAGACATCTTTAGGCAGTTACAGAAATATTTTTAGAATTTTTATATATCAATTTCAAAGGTTTTAAGGTATGAACTTTCAGACACATTTGCTGGCACGGTTTGCTGGTACAGATTTCTGAAACTCAATTTCTGTCTGATTTCAAAAATTCGTTATAATTAATCTGTCTATCCAAAAATTCTGAAACTTTTACAGGAGGTGTGTCACATCATTTTTCATCTTCAGTCAAAATTTCATTTGATTCCGTTCAACCGTTCGTGAAATAAAAATAATCTTGTGGACTGTCAAAACTGCTTTTTGCTGGTACCAGAAAATCATCAAGAAACATTTTTAGACTTATGCAAGAAATATAAAAGGAAACATGACTTCTCTGTGTAAATTTCAGCAGCATAACGACAATTTTGTATGAAATTTTGATCTTTGTTGTTCAAACAACCTAAATCGAATGGATTGAGCATGCTACAGATCCAATTCAATTAGGTACATACCATCTCCATAGGGACTGAGACATGCTGCAGACCCCTATGAAGCAGTTTTTTTATTGATTAAATCACAACTGAGCATGCTACAGATTGTGATATAAACAAATCTCGATCGAAGTGGTTGCGCTAGATCAAAATTCCATGCCGAGAAGTCGTGCTGCCCAAGGGTCTAAGTAGAAAAGAAATTAACAGCAAAAGAAAGCAAATATCTCTTTTAATTACTACCTTTACTTACTGTTTCTTTACAAGACACAAGCAAATCAAGAACAGAAATGCTCCTCTCTCTTTCTCTCTTACAATTGCTTTTTGGAAAAAGAAAGAAAAATGGAAAAGGAATAAATTTTCTGTGGTTCACTCTTTTTTGTGCGCAAACTTTCTCTCAACAGATGCCTCTTCTTTTTCTTGCGTGCAGATCCTTCCTCTTCTACTCTTCTCTCTGCCTTTCTTTTTTTTTTTCTCTGCTTCCTCAACAGATACGTCCCCCTTCTTTTTCTGCCCTTGGAGATGCAGTTTCAGGGTACTTAAAAGCCTCAAGGCTGGGGAGAGGCGGTTCTGGAGTTGGTTATCAAAACCGACTTTTTATTTCAAAAATTTCCTTCGCGCACCAGGGCTGTGGCAGCTGGCAGGGGTTCACGCCTCCTCTTCATCCATTTTGGAATTTGGTTCCTCTCCATTTATTTCGAAATGGGCAGCTCTATTCTCAAATTTTCAGCAAATGTCTTGTGCTTTTTTAATTATTTGAAGGTCATCCCAATGTTCTTTTCGCATGAAATTTTATGTGTATGTTCAGAAAATTATAAATAATTTAGTGATATAAAATTCTTCATTTTTAAACCACTAAAATATTTTTAATAATTTTATGAACTTATGTCATTTTGTCGGTGTTTTCGTGAATTTGAGCATCTTTTGCAAAATTTTAGTGGTCAACATGATAGAAAAGAAAAGACATTCCATCTGGTCCAGGGGAGTTATCTTCCTCAGAGTCAAATAGTGCAGCCTTTATCTCTTGTTCAGTAAAGGGTTTAATCAAATCTGTTTTATCATACTCTGATAGTAACTGTTGGGGGGTCCAGAAATCTTGATCTAGAGAACAATATTTCTCACTTGGCATCCCAAACAGTTGTTTATAATAATCTGCAATATGATCTCTAATCTCATGCATATTATTAGTCAATTCCCCATTAATGGTCATACTCAATATCTGTTTCTTTCTTTGCTGTTGAGAAGTAATTTTGTGGAAATATTTTGTGTTGTTATCTCCATGTAACAACCACTGGATTTTAGACCTCTGTCTCCAGTGTAGTTGTTCCTTCTCATAAATATCATCTAAGCTCTCTTTGATGGATAGATAGTTAATTATCTCTTCCTCTGACCAGTCATCTTGCTCTTGCTGAATTTGCTTATCTTGTAATCTTTCTAAGTGAGCTTCTTTCAATCTATGAATCTGGCCATAATGATTTTTTGCCCATCCTCTTATTTTCTGTCTGAGCTTTTTAATTTTTTGGTACAATCTACTAATTAATGTTATCTTGGCCTTGCACAGAACCAAACCACCATCTAGGAACTAGATTGTTAAAGTCTTCCTCTTCAATCCAAGTTTTGTCAAATCTAAAAATTCTATTGAATTGAGAAGGTGTTCCAGCAGAGAGGACAATGGGGTTATGATCTTATTATATCTTGGCAACCCCTTCATTGTTAAGGTATTATAATGATCATCCCAATCTATGGTGCAGAGAAAACTTTCTAAAAGAGCAAAACTAGGTTTATCTCTAAGACTAGTCTAGGTGAATTTCTGACCAGCTAGGGGTAATTCCATCAAATCTAAATCTGCAATCATCCCATTAAATTTTCTTGCTCCACTACTTAAATTCACACCATTCTTCTCATATCTATATCTAATTGCATTAAAATCACCAAAAAGTAGGCATGGACCAGCCCATAACTCTCTAAGATTGGAAATCTCTTAAAAGAAAATCAGTTTTCTTTCGGTTAACCACTTTATTTTTTACTTTGACTTTTCGTTTTCTTGTGCATTCTAACGCAGAGGACATAGTCTAATAAATAATTTTAGGTAATTAGTAATTGACAAGAGATGAAATAACTGATTGCCTGGGGTAGTTAGGATATTTTTTCATATGCGTGCCTTATAATTACTTCATACGGAAATAGTCTTAAATAGTTCAAAGCTAAATAATTACAAAATTATTGCATATATAAATTCTCATTAGGGTTGTTTAAAAATATATATAACAAAAAAAAATTGTAATTATTTTATGAGTTTTTAATACTCAAAAAATCATAAATCATGTTGAAATACTACTTAAATTTAAAATATATTATGTCACAAATCAGCTCACGAGTTGTCAAGTCGAGTTGAGCCCAACTCAAATTCAACTCGTTAGTTAAACCGAATTCTTCTAACTTGAGTTATAACCAAGCTATTTATGAGTTGAGTTACGAGTTTTTTTGCTATCCCTAATTCTCATACCATTGTATTAAATAAAGAAATATCCTTATATTTGTCAAAATAATGTAAAAAAAAATATATGAACAACTTTTGGTCCCCATCACGTACTACTATTTATGGAGTGATCGCGAAAAATAGTCATATTGTGTCAGAGATCCATGTCTGTGTATGCGCTACATAGGCTACTATTGTTAGTCTCTTCGATAGAAAATGTACATCCCACGAAAGAAAATATAATCGTTCTACATAGTAAAATAGTAGCAAAATTTTTTCTTGTTTCGCGTTTCTAATTCTGATTAAATAATATAAAACCTTACGATCAGACATCAGCATTATAATTTTAATGAATTCAACTGAATGTGTTAGCCACACGAACAAGATGATAATATATTACGTTGAAACGTCCAAATGTAAATTTATGATGTTTGAATGCTCCACATTTGAAATACAAAGGAACATGCTGTACCTCATTCATATGCCAGCTATTACTCCACATTTGAAATACAAAGGAACATGCTGTACCTCATTCATATGCTAGCTATTAGATTTGATAAATACAAGTTGCCTGGTCAATCTTGAGAAAATTGACATTCCAATATTTTTCCTACTTGGGAATATTATTACTATATTGCTAAATTTTGAAACCGGAGTTTTTTGACCCCTTCCTTTTAATCTAACAAAACAAAATTATTTTTTTAAGAAAAAAACAAAATAAGCTTGAAAGTTATGTCTTTTTCAGTCTACATGAATAAATAGTGAACACAAAATTTTATTTTGTCGAAGAGAAGATTGATTCCTTACCTATAATGTGCATTAAATAAGATTACACATCATCTGTCAATTATCTTAACAACTTAATTAATTAACTACGCAAAACACCGTACACAATGTTGCGATAATTATTTATATCAGAGATTCTCTAGTAAGTGATTTATGCCGTTTAATCCAGTTCGTTTGCACATAAAATGTAATTTTTCAGAGAGGTATGATTTTGAAATTTGCGCAAAATTCTCATTAAGAAATCAAATTCGCGTGCCATATAATCTGTCTCTGTCATCATAACAATGATATAGTGAATATAATTTCATTTCATACAATAGAATCTGCTTTGATGAAGACATTCTAATTGTCACCTTCTAATTCTTCCAATCAAGTGTTTTTTGAAGATAAATTGGGGTCAAGCCTCCCAACTTATTTTTAAATTAAATGTCTATAAAGACTCCCAGCCGGATTTCGAACCTGCGACCTCTCACTTGAGATGCATTACTCTTTGTCACTAGATCAAGAGCTGGTTCTCTTCCAATCAAGTTTTATTAAACAAAACAACAGGAGTTAAAAAAAAAAAAAAAAAAAACTGGTCATAGAGATGAGTAATCACTATTCCTCAACTGGCTGAATTGACAAGCCATATTTATTAGAGCTTTGCCGACTATTATATTAAATGAAATCCATCTATGTGTTGCTTTAATTATTATGTTTGTACGAATTTTAACACGTAATAAAGTAGCAAGTATATATATATATATATAGAGAATGGATAAAATACACTGATGTGTACGGATCGTCCCCGTACACATCAGTCGTTTTTCAAGATCCGAAATTCAAACGGTCAATCCGAACCGTTTAACTTGTTCTTTATATTGAAAAACTCTTGCAGACCAAATTTTACATTTTTTCGAATTTTTTTGCTATATATTATGATATTTTCAAATTGGAGGGCCTGAAATACTCCAATTATAGTGTTTTTTGAAAATATCATAATAAATAGCAAAAAAATTCGAAAAAATGTAAAATTTGGTCTATCTAGGTTTTTCAATATAGCGAACAACTTGAACGGTTCGGATTGACCGTTTGAATTTCGGACCTTGAAAAACGACTGATGTGTACGGAGACGATCCGTACACATCAGTGTTCTATATCAACTCTCTATATATATATATTTAAAATTGCGCATCGTTTATATTTAGGAAAATTCTGTCGTGAATCGATTTTTCAAGCCCGGTTTAAGCTCTGATTAATCATATAATAATCGTTTATCATTCTGAATGAATGGATTATACTTGAGCCAATATATAAAATTGATTAATTGTAGAATTTGTTTTGTATTTAACACAATACATCACTTCATATAAAATTCATATTTAATCTTGGCTTATATATTTAAATAATTTATTTTGAGCTTGCATAAAAAAATTCATGCGTAATTTATATTCTGACCCATCAGAATTGTACTAATACAAAAAAAAAAAAAAAAATCAGATTTTGCGCTAGAACAATTTCCGTGCAGTGTGGTACAAAAGCTGAGCTGGACCCCTTGCAATAGAGTGGCTTTCTACTTACTAGTTACTAGTGGGTTTGTTTGTAGTTGCACACAAATACACAATGCACACTTATGAAGTTATGATCTTCTCTTCTCGCTACATCTACTAATCTACCCACAAGGTTTTCAATTTCCATTGACGCAATTAAACAATTCTAGAAAATCTATTGACGCAAACGCGCATACCTAGGCGGCGCAAATTTTCTAAATTAGGCCCATTCAATACGGTTCGACCTGATTTGACCTTTGTGACTACGCAATTAGAAAACTAGGGGCTTTCAAAATGGTGTGCTTCGACAAAGCACGATAACAGCCCAACTTATTATTGATTTAAATTGCTTGTAAGTACACTTTACCAGCTCTCATTTATGCACACTTATTTTTCTTTTGAGAGAAAATAACTAAATATGATGAATATTTTACCATTTATTAATTCGTAAATATTTTCAGTAATCAAGATTTAACAATGAATTAACCTACAATTACTAAATTAGGTCAAACAAAATTTGAGAGGTTTATCAGTCTGATTCCAAAAGTGTATTACTAACTTCATTTATTTTCTTTATTACGTAGCTTTCGCAGTCTGATTCCAACAGTATATTAGCTTAATTAGTCAAAGAACCCATATCCAATGTAATTTCGTCTCTCTTCAGATAATTGAGTGTTGCGTTACATAAATGTGAGAGGTTTAAACATGCTTTTCGCACGCTAGATTTACTTATATATAAAAGATATATGCACGTCTAGCTTCATTTTTTTAAATAAAATATGCATATAAATAATTAAAATGATATATGAAATAGTAGTCAGGATGGATGAAAATAACATGTAACTTAATAAAAATACGTATACATAAATCATATCTATATGTTTTAAGTTATTTATGATAAATTGCACACGCCCAAATCTAATATACTGAACGTTTGAACATTAATTGCAGAAGCATCATGAATATCAACTACATAAAACAAAGTAACGAATTTATCATCAATATTATAATTTTTTGTTCTTATTAAATTTATTTATTTATTTATTTTTCTGTTTCTAAGGTTCACGGTAACCAATTTAGTGAGACAGGTCAAAATAAATATGGTAGATATCAAATAATAATATTAAAGTTTTCTTAGGCTACTCATACTTTGAAAGAGTGAATATAGTAATCGTTTTAAGCCATATCCGAATCTTGATGAGAATTTTAGATCGGACGATTAAAAGCCTGTGTGGACATTGAGCAGGTGCTTCTAGTGAAGCACTCAATCTAGCCCAAACAAGGTACCCACGGATCTGTCCCACAGGAATTCAAACAAAGGAATCAGCAAGTAGACCCGAAGTTAAACATTCCTTTTTCTTTTACCAATCAGAGAATCCTCCCAAATATATTATATAAATGTAAACTTTTGAAGAGTCACTTGTCTATATAATACCTGTAACAAGTCTTAACCTAAGGCTAACTTATCTTCAAAGTTGAAAACAACTATCACCTTTCTAGTAGAAGAATAAACAAAGAGCGATGTGTGGCGGAGCGATCATATTGGAGTTCATTCCTCAGAGGAAGCGGTCTCAGAATCAGGTGTCGGCTGCCGACATCTGGCCTGATGCCGCCACCTCTTCTGCCTCCACCACTAGCAATAGCAGTTTTCAACCTTGCTTGGCTCCATCCCCAGAAGGTTTACATGCCATTCTATTGTCATGTTAATTATATTTTTACCATGAACTTTGTGATGTCTTTGATTCACATTTGTGAAGGAACTTCTAAAGCCAGAAATATTGTGGATCCATTTACCTTCAAACTTTTAGATGTAAAGCTTCTAGCTAGTAATTACTCATTGCCTAACGAACCATAAGAATTTTTTTTCACGTATTATAAAAAATAATGACAGGCTAGGTTTAAACTTTTAAAACCTTCAGTTTGAACCACTTTTCTAGAACAAAACAAATTATGAAAATAAAATTAAATGTTTGAAATACTTGTACCAATTTCTCATCAATAAAATGGCTTGCATCATCCCATGTCGAAACTATTTGCCTGAAGGTTAACTCAAATTTTATTTTCCTCACTAGTTCCAAAGAAACGAGAGCGTAAGACACAGTATAGGGGGATCCGACGTAGGCCGTGGGGAAAATGGGCAGCTGAGATTCGTGACCCAAAGAAAGGCGTCCGTGTATGGCTTGGTACCTTCTCCACTGCTGAGGAAGCTGCTCGTGCATACGACCGTGCAGCACGTGTGATCCGCGGAAACAAAGCCAAGGTCAACTTCCCGAATGAAATCGATTCGTCACCTCTGCCGGCCGATCTTCACTCGTTGCACGCTTTAAACGCTGCACATGATTTCCATCCATACTTTGAGACAGACGAACAACCAAGTACTATCATGCCAAGTTTTACAGGAATTGTTGGTGCAAATCATGGAACAGAGGTTGTTTTTGAATGTGCAGATGGACTGTACCAGTATCCAATGAGTAACGTGACTGTAGCTGAGCCACCAGTGGATGCTGTGGACGGCTGCTGGTTTAATTAGCTTTGCTTGTTATTTGGTTTTCAATTTTGACATAGAATGTACTCTTAAAAAGTTTCGAGCAATTTATGTATCAAAAATAATTACAAATTAGGGTATTTACTTGTATAAGCTCTGCCTGTGTCTACATTTGCCAATTTAAAAAATGTAAAATATATATATCGCTTATTGTTCTAAACATTTGCACAGTTCCTAGCATAGTTGAGTTACGGACAGAGGCGTATTTTGGAATTTATAATTTTTTTTAGAACTTTATAATTTTTGTTCTGTCCAAAACTTCAATTTGTCAACCTTTGCTTGTATACTTTGATAGGTGCGGGGTCGTCGATCATTTTCAATATACAAAGCAAACAGACATCGCAGAAAATATACAACTAGTAGCTGACTAACAAAAAGCCAAAAACCATAATACTTGATTGCATATGGCATGCATATACCAGTCCTCAAAACATCTGACCAAAAATCTCATTAACAGAAACATATTGAATTTAAAGAGAAACTCCTCAACTAACAAAGATGACAATAACGTCTAAGTCACCAACAACAGTACGATGAGTAAATTTAAAATCAGATGAGCAAAAACAGGGTTTAGACTCTGAAACCCCTGCTGTTTCTACGGCCACGAGCCCTCTCAAATTTCCTTCCCTTGGACCTGACATATGGCTTGGTATGGCTGTGCGGGACACCTGGTGCTGGCCCAAAGTGCCTAACAGCCTCCCTAGCATTCTTCGGTCCCCTCAGAAGAATCTGGAATAAAGTTAAAGCATAAAATACATGGAAAACTCTATGAAAATCTAGTTTGTTGGAACAAACAAAGTACAGCAGACTTTGTGTAAAATATTATACCAAATTGGAAGCACTTGGATAATATTCCACAGAGCTGTATGAAATTCCTTTTCAGATAAAGGACTAAAATTATTCGCTTCAGCAGACAACCCAGACTATGGACTAAACTTCGTGAAGTATATAAATGGAGAATGTATCACTTATAAAACATAACAAAAAGAAAAAATTGGTAAGAAAAACACCATTGTTAGGCAGGGAAGTACCCATCGGATGAGTACTCGGTCAGACATTACAACCATACACATTTCAAGTACGTGCAGGTCAATATCAGTACATAATGTGGAGGAGAAACTTACAGCATCCTTTCCGAGTGGGGAGAGAAGGGCAAGCTGGTCAAAGGTTAGGCATTGGCCACCAGCCTTTTCAATGCGAGCCCGTGCCGTCTCGGTGAACCTCAGAGCAGTCACCTTCATTGCTGGCACCTCATACACACGCTTGTCATCAGTCACTGTTCCCACAATCACAGCAATCTTACCTTCCTGCAATGCCAATCCGAGAATCATTCAGAACTGAATGATAATTATGATTGAACAATGTTTGGAAACATCCTACTGCTACTAGTCAAAAAAAAAAAAAAAGGAAGGACTTGACCTCCAAAACTACTAAGCAATATAGCAAATGAACTTTAAAACAATAAAGCAAAAGAATGTTACAGTAGGGAAATGGAAAAAAGAAAAATAAAATTAAGACCTCAAAGTATATTGCTACTTGTTTCCACCAGCAACGATTTGTTCTAACTAAAACATATGTTAACAAAATTTATACAACTATGGCTGTAACCAAACTGAGCGAGTACAAACAAAACATCAATTAAGGAAATCAACCTAGAGAAATTTTACCAGAATATACAAGATCATTGGTAATAATATAACGAAAACCAGCTAATATATGGAAAAGTAGAGACAAATTCTCACATAAATTCAATGGTCAGTTAGCTCAAAGCTCAAACTACCAGTTCTGGACAGCATACATGCTATTTAGTATTTACCAACTCAAACCATTCACTCCTATTTCAGAAATGAACTGATCTAACTCAAGGAATGCAATTTGGAGAGATCAAAATCACAAACCTGATCCTTGCCAGTCATGAACTTGATAAGCCTCCGGAGAGAAAGCGGCGGCCTGTTGGTCTTGCTCATGAACAGCCTCTTCAAAATCATCTTGTTCACCTTACTGTCAGTTCTACGCACCAAGAACCTGTACAGCTGTTGTTCACAAAAACACATATCAAATCAGTTCTCTGAATCAAAATCAGATTCACAATGAGAAAATGCAAACCGTTTGATCTCACCTTGACGAGCAGCTTGAGATACACATCGTCGGATTTAGGCGCCGAGCGGCTTGTCTTCTTGCTCCTTCCTCCAGCTTTCAAATCGATACCCTGAAAAACCAACAAAATGAAATCAGATTTCAGATTTTGGGTTACTTCGAGTTGGGTTCCGAGATCGAAGTCTCGATTTCACGAGGAGAGAGAAAGGAGGAGGAAGTACCATGGCGACGAGAGGCTTCGGGTAACAGCTGCGCGGCGGCGGTTCTCTAGGGTTTATGGAGGAGAGCTCTTTGGTGTATTTCAATTCGGGGCTATTTATCAGGGTTGCTCGGATGGGTCGGATCGGATGCAAATAATTTACACTTGGTAATACTTCGTGGGCTTTGTTGAACGGCTCCTACAGAGAAATATATTGAGCTGGGCCCTTTCATGGGCTTTTTTGGGCTCAAATGTTGACAGATTTGAAAGAGATTTATTTATTTATTTATTGATTAAACAATAGAATAATTCACTTTTTATATGCGGTCTATTACTGTGTGACAAGTAGTTGTGGTCGTACAATGGTAAGCACCGACTATTGGCGTGCCTTGTATTAAAATGATGTTTATAAAAGCGCCATAAAAAGGTGATAATAATTACGCCTAGGAGTATAATTAGGCCTGCAAACGGAAGACCGTTTATCCGTTTTTCGTTTCGTTTCGTCCGGACGAAACGGTTAACGAAACAATAAAACGATTTCGTCTGGTTGGACGAAACGATTAACGAAACGAAAAAACAGTTTCGTTCCTGTGTAAATCACGAAAATTTCATTAATTTCGATCGTTTCGTCCTTACGAAACGGTTAACGAAATTAAAAATCAGTTTCGTCAACGAAACGAAACGGTTAACGAAACACTCTAGTTCCGTGACCGTTTCGCTCGTTATGCAGGCCTAAGTATAATCAATTGTTATATCAATTATGGAGCATTGATGTGCATTTTGATTTGATTTATGAACTGAAAGAAGATTTCAGGATGGATATTAGGGCTGAAAACGAAAACTGTTTCAACCGTTATTTCATTTTGTTTCGTCCAAAATGAAACGAAATGAAACAAAACGGCTAAGGAATATAGTTGCGTTTAAAAAATGAAACGGTTAACGAAACAATAAAACGGTTTCGTCCATGTGTAATTCATGAAAATTTCATCGATTTCGATCATTTCGTCCAAAACAAAACGGTTAACGAAATTAGTGATTTTCATCAATGTAAAACGAAACACCCTAGTTTCGTTACCGTTTCGACCGTTTTGCAGCCCTAATGGATATTAAGTTAGATAACATGCAGCAATTGTCTCACTATACTGTTTGGATTTTTTTTTCCTAATTTTTGTGTATCAATTATACAAGGCTCTGAAATAGAGTACTTTTACTTCCATGCTCTCGAGATGTAAGGCAACCACCAATGGTGTTGCACCCATAGCGGGTATTAAAAAATGATCCATTCAGAAGCTCCATAGACAGTCAATAAATTACACAAACATAACAATAAAAAAATTACAACCTAATCAAAGCAATAGAAAATGGTGGAGTAACAAACATTACTAGCAACTGAGACAGAATCTCCAGTACAACAAAATTAAAATTTTTCAGCATTTGGAAATTAATACAGCTCAGATTATCAGCCTGATTTGAAAAGTAATACGGCCTTCGAGTCTATGTAAAAGTATACGAAAAAATTCGTCTCATGTGTGACATAAGAGCCTGCGAGAATTTTAAAAAACATTGTAATTATTACTTCAGAAAATGAAACCAAACAAAAGTGAGATCAACAAATATGTCTGCAATGACAAGTAATGTTTGTTGTTCATTGTTAATTAGGTTTTATTATGAATTGGGTTAGTCTAAAACATATAATAGTTAGGAAACAGTCAAAGCCTGAAAGTGGTATTGATTACCAGCAAGCTAGTAACCGTACAGGATTAACCTAATATGATATATGTTGTAGAAGCATAAGTAGTCAACAGATACATTATATACCTTATTATATATGGGGAGTAGTTATAAATTGATCTGATAAGTCTTTTAAGTCTCATCTATATTAATCAATCAACTCATTGGTAAATTCAAGAAAGAAACTTATCAAAGGGCTGGCAGGAGAATTTCTGTCTTAGCAAGGATTAACCAGAAGTTGCAAAGTGAGAATCAGAAAATGTCAATTGTGAACCACAAAGTGAAAAATCAAACAGCAAAGAAGGAACCCTATGCAAAGGTATTCGATCAATCTATGAATAATGGCAAATATGGCTAAACAACAAGGGACATCATCATCAATTATATAAAGGCTGATCTGATCAGTAAAGCAAAAGGCACACCCCTTTTCTTTGTTTTTGAAAAGCAGTAAACAATGCACTTTACTCTCAATAATGTAAAACAGTAAAAGTGAAATACTGATATGCAAAACTAGGTTTAAAATCAAACAAAGAAGTCATAGAGCTATACCAAAATTTTTGCCAACAATGCAATGCCAGGTGGGTCCGTGTCGCTTGTCAAACTCCTTTTTTATATACTCAGCTATCTCCTTTTCCACTGTATGCTTATCAAAAGCCTTCGAGATCAATGAAAAAAAAAAGGTAAATAAAACCTAGTATTAGCAACCAATTGCATTTTGGGGTCATATTGGGGTCATATATTTACAGTTTTCCCACTTGATAATGAAACAATTAGCACCAGAGCATACTAACAATGTTTCTCCTTTTTGGATGTACAGCATTACAAATTGAATGTTTCAAAAGTAATTGAATCTTATAATTTTCATCCAATCTTACATTCTCCACTAAAAATTGGGTTTATCTTGTAAGAGGTACCAAAGATTTGTTCAGATTAGATAATCACAAGCAAAAAAAAAAAAAAAAAAAAAAAAAAGTAAGAATTCGAAATAAATAAAATTGCATAAAAGGAGGAACAAAAAACAATTACAGCGCGTGCGCAGTCGAAGGCTTCCTGTCGCATCTCCTCCTTCATATCAGCGCTCTTGAGCGTTATCTTCAGGTCAGGCGCCGCCGGAGCCGCCGTAACGGCCGGAGAAGCGGCGGAGGAGGTGGAAGAAGGCGACTTCCGGTCATTGGAGGATCTCAGCGCAGGCACCGAGAGTCCGCTCCTCCGGTTCTCCTCTGACATTGAAACCCTCGTCTCTTTTTTTTTTTTTTCTCTCTCTCTCTCTTTCTCTCTTTGTAGTTCTGTGGATGGAAGGAGTGGATTCTCTTTCTCTGGCGCACTGGCAGGAGGCTTGTGGACACTGTACAGCTTGGTACACAAAAGGTTAAGAGTATTTAATGAGTGTATAAATGTAAATTATTTGGGTACCAACCTGAAAAATAAAAAGAAATTATTAGGTCGGCTGACGCGTTATTTATTTATTATTATTTTTTTTTATAAGTGATTTGGATTGTTTCAATATTTTCACCCTATCGACTGTAATGCTGTTATTTGTCAAATGTGAGTAAATATATTTATAAACTTTTTTTAATGTATATTTCTTTAAATAAAATGAGATGCTAAAGTCTGACACATGTAAGACAGATGAGTATGTCCTAACGACTGTTCTAGTTTTTTTTATGTTTTAAACGGCCAATTTGAATTGTCTGATGCAATTTTCGTATTGATAACTTATCGAAGTTTATGTATTTTTAAAATTTTTTGACCATTTTTAAAAAAAAATTAGATTAGATAATCCATTAAAGAAAGAGATAGGCTAAAATCAGTCGCGACTGACGGATAAGACCGTCAGCTACGATCAAATCTCAATTTTCGAGATTCTAACAGTCGATCCGAACCGTTCAATGTGTTCTCCATATTGAAATCTCATTGGAGACAAAATTTTATATTTTTCTGAAATTTTTTAGTATTTGTTTGGTATTTTACAAAATTCTTAATCTAAACAATTCTGGACCCTTCAATAATTATGATTTTTAAAATTCTCGAAAAAATAGTAAATAAAATCAGAAAAATGTAAAATTTGGTCTCCAATGAGATTTCAATATGGAGAACACATTGAACGGTTCAGATTAGCCATTAGAATCGCAAAAGTTGAGATATAATCGCAGCTGACGGGTCCATCCGTCAGTCGTGGCTGATTTTAGCCTATCTCTTAAAGAAATATGGACACTATATTAACAACGTTTTTTAAAAATACAAAATTAATAGTAAAAAGAATAGAAAATTCTAATTTTTAATATAAATATCAAATTGAATGATTTAAATCATTAATTTGAAACTTTGGAATATGAAAACAGCCGTGGACAAGGATCTCATCCGTTCTACATATTTCAGCATTTTATTGATTACTGTAAATATATCTTTATATATGGTTCAGAATTAACACCGAAGATATAAAAATGTAATGATGTGAACAAGACAAGAACAAAGAATTGGAATAACCTCGATTTCAGTTCTGTAGTTCTTGTTCCACCAAAAAGAGAGAATTAGGAATAAAACCCAAAAAAAACCAGTTCGCAGTTCTTGTATCATGTTTGGTTCACGTGAACTACTGCTGTTCGCGAACAACAAGTTTGTGGCTCCTACCAAACATAAGGCATTAAATTTCGAAATAGGCTACAATTTTATATTCTATATACTTTTAAAACGGAATTCGATTATTTCATCGGCATGATGCTGTTTCCAAAGGATAATATACTGCAATCGACTAATTATACTGATTGTGCCTGAGATTAATCCCAACAAAACGAAATGCAGATTTACTTTTTTATTTTTGAAGACTTGGAGTAGATCGTTTATCAAAATTGATACAATTTGATAATCATTTATAATTATAATAATAATAGAAGTTAAAAAAAATTAACTCAGGCAATAGAAATTAATTAGTTTTCAAATTAATTTACTTCGACAATTTTACTGACGGAACTTTTAAGATTGCGGGTTAAATTTAATTTCATTTAAGCCACTTGGAAGTTAAAATACCAAAAATATAAATTTTATTCAACAATTTTACTGACTTATTCTTTTGCGGGCATGTTTGGAAATCCAACAACAAATTGTTGAATATAAAACAACAACAAACTTATCCAACAACAAATCATTATTTTTAATTTTTTTCCTTATTCTTATTCTTAACTAATCACCCAAACAACATCTCTTAATTTAAGAATAAGCAATTATTTAACATTCTTTATTCATCACTCTTGTTCTAAAATAAACTATTATATTCTTATTCGCCACACTTCCAAACACACCCGACTTGAATTCCTACTTCAGAGAATTTTTTTTATTGGACAATAATTCCGAAAGTAAGAGTCTACGCTTTAAGAATCCCAACCAACAATAATTCCAAATCATAAAATTTATTTAATAGTGTGAGATACCCCATCATTGGAGTCAAGAATGGAACCGAATGATGGGGAATCTGACCTTGCAAGCTGTACATTTTGTATGATTTTTAAACAAAGACCATCTTCCTCCTTTTCATAAGAAAACCAAATCCGGATCAAGGAATAAGTTTCTGCGTCTTACATTTCTTAATCATGCCTTAACTTGGATATTTTTAAAAATTTTACATTACTGAAAAACTGGAATTGCATGTTATTAAATGGACATCTCGCTTACATACTAAATATAATGGTTGCTAATGTCACAAGTTGCCGGAGCCCAACAATTTCATTAACATTAATTTAATAATTTTCAAAATTTAATGATTAATTGCAATAACTAATTTTTTTTTTTTGTTAAGTGTGATGAACCGAAGTTGAATATGTTATGAATTTTTTTTACTTAAAAAAAATTATGAGAACTTTTTATGTAAAAACAAAAATCAATTGTTTAGACTCCTTTGTAGCCGTTGGGGGTGGGTTTTGGGGGGGGGGGGGCAGAAGAGGGCTTTGCACCCGTGTGATTTATAAATTGTGTGCAAGTATTGAGCTAATATTGATGTAATTATTTATGTCTAACAATTTTCCCTTCCCAAATGTTAAAATTTGCACCTTCCAAATAATAAAATTTGCAATTAGCCCCTTTTTAAAATTTTTTGCTACCTAGAATATCATTGTAAAAGGCGCGGCCGGCAAGGCGGCAACAGAGAGGGAATCGTATCCTCTGCCCATCTCTACTCGCTGACCATCCGATCAAAATGGACGGTCCGATCTTAAGCGCTCCATTTATCCCTCAAAACAAAACAAACAAAGAGGTTTTTCTCCGAAGCGGTCGATCGCTCTCTCACATCTCCGCCTCCTCTTCTTCCCTCCACCTGGAAACCCTCATTTTTTTTCTCTGCGAGCTGCCTGGAACTCCTTCTAACTCACCCTCTCTCTCCTCGAAGTTCTCCCTTGCTGTGACGGATGGACGCGACGCCTGCTTCTGCCACGCATCAGATGGAGAGGCGAAGCTTCGCGCTGAGCATTCAGCAGTGGGACCAGTCTATCTTGAGTACCTCCGCCTCATCGAGAGGTGCCTTGGCCTACAGCAACCCGGCTCCAACATGGTTGATTTTCCTTTTATTTCACCTCTTTTGAAACCAGTAACTACATTTTATTCTTATTTCAATTTTTTGTGCCTTTCAACAAGTAGGCCTTATGCTTAATTGCACAGGTAAATATAGTGTATATAATTGGCTTAATTGATGCAATTTGCACAAGTTTTAGACCTATTTGCACAGAGAAATCTAATTTGGGCTTAAAGTTAGGCTTAATTTTTTTTATTTATTATGTTATCGCTATCTGTTTCTTATAGAAACAAAGTCAATGCATAGTTGCATACAACAGAGATTTCATACTTGGACCAATATCCATCCTTTGCCTATCGATACAACCTAAAATACTCCATGTATCATATGTACCATTGTGGTACCAGCACACTTAATTTTGTATTACCTAGACTCTTGCATACAAAGACAGTTACAAAATACCAAGACTAACTTAAACAAATCACAACTGAACTATGGCACACACTGCCATTTCAAGACAAAAGTGAGGTTAATTTAATTATTCAGGTTCAATTTGTGATGACTTACAAATTTGACATCTAGCAATACAGGACATACAGAAGAAGACCAAATTACCAGTATTTGCCAGCGTTTGGAGTCGAGGCTATAGATATTTTTGTTTTGGTTTTTTCTCTTTGATTTTTTAGATTTTTTTTTTTGGATTTTTGCAAACTAATTGGTGCTAATTTCTTTATTAGTGTACTTGAATTGATGTATGATATTCTCTCTCTTAGTGTATGGATATGTTATTTTATTGATATGTTGTTTGAGTTGTAACACAATTTGTGAATTAGTGTACTTGAATGCTCGATGAGTGATGAGATTGACACAAAATGGTTGCTCCTAAACTTGTGCTTTCCATTAAGAAATAAGACAACCATCCAAAGTGAAGTTAAAACCATATATACCTCAATTTTACTGAACAGCACCGATCCGCCTTCATATTGCCCTGACCTGACAGCCTCAATTTGCCAACAAAAAATGCAATAGCCACGCATATAACTCACAGCATATAATTCACATGCAATAAATCACAGTAATTCATATATAACTCACAAACAGTAATTCACAGTAATTCGCATAGCCACGCATATAACTCACAGACATTATCCAGAAACACCACAAAATGCAAAAGACAATTAAGCAAACTTTGCAAACTGTTAGCATTTAAGTAAATATCATTTTATGCAATTAAGCCCTTGATTTTTACATAATAGCACCATTTACTTCTTTCAACACTATACTACTATCATTTCTTTCTACAAAATGTTGCCAACAAAAAATGACTACCCTTGTATACTCTTCTCTACAAAATGTGACCAAAATGATCCACAGAAATTTGTTTACTGTTGTGAAATTGTCAAACCGCTGCCAAAAAAAAAAAAAGTTATTAGTACTTGGCCTTCAATTGATTATATTTTATGTAATTACCAAACTTAAGATATTTAAATGCCCTTACTATAAGTCTTCAAGTTCACCAAAGCACCCAAAATTCCCTTCCGATATATCTTGAGATGGATTAGTACTCGGCCTATAATTAAAACATATATATTAGATAAAAGATATATATGAACAAATTTAAATTTTTCTAAAATAACTTACCATATCGAATCTTGGCTATTTGAGATAGTTTTATTTTTGACTTTCTTGGCTCTTTTCCTTTTCTCAATGCAAGAAGGCTTTCGTTTCAAACATCTATCACCGCCATTCTTCTTCTTTAAGTGTAGTGAAGGCTCGGTAGTTGGATTGTCGTCACTATTCTTCTTCTCTTTGTATTCTTTGTAATCTCGTTGAAGCTCAATCAACCTATTCCTCACAAAATGACCATCTTCTTCATTATTGGCCGCCTCTTCAACTATTGGTGCTACTATATGAAACATATCGGCTTTACGGTTCCTAACTTCCAACATAGGATCTTCAATCACCCTTCTCCCCTCTATATCCACAACGGTATCATCTTTTGCCACTTTAGTCCAACGGTTAAGAACGTACCTCGGTGAAATCACCTTAATATCCTCACGATCCAACACCTTCAATGCATGCTAACATAAAATACCCACTCTTTCAAACTTCTTACAAGAACATGAAACCATTTGATCCTCCCGAGTCCAAACAATTTGTCTACTCTTACATAGAGTTTCATTATCAATACCACACTTACCCACTGTGTACGTATTACCCTCTAGCCATTCTATGCGAGCTAACATGGATAACTCGACCTCCGCTTGAAATAACTCCAACACTTTGGGTGTGTAAAAATTAGAGGCTCCACAAAGAATAGGCACCTTGGACCTAATTCTTGGTAATTTACTTCTCATGTCATACTCTGACTTTATCTCCTTCTCACGATTTTGTTCAAGAACTCTATCAAATTGTTCCATAAATCTACACACATCTAACTTGCAATTTAAATAGAATTTCAACTTCGAGTTGAAGCTCTCACTTGATTGCGTGCTACGGATTTCCAAAGTGTACGCATCTTTCATAAAGCAATATGCCCACTTTTGTTTGCATTTATACATGAAGTTTAGCCACCTCTTGCCCTCACCCTCGCCATCCAACTTTCCCATAAGAATTTTAAAAGCATCCTCGAATTCCTTTTCCTCCTCGTACCTACAAGCCGCAAAAAATGAATGACATTCATAACAATTCAAATTTCAATCAAGAATGGATAGAACAATACAAAAATAAAACTATGGGCTTTTGTTTTCAACGAATTATTTTTTTTTATTTGGTCATTGAAGCAAGGAGATGGCACAGGGAATTCATATACAAGATTTTAACAACTTTAAATATCAACGAGGTCATATACAGAGATGTGAGGTGCTGGTACAAAGAGATTCATATACAGGGAATTCATATGCATTTTTATTATTACGTAAAAATAAAAAGTACCTATACACACACTTATAAAAATCTCTCGATATCTCCTCCCCTTCTTTGTTGTGAGTTCCTAATTTTTTGGAACGATTTTGTGCAATATGCCACGTACATAAAACATGTTTTGTATCCGGCATTATTTTCTCTAAAGCATGCCCAATTGCTGCATCTTGATTGGTAAATATGGTGATGAACTTCTTGCCACCATGTGCTTCGAGAAACTTTGTAAATACCCGTTGAAATGACTCTTTTGTTTGGTCACACATGAGAGCCGCACAAAAAACCACAATCTCTCTTAAATGATTAAAGCCAACGAAAGTACCAACCGCCTACTTTTCATTATTGGTGCCAAATGTAGTATCGAAGACAACTACATCTCCAAACCGAGCGTAAGACGCAATCATCTTTGCATCCGTCCAAACAACATTCGATATCTCTCCTTCTTCCGAGGTATCTTCAAAATATTTGAAGGATGAATCTTCCCTAGAACACTTTGCAAAATATTTGATCATAGCAATGGCGGCTCCAAATTGCATTGCTTCCTTTCTTATATTCCTCAAGTAATTATTATGGTCTACCATTGTGTAACCAATGCCACGAATTCCACCGTGTTGTCTACTATGAAGATCATGTGCATCTTTTGGGCTAATTCCCGAACTAGCGGCTATTTGAATGTCAAAGCTCGCTATCTCGGGTACTTTGGGTTGGCTTGGTATTAGATAGCATGCTTCGGGCGGTTGGAGAGGATGGTTGTGCTCGGAAACAAAGTCCGCAACTTTGAATTTTTGGATTTTTCTATCTAATTTTATTTGTAAACGAGCTTGACATCCGGTCCGCGTCTCCGCTCTTGTGTTCTTCGTCAAATGATCTCGCTTGTCTACTCCTCTTTTACCTTCGCAAGAGCACACAAAAAACTTTGAAATAATTACATCATCTATTTTGCTCCTTGTGTCACGGCCCTTTCTTACTCCAAAACCAATTTTTCCACCATAGTAACTCCAACCCGACCATGCTTCCTCCATTGTTAGATATTCCATACCCAAACGAGGTACAAAATCATCTTGTTGTTGTTCCATAACCTTCATGAATGAAAATTGTTACAATCCACGTGAAAGAGAGTTTAAGAACTAAATGATAGTAGAGTTAATTTTAAAATTGTAATGGCCTGGACTAGATCATGGTATAAACTAATAATTGACATACTAACGAATTTTACCTGAGAATAGAGTTAATTTTAAAATTAGTACATCAAAAGTGTACCTCCTTTACGGCCTTTGAAATTATGTACATAATAAATCATTTTCAATTTTGGAAGAAAGTTCTTAGCAAGTGCGGCTAACTTTGGATAGAAAAATGATGGATAATCTTAATCACATTAAGGCCAAAATGGTATAGTGAGAATATTACTGGTAAAGAAAAATCAGAAGATCAAAGCATATAAACAAAATGAACAAAGTTTACATGGGTTCAGTGGTACTAAATCAAGCCCGTTAGCTTAACTGGTACTAAATTGGTACTCAGTAATTTCATTCTTACAACACATACCTCTTAGTTCTAAATTTATTTAGTGTGACACGTAAGCAAGAACTAACAAGTGCAAAAGGTAAGAGAGGGGCACCTGAATTGGGTACAGTGGCACCACGATACGGAGATGAAGATTCAAGTAAGAGAGGGGCACTATCACGATACGGAGACGAAGCCTAGGGTTTGCGCGAAAACAGAAAGCTCCGTTCATTCGTATCCTTTTTAGCGGGTAAATTTATTTATTTATTTTTTTTTTTTTTTTGAGGGATCAATGAAGCGCTGTAAATCCAACTGTCCATTTAGATTGGATGGTCAGGGACGAGAGATGGGCAGAGGATACGACTCCGAGAGAGAGAGCGATAAATACAAAATAGTCCTTAGTCAAACTTGGACGAGTTCTTTTGTGGATTTATAGTTCTTTAGCAATAGGGAATCATTTTAAACAAGTTGGAGGGACCGTATGAACAAGGACCAACAAAAAATTATCCATTTTCCACAAAAGCAAGAGTTTAATCAAATCAAGTGTGCAGCATTTCTTCTTATAATACGATGAAGCAACAGAGAAAAATCCGGATACAAATTAATATCACATAAATTTTACTGTCCTTTATAGTATCTGTTGTTCTGGCTTTTTCCTATGCAAAATTGCTCAACTGAATGTCATGGCTAGAAGCAGTAGAATTCTTCCCTGTTTCAGTGGCCTTTTTCTTGGGGTTTCTCGCACCATTCATCCAGCTAAAAATACTCTCGCGCACCGGCTCGTTAAAAATGGCTGGATTAAATGAGCTTCCCATCTACATCAAAATAAATAATATGAAATAAAGAGGTATTGTTTTGATTTACTGACAAAAAGTTTAGATTTCTGAAATGAGTCTGTTGTAAGTGAATAACAGTAAGTGGGGTTACCACTTTTTTTAAATGACAGGTTACTTAAAATTCGAACACATTTTTTTCCTTATTTATTGCAAAATGTATGTATAACCAAGTAAAGGTCTTGGAGATTCTTCGTATCATTTCTCAGGCTCGTGAAAAAAATGGTTATTTCTACCTTATGACTTGACTGGAAAAAAGTGTACTGTGTTACATGCTGATTTGAAACAAATTTCCATAAAAGAGATTTCATTCACTTACATGAGAAATAATTGCATACAGAGGTAATGTACTATAGCTGCAGAGTATTTGTGTTACCACACTGCGAAACACAGAAAAATACCAGAGACATACAAATTTTTCAGTCAATGTCCTGTTCGGCTCTAAGCCTCTAAGAGCCAATATATGGAATCTTAGTTGTAATCTGTGTATGCACAGAATAATTAAATAAACTCTTCTATATGCATTTTAGTGGAGCAGATATCTATCTGACTGGCCAAAAAGACCCATCATAAAACCTAATTTGTTGTTACATGTAGTATGCAATTTTTGACAGTCGTTACTGAGAGATAATATTAATTTTTTTCAAAAAAATTAATATTATGAAAAGGTAACTTGATGGTTACTTTTTTCCAAAAAGAAAAAAAAGAGATAATATTTATTTTGTTTTACTGGAAACTTGTTTTTTTCCTTTTTGACTTCTTTCTTTCTTTCTTTCCTATTCAATTCCTAGCCGACAGAATCCTAACATGGAACAGTGCGAACAAAATCTAACTGAGCATCCTGATAGCAATCTCTATTCTGTACAGTAACCTTTTTATATTTGTGCTTCAAAAGTTGAACTAATCATATGTACTAATGGTGCCTTTTAAACAGTTCTTTGTTGTCTAATGCATCTGGTCATCTAATTTTCACCTAGAAAATGTTTCAATCTGCTACAGGTTATGCATTCTGTTTAGAAATAACCTCTGAAAAAGAACACAATTGTAAATATTTGCAGCGATAACGAACTCTCACCTATCTTTTCAGGAAATGATTGCACATTAATTTAGCATTCTTTTTAAGTTTTACAAAATTGAAATGATCAGATACTTCTGTTTGAATTTTTACCTGATTACGAGTCTCAAAACAAGGAAGACACACTTGTCCATAAAACATGAGTAAATCCCATGGGTCGTCTGCACATGATTAGCAGTTTATTGTCAGCATATAACATTAGTTACATTTAATTATTGCGCAATTTATGTAGTCTTCTATGGAGATTTTTTTTTTCTTACCAGTATCCAGATGAAGTAAGCAATCTGAAATGCACTGTTAAATAGGATAAAGTGGATCAGGTAGAGTATAGCTTTGGGTTTCTTAAACCAGAAATGCTCATCAGAGGGACTGACAACAAGAGTACGTTGATCTATCACTGTGTGCTTTGATGCAACATCATGTGCCAACTCTATGATAATGTGCTCTAATTTTGCACCAACCCACAACAGAATCTGCAAAACATACAGAAGTGATATAATTGAGGAAATTTGGGTATGTTTGACGTTTAACCAAATTTAACAAATTCACACCAAAATATGTCCAATTTCCATATACTTAGTTGGCCTTGAGTGAACAATAGTCCCTGCTATGAAGTACAGTAAATCACAGTATGGAATTTGTGAAATTGTCCTCTTTGGGGGAGCTCCTGTGGATTGTGGATTAATATATTTACTGTTGGTAGCTTTTTACACGCACACTGACACTGTGTGCAAAAGCATTGATATTGGTAAGGAGTAAGGACCGTAAGGTCATATCCAGCCTTTTGTGTTCTTGTGCAAATTCAGTAATAAATACACCAGGACAATTACTTACAATTAAGGGAAGAATAGATATCAGAAAGTATGCATGGGATCCTGCATGAAGGGAGATGTTTATCAGTACCCTTTGAATAAACAAAAAAAAAAAAAAGAGAGCATAAAACTTCAGATCATGCATTTAATTTAGTAAGATAAGATGAATTAGCAGACATCATGTTAAGCAAGAAATTAAACATACCGGCCACATTGACCAACAGCAAAAGCATGACAACAATCCAAAGATATAAGCTGCATTGACATGTCAGACATTATGTTTGTGATATTACACTTCGTGGTGGCTAATTAGAGACTTAATTGATTGACACCTGGCACCAAAAATGAATTACCTTATACCAACAACTTCCTTAAAATCTACTTCAAGGGCTCGAATCATGTAATTGTAGAAATTGAAGGTCCTAATCGTTTTGCAGTGCTTCTGAGAAAAATAAAAGACAAGTCCATATGCATATGGTTTAAAGTCGGTATGCATATGGTTTAAAGTCGGTTTGATACTCGATCAAGTGGTCAACAATTGAACGGATCTAGTTAATTATGACAGATTAATTCTAATATGTTCATCATTTGGTCACTTGATCGAGCATCAAACCGACTTCAAATTTTATAAAACTTATATAGAAACGCATTGCTTTTTAAATTCAACAAGATCGACAGTTTAGATTCAGTGTTTGAATTTTCAAATTTTAAATATTGATAAAATATGAAATTGTGGCAACTTGTGGCACCAAAAAATGATGGCAGCGGAACGCTGCTCATAAAAGAGTTATCTTATCATGTCCTCTAAATGAACAATTGCTCTTACATTTATGAAGCTGATCCTCAACACAGTGTAATCATCTGCATGCTGAAAACATTTTCAATAACTTCTATTAATGAGATAAGCCTAATTTACATCTGGAAGGTTTGTGAACCTTTCAAATTTTTTATGAATAATAAAAAAGTTTTCATACCAGCCAACCCTTTATGTCTCCAATTTTATCAAAACCTTTGTAATAATTCTGGATGAATTTGAAAGATTGCACGGGCATGATATTGTTATGATCTGCACATAATATATAGTGGATTATATAAAAAAGATGAATAATTAAATTATTATTTTAATTATGTCTATAAATCGCAATTCAAGATCTAAATATATAATAGAGCCATTCCATGTTGTAAGTTTTAACCTGTGATGATACAGAACTGGTCATATTTCTCAATTTATCTAGAATAAACATTGCTATTTCTAGCTAATTACGTATTGATATTTTTACAAGATTTCACCGATCAAATGACACTTACAAATTTTACTTAATTCGCACCATCTGAATTTCAGATCATATATTCTTAAAACTTTTCCAGTTTTTATACATTTACGCTTTTGACAGTTAATTAGATAATGAGATATCTATTTGGTTCTTGAATAGTGAGGTTCAGATGCAGGGGTGGGTAACGTTGATAACGGAAATGGAATGGATCGTTCCGTTTTCCGTTCCATTTTAGTAACAGTATGTACCGGATTGATTCGTTATTCGTTCCGTTTTGACGGAACGTGGCGGAACGGTTATATTTGCACTATATTTCACACAGATGAATCACGAAATGCATTCCGTTTGCCGTTCCGTTTGCGAAACGAAATGAAATTTCATTCCATTACACGCATATGGACGGAACGGAACGGTTTCGCGACTTAACGGTATTCCACGCCCACCCCTATCAGATGTATATATAATCTATGATTTATTCCATGCGGAACACTGTACAATACAAGTACTCTATAACTATATATGCCTTAAGTGTCTAATATTTCTACCATCTTCCTCTTCTAGCCGTGTAGAATCTTCCCTTATCTTGCTCTCCCATTTATTCCATCTCTTCATCTAGATGCATAAACACACATTATAAACTTATTATAATGTTAAGCGGACATCGATCACACATTCAAATCTTGTGAATAATTCTTAATGAACTTTCCTGCATTACCTGCACAACTCCTAGGACAATGGTAATTGCACTTAGGAAAACATGCGTGATTGCCAACACAAAGATAAATATGTGTAACTGATGAATCGCGTTCAATGAAATTATAGGAACTTTTCCCTGAAAAAAAAGAAAGATAAAGACAAAGGAGCATCATTTGGATATTTTCCAGTCAACAAGATAGCACCAAATTTGATTTAGAAAGTAGAATCAGAAATACCTTAACAAAGCAGTAGTCACCTCCAGCACCTCCACCAGCTAATAGGTGTCGTCTTGCCCTGCCAAAATCTCCTGGGAAGAAATTCATGGTGTAATGTTTGGTGGTTGATGCGACATAAGAATCTTTCTTACATGGAAGCCAATGGTGCATTAGGCTCTCGCCAACACACATCTTTTGCAAAGTATCTTGAAATACCGCCAGTAAGAAAGAAATGAAACCAAGCAACATCAACTCTGTTTCAAATGCATGGCAAAAGACAAGAGCCTATTAACAATGTTGGCCTCAATTTCCTAAATTTATTTTTACAATTTAATTTTTGCTAGAAATATGATCATTCATACACTGAGCAACAAAATACTTTTTTTTTTTTTGAACAAAAACAAGGGTCCAGCCCTTGCCTTTTTATATTAAAAATTAAAGAAAAGTATTTACAAAGAAGATTCAACATCCACAATTTTGTATGATTTGGGATATTGATATGTAAATGCAGTAAATTCAGAAAAACATAATAACAAAATAAAAGAACTCCTGACCTTCTTTTACTTTTTGCAATGCTTCTAGCAGCGGTGTCTGGTTGTACTTTTTCAATGCCTAGAAGTGGTGCATATGAAAGAATATGTTAATTAAAATCTTGTAAATGCCATTTCTGACGGAGCAAAGATGAGTTCATGCATTTATGTTGAAATTTCACATACACGTTTAGTGAAATACCATCAATATGGCATGCAATTCAGCAATTAGTGCACTGTTAAAGCAGTAGCTCTATATACCTTGCCTAGGTAGTGCAGGAGTTTATCAAAGAAAAGGGAAATCAATACAATTACAGAGCACACTGCTGCAACAATCCATGTAGGTGTGTACTCAAGTGTAATCTCATTCGCGGCACCTCCTCCAGCCATAATTTCTTATCTTAATTGTGATATTTATGCGTCTACCTTACTTTCATTGTTTAAGAAGGGAGTTTCTTTATATTAAAAGCCAGAACTTTTTCTGTACATTTCAATCTCCTCCTTGTGGAATGTGGACAAATTGCCGGATAGTCACTTTGAAAACTCATATCTGGCTAAAATATTGGTCACTTTATATCTCTGTTTTCAATACCCTACCAGTTACCGGAAAATTCCGATAATAGTGATTAATGGAATAGTGACTGAACCTACGGTATCCGGTATTAAGAAAGGAAATACCGGGAAATTTTGCAAAAATACCAGATTTCGGTCACTGGCCGGTATGGGTGCCGGTAGGGTATTGAAAATATTGCTTTATATTCTCTCTTTTGTGTAATATTCTTTTACTCCAGGATAGAATTATTTGTTAATAACGAATTAGTTTAGACACAGAACAGATAACATGTGTAAATATAGATTTTTTTTTTTTTTGAAAAAGAATATGATCATTTTTCAGAAAGCTATATTTCATAGGAAGGAAGTTAGCTTGAAGCCTTGAACAGAATAGGTGCATGTGCAGACTGGAGAACTTTGGGCATTGGAAACCGCGCGTGGAAATCATATCATATATTCATATCTCTTTTTTGAAAGGAGAATGATGCAATTTATATTTTTGTAGGACGTGTAGTAAAATTCCACAATATAAAGAAATAAAAAAAGGAAGATAATCATATTTAAAAAAAAATTTGAACTATGCTCAATTGCTGATATATATATATATATATATATATAGAGAATGGCTAACGCGCCATCGATGGCACGTGCCATCAATTTTCTATCTACTCGTTTTTCGAGATCCAAAATTCAAACGGTCGATCCAAACCGTTCAAGTTGATCAAAATATTGAAATACCCTTGGAGACCAAATTTTACATTTTTTCAAATTTTTTTGCTATTTATTATGATATTTTCAAATTGGAGGGCCCGAAATACTCTAATCATAATATTTTTAAAAGTATAATAATAAATAGCAAAAAAATTCGAAAAATTATAAAATTTTGCCTCCAAGGATATTTCAATATGGAGAACAACTTGAACGGTTTGGATTGACCATTTGAATTTTGGATCTCGAAAAATGACTTGATGGCACGGGACCCTCCGTGCCATCGATGGCACGTTAGCCATCCTCTATATATATATATATATATATATAGAGTTTTGCTACGGTGAGTTGCAACTCACCAAAGGGTCGGTGAGTCGCGCTCAAATTTCCTAAATCTAGTTCAAAATGACCAATCCAAACCGTCTAATACGATCTCCCTATTGAAATCTCCATCCAGACCAAATTTTACATTTTTTCGAAATTTTTAAGTATTTTTTTGAAATTTTAGAAAATCGTTAATCTAATTAGTTCTGAACCGTTCAAAAACAGCAGTTTTTAAAAATCCGAAAAAAATACTTAAAAATTTCAAAAAAATATAAAATTTGGTCTGCATGGAGATTTCAATAGAGAGATCTTATTGGACGGTTTGGATCGGTCATTTTGAACTAGATTTAGGAGTTTCGAGTGCAACTCACCAACCCTTTGGTGAGTTGCAACTCACCATAGCAAAACTCTATATATATATATATATATATATATATATATATATATATATATATACGTGAATATTTATGTGACTTATTCTATTCTTATATTTTAGTATATCTATTCATTTTTTAAAGTTGGTCAACTCTTTCAGATTAAATTTAGAGTCAACTGTCTTAAGTAGGGCTACAAAATGGTCGAAACGGTGACGAAAGTAGGGTGTTTCGTTTCGTTGACGAAACAGATTTTTAATTTCATTAATCGTTTCGTCCGGACAAAACAATCGAAATTAACGAAATTTTTGTGATTTACACATGGACGAAACCGTTTCATTGTTTCGTTAACCGTTTCGTCCAACCAAACGAAATCGTTTTATTGTTTCGTTAACCGTTTCGTCCAGACGAAACGAAACGAAAAACGGTTAAACGGGCTTTCGTTTTCAGCCCTAGTGTTAAGGACCTCCACAAACGCAACCAATCCAGGAGACACCAAAACCACTTTTATTTATTGGCTACTAGTAAAATTTCCTATATTTGGGGGAAACTTAATACATAAGAGATTCAAATTGTCTTTCTCAATACTTTGGCGATTTGTGAATGTTCCTGTCAACTTTGTCAAAGACCGGATACACAGTTTTTAAGTTTTGCGAACCAATAATTTTAGATTCTGTCTATTGAGTAGAATATTCAGAAGATGTTAAATCAATACAAATTATGAAAATTGCATTATAAATGTTAGATAGATAGGAGATACACATGATTGACAATTTTTTTTTTTTAAAAAAAAAAAGATCACTAGAAACCGTATTGTACTACAGACGATTAAATAGTTCCTTAATTGGTAGAAACTGTATGGTTAAAGTTAATTGATATATAACAACTTCTAATAAATGGCGTTTGACTGAAAGAGTAGGGAGATTCAGTTTGTCAATGCGACGATTGATGTATAACAACGTTTAATATTAGATTTTATAATTTTTGCTAAATAAGCAGACATTAGTGTTGAGTCCGGATAAACAAAAATATTTCCAAATTTAATATCTTTTGTTCTATCATATTATTAGTTCTTTTCAAAATACTAGATTACATGCCAGTTTTCAAAGCATTGATCAACTCTTCCAATCATTTTAGGCCTGTAAAGCACTTTAATTTTTTTTAATGGGAACCGTCAACCGTCATTCTACTTTCTGTACTTTTTGTATAATTTATAAAAGATAATTCTTCAGACCTAGATTTTATTTAGTCATCATAAACTATTCCACCACACAAACTCAACCGAGTTGTGATAAGACTGCAAGTCAAATAAACAAATTAAAAATTAGTTTTTCTAGAACCGTGCATATTTCGGATAAGCAGTATATTTTTTATTATTTTTTTTGGGACTCGGATTTCTTCTGAAACGATAAAAAAAAAATTAATTTAAGTGTCGTTATTAAGAAAGTTTTAGCCGAAAAATAAAAGAAGAGCCCGAGCAAGGTAAATAGTCATGGTGCTTTGCTTACTATTTCTAAGGGGAAAAATAAAACACGGGGAGGTGGGGGTGAGCAGGTGGGGTTGGAAATTTCGCTCTCTTCTTATTACGCTCAGATTATATAGACAAGAAATTACATATCTTTCGTGTTATTATATTTTAAAATATACTTATCAGCTTCGCTTTTATTTATCCTAGAGTTGCTACCCTGCAAAAGGAGAAATACAGAAGTTTTTTTTTTTTTTGAAAGTTTGACAGCGGCTGTCAAACAGCATGAAATACAGAAGTTCTGTGTTGCTCCGATTTCGACTCAAAATCCCATCCAATTTCTTTATTTAAAGTTTGATCCAGTCAAATTAATATAATGACAAAAAAACGTAAAGATTCCTCGAAGAGAATGGTACATAATTTGTCCATAGTTTGCCACTTGGAGATGAAGATGGATGACCTGTGTGGTAGACTACAAGTCTACAACTCTTTATAATAAGTTTGCTAATTTGACCTCATCAAATTATGAGAAAAGAAATTAAGGCAACTACTGAGACGATCTTTAGGGTTTTTACAATTTATTAAGGTAATTTGGAACCAACATTTACAGATGGAAAACAATAAAAGAAACACTTTCTTCCCACAGTTGTACACTTCCTGCAAACCAATTTTCAACAAAGCAAAGGGGGGGAAAAAAAGAAAGACAAAACATATCAGAGTATATCAAACTTACGTACTAACTTTACACTTCCTCATCTGAATCTTCGACAACATCACTAATCTTAGCTTTCTTCTTCCTCGCCAACACCTCTTCATCATCTTCCTTTTCACTTCCACTGTCCCCGGGTTCACCAATCAGAACATTATCATGTGCACTTTCTTCATCTATGCCTTCACATTTGTCAGATTCATTCTCAGAAGATGCGTCATTTTCAGCCACATGGTCATGGTTATCTTCCTCGTGAGGGTGTTTCTCATCTGGACCCTCCACCTTTTGTACTTTTATCATGAAGTCCCTGGAAGTGCTTCGTTTTGCATGCCTCATTAGGTTCACCTTTGTGAGTTTGGTTAGCTTGATTAGGTACTTTTCATAATCTTCGATTTGGAATATTAGGTCCGGGATGCATCGGCTATCTCTCTTGATCTTGTTCAAGGTTCCCTTAGCAGGGGCAGTCTGTTCTAATTTCTGGCAACAATAAAAATTTAATATCAACAAAAATGATACAAATGCCATATTAAATAAGGTATAGAACACATTATATGCTATTAAAATCTTCAAAATTACTTCTGTGGGGCCGTATTGATATACCTATCTAAAAAACAAAATACTAGTGTGCACTTTAAGTTTAGAAGAACAGAATCCATTTGGAGAGCTAATACTAAAGAGATTTTCTTCTGCAATTTTTAAGCCATTATTCTTTTGGGAATCTTATCTTAAACTCTTCAGTCACCTACTGAACTTTCAGCCAGTTGAGCAAGGGTCAGATAGTCAAATTCCTTGGTGTCTCTACTGGAAAATGAAAAATGAATAGATAAACATAAAATTTAAATAAAATGAGATGCATAAGATAATCAGTGATTAATTCCCCTACATATTGCACAAGAGAAATGAATTTGTATAGCCGGCAAGTGAGCAGCTTGCAAGTTTCTTCAGCCAATTTCTGAAACTTGAGACCAGGAAATGACTGCTTGCAACCCTTGGGTGCAATCTGGAGCTTTGAGATCCTTGCCAGGAGTCTGTAGAACCTCACATTTAGCTTCAGGAAGCATGCTGACTGGGAATCTACAGAAAAATGAAAGAGTAACTCTACTTCATACATTGGTTCTAGTGTACAGATAGATATTGAATCTACCTTGGTTACTATTCTGAGTCAAATCAATATTATACATGGCTTATCAGAGTACCAACTGGGATTCCAATGTCAGTGAAACAACATGTACTAGCTTTTGTTCCGACTTGATATCAACATTAATATTACAAAATATTCTTTACTTCTGTTTGTTTTCTCTAGTTTTCATGATATTGCAGACGTCAGCAACTTAACATTGTAAGGATCAAATATGTACCACTAAGATTCATCTCAGCAAAGTAGGATAGCAGATGCACCACCGAAATCAATCTCGAATAAAGTGCATCTTCTACTTCGATTCGAGACACAATTGTACCACCAATATGCCGACTTCCCTTCTCATCAAAAGCCGTACTACCACTATTCAAACCAATCATCTCCTTAAGCCTCGACGCAATCCAACCAAATTCAATAATTGATGATTCTACCCCTCCAAGCAAGACCCCTGCAATTGCATCCTTTGTCGTGCAGTTGACAAAAGAAAACCTCTCTGATGCAGGTATCGGGTCATCAGACTCAGACCCAAAAACTAAAAGCAACTCCGCCGCCACATCCTTTGCAAACATTATGTCTTTTGGTGCTGGAATCAGGTTTATAGCTATTGTCACCATAGTACATGCTGAGTTGGCATTTTCGATTTTTTTGGTTTTGTAAAGTTCTATAACCCATGAACTGAGAGAGCTCCTCTGTTCAGCTGGTAGGCTCTTACCAATTATCAAAATTAGTTCAGCTAAAGCCTGGGAAAAAAAGGTAATAAGTTAAGAATATCACTTGCACATGCAAGGTGCTTCGGGAAAGATCATACTTTCATTTTTCAATTTTAGATGTTGGTCTTTTGTTTAAGTGGTCTTCAGGCCAAATTTAGCCCCATGACAAGACATTTTGTCTTGGTACCCATTGAAGTTGGGAATTATACAGGCACATAAAGGACATAATGCTAATGTTTTATGACAATCATTGGTTGTAACAATTGCAAATGAGGTTTTACGTAGATAATTTTCTTATCATGCCATTTTTTTTTTGAAGATAAATTGGGGGTCAAGCCTCCCAACTTATTTTTAAATTAAATGTCTATAAAGACCCCCCAGCCGGGTTTCGAACATGCAACCTCTCACTTGAGATGCATTGCCTGCCACAGAGCCAATATAGGAAAAATATGATTGGTATATCTAATTTTACAAGAATAACTGAAATATGATTCAATCAAGTTACCTCAGATTCAGCATTGAGGGACAGACCAATAAGATGTGAAAACATTGGCTTTATCTCCCTCTCCAAAAACAAACCTATCAAATCCACAAATCTATCTTCAAGATCATTTATTGGCTCATCTATTCCTGTTTCCTTTCCAAGCATCGCAGAAATCATTTCCACTATTAATTCCATAAGCATATCTTTTGGTAAATTCATCTTTAATATCTCCTTTAAGCATGTTAAAGCCACAAACAGCTGGTCCCCTTTGCATTTGACGATCTTCTTTTTGGGGCCAACTTCTTTCTTCGAGCCTGGTACCAGCAACAAAGCAAGTTGTGATATTGGTACACACAGCTGTTTCAAATCCTCAACTAAGACTTCCTTTGAAGAATTGACGGATTGCAAATGTCTAAGACATGCATCCAAGGAAAAAGGTACTATTTTTGGATAGTCAACCAGGTTCTTAGATGAAGATGACTGGGTGTGATCTTGGGTGGTTTTAGCAGGAACAGAAGTAGTACATAATCTGATAGAGACTTGTAAGAGAACAAGAAGGCTTGAGACAGTGAAGAAATGACCTCTAGTTTTCCTACTGGGAGCTATTTTTTTATCAAAAAAGTTGTATGATTCAACCAACTCAAATAATTCCTTTTCAAGTGAGGCCTTCTCTTGGTTTCCAGACTTAGCAAGTTCTGATAGTATCATATTGATAACTACTTCAATGAAGCTAACAAAGGATAAGCGCCTCAGATGAACCATCTCTGCAGGGACAGAGTTGGCCATTTCTTGGCTTTGAACTTGTTTTTCTACAACAAATGCAAGAGGAAACCAAATCATATCAGTCCTGGTACAAACCTTTTAACAAATGCATAATTAATTGTTATAAGGCCCTTCACAAATCAATCATACCTTCGGTAGCACAGCTTCCCAGAAACTTCCTGATTTTGGACATTGCAGTAGAGAATGCATCACCAGAAGATGATTTATGAACCTGTAATTTATTGCATATGATAAGATCTAGGCCAAACTCATTTACCATGTGATAAAACATACTTTTATCCTTTTCCAAATTGGCATTGCATATTGTTACATCACATTCCCAAGTGATTAACTGACTAGTTAGACATTAATGTTACATATTTTTGGGGGTGCAGGGACAGTGTTGTCTGAGGACATTAGTACATTTTAGGGATCTCAGACTTATATAGCAACAGACACCAAAATTTAGGTGTACTTCCAATTTTACTCTTGACTCTAGAAGGAATTGATAAAGAAAAATACCTCCCCGTCTTGTGGACCAGATAAACTGAAGCATGGCCAAGAGGTGCCATGCTGAAGGTCAGATTTGATTTGCTGTTGAATGGCATTTATCTGAGATATACATGATAGGAGATGATCCAAAGGTTCTACCACATGGACCTTCCCCTTCTCTACTTTAAAACAAGCATCAATTCTCAAGGGACAATCTGAGTCCTGAAATAAAACTTTGATCTTAAGCTGTTAATGTAGCACACAGACGATGAAAATTATAATATTACAGAATGTCCTTCGCTAAAATGAAAACATTAAAGTCAAAAGTTCTGTAATAAAAAAAAAAAACTCAATTTTCTCATAGTTACAGTGTATTCTACATGTTTATGGAAAACTTGCCCCTCCTACAAATAAATCCTTCTTCCTATTAGAGTAAATCCTAAATCAAATGAAACTTGGCTAGTATTGTGTTTGAAATTTGAAATTTTGTAATTTTAAACCAGTTAATAATAGATTTATATTTCCTATATACCAATGTGCTAGCCAACAAGTTTGATGAAAATATACAAGGGAAAAAAAATTATGTAAAGATCAGGATGTCAAAATATACAGAAGTTGGGTGCTTTACAACAAATGACAGTTAAATATGAGTCCCACTTGAAACCAAAAAATTAAAACCCTAAAATAAATTGAAAAGGGACAAAAAGGACCTCAGCGTAGAAGAGCACAAAGTGGGGCCAGAGAAAATCAAAGATGGAGCTAGCAATAGATGGGTCAGAAGAGACGATTCTGACCAGACCATCATATAACACCTCTTTGACTTTAACCTGAAAACAAATAGATCAACAGAGAAAAGATAAAGAATAACCTAAAAGTATATCAGGTTCAATAAGACATGCAAAATAAAATATTGGATTTCCTTCTGATATGGCAAATAAAAACAATTATGGGTTTTGTGCCACCATGTACAACCAACAATAAACACTTAATTTGAGTCTTCAGAAAATCATACCTGTTGAGAGAGGCATCGCCTGAGTAAGCCACTTAGGTCGTCAAACAATCTCTTGCTTAAGCCAGAATTTATCTCAAGTTGTTGGCTTGAACTAGCTTGACTGGAGGAGTCCAGTATCTGGTTCGGATAACTTTTACAGAATCCAGATTGGATCAGTATCAGATCCACTATGGCTTTTGTAGCAGCCACACGAACAGACTCCTCTCTCTTGAACATTGCCTTCCTCACAACCAAGATTATGTAATCCTGCAACAGAAGGCATCTTGAAATTAGATTAAATGATATAGCATCTTTTTTGAGGGCCTTTAATTTTTTTTTTTTTTTTTGTATAGCATCTTTACAAATGATGATTAAGTTATTTCATATTTTGGGAAAGATGCAATACTTTATATTGTCTTAGGATAATGAATGGCATGAATTTTGGTTGAGAAATACATTAATGTTGACAACTTTACCCTTTGCCCAGATCTACCTCATTTAGTTTTGAAAACCAAAATTGAACTAAAATCAACACAGACAAAGCTTCAGTTGTGGATTGCTGAATTTGCATGAAGCAGTTATGAAGCAATTTGGTTAAGTTAGCAACATAAGTTCATCGTTTGCTTGACTGGAAGAAATGCTAATATTGCTTGAACAAAGGATGAACCTTGCAAAGCAGTGCAAAACAAATTGATAGCTGCAACTTGCAAGTAAAGTGTGACCTGTAGTTCTCGATTGGATCTCACAAGAGAGAACATGCAATTTATTAGAGCAGTCGCAGTTCTCTCGTGCATGTAAGCAAAATAGTCCAGCAATTCCTTCAGGTAAGAAACATATTCCAGAATTGTATATCTGTAACTCTGAATCAAACAACCTAGTAGCCTGCTCGAAAAGTAAAACACTTCAGGTATTCAATAGTTTGCTAAGATATTTAATTTACAAAAATAGAGTTAGCACCAAAAAAAAAATTAAGAAAGAAATATTAATATGCAGGCAAATACCTAATAACCAGAATGCTTTGCTGAGGCTTCATTGAAAGAATTCGGTACTTGCATTGCTGCATTACCTGCAAAAAAGATAAGAAAGACAAAACTAAATGATTTTTGTTATTTAATTCGTGAAAATTTACAAAAGCATCCAATCCAATTAAGAAAAAAATAAAAAATTAAATTCTCCAACCAATCAAAAATTGAGTCCCATTTACTTCATAATATACATAACAATTTCTAATTACTAACCTCAGTTCTCGCCATCTCATGGATCTCAAAAAGTGATTTTAGCATTCGAATCCCCAACTCTTGAATACCCATGATTCCATTATTTGGGTTATCTTCTCCGTTTGAATCGCTATCACCAGACTCCAGCAAAAGAAAACCCAGTTGAACAAAACCTGGCACTACATGCTCCCTTCCTCCATTGCTCTCACTGACCTACAATTATTATAGCCATATTATTATAGAAGTAGGAGAAAATTTCTGAATAACTATTAGTTAAACCCAACTACACAACTGACGATATTTTGAGGGTGCATTTGGTGGGAATTGAGCCATAAGACTGAGTTGTATTTGGTTGCCTTCATACCAATGAAGGCAAATATTCCAAGCCTTAATTGGAAAATTGAACATTAATTGACAGTTCATCAGGCTTAATTGGGGCTCATTATGGCTATATATTGTGAAAATAGGGAGATGGGTTCCTGTTATCCAACCATAGAATAGAACAAAAAACTTACAGATTTCATGATAGCTTGCTCTACACACTTAACTGTCTCAAGACATTGCTCCTTCAGGCAATTTGGCAACCACTTGCAATCCCTACATATATCATGATTTAGAATAAGCTAACGAAATTAAATGTCAAATGCCTTATCAGAAGTACATGATAAGCCTTACCTAGAGACCTTGCAATCCCGATTTGGATCTACAACAGCTGTTTTAAGAGCACTCATTACACTATCACTAAATCGCTTAACTCTAGCTACTGACAGCAACACGTTCACCATGAAATGGTTCAGAGCACCAAGATCTGACCGCACTGTGGCAACTATCTCCTGCCCAAGAGTCAGATCCTGCTTAACTGCAAAATTAACATGCATCAATACTGTCCCTTCAACCTGTCTGACAATCGACCCGGGTCCCCTTACATGCTCCCCAAAAAACCTAAATATCCCACCAATCACAGCCCTCCTACAATTACCCTTAGAAGCCAGAAGCAACAGCTGGTACACAAGAGATGGCAGATCCTGTATGTCAACCATACTCATCCTCATCCCATTGAAGATCTTATCAAGAAAATCCGGCACAGACGGCCCAATATCTGGAGCTAACTCATGTAAAATCGAAGCGAATTTCAGAAGAAAAGATTTAGACCAATCAGAGGAGAGAATTCGATCTAGAAACGGTGCGACAGTGGGGAAACCATAGTTGGAGATGGAAAGAGAGAGAAGAGGCGGGAGTAGATCGAGCAATGAAGCTGTATTTGGGTCAGAGATGAAGGAGAGATGGGAGGTGAGAAGGTCGAGTAAAGAAGGGAGGAGAGAGGGGTCGAGGCGAGAGAGGAGAGGAGGGAAGAGAGGAGTGAGTTGGGAAAGGTGAGAAGAAGGGAAGGAAGAGGAGAGTAAGGAGTGGAGGGAAGGGTGGATGAGAGAAGAAGGGAAAGGAGGAGGGGAGCGGGAGAGAAGGGAGAGGAGGGAGGAGAGGAGAAGTGGGGAAGGGGAGGAGGAGGAGAGGAGAGAGAGGAGAGAGGACAGAGGCGGAGGGGAAGGGAGGGTGGAGTAAGGGTCACGTGCGAGGGAGATGATTTCATCGGCGGTGATTGTGGTGGACATAGTGGTGGTGGTTGTTCGTCGGAGTGGAAGAGTGGAAAGGCGAGGAAGGGTTTTGGGGTTTGCGCGGGAAATTAGAAAAATGGGTGGTGTCTGACTGTCTGTGTCTTAGGGTTTACCACAAACCCGGCGGGTCAGACCCGACCCGGGATAAACCCGTCCCGTTTCCCGACCCGGACCGGACCATGCATGAACCGTGATGGACCGAGGGGGTGGTCCGGGTCGGGTTTAGCACGGGTTTAGGCCGCCATTTTAGTATAGACCCGCCTTAAACCCGTCCCGTCTAACCCGTGGACCGGCCTGGACCGGACCTTAAACCCGCCCTAAACCCGTGAAAACCCGTCTCTCCACCCTGCCTGGACCGGACCTTAAACCCGTATAAACCCGTATAAACCCGAAAAACCCGTCTCTCCACTCTCTCTCTCTCTTATCTCTGCCCAATAGGGCTCCGACACGCGTCCACCTCTCTCCCCCCCCCCGACACACGCCAGCCACGCGCCAGCCACGCGCCAGCACGCGCCCCCCACCACGCGCCCAATCCCGCGTTGACACACGTCCCCCGCCACAGCCCTCTCTCCTCTCCGGTTTTGGCGCCCAATCCCGCCTCGACACGTGTCCAACCCAGTTGTCCTTCGCTGGCGCACGCCCGACAGTCTCTGCTTCTGATTTTCGCGCCCAATCTGGCCTTGACACGTGGCATTTTAAGCCGTTGGAAAATTTAGCCGTTGAAAATTTAGCCGTTACATTCAATAGGCAACGGCTATTTCAGAAGTTTTTTTATAAAAATAATATTACAACATTTATAACTCTATAAATACCCCTCTATATCATCTCATTTCCACACCAATTCAACAGCAATCTCTCACTCTCTCACTCTCATATTTCCATAGCAAACATTCTCTCAATTCTATTTCCATAATTCCGTTTCCATTTTCATAATTCCATAATTCTATTTATATTTATATCCATAGTAGTTTTCCAATATTATTTTCATAATTTCGTATTTAGTTTTATTCCAATCATATCATCCAAAATTCCAAAAAAAAAATGTCGTCTCCACCTCCTAATCCTAATGATCAATTTGCTCAACGATTAAGTGAAGATATATTTGGCCCACCACCAACATATCCACAAAATTATAATTATTCTAGTGAAGCGCATGGTGCAAGTTCGAGTGTTCCCGAAATTATTCCGAGTCCTTCAAGTGCAACTCCGGATTCTTTCGTTCCACCGGCATCGGAAACGAACACTCAAGCAACGGAGAAGAGGAAAAGGTCCGGTCCGAATTACAACGTAATTTGGTGGCGATATTACGAAAAAACATTAGACGAGAATCAAAATTTGAAGTCCGCACGGTGTAAGGTAAAAAATTGTTCCGCTAACTTTGTTTACATTAAAAAAAATGGTATGAGCTCCTTTCAAAAACATGCCAAAAAACATGAAAATGCCCATGAAGAACCGCAAAATGAACCAGATACTCGGTATGTCCAAACAACTTTAAACTCGGACTGTACTAGAACTCACCGAAAATATGACCCGGAAAAAATGCTTACCGAATTTACTCGTTACATTGCCCACAAAGAACAACCTTTAAGTATGGGTAATTGCTTGAGTTTTGCACGATTGGTAATTTGTGGTGTAGGCGAACCGCTTTATAGGAGATTCCACCATAGAAAAATCACCAAAGAACTCAAGAAACAATTTCTTGAACGGAAAAATGAATTAGTGGCCCAATTTGCTTTAGCTACTTACAAGGTCTCAATAACATCTGATATTTGGACTGCTGGTAAACATGGCCTTGGTTATAGTTGTATTACTGCACATTATATTGATGACAATTGGATTTTACAGAAAAGAATCTTAAGTTTTCGTGTTTTAGATTCTCCGCACACCGCAAAGGTAATTTACGATTCTATTATGGATGTCTTGAAAGAGTACAACTTGGTTAGGGATTTAGAAAAGAAGATTTTCTCAATATCTTTTGACAATGCTAGTAATAACATTAAGTCAATAGATTATTTTCTCCGGTCCCTAAACCCAATTATGGATGGTGTCATGTTACACCAAAAATGTGCTTGTCATATTTTGAACCTAACCGTAAGCAAGCTCAAATGTTTTCGAAAGACTTGTATGCATGAAGGATTGGATCGAAGCTGAAAATCGAATGCAACATTTTGTTCCAGGAGAAACTAGCGGTGCTGAAACTCAACCAAGTGCTACTGGGAGTGAGGTGGATTCGGAAGATGAATATGATCCGAAAGATACCGACCTATGGTATTTGCGCCAGAACTACTAGTTTGGTATTGGTGGTATAATTTTCTAAACTCTTTAAATTTAATTTCTTCTAAAATTACTTCAACATATTTATTAAAATATATTACTAACAAAAAAAAAGTTAGAACTCCGCCTATGTTATTATTTTATAAAATAATTTAATAGCATAGCCGGTCCCAAGCCCGGATAAAAGGAGGAGGGTAACTTTAATTATATTTGAATTTGTTCAATTATTAAAATAAAATAAATTTAAAATAAACTACAAAATTATTTTATTATTAATTTTATTAGACATAATATATTTTAACTAATTTTTATAACTTATATTCTACAATCTTTTGTCATGCAAAATTGCAAACCATTAACCATCAACAATAAAAAAAAACATAAAAAAATTACAAATCAAATTAAAAAAAATTAAAATATACTACAAAATTATACTTAATTATTTGATCTAAAAATATAATATATTTTAACGAATTTTTATAAATTTATTTTACAAATTTTTGAGATGAAAACAATGAAAAAAGAAAAAAATAAAAAAACTGGAAAAAACCGCTCTTGGACCGGCCTGGACCGGCCCGGCCCGCCTTTACCCGTCCGGTTCACCTAGGGTCGGGTCTATCAAGGGTTTGGGTCAAGGTTTGGGAGGTGGACCGTGATAACCCGTCCCGTTTTAACCCGTGAACCCGTGCTAGACCGGCCCGGGATAACCCGTGGACCGTGGGGGTTTGGACCGGACCGGACCGGACCGGACCGTTTGGTAAACACTACTGTGTCTTGGCGTTATTTCATGCATACCCTTTGAAAAATAAAAAATTATATCGCTATTCGTGAATTTTTTTTCTGAATCTAAGGGTGTGTTTGGTTCGCTCACGAACTAGGGATGAACTAGGGACGAACAAAGGCCCACGAACTAATTCTAGTTCGTGAAAATCGGGGAACCAAGAACTAGCCAAGATGTTCATGAACAGCCTAGTTCGTGGGTTGTTTGGTTCTCGCGAACTAGCCTAGTTCGCGAACATCTAGTTCATGGATGGTGCCAAACGCACCCTAAATGTCGGGAGTCATGGCGGAGATCGTTATTCTAAAACCAAAGAGATATGTTAAGCCAAGCGAGCATGTTTTGAAAGCAAAGTAAATGGAAATGATTACTGTCATTTGCAGTTTCGTAATAGTTTGTCATCGCTTGAACAAAGTGAATACATAAAATAAACAAGATAAACATATAGAGGATCAAAGTAAACACATATAAACAAATAAATTCAATGAAAATAAGTTGAAATAAGTTGAATATGCATATAAAAATTTGAATAAGGAATGACAAAACTTATTTGTTTGTATGTGTTCACTTTGATCATTTATGTGTTTATTTTGTCTATTTTTTTTGTGTTCACTTTGTTCAAACCATGACAAAACTACATATGACAGTTATCATTTCTCAAATAAATATATGATTTTTTTTTTTGGTGGTTGGGTGGGGCGTTGTCAGCTAATGAATTAAATAATAAATCGATACTCAAGTTCTGCTTGTACTGGCTGGACTGATTGAATGGTTGCATCATGCTGCAGTGTTGAATGTAGGGGAACATACAAGGGGGGCATGCCATTTTTTTCTTTTGGAAAATTTTCCTAATAAGCAATTCATCCAAGTGGAAGATCTTATCAAATGTAAATGCTTGTTACAATACTTTGATTTAGTGGCATTGGTATTGAACTATTAGTAGAGATAGTTATGCTGGAATAATAGGAAGGTTGGACAAAGATTCCTCAATTTTACTTTATGCATGTCTTATTTGCTCTCTTTGATTAAGCCAATTAAAGGCCGATGGAATCGAATTGCTTGTGAGAAACATCCAGCATTCGCGCCTGCTTTTGCCTAACTCGGAGAAGTGAACTGGTACGCATAGTTACGATACCCGAGGTTGGAGCAAGAAAATTTAGTAGACTTTTTATGTATAGAAGCATAAAAATAAAGCTAACATGAGCTAATTCACTTTTAAATCATTAAGTAGGCCTTAATAAAGTTTTTTTAGAAGCATTGATAGTGGCTGTCAAACAATGTTTTGAAAACCGACCCGGACGTTGAACCGGTGAAGCAAAAGGTTCGATGGTTCAACCGGTTCAACCGGTCGAACCGGTTGAAAGAACCGGAGGACATTATCATTGCAATATAGTTTATAAAAACTAAATGTCCATTTATTTACAATAAAAGCCCACTGGCCTAGTGGTATTGCATCTCTTTGCAATTCTAAACATCTCAAGTTCGATTCCCACACTTTTCATTTTTTGAGAATTTCATTGAACCACTTGAAAATTATTTAAAAAATATAAACCGGCCGGTTCGGTTCAGCGGTTCAGTCAGAAATCGGACCGAACCGGGCGGTTCGTTGCGGTTCGGAAACAGACAAAAAACCGGGTCAGTTTGGACCGGAGAGGTGTCCGGTTCGCGGTTGAACCGGTCGAACCGGCCGGTCCGGTCCGGTTTTCAAAACATTGCTGTCAAAGAAAAAGTAGGTCTTAATAAAGTTGAACTTTCAAACTTGGCTATTTCTGAAAGTCGGGTCTCCATATTTCAAATCATGTTATTTTTTAAGTCGTTTAATATAAGACCAAGAGAAAAATATGAATTATATTTTTTCATTGTTTATTATTTATATATATATATATAGAGAGAGAGAGATTGGCTAAAGTATACTCCAGCATACGGATCAAATCCGTATGCTGGAGTCGTTTTTCAAAATTTAAAACTCAAACAGTCGATCCAAACCATTCAAGTTGTTCTCCATATAAAAATATCCTTCAAGACCAAATTTTACATTTTTTCGAATTTTTTTGCTATATATTATGCTATTTTCAAATTGAAGGGTCAGAAATACTCCTTTATAGTGTTTTTTGAAAATAGCATAATATATAGCAAAAAAATTTGAAAAAATATAAATTTTGGTTTCCTAGGAGATTTCAATATGTAGAACAATTTGAATGGTTCGGATCGACTCATTGAATTTTAGATTTTGAAAATAGCATAATATACTTTAGCCAATCTATATATATATATATATATATATATATATATATAGAATTTTGCTATGGTGAGTTGTAACTTACCAAAGAGTCGGTAAGTCGCGCTCAAAACTCCTAAATCTAGTTCAAAATGACCGATCCAAACCGTCTAATACGATCTCCATATTGAAATCTCCATGCAGACCAAATTTTACATTTTTTCGAATTTTTTAAGTATTTTTTTGAAATTTTTGAAAATCGTTAATCTAATTAGTTCTGAACCGTTCAAAAACAGCAATTTTTAAAAATCCGAAAAAAATACTTAAAAATTTCAAAAAAATATAAAATTTGGTCTGCATGGAGATTTTAATAGGGAAATCATATTGGATGGTTTGGATCGGTCGTTTTGAACTAGATTTAGGAGCTTTGAGCGCGACTCACCGACTCTTTAGTGAGTTGCAACTCACTAAAGAGTCGGTGAGTCGCGCTCAAAGCTCCTAAATCTAGTTCAAAATGACAGATCCAAACCGTCCAATATGATCTTCCTATTAAAATCTCCATGAAGATCAAATTTTATAATTTTTCGAAATTTTTAAGTATTTTTTTTAAATTTTAGAAAATCGTTAATTTAATTAGTTCTGAACCGTTCAAAAACAGCAGTTTTTAAAAATCCGAAAAAAATACTTAAAAATCTCAAAAAAATATAAAATTTGGTCAGCATGGAGATTTTAATAGGGAGATCATATTGGACGGTTTGGATCAGTCATTTTGAACTATATGTAGCAGTTTTGATCGCAACTCACCGACCCTTTGGTGAGTTGCAACTCACCATATAAAAACTATATATATATATATATATATATATATTGTTGTATCAATCAAGTCTTTAACTCGATTTGTCGATTTGTAAAATAACACAACCTTTTACTAATTTCTTCTCCAAGTGTTTAATTTAGTTTAAGATGGAACGAGATAACAAAGTCATGCTTAGCGCGTTTACTGAGGACTAACAAGACTCTGGAAGACTCTTCAGGAAGTCTAGAAATTAAGGTTGTAATTCTAAACTAATCTCCTCAAATTTTCTAAGTTTAAATGCTCAAAATTCACTTATAGCATTATACAACATAACGTTATACAACGTTACAGAACTTCTCCTGCTATGTCTCGTTGCAAAAACAGTTTTCATGCGTTACATAACGCTTCATTCAGTTGTGTAACGCTTGGTCAAACGTCGTGTAACGATTGAATGCGTTGCACAACGCATTGACCAAGTCAGCTGAAACTTAGCACCTCTTACCAGTGCGACGGACCAAAAATCAAATGTTACAGTACGCTTGTTTTGATTTTTTTAACGCTTTGATTTTTGGCCATTCTGAGGGAGTTCTTGCCTATGTTGTGTAACGTTATGCTCCGTCACACAATGTTTTATTTTTCAAACGTTGCATAACACTTCCTAGCGTTGTGTAACGTCTCTGACAACTTTTTGAACGTTGGAAGTCTTCTGTTCATTGCGTTGCACAACGTTTACAAACGTTGTACAATGTTTCTGACATCCTCCAACGTTATTGTCGAAATTTATTTTATTTAATGGCTATTTTGAAACGTTGTGTAACGTTTCGGAGCATTGTGTAACGTTTTGTGCAGAATTTGACTGGTTTAGAGCTCTTGGCGTCCTCTATATATATCAGACCTTTTTGAGCTGATTTAACTGATTGAAAACCTTGCTAAAAACCTGCTATTGAGCTCTAAACCTCCTGAGATCATTCTTATCTCCTATTTGAGCATTTCTTAGACAATTTATTGATATTATAGTGCATCAACCAAACCCATAGTTCGATTAGCTAGATTATTGAGCGTTTTGGTTGAGAGCCTTAATCCCTTGTGTTATTTGGTGATTAGTTAGAGGTTAGGCCGATCGCCTCGGGTTCCTTGTGACGAGGTGATTCGGTTCGCATTTGTAGATCCGTTCCTTGTGGAATAGAACGGAATGCGTCCAATTTATGGTCGCGAAACTCCCGGAGACGTATGACTAAGGCTAGCTTCATCTAGCGGGTCGGAACTCCGTAATCACATTGCTTGTCATCTCTCTCTCTCTCTCTCTTTTACTTTGCTTTTGACTTGTGTGCTTGATTATTTGTGTATGAACCAACTTGAATTGTTTGAATTGTTAATTTCCGCAAAATTATCCGAACCGGTTTAAGATTTGAATTTGTGCCTATTCACCCCCCTCTAGACCTTTATTTAGGGACAACATATATAGAGTTTTGCTATGGTGAGTTGCAACTCACCAAAGGGTCGGTGAGTTGCGCTCAAAACTCCTAAATATAGTTTAAAATGACCGATCCAAACCGTCCAATATGATATCTCTATTGAAATCTCCATGCAGACCAAATTTTATATTTTTTTGAAATTTTTAAGTATTTTTTTCAGATTTTTAAAAACTACTGTTTTTGAACGGTTCAGAACTAATTAGATTAACGATTTTCTAAAATTTCAAAAAAATACTTAAAAATTTCGAAAAAAATATAAAATTTTGTCTGCATGGAGATTTCAATAGAAAAATCATATTGGATGGTTTGAATTAGTCATTTTGAACTAGATTTAGGAGTTTCGATCGCAACTCACTATAGCAAAACTCATATATATATTGAGAATGGATATAGAATACTGATGTGTATGGATCGTCCCTGTATACATGAGTAGTATTTCAAGATCCGAAATTCAAACGGTCAATCCGAACCGTTCAAGTTGTTCACCATATTGAAAAACCTAGACAGACCAAATTTTCCATTTTTTCGAATTTGTTTGCTATTTATTATGATATTTTCAAAAAACACTATAATTGGAGTATTTCAGGCCCTCAAATTTGAAAATATCATAATATATAGCAAAAAAATTCGAAAAAATGTAAAATTTGGTCTGCAAGAGTTTTTCAATATAAAAAACAACTTGAACGGTTCAGATTGACCGTTTGAATTTTGGATCTTGAAAAACGACTCATGTGTACGGGGACGATCCGTACACATTAGTGTATTTTATCCATTATATATATATATATTTATAACATAATAAAAAATTTCTTTGAAAAATAAAAAAATGTTAAATATAACCCAAGATATAGCTTTTGAGGTTGAAGTCGTAAACAACTTTGGTAAACAAAATTACATTACCATCGCTCAAGAAGTACTAGAGCTTAGTGGAGAAAATCTTTGGCAAATACTTTGAGATGTTCCCTTAAGTATAGGTAACAATTTTGGACAATAAAAAAAAAAAAGTATAACAATTTTGTTTATAAAGCATTAAAAGCACCACACAACACCACAAATTTTAACATAATGGAACTGAACTGACCACCATCTCCATTATGCTCACTCACCTCCTCCCCTGATTCCTGCATATACCTTTTCGTACGGGTTGGCAAAAAAGTTTCGGCTAGGTGTCAAGTTTCTAAACGACCCATGCTCATAGTTTATACGTAGATGACAAACCTCGAAAGTTTATATAAAGTACAATGACGATGTTGTTCAACAAATGATTCGCAAAAAGTGAAATTAACTTGTAGTTTGCTGACGTAGTTGTAATAATAACTGACTAACTTTATAATTTTGTCAGTACGTACTTTAAATGAAGTTAAAAAAAAATTAAGACGTAAATAATTTTCTTATTGACAAAGTAGTAGCAAACTAAATTTTTTTATTGGCATAAAATAAATATCATTCGATAATTCATTAATTATCATGAATGTTCCTTCAATTTTATTTTTTTTAAATATATTTGAATAAAACATATATATTCCACATCTGCATCATCAAATTTAAAATTATAAATTATGCTTGATCATTGTCAAAATATTAAGTAAATTAATTATTAATCGATCCGAACATTTAAAACATATGAATCCAATCTACATGACAAAACTGCGCATCAGATTCAGTGCCCGATTAAATTAGATTCGCAGGCCAATTAAGTTAGCAGTAATTGGACGTTCGAACAGTAAGTAATAGATTTAGTACTAATTTGATGTGAAGGGTTGTATAATACTCACTGCATATATTATTTGTAATCACATCATTTCGGTTAATCAACAAAGTAATTAACCGACTAAGGCCCTAATCAAAATTTTATTTTTTTAACACATGATTTCATTAGAATTTTTTTTTGTCAAAATGAACGAATTTGGTGTCATTTAGTTGGAATTTCTATATAATTAGATCCAACAAAAATCTTAAGAAATCAATTCAAATGAAATGAAATTAAATCCCGTGTAAAAAAATATTGATCAGAGCCTAATTGATCTTGTAAGTCGCTTTTAACATATTAATTATTTTTTGGATACAACTACGGTTGGGGTTTGGTGGGGGGTGGTTTTCCGATACGAGTGCTTAGTGTTCTAAATACGTGCCGTGCCGTGTCGTGTCGTGTCAAACACGCCGTGTCCGGATCATCTCTCGTGCCGTGTCGTGTCGTGTCTTAATATTTCACGTGCCGTGCCGTGCCGTGTCTAAATCCTAAGAGATGGACACGACACGCCTAAGGACACGTCACGCCTCGTGTCCTCGTGCCGTGTCGTACCGTGTCTTCTTTAGACGTGTCGTGCCGTGACGTGTTCAGACACGTTTAACTTTTTGACATAAATATAATTTATTTATTAAATTTAAAATTATGTTTACTACAATACGTCAAAAATTAAGAAAGTAGACCTATTTTACCATTGAATTAAAATATAGATTATTTTTTTATTTTGATTTGAAAAAATATTTTTAATTTTATAGTAACCCTCCTCTTTTTTCGGTCTTGGGACCAGCTATGTTTGAGAAAACATAGACGGAGTTACTACCTTAAAATTATATTAGTATATTTTTCAAACTAATAAAATTAAAATATGAAAATAAATTAAATTAAACTAAAATTAATTATACTTTTGGTCATCGAATAATGAAAATTTGAGAGTACAAGAGCCGTAAAAAAATATTTCAATTTTTTAAGACAATGAATAATTTATACTATCCTTATCAAAACAGTATAAGATATGACAAAAATTATTTCATTCTTTTTAAGACAAATCACATATAAATTTGTATCTTTAATTTGCGAATGGCTCTAGACCCTTCTACTTTTGTTTGTGATTTATTTATTGAATCAACCTAATATTTCGTGTTTGGCATGTCTGTAATACGTGTCGTGTCTTTCGTGTCGTGCCGTGCCGTGTCTCGTGCCGTGTCGTGTCGTGTCCGGAAAATTCACGTGTCGTGTCTATTTTATCAAAGTTGGACACGACACGCTTTAGGACACGACACGCGAAGTTCTCGTGTCGTGTCCGTGTCCGTGTCTTGCCGTGTCGTACCACCTCCGTGCCGTGCCGTGTCGTGGCGTGTTCGGACACGCCGTGTTTTTTTTAGAACACTACGAGTGCTCCACAAAAAACAAATAGTTAAAATTATTTTTTTGAAAATGAAAAAGTTAAGATTATTTGATAGCTACTTTGCTCAGCAAATCTCACTACCTTTATTTATTTTATTTTTTTTCGAAATGTATGCAAATCTCACTACTAAAGGACGGTCATAACTCATACGTTCCGGATGCTAAACGCTTTCGTGGCATATAACAGCATTTGGAATCTTCTCATCATCATCTATTCTGGAATTGCGCTTTTGCGAAAATCAATGTGGATGGTTTGGCCGTCCGAATGTAATGTGCGTCTTTCTTCACATTTTCCACCATACAAGAGGTTTGGTTGCAAAACACGATCCAAATTAATGCACTCCAGTAAGATAAACAATTTCTTGGCTTTGATGTTTGATCGTATTTAATGGGGATGATGTTTTGTTTGCCTAGCTTTTTTTTTTAAATAGAAATTTGGCCTTGTTATTTGTAGCCTGCTTGTCAAAAATCTAACCATTTAAGTAATTAATTTATATATATTTTATAGAGGCGATTGGTTGTGGAATAGAAAGATAAATATAGCATAAATAAATAAGTTATGTATTGAGTGTTTGATTGTGTATTAAATAGAGGGATAACTAATGATGACATATAGTTATTATTTTATTATAATTTATATTAGCAATCATATTACTAATTTTAATTATAATTACAATAATAAATGATAATCATATTAATTATTATTTTTATCACTATTATTATTAATCAAAATGATAATTAGAATATAATTAATATAAAAAAATACTATAAATATTAAATTTATTATTTAAAAAGTTAAGTTATAAAATTATAATGATAAACATATAATAATAAATAATATCTTAACAAATAGTGTATATTTTTTATATATTTTCTAATTTTTATTATTAATTACAATAGTTACAAAAAACACAATAACTGGATAATTTCAGGCCCATCAATGCAAAAATATCATAATATATAACAAAAAAATTTGCAAAAAATATAAAATTTAGTTTCTAAGGAGATTTCAATATGAGGAAGAGATTGTACAATTCGTATCGGTCGTTTGATTGTCAGATTTTGAGCATTGAGACTGAAGTAAAATGAACGGATGTTTTCTCAAAGTACTCTGGCCCATCTCTTTAAATATTCTATGTAAGTTTTTCACTTATTGTTTCTTATTATAGTTCTACTTACTAAATATAATTTTGAGTCAATTATTTGTTATGCATTAGTTTTTTTAGATATAAATTAAAATTTTTAATTTCAATAGTTTTATTTAACTTCCGTATTCTCATTTTTGTTCGTGCAATAATATACATAAACAAAAAATAATCTAATATGATCGTTCCAAATCCTTTCCGATCATGTGTATCCCCTAATTTGTCCTTCCTATAGCTTGATGTTTGGTGGTGTGCCCTGTTCCAGTCAGAAATCCGCTAATTATTGTTAAGAACAGAGAAGCTTCACATGCTTTCGGCTGGAGACTGGAGTCTCCAGTTGTGGCTAGTCCAGGTCAATTCCCAAGCGTGATAAGTCTGTTGTCAAAAAAGTTCTTCAACCGGATTCGTTTTTTTCCAGTTGAAACTGCCCTTACGCTTACGCATCCCATCACAAGGAATTACGATTACGCTTGAACACAAATTCTGGGTCCACTGATATTCACTAGTTTTCTGCTTTCCCTTCCATATAGGTATATATGTAGCCTCTGTATCTTTTCAAGCTTAACGCAACCCGCCACACGATGATATCTACTTGTCCCGGAATTGCCTGATTGATCTTGTGACAGTTACGTAGACGACGTGCATTTTTAAAACACTAAAAATGCATGTCAGATATGGTGATCAAATTACCATTGTCAATTTGGGTTGTATCAATAAGTCCCTATCATCTTAGAAACGTGACTAATTAGGTAGGTAGTGTAATGCCCATTTGCTTCTGCTACTTTATGTTAGTTCAAACTTGATATCGATCAACCCGGCTTACTAATTATTATTATTAGATACAAATTAAGGGAATTGTTCCAATATCTAGGAAAAAGAGTTTTAATCTTTAGGCATACTACTATGTTAGGCTAGCCTGGCTTAAACCTGAATACTTGCATGTTCTTATAAAATCAGTGATCTTATCTTTAATAATTTGTTTTTGTTGATAAGACAGAAAATCTCTTATCTAATGACCAATGCTCTGCTTGTCGAACACTTCACATGAAATTATTGAGGAATTTCGTTATCTATCAATACACACGTCAATTTTATTCTATATTCCAAATATTCTTGATGATGGGAATTTTGAATGGTGATTTTGACTTTCATATATATTATTATTTTTTTTAAACAATATCATTTATTTAGAGAGACATATATATCTAATTGTGAAATATACAATTTAATCTTCTTCTGTTTTCAGCGAGAATTGAACCTGTTTTTTCAAAAAACAGGGCAGACATTTTCTTACCTATTTGGTAGATGCAATCGTTGATATATGTTTGTAAGTTGCTAAGTGCGAATTTGAAGTTAGAGATTTGTGTATAGATTTACTGATAATATTGTATCGTGTATATGGGAAAAAAAAAACATCATCGATTTTGTTCTTGGAAACCAGACCCTCTCAATATTTTCTATTGGTAGCATCAAAACAATTTTGATAAGTATAAAATAATTGTAAATTTCATTTGGGAAAAAATACTGAACTTAAGTGAAGAAATTCTCCATTGTCCAAATCAATGGAGAGCTGTCAGGTTGCAAAGATTCGCTTCAACCATCAGGGTTGCAACGTGTCCAAATTCCAGAAACATTCTGCCGAGAACAACAAAATCTATCTTGCCTCTTTCAGCCATTTTGGTGCTGAAAAGACATAAAGAAATACATAATTTGCAAGTCCTCCTCAAAGCAAGAAAGATACATTTGGGTACAAAGTCTAGTGGAGAAGGTCGCACCGACAGTGCCTAATAAGCGGTCCTACATGTAACTCGGATGCTTCTCTGGCACATTTTGCAACACATAAGTTACTTTCACTCCCTCTGGTCTATTTATACTCCTGTCTCTTCTGATTCTATTATTACTGATAACCTGACATTGTAGTAGCTTATCCAAAATGGTTGATGCGAGCTTCATTGTGGGAATTGTTGGTAAGTGTACTCCAAACTTTACAAATAAAAAATTTACCTAGGTTACTATTTATTCCTTTGTTATGTTTGTTCTTGTATTAATTTTTCTTTGAATTTCTTTTGCACAGGAAATGTTATATCCATCCTTGTCTTTGCCTCTCCAATGTGAGTTTTCTTTTCAGTTTTATTTTGTAATATGCTACTGTGATGAATGGATTCAATATCATTATTTTGATAACTTTAATTACCAGTGTAATATACAATAAAAGACTCACATCTGCTTTCCTGCTTATGCTTTTGAATGGATTCAATATCATTATTTACGATATTTACAATTGAATGACATGAAACTATCTATGGTGATATATATATGTAGTGGTACATTTTGGAGAATAGTGAAGAACAAATCGACAGAGGAGTTCAAATGGCTTCCTTATGTAACTACTCTATTGAGCACATCTCTTTGGTCATTTTACGGTATTCTCAAGCCCGACGGCCTTCTAGTTCTCACGGTTAACGGTGCCGGTGCTGTTTTGGAGGCTATCTACGTCATTATATTTCTCATCTATGCACCTAAGAAAACCAAGGTGATTTCTCTCTCCCTGTCTCTCTTTCTATCCCCTACTTCATTAAAGAGCATCTTAACGTTAGTGACTGAACTTATGTACTTAACTAGCTGTATATATATATATAAAAACCTTTTTTGTGGATTGCACTATATAACTACCTACGTATATACCTGTGGTTTTGTTATATATGCTTACTTGGAAATGTTTTTCTAAATATGATTTAGTTGAGCATGATTAAAATGGTGGCAGCAGTTAACATCGGGTTTTTGGCGTTGGTGGTCTTCATTACGCTCTATGTATTGCATGGGAGCATCCGTTTGCTTGTGATAGGCGTGCTATGTGCAGCATTAACAATTGGGATGTATGCTTCTCCAATGGCAGCCATGGTTAGCATTATGCAACTTAACAAGTCTAATTATTTTTTTCCTTTAATTACTTATGAGCCAATAATAATTAAATTTTGGATTATTTAGTTTTGAAAGGAAATACATTGACAACCGTGACAATTGATTTAATGATTACCCAAATTAATATAAGCAAATTTTTTTTTTTTTTTGAAAGTTGGTTTGAAACCAACAATTTTGTTATTAAAAATTTGAAAATAAATGCTCTCTCCATATTGGATCCAAGGATCACAAGCCATACTACTAGGCTGAACAACCCCAGCTAATATAAGCAAATTTATTAATATTGTTGTGTGTTTCAAATTTGATATAATTTGAAAATCTTTTGATCATCACTTTTCTGATGATATAATTGAAATATTTATATTTCAAACTAGTTAATTGGTTTTCATATAACAATCCATACTAAAATATAAACAAAGTATCTATTTTTTTAAAAAAAAATTGGTAAGTGTTTAATAAGATAAACTTATTATAGTTGCTTAACAAGTTTATTGTCAATATAATTTATTTTAATGGTATTCTACTCATCCTTTTCGTTTTATGTAAAAAATGTCTGTATTATGTCGTACCACCGGATCGATCAATCCTTTTAATTTATTTATTTTTATATTTGTTATTATTGCTATTTTCTCCTTTAAATTTATTATTTTAGGACGGGAGAGGAGGTTGGTAGAGGGTCATTATCTCGTGTTTTTTCTGAAACAAATTACAGAAGTTATCAATCCGTAGCTAATTAACTTGTAAACTGTACATATATACCTGTAAACACATATGCTAGCTGCTCAATTTAGCTTGTCAGAATTGGTATACAAGGTGCTTAAAATATTGGCTGGTCGGTACAATAAACACAGTGGTTACTCCAAATGGACGGTTTAAATTCTGACCAGGGCTTAGTTTTGGAGCATAGTACAATTAGTCAATTACTAAAGAAGAATTAATAATAGAGATTAACAAATTGGTCTGACATATCCTTCTCTATACATTCATATAAATCATGCCTGGGACCCACGCGGTCAATGGGGACGTTTGTACTTCGTTGCTAGAGACATCATGTTTTGTTCCTTTTCTTAAAGATTTTTTTTTTCTTTATGTATGGTGAAATTGATATTATTTTAATAATAGCCTAGACTGAATTATTGATCTGTAATAATTTGTGATGCAGACAACAGTTATTAAGACAAAGAGTGTTGAATACATGCCATTCTCACTTTCCTTCTTTCTTTTCCTTAATGGCGGGATTTGGAGCACATATTCCGTCTTGGTGAAAGATTATTTTATCGGGGTAAGTCTCTTATATCTCTGTTTTTACTTTTTACCTTTTACCTTGATCCATATTCTCTGTTTGTGAAAAAGCCTACTGTCCTGAAGTTTGTAGGCCCCAAACAAAAAAGGTTGTGGATATAATTTAGGCCCAATCCTGTAAATCATTATAAACCAACAATTGAATCTTCTGTCGGCCCAATATTAATCCATCAGTTCTTCAGGAGTGACAGTGTGGCACGGACCTATATCTAAGGCTATAACTAAATCACCTCCATGTAAAAGGAAAAAAAGAAAATGATGTGCAAAGACTCATACTTATTTCACAATATTTACACAGGTACCCAATGCTCTTGGTTTCGCTTTGGGAACTGCCCAATTAATCATATACTTCATGTACCGGGGCCAGACTGTACCGGGTAAGGCTCAAGAAACGGACGAAGAACAAGGGTCAGGGCATCTCATTGGCAAAGTGGAGATGGCTCAAACAGGTAACTTGCCGAAAGCCTCAAGCCTTCCGAAACAGCCTTTGTCACGCCAAGACAGTGCCGTAAAAATTATAAAGGCTTTCTCTATGCCTCCCTTAGAGTTGCAATCGTTTTGGAACCAGAGGGATTTCACGGGAGAAATGGGACAGAAAAATGCAATATCAAAGTGAAATAAATTATGTATCAAACATACCTTTAATTTGTTTTTTCTTCTAGCATGTCTGATATAGTTTGCTCTTTGTTGAACATATTTGGAAAGCTTTTTCATGAATCCAAATGTGGTGTGATTATTAAACATACCTTTTTTTGTGTATCAAACATGACTTTGAGAGATGCATATCTATTAAAAATTTCAGTACAATTTTCTTTTCCCGTTTCCGTATCCTGTTATCCATAGGAATCCATGTGCTCAACTTCATTGACATGCATACATGTCCAAATGTTTAAAATGCAATTTGCTTGTACTGTTAACTGGAAACCAGCCAAATCAGAATCGATTTCTGATAATATTAAAATAATAATGAATCTCTTGCATGCACGTTTATGATAAATTTAATATATGGCTACTCTAATATGTGAATTAATCAACGATTGCATAATTGAAAGCACAACTTATCCACACGATTGCAGGAATAATTATTCTTAATAATTTAATGTGAGAAACTGAGAATGCATATTTGGCCGCTCTCTATATATAAAGAATGCAAAAAAAAAATTACAGCCAGTTGTTTCATTAAACGAAACCACCACAGTCAATTACAACCGTATACAGAATGTTTATATTATAACGTTATAAGCTAACTTGAATTGAGGCATTATATATTGTTCCCACTAGCCATTAAATACAATTAAACTCAAGTCAAAACTCTTCTTAAAACTCCCAACTTATTCAGAAGACAAACAGAGATGCCATCGTCTCCAATTAATCTCAATGGAAAAGCACAAGGGCTTCCATTTCATTTCTCCAAAATGCATCATCCCCCTCCTCCTCGCCTCCTTCTTATGGATAATTGTTATTTTATCCAACCCCAATTTCCATGTCCATCTGATCAGCTCGTCATCTAATCACAATGATACCTCAACTGTTCCATACCAGTCTCCACGTTGCAACATAGACATCGTGCCATTCTATATCTATGATCTTCCCGACCAGTTCAATGCGGCACGCTTGAGACGTTGCCATTATCTACACCCTCGCATGGAAATGTGCGGATTTGTAGCAAACCGTGGCCTTGGGCAACCGATAGCCCAGCGTCCTAGCTGGTACGTAACTAGTGAAGCCATGTCTGAACTCCTCTTTCACGCTCGGGCAGAGACACATCCGTGCCGTGTGTATGACCCTCACATCGCTCGTATGTTCTATATCCCTTTTTACACAGGACAGTATGTCTCCTCTGTCAAAGAAGAGAATAACCTCACACGGCGTGATGCTACTGGCGTAGAATTAGCCGCATACCTTTCAAAGTTTCCCTCCTTCCACCGACAAGGTGGCCTGGACCATTTTCTTATAATGGGTTCTAGAACCTGGGAGGGTCTACGGCCCGAAAATCTTATGGGAACAGATTTTGGTACCAATAGAATACTACGTCTGCCCGAGTTCTCCAACTTAACAATTCTGACAGTAGATAGTGATCTTTATGTTAAACAACCAGTGCAGATGGGCATTCCATACCCTTCTTATTTCCATCCGAGCACTTCTGATGAAATGGTTTCGTGGCAAGAAACAGTGAGGCACACAAAACGGACCCAACTATTTTCATATATTGGCGGGGTCCGCCCATGGAGCATGTCTGCTGACATCCGATCAAAATTGTTGAAGCTGTGCAAATCATCAGACAACTGTGCTGTAATTGAGTGCGAAAAACGTACAGTGTGCTACGAACCAAACAAAATCATGGATTTGATGACACAGTCCCATTTCTGTCTACAGCCGTCAGGCGACTCTCCCACACGGAGGGCAATTTTTGACTCTGTGCTGGCCGGATGTGTACCGGTCTTCTTTAATAAAGACACCGCATACAATCAATATCCATGGTATCTTCCTAAACATCCTGATGAGTGGTCGGTTTTTATTGAGCCGGATCATATCAACCAACTTGAGAAGGTTTTGAAAAGGATACCAGAAAAGAAGATTAAGCAGATGCGAGAGGTTGTGATCGAAATGATCCCACGGGTCACATACGTTCACCCGAATGCAAGTCGGGATGAGATCAGCTTTTGGGATGTCGTAGATGTGGCCCTGGCTGCGCTTACCAAGCAAGTGAAACTAGCACAGCATGAATCCATGAAGTGATTACATTGATTGAGTTTATTGATAAAAGGGTCCATGCTTTCACATCAAGTGTTAATTTATTTCTGGAATTTTAATTATTTTTTAATTCCTTAAGCATTATTTTAATATTGTTATTTTTTATACCAAGTCATTAGTGTTTTAGGTTTCTTACGTATGCTGCTTCTTCAAGGACAAGGTCAATGAATAGTGGTGTCAATATATAATTCTAACAATATTTGTTTTTTTAGGTTAGTTGGAGAGAGCCAACATATTTCTAACAATTGTAAGAGCAGAAAGTTGTAAAATTTGAATTGTCATTGCTTATATATTGCGGTTTTTAAGTGTTGATTTTGCATATAATTTCGTGTTTGATTCGTAACAAGTACTCCAATGCAATTGTTCAAACTCGCTGGGTTCGAGGAAGGACCAGCTAATTAAAAGATGAACAATATTCTCTCGCAAACTGGATCGTGCATTTGTGCTTCTTGTCATTTATTTTTTGGTTTAAATGCGATTTTCCTTTTAAAATAGACTCTATATTTAAAATGATGAAATTGAATTTTATTCAAAAAAATTTTATGAAATTGGAAACGCAGTAAGAGAAAGGAATAAATTAACTAAAAATTCTAAATGATTTTTTTTAACTGGTTTAGTGGTTTTGTCTACTGCAACATGTTCGCTGATTACTATATGACAACTCAGAACTCCTCACTTTTAATAATTACTTCAAAAGCCGAATAAATAAAGGGAAATAAAATATACCTCAGGTTAGGCCCAAAAGTCTACTACTACTTCCCTTCCTCCATTTTTTACAATTTTTTTTTTCTAAAGGCTGGTTGGCGAAATAGAAAACCATTTAAAAGAAAGAAATGTTTGCAATTTCGTTCGTAAATTTTTTTAATAAACAAAACTTAAAATGAAAATTTAACAGTAAACATGGGAGTTCAAAATTTCAGCAATAAACATGGCAGAGCACCCTGTCAGTGGCGCTCTGGCGGCGGCAGCGGTGGCATTGGCGTGGAGATGAAGTCGCCGCTGGCAGTGGCGCAGTTGGTCGTGGTGGCGCCAGGCCCTCGGCGTGGAAGGAGGAGACAAGAACAGCTCCTCGAAGCCGCTCGCCGCCACATCCTCCTCCGCCGCCGCTGACGATGACTCTCTCCATCTCCAACGCACTCTCTCCGCCTTGTCTCTGCGCACCCGTCCCTCCTCCCAGCGCCTCCTCTGCCTTCTCCGGCGCCATTGTAGAGTGTGAGCGGTGTCGAGCCACTGCCAACGGCGCCTCCTCTCCTCCTCCTTCCACCTCAACGGCCTGGCGCCACCACGACCAACGGCGTCACTGCCAACGGCGTCTTCATCTCCACGCCAATGCCACCGGTGCCGCCACCGGAGGGCCACTGACAGGGCGCTCTGCCATGTTCATTCCTTAAATTCTCAATCTCCCATGTTTACTATTAAAGTTTCATTTTAAGATTTGTTCTTTTAAAAAATTTACGGCAATTTCGTCGTTAACAGATTCGATGGTATAGTTACATTGAAATACCTAGTAAAATTTGATCAGAAAGGGTTTGAAGAAGCATTTTCAGTCCACCAAAAACTTCCAGTGACTACCAATTAGGTAAGGTTACTTCACCTGAATGTTTTTAAGAATCAATGATTGTTTTGCAATGTGTGAATTGCGAAACAAAATTATCTCGAGTCGATCTATTATCTTTAAACTCGAAACATCAGCAAATCAACTAAATAATATAGAGGAATTACTCTGAAATTCCTTTCCTAATCCCTAATGTTATGTTCCAAGTCTCGCATTGCTTGTTTATTTCCGTTAAATAGAAAATGCTTTCTTTTTGTCAACTTTCCTGTTTCAACAACAATATTTTGATTCCAAGATTATCCTAACATTATTGAAAAGAATAAACTATTATAAATTTATCATTCCACTTATTAGTCTTTAAAATAAAAAAAAATTAAGTTGCTCCTAAACTTTTAAAAACAAAACTAAATACTTTTAAATGTTAATTTGCACCGAAACTTTTTGTGATGGTTCAATGTAAGTACCAATTTTGTTTTCAGAAGTATATTTGACGGCTAACTTATTTCAAAGTCCCACAACTGATTCGGTGCAAATATATTTTTTTAAATTTCAATACTAATTTGATGGAAAAAAAAATTCGAAGACCGAATTTATATTTAAGAGAAAGTTGAAAAAAAATCTAATTTTTTTTCCTGTTGAAATATTCAACCAGGATAGAGTTTTTTCGAAGGCTAACCAGGGCAGAGTTAGTGCATAGAGAATTTGCCCGGGTAGCTGACCAAATTTCACCGAGAGCAAGTGGTCGGGACTGGGGAGCACCACTGCACCACCAGGGTCTGTCGGGTCAATTCACACTTTCACGGTGGTCCCGTCACACTTTAATAGTATGTTGTTCGTATTAGTACTTCGCTATTTTTTTGTGAGACAAATAACTAATTTTGTTGATTCATCTCTCACAAATATTTCTAAAATAACTTTTTATATAATATAAAAGTACACTTAATTATTAGACTGCACACTCACTAGAGCCAATATACGCTCGTATATATTGTCTATACATATTTGTTTTTTTTACCCTAAACCCTAAATAAAGACAACGGTCGTTGGTTGTGATTAATCTTCAGATTATCTTTCGAACTAACACGCAAAACGCACATATATTGTCATGCACGATATATATTTTTTATTTGATCTTACGTACATATTCATCGTCAAAACCATCTCTAACATACATATTATTCTGTGTATATATATTGCAATTACCAGAGAATTTCGAAGATTAGTATAAATATTCCTTCTTTCAATACCACTTCCGGGATCCGTACACAGAACACCCCTGATCGTGCTAATCACGTATCAATTTGGGTATATTAAATGTTTTCCATCTTTTGCTTATATTTTTTTCGCACTACTACTAAACTATTTATGTCGGACAGTTTGTCAAGATAAAATCAACTTGGATGCAGGTCAACAGCACAGCTGCTACTGTTTTTACTATAATAATTTATTCCTATTGGGTGCATGTTAGTTTTTAAGCTTGGTTTGATTATTTGAGAAATGATGAATTTTTGCATTATATTTTCTCCGTACATGAATACAAGCCTTTATAGGCCAAGTACTAACGGTCAAAAAAATATGACCGTTAACTCTTGTCTAACGTTACAACTTCTTTTTTTAATAAGCCTATGATGAAATAATCTGAGGCTAAAAGTCTCTAATCATTACTACTCTCAACACTCCCCCTCAAGCTAGGATTGTAAATATCTATTAAACCTAGCTTGCTTGAAATATTATCAAAAGTCTTGTTACTCAACCCTTTTGTAAAAATATCGGCTAATTGCTCTTGACTTCTTACATACGGTGTTTCAATTTCTTTGGTTTGAACTTTCTCTCTAATGAAGTGGCAATCCACTTCAATGTGTTTTGTCTGTTCATGAAAGACGGGATTTGCCGCAATATGCCTCGCCGCTTGATTATCACAAAATATTTTCATCGGCTCTTCATGCTTGATATTCAACTCGGCCAACAATTGCTTGATTCATATCAATTCACTTGCGGTGGATGCCATGGCTCGATACTCTGCCTCCGCACTCGATCGTGCTACGATATTTTGTTTCTTGCTTTTCCATGTGACTAGATTTCCGCCTACAAATGTGCAAAAACCAGTTGTCGATTTTCTATCGAAACTTCCGGCCCAATCTGCATCGGAATAGCCACATGTAGCATTAGTACCATTTTTCTTCATCCATATTCCCTTTCCGGGAGAACCTTTTAAATACCTTAATATTCTATTAATGACATCTAAATGAGGAGATCTAGGTGCATGCATGAATTTACTAATTTGGCTTACGGCAAAAGATAAATCCGGTCTCGTAACGGTTAGGTAGATTAATTTACCAACAAGTCTTTGAAAATGATTTATGTCCTTTAATGGTTCACCTTTTTCATTATCAAGTTTTTCATTTACATTTATTGGTGTTTTGGCCAGCTTACATCCTAATTTACCGGTCTCTTTGAGCAAATCAAGAACATATTTTCTTTGAGATATGAATAGCCCTTTTGAAGAATGAGCTATTTCTATTCCAAGAAAATATTTTAATTTTCCTAAATCTTTAACGTCAAATTTTTGTTTAAGGCTCATTTTAATTTTTTCAATTTCCGATAGGTCATTACCGGTTATGATTATGTCATCGACATAAACTAAAACCGCGGTGGTACCATTGGTATTGTGCCTAACAAATAATGAATTATCGGCTCCACTAATTCTAAAATTATAAGACAATAAAAAATGAGAAAGTTTACCATACCATGCTCTTGGAGATTGTTTTAGGCCATAAATAGATTTTTTTACCCTACACACAAGATTAGTAATATTTTCTTTTTTGTGGCCGGGAGGTAGAGACATGTATACCTCTTCTTCAAGATTTCCTTGAAGAAATGCATTTTTAACATCCATTTGGTGCAAAGTCCAATTATTATTTACTGCAATGGAAAAAAGTATCCTAACGGTATTCATTTTAGCAACTGGTGCAAAGGTTTCATGGTAGTCTATGCCATAAGTTTGGGTATAGCCTTTGGCGACTAATCTAGCTTTATATCGTTCTATGGTACCATCACTATGGTATTTAATTTTGTACACTCATTTACAACCAACCGGTTTTTTCTTTTTTGGTAGTTTACATAATTCTCAAGTTTGATTTTTTTCTAAGGCATAGAGTTCCTCTTCCATTGCCTTACACCACTTCGGGTCATTTTTTGCTACCTCATAATTGGTTGGTTCTTCAATTTTTTCTATTGAATTTATGAAGGCAAAATGTTCACGAGAAATATTTTTATATGAAATATAATTTTGTATAGGGTATTGTACCGAATAAGTGATGAAATCTCGTAGTCTTGTAGAGGGTTGAGTTTGGAGATTCGACCTTCTCAACGGTGTGTCATCTTGACCATCTTGATCATCTTGATATTCTTGATCATCCACATCTCCTTCGGCCTCAAATTGAGGCACATCATTTTCTTCTCCATTTTGAGTACCTAAATTAAACATATTTTCTACAAGTATCTCTCGTGTCTCATGGTTAGTTACACAAGGGGTTACAAAATCATTTGAAATAAATTTGTCATGGGAGGTTTTGAAATCGGTTTTGAAGAAAGGTTCATTTTCAAAAAAGGTAACATCTCTTGAAATATAAAGTTTTTTCTTTTTTGGATCAAAACATTTATATCCCTTTTGTTGAGTAGAATATCCTAAGAAAATTGTTTTAATAGAAGTAAAATCTAACTTATCTTTTTTATTATTGTGAACAAAACAAGTACATCCGAAAACTTTTAAATGCCCAACGTTAATTTTCCTCCCATGAAGAATTTCCAAAGGAATTTTAAAATTCAAAGTGGCACTAGGTAATCTATTTATTAAATAGGTCGCGGTAAGGACGGCTTTCGATCAAAAAATTTTTGGAACATTATTTTGAAATAAAATAGATCTTGTAACTTCAAGAAGATGACGATTTTTTCTTTCGGAAACACCATTTTGTTGAGGGGTATAAATGCAAGAAGTTTGATGAATAATTCCTTTTTGTTTAATAAAAGATGAAAAATTTTGATTTATAAATTCCGTGCCATTATCGGTCCTAAGAATTTTAATCTTTTTTTTAAATTGAATTTCAACCAAATTTGTAAACGTTTGAAAGTGCGAAAAAACTTCACTTTTATTTTTCATTAAATATAACCAAGTGGTTTTTGAAAAATCATCAATAAAAATGACAAAAAATCTAAAACCATTATAAGAATTTACGGGAGCGGGTCCCCAAACATCGGAATGAACAAGTTCAAACAATTCACTACTTTTAGAATTGAAATTACAAAAAGGAAGCCTTGTATGCTTTGCAAGTTTACAAACATCACAATTGTTACAATCAAAATTCGTAAAATTAAACATTGATTTTAAAATCTTGTCGGAAGGATGCCCTACTCGCTTATGCCAAAGTTTGCTCATATCACCATCTTTAACGGTATTGAAACTAGACTTGTTGCTATCCAAAATATATAAACCATTTTCTAAACGACCTTCACTAATCTTCTCCTTGGTGATTAGATCCTGAAAAACAACATTTTTTGCTCTAAAAATAATTTCACAATTCAAATCTCTAGCAAGTTTACTAATAGAAAGTAAATTAATAGAGCAATTTTCAACATAAAAAACATCTTGAAGGAAATTTTTCGGAAAAACATTAATCATCCCCCAACCTTTAATTCTAATTTTCTCATTGTTAGCAACGGTAAAAAAATTGGTCATCACAAATATTTCGATAATTTTTTAACAACCTTTGGTTCCCCGTCATGTGATCCGTTGCTCCGGAATCGAGAATCCAATTGTTGCAATATTTTGAGTCATTAATCATGGTATAACCAATGGCTAAACACTTATTCTCTAAATTTTTGGTTCTGGTCTGGTTTGAATAGAACGAATTTTCTTGCTTTGTAATTGGGCCAAAGTTAGGATAATTATTATTGAGAGAAATAGATTTAAGTGGGAATGAACCTTGTTGGCCCATTTTCTGGCCCAGCAACGCAGCCAGCATTGATTCTAGTCGATCAAGTCGCTCAGCTCCATCGCGACTCGACCCAATCGCACAGCTTGCGCCGCTTGTGCCCCCTTTTCCTTTCTCTTCGTCTCCATCAGCTCTTGCCGACACCATTCCTTTCTTCTCCCCCTCTCGTGTATCTCCAGTTTTTTGGAAAAATTTCTTCTTTGCCTCGCCTTGATTTCGGTCACCTCTCTTAGGCTTGAGATGGGGATGAAGTACCTAGCAAAGATCATGAGTGTGGCCTTCCTTTTTGCAGTGGGTACACTTATCAATCTCCCCCTTTCCCTTTACCTTGTCGGCATTGGAGCTTTGAGCAGAGAAGGCGTGGGCCTCTGACTTTGGGTTCAAGTCAGAAGTCCCCATCGCAACTCTCCTCGTTGCTTCTTGTCGGATGCGAGCTGTGACCTCATCGAAGGAAAGCTTGTCAGACGAGAGAAGAATCTGAGCTCTGATCGAGTCATAACTCGAGTCAAGTGCGGCCAGAAAGGTGTAAACACGGTCTGTCTCTTCCCATTCTCTGATCAGGCTCAGGTCAGTTGTAGGTGGTCGGTACAATTTTAATTCTTCGTATTTGGATCTTACATACCCGATTAATTCGGGTATATCTCTCGACTCTTGAGTGATTTTTGCAATTTCTTGCTTGAGTTGGAAAATTTGAGAGTGATTCTTTTGATTTCCAAATTGCTGCTCAATTGCTTGCCATAGCTCGGCTGTAGTTTCACAGTAGCAAAAGTTTTCGGACAGTTGAGGCTCGAGGGAGTTTGTCATCAAAGTCATGGCCTGGCTATCTACCATGTCCCATTCCTCTGCCTTCTCAGTTCCCTCCTCGGGTCTGACCCTGCTGCCATTAACAAACCCAAACAATCCCTTTCCTTTGAGGGAAATCCTAGTAGCTTTAGCCCAGGGGATGTAATTTCTCCCATTCAAAAGGGTATTGGTTAATTTTTGAGAGGTATTAAAATCTAAGTTTACTCTCAGTATACTGGTACTGGTTTGCTGGTTTCGATTGTTTGAATTGGTTGAGTTGCTTGAGTTGTTTGAGTTGTTGTTTGGATTTGAATCATTGGTTTCGTCTGCCATTTTTTACAGAGTTGGTTTTTGTTGCCTTACTAGTTTGCGGAAGCGATTTGGTTCAGATTCGCTCTGATACCATGTTAGTTTTTAAGCTTGGTTTGATTATTTGAGAAATGATGAATTTTTGCATTATATTTTCTCCGTACATGAATACAAGCCTTTATAGGCCAAGTACTAACGGTCAAAAAAAATATGACCGTTAACTCTTGTCTAACGTTACAACTTCTTTTTTTAATAAGCCTATGATGAAATAATCTGAGGCTAAAAGTCTCTAATCATTACTACTCTCAACAGTGCAACAATTTGATTTATTATATATTTTGATCTGTTATCATTTATGAAGAAACAAAACTTTTTTTAGTAATTAATAATAGTAACTAAACTCAATAGCTGTTAGTTAATGAGAAAATCAAGAATCGAAGTGAATAATTGTTTAATCAGCTGCACGCTTAGTTAGCTCTTACATCTACATCAAGTACATTATTATTCAATAGGAAAAATAATCTCCTTGAGAATGATATATATATTCACACGATACAGTACAATATCAAGACAAAGATAAAATGTTGTTTACAAGTTACAACAACATATAAGATGCAGGGGTTCAATTACCTTAACTTCTTATTTTCCTCCAGTTCTGATAAGGTTGATAGAACAAAACAACCAGTACCTTAGGTTCATTTGACCTTACTTTTGTGGTTTTTTGCATTTTACCAGAACTGGGTTTACATATGTAATGTATATGTATGTCGATTGTAAAAGTTTTAACCAATAAGTCCCCGAACAAATGTAAAGCTCACTGCAGCTAAGCGGGCGATGCCAACAATGGTGTTAACAAAGGTTAACGGAGACACAAGGTTGCCATCCGTTGGAAGGCTGGCGTTGCATGAGAAGAGAGTTGTTGTCACCACAATATTGCAGTTAATCAGATCCTCCAGACTAATAAGTAGAGAAGGGATGACAATTGAAAACCCTCCGTTGCTGTTTGTTGTTGTACTGGCAACTACGTTGCCACTGCACCTCAGTTGCACAGTAGCATCTGCACAGGAAATATACGTCAGGGGATTCCTTTTAAGTCCATTTGGCTGCTTTGCAACACATGGAGCACAAATACAGAGTATACATGTCAAGGGCCGAAGGTATTTTTAATTTGGAGCAAAAGAGTGGGAGTGCTTCGATGCTCTTGTATTGAATTTGAAAATGAAGTTTCACTTTAGTTATATTTATGACATTTGACTCTCAATTGGTTAATAACAATATCGAATTAATTTTTAACTAAGAATCATATATATATGCATAGAGTCTTACTCGGAAACACGTTATTAGGAGTTGACAAACTGATGTTATTTCCCACGTTACATGGCACTGTACCGCTGATAACAGTAACGAGGCTGGGGCTGCCAAGCTGAGCATGAGCTATCGGCAAAACAACTCCGGCAAACATGAGGACTACTAATAGGACATACACCTTTACAGCCATGACTAGTAATACTACACCCAAGAAGCAATATACCAATGGGACATACACCTTTGCAAAGTCTTTTTAGTGAGTTTTTGTTAACTGCTAGACTGGCTGATTTTGTGCTTCTTGTTGCCCGAATTGGCACTCAATTTATAGGCCAATGGCATGCAAGTTGGGCCCAACTTTTCTGACAACTGCTGTGGTTATAAAATTTCAGCCTTATCACACCACAAAAACCATTCATTTCTGGATCAGGATTCGTTGCGCATGAGCTTTGATGTAAATTGCCTATATTAGTATGGTCCCAAGGGCCCAAAATATTATTTGCTATTTCATAGTGCTCGATCCTATCACTGTCAGCGCTTGATATGTAAGTCCATACACAAATATCTAACATCAAGGTTCGATATAGTAAACTAATTATGGTGAATGGGAACGAAATGGAGTAGATAATATTTATGGCAAATGTTATCTAAATATTTTGATATATATTTCATCTAGGCTAATTAGTGACACAAGATCGTTATATATTAATTAATGTTACCTAATCTTGATTTCTTGTTTCCATATTGTTTGACATAGTTGAGTTTTCCACCGTTAGATCCAGCTTTTGGTCTACACCGAACATAATGGTTTTCGAGTGATCGAAAATTTGAAATTTAACTTAAAAAGGTAATTTATAGATATTTAAAATTAAAAAAAAATACTCCTGTCTTATTTAAAAAAAATAACCCAAATTCCATTGTAGCCACATCAATACCGTACTTGAGTGTGCAGTGCATGGTGTTCAAGAGGAAGATGAAACACACCATATTTAAAATGTGAGATCCATGGCAGGCGCATGAACATTAGTCTATACTGGCAAGAAACAGAGTCTCTTGGCTCCGATCTTTTCACAAGTTCAGGAGATTAATCTTGCCGCCAGCTGCTCACTATCAGCACATGCGCATGTAAAACCATGCATTAATTGCACCAGTATAGGATGAAAATGTTGATAGATCAGAACACTGGAACAAGAACAAAAACAGGAACAAAAATAGGATGAAAATGTATAATAGGCCATATATATGTGTGTGTGACACTAATGGATCCTACCATTCAAATGCTAAAGGCACTAATTAATGAATCCTACGACTTAAATGCTAAGAGTGGATCCATTAAGTCGTAGGATCCATTAATTAGTGAACCCGTATAAGATGTAGCTTTGGCGATGGAAGCTCTCTCTTTGTTAGAGCGATACAAGTATAGTGCTAACAGTAGAGGTAATTTCTTATTTCACACAAGCCAAGGAATAGAATTATTTTGGCACATGATCTTCCTAATTGGGGGCGGGCGCAAATACAATTGTTGAATTTACTTTTCCTAATTAATATAATTTAGCCTACATTCGTTCAAACAAAACAAAAAAATTGAAGGTCAAATACTCGAAACACGATTGAATAATTTTTTTGTAAATATTTAAGTTCGAAGGATTTATTCTAATCTTTTTCAGAATAAATGGAGGACAAAAACAGAATATATAATACCCATGGTACCAACACATCAGTACCATATTTCAAACAATACCTTATACCTAAAAACTAAAAGATCCAATTTATTATGTCGTATTGGTGCTAGTCATATATGAAATCAAAATCTAACCATAACATCATACTTTTTATTCCCCACTACCTAAAAAAAGTATCACAGAAGAATATATATAATTTGGTCATTTGCAGAAAAAGGAAAGAAAATAAAACAGATTAATTCAAGCAGCCAGTCAGTGGATTTTTTCAAATCTAGGAGTGAGGTCTACTACTTTTTCTCTAAATGCTCCACTAAAGACCAGCATCGGATCGAAGATCTTCATCATCACAAGGTGGTCCCTAAGCCAATTTAACATAAGGATCGTTCATTTGAGCTTTGCACCAAAAGAAATCCAATGAAATAATTTGTTTTCGCAACTATGGATCCTTTCCCAAGCTAGCTTCTCCAATCAGCTCACGAGTTCCACAGTTTCCTGTCTTTTAAAGTGTATGCTCCTGTCAATTTGCTAAAGATCGTAAAGAGTTGCCACCCCCCCCCCCCCACCCCACCAAAAAAAAAAAAAAAAAAAAAAGGAAACAGAGTACATGTAAATGATATGCTACTGTGATACTGTCAATTTGTTATCAATTTTCATAGAGTATATAAATGAGTAACTAATAAACAAACAAACAAAACGTTTGTCCTTTCTTTTTCTTTTTCTTTTTTAAAAATGGTCTTGTAAGTAATATTAATTCTAATTAATAGTAATAACAATAAAAAAATTAATTAATCCGCCAACACTGCTATTCCAACATTTAGAGGACCCATATTATTTCGTTTACGTACCATTCACATTTGAATGCAAATCGAAACTTAGGAATAGTCACTGATCTCAATTAGTTTATCTTCTTCTGATCAAGGTCTTAAAAGAAGGAGAAAAAAAAAGTAGTTTATACCACAATAGCCTCATACCATTTGGTTCGTATCACAGCATTTAATAACAAGTAATTGTACATGTATAGAATGAAAAACTATTACAGGCCATATACCTGTGCACGGCACTGATGAAAAAAGATTGGAATGGGCTATGTGCTTTTTACCTTTTTAGTTTGTATCCTGTGAGACAAAAAAGATTTTTTTAATCTTGTTTTCAAAAAATTGGTCAAAGACACAAAAATGCTTCAATAATAAAGGTCACATATTCGAAATAATATTGAATAAATCTTTTAAAAAATTTATGTGAGAAAGCACATTTTTCATCTTATTCTCGAAAAAAAACAAATCCCTACGGTACCATACCTGGTGGCGAGGCCAGAAGAATTTTGAATGGGATTCACTCAAATAAATAATGATTAAATAATTATTTTTTATCGATATAGATAAAATTATCATGTCAAAAAATTGAAATTTTAATTACGAGGGTCATCAATGAAACTATCTTTGTATTTTAATGGGGTTCACATAGTGAATTTCATAAGAAAATGGTCCATATAACAATAAAGATGTGAGATATATATGTAAATATTGATTGGGAAAAATAAATGGGTGACATTGCGTCCTATCCATTTCATTTAAAACAATTAAACTCGCCTATGTAAACAACACTACCTAAAAACTAAAAGGTCTAATCCTCAAGTCTTATCCGTACTAGTCACACATCAATTAAAAATCTTATCAAAACATCATAGTTTGTACCTAATATGGTAAAAGAAAATATCACAAAAAAGTACATAAACAACTTGGTCATTTGAACTATCTTAAAAATAAACAACTTGGTCATTTGAACAAAAGGAAAAAAGGGAAGAACATAAAACAGACTAATTAAATCAAGAAGCCAGTTAGAGGATCGCTATTGAGAAGTGAGATCTACCGCTTCCTTTTCTTATATATTCTTTATTTCTTTTCTCTCTAAATGCTCCACTAAAAAACTGCATCCGGATCCATATTGTCTTCCAATGAGCATCTTCTCTTCAGAATATCCTTTTCGAATGCTAGCCGGCTAAACTAATACTTGGGCTTGATTATTAAAAAAATAAAGTCCAGTTATAAAACTGTGCATGGGTTATATCTATGTTGTATGGGAACAAGTACGGCGGTACGAAAATTTTTAATAATCTCCGGTACGAGTACGGCGATATATATATATATATTGTAAGACTAGTGACCGTTAATTGGTAATCCAAGTCCTTAATCTGTTTGAGTAATCATGATTAGTATTAATCATGAATTATATGATCAAGAAATTAAATAATTTAATTTAATAACAGTAAAGTTTGACGGGATCTCTGATTTGAGAACATAGAAATGTTCTATGAAAATTCTGGATATTTTTCTGTATAATTGCCACAAAAATCCGACTTCTGAATTAATCAAATTAATTTGATTAGTGAAATAGCTAATTTACAAAAGTGATTGTTAGAAATTTGTTGCACCAATGGCCACATGGCGCCACAGAGAATCTGGAGCAATTTTAATAAAAAAAAAATGAGACGAAGTAGTCTCCTCCTTCTGCCTCGTCTTCTCTTCTGACTTGGCGAATTTCTCGCCTCTCTCTTTCTTTTCTCCTTGAGCCATGGTGGCGTGGCTAACCCTCTGTGTATGCGTGCGTGCTGTGTTGTGAATGGTTGAGTGTGAGGCTGCCTCTGGCATGCCCAACCAGAGGTTGGCACCTCTCGACTTAAGACAGTGTTGACACGAGGGGACCTCACTCCCTCCTCTTCTTTCGATGGCGGCTGTTAAGGCCTGTGTCGTGACTCTTTAACTCCTCTCTCTCTCTTAATTGCCGTATTGAGGTAAGTTATTTAAGAATTTGGGAATTGGGGTTTGATTTGGGGCTGATTGAACGAAGAGATTAGAGAGGCAGTGAAGCTTGTAGAGGTAGTAACTCTCTCATTCTGTCGATTTCTCTCTTTGCTTTACTCAATTCTTTGTAGAAATGAGTTGATTCTAATACTCACGACTGTTAGGTCATCTGGTTTATGGAACTGTCCCTATTCTTAATAAGCTTGGCCTTGATTCTTGCTTTGGAAGTTCTTGAGTGTTTGAGAAGGTTTGTGCTGTCTCACGAGCAAGGTATAATTCCTATTTAATTTGATTTAAATTCTGTAAAATTAGGATTTCTTATATTAAGTGCCATTTTGGTTAATTGATGATGGAATTGATCACTGATGATCTGTGGTATTTATAAGTATGCACATGTGAGAGTATGATGGGTGTATATCTGTTATCTGATGAGTGTTGCTTGTTATCTGATATGTTATCTGGTATGTCTTTGAGTAACTGAGTGATATTCTGTGGAGTGTATGATGATTGGAACTGAGATTAGGCTCTGATATATTCTTCATCATAGGCACATGAATAATTATGAAAATAAATAGGTATAGATGTTGCATATGAGAACTGTTCCTGTAAGGAACATAAATTGAGACAGTAGCTTCTATGTAGAGATGTAAGTTACATGAAGTGTGTAGCATGACTGTGGTTATATACATATCTGTTAGTAGGTTGTATAAATTGTTCATGTGAATTAAGTATGCTTGTGCAATTAAGTCATGTCAGTATGTGTATTTTGATATTAAATACTGTCATGAGAAGAAAGAACTTCTGTCATGAAGTCGGAATTGTGTAAGATGCATGAGTAGTGGCATATCATCTCTGGCTACTGATTGCATATGAGACAGTGGTTTATTAAAGGCTTTTCATTCTTGTGGAACTGTTTTAGTTTGTTAGGGTTGAGTTATATACTCAAATTAGAGGTTGAAATCATTCTTATGCATAAATGGTATTTCAGAAAGCCATACCTGTAAATTAGAGCATGTCAGACCAGTAAATTTATTTATTTTGAGTTGTTGCAGTTCATGCATATTAAAAACTGTTTGTAGAAGTGATTTCCAGTGCACACTATCATATTTTAGTGAATTCTTGAGTTAGTTTCTATGTCTGCATGAATTATGAGTTAAAATTTTACTTTAGCATCTAATTAAGGTCTGAGCATGGGAAATGAGTGCATAGGTGGCTTGTCAGAGGTCATTTTGAGACTGCTAGCATTAATTTTTGGTGTTATCATGCAATTATGTAGTGACAGCAATTTTTAATTGAAATAAAAGCTTGTACTTGTGTAATTTCATGCATTTAAACATTTCTGAGGTGTTTAGTTGCAATTCTGAGTTGGAAATTAATGTGTTCATGTTATTGGTGCATGTCAGGGGTTAAATCAATTGAAGTTAAAATTAATTCTTGCATTGTTATATCATGTATGTTGAAACAGTGCATTTGCATAAGGTTTTTGGTGAAATAGGATTTCTTCTATGACTTGAAAGTTGATAGGTTATATTTTCATGTTATTAGATGGCATATAGTTGCATATGTATCATGGTACCAGTTATTGGTACAAGGGAATGGAGTCTAGTATCTTCTCTGGTGAGATATCATGTGCCAGGGACGAGTTTGTAAAGATAAATAATTTCTGAGGACCTTTGTGTAAATTTTCGAGGGCTTATTTGTGACATAGATTGGATATATAAAAGTTTCTGGGCAGTTGTGTAAGAAATAAGGGCCTAAGATTAATGGTGGGCTTTTGTGGAAATCTGAGTTGTTGGATGTCGGATATCGGAATAATTTGGATTATCGGATCGGATTTGAATCCGATTTACCTGTGTCGGACCCGTTACGGATCAATTCAGTCAGCTGGGTCAGGCTGACTGAGTTTGACCGAGTACTATATTGGATTTTTGGGCCGGATTGCTATTTTGGGCTGAAGAAAGGAAAAAAAAAGAAATAGTTGTTGGGCCGGAATTTTATTTCGACGAGCCTGCTTCTATGTGGGCTTAATTTCTGTGTGGGCTTGATTTTCTGACGGGCTTTTAAACTAAATTAGACTTTCAGATTTCGTTAGAGTCTAATTAACCATGAAAATATGTCTGAATAAATGAACAGATACTATGGCAATAAAGAGAAAATAAATCAGACTATCCGATCCCACATCAAACAACCAGTTACTGTTATGTTTTATTTGTTACTTGCCATTATATGACTTCTGTTATTTAATGTTGCTTAGTTTTAATCTAATTCTGTTTGTATTTATTGAGACTGATTCTGATTTCGATGAAATTGATACTTGATAATTCTTGATTATGATTATGATTGTGATTTAATTAAGCAACTCTTGTATTCTGTTTAACGATCGGGCAAGCAACTAAAATAAAATGAAAAGATTAATTCTGTTAATTAAACAGTTAAATGGATTAAGAACTTTTGGACTTGGAACAAAATTATAAGTCAACTAGTTAACTCGAACTGGAACTACCTAACCGCTAGTAACCAATGGTTTATTAAAACACCGTTAATTAACAGTAACGGATCTTGATCTGTGATTATGAATAGGATCAACTAGCGGAGGCTCCATCCAAACCAACTTTGAAGGTGCGGATTACACGAAATCTTTATTAGAATCTGGACAGTCGGTAACTTTAAATTCATGCATAGCATGTCGAATCATCTTTTGGAATTGCATTCTATTTTTGCATATAGCCAATAGAAGCCCTAAAATGATAAACTGCATGTTCAATTTATCATTCATTTGAATTTGAATAAATTGCTAAGTCTGAACTTGGATAACCACTTGACAAAAACGAATTGGATATTTCAGACTTAAAAAGGAATGGAATGGTTTCAAGGAATTATATGAATATTCTATCAAATGATAGACATACTTGCCTTGGAAATGAAACCATGCAAAACTCAGTCAGCATAGCATAACTCTCTCTGTTTATAACTCACTCAACCGGTGTTATTCGGTTTGGCCCCCGACCCGGCCAGAGCACTAGCGCTATTATTACTAGAATTCCCTCTGCCTGTTCTGTGCCATATGGTAAAATAACCAATGGATTTGGGAAGAGTTCTCTCTGTTCTGTAGGCATTGAGAACTAGAGTGTATGTTATTCTGTGAATTTGTATGCTTGGTTATTTTTTATTTGTTTCTATTGCATATTGCATATTTGCAGCATGCCAGTAGTCGGCCCATTTCATCTGGTGCCGTCGGTATGAAATTTTGATTCAAAAATCTTATGGATTTAAAATTTGAAATTTATTAATTGGATATTAGTCCAAATACTTAGATTCGTATAAAGAATCGTGTAACTGGAACTAAAACCCGCACTGAAATATTTTATTCTCATCCGCCGTTTGTTTTGCTTGTGCCTCATTAACTTGGGGATTTCAGGAGACGCGTAGTTTGCCCAGGCCAGCTATCGCGACGATCGAGTATTCGTTTCTTAAGTTCAAAGTCCGTGTGCCAATTCTAGAATGCGATGCCACTCTACTTATCTCTTTGGAAGCGCTTCCCGAAGTTTTTGTGTATCTGTATTTTGAGTTTCCTGGTTCGTCCAGCCCCAATGACGGCATGGTTCCTGAGCCCACACCCCTCTCGCAAGAGGAAGCGTGAAGAAATGTAGTTTGTTATGTTGTGTGATGATCCCCCTAGTTTTTAGTTGTGAGAGCGAATAAACAATAATAATTTGTATAATATGTGTAATAGCTTAAATAAACTGTAGTTTATCTTGAGGTACTAGCTGGGTCTAGTAACCACCGTATGTTTATGTTTTGTAAATAAGATTTGATCAATAATGTAAAATATCTGGCTTGTTACTTTGTGTATAAGAGATTGCTGGGATTTGTTTGTTTAGTTAAAAAAAAAACTGACTTAATTAGTTATACTTAAGCATCTTAGGATGTGAGAGTGTGATATATATATATATATATATATATATATATATATATATATATATATATATAGAGTTTTGCTATGGTGAGTTGCAACTCACCAAAGGGTTGGTGAGTTGCGACCAAAACTCCTAAATATAGTTCAAAACGGCTGATCCAAACCGTCCAATATGATTTCCCTATTAAAATCTCCATGCTGACCAAATTTTACAATTTTTCGAAATTTTTAAGTATTTTTTTGAAATTTTAGAAAATCGTTAATCTAATTAGTTCTGAACCGTTCAAAAACAGCAGTTTTTAAAAATCCGAAAAAAATACTTAAAAATCTCAAAAAAATATAAAATTTGGTCAGCATGAAGATTTTAATAGGGAGATCATATTAGACGGTTTGGATCAGTCATTTTGAACTATATCTAACAGTTTTGATCGCAACTCACCGACCCTTTGGTGAGTTGCAACTCACCATAGCAAAACTCTATATATATATATATATATAGTTTTGTTATGGTCCGTCGATAGACCTGTCAAACGTGGCTAATGGTCACGGAAATACCCCTAATCGTTATCGTTTTGTTTTATACGGCACGAATTATATTATCGTTAACCACATCGTTTATCATACAACACAAAAATCAATTTCGTAAATCGTTTCGTTTAAGTAAACGGTTTAAACGATTTAACGTTTATATGTAATTGAGCAAGGGAGAACTACGGTACCACACCCAATTTTTTTTTATCAAAGAAAATATTTTAATAAATAGCTGCTACAAAACAAAGAAAATTCATGAATTATCCAAGCAATTTGTCAAGAAAATTTCATTTTTCTTTGAGAAACAAATTTACATAGTGCTCATCTGATTAGATCATCCCCAAATGGTACAATCATCCCCATGCTAATAAAAAAAAAAAAGAAGAAAAGAAAAAAAAAACAAGAATGAACAACCATCCCCAAATTATATAGAGAAGTCACCTGATTAGATCGTCCACCCCTGCCCTAAGTCCCTGACCCCATGCTCATCAACCCTATCCCATTGTCAAAGCTGGGCCCCTACCCCCACCCCGTAAGCAACCCTTCTCTACTCCTCATCAGCACTGGAGTGTGGGATCCGCCTCCAAATCTCCTCCCTCCAGCTCCTCCTATGCTTCCATCTTCCACGCAAGAGATGATGACGTCGCCATCGCCGTCGTCGCGTAGTGGAGGGTGGTGCTGGTTCTTGCGGCTGCGCAAGAGGAGTGGTAGGAGGAGTGGTGCTAGCCATTGCTAGGATTTGTAGAGACTAGAGGGACCTGAATTTTTATTTTCTTTACTCTGTTTTTCTCTTTGCATTTTCTCCAATGGTGTAAAGAGAGAAGGGAAAGAGGAAAAAATGACTTGGGAGCCAGAGCGAAAGAGGAAGAAAGGAGGTCTCTCGAGGCACCTCCTCGTTTTCTCCGTCATTTAGTCTGCTATTCAAAAATTCTATACCAGTGCAATTCTATACGGCAAAACGAGATAACGGAAACGGTAGGGGAATAAACTGTTGACGTTTCGTTTGTTATACGTAGCATAATCGCCGATTCGTTTTTGTTTCGTATAATTATACGCGACATAATCGATTATCGTTATTCGTTTCGTTAATTCTTAACGTCACGGAATAACGATAAATGATTACCGTTGACAGGTCTATCCGTCGAGACTCAACAGAAGGTCTGTGAGTCGCGCCAAAAAACTTTTAAGATTTGGTTCAAAATGACCGATCCAAACCATCCAATACGATCTCCATATTGAAATCTCCATGTAGATCAAATTTTATATTTTTTTAAAAATTTTAATTATTTTTTTCGGATTTTTAAAAACTGTTATTTTTGAACGGTTCAGAACTAATTAGATTACCAATTTTCTTAAATTTCAAAAAATATTTAAAAATTTCAAAAGAAAAATATAAAATTTGGTCAGCATTGAGATTTCAATAAAGAGATCGTATTTGACGGTTTAAATCAGTCATTTTGAATCAGATTTAGAAGTTTTGAGCGCGACTCACAGACTCTTTAATGAGTCGCGACTCACCATCACAAAACTCAGATAAATATTGTTCTTGTGCTGTTTTTGTAAGTTAATTTTCAAAGTTCCTATTTTTGAAAATGACAAAATCAATATTTGCCGGCTATTTTTCTAAATTCATTTTCAACGTGCCTATTTATGAAAATTCCAAAATTCAGATTTTTACTAGTTATTTTTATAATTTTATTTTTAAGGGGTGTATTTATGAAAACAAAAATAAAGTTTTAGCAGGCCATTTTGGTAATTTCATTTTCTGCTTTGGTATTTATGAAAATAAAAAATTCGTCCTTTGACTTTTTTTAAATTTCATCTTAAAGATAGCTATTTATTAAAACCACGAATTCAGTTTTTGCTGGATATTTTCGTAATTTGTAAGAAAAATCAGAAAAATAAGGTTCTAATGCCTATTTTTCAAAATGTTTTTGATGTAACTAATTATGAAAATGATAAAATAAGTTATTTTTTGTTTTTTTTGTAATTTCATTTTCAACCTGCCTATTTATGAAAATGAGAAAATCAATATTTTCTAGTTTTTTTTATATTTTTTTAAAGGCAAATGCTAATGTGGACAGAAAAAAGCCCGGTTTTAAGCCCGGTTTCAATTTAGATAAATCATCGCCGTTGACAATTTCAAGGGTAAAATAGGTATCAGTATTTTCTGTTACTTTCTCCGTTATCCTCTGTTAACATGCTTTGTATTTTTTCCTCATCGCCTTCCGGATCCCTTCCTTTATCCGATAAATTTATTAATCACCGATCTTTACTTTGTTCGTCTCCTTGACCGAAACCTCTTCAAAGCCGCCGGCTCCGCCGCAATATTACCTCTCTTCACTCTCAGCGCCGCCGCCGTACATCGGAGGAAAGACCGAAACGAAGAAATAATTTGTTCATCGCACTCGGCCTCTTTTATTCTCTCAACGCTCCCGACTTTTTGTAAGTTTTTTTATTGCTGGAGAAAAATTATTCCTCTGTTGATCAACCTTATTAAAATTCAATGCGAGGAAGACCCATTCTCACAGTCCATCTGAAGTCTCTTATTCACCAATCGAGTGGTTCCAACAAAGTAAGTTTTTGCAAGAAATTATATCTCATCTCAGAAATTTATACAAAAACTAATGTGTGTTTATAGGCAACATAATTTTGTGCCAGGATGTCTTAATTGATTGTATTTATCAAATTTTAAGTTATATTAACTTTATCATTTCATATTTTCGTACCTGTGAGTATTTTTACAAATTAATCAGAATTCGACTGAATTCTGAACTATTTGGCTATGGAATTAGTAATATCCACTTATTAAAGATATTGTTATCCATAAACAAAATCCATGCTGAACTAGAAATTGTTATCCATAAAAACCAAAATTTTCCCATGCTGTTAAAGATCTGGTACACATTTCAGTAAAATTAGGGCTTAAAATTCAATTTTTGGGTTTTGACCTTCAAGGGGTTAAATTGTAAATCAGAAACATTAGCTGGATGTTTTTTGTGATATATATACATGATTCTATCTTTGTAAATCCGAATAATCTCAGTCGGTTAATTATTTTTCATATTTAATCTAAAAATCCAGAAACGTGTAGCACCTCTTTGATTCTGTCTGTCGAATCTATTTTTGTCCTAATTCTGTTCATTAAGCTTTGAGTATTTTATTTAGTGAATGTTCACCATCTTTAATTCTTTACTGATATTATGTTTGGAAATTTAATTATTTATGAGTTAGGACGTTGAGTCAAATTTTGTAAAAATTATTTTTTTTCCATTTTGATTTCTGATGTCAATTCATCATTGATATATTGTATAACAAGTTGGAGGCAAATTTGGGCTAAATGTGCTATAAAATTTATCAATCATGGTTTTCGATTATTGGAGCTTGATCAACCTTATTAAAAAAAAAAGACTCTACTTTAGTGTTTTTGAAAACACTGATAGACAAATCCTAAATTGAGTGCTATATTGTCAATCTCAATTTGGAGTACAAATCCCCTTTTCCTCAGATTGCTTATTAAACCTTTTAATACGCATGTAAAACATTTGGCTTATTATCTCTTTTTAATTACTATTTTGGTCTTGATTTTTCACTTTTGTTTTTTATATCAAGAATGTTCACAGAAGTTACCTCAAGCACATTATTCAATAATATATGTGATTAAGAATTTTCATAGGAATTACTCAAATACAGAAGTCTAGCCTCTATGACATACATTATACAAGTACATGTATTATTTCTTAACCTAATTGCACAGGTACTTGTATAACGCTGATGCACCTTTTTGAGGAAAAGAAAATCTTTTGAGAAAATTTCCTAATGCACCTGAAGCTAGGACTGTGCAAAATTTCACTTTCTGAAATATGAATTAGCATCACATAAATATGATCAGCTTAAGATAGATGAGTTACATCAGATTATGAAATATGTTCATCCTTGATCGACCCCGTCATACTCTCTATCATCTGTCAATATGCCCTAACTTTTTCTACTTTCATGTGCCCGTACAGTTTAATTTCATTGATAAAACTTGAAAATAACCAATGTTAAATATCAAAATTTTCATGAGTGATTCAGTGCAGTTACCAGTCAGGGCAAAATGATAAGTCTCATGCAGGATACTAGGATGGCACCTGTATACATACTATGGTGTGAGGCAATATAATTTCTATTGGTACTATACCCATAAAAAAAAAAATCCAATACATGTGTTGATTTCATGTATGAGAAGAATGTATTGGGTCATATATTATCGGTAGCATTTGCTGGTGTCACTTGTGTCAAATTTATACTGACCCAATATTATCGGTAGCATTTGCTGGTGTCTCTTGTGTCAGATTTATACTTTTTCAATACTGATTACTAGTCTGTAAACAATCCCAATCTTTCCATCTCTGTTTCATTATGCTGCTCAACTTTTATAATTTTACCCTTAATGTTTTGCTGCATTAACTCTAAATGTTTCCAAATGATTTTCATTTTACATAATTTGGTACAACTGAACTTACAATTTGTCTAAATGTGGCATCTTTTAGTTGAATTAGTTCTTTAGAAGACAGAGGCCTTTATAAGCGGGATGATAATTGTCTAAATGTGTCATCTTTTAGTTGAATTTGTTACAACTGAACTTACAATTTCTCTCATGCACGAACCATTTCATATATTCAAGTTATTTGGTTGAAATGTAGATTCTTGTTCCCTGTCATGTCTATCAATGAAGGAGACACACCACCTGGCCATGGATGCATATCAAAGAAGAGATATAGGCGAAAGTCTGAAGTGTGGAAGCATTTAGATGTCTTACCAAATGATGAGAGAGCTATCTGCAAGTATTGCAGTAAAAGCTTGTGTGCAAATACAAATATGGGGACATCCCATCTCTGAAACGACATATCAAAGTATGCAAAAGACTTATTGAAGGAACAACTAGCGAAACCCCATCAACAAGACGGGAGGAGGTTAGAATTTATCTTAAATACATATGAATATCTTGTGTGTATAAGAGATGAACTTAAGGATCAATAATTCAACATAACTTGTAATCAGAAGATTAGTGGAGGAAGCTAAAGATACCACGAACCTTTAATCTACACCATCAGGAGATTAAAAAAAAAAGTTGACTTATCTAACTCATACATAGCTGTGACTATCATTAATTAATTCTCTTGTAGGATCGTTTACATACCACATCAACACCACTGAAGCCACTTGGCAAGTTGCATTCTCATAAAGAAAACAACATAGGAGATGCAGCCAAAGGAAAGGTTGAAAGTGCTAATGTAAAAAATTTTAGTAAATATTCTGATGGGCAACATAGGGTTGATGATCCAATTGAAACTACAAATGCTGGTGAGCGACAACAAGGCGAATCAAATGCTTTTATCTTTACTGAAGAGGAAAGGAGGCTCCAGGTTTTGTCTTTTTCTTATTTTTAATAATAAAAATTCATTTCATTTTGATTATAATCACCCAAGTAATGCATGTAAAACCCACTATTTTTTTTTCCCATTTTGCTGACTTATCGACAAACCCCACTTGTATGCACATAATAAATTTGGTTAGTTTGTACTTCAAAATCAAAGAGCAGCAGCAGCATGATGCCACTTGAGATATAATATAGTTGAATTAAAATCACTAAAAAATTCCAATATTTGACAGATTTGCTCGTGTTAGCTCAATTGTGCTTGCTGTTCATGATGCAAGTGATGTGTTTTTAGAGATGTGAAAAATGTCAAAATACAGTGGTTTGTAGGCAATTACTGATGTTGCTTTTTAACTTTTTGTTTTCTCTGCCTACGGGCTTTCTTTTTCAAAAAAAAAAATTTTTGTTTTCTCTTGGGTGCTGCTTCACCTCATCTATTATTTGTTCTAGTTTCTGAAAACAAACAATTTATACAATTTCTAGATGACATGTGTGATCATTGATTTGGAAATCAATCTTTAATTGCTGTTTTTGAAAATTAAAGAAACACTAAGCTGGTTTTTTGTGATCGGAGAAAAACAGTACATAGACATTCAATGGGACCATCAAAAAATACATTTTGACATACCACCTTGAAGCAATTGATCTCTATCGAGATGAGTCCAGAAAAATAATGAACAATACCATATACACAGTAGATAGATATTAGTCAAGAAAAATAATGAACAATACCATATACACTCAGCAAAAAGGTATTTTTGACAGTTTACAAAATATTTTTTATTTCATCACTGGTTAAATAGAATTGTAAAAAAAAAATACTGTAGACACTCCATGGTCAAACAGTTTTTTTGCAAAATTTTCAGAATTTTCAGACTTACAAATTAATTATAGAAAATATTTGTAATCAGACCAAACCTGAATTTCCGATTTGCATACCAGCAAATGAATTTTCGATTTTCGATTTGTTTCTGATCTATCCAGTTCTTTTATTTCTATATATGATATGATTGCGTCAGGTTTTATAAAACAAAGAGAGAATATTAGTGAAACTTTCATATTTGTTTCTTCGGGTCTCTCTTATTTTCTGATTTTCCTATCATTCCCAAGTTAATTTCAGTTCTTTATTATTAAAATTTGTAAATAATTTCATCGCAGGATAAGCATGCCGATGTCGCATCGTCAGCATGACTTTCTCGAGTGAACATGAAGCTTTTAAATTTTTCAATGATTATGCCAAGAGGAAAGGGTTTAGCGTGAGGAAGAGTATCATTGTGAAAGATAAAGCAAATAAAACCATCACAGGATAAGCATGGTGATGTGGTTATCTTTGACAGCACATATCAACTTAACCAGTACAATATGATTGTTGTTCCATTTCTTGGCTGCAATCATCACCGCAGCACGATAATTTTTGCATGCGGCATTGTCTCGGGTGAGAATGATGAGACATACCAATGGCTGCTTGAAGCATTCCTTGAGGCAACTTTCCAGCAACATCCAGACTCAGTTATAACAGATGGTGACCTTGTCATGGGTAAGGCCATCAAGTCTATGTTAAAGGGGACAACACATCGAATATGTTCATGGCATATGGAGTGTAATGCCAACAAATATATCCATGATGAAACTGTACTAGCCAAGTTTCATGAGTTGGTGTACATATGCAGTCTTGAAGAATTTGAGGAAAATTGGAAAGATTTTGAGAAGAAAGTCAGTGAAAGGTTGCCCAGCAGGCAGTGGCTGCAAATGATCTATGGATTGAAAGAATCATGGGCCGTGGCTTTTCTAGATAAGAAGATGTTCCTAGGAATGTCAAGTACTCAGAGAAGCGAGGGTCTTAATTCAGACCTTCACAATTACATCAATGGTAAAATGTCTCTATGTATGGCCGTCAAGCAATTTGAGCGATGCTTGACGCACAAGCGCACCAAGGAGGCTGAGTTTGATTGCATAGCCTTTCAAAAAGAACCAGTGTTACAAACCCCTTTCCCCGATCTCGAAAAATCTGCCGCACGCAGTTACACTCCGAATATCTTCCATATTGTTCGAGATGAAATGGAAAGGGTAGTGGGACTTGTGGTGGCAGCAGTAGAATGGCATCAAAGTAAATGGTTTCCCGAAAAGAAAAGCCTGAATCACAGTACATTGTGCATTGCTCTAGGATTCAGGATGATGTGGACAAAATTTCATGTACTTGTGCAAAGCTTGAATGTGAGAAAATTCCGTATAGGCACATCTTGTTGTGTTGATACACATGAAAGCTACATGCATACCTCGATGCTGCATCTGTGATAGGTGGACCAAACATGTCAAGTCTGCATTCCCTTCAGATCGGGAAGGCGGTACATTCAATGTTTCCAACCACTGTCGGAGGTTCCATGAGTTGAATAAGGCAGCTATGCCATATCACTATGAAGTTGCCAAATCCCCTGCGGACTATTTGAAGTTAATGGAATCAATAGAACAACAAAAACAGCAATTTGAACATGTGCATGACAAGAAGTTTGCAGGGAGTTCTAAGGTCAAACAAGATGTCAAAGAAGATGTAAAATCACTACCAACGATTGGCAACCCCAAGCCAGTTGTAACTAAAGGCGCGCCGAAGAAGAATAAGAAGAGGTATGAGAGGATTAAGTCAGCCATTGAGAGCAAGCGAAAGAACAAATGTGGACGTTGTAGGCAGCGAGGACATAACCGAAAAACTTGTCAACTCCATCGTCAGGTTAGTATTGTGCTTTCTAGTGACTTTATCTTGTCTTGGTAATTCAAAATGATATATTATTCTTATTTTCCAGGATGCTGCTGCTGCCTCCATTGAGGAGTTGTGCCATGAGGGTAGAGGCGATATACTTGGTCCACAAAGTAGCTGCAATTAGGTATTGTTTCTATAGCTTGGAATTTAAAATACTTTTGGATAGCAATAAATGATGAAATGTCAAGGAATATTGTGCATAAGATTCATTTCTGGATGTTCTTGCTGTGTTTTCTTGGTTAAATTCCAGTGTGAATCATTTTCTAATCTGATATGATTTCTATATGACATGTGGATGGAATAGTAAATTGTTATATTTCCTGAGCAATGTGAAATAGGAATTGTGTTACTACTCTTTTATCCTTTCCAGCATATTTTTGTGAGCTTACAGGTTCTGGATGCAAATCCTTTGAGACTTGAATACTTGATGTCAAGATATTCAAATATGAGACTAGTGTTAATTTCCATTGATAGTTATCAGCATGAATGAAAAATAGCGAGTTTGTTAATAGTGATGCTTATGTTGTTTTTATATTTTTTTTAATGCTTACTGTTATTTATTTTCTTTATTGTCGAAATTGTAAAGTTCAAAGATAATTGCTGGATTACTATTACTCACCGGATGCATGTATAAATCGGACCTGTTTTAATGAATGTTCATCCAGTTTCTATGTCTCCTCTCTTTTTTTTAATAGGCCTTGCCGAATTTTGGGCTTTTGATTATTTACAAATTCATTGATTATGCTTAATAGGTATATCTTAACAGACTTAGGTTCTTGGTTAGTAATTTGAAGATGTGGCATATATAGTAATAACAAGGTTGCTGGTACGGGAACATAGCAGATATAGGTACACGGTTTGAGTTTTGACTTGGGAATGGGTTTGTTTGGTACCGATACAGTGAAGTGAAGTAACCAATACAAATGGTGCATGGGAGGTTTAATATAACTAGGCATAAGGTCGGTATGAGGGAAACCGGTACAGGTAAGTGCAGCGCCTATGAATGATATAGGCACCAGTCAATATCAGGTTGCATGCGACTTGGCTGGTTTTCATTGGCTTACACACTGATTTGATGTGATAAATTGAGGTTTGTTTAGTACCGCTATGGATATGCTTATCTCAACTTATGGCAATTGGACCCAATTGGACCGATCTAACAAGACAGCTTGTGCAGTGTATGGTCAGTACAGGGAAGACAATTGATACCAATTGAGTAAGGTTAGACAAATACAGGGGTTAGTACGGCTTAGAAGTAGGTGTAGGGACTGAATCTGGGCATGACAGGTGGGAGTTTAGTATTTGGCAGCAAGATATCGGTACAAAGTCGGTTCAAGGGAAAACGGTACAGGAGTTTGGTATAAGGATCAGTTGACACCCACTATCTTTATTTTAATTTTGAAGCAGCGAGGATGGTACAAGTGGCTGGTACAAGTACTAGTTAGAGTGAGATTGGTTATTTTGGTTTGAGGCAATAAGGCCGGTACAGAGAAGCATCTGGTACGGGTTCTAGGTCGGTACAGAGATGGTTAGTATTGAGGTATGGGTTGGCTTTTGATGGTTGTGAATCCGGTACAGGGAATGGTACCCGCAAGGGTTCTCATCGGTTCAACCACTGGTTTGATATAATGGATTGAAATTCGTTTAATATACATGTGAGTCAGGACGCACAAGTTAAATCTTAACACTATAACAAAACCTGACTAAATCTACATGTATATACATGGCACTGTACAACATTCGCATTTATTGACAAGTCTAGCATCCTTACATTTACAACTCATCATTCAGCGTTTCATTTACATAATTATTACATTTGCACAATTTAGATTGCAAACAATATCATTTATTCATTGTATGGCACCAGTAGTATATTACATATTTATCTCCTTAAAAGAAAAAAAGACAGAATTAATACAGACTATCAATTTGAGATGTCAATTTGAGAAATTATATAATACAAACTTTTTCTACACACTTTACTATTACTGTTACATACAAACAATAAAGTTAGTACCATATCAGATATGTACACAAGTTTAACATGGCATCTATTTTCGAACTTTGCATCTTGCCACTATTTATGTACAGAGAATTGTGAATAGATATCAACTTAATACACGATTCTGACATCCTATCATGCCTTCATCTTTAGAGTTGAAATGAAATGTAAACATCAATCAATTTGGAGCATTGTTTACAAAATTATAATACTAATTTCATTATTACATACAGAAATATAAAGCTTTTAAATTCCTCTTGGGTATCTGTCATAAGAAAGGAAACCTCAGTTAGTATAGTAAGATGGAATACAACGATATGCGCACAATAACATAATAAGATTACATCTCAATTGGAGTCACACACTAACTAAAATGAATTTCCAAAAGGGTTTCCAGAAATGCCCCTGGTATTTCCTTTTATTCACTGTTTCAGTTAGAGATATGATTTATAAAATAAAGAATGAGGTACTAGAACAACATGCTCACTGCAAACAAGATATTCATGCTGTTCTTAAAACATGTTTGCAATGAAACTCTGAATTTGACTATTATTTCACAAAACAGAAAGGGAAAAAACTGGTTTTGTCATCTATATTATACAGTATTCCAGTGTCACCTAATATCAATTCACACAAATCTATATTTTACCTATCTTTATCATTTTACAGGGCCATGAAATTCATTAGTCTAATCTAATTAGAGAGGACTTAATAGAGTTGTAAATGCAAAACATACTCATGAACCATTTCTATTGTTTCCATCATACTTATCACATTTATTATATCCAGATATCCCTTTTTTTTTTAGCCCCTGACAGTGAATTAACATGCAGCATTTTTTCGAGCACAAACAATATGCAAGGCTTTCAACACAAAACGTTTAACATGCATGAGAAAAGAAATGAAATGAAATTTAAGTAAATGTTCACATAAGTATTCAATTAAAATCAATTTATACACAATAGCGTCTGAAATAAACTTTCACTTGCTTTTCTAATTGAGAATAAACGTCTTGAAATGAGAAGGCTAATTCCATGGAGTCATTTACTCTATGCTGAAGCCACTAGCATGATTTTTGGTATGTTTTCACACACTGACCCCTAATTTTGTCTCCTATGAAAGAAGTTAGGCTAGTAATCCATTATAACATAAACACTAATTTTCTATTCTTTTAAAGAATAACATGCTGGAAGTTGTTATCGTGAGGAATGACAAGTCAAGGTTTAAACACATACAAATAAAGGATGATGGATAGGATAACTTGTGTAATTTACTTAATAAATGTCTCACTTGACTCATTGAAGTACTGATTTGCATCTTGATCTAGAGAAACACAATGCAATTATTTTCTTCAATAAAATTATTTTGAGGCTAGACTTCTGTATTTGAGTAATTTCTATGAAAATTCTTAATCACATATTGAATAATGTGCTTGAGATAACTTCTGTGAACATTCTTGAAATTAAAAACAGAAGTGAAAATCAAAACCAAAATAGTGATTAAAAAGAGATAGTAAGCCAACAAATGTTTTACATGCGTGTTAAAAGGTTTAGTAGGCAATCTGAGGAAAAGGGACTTGTACTCCAAATTGAGATTAACAATATAGCACTCAATTTATACCAATCAGGATTTGTACAAGTAAGATGCAAAGTTTCCTTACCTGATCGCTAGGATGGACTGTTGAAAAAGGAAGCACGAGCAGTGCTGTCAAGGCTAGCGTGTCTTATACCAAACAAATCAAGAGAGAGAAATTAGCATCGATTAACAAAGAGAGAAGGAGAATAGCGAAAATTATAGAAATCGTGGTCGGTGCTCCAATATTACCTCAAATAAAAAGGTGCGCCATGGCGAAATGAAGGGTTTGGAGTTGGCGACGGCGAAGTATGGATCACGACGGAGCATGACATGGAGAAGGAGAAAGCACTCTCATGTGAGAGGAGAAATCTGGAATTTGACCTGATAACTGCTCCGAAATTTTGGGCACCACCAATTTTGTTTGTCGATGTTGCTCCGATTAATTTTACCACCAAAATATTTTTGAAGTAATTTCCGCAATGTTGTTTTAGAAGACCGCATTTTGGTAAATCACACGTGGCATTTCCTGACTGGTTGGTTTCATGTGTCATGGATCATGTCCATGGATATATGACATGGATAACTTGAGTGCTGCATATTCTAGCAAAATTTAGTCATGGATCATGTCCATGGATATATCATATATGTCGATTTATTCGCCAAATATTATTGTACATGAAAAAGTATCATAAAATTTCATTTATCAAATTGTAAAATTGGAAATATTTTGTCCTAAATGAAATATTAAATCTTTAACCTATTACTTATCCAAAATGAAATTTTTTAAATTGTTTCAATGATTTAATGGACAAATAAATTGTTTCAACGATTTGACGAGTCGCTCCATCAAACCCGATTATATCTATAATTCAAAAGTTTAAATAACCAATCTAAAACACTTAAGTTGTCATTTATATCCATCAAATTTATTTATTTTTTCAAATAACCAAGCTAAAACTACACGTGATTATAGATATAATTTTTTACCATCTTACAAATTATTACTACAATTTCATATTTTAAGATTAAAGGTTGATTTAAAAAATTGTCAAATTTATCAGTCAAATTAAATCCCTTAAACCTTAAATAATTTCATCTGGACTGTTCATTTTCTTTTCTTTTTTTTTTTGTTAAAAAAACGACAAAGCGACTTTAGCCGGTCTCTTCCTTCATTGTCGAATGCTGTAATTTCATCTCTACTATTCATTTCTTTTTTAAAATTGAAAAACGAAAACAATTTCATTTGGACTGTTCATTTTCTTTTTTAAAACAAAATGACTTTAGCTGGTCTATTCGTTCAATTTTTAAAAGTTTAACGCTTTAATTTCTTCTGGATTGTCTTTTTTTCTTTTTTAAAATTAAGAAACAAAAATAATTTAATCCAGATTGTTTATTTTCTTGTTTTAAAACAAAATAACAAAGTGACTTTAGCTGGTATGTTTGTTTATTTTTAAAGAGTCTAACGCATTAATTTCGTCCGAACTTTCTATTTTCTTTTATTAAATTAAAAAACCAAAATAATTCCATCTGAAATGTTCATTTTCTTTTTTAAAAAAAATGATAAAGCGACTTTAGCTGGTCTCTTCCTTCATTTTTAAAAAGTCGAAGGCTTTAATTTTCCCACCAAAATATTTTTGAAGTAATTTCCGTAATCTTGTTTTAGAAAACCGCATCTTGATAAATCACGTCACGTGGCATTTCCTGACTGGTTGGTTTCATGTGTCATGGATAGATGACATGGATAACTTGAGTGCTGCATATTCTAGCAAAATTTAGTCCATGGATCATGTCCATGGATATTTGTCGATTTATTCGCCAAATATTATTGTACATGAAAAAGTATCATAAAATTTCATTTATCAAATTGTAAAATTGGAAATATTTTGTCCTAAATGAAATATTAAATCTATACGTGATTATAGACATAATTTTTTACCATCTTACTGTGGGAGTGGAATAAGACTTAGATTCACCCCCCTTAAGGTTCGATCTCTGTACCGAGTATCTCTTGACGACAAGAGAACCAGAACAAGAGTCGCTTCTTACGAGGGTTTATTAATTTAGCGGATCATTTCTTTCCAATAGGTGCAAGTCCCTATTGTTAATTACCCCGTAGTTGCCTACGAAAACCTCTGATTAAGAGATCTAAAAAATTATATGTAATAGGCTAGGAAAATCGTCTCTAAAATAATTTTGTATTTATGTGGGGTTTATTTCTTTTGGCTTAGACCGGCCTCAATTGATGGTACAAGATCTAATTAACGAGACCTAATTGAGGACGCTTAATTATTTGATAATTTTTTTTATTAAGAATTTTATTTGAGATAGACTTGGTTTTGGTTTTCGTGTTGGAGTATGGTTTTTTGGTCTTGAGTTTATTTTGGGCCTTTGTAGGATTTGGATTTGGATTTTGAGTTTATCAAGGCTATTTTGGGCCATTTGAATTTGGATTTGGTTTGGGTTGTTTAAGGCTATTTTGGACCTTTGTGGAATTTAGATTTGATTTGGGTTTCATAAGACTATTTTAGGCCTTTGTAGAATTTGATTTGAGTTTCTCGGGACTATTTTGGGTCAGTTGTGAGAAATGGTTCCTGAGACTATTTTGGGTCACTTATAGGAACGTTGTTTTGGTAATCCTTGGGACTATTTTGGGTCACTTGTAAGGATTGATTTCCGGAACTATTTTGGGTCACTTGTGGAAACAAAATTTTCAGGTTCTCGGGGCTATTTTGGGCCAATTGTGAGAAGAATTTTCGGGACTATTTTGGGTCTCTTGTGGAAACAAAGTTTTGGGTTCTGGGGGCTATTTTGGGCCACTTGTGAGAAGAATTTTCGGGACTATTTTAGGTGTCTTGTGGAAACAAAGTTTTGAGTTCTCGGGGCTATTTTGGGCCACTTGTGAGAAGAATTTCCGGAACTATTTTGGGTCTCTTGTGGAAACAAAGTTTTGAATTCTCGGGACTATTTTGGACCACTTATGAGAAGAATTTCCGGGACTATTTTGGGTCTCTTGTGGAAATAAAGTTTTGAGTTCTCGGGGCTATTTTGGGCCACTTGTGAGAAGAAAGGTTTGAGTTCTAGGGGCTATTTTGGGCCACTTGCGAGAAGAAAGGTTTGAGTTTCATTTCTTAGATTTGAGTTTGGTTTTAGGTTTCTTACTTTTGATCTTTTTATTTTTAGGTTTTCGTTTCTAGATTTGTGGCAAAGGTTTTGGTTTCTTCTGTTTTGGTTTCTGGATTTAAGCTTGTTTTTCAGTTTGGATTTAGTGGTTTTCTGGGTTTTAGGTTTCTAGCTTTCATAATTTGGTTTTAGGGCTAAGGCCTTGATTATTTTGGATTTAGGTCTAAAGGATTTGGCTTTGGCTTGGATTTTGAGGTTTTAGGATTTGGCTTTTTAGCTTGAGATCCAGGGTTTTCAGTATTTAGCTTTTGGTTTGAGTTTCATGTTTTTCTAGAATTTGGCTTTTGGATTTAGTTTCAGGGCTAATTTCGACTTCCATGAAGAGTTCGTCTTTCATCAAATGTAGAGGTTTTGGTTTTGATTTTGGGTTCGTATTTTGACTTTTAATTTTCTGAAGTTTCTCTTTGGGTTTTATCATTTTTTGCAATTTTCTTTTATTTTTATTTTTAATTTTAAACTTTTGAAATTTATTTTTATATTTCTGGTAATTTTAAAATTATTCTTATCTTGAAAGTGTTTAAGTTTTAATTTTAGAAATTCTATTGAAAAAGATTTAGTGAATTTATTATTTCCTAAGATTTTTTTTAAAAGATTTATTTTTATATTTAAAGTACTTCAAAAATATACAAAAGGTCATTATATTTAAAATGCTTGATTTCAAAATTTCCCTTTTTTTTTAATACTTATATTTGACTTTGAAAATATCCTCTTGAAATCATTTTTTTATTTCGAAAATATTTAGATTTCTGATTTTAGAAATTTATTAGAAAAGACTCTAGTTATTTTGTCAATTTTCTAACCTTTTATAAACTCATTTTCATAACAAAATATTTCAAAAATACAAAAGACCACTATTTTGATAGAATTTTATATCAAAATATAAGTAAATTTGGTTTATTTGGATTTTTAGAAATTTTTGAATATTTTATTTGAATTTTTCTGAGTTTCCTGCTTTTTTTAATTAATTTTTAAAGTTTTCTGATTATTTGGAATTTTCTGATTGGTCCATTTAAGCACAAAGGGCGGACACGGCGCTGACTGGGCGCTGAGATGGTACTGACGTGGAAAGAGGAGTTGGGCGCCAGATTTGACCATAAGAGGAAGAGATTTTTTACAGCCAAGCCCCTTCACTTTTTTTATTTTTCACTCGAGCCCCTTTCGTCGGAGTTTCGACGATCCCGGGCACCATTGATGATGAAATTAAACTCGTTGGACTCATGAGGTTGAGGAGAGTTTAAAATTGGCCTCCATTTCTGTCGCGTCATCTCAATTTAATGAAAAAGTCCTGAGTTGTCTGCATCAGTTTTAGATTTTTATTCGATTTAACCCCTGTGTTTTCGTATTTCTATTTTCCGGCGACCGGAGCCATTGCAGCTGACCAGAGATAGCTTGTTAGAGTCTTGAGAGTGGGGAGAGTACGAATATGAGCTTGATTTGTGTTGCGTCGACCCAATTTAGTGGGGCCACCTCGAGTTTGGTACGGGACTGTGAGCAATTGGTACCGATTGGTATCGAGAAGAATATTGAAAAGTCCCGGGCTTTATTTGGTTTGAGTTTAGGAATTGCACTTGCTTTTATTCTGTTTAATTTTCATTTGCATATGTGTACCGCTGCCTAATTGCTATTGTGTTCCTTAATAATTGTGCTAGTGATGATCCTGGATAACACATCACGTTTTGGATCTCGTTTTTGTATTAATTGTGGTCAGGTACAAATGATTCATACTTGATGTAGTTTTATCTGACATGGCATATGCTTGGTACGTAGTATCACTTTAGGTATTTTGTAATGCTGACTGCCATTGCAAATATGCTTACTTGACTTAATCTTAATTGCACAGAATGGCAAACAACAATTATCTAATAATTAAGATATCATTCCTTTTCCTAATCTTTAACAACATCGCTTGCTACTGTTAAAAGTAAAGTTCAGACTTCTTTTGAGGAAAAGGAAGTTTGTCATACCAACAATTGACCATTAAATGGAAATTAAACAGAGAGCAACCAAGTATGCAAAATATGCAACTTAACATATGAACAAATTACTATCTTCTAACAACAGCCTTTTACCATTTTTCCAATTAGTCCTCTGGTTTTTATTTCATCACCAACTATATGCAAGACATGTAAACTACAGTATTTGCTTGAATATACAACTTCAAATCTTAAGATACGTAAACTAACAATCTGGTTCAGGAATCTTAAATAACCATACTTCCTTGTTATTATATACTTTTATTTATTTATTATTATTATTATTTTTTTTTTATCTATGCAAGAACTTAACTCAAATTGTTTCATCAAATTCATTACTTTTCCATTTAAGTACAGAACTTATACGACAAATCTGATAGGAATTTGGCAGCATAACATTTAACATCATAGGTTATTCAAAGACTCCTCAATTTGAGCTACTTAAGCTCAAATCATAGAAATCCAGCCTAAAACCGAGGAACCCTCAGCTTAGACTATAATTTACGCCTAACAGGAGGAACCCTCAAGTTAGGCAACCTCTCCTCAGTCTATCTCTGAGGAAACCTCAGTATAGACCATGGGAGAAGAGGCGGGGAGTTGAAAAGTGAAGGGAGACAAGCAAGACAACCAATTGGTGTTTCAAATCAACTTTTTTAATTCTCACATAGAAATTTACAAACTGAAATTCTCTAATTCTACCTTTCTCATGCCTCTCTCCACTATTTGATGAAATGTCACTCTCTCTCTCTCTACCCTCCTACCTATCTTTATAGAACTTCTCTTTTGATTTCTAGTTTGGGGGTTGGTGGGGGGGGCTGGTGGTTACACGGAGGATCTTTTCTCTGTTGAAATCTAGGGTTTATATAGGCAGCCATTAAGGTTACACCTCCATGGTCGTGGTTTGATTTTCCTTCTCTGATTTTGATCCGAGGGCTGTTGTAATTGCGTGAGAATTAAGCCGCATTTCTCTGGCGTGAGAAGCAGCCACGTCATTCCAGTAAATTCGCAGAGAGAGTGCCTTCCTCCCTTCTTCCCTCTCTTTTTTTTTTTTTACGGTTTCACCATGGCCAAATTTCACCCATCGATTTTACCTCTTCTATTATGTTGGAGAGGGAGACTCTTCATGTGGGGTCCATTTGTCATATTTAATGAGGGAGTAAGAGATAGGCGGGTTGGGTTCATGGTGCACCAATTAACATTTCAAATTTCACTACCTTTTTGTGTATGAACCATGTGCATTCAACAGTTTTAATGGGATGGTAAATCATCCATGGGGGCAGCGACACCCCTGGCCCCCTGGATCCGCTGCAATGAATGCACCCGATATTTCCTTCTGATTTTTCTGTGATTTTCATCCAATTCCTTGATTTAACATATTTTTCCTTAATGTCAATCCTAAATAAATTATTCGGAGGCCTTCCCTTGGGTATTTTCGCATGAAATTTTATGGGTAGACTCAGAAAAATATTAGAAATTTAATGGTTGAAAGGTTTTTTCAAAATTCGTCACGTATTTATTTCGGTAATTTTATGGATTTTTGGGGTTTCTTTATAAATTTTGGGGTTTCTGTTGATATTTTTGGGATTTTAAAATCATGATAATTCATCATAATTTATAGGGAATTTTATAGTAAATTTTGGGAATTTTTGGAGTTTGTTTGATATTTTTTACAATTTGAATTTGATTTTTTGCAGTTTGAATTTTGGTTTTTCGCGACTTGAACTTGGGTTTTCGCAACTTGAATTTGGTTTTCAGTGTTGAATTTTTAGGATTCAACACTTACAAATTATTACTACAATTTCATATTTTAAGATTGAAGGTTGATTTAAAAAATTGTCAAATTTATCAGTCAAATTAAATCCCTTAAACCTTAAATCCTTGAAAGACATTGCATAGTGTTGTCAAATTTAGCACTTGAAATGTATATGTACTAGTGACCATACAGACATTGCATAGTGTTGTCAATTAAAAAGTCGAAGGCTTTAATTTCATCTTGACTATTCATTTTTTTAATTGAAAAACGAAAATAATTTCATCTGGACTGTTTATTTTCTTTTTTTTTAAAAAAAAACGACAAAGCGACTTTAGCTGGTCTGTTCCTTCATTGTCGAAGGTTGTAATTTCATCTCTACTATTCGTTTCTTTTTTTAAATTGAAAAACGAAAATAATTCCATCTAGACTGTTCATTTTCTTTTTTTTTTGTAAAATGAAAAGACAAACCGACTTTAGTTGGTCTCTTCCTTTATTGTGGAAGACTATAATTTCATCTCTATTATTCATTTCTTCTTTTAAATTGAAAAACAAAAATAATTTCATCTGGACAATTCATTTTCTTTTTTAAAAAAAAAATGATAAAGCGACTTTAGCTGGTCCCTTCCTTCATTTTTAAAAAGTCGAAAAGAAAAAATATTAAAAGCATGAACATAGTACGTTATAAAGACATTTTATCTTTCTTTTGGTTAAATACTAACTAATTTTTAACATAATTCAAGCTGCTAGAAAAAAGTTCCCTCTATAAATTTTTTTCTGTTTTTCTATTTTTGATAAACTTACAAATAATAATTGCTTCTAAATAATTTTTTTTAAAAATATATGGTGCTACTGTACATAATAACAAAGTGCATTTACTTAAAAAAAAAAGAAAACAAGATAATTACAGAAGAAAAGAAAAACCGGCCCATTCCTCCTGTACAGATTTTTCCGGTTCGCATCCTCTGCAACCCAATTTCGGAGGGTTTTTAAACCTTTTCTCTACACCGCGGTTATACCAGTCAGCCCCCCCCCCCCCCCCCCCCCCCCCCCCCACATACACACGCACGCACCCCTTCTTTCTCAAAATGGCGGTTATACCAGTTTCTCCCACGTTCATCAGAACCGCCGATGTATTTAAACAGTTCATGCTATTATTCAATCGAATCATTTTCTGTCTAATTCCATCTTTTGGTGCACGGAGAGTTGTGGATTGCCAGAGTTTTACGACAATCATCGTTGGAAGGTACTTTACTGACTCAGTGCTTAGTACGAATGTTAGAAACCTCCGAACAGTCTCTGAACATTGCACAAACCAGTAAAGACATAGGAATAAGCTTAACCAACCAAATATTGACGGGTTCTCATCCTTTATCGCACTGGAAAATATGGAGAAGCATTTATTTATTTACAAGGGGCTGTTTTGAGATTAGTTCTAGCAAAATTCCAACATAAATTTGACAGACCACAATGCGCTGCAACTTTCATCACTCTGGAGAGGATGATATTTCAAATTTGGTTTCAGCTGTTCAAATTTGACCCTATATCATTTTTTTTTTAAATGTCCTTGGAATCAAAAGCAGGAATTAGCATTTATTTTTGTCCATGATCCGCCAAGGCATTATTATGTGATGACTGCCTACAAAAATTGTAGTATGAAGTGGAAAGATAAGGAGCGTCTTCAAGGAAGCTTGATATTTATCCAAGTAATATTTGAAAGCCATCAGTTTACTTTTCTAATTTATTTTTCACAAGATATTATGGTCAAATAATATTTGTTTATTTTTGTTTTATGGATAGTTATTTTATTTGGAGCATGTTCAGATGGCCGATGTTGATGAAGGTATCCATTGCCATCCTTTGATGGCGAAATGGGATGGCGAACGTTTGCAGAAAAGAGAAGATTATCACCGTGAGAAAGGTAGATTCGGTGGTAAAATAATAGTGCAACTGAAATGCAACGAGGAGAAGGGTAAAAGGGTGCTAGATGTTTTAAGTGACAGCTCTGATGAAGTGCAGGTACTTCATGTGAATACCCGGACAAGAAAGCCCGAAACTGTAAGTTTGATTCTATTTTGAATAAAAAAAATACAAATCTCATCTTGGGGGTGATCTGCTATAAAATAACCTGGGATTGTCCAATTACTTAAACTGTGCTGACTTTGCATATGAGGCATTCCATTTAAATAAGGTTTAAGTCTGCAATGTGGTTGTAAATCTTTTTGCCTTCTTTAGTTGTAATCGTCATTAGATCTGTAGTTAGTCATGTTATTTAAAAATCATTTACTTTTTTTCTCAAATTTAGCACAGTATTTGAATTTCATGTAGCATCTTACCGGTTGGTCTCAGTTTTAAATTAACTATATGCAACACTGTACAGCAAGTACAAATAGAATTAACTAAAAAGGAGACATATCCCCTTGTATCTGACAGTCCCTTAACTAGCAAACTTCAACAGAAAATATCCAGCTATGACCTTTTTAGGTTCTGAAATTCTATATTTTTCTTTTATAATTTGGTCCTTGAATTCTTTTACACTTGCAATCAGGACAGCCACCATATTAGTTTAATTAAATTATCTCATATTCTTTTAATTAAATTATTAGAAAAGAGCAAAGAGGTCAGAGAGCCAGGACACAGTGACACCGGACAAAATTATAGAAACAAACACCAGCAACAGCAATGAGCTTTCCGATGAAAGCGACCCGGAAGGAGACAAAAATGATTTCGGGCTCAGCTCCGAAGAAATGGCAGCCGTTAATTACGTAGAACATGCAGCGTTGAACAAACTTCTCGTGAGTAATGATGCTAGAGGTATGTACTTGACTGCTAGGCAAATGAAGAGTCTCAGCGTTGATCCAAAGGAGAGAGGTGCAGTGAAATGGGTACATGATGAGGTACAGCCTTCTCAAATTGAATTTTAAATTTTTTTGTTTTTCTTTCTTATTAATTTTAGGTCTCAATTTTATATTGAAGTTACTGGTGCTAAGTTAAGAAAGAACCTTTTTGTCAGTAAACATCCGTCCTTTTATTCTGATGAACGAACTTGTTTTTTTCAGTAAAAGTTCTGTAACCAGCCATGTAAGAAATTTCTGTTCTAATAGAATACTAGTTAGGCTTGGTAGCATATACTGATATGAAAAAAATTTCTCTTTTTTGTTCTTAATAGTTTGAGTCCTTCATTTGTTCTTAAGTATTCTTGACTCTAATTTTTTTGCAATCTCCATGGCCTGGTGATGAATGAAATGGTATAAAAATAGAAATTTGAAATCTATGTTCTTTGTTGAAGCCTGTAAAAGATAACTGATCTGTAGAAAGAAAGAGAAAGAGAAATGCTTTAATTCTTGACCTGGATTACTGGACCCTAAACCCTCACTCTGAAATTTGTTCTGACAAATAGAAATACTAAGCTAAATTCCAGTGTATATGTCACAGCCTCACAAGACCCTCTTAATACGTTCACATGAGAAAAAGAGGCTCTGACATTTTCTTTAATTCCTTTCCTTTCTATAGATCACATGCAATAAGGAAAAATGCATCAATTAATTAATAACAAACCATTTTTTTTTTGTTTCAACAGGTCATAAATTGTTTTATTGAAACTTCGGATAAAGATCGACACCCTCCACACAAAGTGATGGCAGTATCATCTTATCTCACTAACAAATATTCTGATCCTTACATCAAGCATACCATGTACCTTAGAGATATTAAGAATTTTACGGCAGCCGGCAAGAATTTCTTGAATCATGACATGGTAAATCTAAAATTAATATTTAGATATTTCATACATAGGACTCTAGTATAAGAAAACAACAACGAATGCTATTATCTTAATTTGCAGGTATTTTTTCCTATCAATAGGAACAATGCCCATTGGTATGTAGGAGTCCTAAATATTAATTTTGAAGAATTTCAAATATTGGACTCGCTAAACATGGTGGGTTCATATTCCGAAGAAACCAAAAATTTGGTAAGTACATTATTATGATAGTTAATTGTCGATATTAAAATTTGTTTTTACATGTAATAACATTTTTCAAAAAATACAGCACGATGGAATTCAATTTTGTATATCTCTGGCACTAAAAGATGATTTGAAGCTTTCAACAATGTATGGTTCGTTGGATATCACAAACGGGCCTGTTGAGGAGATAAAGGCTGCACCTAAGCAACAGGATGACAGCTCTTGTGGTTTGTTTGTGATGAAGTTCATTGAGTTATGGAATGGAACCATTGAGACAACAAAATTCCCAAAGGTTGTTATCTATTAATTGAATATAGTAATTTTTTAATTTGATTCATTCTTGTGTTATTTAATGTGCATTATATTTGCAGATCAATCTTGAAGAATTTCGCAAAAAAGTTATTCATCGCATAATCTTTTCAAAGGAAAATCAAAACAAAGATGTTAAAAAGGAAATCAATGATATGTTGATGAAGAACTAAGAAGATTATTGTTGAGACTGAAATGCAATGTTGATTGGTTATTTAGTAGTTGTTTTTACTTTTAGAATTTTTTTTTTCTGGATTGGCTGTTTTAATTTGTTACTCAAGCTTGCTTGCGATTCTGACAACTATTATATATTTGCTATAGCTTATCTTCTTCCTTGTTTATTTTAAATTTGCAATTTATTATTAAGTCGGTAAATTCTTTGAGCGAAATGGAGAAAAACAAATAATAGATGAAATATTGCCATAAAAAATGCCTTTTAACTCTATAGCCTTTCTGCCACATATCAAAATGTCACCCTATATAACCCATTTACCCAAAATTCCATAAAAAAAATTAAAATGTCACCCCATATAACAGTTTATCAAAACCGAAGAGTTCTAGCAACCTACAGCCATACAGAGCGACTAATGACATTATAATCATTAATTAGTACTCAAAGTTACTTGTTTGTGCAACCTCCATCTCTACAGCCCATCTCAGGCTGATTCAGAACCATAACACATAAAAATAGATATTTTAGAAATGATTGGTTGGGTTTCTTTTGATACAATACACTAAAATGCTTTTTTAAGTTATATTAATACTGAAAACCTCAGCTATTTGGCATATACCCTAAAAAACAGGCATTCAAGTAAATGTGCTGGTTCTCATCACATACTAAGTTAACTAGACAAATTGTTGGGAAATGCTAATTTACATAATGAAAGAAATATTATATTCTATTTAACATATTTCCAACATGGTTGTTAAAGAAAATGTTTCTCATTTACTGGCTCATAACCCAAAAAATTTATTTTTGAGGGTCTGCCCGTAGGCAACAAATTTCATTAAGAAAAGAAACCAGTTCAAATTACAACATAGCATGAAAAACAAAAGGTTGTGATCAGTTCACTAACAAGGCTACTGATACGAAGCCACCCAGCAACCATAACTACCAATCCTAAACCAGAAAATTATCTTCCCATGGTTAAACTCTTTATCTTCATCACCTGCTTGTACTATTTCCAGATTCATCCCTAAATCAACTTTCACGATTAATTTTTTTCCTGATAGAGGGGCAGAAGGCAATGTACTATTGCATGCACATCTAATTACTGCAACTAGCTCTTTAGGAAGTGAGTAACCAGCTCGAACCGGTGCTCCAAATGATAACACCTGAGTTGATTAAATCTTTTTCAATATGATTTCATAATCTAATGTAGAAATAGAATATTTGTTGCACGTACCGATTCAATTCCCAGGTCCTTGTGCTGTGCATTTGTAAGGATGTTAATTGAAGGAACTTCTACCAGGCATTTCTCAAAATGCGAATCAAACATATCTTGATCTATTGCCACAATCTGCAATAAACCATTACAATATAGAGAAGAAAAAAGTAATTTCAGATCCCAATTGAGTATAACAAGTTGAGCACCGATGTGGTGTCCTAAGACCCCCCTTGTCATAAAATATGATTAATATCAACAATAATGATTTAACAGTCATCACTTCTAAAATGCATACACCAAAGCATATAAATTACCATAAACACAAACTGCACTAACCTTCCCTGCATCTATCAAGGTAACAGGAAATGAAACAGATTTTTGAATTTCTATAATTGGATTTACACCACTAGGATCAGAAATTTTGCACCCTTGATTATCAGGAATCTCTATGGGCCTGCAAAGCAAGGTAAAAAGTACTGTAACAGTCATTCAAAAAATATTTTTGAAACACTTATTCTATGATGATAAATACCTGCATATTAGCCGGGTTTCACCTACAAAAGTTCAAAAGAAAATTATGTTAGTATAGCCAGACTCATAGAATATGGAGCTTCAGCATAAACAATAAAAATGGATATCAAGTATTGACCTTCGAGAGGTCAATTAGAGCTACATAGAACAGCGCCCCCCCTCCCCCCCCACCCAAAACCCAAAAAATAATTATAAATAAATAATAAAGAAAGAACAAACCAGCCTGCAAAACCAAAATGAAACATAATACGTGTTGCAAAAAAAAAAAAAAAAGAAGCATCAAATTTTACCAAGGCATGAGCATTTGAGTAAATTCACATAAAAGCCTAAATCTGAATTTTTTTACTAACGAAGTCAGATTTAAAAAGACTAATTCAAAGATATAGGAAACATTTCAAGCACTGTACTTAATCATAGAACCTTCAACAAATTTCATTTTGCACAGGAAGGAATTCAGCCAAGACAATAATTACGAGCCCTAAAATTTGGGAAATTTCCAAGAAGTCCAAATTTTTCACACAATGACGAGATCAATGTATTGAGCAAAGCTAGAACGATAGTACTTACTCTAAAGATGCCACAGTTAGAAGAAACGAAGAGGTTAAAACCGACTACACACTGACCACCTTGATTTAGAAACCAATACTCAAGAAAAACTTGGTTCCAGCTCAATTCCTGATAGCTGTGGGCTGAGAGCAATCCAATTCATGGACAGAAACTTGAGTACCAATTAAACCATTGAATAAATGTAAGTACACGAGTGAGCTGAATACGAAATTAGGATTACTCAAACATTCTGGAACTTTTATTGTATCCCCGTCCTATTAGTATATTCACAGCTCAAATTTGAAGGGCATATAAAGTAAAATATTTGATTTTGAACTTATGGTATTCTACGACTCAATAGCTTAGCACTTCTAAGCATATTCAGTTCAGATGCAGAATCAATTATAGTAAGTTTTAGGGTGATGCACAGACAATCAATAGCCAATAAACATATTATGCTTATGCATTGTGATTAGGGCTGTCAAAGACAGAAAAATACACGTGATGCTGTTTCGTTTAAACGAAACGAAACGAATAAAGGAACCCATTTTTGTTTCGTTCCAATAACGAAACGTGGAATTGTGCCGTTTCGAACCGTTAAGTCTCATTTCAAACCGTTTTCAGTGTAATTTGTAAAGTGGCACGGTTAACGGAACGGAATTTTGTTTCAGGCATTTAAAAATCTTCCTTTTGGAACTTTATATAATCATTAAAAAAGAAAAGAAAAGGAGGCAACTTTCACCTCAGAACTGGCAGCACCTTTCACTACTGTCACAAGAAATGACTTCAATTGACTGTACCTGTCACACCCGCGCCGACACACGGGGCGTGACGGTGGGACGGTATCTTCTGCATCCATCCGACGGCCCGTCAACCTACGTCGCAAGCACAAAGAAACAAACGGATGTCAGCTACAAAGCTCAGTAACCGGTTATTTAACGACGCAGCTTCTCTACATTAGTTGATAAAGCAAATTAAACATGACTGGATTAATCCACATAACAAATCATACATTTCACGGCGATTATCGGGTCTAGATTAATCATATCAGTCACATAATTCCCTAACCCGAGGGCAGGCAGAAGAGACTCATCTCTAACCCTGGGCAGGCAAAAGGGAATTTCAAATCCACATACATAAATAAATTCAGAATCCAGATTCTAAACCCGATATCCCGCAAAACATACCACATACGAGCGAACACATGCAAGCAAAGCCAAGCGATAATCAAGTCAAGTAATACGAAACTAATCATAGAGAAGTCCGGTTACCTGACTGAGCGATCCAGAAGCACAAGCAAATCGGGATGACTAAACTGCGACGTATAATTCAAATTTCAAATGGCCGATTATCCAAAGTCAAGACGGTATTTAAAGTTGACTGGGGAGAAAGAGGAAGATAAATGGTATACGAAATGAACTAGAATGAGCCTGGGGTCTATTTATAGTGGAGGTTTCTTAGTGGCTAAGAAAGTAAATATTTTAGATTACTTAATAACGAAGTAAATAGATATTGATTGGTTGGTGGCCATTTTAGAGGATAATAATGATCATTTCTAAAAATATTGGAGCCTATTTATATAGATATTTATTATTAAAAATTATTTATATAAATATAGATTACTTAGTTACTAAAAATATAGATAAGATCAAACAGATATTTTCAAATGGATAAGCGTGGACATTTTTCAAATAGGACCTTAGAATTCGAAGTATTGCAAACAGGTCCTAAAATTCAGGGATGTTACAGTACCCCAAGAGCATCAGTAGATCGAAAAGCCACTGAGACATTGCCAAAATCTGTCAAGCCCTCGATGACAAAACAGAGAAAGTAAATACGATTTGAGACAGCTCTTTGAATCCTCTCCTTCCTAGCCTCCATGATATATGGATCAAGTACATCTATAATTTCTTTACTTGAGACCTCTATTTCACCTGAGAAGTTTTAGATCCTATCAAATGTTAAAGTTTTGCTGCTCTAAATAATTTCAAGGTCTGAGCACTGATTGCAGTATTGAAAATCACGTACTGGTTAAAGTAAATACCAATAAACTACACCTCTTTACCTGTTGGTCTTATACACTGGTTTCTCTTCGTATTTTTTACTTATTTGGGGCTTAACAGAGGAAATACAAATCAACCCTTCTCATATCAGCTTTACTTGAATTTTACCCAGCAAACCTGAGGATCCATTTCTATCTATTGGGTTTTTAACATTAAAATGGCTTGAGCAATTTTCATCTTGGGTATTTATGAAAATCGTATAATAATTTTTGGGCTATTTTTGTAATTTCATTTTAAAGGAGGCTATTCATTTTCTGCTGGATATTTTCGTAATTTCTAAGGAAAATCAGAAAATTAAGGTTCTAATACCTATTTCTCAAAATTTCTTTTTGATGTACATAATTATGAAAATGATAAAATCAGTTATTTTTGGCTATTTTTTTAATTTTATTTTCAATCTGGCTATTTATGAAATGAGAATATCAATTTTTGCTGGTTATTTTTGTAATTTTTTTAAATGGTGCATAGTAATGAAAATAAAAATACAGTTTTAGCAGGCCATTTTGGTAATTTCATTTACAACTTAGGTATTTATAAAAATCGGAAATTAGTTTTTGGGCTATTTTTGTGATTTCATTTAAAGGTAGCTATTTATGAAAATCGCAAATTCAGTTTTTGTTGGATATTTTCGTAATTTGATTTTCAAAGTACCTATTTAAGAAAAATCAGATAAATATTGTTATGATGCCTTTTTTTTGTAAATTAATTTTCAACGTTGCTATTTTTTAAAATGAGAAAATTAATATTTACTGGCTATTTTCTAATTTGATTTTCAAAGTTGCTATTTACGAAAATCCCAAAATTGAGATTTTTTTCTAGCTGATTTTCTAATTTCATTTCAACGTATCTATCTATGAAAATAAAAAATTCAGTTTTTGGTGGCTATTATTGTAATTTTATTTTCAATGTTTCTATTTAAATAAATGAGAAAATCACCTCGTGGTTGAATCTGCGCAGATACTGCTCGAATAGTAGTCAAGTTATATCTTTATCTATATTTTGTTTGACGAATATGAATATGACGTATATGTTCAGATACAGTTCGATTATTTATATTTTTCGAATTTGAATACGAATATGATGTATTTGATGCGCTCTGTTTTCATCCCTACCCAAGCATGTCACAAAACTACTAAGAAGTGGCTTCTTTAAAAATAAGTTAAGCAACAATTTTGTAACTTAATAAATATAAACTATTGGTGAATTTTATACAAGAACAATATATGTAGTTGTTGAATAATTTATGGTGATGTTATCATTAATTTCTACTATATATAAATTATGGATGAGAAAAAACATGATCATGTAAATATGAACAGTGAATTTTAGAAATGTTTTTTTTTTGTGGTGTACGCTGTGGTACGGCAAAGAGTGGGAAATTGCTTTTGACAACCGAGATTTTACTGCTCGCAACATAAATTTTTTTCAAATTACTGATCTGCCCTTGTATCAATTAAGATTTGTATTCTTAAATTTATCATGATCTACTTAATTATATTTCCTTTTCTTCTAAATTTCCCACTAAGAGACAATCATACTCTCCCCCTAATAATATTTACAGAAATTTAGAATTTCCAATAACCGTCCTTCCTTTCCTCTAAGAAATTTAGGATTTGTAGCTTAATTTCGACAAATTTCTACCTTATTCGTGGAGATAAACTTTATTTATTTACAATCTCCTTTCAGAGGTAAAAGTTTCTAATTTAATATTTTATTTAGTTAATTGTTCATGCAAAAGCCATTAAAAAAATACTAGAAATTGAATTTCATATATACTGCTTCATCATGATCCAACATTCACTACCCATGTGCCAGAGTTAGAAAATTGGAGCCAATAATGACACTTATATCCAAAGTTAATTGTATACTACCAGCACTTTAATTTGTCAATTCATTTGTTACAAATCAATGTCAAAAGCCACTGCACTTTTAAATCTAAATGCTTACTGTCTTGAGTAAAAAAAATAATAATAAATAGTAGTATGAGGGACTCTTAGTAATTATTGGACGGGGGAGGAGATCCAAGTGCTTCGGCAAATATTAGACTGGTCAAAGGACAATTCAGTCATTTAAAAAAAATTATGTTGCGAGCAACAAAAACTCGGTTGTCAAAAGCAATTCCCCAAAGAGTGAGTGAGTAGAGGTGGCCCTCGCGTATTTCAGTATTTGATGCGCTACACAGTTCCCTACATGGTTCAGTTTGTATTTTGTGTTACACTGTTTGTGCAGTCAAACGTGTTGCAATTTTTTTTTTTAAAAAAAAAAAAGGAAACGCAGACAGTAGTCCGTGTATAGGAACCAACGATAGAAAGAACCAACAGTAAGTCCATTCCTCTCTCTCTCTCTCCACATTGTCGTCTTCCCAAGTGAATTCACCAACGTCAGAAAATGTGAAGAAATTAAGGTTGAAGATCAGCTCAATTCCCCTATTGCAAAAAGTGGGCTTGAAAATTTTTTATCTTCCCCAATAGCAAATTTAATACAACATCGTCTCCGTGTAGCTGATGCAACATATGTATCGTTACTTTCTCTAATGGCTTTTCTTTAAATTAATTGGTTAAAAGGCTTACAGCACGAAAGAAATTTTAATTTGGATTAATCTTACTCGAATATGTCTGAGTTGATTCAATTTCTTTGGTGCTAAATTGGGTTGATCCCGATTGACCTTTTATTGCTCTTTTCCTAGGCAGATTATGTTATAATATTCTGAGTTAAGGAATATGGTTGCATATGGTTTGCCAGTACTTTCCTATGGTCCTAAGATTATTTAAAAAGAACCACTAATTGTGAGATGAAAATGTCTCATTAGCAGTTATTTTGACTTCATTTAACAAAACTGAATTTGTTATTGTATTGCAAAACGTCATATTTTAAAGCAAACCCACAAATGTGAACACCAATTTACAACTAACCGATTAAAAATGTACAAATAATTATTAACAAATGATAAAATTAGCGATTGGAACAAATCTAATTGACAATTTTCTCACTCATGTCACTTATTTAATTCAAACCAAACAAAAAAACGATGCTTTATGATAAAAAATGGGCCAACCAATAAGGCCACTTGTTCAAAGAAAGGCCGAAAAAGGCCACTAGTCCAGAAACTGTTATGGGCCGCAAAAAAGACCACTAGTTCGTACATAATGTCGCCCACAGCCTTGCGCGATTAAATTTGGAAAATTGCTTACCATCCAACTAATAGCATCCACGTCATCCGCTACCGCCATCCAGAAGAGCACTTCCTCCCCTCCGCTCCCCTCCCCTCCCCTCCCGTCCCGTCCCGTCCCATCCTCGTTCAGCACCTCTCCCTCCCTTCCCTCCCCCATTTCAGCGCTCTATACTCCATCCCCTCTCCTTCCCTCCTACTTCAACGTGCCCCTGTCATCTCTTCTTCATTGCGCCTCTCACCTTTTTTTCTTTCGCCTTCAAACCTCTCTCTCATTCTCCTGCTTTATATTTTCATTTACCTTCCTTTTAATAATCCTATATTCTCTGACAGTTAGTAGTATTAAGGAATTATTTAATAGACATAAATGTTCAATTTGTTATAACAAAGAGTATATAATATTTCATTATTTAGTATTATTAAGGAAGTATCTAATAAGTGTAATTGTTCACTTAGTTAAAACAAGATTATTTAATATCTACTCAGTCAGGAATACTAAGGGATTATTTAACTATTCTCTTTTGGTGGCTTTTGGTAAAGGAATAACTTAAGAGGAAGAAGTAAAGGAGGAAAAACTTATGTCAAGTTATGTCATGGTTGTTTGGTTATGTAAAGTAAAGGAATAAGAATATAAAAATATAAAATTAGATATGTAGTAATTATTACAATATTAATTAATAATTACTATTATCAGTTTACAAATATGAATATTATAATTATTATTATATGAATTATTTTAATTCACAATATATCAATGATAATTATAATTACAATAATCATAATTATTATTATAAATGTAATTCTTTATGCTGAGTTCTTGTCACTAATGATAATAATTAATATAATAATAATAATAATAATAATTTTAATAATTATTATATTATTTATATACCAATAATTTAATTAATGATAATGAAAATTATATGATAAAGTACAATATAATAATAATAATAATAATAACATCATCATCATCATATGAATTAAGATATTATTAGTTATTTGTTGTAGTAATTATAATATTAATGATAATTATAATTACAATAATAAATTAATAATATTTTATTATATTCAATTAATATATTTTATTTGTTTATTATAACAACTAAAAATATTATAATATTACAATAATATATTAATTATCATTAATTATCAAAATTAATTATGATTATTCAAAAATCGAGACTAAATAATCATAAATCGAGACTAATACACGACGGGATCCATCGTGGAAGAAGCTATTCCACCAATTTTGGTGGTATAAGTTCTTCCTCCTTAAAGAAGCTTATTCCTCTCTTGTTTGTTGAGCTATTCCTCCTTAAAGAAGCTTATTCCTTCTACCAAACATGCCATTGTTTTTTTTATGTGGTCACTTTATTTGGTTTATATGTTCAACTTATTACTTATATATGTTCACTTTATTTCTTTTTTTCATCTTATATTTGTATTTGTTCACTTCGTTGTTGTATGTGTTCATGTTGAGAAAGCAAGACATAGTTCACATGGTGGAGGCGAAGAAGAGTAAGACTGGTTGAGAGAGGTGGAGTCGAAGGGAAAAAATACAAGACGAAGGGCGGAAGAATAGAAGAACCTTGGCTTATCTCCACTTTCGTCTCACCTTCGCTACCCCTCCCCTATCTCGCCTCGTCCTCTTCTCTCCTTCACCAATCTTCGTCGATCTCCGCCTCCTCTCCTCTGTCTAGCCTCCTCTCCTCTCCTTTGTCTCTGAGGGGAAGAAGGAGAGAAGCAAATAGAGAGAGGAGGTGAGGTGAAAGGGGAGAGAAGCAAAGAAGGAGAAAGAGGGGCAAATGGGTGGAATTTTAGTACTGGGATGGTGTGAGATGGCATTTTATTGGATGACGTCTATCACATATGATTAATTTGTTGCTTTTTAATTTATATACGTGTAGCATGAAAAACATTAATTATTTTTTTGTAATTTTTCAGTTGGTGCTGCGAGTAGCTACTATATAGATTTTGTCATTTTGACTTTCTAAATTTCTATTGTGATATGCTCTTACTAAATTGTGTTGTGAAGAGTGAAATGCATATGTAATAATTATGGATGAAATTTGTTACATAAATCAAATTGAAAAAGGGAATACAAAAAGAGTGAGAGTAGTTAAATACGTACAGTGTCGAATATTTGCATTTTGGACACTAGCAACACTGATTGTACATTAAAAATGAAAAAATCAGTGTCAGAGACAGTTGAAAACGAACACTTGCAGTTTAGGGTTCAGGAGATTAAAAAAAAATAGTCGGTGTTATTGGCAAAGCCAACATTGGATGTCTTTGAAAAAATAGTCGCTTTTATTTATAACTAACACTAAATTCTTCTACGTTGAGTTCTAAGGGTTCATCAATAAATCAGTGTCGGTTTTGCTGTCAAATCCTGATGTCGCTTACAATCATATCAGTTCCTTTTATAATCGACATTAATTTTTTATCATTATATGTCATTCAGTAATCAGTATAATCTGATGCAGAATGTGTCTTCTGCAGTTCGCACTAGTAACTCATATGTCATTTGTCAAAAAAACAAAAAACAAAAGAAAAAGAAAAGAAAGAAATTAACTCATATATTGTGCTACACACAGTTGATTATTCATACTAATTGTCCAAACCACATTTAACATGCACGCCTAATTAATTATATATTATACATTGCACATTCGATGTTACAATTAGGGCTGTCAATTTTGTTGCGTTTCGCACGTTTCCGTTCCGTTCCGTCCGAAACGGAGCAGAAACGAAAGAGGAAACTGATTTCGTTTCTGAGAACAGAACATAAACGGAAAGCCTATTTATAAACGTTATCTGAAACGGAACACGGAATGGGCTGAAATCAATCTATACTACTTATAAAAATATCCAAAACAAGATCATGATAATTTCACAAAAGGGGTTCAAATATTTGTTAACATCATTATAGACCATTGATATGTGCAACTTAATCTGATGTACGGTTTAGATTTATGTTTCAGACAAAGAGTGGGACCCCTTTACAGAAAGGGGTCAAGACATTGGATTGTTGTTTACTTTTTTATTATTTCTTAATTTGTGTGCACAGTAAAAGAAATAGAAGAGCAAATCAACTCTCTCCCATCATATCAAAATTGCCGTCTAATAAAATCATCTTAAATTTCCTTTTTTATTCCCACACAGTCAGGTGGGCTCATTTGCTAGTGGTAAATAATGGACGGAACAGAAAATGGAAACGAAAACTATTCCGTTTATTGAAACGAAACGGAAACGAAACAGTATTCTGTTACGTTGATTGAAACGGAACGAAAACGGAATCTTCTTATTCCGTGTCCGTTTCAGACGTTTGACAGCCCTAGATACAATCAGAAAATGTTGAAAATAAGTATAATATTCCTTCTTTCAATATCACATCCGTAGACAAAAGGAACAAATTAGATGCTGTTTACAACATATAAGATGTACGGTTTCAGTACCTTAACTTCTTATTTATTCCTCCAGTTCTGTTGAGATTGTTAATACAAACAACCACCATAGGACCATTTGACCCGTCTTAATTTGTGGTTTTTTTGCTTTTTAATTACCAGGACTGGTTTACATATATAATGTATATGTATGTCGATTGTAATTTTCACCACTAATTAATATTCTGAACCAACGAGAAGACCCCCGGGACCAATTTAATGATGCCTAGAAGGTTGCTGATGGGGTCTAGCGGAGCGGTAAGGAATCCAGTCGGAAGGCTTACGTTGCATGAGGCCAGAGGAGTGGTCACGATGATCTTGCAGCTGCCAAGCAAATTCACTAGTGTCAGCAGCCCGACAATTGAAAATGCGCCATTGCTGTTTGTTGTTGTACTGCCAACTACGTTGTCACCGCACTTCAGTTGCACACCAGCATCTGTAGAGGAAATATACATCAAAGGATTCATTGCAAGTCCATTGGCCTATCTCACAACATGAGAAGCATGTACATTCATTGCTCTTGTATTGAATTTTTAATTTACTTTACGCTATATTAAATTGAATTTTCTTAAATTTATGATGTATATAGATTTCAATTGGCTAATGACACGATCCATAATTTTTTTTCTTTTTAAGAAAACTTGACAGCCACTATCCAATAAATTTTAGAACTAGAAATATCATTGATGTGGACAATCTTACTCGGAAACACACTAGTGGTTGACGAATTGCTTGAATCGCCGCCGATGCTGCATGGCACCACTCCGTTGACGCTAAGCACACTGCTCAAAATACCCCCGAGTAGGCCGCCGAGCTGAGCATGAGCTATCGGCATAACAACTCCGGCAAACACAAGCATTGCTAGCAGAACATACACCTTTACAGCCATGACTAATTATACTATAACCAATAACTATAACAAAGTCTTTTAGTGATGTTTTGTTAACTGCTGCTGATTTTGTGCTTGATGTTGCTCGAAACGGTAGTGAATATATAGACCAACGGCATGCAAGTTGGGCCCATCTTTTCTGACAAATTCTATGGTGCAAAATTTTCAGACTTGTCACACCAAAGAAATTATTTATTTTTGGATTATGATTCCTTGCGCATGCGCTTTGATGTAAATTGCGTGCATTAGTATGGTCCCTGGGCCCATAATAGTCTTAGCTATAATATACTCCTATCACTGTCAGCGCTTGAGTCTTGACATGTACATCCATTCACATCAAGATTCAAATACAGCAAATTAAGGTGGATGGGAAATCAAAAGGAGTAGACAATTCTAGCAGAGGCTATATAGATAGTTTGTTGTATATTTTAAACAGGATTATGAACAGTGTTTTAGTGATCACAATTTGAGTTCTCCAAATGCCATAAAACTCATTTTTTTTATTACTTTTTCAAAATATAAAATTCAAATTTTGAATCCAAACAATTGATCTTATTCGATATAAGGAGCGATGCATTTTCATATAATTTTTTTTAATTTTAAAATTTATTTAATACTTGATCAAGATGCCAAAATATGAACACATTAGAATTAAGCTATCATATTTAACTAGATTCGTTCTATATTCGTTTATTATTCAATCCCTTGATCGAGTATCAAATAAACTTCAAAATTTATAAAACTTATATAAAAATACATCACTCATTAAATCGAATAAGATCAATGATTTGGATTCGACGTTTGAATTTTATATTTGAAAAAAATAATAAAAAATTAGTTTGGGAGCATTTGGGGGCAACAAAAAGGTTGGTATTGGAACCCTCCTCATATCTTGATGTTAAGTGTTAACTATAATTTTTGTTGCTCCATATTGTCACGTATTGGACGAAAAATTGAATTTAAAAGGAAGAACTATATGTGAAAGTACAACATAGATGGTGAGTGACTCTTTCATTTTTTCAGAGAGAACAGTTTCGATTTCTGTTGAGAGCAAAAAATGAATAAACTGTATATTCACACTGTGGTTATGTCTTTCTAAATAAATTATTGATTTAAGAAAAAACATTTAATTTGTAGGTAGTACCAGTATATTTTTTTGGGTTTCCAGAAATTTGATAGTATAGTGAAATTCAGTGAGATACTTTTCAGAAAAAAAATTAATTAGCTAAAAACGAACTTGAAGATTATTATACCTTTTTTACTCCTAGCTTGAAAATAATTTAGTTAATTAAATTTATGATTTCATTTTTTTTTTCCATATTGAAATACTTATTACTTCTAGCTTGAAAATAAGTTAGTTAATTAAATTTATGGTTTCATTTTTTTTCATATTGAAATACTTATAATAAGAAGTTGGCCTTTAAAATTAATTATAAATTGTAATAAAAAAACGTACAAGTTTGGAAGTATAATAATTCAAAAGAAGATGGAATTGTTCCTGCTAGATAACGAACATGTTGCTTGTCCTGCCTTTGCGCATGGTGCCGACTTGCCTATTCCACAAGGAATTTATTTAAACCCTCTACTGATAATGTTTCTTGTTGACACTTTTTATCTTTGAATGTTATACGGATCGAGTTTATAACCCTCCATTGTTCATGCATGCGTGTTTGTCATCGACCGCCTGACACAAAATCTTTCAATTTTACACGGAACATTATCGAAAAGGAAAGCTCAACAAGTTGTTTAAATCTCAAAATAATTCCCAATATTAGATGTCGCGTTTCATCCTTACCATCGTCGTCAAGAATCTGAATATGTTCATCGAGATACCATGATTCATTGTTTGTACTGGTGAACTTGTGTACTATGTTAGAACGAAAAAGGGTATTCTATTGAAAAATTGAGCTTTAAAATAATTATGACATATTGCATTGAGTTTTATTGCTAAAAATATTACATGTTGATAGATTTTTGTAGCAAATAAAATAAATTAAATTGATTAAAAAGCTTTTAGTGGGTTGATCATGTTTGGTTGAAGCATGGGTTATGAATAAAGTCTAGTTTTTTATTCATAATTATAAAGTTAAATAAAAATAACTTAAAAATACATAAGTGCGATAGACGGGCGGGCATATATATCTTGGTAACATGAGTTATTATTATATATACGTTCAGGCCCACTATTCATATATCTAAATTAACATTATCATCATTAGATTATGATCTCAATATTATCATTATGGTGGTAACGCTGAGGTGATCTTTTGTATAAACTTTTGCAAGATAATGTTTACAAAGATCGGCCAATTACTGTACCGACTTTTTTCAGATTTGGAAATGCGCTTTGTCCCACCGATTGAGTAGATATAGCTTTTTTTTTTTTTTTTGGTTTAAAAGAGCAGATATTAGCTTAATTATTTTTTAGAAAAACTTGGTAGTTGCTACAGATTAATTATATATAGCTTTGATATATTGCATTTGTATTTTGTTTGCTGTAACGTACCAGATAATTGGCTATAGTGCTTTTGTGGTTTTGTTCTAGTACTGTAGCATATACTGATATACGGCAAATGTGGGTTGATTGTGCTGTTTAGTACTCTTTAAGTTGGGTTGAATCTGACAATTCTTTTATTGCCCTTTTTATTGTGAATTGGTTACAATAAAATTGCACACTTTTAATTTACAATTAGTATAAACACTTTTATGCAGCAACTTAAAAGAAATTTTACATTTTGCACAATGATTGCAATTGGGTATATTTATTATTTGTCTTGTACTAGCAGAAGTTTATATATTTTAACAAGTCAAGATTGAATGTGCAGTTCCCATTGTTTTTAAAAACTTTAAAATAAACAGTTTATGAAGCAAGTATAATTAATTAATTGCTTGCTTTTCACATTTATTTTTTACAGCAATTTGAATAGAATTCAACCCTTTTCACCGTCATTTTTACAGCAATTCAAGCAAACTTTGACGAGATAAATTTTTTGCGTCTTCTAAAAGCATGCCAATTTATGTCCAATATATGGAACGGATGAGATCCATTCAATATGATCGTTCTCACCTTTCAAATTTTGAAACGACCAATTTGAACTATTTAATATGTTCTCCATACTAAAAACTTATGAAAAATCAATTTTTACATTTATTTGAAATTTTTTACTGTTTTTGGTATTTTAAAAAATCATTGTTATTGGACGATTCATAATTTTTATATCATGATTTTTTTAAAATACCAAAAAAAATAAAAAAAATAAAAATATATAGAAATTAATTTCTTGTAAGATTTCAATATGAAGAACATATTGAACAGTTCGGATCAATCATTTAAAATTTTCAATGCAAGAACTATCACATGAGACGGAGATGTCATTTGTCCCATATATTAAGACTCTAGCATATTTTAGATGAATTATAAGAAGCTAAACATTTTTTGCATAAATTAAATGGATAAGATTTGTATGTCACACAATATATATATGCATTAATTCTACTTTTAGCAAGTAGCCTTTTTGCAGGCCATATTATTAAAACATTGTTTTGTACCAGTAATAAGTAATAAGTGTGCTGTTTGTTGAGACATAAATATACGTATAAATAAGCACCATTAATTTTTTTTCATACATTCATATAATATAGACTTGATGGATAAACAATTATATAGGACATTATAAATACTTCTGTGCACATTTGCAAGGGAAATTGATTAATACCATCTACAGTTTTGTCATCGGTTGTCATCGCTTGAACAAAATGAACATATAAAATAGACAAGGTGAACATATATATAATCAAAATGAACACATACAAATAAATAAGTTCAATAAAAATAAGTTTAATATTCATATAAAAATTTGAACAAGGGATGACAAAACTGTATATTTTATAAGTGTTCACTTTAATTACATATATGTTCATATTATCTATTTTATGTGTTTACTTTGTTCAAGCAATGACAAGCCATAATAAAACTGCTGATAACAGTTTTCATTTTTCATTTGCAAACACTTCTTGGACTCTACAACGTGGGCCTCTACGCTTTTGTTGGCGTCCTCCAAAAAGTGGGTTGGGAGCCCTTTCTGTATTAAATACATTAAAATACTTAATTATAAACATATTTTTACGGCGATACAAAAATTGTGCCCGTGACAGAAGGTATGGGTCAGCTGGAGATGCCATACGTTGTACGTACAAGCGTACTCTCCACACATTCGTATGGAAGAATTTTAAACTCGGGATATTCTAGGTGTAGGATTGCAGATACGAGATGCAGTATCTGGACCAGTTATAAGAGTTCTATTTTTCAAAAAAAAAAAAAAACTCTACTTCTTTTATTTAATTAATATTTTTTCGAGAAAATATGAAACTTTTTATGCATAAAATCTGAATACATAAATTCAGAAGAGTTGTTTTATTGCAGATCATACCTATATTATATGCAACGCTGCCTTTCTCTAGCTAGACAAACAGTCTAAATTTATTGACTTATTTACAGCATTAATTTAGACTTAATCAGTGATATTGTTTGTGTATATTGGCTGTTCATTGTACTGTCGTATGTTGTATTTCTAAGCAGACTTCCTCAACGGACATATAAGACAAGGTAGAGTAATCTGATGGCTTTTTAAAGCCCTCCAAATTTCCATCAAATATAGATGGACTTGAATATTTCAAATATTGAATTATATTTATTTTTTTATCAAACTAGCTTTTTCCTCTAATATTCTTTTTGTTCATAGTAAAAAGTTTTTTTATATATTGAAGCGTTGGTTCCACTATCTATTAGTGGGGAAGAGGTGGGAAAAAGTGCTTGCTTAGAATTTTGTGTTGTTGACCAAATCAAAATAGGCTTAGCTGCAAACCAATCTTCATTCTAGGTGATAGGAGTAAGACTTGATCAAACTATACGCAGCAGGGGCGTGATTTCTCAAGTAATTAAAAAGTTATCTTCCGATGGCCCGCTTCAGTTTATGTCCGGAGGTAGATATTTTTGAACGGGTTTTTAAACTAACAAAAATAAATACTGACCCCATTGTAATCATTTTGAAAAAAGAGGGATATATATATTTCTATCAAGATCAAGGCTATATAAAATTAATATGAGGATCTTCGCCATACCTAGGAACACCCATCCAATTCAATATATATTAGTTATGATTTTAAACTAACTAAAAGATTTAACTTACAAAAGAGTATTTTTATTCTACTATAAATACAAGTATAAAAATATTTGATATACAAATTAAGTTATTTTTAATGTGTAAAGTAATATTTGTTGTAGCATATATGAACGTGAAAGTCCAGTACAATGGTCGATGTATCTCTAAATAAATAACATATGAGATACATGATTTTATCATTAGAATATATATTTGTTAAACAAAATCATCAAATCTGCTTTACAATTAGTTATATGATTTTAAACTAACAAACTGGAGCGAGCCAGCAAGCGTAAATTAAGAGAGAGCCGACCAACCAGTAAGTATAGGCAGATCCTTAATTTAGAATATGTATAAATTCCTGTAATTTGAGTGAGATTGTCATGGCGCAAAAGCAGATTTGGTTCGGTATTCCCTTGTTCCCCATATTGGTTATGTTCTTTATTTCTTGTCTACATAAAGCCATAAACTAATCGAGCTCCGTTTGATCTCCCAGAAGCGGAAGCGGAATTAGTAGTAGCTAGCTATAATGTAGAATATGGACCTGATGCGACCCTTAATATTTCACTGTTGGCGGAAGTCAATGTCTGGGGGACTCATTTTGACAGAAACAAGAGTATTTTGTTCTACTATATATACTTGAATCAATATTTGATATACAAAATTATTTTTATAAACCCTAAACCATCTAAATGAATAATCTTGTATACAGATAAAAATATTTTTTTTTTCATTCAGTACCTCTCTAAACCCTAACAAATTCAATTCTCTATTGTACCGACTGAACTGTACCTCTCTAAATAAATATTCTTATTTAAAAAAAAAATGTAGTTGCGTAACATGCACAACTGAAAATCCAGTTTATTACATCGATTGCTTTCTCAGGAAACCTCCCATCAACAGAGGAAACAAAAAAACAAAAAAAACAAAAAACAAAGGTTATGTTCCCAATAAACGGTTCCATTGCTTCTTCGTGGATCGTCCAAATACATTGGCCCTTAAAATATGAAATTGGCACAACGGAACGAATAATTATTTTAGAACAAGGAAAATTTAACAATACATGCTTGAATGAGTTTATTTTGTCAGGATATATCCTGGATTTGTTGCTGTGTACCCTGATACAAGTGCAGTGCGCTTCAGTCATTTGTCACGAGATGGTGCTTACATACCCAACTATCATTTGTTTGCATATGCACTGCGCCTCAAAAGTTGACTGAAGTCGGCAGCCCATATTTACTGCTTACAAAGTAGTTATTTGTTTACCAAAATTCTGTTTCTATATTTTTTTAGTGTGATTTCCGTGAAACTCACAGAATATGAATGCGTTATTTAATTTTAAAACGGCTTTTTATTTGAATGAGAATGCTTCAAAATCCATTGACAAGCTCTGGAAAAGAGAACAAGTATAAGACATGCTGGACTGTTTTTTTTTAAGGGAAAAGAAATGACTATCAAGTAAGGTTACATCTCCAACTACAATTCTTGGTATGACAAGTTGTCGCAATTTAGAAAAACTACCGCAGACTTTCTGCAGTTCTTCAGATAATTATAAAATACAAAGAAATTTCTTCCATGTCTGAAAGATAATTGATAATCTAACCGCTTATTTAAAAAAAAAAAAAATCACGTAACCAAAATATCTGCTTGCGGTTCTCATTCCCCACTTCAGTCCCACAGTCCCACAGTCCCACTACCAAATTATAGAAGTCAAAAAAGAGAGTGAGAAAGGAAAAAGTTATCAAACAGATATGTCACATTTCTTTTCAGATAGATGGATTCCCTTTGGAATTGGTAGTATATAATTAATTGATAGCGACGCCCAACAGCTGACAGCGTGAAATTCGGACTGATAAAGTGGCATTAATATTTCTGTTGTCTTAAGATGTTACATAAAAGTATCAAATGGCAAAAAGAATGTCGGTAATTTTGCAAAAAAGAAGTACGCCCAATTCTATTGATTTCCGAAATTTGAAAATTTGAGTCTAGGTTTTTTTCCCCCTGTCCAAGCTTTTAATTTTACTTTATTTTTCTTCATATAAAGATTAAACTAAAATTTTCAGTTTTAATTATTATATTTTATAATAAACTTTCAGCTTGATTTTGAACAAAATTTGGTTCATTTTCTGACGTTCTCTATTTTCCGAGCATTGTCATACGAGTTAACAAAAAATAATTGTGAGACCAATGTACCAAGGTTATTGCGTACTTTTTAACTAATTTGTTAGGAAATTTATAATTAAAGTCAACTTTATACTCTAGCTTTCTAAAATTTTATGGTGTATTGGTGTGCACAGTTACTAAATTTCGAAACGATGCTTAATGATTCCCGCAACGTGCACTCATCAAAGCATATAACATATTAACATAGTATGGCACGATCGACGAAATAAATGTCCCGTGTCGCGTCATTGAAACTTTCACCAATGGCGGAGTCGGAACTGAGACATAGTGGGGCTGAATTTATTTTGGGCTTGAATTTGGGGAGGCCCATAAATCAAATATATTATTTTAATCAGGTAAAAATTACGGAGCTGATACGGAACATCTCCGTTTTTTTGCCATCCCCGACATTCTATTGGATTTGCGACACTGGGCCTGAAATTTAGGCTGCACGCACCTTCTTCACTTTAATCTTCCGATCTCGCACTCTCCTCTCTTTCTATCACTCTCACTCCCATCCGATCTCCCTTCTATTCTCCTTCCTTTCAATCTTTCGTTCGTCCTCACTATCTGATCTCCCTTCCGATCTCCCTTCTATTTTCTCTTCATCTCCCTCACCGTCCTCCCTTCTTCCTTCTCTTTTGCTTGTTTTTCATTTTTTTCGTATACTATCGCACATAATAATTTAATACATCCCTTGATTCATAACAAATAATCATTTTAAGTCAAATAAATACTCTCTTTAGTCAAAAATATACTCTTTTATGTTATAATATAATAAGATACTCTCTTATGTAAATATAATTACTCTCATGAAACAAATTAAATACTCCTTTAAAATAATTTGATAACGAAAAACATATTTGACACTCCCTTAATGAATCTTACATACTCTCTTAAAAAGAATTAGTTACTCCCTTATCGTAAATTACGTACTTTTATAATAAAAGATAAATGAAAACATATTTGACACTCTCTTAATGAATCTTACATACTCCCTTAATAATATTTAGATACTCTCTTATCATAAATTATAAACTTCAATAACAAAAGATAAATGTAAAACATATTTGACACTCCTTTCATAGATCGTACATATTCCTTTAATAATATTTAGATACTCCCATATCACAAATTATGTACTTCCATAACAAAAAATAAATGAAAACATATTTGACACTTCCTTGATGATTCTTACATACTCTCTTAAAAATAATTAGTTACTCTATTAGCCAAATTACGTACTTCCATAATAAAAGATAAATGACAACATATTTGACACTCGCTTAGTAGATCTTATATACTCTCTTAATGATATTTAGTTGCTCTCTTATCACAAATTACGTACTTGCATAATAAAAGATGAGAACATATTTGACACTCCCTTAATAAATCTTACATACTCCTCTAATGATATTTAGTTGCTTCCTTATCATAAATTACGTACTTCCCTAATAATATTTAGTTGCTCTCTTTATATTTGACAGTGAGGCATCCAATTTTCTAGTCATTCATGGAGAATTTATTATTTTTGTAAGATTTTCCAATCCAATATCTCACCAATAAAATTAGTACTAAATGATTTAAAAGATAAAGGAATAAAGAGCAGAGGAGACGAGAAACCATTGGGAGGAGAGACGATGGAAGAGATTGAAGGGAGAGAGCGAGGTGAGGAAGATGCATTGGGGAGAGAGGATCTGAAATAAGAGGGGAGGGGCGAGAGGGAGATGCACGCTGGAAGGAGAGAGCGAATCCAAGAAAAAGAGGGAAGGAGGAGGGAGATGCGTTCCGAGATAAGTTTGGGAGAGAGGAGATTCAAAATAAGAGGAGAGGGAAGGTGCTGGCCCAACAGCCCATTTAAGTTGTGGGATGGCAAGGATGACAAAAAGGAAGGATGTCAGTTAGTATATTTGTAAAATTTAACATATCATTATAAAACTTTCATTATTTTATAACCGAATATAAGCAAGTGGTTGGGAGCCTGGGAGGCCCATAAATCAAATATAAATTGCGTTGTTCAGTCTTGTGATTTGACTCTATTCTGTCAATTAAGTGATCCTTGATTCGAATCACAGAAAGAACAATTATTTTCAAATTTTAGTATTTTTCATAATAAAAAGTTGGTTTCAAACCAACCTTAAAAAAAGAAAAATTAGTTTTATGCCACTCTAAAGTTAAAAAATTAGAAATTTGCCACTTTAAAATTAAGCTTTTGAAATTTGCCACTCTAAATTCAATTTCATTAGAAAATTGCCACTTATACAGTATAAATTATCCTTCTTCCTATCTAATTTTTCGTATTGACAAAAATGCCCTTCTCCTTCCTCTCCCTTGCTTCTTATTTCTAAATCTCTAATGGCGAAAAATTTCTTTTGTGGCAGCCAATGTCGCAGTGGCCAATACTTGAAATTATAAATAGAAATCTGATAAACAAATGTTATGAATATTTAGATGCATGTATCTCTGCTGCAAAATTCAGATTTGGTTAATTTTTTCTTTTGTACGATGTTCCTCGAACAATATTACTAAAACTTAACAATTAAATATATAAATAAACTTGTTGTTTTTCTATTCTCATCCGGTGTTAAAACAATAAATAAAAAAAAAATCATAGCATTTAACTAGAGGGGTATCGCATCAGATGGTGAAATAGTATAAAAAGTATGAACTTGATGCTTATGGTGAAAACTGGACGTACAAATCGATAAATCGCACCCTACAAGAAAATAATTATTGCATTATTTTTCCATCCTATGCAAGTTTTAAACTTCTAAATGAAAAAAAGGATCCAGCACAAAAATGAAACAATCTGCTGAATAGGCAAAAAAAAAACAAGAAAAAGAAAAATCATTAGAGACGGGAAAGATGAGATGGAGGAGGATAGAGGATATTTTAGTCAATACGTAAAATTAGATATAACAATGACTGATTTCTACAGTACAAGTGGCAATTTTCTAATTTTAAGGTGACAAAAATCTAACTTTCCATAAAAAAAAAATAATTATTGGAGGAAAACAAGTCTTTGCCGGTCCCTCTTTACCGCCCCTGACTGTCACGTTGCATCCCCTCCTCAATTCAGTCTTTTTTGTAACGATTTTGGCATAGCACACGAAAGTATGATTGGAAACGATGTTAAATTGTTAATATGTTATGCCTCCCTACATTTGTTTCTATTTCTTTTTTGAGGGCCTACATTGGCTTCTATTTCAGTTCTCTCATTTCTCTAGGGACATCTTGAAATTATGCACTTTTTAATTAATTTCTATATGTTAATCGTGTATTTTTTTTTTTTACCCTAGCATCATTCCAGTCAAACAAAAAAAAAAAAACGAACATATAGGTTCTTAATTCCCTTTGTTACTATTCTTTTTTGAGAATTTAGTGTGCAGTTATGGAGTAAGCTGGAAAAATTCAAATATGATTCATTATTCATGTGTGAACTCATATCTGTTAAAAAAATTGTCTATTGTTTATAAATATTTAATACGATATATTATAACTCCAATTATCCTTGTTCTTCGGGAGTGAAGGTTTCAAAGCAGTATAATAAATTTCAAAGAGGTTATTCTAAAAAGTTATTTTAGAGGGGTCATTTTTCCTATGTAATTTTTTACATCTTTTATTATAAAAAAATATCTTCAAATTTAATTTGAAATTTACATAATTTTTTTCGGCCAAAATGAAATATACCGAAATATATATAAAAAAAAATCCAACACATCATGTGTTGTAAGGCACTACACTCCACGAGCCTATGTTTTGTCATTAGAAGTGTCGTGTTGAGATCGGAAGCAAATTCGGTGTAGCGTAATAAATATAGATCGATTAATTAGTTTTGAAAAGTTTTGATTGTTGCGCTGCACGGTGTAAGTGTGTAGCGCAACAATCATTGTGTGTGTCAGTGCAGCACGACACTAAACCATAACTAAAACATTTTTTAAAAAAAACAGAAAGTTCTTTTTTGTATGAATTAAATTCCAAATACCATAAATTGTTTAATGTACGTAGGAAAAAGAGAGCATTCGTACAGGTCCCTGCACCCATGCCCCTTTTTCCGCTAAGGGTCTGCTCCAGAAGGAGTAAACCTAGGCTAAGGAAAGGAAGGAGAAGCTCAATACCTTGCTCCCATTGTAATTTCTGGGTGAACCAAAGGAAACGGAAGGAAATCAAGTTTTCTTAGAATCTCATTTGAAGACAATGATGGTTACCCCCAAAATCGGGGTGTAACAAAGAAAACCAGCCATCAACTTTTTTATACCGAAAATGACCCTGTCTTTTAACCCACAAAATTCAGTCCCAATTCAAATTAGAAGGATAATATTGTTCTTCTATGAATTAAAAAAGAGATTACTACCATTAATCTTATACATGCATTTCAAACTATGGAGCAAGTTATCTTCATTTTCATACACTTCCTTCCTCTTCCTTTGCTTCCTCTTCCTTTCCTTAGCCCAGAATCCCTTCTTCTGGAGCAGACCCTAAGTGGAAGCCAGGGACGATGAATTAGACTCGCCAAGTGCGTGAATAAGGAACTCCAATTCCCGATAAAAACTTGAACTCGCATATGCCTACTTTCTACGCGCCGAAATTGTTTTCAGCTTACTGGCCATTTCGTATTGGTTATACGTTAAGGCCACGCTTGTTTGTATATGGCTTGGCTTTTGTGAATTGTGATAAGATATAGATACGATGTATCTGGCATGACTTTTTTATTCCTCTAAAAACCGCCAACTCAGCCGTGAAACCACTTCCAAAGCAGAACAAGGATTCACAAAACCGCGCTAGCTGTTCACCTGTATCAATCTGAACCAAGCTTTTAAAAAATTTCGTTTTTTCCGTTTTATTTTAGTTTTGGTTCATAACGCACTACCATTTTATCACCGCATAAATCTTTTTTTTAACCGTTTTATCACCGATAAACGCTAAATCACCACTCAACCTTCAAACCACATAAATCGCATTTTAAAATTTTGATCTGAACCGTTTATTTCATCATACAATAAGCAGATTTTTTTTAGAATTGTCAGTGAATATCTATACCTCACTACCTCGGTAACATAATTGAGTCTATGGATGTGTTTGGTTCGGTAGCTGAATAAGCCTTTGAATAAGGCATGTAGGCCCCACGTTGTCCTCTCTCCTCTCTCCTCTCTCCTCTTTTCTCTTATTCGGCTAATTCCACCTTTTGGCCGAATAAGAATTGGAGGCTGAATAAGACCGAATAGGGCAATCTCTCTCCTCTCTCCTCTGTCGAAAGTACACCCTCTCTCCTCTCTCCTCTTATTCGGCTACCGAATAAGAGTGCCAAACATACCCTATATTTTAAAGTATATTTCATTTGTGGTTCCAATCGAACTGGAGGCTCCGTTGTGAATACTTAATTTAGAAGAAAAAAAAAACTTTGACCCTTTTAAAAGAAAAAAGAATCCCTTTTTTGTTATGTTGTATTGTTAATTTATTATGACTAATTGACAATTATTTCGATTTCATTTATGAAACCGAAAAATATCCAATTACTAGTTCTCAAAATCAATCAGATCAAAGTGATATACCACAATCAAGTTGTTTTCCACTGATAAAAACTCCCCAATATAAATCTGATGTTTGTAATAGACAAAGTCAATGTGCAAGCTTTTGATGAGCTGATGTTCCAAATTAATAGAGGTCCAAATATTACTTTCCGAGAATCAAACTTCCGAACTTAATTTCTCCGTTGTTGAATATTTGCACATAGTACAAGATTGCAATTGCAATGTCCGATCAAATCGACTTAAAAACCATTCGAGTTTTTCTTCAAGTCGATTCACTAATATTTCACACCACTCCAGATTTGCCAATATCATGACTGGCTCTTGTCGGCTCTTTATTAGCATTAAACAAATAAACAGCACCACATACAGACATACTGCCTCATTACTTAAATACCTATACAAAAAAAAAAAAGTAAATATATCCAGAGTCGGACAGTCGGTAAGGGAAAAAAGGATCGTATATAAAACCTAAGTGCCCGGTACGTCTGTACCAGACAGCCCCCCTAGCTAGTTTCTACTCCTTACCGGTTCACAGTTCACTTGGCCCCACCAACAATGCCGGACCCCACAACCCCCTTCCCAACTCCCACCACCACCCCGATGGAAAATCAATCCCCGGCACTTCCTCGAAACGGAATTAGCCGAAACGGCGAACGCTTCAACTCCCAACGTGAGCAATTCACCAAGTTCTTTGAGTGCTTCCTCTCGGAGCAATCGCACGACCTCTCCGCCCTTCGTGATGCCGCCACTGCTGTTGATCCTCCTGATGAATCCAGCCTCAGGCAGCTTGTATCCCGCGTAGTCTCTCACTATGAGCGCTACTACGAGACCAAAGAGGCCTCTGCTCAGAGGGACATCAATCCCATGTTCTCACCGACTTGGACTTCAACGACCGAGAACATCTTCATGTGGGTCGGCGGGTGGCGGCCTTCTGCTGCTTTCCATTTGTTGCATTCCAAGTCTGGGATTCAGCTCGAGGCCCGACTGCAGGAGATAATACGTGGAGGAGTTGTCAAGGATCTTGGCGATGTGTCGGCGGCACAGATGCAGGCTTTGGATCGGTTCTTTCCTATTATAAAATTTAGAGCACCTTTTGATTATCTTAATTATGTTTTTTTTTTTTTAAATTAAGCAATACCTTTTTATTGGTCATTGGATAGGTTGCAGATGGAGACGGTGAGGGCAGAAAGGACGATATCAGAAGAGGCAGCTGAGGCACAGGAGGCCGTGGCGGCAGCAGAGATGGTGAAGCTGGTGTCGGCAGAAGATCGGAGCGAGATGGAATCGAAGATGGCGCGGAAGAAGGAACGGATGAAGACTGTGCTGGCAAGAGCTGATCGGCTCAGGATCGATACGATGAAAGGCATCATTGAGAAACTGGAGCCGATCCAGGCCGTGCATTTTCTGATCGCTGCTGCCGAGCTGCATCTGGCCGTGCATCACTACGGGAAGGAGAAGGATCGGCTTGTGGCGGCCGGGGTGATGTGATGTATCATGTATGGCTGCTGTTGGTTTTGGAAGTTTTGGGCTTTTGGTTGTGTGTTAGGTTTTTTGTTATGTTATGTCTTTTGCGGCAGAGAGGTTACTAGCTAGGTTTAGTACTAATTATGTAATGTGTGTGATGATGTGTATGGCAACTGTGGAAGTGTAGAAGTGGTTTGATGCATGGTTCTGAAAATCGGAATCGGAATCGGAATCGGACTGTTGGTCTAAGGAGTCGAATCGGAAAAAATCGGGTGAATCAGATCGGAGAATCGGATTTTTACGAAAATCATATTTTAAGCATTTAAAATTAAGAGAAAATGCAAAAAAAAAATTAAAGGATTTTTTTTAAAAAAAAAGCAAGCTAAAAGACCAGAGATTAGAACTATAACATCAATTAAAATATAAAAAATAATCAATTACGAAGCTATTTTGATATCTCAAAAATTTTTAGAATATAAAAAATTGGAAATAAGTAAAATAAAATTCTTGATTAGCAAGATAATTTTGTAAAAAAAAAAATTTGATAAGGAATATTTCATGAAAACACCATAATATATCAGTTCGAATTGTAGAATATAAAATTACAATTTTTTTCTATGTCTTTGGATTGCTTATTTAATCAAGAATTATTTTATTTTATTTTATTTTATACTTTAGAAAATTCTAGACCGTTCAAATTAAAAAAAAAAACTAAACTGGATTGTTCCAGTTAGGATCTTTCTTTCCAAAATCCAAATTTTATTTCCGTGTTTCCTCTCTACACGTCGGGCTACAGAAAAAGTGGAATTCACCCCCAACAGAGACGCGCCCTCCTCCTAAGCGTTTCACCGGCCTCCCACGTGTCTTCCTCTGCCCTAGCCACCTCAGACGCATTCCCCGACACCCCTTTCTCCTCTCTCCGTTGATAAACACCACCATTAATGGCGGTTTTTGATGTTCTCACCCGATTCCGCTCCAAATCGCCTAAAATCGGCTCGGCCTCCGCCGATTCCGATCCGATTCAGCCTATTCGAATCGGAATCGGCCGATTTTTCAAACCATGGTTTGATGTTTGAACTGTGTTTAGTATGAGTATTCTTTTCTTTTTATGTGAGTAGTTATGTATTTGGTTGTCGGTTTGGAATATTAATTTCTACGGATTATACGACGGCATGCGCATGCGGTTATTACCTAGCTTTCAAGATAAACTTCAATATATTTTTGTAGACAGATTTAAGAAAATTGATTACTGCCATCGCGCTTTGTGTCATCGCTGCCATCGTGCGTCAGTCAGCGCTCTCCCCCCTCTACTCACCTAGCGATTTTTTGTTCATTTCGTTATTATAAGTGTTCACTTTATTAGATACAAATGTTCACTTTGTATTATAATTGTCCACTGTTTTATAAGTGTTCACTATGTTCACTATGTTCATTTTGTTTTTTTTTTTTTTTGCCCAAATGTTCAGTTGGGTCAATACAAATGTTCTGTTAATTGAGTATAAATGTTCAGTTAGTTGCAAAGTCGGCCAATCGTAACTCGTTTTTACTAAACCAAGCGAAGGGGTCATGAACCGGACACAAAACACATGAAAAAAATAGAAGGGGTCATGAACCGATCCGGTTCAAATTAATTTTTTTCCGACTTTGCCCCTGGTGCGCCTCTCTCCAAGTCTGACGCGCGACTTTGACCTTGGCGCGACTTTGCCCATTAGTTGACGCATTTAACTGAACACTTCTGATTATTAAACTGAACACTTCTTATTATTAAACTGAACATTTGTAACATATAGCAGCGATGGCAGCGATGGTTTATTTAGCGATGGCACTTATAATAGCTGTAGATTTAATATGCATGGAATTGTGCATAAAATGATTATGGGCCGCATAAACAGAAGCTGGATATAATTAAATACGGATACGTACGTATGGATTAATCTGAGGATTAGCCGAAGAATATAGATTAGTAAAGTTAGCATGTTATTTTGGATTCTTTATTTAAATTAATTTGATGTTACTGTCTAATATTAATATATGAGAAGATATAAGTTCTCAAGTTTCAATTTTAGATGGATTTGAAGCGTTTATATAATATTTTTTTATATTGAAAACGTATCAAAACTAATTTTTATATTTTAAGAACATATTATTATTGCAGGCTCCACAATTCTTGTATTATGGGTTTTTTAAATATCGGAGAGTAGTTAAATTTATTGCAGGCTCCACAATTCTTCTTCAAGTTTTCCTGTTAGATATGATGAGAGGTTTGATGAAATTTCAAGTAGTATAAGAGGGACACTGCCAGATTATACTCCTATATTATATATGTTTTTAGCTAGACAGTATAAGTGAAAACTAAAAAGTTTATTTTCGCTTATGACTCTACCAAATACACTTTTAATGGATTTTTAACGCATAAAAAGAATTTAAGCCCACTGAAGAGTTTTCTCATAACCGATCAGCCTTTTATACTTAGGCTGCTCAATCATATTTCAGGCTTTTTATTTCTTTTTCTAATCTTCAGCTTTTTGGGCTTAGACATTTTTATTACATGTATACTAAGACATTTTTATATACGATTGTGCTTAGAGATTTTTATACTTAAGAGCATGCATATATGATGATGCTTACACGCATCATAGTAGAAAATAACCATACTTAATTAGTATCAACTGTGGTCCTTTGAGAGCCTTTGAGGAACTAAATTTTAATGTTTATTATTATTTGTACATCGCTATTGGGTTTTATATGAGGTAAAAGAGGCCGAAGGCCTAGTAAATAACTAAACTTAATGCAGGCCTAATTGGATGTTCTCACTTCAAGGTTAAGGCTATCATTATTAGATTGAACTTTCATATATATGATTCCGATAAAAAAGAATTCTGGATTGAACTTTGTACTGTAAATGGTGGCTATCATCATTAGATTAAAAGATAGCTGGGAGTGCATCATTTTGAGTTTGAAGGTGTAAGATACCTAATCCACCATTAATTATAGCCACACTTACGAAATTTTAATTAAACAAAAAAGAAGATTTACACAGTTTATATACAAGGCTGCAAAAGTAAAAACTATATGAAGGCTAGAAAGCAAAACCAATACAAAAGACTATGTAAAGAACTATGCAAAAAATTAACCAAATGCCGTCCAAAGCGAGGCATCTTGCATGGCTCTCCCTACAATTTTGTATAGTTACACCGTGGAGAGTGTCTATCGTTGAATTCTGCAGAGGCAATGTCAATGCAAAATACTAGTTGATAAATGCATGATAATCTATCGTTACAAGGACACAGTTCAGAAATAAGAGATCCTATTAAAATTTGAAAATATATTTGTTTCTTTCCCTTAATTTTTCTTTTTTTTTAAAAAAAAAAACAGAGTTGAACTCCCATAACTTTGAATTGAATAAGTAAAAAAATTACAAATTACAAATTTTGAATCCGAGAAAGAACCTAGAAAACATTAAAAAGTCATAACATAAAAAATAAAAGAAGAAATGTTCTCTCTAAATTAAAGATGAACGACTATTTAACAACCAAAATTTTGTATCACTTATAATCCGACTGAAAAGTTTATAATAAAATTTTGGAACTCGTTTGGAGGTCCAAAATACAATATTTTACGGGTGCACTACAGGACAATAATGCTAAAAAAAACATGCTCATCTCCAAATATGATTAGGGCTGTCAAACGTGCGAAACGGCAGCGGAAATATCCTCTGCCGTTTTCGTTCTGTTTCGGCAATGAAACACACTGCTCATTCTGTTTCTGTTCCGTTTCGTTAAACGAAACGATTTTTGCATTCCATTTCTGTTCCACTTTAATTTTCCATTGATTTCAACCCATTTTCTATTGATTTCAGCCAGTTTTCGATAAAACGAAACAGTAACGTGTACCACTCTGTTTCGTTTCTGTTCCATTCTCAAAAACGTAACCATTTTCCCTTCCACTTATGTTCCGTTTCGGATGGAACGAAACGGAAACGCGCGAAACGGTATGATATTGACAGCCCTAAATATGATATATACCCAGAACAAACAGCCACATGCATGTGAGACAAGAAGCGCATGATATCGATATAAGAAGAGATCCAACTAATGTAAAAAAAATTTCATGAAGACGGTAAGATATATAATTTGTACGCATAATATACATACAACTCAATTAAACAAAATTAAACTCAAGACTTTCAGATCTGGTCTGAGTAATCTTAGCTGTTCAATTATATTATGAGGAAATTGATCCGATCTGAAAGAATCTCTCACTCCCGTCCTACTTATTTCAACAATTTTATTTTACAACTAGATATGGAATATTTTGGGTCCCGTAGTCTGAAAAGGTGGGGCTTAATCTCACCAAATTAAGGGAACATGAAGCTATAATTAATTGCTTGTATAAAAGAAGATGTTCTATATGTTGCTTCTATTAATTCATCATTGTGTCAAAATTTGAGGTTTTACATGTTGTTGCCATGAATGTAAAAGTACTCGTATTTTGCATTTTCTTCTCTGTGGCAACCTACTCCATCTTCCCATATTACAACTCGGATCTTGATTTATCGCGATATTCTGGTACACAGAAAGCACCTGAAATCCAATCTGCACAATGTGACCCCGACATTGTACCGTTTTACATCTACGACATACCCGACCGGTTTAACGAGGCACTACTCAGCAACTGCAGCAACCTTGATCCATGGAGGGATATGTGCCCTTATGTTGAAAACAATGGCATGGGCCAACCATTTAACGAATCAAGTAGCTGGTACAACACGTACCAATTCACCGCCGACTTGATATTCCATGCACGAGCCATCAACCATCCCTGCCGTACGCATGACAAATCATCTGCACTCATGTTCTATATTCCCTTCTATGCTTCTCTCTATGCATCATCGGTTTTCAATGAGAACAACTTGACTCGGCGTGATGCGATGGCCGTGGATTTGGTTGACCACATATCAAAGTTTCCATCCTTCCAACGGTTTGGTGGTAAGGATCACTTTTTAGTGAGCGGACTTATGGCTTGGGACTTCCTACGATCCGCCGACCTGAAAGATGGAAAATCATCGCGTTCAAATAATCTCCTGAACCTTCCGCAGCTTTCCAACATCTCTATACTCATCATTGAACGCTTCCCATATCACGGAGACAATCACTTCGGCATACCTTACCCCTCTTATTTCCACCCACAGGTCAAGGCTGAAATTACAACATGGCAGGAGGAGGTACGCCGCTCGAAGAGAACACATCTATTCTCCTTTGTTGGCGGGGCCCGCCATAAAGGGCATGGTGCAGAGAAGTATCGATCTGCTGTGATTAGCCAGTGCAACAGCACAGAAAGCTGCCTTCTTGTCCTCTGCAAATACTGGACATCTGCATGGGATGCCGCAGATGAGATATTGGGAGCAATGAAACGGGCCCACTTCTGTCTCCAGCCGCCAGGTGACACTTCGACCCGTCGGTCTATTTTTGACTCGATTTTGGCTGGATGCGTACCAGTGTTTTTCACAGAGTTGACAGCTTACTCACAGTACACATGGTACATCCCTGAGAGGAGAGAGAATTGGTCGGTTTTAATTGGGTCAGATCAGCTCGATCGGATTGAAGATGTGCTGTCACAGATACCGGAGAAAGTGGTCAAACGAATGAGAGAAGTGGTTATAAGGATGATACCGCAAGTTACATATATGCACCCCAAAGCAAATTCAAAAGAGGTCGGTTTTCGGGATGCAGTTGACGTAGCGCTCGTGGAGCTAACGAAACGGGCACTACGTATAAATACCTAGTGTTTAAAGTAAGAAAGTAAATATTTCCAGGTTGTGTTTGAAAACGGAATATATTTATTGCAATAGATAGCTTAATTTGCACTTTTTGTATACCATGTTCATTTTGATTTTTTTATTTTTGGTCGCAATGTTAATATGACACGTTCCAGTTATGATACAGTTCCTGCTCTCCAGCGTTTAATATATAATAATCACTTAAATTCTTAATTCCTTACTAGTAGTAGCCGTGAGATTTTCATTAGAAAATTTATTGAACTTTATGTCTTCTCGTTCTAAAATCATTAAGTATATCCTATATATTATTTCTTTTAATCACGATTCAGAAAATCGATAGACTCTGTTCCGTTCTGTTCTATACGACTGAGTTGAAGAAGAATTGGTGGAGAAGTAGCCGATTTTGGGGGATGGAACGACAATACGATTAAACCAGCCCGGGTTGTGGTCGAAACGCAGATATTTGCTTGATTGAGCCAGCATAGGTGACACCTAGCATTATGTAATGGATTTTACTTGCACTAATTGTTATCATAATTTATATCCACATACATCAACAAAGAATTAACAGATTACTCACAGTATGAATGGTATATCCCTAAGAGGAAAGAAGATTGATCAGTTTTTATCAGACCAGAGCTACTCAATCGGATTGAAGACGTGCTGTCAAAGATTCCGGAGAAAGAGATCAAAAGAATGAGGAACGTACGCACACCCAAGTGCAAATCTGGCTGAGATTGGTTTCCGAGATGCTGTGGACACAGCACTGGTTGAACTAAGCAAACGGGTACCACATACCTAGGGTAATTACAAAACACCGGTGCAGCAGTGCCAGGGTAAATTTAGCCATCACAAAAGCTGGCCTAGGAAAAAAAAAATTTGAAATGAAAAAGAATTCTCTCTTGTAACTTACTAATTAATCATTCATGCGTGATGCCTAAGATTTACTTTCTATGGATAGGTTTCTTTTTCCCTTTATTATAACCACTTGACTTGATGATGAAGTAGTAACATGAAAAAGAAAGCATCAGTAAAGAGGCCGACAAGTAGGCACCCTACCAACAATAGCGTATTTCTGAATGTTTATTGCCATTTTGTCGACAGCCAATTTGTAATTTGAATTAGGACTGAATTGTAATGAATTTATAGAGGAGGCGTTTGGATCATCTAGGAATAAAATTAAAATTAGTTATTCGGAGTAAAAATTAGTTATTCGGAGTAAAAAAATATTATTTCAAAATTATCAAGAATAATTTTTTTGGATCTATAGTGTTATTTTTAAGTGATCCAACATCCGGATTAAATTTTTATTCCTAAAGTGCTTAGATTAATTTTTTAGTCCGGATTAAAAAGTAGTCCCAACCACTTCTTAATCCACACTAAGATCCAAACATCTTAGAAATAAAAATTTAATCTAGATGTTGGACCACTTAAAAATAACACTATAGATCATAAAAAACTTATTCTTGATAGTTTAAGAATAATATTTTTTACAGGGCTAATAAAGATCATCCCAAAATTCATCATTTCATCATCCCCTGGAATCATTAATGAGGATAATGCTTCATTAATGAGAATCATCCCATCATCTCCTGGAATCATTAATGAGGATTAATGAGAATGATCCCCTTTCTGGAATCATCCCTTCCCTCTTCTCTGTTTTGGTCTTTCTCCCTCCCCCTCCCTCCCCTCTGATTCAAAATAACATTAACTAGTACAATAATTTTTTTTCGAGAACAGTTAGTAATATTAACTAGAACAATTAGCATTTTTTTCTAGCACAATTTTTTTTCCAGAACAACTCGAACAGTTAGTTATTTTTTCGAGAACAATTAGTAACATTAACTAGAACAGTTAGTAATATTAACTAGAACAGTTAGTTTCACAGCTAAAACAATTACTCATATTAACTGTTCTAGTTAATATATATAACTATTCTAGTTAATATAGCAATGTTCTAGTTAATATATATAACTGTTATATTTAATATAGCAACTGTTCTAATTAATATATATAACTGTTATAACTGTTCTATTTAATATAATAATTGTTCTATAAATTTTGTTTGGAAATAACGTTATGTCCAGTGAAGAAAATATTAATTGTCTTTTCTTTAGAAATAATGTCTGTCCTCATCCCCTGGCTAATTAATGAGTACACTGGATTATATCATCCCCTCATCCCCTGGACTTTCTATTAATTAGGCGCTGGATAATTAATGAGGATTCTGAGGATGATGGGATGATAGAATCCAGGGGATGATGGAAAGTAATTCTCAATTTTTTTGGAATTGTTTACCATCATCCCATAGATTCCATCATCCCATCATCCCGAGGTCCTCGTTAATTATCCAGCACCCTCATTAATAGAAAGCCTAGGGGATGAGAGGATGAGCGCTGGGAGGGAAAAGGGATCCAAACAGAGAGAATTAATAAATGAGGACAGAACGTTATTTCAAAAAAAAAGACAATTAATATTTTCTTCACAAGACATAACGTTATTTCTAAAGATAAAAAAAAAGACAATTACTAAACAGAATAAGAACAATTAAATTTACCAAAAAATTATGTTCTAAAATCAGAAAAAAAAAATTCCAGAGCAATTATATTATGAAACTAGAACAAATAGGTTCTGAAACTAGAACAATTAATTTTACAGAACAATTATGTTCTAAAACAAGAAAAAAAAATTTCATAACAATTATGTTATGAAACTAGAATAATTAAATTCACAGAACAATTATGTTCTAAAACCAGAATTTTTTTCCAAAACAATTATGTTATAAAACTAGAACAATTAGGTTCTGAAACTAGAACATATAAAATAGAACAGTTATTTATATTAATGAGGCACTGTTGGGATAAGGGATGAGAAGCTTAATGAGGCGTTGTTGGGATGTTAATTTTAATGAGGCTCTGTTGGGGATGAGGGATGACAATTAATGAAGCTTAATTAATCACATTCCAAAAATAGAAACGCGTTTTTAAGAAATGATGGGATGAGGGATGACAATTAATGAGCTTTAATTAATCACATTCTAAAAATAGAAACACATTTTCAAGGGGATGATAGGGATGATCCTTATATCAGCCCCGATATTTTTTTTACTCCGAATAACTAATTCTAATTTTATTCTCAGATGATCTAAACGCCCCTTAATTAATTTGGAAGTTTGTGAAATTAGAATAAATTAGGAATTTTAATTGTGAAAGTTAACTAGGGCGGATCGATACTTTTTGTATTACATATATAGTTGGTTAGTTCGACAATGAGAGTAATTAATAACATGCATAGCATTTCTTGTTCATCCGAACAACGAATTGCTTAGTTGACACTTAATAGTTTCTCGTTCATACTTGATAGCGAAGTATGAATGCGGCCAAGTGCCCAACAACAATTCGATATATACTATCTGGCGTTTTTGCTAATGGAAAAGAAAACTACAAATAATCATCAACCTAATAGCTAGCATACTTCAGTGGCTTTCATACAACTTATTATAACAGCCTCTCTCTTCTCTTCGCCAGGAAGGAGCTGAATCCCATACTGATTAGAACTTTTTAAGTATGATATGAGAAATATACAGTGAAGCTATGAGAAGTTGAAGGTAAGATATACTACCTGAAACGCTGATGTATTCTATGAATCTGATAGTGAAAGTAGGCTGCTAACGGATGGGTTAGGGCCGGATATCCAGTTAGTAATTACTGGAGCGAACCAGATATCCGAATAGCTAGTACATGAAACACTCATATATAAAAGCGAAGAAATACTACCACTGATCACTAGTAGCTTCAAATCAGAGTTAAAATAAAAAACGATGTGACCCAAATTTTAAATAAAGCAAACATTAAGCAGAGTATCAAATTAATCATTCAAACAGGATTTGGCGCCTGAGTAATTAAATTTCGTGGCTAAAATAAAAAATGGTTTAGCGACCAGTTGATTAATTTTGAGAGCTGATTAATTCTTTAAATCACCAAAATATACTCTAATATACTATACGTCATGATTTGATCACTAATTCTAACCAATCGATCTAGGCAGCTGCTTTGCTTTTTTTCTTCTTTTTTTTTTCTTTTTTTTTTCCTTTCATAGAGTTTGTTTTTTGAAATCCATGTTAAAACGACCATGCCACATACTGAGAAAGTGAGAATATCCATTGAATGCTTGCTAGACATTTTAGTCTAGCTCGTGCAATTCATGCAGAAATTAAGTTGAACAAAAAAGAATGAAAGAAGTAAACAAAATTTGTAACTCAACCATCATTTAGAAAACAACATGAATCCTCCGTCAATTTATACGTCATAATAGTAATCCCCCGCAAATAGTGAACTATGCCCATGGAATTGTTATCAAAGTCAAATGGGCAACAATTGGACAAACTAGTTGACGATCTAAAGTCTGTACTCTCTACGTAGTCGTTAAACCCCACGGTCCCCACCGGACATAGTGAACTATGCACATGAAATTGTTACAAGTCAATTGCGCATGCTAATTTTCACACTTTATTGGGTCCAGAATCCCGATGGCGCCTTTAGTTTTCAATTCAACTCGAAAATTGAAGTAGGAAATATATTTGATTCGATGGGGGCACTATAAAATTAATAAGTACAAGTCGACACATGGCAATACTTATTCCATAAACTTTCCATTAGTTAACTTGGGAGAACGAGAACTCTGTCGGTGCTGTAAATTAGAATCATATCATAACTGGGTACAGAAATTTACTGAACAAATTTAATCTATAAAGCAAGATATTTCTATTCTCACTTGGCACGTTTTGGTTGGACTATAATATATATTTAATGAGATTAATTAATTAAGTTCTTTATCGGGATATTCCGAATACGATTGATGCCTGGAAGATGATGAAAATACCAGAAGTACAGAAATGTACATTTAGAATAGAAACCTTGTAAGGCAATGTTTCACACTTTCACTCGGACATTAGCCTGGAGAAATGAATGATGCCTCGCACAAACTGACAAATTTGGTGTAGGGAAAACCTGTAAAAAATGTTGTCTTCCAAAAAAAATGGACATTTAGGAATCATTGATCTTGAATGACAGAATCAGGCTCTTCTAATAAAATGACTTTAGAAGCTTTGGTATGAGCCACTTTCGATTTGGTCCTCCACAACCACAATACAACTCCTATTTGGTACTACGGATAGTACGCTACTGCTCTCCTGTAGAACTTCTTATGGGTTAGCCGATATCCTTCAACAGAGAACTTTTTTTCAACTTTCAATTGACAATATATCGGTGTTTAGAAATGGATCACAAATGAAATTTCCTCCACTGCCAATGCGTATCGATCGATGTCTCTCACACATGGGAGTTATTTCCAAATACTACCCTCTTTTTGAAAAATCAAATCGCCACTGAGAGTTAAAATTTTTACAATTGGATTTTGTTGACAGCCGGTGTTAACCTTTCTTAAAGAAAAGCTTTTTACAATTGAATAGTTAATTTATCTCTATCCTACTATTTATAAAAGCACATATGCATGCAAGGGCAAAAAAAATTAAGCGAAGGGTGTAAACAATTCTTTACTCTTTGCAATCTTAACCATTGATCATTTAAATCGATGGTTGGATGTTATCGATGGATATAAGTTTACAGACTCTTCACTTTTAATAGAAAGAAATATGTAGTTTGATTGGTTGTGCACTCAACAAAATAGAAAAAAAAATTATCGCTGGATTAGTTATACACTATGTTTGAAAAAAGAACACAACATATATGAAAATTTTATTAAAATAATAATTATTTTTTCATTTTGGAAATAGAACATCTCCATAAAAAAATTTTCATCTGTATAATTTATGCACCCATTGAGTGGATATGGTTTGCTAGTTTGTTGAAATGAGCATTTGCACTCCAAAATCTTATTTTTCTTAATTAAAGACATCAAAATAATTCATATATCCTAAAGATACTATAAATCAAAGACTACGGTTGGCTATCCTGAGATTCTAGCAGAAAGGTGAATATAATATTATAAAAGGGGTGCCTACATTTCGGAAGGAATGACCCAAGTAATTTTGTCCATGTTTTTGTCGCTGATTGCAAATTAGTTATATTGGAATATTTTATGTGTTTGGTTGTGTAAATAGAGAGTTAGGCAATGATAAGATGTGATGGTGTTAAGCAAGTAGCTAGGATGGTATATAATGAGCAAACATATCCTAATAATTTTGTTGCATATAAAATGGGAAAATTTTTTCTGTGCCCCCCAAAACTGAGAATTTGCTCCCCAAAACTAAAAACTTCTATTTTTGCCCTCCTAAAAGTTCAACTTTTTTTGTTAAATGCCACTCTGTCTTTTTTATAATATAAATAACATTTAAATAATAGAAATGAAATTTTGTGACCATTGTGCCCTCATTCGAATCTAACCTAGACCATGACTCAGTCGATTCCTTCTCTCCTCTCTCGATCTGTTCTCTTCGTCACGAACTCCCTCCTCTCTCAACCGAACGCAACCAGTCGACCTTCCTCTCTCAAGGGGTGGAGCCAGAATTTGGAAATTGGGGGGGGGGGGGGGGCATTGATGATAAGTCCAACAATTAAACATATCTTAATTTTTTTTTTTTTGATTGGGCCGTTATATTTTTGAAGCATGTTCTATGTAATGGGGTTGAAATTTTCAAGACCTATTTGACGGGGGGGGGGGGGTGCAAAATTCTTCAAACGATGGCATTCAGTAGAAATTTTAATGTACATCTTGAATAATTTTTAATTTACAGGGGGGACAATGCCCATACTGGCACCCCATGTCCCTCCGCCCCCGTGGTACCTATAATAAGAAGAAGTGTGCAACCAGTTGCAGCGACTCGAGCCAGAAATGGTACGTTAATAATTGTTGTCCGGCTTGTCAGTATAACAATGGCCTTCCTGTGCAATACATTTTACCTTTATACAACCAAACATTGATCCTTAATTACATTTTTTTTTGTTTAATCCTAAATTGCCTTATAAATTTAATGGTAAGCACATGTTGGTGTTTGTTCCTCCTATTTGTACAGCTGATGCTGTTTTGTCGACAAAAAGGCAACAACAAAAAATAGAAAGGGACAAAAAAAAAATATTTTGAGTGTATGGCACAATACATGTTGCTTCTTGATTAATTTTGATTGGGTTTGATTATTAAAAATCCTTTCGTCCCATGTGGTAATAGTTAATCTTGGTTATTCCTTGTAGTTAATGTGGTCAATTTGTAGAATAATATGTAACTTTAATTGAAGATCATTTCGACTTCGTAGATAATTAAAGTTGTTGCTATAACAGTTTGTCCTTAAAAAATCAGCAAATTTGTTACTATTACAGACATGTTGTTAGTATTATCAACATTGATTTTCTATTTTGTACAGTTTTACGCGAATTGACGGTGGAGCTGACATAACAGCACTGGCTTCAAACTCAGTCTGGTGTTTCTTCTGGTTCTCACATCTTAAAAAGTAAATAGCTAGGTATAAGATTTTATACAAGTCTTTTCTTAATTTATTCTTTTTTTCTGCAAAAAAATTGGCTATATTGTAATTTTTGTTTCAAGTAGTCAGCTGTATCAAGAGTGGCTGAGGATATGGGCGTTACACTTGGAGAAGAAGTTGGATATGCAATTCGTTTTGAAGATCAAACAATACCAGTAAGAATGTCTTACTTCTGGCAGCAGCCCTTTGTAATTTTGTGAAATAAAAAATTTCCCAGAGGATTTTATGAAAATATAAATTTTTATGCATAGCCTTGCAATGTTGAAAATAGAATAAATACAACTAACTTTGTATATCAGTTCCTTGTTAGCTTATATCACAGTTTTAAAATAGACTAGAATAACAGTTGCTACTGTGATTTGCAATGAAGATAAATTTCAAACCCATCAGTGTATATGATATCTATGCAACTTGATGTTTACTTGTGGAACTTACTATCAGTGTATGCTTTGATCATGTTATTTATTGTGTTCTGAATTCCTGTAATAATTGAGATATATTTTCAGTTTTCCTTTACTATGAAATCCAATTCTTTCACATTTCTTTGAATTTCTATCATTATTCTGAAAAATTCTAACGCATGCATTTTGGATTTTTCAACACCGACATTCTACCAGTAATAATTGATGATTTTTTTAGTTTGTTAAAATTCTGCCCACACATTGGGTGGGCGTGTTTGCTAGTCTTTACTAATGAATTTTACTTTATAGTCTAGACATTCATATTACTATCTGTCATACACAACTACACAAGTTATTCGACGTACACAAGTTTGCTAATATCTTAGTCATTAATCACAAAATCCAGTACTTAGTGACTTCTACAAAACCACCCAAAAAAGTTATCTAATCACAAAATCTTCTCATTTATCATCTTCTCCATCACATTCCTGCACCTTTCCTTCTTTAATAACTGCAAGGACAATAATTAGCCTAATTAGTTCATGCATAAATAAGTAGAAATAATACCTGCAAGTGTTAATTTCAGGTTCAAGGACATATTTGATAAGCATCTCAGCTCATTCAACAGAAAACAAAAACAAAAATGCAGCTTCAGTTTCATCTATATTTGATAAGCCATCAATCCATAATGCAATATATAGTTGAATCAACCAAAATGCAATATATAGTTGAATCAACCAAAAGTAGCCCATCATTAGATTGACAGAAATGAAGAAAATGGAGCACGTCGAATCAGACCAGCTATGAAATCAAACAATAGGAAAAAAAAAAAGAAATACTAAACTGACCAGATATTCTGTGGGGACATTTTGTCAAATACCTTTCTAACTCGCCATTATACTACTTAACTGACCAGATACTCTCGTGGAAGTGAGGTATTTTGTCAAATACCTTTCTAACTCGCCATTTTACTGCTTATCTGACCAGATACTCTCACGGAAGGAGGCCATGGCAGAGAGAGAGGCACACGGTGATCAAGTATTGAGCAGGGAAAAGGGAAAGGAGATGGGTGGCAACTGGCGACGGCGCGTGAGAGACTGAGAGGCGGATGGGTGGTGAGGCACGCAAGAGAGTCGTCGGAGGTTTTCTGCTTCCGTTCTTTATTATTTTTTTTCTTTTCCTTTCTTTTATTTTACAAAGCGATTGAGTGTTTTAATTAAGGTTGAGAGGCGACGGAGGGTGAAGTATTTGGGTTGTGAGAGGAAGGTTGGTTGCATTCGGTTGAGAGAGGAGGGAGTTCGTGATGAAGAGAACAGATCGAGAGAGAAGAGAAGGAATCGATTGAGTCATGGTCTGGGTTAGATTCGAATGAGGGCACAATGGTCTCAAAATTTCATTTCTACTATTTAAATGTTATTTATATATTATAAAAAAGGACTGAGTGGCATTTAACAAAAAAAGTTGAACTTTAGAGGGGCAAAAACAGAAGTTTTTAGTTTTGGAGATTAAATCTCCAATTTTCTCAGTTTTGAGAGGCACAGAAAAAATTTTCCCCAAAATGAATTTCTCAGATGCGGTCGAGTAACATAATCATAGGAGTACTGAATTCATTTCTAAGAAATCGATAATTCAAGCTCCATATGTATTAACTTTTAAAAAAAAAAATAGATGGATATGGTATCCTCTTTTATAAAAATAAAAATAAAATATAAGCATCAGAAACAGTACAATAATAAAAATATATAGCATAACAATATAAGCCATCTGTTTCGTATGATGATAAGGATGAATTTTCAACTAATTGGAAACAAATTGCCTGATTTACAATAAACATGGGGCTCTGACGCTCTGTTCTCAAATGTGACTGTTAATTAAAAGTAAACATCGGGAATCACTATATAGCTAGTGTACCGTGTACGTTAAATTGTTTTAAATTTAAACTTTTAATACAAGCGTCCAAAATTAAATTTATTTTTTCCAGTACCAACTACCAAGCATCCAATATATTAATTCTAAGATTTCGAATGCAATCCTCCTTATTGCAAGCATCATCGAAAAATATTGTCTAGTTAGCCTTGAATGTAGAAGTACTTAGCTTTCTCGTGTTCTTCTCTGTCGCATCCTACTTATTCTTAATCTATTACAGCTCCAATTTTGATGTTTCCACAAACTCTGAAACATACAAACAGTAAACATCCACCCAATCCAGACAATGCAACCGCGATATCGCGCCTTTTTACATATACGATCTACCAGACCGGTTCAACGTGACACTAGTCAGCAATTGCAGCGCATCATCAACCCATGGATCAGCAGGTACCCTTACCTTTTTTCCTTTGAGTAAAAAATGGGGGTCGGGCCCTCATCTTTTTATATTAAAACGAAGTATTTACAAACTTAGCCACAGGCTGAGTGAGGAGAAATAAAAAATAATAAAAAAAAAAAACAACATGGCTAACAAAATAAGCCCAATTCTAAGTAGAGCACTATACTGGCAGCAAAGTATTAATCAGCCAGCAAAGATCAGTTAAAAGTGAGAAGCAAATTGGCAACTCGGAGCCAGTATAAATTGGGATGTTTAGTATTGAGCATTGAGTGTCCCATTCCACCAGTGCTTGTTGGACCAGCTCAGTATCGAGCGCATCTTTCCCTCCAAATCACGAAGCAAAAGATTGCAAGAAATTCTCTCTGCTCCTTAGCAGGTGCCCTTACCTTGACAATCAGGACATGGGCCATCCCTGCCGCACTTATGATTTGTCCTTGGCACGCCTCTTCTACATTCCTTTCTGCTCTCCTCTCTTTGTGCATTGGAACACATATGGTGTGAGGCTCGGCCTTTGTTGAACGCGACCCTTGAACTGACAAGAATCATTTTGGCATTCCTTATCCATCTTATTTCCACCCTCAGTTAAAATCTGAAATTACAATGTGGCAGGAAGAGGTGCACCAGTCATAAAGGACACACCTTTTCTCCTTTGTTGGTGGGGCTCGGCCTAAAGAAAATGCTGCATATAAGTATCGTTCGGCTGTAATTAGCCAGTGCGACAGGACTGCAAACTACCTGCTTGTTCGGAGCAAATACTGGGGAGCTGTATGGGATGCAGTAGACAAGATAATTGGAGCAATGAAACGGCCTTATTTCTGCCTCCAGCCACCCAGAGACTTTCACACAACAGTCAATTTTTTAGTCAATTTTCGCTGGATGTGTACCGGTGTTCGTTACAGATATGACAGCTTACATACAGTATACATGGTATATTTCAGAGAGGAGAGAGGATTGGTCAGTTTTTATTGGACCAGATCAGCTCGATCGGATAAAGGAGGTAGTGTCACAGATATCAGAGAAAGAGGTCAAACGAATGAGATCGAGGTTGTCATTCGAATGATACCACGAGTTACATACATGCACCCCCAATGCAAGTTCGCCAGATATTGGGAGTTACATACATGCACCACAATGCAAGTTCGCCAGATATTGGGTTCCACGATGTTGTAGATACTGCCCTCATTGAGCTAACCAAACGGGTGTCACAAATCAATTAGGAAGGTGCTGCTACCACTCAGCAAAATCATATGTGGTTTCTCTGTTAGAAGTACTGGCAAAGGAACGAGAGTGACTCTGTAGAGAATGAATTCATGTTGGGCAAATGTAGCTATAATGGATAGCTTAATTATTTTTAAGAGATATGTACTTTTAGTTAGTTTCCCTTCGTTGGTTTCAAACTTTCAATATAAGCTGATCAGTAGCTAGCAGAATGCTGACCTGTTCCATAATACTGGTTAATTTTATTAATCTGATCAATAAATTTCTGCAAACAAAATTTTTTGGTAAATAATTTTCTTGCTCTACATCTTATAATCTTTCAGAAGCTTTTTCTTTCTTTTCTTTTTCTACTTCCTTTTATTTATTATTATTTTTTTTTTTTGTTGGTGTGAAGCCAATACACTTGATGAGTAACGCTACTATAAAGTTGACAAATTTTGTAAGAAGTTTTATCAGTTTAATTTAAAAAAATTTGTCAAATCGATTTCAAACAATGTATTTCAACAATTAAAATCATGACATAAGCTTTTGAACTCCAAATTTATTGTTTTTCGCCCTCGTATTAAAAAAAAAAAAATCAAATGGGTGAAAGTTGTTGGAAAGAAAGATACAAAAATAATTCATATTATGTTCTGGATATTATAAAAATGATTAAACAAATAAAAACTTTAGAACACAAATATTTTTCTTGTCAATAGAATAAAATCAACAATTTAAAATCATCATTTAAACGATCAGACAGATTTGGATAAGCTCAGTACATCTTGAGAAGCTAATTTATAATATAAAGAGTCTTCCTTCTGGAACAATAACCATTTCGGTTGCCCAAAATAAATAAATATAAAATTGGGAAGGTTTCCAAGAACATCGGGAACAGTATATAGTGTACCGTTTCTGTTGACCTTTTTTGTTTTTTAAGACAACGCATCCATTGTAGTTAATGTACTGTATAATTTTCAATGCAATCATCGTTGTTGCAAGCATCATCTTTGGCTGTGGCCTTAGCCATGAAAGTAAAAGTAATCACCTTTCTCATCTTCTCGTCTATCGTGCCGTACATATACTTCCCATATTACATCTCGTACCTTAGTATTACCACAAATTCAGAAACACGCAAAACGTCAACACAATCCGAACAATGCGAACCTGATATTGCGCCTTTTTACATATATGATCTACCCGACCGGTTCAACATGATGCTAGTGATTAGCAATTGCAGCAGCGTCAGCTCATGGTTCAACATTTGTCCGTACCTTGACAACCGGGGAATGGGACAACTGTTCAGCAAGTCAAACTGGTACAACACATACCAGTTCACTGCCAACATGTTGTTCCATGCACGAGCCGTCAACCACCCCTGTCGCACTTACGATTTGTCCTCAGCACGCATCTTCTACATTCCTCTCTATGCTTCTCTCTTTGTGCATTGGTTTGGCAACGAGAAAAACTTGACACAGCGTGAGGCAGTGTGGGTCGACTTCCTTAACCATATCTCGAGGCTTCCAACCTTCCAAAGGCACGGAAGTCATGACCACTTTTTAGTGACTGGACTTATGGTGTGGGACTTCATACATTCCCCCGGCCAGAAAGAAGGTGAACTGCGTTTGAACGATTTTCTTACCTTCCCACAGCTCGCAAATGTCTCCATACTTACTATTGAACGTAATGCATATAGTGATGCCAAGAACCAATGCAGCATTCCTTACCCATCTTATTTCCACCCGCAGTTAAAATCAGAAATTACAATGTGGCAGGATGAGGTCCACCGCTCAGAAAGGACGCACCTTTTCTCCTTTGTTGGCGGAGCTCGACCTCCAGGACATATTGCAGATAAGTATCGATTGGCTGTAATTAGCCAGTGCAACAGGACTGAAAGCTGCCTGCTTGTCCAGTGCAAATATTGGGGATCAGTATGGGATTCAGGAAGATGAGATACTTGTAGCTATGAAAAAGGTTCGATTCTGCCTCCAGCCACCAGGCGACACTTTTGACAAGGCGGTCAATTTTTGACTCGATTTTGGCAGGATGTGTGCCGGTGTTCTTCACAGAAATGACAGCTTACTCGCAGTACACATGGTATATTCCTTAAAGGAGAGAGGATTGGTCAGTTTTAATTGGGCCAGATGATCAGCTCGATCGGATCGAGGAGGTGCTATCGCAGATACCAGAGAAAGAGGTCAAACGCATGAGAGAGGTTGTCATTGAAATGATAGTATGATACCACGAGTTACCTACATGCACCCAAATGCAAGTTGGGTGGAGATTGGGTTCCGTGATGTCGTAGATATTGCACTTGTTGAGCTAACCAGACGGGCGCAACAAACCAATTAGGATTGTGCTGGTGCCACTCAGAAAAGTCATGTCTGGCTTGTGTCTGTTAAATGTACCGGCAGAAAGAAGATAATGATTCCATAGTGACACGATTCATGTTGGAAAAATGTAGCTGCAATTGATAGCTTAAGCATTTTATTTTCTTCAAGGGAAATGTAGTTTCAGTTAGCTTCCATTTGTTGGTTTCAAAGTTTCAATATAGCTAATTGCTCGTCCAATTACAGATTCTGGCCTGCTCCTGATAATGTAATCATTTATTCATTAGAAATGTTCATATTTGTAAGTCCTCAATAAACAATATACCTGAGCAGATTCTAAAAAACTCTTTTTAGTATTGTCTTAAGTTTTTGTTGTACCTAAAAAAAATGCAAATGAATAAAAGAGAATAACCAACATTAGAAATAAAGGTGTAATGGATGCCTCCTTTATTTGTCGAAATGGAGACGTGTAGGAATGAGGCAAAGTGGTTTGGATGAAGTGAAATATTGGAAATGAAAAATTGTGTGATGTTTATAGAAATGATGATGAGAATGGTTTGCGCAAAAAGAAAGAAGGCCCAGTAAGATTCGGTAGAAAAAAAAAGAAAAGAAAGCAAGCCTTGTCCAGGAGAAACATAGTCCAAACTCAATAATCTGATGTTGGTTTTCATCTGCAAAATGGAAACAAATCGGCAAAAGAGAATTGCTGCCTAAGAAATCATCCAAAAGGTGTAAAAGGCTGCTATAACCACCTACGTTCTCATGACAATTTCAAAAGAACCAATCAGATGTTTGCTAACTCAGCGCATGAGCTGTCCATGTTCAAATTATAACCGCTGAGATGGATGGTTATAAAAGAAGAGCCGGGGCATTTGGCACGAGGAGGCATCTGTTGAGAGAGGAAAACATAAAAAAAAAAACGCATAGAGAGAAAAGAGAGAGATCTACTGTGATAGAGAGTTGATTTGTTTGTTTTAGTTTTTCACAAATTCCTGTAAGCAAGAAGCGTGTTCCGTAGATAAAAAAGGAAGAAAAGGTTTGTAAGAGAAGGTTTTAGTCTCTGAAAATAAAAAAATATGATGAAAGTGATGAAATATTTGCATTAGTCTATCTGATTCATATACGTTTATCTTTTTTCTTCTTTTATTTCTGCATCATTTTATTAACTGTGCAAAATACAAAGTATTTTTTCTTTCTTTTAAAACTCAAACTTAGTCGACATCTGGACCATCACTATAGCCGAGCTTGGTGTTGGTTTAGGCAAAGATTAAGGATGAGACTTTAATAGTAAAATTGATTGTAACGTCTTTACCTCTCTAATTGTTGTTCATGACTCTATTCCACAAAAAAAAAATGTGTTTAGTTATCTTCTGATTCATTGTTGTAGCCGGGCTCAATGATGGGTTGGATGAGAATTAAACATATAAACCATAATACACTTTACTTGATTGCAAGGATCTGTAGCCGGGCTTGGAGCCCTTGCAATTAAGCCTATCCTAAATTAAGTTTCCATTATGAAGACCATGATCCCATAAACATGATCTCTATAGTGGAAAATTAATGAGGGAAATGATGAAAATCACAGTCATGAATATACAATTAGAGAGGCAGATTTGCTGCCGAAATTTACACAGAGAAGTCATGTTATGTTTCTTGCATTAGTTAAATCTAAAAATGTTTCCTGATAATTTTCTGGTACCAGAAAAAAGAATTCTGGACAGTTTGCAAAACTATTTTTATTTCATGAACGGTTAAACGGAATCAAATGAAATTTTAACTATAGATGAAACATGATATGAATCACCTCCTGTAAAAGTTTCAGAATTTTTAGAGAGACGGATTAATTATAACGAATTTTTGAAATCAGACAGAAATTGAGTTTCAGAAATCTGTACCAGCAAACCATGCCAGAAAATGTGTCTGAAAGTTCATACCTTACAACCTTTGAAATTGATATATAAAAATTCTACAAAAATTTCTGTAACTGCCTGCAGATGTTTAGTTTCAAATCTGAAAGTTTCAAGCCTTAACTGAAAACAGAGAATAAATAAAAAAAATCAAAAACTGCAGTGTGGTCTGTCTCTCTCAGGAACCTGATTTCAGAAAGTTTTTCCTCAATTGCAAAAATCGTGTAAAAATATCAAACCTATTCAGAAAAATTCATACTAGATACCAAAATTTCCCTCTTGAAGTGTAGTTTCAAATAAATTAAATCTCATATCAAAATTCCAAGCAGAATAAAAACAGTCATTCAAACAGTGACCAAAGGTTGTATTTTCAGAAAATGACCCTGAGAAACAAAGCCCAAAACCCAACAAAACAAATTCCGAAAATTCTATAAAAATGATATTAAAAGTCCTCCCTGAGTCTTCTTTCAAATGAATCTGTTTCAAAATTTTTGATAATCAAAGAGACCTTTTTTCGATTTTAAACTGATTAGAGGTCCTGTTGGTCTGTCCAAAATACACAGCCCAGAAAATTTGCAAATTTGTCCAAATGTCAAAATACATCAAAATCCATAGAAAACTCGAAAAACCTCAAATAAGATATTCCAAAACTCTGAAAATTCTAAAGATTTCAATTTCACTGATCATCTGATGTCAAAATCATCTAAAGATTGGTCAGATCCGACCCTGATCATTTTCATCATAATGCATCATGTGAAATTCAAATTAAATTGAAATTTCTTTAGAAATTCCGAAAAGTCCACAAAACCAGTGTGACTCCAACGTTTGAAATTTGTGATAAAATTCTGATTTGAGTTAAAAATCAACTCAAATTGACACAAATGCAAACCAAATTTAATCAAATTTCGATTTGAGTATAAATTGACTCGAATTGTGTCAAATCCAAATGAAATCTAACTTAAGTATCAAATACACTTAAGTTGTCTAAAATCTAGTTTGAGGCCTCAAATTGTCTCGTACTAACCTAATTTGAACCTAAGTTGATTCAAATTGACAAAAGTAAAATTATAATTTGAGTTCAAATTAACTCAAGTTATACCCAAACAAGTGCCAAAAAAATTAAAAGCGGTCTAACTGAACCAAAGTCCCAGTTTGATCACAAGTTCCCTCGTCACCTAAATCAGCGACCTGCTTTGTATTTAGTGTGCGAGTTGCAAAGTTATTGTGCCTGAGTAACCAGTGCGGTTACACTCTTGACCCTAACTTTGCGAAGTCCTCGTTTCTAAGTCAACAATATGCTTTGTACTTAGAACCCAGTACTTCATGGGAAGCGAGAACAAATAACTCAAATCCTAAGTCAAATGTCAAAAATAAGGACAAATATCTCAACTCCAAAACAAGGGGTATTTAATTGTCTAATGGACTGATCGACGATTTATCGCTATGGTTCAAGTTAGATTTGAAAATCTCAACTTACCATATACACCCCTAAAAAAACAAACAACACATGTATAATCACACAACAAATTACATTTCACAATTCTTTTAGCCTAGACACATAATTCTTCAAATCACTTAATCAGAGGTTCTTGCGGTTATTCCCGAGGTAATTAACAGTAGGGGCTTGCGCCTACTGGAAAGAAAGAACTCACAAAATAATAAACCTTCGCGTGAATAGAAATTCATATGAGTTCTTCTCTCTTCATTAAGAAAGGACTTATATCGAATTGTGACACGCGGAGGGTATCTGAATAGATCTTTCCCTTTCTCGCGGACATTTCAGTTTATTTTTCCGCGGCGAAAAAAAAGGTCCAGACAGATTCTGGCACGCCCAGTGGGACCTCTTTCTCCTCTCATCTTTGGGATTTGAAGACATAGGCTATAAAGAGTTGTATAATTTCCTTGCGAAATGCTAACAATAACTTTGAGTGTTGCATGCTTTGCAGGTAATGGCGATTTTCGGTAGTGACGCTTTCACTGCTGTTGTTGCTGGAAATGGTGTTTTCCTGGTGGGCTCCTTGCCTGTTGCCACATCATTCACTCTGGTGACCCCTGTCACCCATGTCAACACCGTTCCTGTCATCATGGAAGAAGAAGAAGATGACGATATTCTTTTCATCACTGAACAAGGTAGAGCCAACAATGTCATGGCCACTACCCCTATCCCAAACAAGCGCCCCAAGCGACGCTTTCGCCCAAACAAGGCTGCCTCTGCCTCAACCGCTCATATTCAAGTGGCACGGGTTAAGGCTCCCAAGCGTAAAGTTATGGAGGTCTATCAGAATGAGTTGGTGATACAACCCCAACTCCCGGTTAGCAACTCTTTCGCACCACTCAGGGTGGTGAAGAAGAATTCTCCCAGGGCATCTCTTCGCACAACGGGAGAATTGCCAGTTATTTACGAGACTCGGTCTGTCCCGATTCAAGGAAGGACAATCCAACCTGTGGAAGTAATCCATAGGACTTACCAAATTGTCAAGAATAAGAAAGGAAAAAGAAGTGCTAGAGCTGTAATTCCACCAAGTGGCCAATATAAGCCGCCTCGCACTTCAGTGCATGATAGGCTCACTTTTCCCTCACAGAAATGGAGAGAACATCTGCCAGCTCCTAACACAAGGGGGGGCAAAATCGAGTGTACCATGACAGGTCATCAATATCTGTTAAGGAAAGGTTGACTTTTCCCACCCGACGAGGAAGGGTCAATCCAATTCAGGGCTCAAGTCACAAAGCATGCATACCAACAACAAAAGTATGGAGACCTAAACAACGAAAGGAGAAAGTGTCCGATCTACGAGAGAAATTAGATGTTGTCCAGTCTCACTCATCTCAAGGAGCTAAAATGAATGGCCATGAGGAGTTTGAGACACACAAAAGAGTAGTAATTCATGGTGGACAACCACAAGTCAAACAAATGACTTATCGACAGATCAATAAGAGGCAACGGGTCGCTTGGCGAGAGAAAGCACCAGAAGAACATGCCACAGTCTACATGATATATGTAGTAGAAGAGCCTGAAGAATATGCCACTGTGTGCATGGCTAACACTAGATCTACCAATAGGAGTGAGGAGGATCCAAAAAATGATGAAACCTCTACCAGTGGTCCAAAAGGGCCTCATGACCAACATGAAAAAGACAAAGACAAAGACAAAGACAAAGAGGACGGTGATGGAAATTCTAATAAAGAAGATGAGGTAGCTCGACTGAGAAAAGAATTAGAGCAAAGAGACCAGCATATAGCCTCCTTACACTTGGAAAATGGAAATGCCACGAGACTATGCATGGAGCTACACAACTTCCTAGCCAAGAAGGGTCTAATTACAGAAATGGCTCATGGAGATACTGGCCCTGTTGTCAATAATCTTGAGTCTCTCAAAACTGACCATGAGGAGTTAGGAAAAAACACCACTAAAGCCAAAACCGATAGTGGGAAAGCTAAACAAACACTTCAAAAGGAGAAGGAAGAGCCAAATAACACCTCTTGCGAAACACCTGAGTTGTCAGGGGTGACGAAGCAGGAATTGCAAGAAATGATAAATCAGCAATTACAGGCTGCAGGGGCAGGGCATCTTGTTCGTTCTCTGAGGCGATCAAGGAGACCATATCCTAAGGAGTATGACTCTATCAGATACCCAAATGGGTATGTCATCCCTAAATTCAGGATGTTTGATGGACTAAATACGAAGAATGTTAATCCTGATCAACACTTGGCACACTTTAGAGCCTCGTGTGGTAATTCTACGGGAATTGAGGAACTACTCCTTCGTCAATTCTCCCAAAGTCTCACAGGACCGGCGTTTGATTGGTATGCATCCTTGGAAGATAATAGCATCAAAACTTGGGATGACATGGTGGATGCATTTCGGGCTAAGTTCATCACTATCAGGAGCAAAGTGACCATTGCTGATGTGGTGAATGAAAAGCCTAGAAAGAATGAGTCAATTGTAGAATATGTCAACCGATGGAGGAGTTTGAATTCCCAATATGATTATCCAATCCCTGAAAAAGATGCAGTTGATCTCTTGATGAATAACATGGAAGATTGAATGAAACCGTTCTTAAGCACTCATGACATCCATAATTATGAGAAGCTAATCACCCATGTGTCTAAGCTTGAATCATTAGGTCCAAGTGTGTGTTCTGAGTACTTTAAGAACAAATATAAGAAGGAGGATGGTAAGAGGGCCAGTACCAAGGCAGTCCAAACTTCTCTAAGTTCAGTTCGTAATTCAAGCGCCTCAAGTAGCAAAAGTCAAGGCAGCAACAATGTGAAAAATAGTGATAAACCCAAGTTCACTAAGTCAACCCTAATTGATCGAATGAGTAAACCATACTCATTCAAGAAAGAGAAGACTGCTAAACTCTTCAGGGCAGCCTTAAAGAAGGGTCTTGATCTCCCGCCTTGTAAAAGACCAGATGAAATGGACAAGTCAGATGACCCAAACTATTGTCCCTATCACCGAGTGTTGGGACACACAATTGAGAATTGCTATGTATTCAAAGACTGGCTAGAAAAGATGATACAATCTGGAGACATTGGCATTTATGAAGATGCTAAGCAGAATCCAGCACCTCATGCTCAAGCTAACATGATCTCTCATGCAATCTTTGAAGAGGAGACTGAATCTACTGAACCTTGGACAATCTATTTGACCAGAAGGACAAAGAAGATGCTCCAAAAATTACAACAAGAGCCTGAGGTTAAATGGAGAAATGAAATGACTCCAGTAATACCTCCTGAATCAAAGGAAAAGCCAGCTCGCCCAGTGATCCTTAAGAAAGTGAACCAAAAGAAAAAGAAAAAGAAGCCAATGGAACCTGTAAAAGAACCAGAGCTCACCATAATAGAAAAGCACATACAAGAGATGGAGGAGTATGAGCAAGGTGTACCAACTCCGCCCATGCTTGCAGATTTTATTTCAGAGGAAGATTTGCAACATCTCTTGGGGATAAGCGATGAGAACATGGATAAAAATGAAGGATTTAAAAAGAAAGATGATGAGATGGCTAAAAAGAAAAATAAGAAGAATAAAAAGAAAGACCAAAAAGAAAATAAGAAAGAAGATGAAAAGAATCAGAAAATTGAAGATGAACTTTTTTTTGAAAACATCTTGCCATTCCATCTCTCATATTGAGGCCTATGAGGAAGAGTTAGACTTGTGTTTCGAAAGCTGTATAGCCACATCTAGCTCTTATGTTGACTCTGACGAAGAATTTATCTTCCTTAAGAATAATATTTCCGGTGCAGTACTCGGAAGCGATTCAGAAGAAGATGAAGGAGACGAGTCGATTCTACCTAAAGGGATGTTCAACTCTGATGAGGAAGGCAAGGAATGCCATGTGAATCTCCGCTCAGGCACCCATATTCCTGAAAAGGAAATGCCTAAAGAAAGTGATAAAGACAAACAAAAGGAGAAAAACAAAACGAAAGCCAAAGAGATAGAAAGTGGAGCAGGACTAAGTGATAAATCCAAGAACAATATAGGAGATTACAATGTGTTGGCTCATTTGCGCAAAATCCCAGCAATGTTGAGTGTTTTTGATGCTCTAATGATGTCACAAGATTTGCGTGAATTGCTCATTCATGCACTTCAAAATCCTCAGAAATTACAAGCCTATTTTGCTGAAAAAAGTATGCAAGAAGCCTTGTACATTGATCAAACATCGACTATAACCTTTAATGACAATGATTTGCTAGTTGGCACATCAGAGCATAATCGACCCTTGTATATCACAGGAGTAACAAGCGGGTCAAAGGTCAATCGCATTCTGGTTGACCCTGGGTCATCTATCAACATTCTCCCTTTGAAAACACTAAGGCAATTATCTCTCAATGTCAAGCATCTATCAAAGGAGAAGATATCAATCCTTGGGTTCAATCAAAATTCCCAAAAGGCCCTAGGTTCAATAACTTTGTCTTTTCGATTTGGAGAACTAGACACAGAGATCAAATTTTATGTCATTGATGTGGGAACATCTTACAAGGCATTGCTTGGAAGACCATGGTTGCATGAAAATTATTTGGTACCATCAACCCTTCATCAATGTGTCAAGTATATGAAGGATGACAAACAAAAAAGGATTAAAGGAGATATTCACCCATTTGCTGTACATGAGATTGGCCTTAGCGATGCGAGATATTTTCTAAAATCATCTCCTAAACCTGAACCATTGAAAAAACAATCTCCACAACCTCAAACAGTAGAAGCGAGTCGGGTTTTGAAGGAAAAGATGATGAAATCACTTCAAGTCGCCAAATCAATAAATACACCTAGCAATATTTATCAAAAACCAAATCCCGTGATCTTACTGGGAAGTGATAGCGATTCTGAAACCATCGAGGATGAGGATATTGATGCCAAGGTAGCCGATTATAGCTCTGATGGTAGCAAAGAGTTGTATAATCCAACTTCGTTAGTTGTTGAAAAAGTACCTGACAAGCATTCTAAAGATTTACCCCCAAGAGAAGTGAATCAAGTCAAAGGGCTTCATACCTTCTTTGTCCCGCCAGAGATTGAATGTGTCGGGACGAGAGGTGGTGCATAAAGGGATTTTATTCTACAAAGCTGAAAATATAAATCCCGAAAATAAAGACACAAATCCTGAAAATTGGAATAGATGGTTGATAGATGACAACACAGCAGAAGAAATGGTAAGGGTTGAAAGTCAAGGATTCTATGGAAAAGAACTCATGCCCCTCTTTGAGAAAGCTCATTGTTTTGACCCAATTACAAAGTCAAGAGCCAAATTGTTCGAGAAGTTATGGAATGGAACTTTCCGAAAAGTGATGGGTGCTGATGGAAAAATGAAATGCACCCGAGGATTGGGGTTTGTAGATGATTTTGAAGATAGAAACCTCTCAAGGTTATATAGAGATTTTCGAATCATTGGCAGCCAAACACGTTCTGGTTCATCGGTAGGCAACAAAAATGAGTCATACTTCTCTTGCCACATGGCGGAAGAAGAATTAATTGAAGATGATGAGCAATTTATGTTAGCTGCAAAGAATGCACCTAAAGAACTTGAAGAAGGCGGGTAAAACACAATTGATGAGCTACTCGAAATCAATTTAGGCACAGAAGAAGAGCCTCGACCGACTTTCATCAATGCATCTCTTTCACCTAGCAGAAGAGAACAACTCAAAGCATTTCTTATGCAGTATATTGATTGCTTTGCTTGGAATTATAATGAGATGCCTGGTATAAATCCTGAGGTAGCTGTACATAAGTTGAAAATCGACAAAGATGCTAAACCTATCAAGCAAGCACCTCGAAGGATGAGGGTAGAGTTAGAAGAAAAGGTCACTGCTGAAGTTAAGAAACTCATCGATGCAGGATTCATTAGAGAGGAAGAAAATCCCGAATGGATAGCAAGCATAGTCCCAGTCAAAAAGAAAAATGGACAAATCCGTGTTTGTGTGGACTTTAGGGATTTGAACAAAGCCTGTCCTAAAGATGAATTTCCTTTGCCAGTGACAGAAATCATCATTGATCATACTTCATCATATGAGATATTCTCGTTTATGGATGGATATTCTGGATACAATCAAATCAAAATGGATGAAGCAGATCAAAAGCACACGGCATTCCGTACACCAATCGGAGTGTATTGCTATAAGGTGATGCCATTTGGACTTAAAAATGCCGGGGCAACATATCAGCGGGCCATGACCAAAATATTTGATGATTTGATACACAAAGTGGTCGAATGCTACGTAGATGACTTGGTAGTCAAAGCAAATTCACTCGATAAAAATCTTCAATACTTGAAGATTGTATTTGATCGGTTAAGGCAACATGCTTTGAAACTTAATCCATTAAAATGCGCCTTCATGGTCTCATCAGGAAAGTTCTTAGGCTTTGTTGTCCGACATAGAGGGATTGAGATTGACCCTGACAAAATCAAGGCGATCCAGGAGATGCCTCATCCCAGGAACCTAAAACAACTCAGATCACTTCAAGGAAAATTGGCATACATTAGAAGGTTTATTACCAATCTATCAGGAAGAATAAAACCCTTCACAAGGCTCACCAAAAAGGATATCCCATTCAAGTGGGATAATGAATGTCAGAAAGCATTGGATGACATAAAGCAATACCTCCTTAACCCGCCAGTACTCTCGGCACCAATTCCGGAAAAGGCCCTCATCCTTTACACAACTGCATTAGATGGATCCTTAGGGGCATTAGTGGCACAAGAAAATGAACAAGGCAAAGAGAATGCACTCTACTACCTCAGCCGTATGTTAGTGGGGGCAGAACACTCCTATTCACCAATTGAAAAACATTGCTTAGCCTTGATATTTGCAGCTAAAAAACTGAGGCATTACATGTTGGCACACAAGGTCATCCTTATATCCAAGGTAGATCCACTAAAGTATCTCATGACTAGACCTATGCTCACGGGTAGGCTAGCAAGATGGGCAATCTCTTTGATGGAGTTTGACATCACATATGCTCCACAAAAAGCTATTAAAGGACAAGCATTAGCAGATTTCTTAGCGGTACATCCAATTCCTGATGATTCTCCTCTCACATGTGAGTTCCCAGATGAAGAGACATTACATGTTGAGGAAGGTGAGCCTTGTTGGAAGATGTTCTTTGATGGCGCGTCATCTATACAACCAGCCGTTTGGCCACATACTTCGAGTGTATGGGGACTCTCAATTGGTTCTTAACCAAGTTGAAGGGATATTTCAAGTTCACAAACAAGAGCTAGCAAAGTATCATGAGAAAGCACTTGAATTAATAAAGCAAATCCCAAATGTTTCTTTTGAAAAAGTCTCAAGAGCTTCAAACGGCGTAGCCGATGCGCTTGCTCGAGTGGCCAAAGAATTATGTGAACCCAATAGACAGGAAGTGCAGATAACTATAAAAAATCGCCAATCACTGTCTCCATATTTCATGGGAGTAGAAGAAGGGTCAAGTTTACTCTTAGAAGAAGACCTAGATTTTGTTGAAGATAAGCAAGAAGATGCTCTTGCTAGAACTCTAGTAGTTGAAGAAAAAGATGATTGGAGACGATCTTTTATTGACTACTTTAAACACATGACTTTGCCTGAGGGTAAAGCAGCTCAAGAACAACTCAAGAGACGGGCTCTGCGATATGTCTATGTCAACAACACTTTATATAGGATGTCTTATAATCAAATTTGGTTACGGTGTGTCTCTCATGAAGAGGCTCACCAAATTATGAAGGAAGTACACTCAGGCGTGTGTGGTGCTCATCAATCAGGACCAAAGATGAGGCTCAAGATCAAGCGTTTGGGATATTATTGGCCAACAATGATAACAGACTGTGAAGATTATGCCAAAAAGTGTCACATGTGCCAAATTCATGGGGATTTCATCCATCAACATCCAAATCCCCTACACCCAACCATAGCCTCTTGGCCTTTCGACATGTGGGGAACTGATATAATAGGCCCAATTGACCCACCATCTTCCCGGGGGCACCGATTTATATTAGCTGTGACAAATTACTTCTCTAAGTGGTCTGAGGCTGTGGCACTTCGTGAAGTCAAAACTAAAGATGTGATCAAGTTCTTCAAAACTCATGTCTTATATAGATTTGGGACACCCAGAATGATCATTTCTGATAATGGAACTGCTTTCAAGAGTGCCAAAGTGTACGAGTTCTCACATCACCATAAGATAGATTGGAGATACTCATCAATCTATAACCCAAGAGCAAATGGGTTAGCTGAGGCATTTAACAAGACATTAATATGCCTCCTCCGAAAGATGGTTGGCAAAAATCATCGAGATTGGCATGAGAAATTGCAAGAAGCACTTTGGGCATATCGCACCACTTATCGGACGCCAACACAAGCAACTCCATATTCCCCAGTTTTTGGGGCGGAGGCAGTTTTACCTCTTGAAATTGAAATACCATCTCTAAGGGTAGCCATGCATGCAGAAATGCCTCTAAGTGAACGTGCTCAACTGAGACTTGATGAACTTGATGCAATGGATGAAACGAGGCTTGTAGCTCAGCAAAATTTGGAGCTATACCGAGCTCAGATGGCAAGAGCATATGATAAATTGGCAAGACCTCGTACATTTCACGAAGGAGAATTGGTACTTGTGCTTAGACGGCCAATTCTTGGCCGGCATCATGGCCCTAAATTTGCACCAAATTGGGAGGGTCCATATGTTATACAACAAGTGTTCGAGGGAGGGGCATATTTTCTAGTAGACCAAGAGGGAAAAGGGGTGATGCCTCCTATAAATGGAAGATATTTGAAGAAATACTATGTCTGAAATTGACAACACTGAGTTATGAAGCTTCCTGCCTAAAATACAGAAGTCTTTCTGACAGGTAAAGGTATTGGAGTAGGTGGAGCTTTATGTCCTTGGAGTAAAAAAGAGTGTCTTGCCTTAAACAGGTCCCATAAGGCGTCTCTTCCACATAAAATTTCCTAACTCCACAAATTCCACAGCCAAAATCCTACATAAAAATGGTTAATTGTTGGAGTATGCCATAAGTCAACCAACACCGGTGTGTTGATCTACCGGCATGAAAGATGAACAAGTTTTGTACTTTGTACTTTAACAAGGTAAGATCTTGGTCGCTCTTCAGAGCAACCTTTTTATTTTGCAGGTATCGGAGCAGCTGGAGTTTTATGTTCCTGGAGTAAAAAAGAGTGTCTTGCCTTAAACAGGTCCCATAAGGCGTCTCTTCCACATAAAATTTTCTAACTCCACAAATTCCACAGTCAAAATTCTACATAAAAATGGTTAATTATTGGAGTGTGCCATAAGTCAACCAACACCGGTGTGTTCATCTACCGGCATGAAAGATGAACAAGTTTTGTACTTTGTACTTTAACAATGTACGATCTTGGGTCGCTCTTACGGGCAACCTTTTTTTTTCTTTTGCAGGTACAAGGAGCCGCTGGAGCTTTATGTCCCTAGGAGAAATGAAAAGAGTATCCTGCCCCAAAGGCTACATAGGATGTTTCTTCCACAAAATTTTCCTAACTCCACAAATTCCACAGCCAAATTTCCATCTCAAAATGGTCAATTGTTGGAGTGAGCCATAAGTCAACCAACACCGGTATGTTCATCTACCGGCATGAAAGATGAACAAGTTTTATACTTTGTACTTTAACAAAGTATGCGACAAAATCTAAAACCAAGGTGCAGGAACAAATAACCTAAACCTTAACCCAAAACCAAAATTCAAGGAGAGTGAACAAATACTGCCGACCTTAACTCAAAACCTAAATTTGAAGCTAATAAACAAATACTCTGAACCTCAATAAAATCCAAGAACAAGGAGAGGGATCAAGTATCTCAAGATATGGTCCAATTCAAACCGAGAAACATGATCAGTTGCCAAGTGAACCTACACAACATTTCAGAAACTTTCCTTCAAGATCAGAAGAATGGAACTAAGACAGACGCACAAGGGACACCAGAGCAGGTCGATCTAAAAATCACAACCTACTCTGGTGGGGGACATTTGTTGTACCTAGAAAAAATGCAAATGAATAAAAGAGAATAACCAACATTAGAAATAAAGGTGTAATGGATGCCTCCTTTATTTGTCGAAATGGAGACGTGTAGGAATGAGGCAAAGTGGTTTGGATGAAGTGAAATATTGAAAATGAAAAATTGTGTGATGTTTATAGAAATGATGATGAGAATGGTTTGCGCAAAAAGAAAGAAGGCCCAGTAAGATTCGGTAGAAAAAAAAAAAGAAAAGAAAGCAAGCCTTGTCCAGCAGAAACATAGCCCAAACTCAATAATCTGATGTTGGTTTTCATCTGCAAAATAGAAACAAATCGGCAAAAGAGAATTGCCGCCTAAGAAATCATCCAAAAGATGTAAAAGGCTGCTATAACCACCTACGTTCTCATGACAATTTGAAAAGAACCAATCAGATGTTTGCCAACTCAGCGCATGAGCTGTCCATGTTCAAATTATAACCGCTGAGATGGATGGTTATAAAAGAAGAGCCGGGGCATTCGGCACGAGGAGGCATCTGTTGAGAGAGGATAACATAAAAAAAAAACGCATAGAGAGAAAAGAGAGAGATCTACTGTGATAGAGAGTTGATTTGTTTGTTTTAGTTTTTCACAAATTCCTATAAGCAAGAAGCGTGTTCCGTAGATAAAAAAAGGAAGAAAAGGTTTGTAAGAGAAGGTTTGAGTCTCTGAAAAAAAAAATATGATGAAAGTGATGAAATATTTGCATTAGTCTATCTGATTCATATGCGTTTATCTTTTTTCTTCTTTTATTTCTGCATCATTTTATTAACTGTGCAAAATACAAAGTATTTTTCCTTTCTTTTAAAACTCAAACTTGGTCGACATCTGGACCATCACTGTAGCCGGGCTTGGTGTTGGTTTAGGCAAAGATTAGGGATGAGACTTTAATAGTAAAATTGATTGTAACGTCTTTACCTCTCTAATTGTTGTTCATGACTCTATTCCACAAAAAAAAAAATGTGTTTAGTTATCTTCTGATTCATTGTTGTAGCCGGGCTCAATGATGGGTTGGATGAGAATTAAACATATAAACCATAATATACTTTACTTGATTGCAAGGATCTGTAGCCGGGCTTGGAGCCCTTGCAATTAAGCCTATCCTAAATTAAGTTTCCATTATGAAGACCATGATCCCAAAAACATGATCTCTATAGTGGAAAATTAATGAGGGAAATGATGAAAATCACAGTCATGAATATACAATTAGAGAGGCAGATTTGCTGCCGAAATTTACACAGAGAAGTCATGTTATGTTTCTTGCATTAGTTAAATCTAAAAATGTTTCCTGATAATTTTCTGGTACCAGAAAAAAGAATTCTGGACAGTTTGCAAAACTATTTTTATTTCATGAACGGTTAAACAGAATCAAATGAAATTTTAACTATAGATGAAACATGATATGAATCACCTCCTGTAAAAGTTTCAGAATTTTTAGAGGGACAGATTAATTATAACGAATTTTTGAAATCAGACAGAAATTGAGTTTCAGAAATCTGTACCAGCAAACCATGCCAGAAAATGTGTCTGAAAATTCATACCTTACAACCTTTGAAATTGATATATAAAAATTCTACAAAAATTTCTGTAACTGCCTGCAGATGTTTAGTTTCAAATCTGAAAGTTTCAAGTCTTAACTGAAAACAGAGAATAAATAAAAAAAATCAAAAACTGCAGTGTGGTCTGTCTCTCTCAGGAACCCGATTTCAGAAAGTTTTTCCTGAATTGCAAAAATCGTGTAAAAATATCAAACCTATTCAGAAAAATTCATACTAGATACTAAAATTTCCCTCTTGAAGTGTAGTTTCAAATAAATTAAATCTCATATCAAAATTCCAAGCAGAATAAAAACAGTCATTCAAACAGTGACCAAAGGTTGTGTTTTCAGAAAATGACCCTGAGAAACAAAGCCCAAAACCCAACAAAACAAATTCCGAAAATTCTATAAAAATGATATTAAAAGTCCTCCCTGAGTCTTCTTTCAAATGAATCTGTTTCAAAATTTTTGATAATCAAAGAGACCTTTTTTCGATTTTAAACTGATTAGAGGTCCGGTTGGTCTGTCCAAAATACACAGCCCAGAAAATTTGCAAATTTGTCCAAAATGTCAAAATACATCAAAATCCATAGAAAACTCGAAAAACCTCAAATAAGATATCCCAAAACTCTGAAAATTCTAAAGATTTCAATTTCACTGATCATCTGATGTCAAAATCATCTAAAGATTGGTCAGATCCGACCCTGATCATTTTCATCATAATGCATCATGTGAAATTCAAATTAAATTGAAATTTCTTTAGGAATTCCGAAAAGTCCACAAAACCAGTGTTGACTCCAACGTTTGAAATTTGTGATAAAATTCTGATTTGAGTTAAAAATCAACTCAAATTGACACAAATGCAAACCAAATTTAATCAAATTTCGATTTGAGTATAAATTGACTCGAATTGTGTCAAATTCAAATGAAATCTAACTTAAGTATCAAATACACTTAAGTTGTCTAAAATCTAGTTCGAGGCCTCAAATTGTCTCGTACTAACCTAATTTGAACCTAAGTTGATTCAAATTGACAAAAGTAAAATTATAATTTGAGTTCAAATTAACTCAAGTTATACCCAAACAAGTGCCAAAAAAATTAAAAGCGGTCTAACTGAACCAAAGTCCCAGTTTGATCACAAGTTCCCTCGTCACCTAAATCAGCGACCCGCTTTGTATTTAGTGTGCGAGTTGCAAAGTTATTGTGCCTGATTAACCAGTGCGGTTACACTCTTGACCCTAACTTTGCGAAGTCCTCGTTTCTAAGTCAACAATATGCTCTGTACTTAGAACCCAGTACTTCATGGGAAGCGAGAACAAATAACTCAAATCCTAAATCAAATGTCAAAAATGAGGACAAATATCTCAACTCCAAAACAAGGGGTATTTAATTGTCTAATGGACTGATCGACAATTTATCGCTATGGTCAAGTTAGATTTGAAAATCTCAACTTACCATATAAACCCCTAAAAAAACAAACAACACATGTATAATCACACAACAAATTACATTTCACAATTCTTTTAGCCTAGACACATAATTCTTCAAATCACTTAATCAGAGGTTCTTGCGGTTATTCCCGAGGTAATTAACAGTAGGGACTTGCGCCTGCTGGAAAGAAAGAACTCACAAAATAATAAATCTTCGCGTGAATAGAAATTCATATGAGTTCTTCTCTCTTCATTAAGAAAGGACTTATATCGAATTGTGACACGCGGAGGGTATCTGAATAGATCTTTCCCTTTCTCGCGGACATTTCAGTTTATTTTTCCGCGGCGAAAACAAAAAAAGGTCCAGACAGTTTCAAGTTTATGTTCCATCAAGGCACGGAAGCTTTTAATTAGGAGGTTTTCTCAATTCAGATTTCAGCACACTGAATTGCACTGAGTTGCTTGTCTTATTTATTACATGTGATAATGTGAATGTTTGGATGGGAACCACCTAATTATGATAATTGCACTAATATCTGCCGTTAAAATTGGCTAATAGCAGCTTTAGCACAAGAAAATGGATTTTACATCATTTCATAATTTGTTCTGTAGTCTGTACTTCTGTCGATTGCTTCGGAGTGACTGGTATGTGTTATCTTTCAAGTACAATCCATGAAAGAATGCTGAGAGTACTGGCATGGACTAAACTAGAACTATATTTTTCTTCATGAAGGGATGCACTCTTACAGACTAGTATCAGCACTCATCATCTGGTTCAATTAGGGGTGACCGGGTAAGACATATTTCCGCTGGTACAACTTTCTAAACATATAGCCGGAATTCCGAAAATAACTTTTACTTCTTCACTTCTTCTTTTTGTTTGGATTGATTTTTCTTCCTGCAAGAAAATTATTCCGAGAATTCTTACCCATCCAAACCATATTCCCTGGACTGGTATTAGCAGCTTGGCGTCGGTTTGGACCAGGCCGGGATCCATTAAGCTTGATCTCTCTTAGTAAGCCCAGTTAATATGGTTATATGGACCCTGCATACTTGAGCAGTTGAGCTGAACTGCTAAAGTAACCCGGAAATCCTAACTGCCATCCAACAGATTCGCCATCCTGCCATCCAACAGAACGCGACCCTCTTGTTGCTCCTAGGCCCAACGTGCAAAGCCCAATTTGTTCCCCTCACTCTGAATCCTAAGAGAGAGACGGGTTTTATTCTCGTTAACGGGTTCAAACCCGTTTGACTCCTTTCGGCGTTTCCGATCACCGTAAGTCATGAGACTAGATTATATAGCTTCGTGTGAGGATGAAGAAGACAGTTATGCGCTTTGATTTCGTTGCACAACCTTCGTTTGATGGGGGCGCCACATACCGGTGGTACATGAGTTGGTACTTGGTACCGATGGGGTTTAGATAGGTCAGAATTGCTAAATTCTCACCATTTCCATGCATCATGCGGGACATTCTTTGCTGATCAAACTCTTAATGGACAAAATTAATGTTATTTCTCTCCAAAGTGGTATAAAAGCAATATATGTTGCTATCTCTTCTAATTGTCCTTTGAAGTAACATATTACGGTGAAGTCCAGTTTCATAATTAACATTAATTATGATAATATATCATTCTTAAAAGGTATAAATATTTTTTGGCACAAGTTTGCGTGTGTATCACTATTATGCACAGTGCCGCAGAATCAGAATCATAAATTATCATAAATTGATACTCTACATATAGTCAAAATACCATAAGAGAGTAAATAATTAAGTATAAAGAAGTAACTAGTAAGTACATGGGAGTAACTAATATTTATTAATATGTAGTTCATTTAAGACAGTAACTAATATTAATAAGAGAGTAAATAATTAAGTATAAAGAAGTAACTAGTAAATACAGGGGAGTAACTAATGTTATTTATATGTAGTAGTTCATTTAAAATTGTAACTAATATTAATAAGGGAGTAAATAATTAAGCATAAAGAAATAACTAGTAAGTACATGGGAGTAACTAATATTAATAAGGGAGTAAATAATTAAGTATAAAGAAGTAACTAGTAAGTACATGAGAGTAACTAATATTTATTTATAACTATTATTAATAAGAGATTAAATAATTACGTACAAAGAAATAACTACTACGTACAAGGGAGTAACTAATATTTATTTATATGTAGTTCATTTAAGACAGTAACTAATAAGAAAGTGCATATATATACACATTAAGTGTGTATTTATTTATAAGATAGTATCTAAGAAAGTAGTTATATTTTTCAAGGGGTATTTTACAAGATCATTTGGTTATAAATCTTTTGAGTGCATATTTGTATTTAAAGAGAGAGTATTTTATAATTAAGGAAGTATCTTCTTGTGTCTTTGTAATTATATTACATGGCGTATATAATCGAGTATCCCTTCAATCATACGCATGATCTCTTTTCTGACTTGCTTAGTCTCTTTGCCAACAGGTGGCTTTTCATATCTAGTGAGACAAGAAATGGCCTTCGGTGCTATTTCTTATAGAAGTTTGGTACCCTTTTAATACCAAGTTATTTCAATGTCTGACTATTAAAATTGTAGGTCTCACTAGTTCTACAGGGTTACAAAAGAGATACGAGGTGAGTGGCGATGAACAAGGCAGAGAGTGAGAACACACAACTATCTCAATTCTGGTATGAAATTGATTTATGAGAACACATAGCTAAGTAAAGCCATACTATCATAAAGAGTCGAATCAAAGCTTGATTGGAGGAAATTGATCCAATTCCTAATAAATCGCATGATTCTTGTTTGATTTTGATAAATAATCGATAATCAAGTCATTGAGGATCGATCGGAATTCGGAGGTCTGTGCAAATCTAGAGCGTATATATATCCTATATACCATCCTTCCCAAATACCATCCTGCCATCCCAAGAATTGTGGGCCGAGCGCTCCTCTTTTCATATTCACGTGCAGCTCACGTGATATTTTCATTTTTCTAGATCTGATTTTATCTTCCGACATTTCTCATTTCTCTCTTCGTAGAAATCACTCTCACTCTTTCTCGTGTCAAGATTGCTACTCTCTCTCTTGCGTCGAGATTGCTGCTCTCTCTTGTCTCCATTGCTCTCGTTATTCCAATTAGGATCGCTATCAAATTTCTCTCAGTTGCCGTTGTAATCCATCTGATTCAGCTCTCAATAGCCGTGAAATGACGAATTTTACATCATTCTTCAGCATCAACTTCAGGTATTTATCGATTTACTTCTTTTCATTTGCGAAATTAGAGTTTTTGTTCTGTAATTTCTCAATTTTACATCGTTCTTCATCATCAACTCAATTTGAGAAAGATCCAAGGAGATGAGGAAGAAGCTAGAAATGCGATTTCCTGCGGTTGTTTTCCTTCTTTCTCGCTTTAATTTGAGACTTCTTTTGTTATTCATCGTCATTAGTTGATTTTATTACTGTTTTGTTGAATTTTTTTGGTTAATTAATGAGATCTGTTGATTTTGAATCCCCTTTGTATATTGCTAGTTTTCATACACACAATATTTGTAATTTACTAGTTTATTTATTTATGTGTAATGACTGGGAGTTGCTAAAGATGTCATTTTAGTGAAACTGTTGCTCAAGATCAATATAATTTGGCATAATTTTGTGGAAATTGAATATTTGTTAGGTGTTATTCTTAATAAAGGTATTGATCTCAATTCTCATGATTCGGATCTAGATTTTCACATTTCATTTGAAATCAATTATTTGAATAAGCTTGGTGAAAATTTGTATCTTGAATGCTTATTTGAACCCCTAATGAAGAAAGTTCATACTCCCTTATTAATAAATATATACTCCCTTAGTATATTGAATGCTTATTTAAAGAATCTTGACTGTTTCTTGAATGCTTACTTGAACCCCTTATGAAGAAGTATATACTCCCTTGTGAAGAAGTATATACTTCCTTAGTATCTTGAATGCTTATTTGAGGAATTTTGGTTGCAATTTGTATCTTGTATATTAAAACTCCTTATGAAGACGTATATACTCCCTTACGAAGAAGTATATATACTCCCTTAGTATCTTCAATGCTTATTTGAACATCTATCGGCTAATTTTATTAAGGGAGTATATTCATCATTATAGGGGATTAAATATATTGAATCAGAAAGTATATATCTAAGTATGTTGAATAAGGAACATGTGTCGGATAATTTTATTAAGGGAGTATATTCATCAATGTGAGGGATTAAATATATTGATTATGGAAATATATATTCTAAAATTGTACATTTATTCTTTTGCAGATTGATGTAGGTGATGATAAACGCGTGGTTGCTTATCGTTTGTTATTAGACCCTATAAATCAAGTGAAGACTAAATCCTAGAATGCGAGCGAATGTGTTCTCCTTGACTTTGACTGAGATGATCGAAGCTTGTTGTTGTAGTGTTTATTAAGTTTGTTAGAATGTTTGAACTTGGTTGTAATGATTTTATGTCTAGTTTGAATGAATAGTAATTTGAACTTGATTTTACTATTATGATTGATATACAGTTAATTTTGTTTTAATGTTGGTGCCTTATTTGAATAAGCTTGGTGAAATTTTTATCTTGAATGCTTATTTGAACTCCTTATGAAGAAGTTTATACTCCATTATTTAGAAGTATATACTCAGTGTATTGAATGCTTATTTGAAGAATTTTGGTTGTTTCTTGAATGCTTATTTGAATCCCTTATGAAGAAATATATACTTCCTTATGAAGAAGTATATTCTTCCTTAGTATCTTGAATGTTTTTTTGAAGAATCTTGATTGAAATTTGTATCTTGAATATTTGAACTCCTTATGAAGAAGTATATACTCCCTTACCAAAAAGTATATACTCCCTTAGTATCTTCAATGCTTATTTGAACAATCTTGGATGAAGTATATACTCCCTTATGAAAAATTATATACTCCATTGGTTAATATATTTATCACCTAATAAACATTTAAGTACTTTTTGAATACTAAATGTTAAAAAAATAAGTACTACATTATCATGTATAATTAAATTCATTGTGTATAAATATATACTCCCTTGTGTATAAATATATACTCACTTTTTGATGTATTAAGGGAGTGTCAAATATGTTCAGTTATTAATTTACTTTAAAGGAGTATTTAACTTGTCTCACGAGAGTAATTATATTTACGTAAGGGAGTACCTTATTATATTATAACATAAGAGAGTATATTTTTTTTACTTAAGGGAGTATCTATATATAATTAAGGGAGTAATTGTTAGGAGCTCAAGTCCTTGTTCAATTTTAATTTTTATTACTAAGTAATCATCATTAAGCATGCACAACAAATAAATTTAGTATTTAAGCATCAAACACACATGAGAAAAGAGAGGAATTGCTACCTCTTCCAAAATCAACTATATGTGCTATGTTTTTACTTTTTGTGCAATTTGCATTTAGAAAGTATCTAATAAGCATATGCATATGTGTTAAAAAAAAATATAAGAAACACAATAAATTAAAGTTCCTGAAATAAAACCATATTCGTCAAAACAAATTAAAACCATAAATAATAAATGATAAATCTTAAGCCTTCGGTGCCGAGTTCAATGCCCAGCAGGATAGCACTAATTTGCATAAGTGCTAATTAATATCTAGCGCCGTCTAACGTTCTAGTCCAGTCCATCATCTATACTAATGAATAATGATCCAGCGCCTAGTCCAACCTAATAATTAGGTGGGTTACGGTGAGATGGCAGGATGGCAATAAAGTGGGATGTCCCTTATAACGTCCGAAAGTAACCCTCCTGTTGTTAAATCGTGTTAAAACGGGATGTGCTGTGAGCCTGTGACTAACACGTCATGATTGACTGGCGCACAGGGACGCTTTCAAAGCAGTTCGCTATGAAACTATGAATTTATATAATGCAATCGCGGTAATCAAAACAAGACAAGAGGAGCACTTCCAGCAAAGTCTATCGTTTCATTCGTTTAAACTTTAAACTTTAATTAAACACATCGAGCAACACAGTTTACGAAAGTTTTCTCAGTGGTGATTAATTATTGCGGACGTCACTGGTATCTACATTTAATTACAAGTGCTGACATCACTCTGAATAAACAAAAACAAACAGCAGGTTTTGTAATCTATCAAACTTAATGTCTTGTCCGAAACAAACAACAAAAATGTCGAAGAGTAATTGCTTGGCAGATTGGACAAACTTTCTTGTATTGAGATTTGTGGACACGAGGCAAAGGATCCGAAATTCTCAGATGAGAATTTCGGTCCGGTCCGAAAAGGAAAGATTTTGGTCCGAAATATGTTCTGGTTGTACACTTTATGTTATTTTCTTTTATGATTTGATAACAAAATTAGAAAGAAATAAAGAGGAGAGCATGTGTTTCTATAAAGGCAGCTCCTTCCCTGGCCCTGATAATCTTTCCATCTACTTTCTCTCTCTCTCTGTAAAACCTTCAAGAAAAAGAAAAAAATGGTGGTGTGCGTGTGTGTGGATGTAGGTACGATTTTGTACTGAACCATGTTAAATACTGTCTCTCTGTGTTGTTCTTTAAGTTTACAAGATTTACCGTTTCTTCAAGCTCATTATAATTTGGATGGTATCGAACTAGGGGTGTCAAACATGTCGAAACGGAACGGAACATACCAGTTTCGTTTTCGTTCGGTTTCTGGTAACGTAACCTAAATCAATTTCGTTTCCATTCCGTTTCGTAAAACGGAACAGTTTTCCGTTTCGTTAGCTGTTCTGTTCTTCATTTTCCACAGATTTCAGCTATTTTCCATTGATTTCAGCCCAGTTTTCGGTAAATGGAACACTAACATTTACTAGCAACCGTTTCGTTTCCGTTCCGTTTTCAGAAATGAAACTGAAAATCCCTTCTGTTAGCTGTTCTGTTTGGACGGAATGGAACGGAAATGTGCGAAACGGCACGGTATTGACAGCCCTATATCGAACTATTGATCAACTTAATGCATAGTGTAGTTCTGGAGGATACACAATTGTGCTTTCTGTGCAAAAATGGTACATTTGAAAAAGAGAAATTATTTTAATTTCAAATACGCTAATGTCTCTATCTAAACCCACCAAGCATACGATGAATATGCATCTCATTGTTTACATACATAACTCATGTATGTACTAACTTTTCTTGTCGGTATATTATTACTTTTTTTGAGGGTCCGGTATATTATTACTTTACTTGATATAAAGACAATACGCACTTTTAAACGAAATTAAATAAAATTATTTTAAAGAGTTTGAGGTGTAATTTTCGGCACCCTTCTTCTAGGGAAAAAAATAATAATAAGGGAATAGATGATCATTGACTTCTCACCGCACATCTTTATTGATTTTTTTGCAATTCATATAAAAAAGTTGGGGAAAAAGAAAAAAAAAAAAAAAAAAACCTAAATCAGAGTTCATGAAGCAATCCTTTTTTTTTTTTTTTTTTTTTGACCAGAACGGGAATCCAAGGGCGATGAAATTAAATCCTTCCAATAGTGAACTATGGACATGACATTTTTATCAACGTTAAATAGCCGAATTAGTTGACTATCATTAAATCCCAGCCGACATGGTCGCATGTGCATGACAATGTGTCCACTTGATTGGATCCTGTATCTCGATTCCGTCAGGGTTTATTCAACTCTAATTATTTATTTTTATTTTTTTTTTTAGAAACAAAAGGGCAAATTCAACTCTAAATTTGATTTAGATAATATATTTGATTTGATGGGGGCACAACTACATGTGACCACATAATCACCATGGAAAATAATACAATTTTCCATTGGTTTGGGAGTATATATGTAACTTAATCTATAACATGCGAGCATCAGAGATATTTCTAGTATCACTTGGTTCGTTTTTTTGCACTGTAATCACTCCTCTTTATAAAAATACGGAACCAAGAGTGGTTACACACTAGATCTAGTGTAAATATCTATTTGTCAAGTTCGATCGATTTGATTGTGGTTGATATCAATTGCTAGACGAAACAACAATATATTTTGAATTTTTGTCTAATACAAAAACTTAAAGAGCAGCATATCTACATGTATCACTCGCAGATCGAGCAACATATCTATTTTGTTTTCTTTATGTGCTTACATATATATGAGGGCATCTTTGGGCTAATATATATTTAATGAGGAATAATTAAATTAATTTATTTATTGGGATTTACTACTATAAATGTAGGTGTCAATGAGACTACGAGATTCATTGACAAACAATATTAGTGACTGTCTAAAATAATTTCTCGAATAAGAATACAACAAGGAAATTTGTTAGCTTATCGAATAAGTCGACAAACAAGAGATATTTGGTAATTAACCATCATCCCATACGAATTTAACAAATATTCGTTACCCAAGATTGATGACTGATGTCTAAGTTCAAATTTGAGAGCAATCACGAAATATAGTTTTCGAAATAATATTGTTTCACTAATTCATTCATTAAATAACTTAACGCTGCTCTCATTATTGAACAAAAAATGCTAAACGTGTCTACCTTAATTTCACCTTATAAAGTGAAAAAAAAACTTAATCTTTCATTTTAGCATTATTCGTTTATAGTAATACAAGAATCAAACGTGTTTGACATCAAACACGATTTTAAATTCAACTATTGAAATTTTAAATTACCGATCCGAACCGCTTAATGTGATCTTCATATTGAAATATTCTTACAGACCAAATTTTATATTTTTCAGCATTTTTAACTATTTTTCAGATTTTTTAAAATTGAAGGGTCTAAAATTAATTAGATTGAAGATTTTCTAAAATCCAAAATAAATAGTAAAAAAAATCGAAAAAAAATAAAATTTGATCTCCAAGGATATTTCATTATGAAGAACAAACTGAGCGGTTCGGATCGGTCATGCTAATTTCGAAAATTGAGATCCGATCGTGTTTGACGGGCCAATTGTCAAACGCGTTTGACTCTAGCATTACTCTTTAAAATATATATTAAAATATTTTTTACAATGTTTTACTATTTTTTCTCAAATTTTTTAAATATTTTTTTAATCTTTTTACTATTAATTTGTATAAAAAATAATAAGTTCTAAAATATTAAAAAAAAATTTAAAATATAAATGTGACTTGTTATGAGATTTCAATATGTAAATTTGATTACTTAAGTTAGATTTATCAATTTGAAAAAGCCACTGACCGATAAGACCATGATGCATAATAATCAATATATAGCATATATAGACATCATGATGCATAATGTATTTACTCATTTTTTAATACCATATACATCATCTTTTTTGTATTGCAAAATTTCAATTTCTGACAATGATATGTACTATAATTTATTATTCTCAAATGTGATGCATCACACACGAAGTTTTATAGTTTTAAATTAAGTTAATTTTTCGTATAATTAAGAGTAAAAGGCTGCATGAACCAAGTTTTTTTTAAAAAAAAAAAAGAGAATAATTATATTTTCATTAAGGCCTGTAAATTCATGATTTTTAAAGAAGAGATATATACAATATATAAATATAATGATCTGAAAGAAACTTAATATTTTATATTCTTATATTTATTAAATGTTGGTGTTTCATGATGTCGTTTATTTAATAAAGGTCGAATTTTTTTGACCTGATTGTCTTACTTCATTGTAGGTCTTGAGAACTTCATAATAGATAATTGAAAATAAGTACTGATCTGGATCTCAAGTACATTCTCAGAATAAAGAAATTTAGAAAAAAGAAAAAAAATAGAAAGAAAGGAAGAAAACCAAGAATTAAGTAGTAGGTGATCTGAATTATTGGGTATTAATTAACCGTACGTACTGCACAAAGAGAGCATGTGCTATCGCCTGTACTGTGTTGCCAATTGTTTACATTACGTTGACAATTTTTTTTTTTTCGTTTTTCCTAATTGAAAGCATTAAGACATGCAATATTATCATCTGTATACTTTTCTTTAAATACGTACAAGGGGCATATATTTTCATCTTACATTGATCATAAGAGTTGGAGGTCTTAACCATGAACATAAAAGTCCTTACCTTTCTCTTCTTCTTCTCAGTCGTATCCTACTTGTTGTACCCTTACACAAACTCAAATCTTGATGCTATCACAGACTTAGAAACAGAGAAAGAACCTCCAACCAAATCTAAACAATGTGACCCCGATATCGCGCCTTTTTACATCTACGACCTACCTGACCGATTCAACTTGGGGCTACTCAACAATTGCAGCTACATCGACCGCTGGAAGGACATGTGCAGCTACTTTGCAAATCAGGGCATGGGCCAACCATTTACCAAGCCGAACTGGTACAATACGTACCAATTCACAGCCGACATGCTATTTTATGCTCGAGCTGTCAACCATCCCTGCCGCACATACAATTCATCATCAGCTCTCATGTTCTACATTCCATTCTATGCTTCTCTGTACACTCATGTGTTTTCACATGAGATTAACTTGACTCGGCGCGATGCACTGGGGGTTGACTTGCTTGAACATATCTCAAAGCAACCAAACTTCCGACGGCATGGCGGGCACGACCATTTTCTTCCTGTTGGGCTTATGGCATGGGACTTCTTACGAAACCCTGAGGAGAAAGATGGCAAAAATTCTCACGGAAATAAGTTTCTTACCCTCCCACAGCTTTCAAATGTCTCCATACCCATCATTGAACGCGACATATATATTGGCAAGAACCAATTCGGCATTCCTTATCCGTCCTATTTCCACCCCAAGTCCAAAGCTGAAATCAGAATTTGGCAGAATGAGGTGCGACGATCAAAGAGAACACACCTTTTCTCTTTTGTTGGTGGAGGCCGACAGAAAGGACACGGTTCTGAGAAGTTTCGGACGGCTGTGATTAACCAGTGCAACAATACTGAAAACTGCATATTAGTTTTCTGTAAATACTGGATTGTTACATGGGATGCAGCTGACGAGATACTTGGAGCTATGAAACGGGCCCACTTCTGCCTTCAGCCACCAGGTGACACTTGGACACGTCGGTCAATTTTTGACTCGATTTTGGCTGGATGTGTGCCAGTATTTTTCTCAGAAAATACAGCTTACAAACAGTATACATGGTATATTCCTGAGAGAAGAGAGGATTGGTCGGTTTTAATCGGGCCAGATCAACTTGACAGGATTGAGGAGGTCCTCTCACAGATACAACAGGAAGAGGTCGAACGAATGAGAGAAGCTGTTATAGGAATGATACCGCATGTTACATACATGCACCCTAATGCAAGTTGGACAGAGATCGGGCCCAGAGATGTAGTAGACACTGCACTTGTGGAGTTAACCAAACGAATGCGCGCAAGAATTCAAGCATAATGCTGATGCCACACAGGAAAACAATCTATAGTGTTCTCTGTTAAATTATTGGCAACAGAATAGGGAATGCTAGAATGTTTATCGATAGTGAAAGCATGCAGGATGGGTAAAATGTCGTCGTAATAGATACCTTAAATTTGCATTTTTTTTCTTTAAATTTAACGTCTTCATTTCTGATTCATTTATCATTTATCGGGTTGTGATGTAGTTGGTCCTGTCCGATAACAAACTCGGGCTCCAAATAATATGATCACTACAAGTCTTTTGGTTTTTTTTTCATGTGCAAATCTTTTTTCTAAATAGTGTGTCTGTTAGGATTGTCCAATTATGCTACTAACAAAAAAAATTTCCTTTCATTTTCCATGAAGGTAGGGAAATTTAGCAAAATTGTCATGAACCAGATTTCCGGCATCTGGTAAACTGAACTGGTCTAAATTTTCATACTGGAACTTGACTAAATTCTTAAAATAAACACATGATTCTGCTTAAATGGAATTTCTAATTGATACATTTGGATTTGAGTAAGCGAAGAGTCTGCAGGTAGTTGCCTTTTCATGTAATATAGTTCACCAGCTAGTTCTTTTTTTTTTCTTTTTTTCTTTTTTTGGGTGAAGTTCAGTTCCCAGCTAGTTGGGTGAAGTCCAACTTCCAAAACGGTTCTTTCAATAAATTGTATAAATTAAATAGTTGTCCCGTTGTCATATCCGATATTGGAAATCACTAGAACATTGGAGTGGGTGTCATATTAAATAATGAACTTTTTACTTCTCAACAATTCTTCTCTTTGTTGACAAGTGACAACTATAAACTATTGTTTCTGTCGATTGGCTGGAACAAGGCCGAGATCCATATTAAGCCTTATTACGCCAAAATTATAGGCCAAGACTGTCTGACTGTGCCTTCAACATGTATAAATTTCAATTATTATGTGTTTGACATTTCTGGGCTCAAGTTTAATATGTGGGCCCTGGCATATGAAGAAGCTTATTCCAGTTGGACCGTATTTGTGTTTTCAAAAGCCTATAAAACGTTTAAACCGCCTCTACATACGGGTGTGATGTACACCATCCACTTATTTTCCATCCCATCCATCCAATTAACTAAATATGAAAATAACTCCCCTCTCTTCTTTCCTTTCCCCTCCCCTCATCTCTCAATCTCCACTCCCCACTCCTTCTCTTCTCCTAGTGCGTCATCTTCTCTTTCTCTCTGTAATTTTCCTCCTCCTCTGCACCTTTCCTCTTTTTTAATTATCTTTCCCTACGTCTCTTTTTTTTAAGATGAACATTTATCACAACAAAGCGAACACTTACAACAACAAAACGAGGAGACATAAATATTGGTTAAATAAAGAAACAAAATGAACAGATACAGCAAAGAAAGTTAATATTTACAATAATAAACTGAACATATATACAAATTTGTCAAGTAAGAATTAAATGATCATATTCAACATAAAAAGTGAACACATATAACAACATAGTTAACATATACAATAAACAAAGTGAACATTGCTGACTTAGTAGATATTAGATACTTTCTTGTTATAACTAAATGAACAATTACTTCTATTAGATACTCATTTGTTATAACTAAATAAACAATTACGTCTATTAGATACTCTCTTAGTACAACTAACTGAATAAACATTAGATACTTCTTTGTTATAACAAATTGAACATTTATGCATATTAAATAATTACTTAGTGTTACTAAGTATCATGGAACGTAGAATTATTAGAGAGAATGGAGAACAAAAATAATAAATTAGAAAGAGGTGGAAACATGGAGGAGAATGAGAAAGATGATAGAAAGAAATAGGGAATGAGGTGATAGGCACTCTGAAGAAAGAAGGGGAGGAAGAGATGACGGAGTGAAGGAGAAAGAGGAGAGGAGAGGACCACTGAAGAGAGGAAGGGAGAGGGAGAAGAGAGGAGAGGAGCGGTGAAGGAGATTAGATGGAGTGGATGGAGTGGATGGAGATTAGATGATGGTTAGTAGTTATTTTCTCTACCAATATAGTCTTGACAACTTAATTACTTAATTAAGTTGGATCAAGATGATAATTCCTTTTTATCGTATTTTTTTAAATGAATAAAATGTCTATTTTGATTTCCAAATATTTCATACAATTAAAATTTTGATTTTCCTTATGATCAACTAAAAAAACTATTCGACAATAATGTTTTCAAAATTTTATTAAGGCATCCATTTAAACCTTATGACACCTGGGTATAAATTATAAGATCAAGCTTGGTTTAAGTTTTTATATCAGTAAATTAGAGTCCAAATCAACCATGAATGCGCCAGCAAAAAATTAAACAGGTGAGATTATACCAGCACACACTAATTAATGAATTACAATTTTAATTTTTTGGATAAAAAAATTTAAAGCTTAAGATAATTGTCGGATTTAAAATCAATCATTTTGAACTTTGAAGATTGATAAACAAACTACAAGAGTTATTTTTTTAGGAAAAAGAAATCATATTTAATGTCATTAAAAGTTCCAATTTTTTAGTGCCCTAGTTTGTTACGATTAATGTATTTTCTAATCCTCACGTGTTGGCGTACTGAAATCAATCCAAGAATTGTGCTATGTAGTTTTAGAAAAATGTTTTCTTCGACCGCCTTCCGATTTAACATGGCATGGTTCCTCTTTCAATACCGTAGTATGCGACAGGGGCTTGTGGGTCCAAACTTTTTTACTTAATTTCTTTCTAGTTAGTTAAGCAATGTAACAAATCTATTAATATATAAATTGATGGATAAGCTTAATTATTTGACTTTTGTGAACTCCATATGGATGGTCTTCACTAGTGAGCATTTGACGCATAATAATTTTCTTTTCTGGCTTGTTCATTCAATATGTTCAGCAATCTATTCTGACTTAAGAAATAAAACCATAGATGTAAGGCCTGGAGATATCAGAAGTGAGAATGCTGACATTAGTAACGAGAAATCTTGCCAGCATGCCTTCGAAAAAACGGCCTCTCCATCCTATTAATAGAATATGTATTAAACTGAACCAATTTACAAACTCAAATTTTTAATTAGTTTAGTTTAAGGAATATGTTACAGACAATCAAACAATTTGAAATATTTAAATAAATGGCTGATTTATCTACAATTTTAATTATTTATTTGAACAATTTCGACATATAGATATTAATACTTCCTAATATTTGAAATGATTCATCTTTACCATCGAGGAGAATAACAACAGTGGATTGATTGTTCTTATTCATGATTATTATTAGATTTATATTAATTATTAATTTATTATTATTAAATTCTAATATAATTGTTATTATTACTATTTAATTATTGTATTAATTATTATATCAAGATGAATATTTTCAAGATAAATTATTATTATTATTATTATTATTATTATTATTATTATTATTATTATCTATGTTAAGTATTGATATTAATAATATTATAATAATAATAATAATAATAATAATAATATTTTTTTTGTGTATTCTTATTCCCAGCACACCATTCAAACATCACCTCGTTATTCATGAATAGACAATTCTCCTGATTCTAATTCACAATACTTATTCTTTGAGGTTCTATATACTCTAAAAAATAAAAAGAATGAAATAGACGAAGCACATTATATGCTCTAATGCTCACCTATCCAACTTATAAATAGGAACCAAATTGAAGGAAAAAGAACACAACCAACGAAACAACTTAGTCTCTCACATACAAACCGAGCACTGAGTGACCATGAAAAGTCTTGTCCTTTTAGTAGTGGTTCTCACGGTGCTTGCTGGAAATGGAGTTCAATCGCAAGTGATTCCGCCGATCCTCACTGTAACTGGCACAGTGAAGTGTACTCAAAACTACACAGACGCTACTGCTCCCGCATTTGCTCGTAAGGACATGATCGCATGATCACTTATAAATCCCTAACCTTTGCAGTCTTTCATAAATTGAATATTTTTTATGATCACATCTACCATCTATACTGAACTATCTTCAATTGCACCACATGAAGAACACAGGTCAGTATTGGAATTACTTCCACTGAAAGGGATGTTTGCTCTAAAAAAATAAAATGCAAACTTTCTCCTAGAAATTAAGAAACATATCACATATTATGAGTCTGGATACATTGTATAATAGTATTATTGGTTCATTGCTGTTATTCTTCCTACACATAATCTAAATTTCTGCCCCTTAATTAATTCCAGATGCTGAAGTGCAGCTAATCAGCGGAGGCACAATTATTGCTACTGCTACTACAGATATCAATGGCTTATTCAACATCAATTTAGTTGTTGGAGTTAGCCTGAACGGTATTTTAGTAAACGTGGAAATTTTGGAAACCTGCATATTGAAGGTGACCACCCCTCTCGTGCAATGCAATGCATCACTCACCACGAACGGAGTTCTTGTCTCGAGCATCACCCGTCTCAACACTGGAGTGTTTGCGCCAGTGTGCTTTATCTTCGTCACACTTTAGACATGTCACATGTCCACATGCAGCGTTATCAATTTGCCTCTTCAGAATAAAATATAATATTATATTATGTTGTGCCATATAGATCAAATCTTATGGTATTAAATAAATCTATTGATAATATCACGAGAACAAATATATATGTAATGTTGTATTTCTCCCTGTCTGCTGTACTAAAGAATTACTCTATATACGTGTATTGAAATAAAAGTTTGGATCCAACAATTAGCGTGATGAGCTAGCTCATTTCAGAGAATTGCATCTCAGCATCTGTATATGAACTATGGTACTTAGAGCGCACTTAGTTCATCCTATCTACTTCTGATTCTCAGATATATTGATGGATAAACTATTTTAACTGTGAAGCCTTTTTTTCTCTGCACAAAGAAATTATTGAGAACTTGCATAGACCTTTCTACTAGATCCAATTCTCTCCATGCTAAAAAATGATTTCGTGAACCATGATCCCACTCTAAGAGCAAATACTTGAACTGATTTGGTTGCATCGTGTGTACCTGATCTTCCATCTAGCTACCTGACATTTTAGATGAAAATTTTTAATTTAATTTTTCATATTTCTTCAAATCCTTGAGATCTTCCCATGGATCATTGAAATTTTCAGCTTCATATCTTAAGAAATTCTTCTAAATATAACAAATTAATCCAACAAAAAATAATATTTTCAATTCATTTTTACGCTGGCACAATTATTTAATTTGGGGTCTTTATTCAAATTCAATATTCGCAAGTTATGATAAACTAAGAATATGGCAAAATTCAATAGACAAAACAAACTAAGTATCTGCATACTTTGGATACTACTGATTACTGAATAATAATATTTCAATTTTCAAAGCAGTTACTTATAGCACACATTTATCACTGACGGCCCGTTTATAAGTCGGCCCACACCTCTTCGTAACCAATGACCTTTTGCATGCTTTAATTATATGATTATGATTATTTCAGGCTATATGGAGATGGACATACAGGATAAAACAGTCCAAATATTTATTATCGTATTATTGCGGTTAAATTGCAATTTAGAGACTAATTTACTAATAGCATATATCTTGTGCTCATACTCAGAAAATCCGCAAAATATACTGCATTATATATAACGTAATTCTGGATTTTCGCTCTTTTGAACAAAACAAGGGTCAGCACTTATCTTTAAATTAAAATGATAAAATATTTAAAAAGTAAAGAAAAGATTCAGCAGCTGGTTGCCATAGAAAAAATAATAATAAAAGTTATAATTAAATTAAAAAAAAGGTCGATCTATATAACGATCAGAATGAGATTTGCAAGTCTTTCTGAAAATTCTGTTGCATCGCTTTCTCCTGAAAATGAAGATAGCTATCATTAATTTGGAATCTTGACTACACATTATATTTTGTATAATTACTAAACCCAAATTGTGTGAAGTATATTGAAATTGAATAAAGCGCGTTCCATTAATTATTATTTATTAAACAAGTTTCTTCCAACAAATTATATAGTAGAAGACAAAGCAAGCAAATTTTAGATAATTTGGAAAAAAAACAAATTGTAAGATTTTAGGACTTCAAATGATGTTCTTATTCAACACTCTTCTAAAATCCAATCGAAGACAAAGCAATCAAATACAGCCGCTGGTTAAACATCTATCGCAAAAGCTAAGAGGCAAAATGCCCAAAACAGAACAAGCCATGGAACATCACATTTCACACGCTTCCCAGCTGAACAATCATTCAGATTGCTTCAGCTTCTTCGCAACAGTAGCAATGTGTTTTCCCTGGAAGAAGGCTTGCTCTAATTCAAGCTCAGTAGGCATCCTGGAGCCTTGACCCGCAAGTGTGCCGGCACCATACGGGCTGCCACCTTTCACCTTCTCAATCTCAAACATACCATGTCCAGAGGCACAACCAGTTGGCACGAAGATCATCCCATGGTGTGCAAGTTGGGTCACAGCGGTCAGCCTATTATAAGAAGACCGATAAATATATATTGTAATGAATTTGAATAAAAATGTGTAAAAAGTGTTTGATATGTTAGCTTACAATGTGGTTTCCTGGCCTCCGCCTTGTGAACCTGTGGAGGTGAAAAGACCAGCGGGTTTGCCGACAAGCTTTTGCTGCTGCCAGAGACCACCGGTTGCATCCAGAAATGCCTTAAACTGAGCACACATCATTCCAAACCTCGTTGGAAATCCAAAAATGAGCCCATCGGCTTCTGGCAACTGATTTGGTGCGATAATTGGCACGTCACTCTTTGGAGGTGCATGCATCTTCTCAAGAACTTCCTGTGGAAGTGTTTCTGGTACCTATGTTTTATCAAAAGAGATAAAAGATTGTGAAGTTGGTACCTTAAATTTTAGATTAAATAGGAGAATTTGACAAACTTATCATGTTAGATGTAAGGTAGGTAGACCTGCCATAGTGTGGCTTCAACACCTTCAACAGAGGAGGCCCCTTTTTGGATCTCTTCTGCTAGTTTAGCTACATGTCCGTACATGGAATAGTAACTGCATTTGTAAAAAGAAGGTAAATTAGAACTCTACATTGGAGGGGAAAAAATATGTAATGAATTGCACCATTAATTGGGGACAGCATGCTTACACAATATAAACCTTCGTAGCCATTGAAAAAGGGAAGGATGATGAATTAAAGAGTTACTGTAGAATGAAAATTATATGCTGGGCTAATTAAGAGGTTTCTAAGATGTGGTTTCTGTTGATTGAGAAAAGAACCAGAGGATGTGGCTATTTATAAATATCTTTAAGTATTGACTTTTTAATTGTTGTGTTGTCCGAGAGCGAGCTTTCTAAGATGCCGACATTGAGTTGAATTTCTAGAAACCTCGTCTGTTGCATTGTTTAATCTTGAACTCGTTGAAAATTATTAGGTACAATTAATAGGGGTTGGTAGGATCTCCTGTTAGTATAACTTTTCTAAATAAAAAATAAGCTTATTCCTATTGAGGTCACTCTAAACATCATCAAATCATCATTTGAACAAGGATTGACATCAGACAAAAGTGCACAAAGAGGGAGCAAATATTTATAAAGCATTTATCTAATATTTAGTGTTTGGTTCTAGGCTCCTACAATTTCGTTTGTATTGAGTTGGTCAGGTTCAGTGGCTAGAAGAGGTGTTCTAATAAAATTGGAAAAATAAAATAATTGTCCTTGACTTGCTATATGAAACTCGAATATGGTAAACATTTGTGTCAATTTATAAATTAAACGGTATTATATCCTCAACTCAAATCTGGTATTGCGCTGCACCATAACAATCCAGATCTTTCAAAACCAATTTATCAATTTGCATTTATTATAGAAAAATTAAGAGAAACGAGAAAATCAGTCGATTTTGAAAGATTCGGATTGGTGCGCTACATGGTGTAGCACTACACCGGATTTGTTTCCATTATTTCTTTTTTCCGACTTCAACGCATAAAAGGGAGTGATTATTGTCCATGCATGGTGCAACAAACTTTTGGAAGTTCTCATTTTAATTATTTGTAAATTATGTTGTCTTAACTGCGCATTAGTTAATAGATCAACAAACCATTAAAAAAAATGACCTCCATCCTATAACATAACTAAATGCAATAAAGTTATATTGTCATTGAAACTTGGACAAACAAATATTTGCGTCAAGAATAAACAATATGAATAGATAATTAGAACATATTAGTGATCCGTACACAAAGTCTACTTGTGCCACAGAAGAACCGGAGAATCAGGGTCATAGTGATGTTTTACATGACACATTGACACCAATAATTAGGCCTATCAATGTTGACACGTTTTAACGTTTCACCTAGTCCAGTGAAACGTTAAACGAAGCTCAAAATTTTTACGTTTGGACCGGTGAAACATAAGTGAAAATGGACCACTCATTCCGTTTAAATGTTTTAACGTTTTCTTAATGAATTTTATGTTGTTTAAACAAGTGAAACGTTAAACGGAAGCAAAAAATACTTACGTTTATTAAGTGAAACGTTAAACATTACAAAAATCATTTCCATTCCATTAACGTAATATTAAACGTAAGAGGTGATTTATGTGGACGTCGTTAACGTACAGGTCTACCAATAATATCTTGCTCGGAATAATAATAATATGTAGCAAAGGTCAAAATATTACGTCGCCCTTACCTCAATATTACATACTGCAAAGGAAATGTTTTCTCAATCTGTTGCATATGTCAGCATCAATGGTGCTGCATGCTCTGGCCTACTCATAATACCATTGTTGTGTTGTTGGATTTATAATTGATATCATTGTTGAAAATTCCACCTTTAAATTGGTAAAATCTAATATTGAGCGACCATATACTAGCTAATAAATTTATATTTTTTTTCTGTCTTAGCTTTCTTTGAATAATTTAGGATTTTTAACATAAAAAACTGATGGTGGTTTTATATATATGTTTAAAAAATGCGATAAGTTTTAGATTATGTTCAAATCATATAAAATTGATGAAGAAATTATACTAACAACATTTTAACAATTTTCATTTTTCAATTAACTAACTCAATATACATAATATTTTGAAATGCTTTAAGAAGTTGTATTACTGATTGGTATGCATATATGATATACATAAATATATCTTTAGATTCTATATTGTATGCATATATGATATATTTGTGCACATATTTGAACATATGTAGTACAAAATATACATGCACTATCCATGAAATTTGTACGTCAATTTTTTTAAGAAAATTAGGTTCAAGCCCCATAACTTTGAATTGAATAAGTAAAGAAGTTACAAATTATAATTTTCAATTCTGAGAAAGAACCTAAAATGCTTTAAAAAGTTATATATAAAAGAAATTAAGAAAATATAAAAGGAAAGAAGAAATGTTCTCTCTAAATTACAACAAAGGAAAAAGTAAAATCGGAGAGGGAGCAAGATGAAAAAAGTTTAATGTGCTATGTGTATGATTTTCTAATCTTCAATTGCATCATCAGCCACTAGTGAGGAGGTTTTAGAAACGCCTCTGAAAATAAAAATTCTGACACATCTTTCTCTCTAAACCACAAAAACTGTTATAAGAAGAGTTTTTTTTTTTTTTTTTTTTTTTTTGAAATAGCCTTGAGTGGAAAATAAAGTGCATAAATTTGTACTTCATTTGATATATCAAATATCACTTAGTAATGTTCTATGAGTGACAACAACATAGACTAAGATTTTTCTTCAATACCAGACTCGGATAACTTGACAGTGACTGTCAAGCATATGAGAAATAAAACCGGATTAAGATATTTCTTTTTTTCCTTTCCCGTTCGGCCGTTTTGATTGGACTAGCAGCAGTGCCCGCTCAATGTGCGGACAATTTTTTATTTGATATATTTCAAAAGTTAAAAGATTTTTAAAATTTTTTTTTTTATGTGAATTTTTTTTTTGTTCTTAAAAAATGCTTGCGATGAGTTCTAATAGGTTTTGTGAACGGGCCTGCATTTTTATATTTAATTATGCAAATAGTATGTGTTAATGTCATTTTATTTGCAAATGTTTTGAAGAAAATAATCCACTTGTGTTAAAACAACCAAATAGATATGTCCGCAATATTGCGGTGAAACGCCCCAAACAGACATGCCCTGTTATTGGGTTGACCGATTTGAAGTTTCTATTTTGCAAAAGAAGTTGTAATATTGCAACATTGTACATTAAAAACTTCAAATTGGTCAAATGATTCGTAAAAATGTCCATTTGGGGCGTATGACCACAATCCAAAATGCCCCAAACAGACATTTTTATCAAAAGTTTGTCTAGTTAAAGTTTTAATGTACTATACCAGCTCAAATTTTAAGGTACATCAAAATCATAAATAAACAAATCTGCTAAGGTTACACAATTGAACTTACAAGTGACAGCCTAAATGGACAAAATTTGGGTTTTCCTTTGCACATTACACAATTTTTACAGAAGCTAAATTCCATGTCCTAATCACTGCTTAATGACGAACAACATCAATACATGGACATTTTCAGTGAATGTACAGACAGCTTATAAGAACCCCAAATGACCATCATGTGTAGCTAATAATCACTTTATTTCTTCCTCTTACACTGAAATTCTCTGGGGAAAAAAATAACAAAACAAATCAAATTAATTGAGCAGGAAATTAAGAAAATAATGAAAAGGAAGCATTGTCGTATTCAGATCCATAGATTCATAGAGGCAGTAAAGAGATGAGAAAGAAATATTGAGTAAACTATTTTTGCTCACCTGAAACAACAAAATCAGTGTATTTATTGTCCATCGGATTCCTTGTTTAAATAGCGAGCATAATAGAGAGCGGCAAACGAAATTCAAAATTTTCTCTAATATTCATTGTTACCGTTAGTGAACAGATTTTGCTAACAACGGTGCTCAAAACAGAAATAGGATTCCAGTGTACAACTTCTGGCAAGAACCTGGTCCGATAAAAAGTCATCAAATATTTAGCAGGTAAGGTTAGCTGGGTTTTAGCTTGTTTTTTAGTAAGGAGATGAGAAAAAAAATATTGAGTAAACTATTTTTGCTCACTTGAAACAACAAAATCGGTGTGTTTATTGTCCATCGGATTGCTTGTTTAAATAGCGAGCAGAATAGGGAACGTCAAACGAAATTCAAAATTTTCTGTAATTTTCATTGTTACCGTCAGTGAACCGATTTTGCTAACAATAGTGCTCACGCCGAATTAGAAATATTGGGCACTTTTTGCATAGTACGTGTATTCCTTTTTAGGATTCTTTTATATTTATGCCCTTTTGACCAATTAGTGTTTTTCATTAAGAACTGGCACCATATTTTATAAGAAAGGTTAAAGCTTGATCATCTTCTTGGTTACCTGTATTTGATCCTATTTAGGTACAAAATACTTCAAGCCAAAATTAGCTAAAAGTATTCATTTTGTTGTTGGTGAAAAAATGATCCATATAAGAAGTAAATAAATAAATTTTAGAAAGGTGGTGTACTTTAAACTTAAGTAAGTTACCAAATCAGAGTTGCATTCCTGGTGTTGCTGCTCCTCCTCTTCCTCTCCTTCAAGTTGGTACTTTATTTCCTTACCTTAATGTTGGTACTCTATCATGCACTAATGCCTGCACATCCTCACCGTTAGCTCATGCTTTATAGAGTCCACCATGCTAGTTGGGCAGTTAAAAACCTCTAGATTCACAAACAGCCAGCTACCTCCTTCCTTGGTGTGCTGGCTAAGCGCTTGTAAGTTTGGAAAAGAGATAAAAAATTCAGTATTGCATAATGAATGGGTGGGCCATCCAGCTTTCTAAGAGGGAAAATATTGCATGGTAACCTCTACGATTTGAAGCTAATAATATTAAAATAATATTGAAATGCACCCCTATAAAAAAAATCTTACGTATCTTTGTCAATAGAGCATATCTGAGATGATCACCAAAATCAGGCCACGTTCCTCCAATTCCTATTTTATCTCTGCAAAAAAAAAAGTAAATAAGTACTAATAAAAAAATTGAAATTTCAAAAATCTATTGAATATACAAAGAAAGCACTCGATCATAGATAAAAAATCAAAGTTTTATAAAGTCCATTGCATTAAGAAAAGTGCAAATTTTTATTGCATCTAGTGGTTATTAGATCACGTTAACAAGGTCATTACTGATAAAAAAAACTTGTTGCTATTGTGCTGGTCTACAATAGTAATATTACCGATTTTTAATTAATTAATAAATGAATTGATTGATAATTCAACTCAATGGATAACATCATTAGTGTTGAAAATTAAGAAAAATGGATAGAAATGGAAGAACCTGGCCATAAGGAAAATCCTTGGCTCATGTGTCCCTTTAGTTGTGTAGCTTTTGCCTCCTTTTTCATAAAAAACAAATATTGAGCAATACACCTCAGCTGATCATAATCATTAAAAAAAAAAGATTGCTAGCTGCAAATGAAATCAAACCTTATCATAGTTGTTAGAGCTAAGTATTGGTACAAAATTGTCAAGCTTGTTTTTTTAATTTATCTGCAATTATCAAAAACAAATTAGTAGAAGAAAAAATATAGAAAAAACTATTCAATCGCTAGATGAAAAAATAGAGAAATAATTATGAAAAGAGCTTTGTACATTACATCTATTAAGTTCGTTATATCCAACAAAATAAAAAGAAAGGAGATAATTTCAAAACAAAGGGTAAAGAGAAGGATACTATCAGAACAAAGAAGAGGAGCACACGAAGCAAATATCAGCTAGCCAATCAGCTGCGAGAGAAAAGACAAAAAGGAAATCAAATTAGAAACGATTGAAAGAGGGAGATGTAAATTGATACTCACCAAAATAAACTAAAAGTATCGGCAAGCCATTAATGGAGGTATAAATTGCAAAATTAAGAAAAATTATACAGATCCCAAACCACTCATAAAACTTTCGGAAATCAATTTTGGTAGTCAGCGCAAGGTAGGCCGGATTAGATTTTTTGGAGGCGGCGGCTCAGCTGAGGAAGGTGCCGATGACGCTGTAGGCCTGGTCGGGGCACTGTGCAAACACGTCGCGGACTAAGATCACTGAGTAGATCCGTGCGCTCACGCTCGGCGCTACGCCTAGTAGTTGTCGTCGCCGTCGCTGCTTTTGCCTGTGTTTTCTTCTTCAGCGCAGTCGGAGGGGGAAGCCAGAGAGAAGGGTTTTATTGAGGGATGGCTAAAATTAAATTCCAATTATGAGCGCAAACCCTATTTTGTGTTGCGCTAGCAAAAAGATAGGAATAGTTGGAAAAAAGGAAAATGCTGAAGCGGAGAATCGAAAGGAAGAAAAGAGATAATGCGAATGAACCCAACGCTTTAACCTAGCGACATTAGCCATTTCAGTCAAAAAAAAAAAACAGCAAATCTGAACCACACATCATATCAGGTTAACTAAATCAATGATCCATATTTAATTTTAAAATGTTTAACACCTTTTAATCTGACATTTTTAAAATGTTTAACACCTTTTAATCTGACATGTTTACTCTTTTTATCTAAATTGTTTACTCTTTTCCATGGGTGCTTTTATAAGTAAAAGTACTAGCAGCAGAGCCCACTCAATCTGTGGGCGGACTTTAATATGTGATGTGTAAAAATAAAAATACTATTTAACACATATATATTGTCCATTTTCAATATTTAAGGTCAGCGTTATCTTGATCGGCGCTAAGCCGCTGAAGGTAATAGCAATATTCATTAGTTTAAATAAATAGAATCAATAAAATAAACAGAGCTATTTTATTTGAATTTTTCTAAACTTCCTACTATTTTTAATGAATTTTTAAAGTTTCTGTTCACTTGGCAATTTTCTGTTCGTCCACGTGGATGAGGAAGGATGAGGTGGCAGCGCCATATAGGTTCAAGTTTAAATTGAGTTAAATATGGGTCAAGGAAAGTTTCAAAGATTGGTGCTAGTGAGGTACGCATAGGCTCTGGGTGCTAGTGTTTTATCATGGTTATGCAAGTTTACTGTACTATGTTATTTCAATTGGATTTTTACAAATTATCGTATACTTAGAACCAGATGTCACAGCTTTTGGCTGAATGTATACCCATGCTTGATTAATTAAGAAAGATCAAATTTTAATTGTGGCATCGTACATTTCATTGCTCGATTTTTACTTTCTTTCACAATTGCATTGAAATAATTATAATACTTGGAGCACAATTTCAAATGTGGCATCGTACATTTTACTGCTCAGGTTTTCAAATTTTTATTAGTCTTTTTATTTCATGTCAGTAGGATAACTCTCTCATACAATTTAAACATGGTCACTGTTAATTACAGAAGTCAAACCGCTCGACATCCTTTAGCGTCGTATGAGAACTAACAACAATTATATATCTATGAAGATCCATATTTATTATCTTTCAGAGAAGGTCTCGGCAGTTTATAAAATTTCAAGTATAATAATGTTCCTCTATCTGACGAGCACTGACAATACTAATGTGGTATATTGCAAAAAAACCCTTTGTTAAGTTATTTTTATTAAGGACAGCCTCACCATTTATTTCAATAGCTCTAATTGAAATCTGTTATGTCACTCCACAGAGGGAAAGAAGCATGATCATATTTGCACAATGGGACCTAGAATTTTATAAAATCTGATTTTTTTTTTATTAACACATGAGTTAAGACTCCAGTTTAAGTAACAAAGAACCTGAATTCACATTCTTTTTACAAAAGGGACCTTGCAAGAACCTTTATTTACAACTTGAATATAAAATGACACATTTAATATTCTAAAACCATGCCAAACAAAAACCAACTTACAGTCTATAATGTTTTCTTCTCTCTCTTGAAACTACCATTCTAACAGCCAACATATACAAACTTTCCGCTCAATTTTCTTAGCATTCTACGGGCCTTCTCTGCCTCTATCCAATAGTAGCTGAAGAGTCGGGAGGGCGAAATGGGAATTTTGCAAAGTGTATGATTATAGATCCCACTTCTGGTTATTTAACATCAAACTGATAGCCTATGGACTAAACAATATAAAAGAATATCAAGTGAGATAGTATCATATTAAGAAAATGGTCAAGCAATCAAGTTCAGAATGAATTTACTTTAGCTTCCTAACTTAACAATCTTCCCTTTCAGATTTCATTACTCATTGTTCATTCACAAGTCCAAATCTAAAAGTACAAACAATAAAAAATAAAACAAATCAGTCAGGTACCAGCTGGTACACATACCATTAAGAGTCTCGAGGGCAGTAACAACACATTTGGCATCCGCAAATTCAACAAAACAAAACATGTGCCTCTGCTCATCTTTCTGCAAGCCAAAGTTTTTAAGAAGCATTGATCTATTTCATTTCCACATTACTATTTTCTTAGCAAAAGATAAGTAGCATTTGTACTGGAAGTATTTTTTTTGCAAAAGAAAATAAAATACAGAGGTAAATTTGAAAGCCAACAAAATTTGGTATATCACAATCATCAAAGTTGGACATAATTTAGTATGTACCTAAATTACAAAGATGTAAAGCATCAACGACCCTGCCAAGAAACCTAAGTTTGTTTGCCTTCCTCTTTTTCTCTATTCACTTGGCCTCAGCATCAGCTTTCCTGCTCTGCATCTTTTGCCTCTTCCTTGATGGGGTCTGCTACAACTGTGCACATTTTTGACAGGCTGTTGATTGGATGTCTATTGATGTTGTTTTGCGGCTTACAATGTTGTTGAGTTGTGTCCTTTTGCTTCAGGACTGGCATTTTTATTCCAAATCAAACTTCTTTTAGCCGATAAGCCTTCCCAACCTGTCAAAAAATGATAGTAACTCAATGCAACAACAAAAACAACACTGTTATTTCTACTGGCTCTATTCTGAAACCGCCTTTTGTTTCGCTCTAGCCAAACTGACCAGAGGAAAGAAACCATCAAAATCTTATCATGTGAAGAAGTTAGAGGTTTCCAAAGAGAAAGAATGTCATCTTAACTAAGCTGAGCAATGAGCATTCAGCAAAGAATTAATAGTATCCCAAAATGAAAAAGTATAGGGGCATTGAATAAAAAGGTGTGCATTTGTTTCAACAGTTAATTACATACCTTAAATTTGACACTAAGATACACATTTATTACATATCTTTCATATCCCACTTGGCAATGTGCAATTTTCTAATTAGGCAGATATACCGAAATTGCAAAATATTTTTGCACCCATGTGCTTTATTCTAATAGCACTCCAAGAAATAATATAGCATTTTTCATGCTGTTAATAATTTATATATTAAAAAGGTCAAAAAGATATAACAATCATAAATTTGTCAAATAATTCAAGAAGGCAATAACTTAGCCAAAATTCCACAATAAAATTTTTTTCTATCCCGATTTTGAAAACTGTTAAGTATATAAAGAGGGATCAAATGTGGTGACCCATTATACTCATTATTTAATTCTGTGTTCTATTTCAAAATACAAATTCCGAAAGAAATCAAGATAGTAATTACCAAAACTTCCTCTAATTCCAAGTATTTTCATAGTGTGGAAATGAGCCATCATCATCTGACCAAGAAGAAAAGAAATCACTGAATCAAAATTTTAAAGAGAAATATGTATGGAAAAGAAGGATAAGAAACATTTTTAATCTAACAAAACATGACAATCAACTAAATTATTAGATGGGCAATTGTGCAATACAAAACTTCTTTAATCTAACAGCCGAAATAGTAGTAATTTGAAGTTGTGATGCACATAATAAGTTACATGGACAATAGTGCAATACAACATAGGAAAGGTAACAAATTATTAGATTATGTGCAGTAAAATATGGATTTAAGTTTTCAAAATAAGCAACAAAAGTCAAATTCAATATAAGGTGAAGGAAATCAAAGAATAGACAATGAAATCGGAAGAAAAAAGAGAGAAAAAAAAAGAAACTAACCTCACAGATTGAACAGGAAGAGCAAAAAACGACGCATCCCAGCTGAGTAAAGAAAATTTGTGAGAGTTCAAGCTCAACTGACAACAACACTGTTAGAAATTTGTAAAACCAACATCTCCAAAGATAAAACGTACCACTTGCAATACATTGTAACTGGATTTGATCTATTGAGGAATGTACTGGTCTAGCACAGCAATGCCCTTCTTGATGGTAATTACTACTGTCCAGTCTTCTCTTTCTCGTCTTCTTTATCATCTAAGAATTGCAAAATAGTTTTATACAAATAAAATATTAATCAATAGAAATCATTGTGCTGGATCGCACCATTTTGTGCATGAAGTTTGAGAAATTTCTCAGGTGCCACTAAGAGATCAGTTGTATCCATGGCCAAGCCATTAAATCTCTTGCACCTGTTAAGCCATTAAACTCTAGAAATTAAGCTGATTTGAAATAGGAATAGGAAGAAGATTAATGATGAATAAAAGAGAAAAAAAATTGAAAAATAGGAGGAACACGAACCTGAGAAGCAAAGTCATTTTCTCCTTAATGGCGTTGAAGAAATGAGGGGGTTTTTTTTTTCAATTTGTAGAGAGAATTAGCTCTTGAATGCTCGGGAGAAAAGGTGGCAATCCTTAACGCGGTGAATAAGGAAGGCGAGAGAACAAAATCGTGTGAGGGTGAGGGGGAGCGGAAACCCTAGCGGAAATTAATTAAGAGGACATGAAACCCTAGCTGACAGCGGCGCTGACAAAATCTTCCAATTATAATTCAAAAATTCGGGGCGATTGAAAAATCTTTCTAATTTAGAGGTGCCGCGCATGCAAGGAAACAAGAAAGAGAACGAGGCGGAGAATTAGGGGGGGTGTGGATTGTGGAGGCGCCGAGCTTTCCTTTTTTTCTTTTTTTGTAATCGGAATGGATGTGGGAGAGGATTAGAGTAGTGTAAAAAGGATATTTCCTTTTCCGATAGATGAGAGAGAGGAGATAGTGGGGAAGGGTCGGTGCATGAATTAAAAATTAAAAGAAAATAAAAATCAGTTAGCGCAGGAGAAATTCCATCCAGCGCACGAGGCGATCGACATTCCATCCAGCGACATTGCCTCTTTCAGTCTAAAAGCCAGCTTTTTATCTGATATTTAAATCTGAACCATAGATCATATCATATTAACAAAATCAATGATCCATATTTAATATTAGAAATTGGATACACCTTTTATCTGGCATGTTTACTCTTTTTATCTGAAATGTTTACTCTTTTTGATGGATGCTTTTATAAGTAGTAAAGATAAAATGGGTTGGTTGTTAATTAACTACAAACGCGAGGTTTGGGCCATCCGAATTAGGCCCACCACATGACCACAATCACTAAATCAATAAAGCTACTTTTTATTTATCGGCCGCCGCAGTCTTACGAAAAGTGACATCAATTTATTGTGAGTAGGCCTGCATAACGTGCGAAACGGTCACGAAACTAGAGTGTTTCGTTAACCGTTTCGTTTCGTTGACGAAACTGATTTTTAATTTCGTTAACCGTTTCATAAGGATGAAACGATCGAAATTAACGAAATTTTCATGATTTATACAGGGACGAAACTGTTTTTTCGTTTCGTTAATCGTTTCGTCCAACCAGACAAAATCGTTTTATTGTTTCGTTAACCGTTTCGTCCGAACGAAACGAAACGAAAAACGGATAAACGGTGTTCCGTTTGCAGGCCTAATTGTGAGTATACATTTTTACTTTTGAAAAAACAGAAGTATATATCAATATAATTTTGATGTTATGTAAACAAGATATCTATTGACTACTACCACTGTGCTAAAACTGCTAGTCAAAACTCCCCAAGCCCTGAAAATATTTCTTAAAGTTTTTACTATAAAGTTTTTTTATATAGAGAAAATCAATTGATCTAAATAAAGATTATCAATCATTCAGTAGTAATAGTTCTCTGACATGTAGATCACGTTAAATGGCTTGAACCAATTATTTGAACTTATAAATTTTTGTGATCTGTAAATGCAATTAAAAATCGGGGCTGATAAGGATCATCCCCTGGATTCATCATCCCCTGAAATCCTTAATGAAGATAATACTTCATTAATGAGGATCATCCCATCATCCCCTAGAATCATTAATGAGAATTAATGAGAATCATCCCCTTTCTAGAATCACCCCCTCCCTCTTCTCTGTTTCGCTCCTTCCCCCTCCCCCTCCCCTTCCCCCTCTCCCTCCCTCCCTTCTGATTCAAAATAGCAGTAACTAGAACAATAATTTTTTTTTTCGAGAACAGTTAGTAACATTAACTAGAACAGTTAGTATTATTTTCCAGCATAATTTTTTTTCCAGAACAACTAGAACAGTTAGTAACATTAACTAGAATAATAATTTTTTTTTCGAGAATAGTTAGTAACATTAACTAGAACAGTTAGCATTTTTTTCCAGCGCAATTATTTTTTTCCAGCACAATTTTTTTTCCAGAACAACTAAAACAGTTAGTTTCAGAGCTAGAACAATTACTCATATTAACTGTTCTAATTAATATAACGACTGTTTTGTTAATATATATAACTGTTCTAGTTAATATAACAACTGTTCTAGTTAATATATATAATTGTTATATTTAATATAGCAATTGTTCTAATTAATGTATATAACTTTTATAACTGTTCTAGTTAATATATATAATTGTTCTATAAATTTTGTTTGGAAATAATGTTATATCCAGTGAAGAAAATCTCTCTGTTTTACTCCCTCCCCCCCCTCCCCCCTCCCCCTCCCTCCCCTCTGATTCGCTCTCTCTCTCTCTCAGTTTCGCTCCACCCTCATCCTTGGCGCTCATCCTCCCCAGCGATCATCCTCTGGACTTCCAAAAATAGAATTAACGTGTTTTCTAAAAATGGAATTAACGCGTTCACATGAGGATGACGGGATGAAAGAATCTTAGAGATGATCTTAAGCAATTCCGATTAAAAATAGATAATGACTTTGTAAAATACCTTAGCACACTCTTATACTATTTTAATAATTTACGTTTATAACAACGTAAGCTTAAAGTTCTACAAACCGAATGTGTTTTACCATGGGAAAAAAAAAAAAGGTAAACAAAAATAGGGAAATAATGCTTTTTATTTCAATTATCCATTTGCAGGAAAAGGAAAGAGGGTTACAACTTACAAGGTTTGGGAGCTACGAACCAATACAAAAGAGAGCGATTATAGAATCTACTATTGGTCAACTTCTCCGACGACTAAAAATATTTCGAATCAAATCTCTCCCCTTTTTCCTCAGCTGTCTCCTTTTGCTCTCCAAAATCATAAAAACCAAAACATACAGACAAAATTGCACAAATTGATCCCATCTAGGGAGCTTCGTGAGAAATTATTATTAATCAATCAACAGAGATTAATTTTTCTCTACTCAGAGAGTCAAGACACATTGAAGTTGCACAGTTGCCATAGTTAATTTCAATGGCAACCAAAATCTACATTGTGTAAGATAACTCAATATTGCTTAATTCTTCCGGTTTCAACTCTATCTTTAGTTCAACTTGATAGCTATATCCTATGTCAGATTCTTCAAATTTTGTTGGTCGTGTAGTAACTACTCCATGTACGGACATATTGAGAAATTAGCAAAGGAAATACAAAAAGGCGCCTCATCTGTAAAAGGAGTTGAAGCTAAGTTATGGCAGGTAAACTACAATCAAATCGCAGCCACATTTTAATTATCAAATTAATTTACCACTAATCTAGAAAAGAAAAAATGACTGAATTAGGTATCCGAGATGGTGCCGCAAGATGTGCTGGAAAAAATGAATGCACCACCAAAGAGTAATGTACCAGTAATCAGCCCAAACAAGTTTCCCGAGGCCGACGGGTTCGTGTTTGGTTTCCCGACTAGGTTTGGAATGATGTGTGCTCAATTCAAGGCATTTCTGGATTCAACTGGTGGCCTATGGCAACAGCAGAGACTTGTTGGGAAGCCTGCCGGGCTCTTCACCAGCACTGCTTCACAAGGCGGCGGTCAAGAAACCACAGTGTAAGCAATTATAATTTCTGACATGATAATTTTGTTTCTTTATCAAGAATGAGAATGTAGACTAAAATAAATTCTGTGATCTGCTTTCTTGAATTTGTTGTTTAATTGTTTCCCTTTTATTTTTAGATTGACAGCCGTGACTCAGTTGGCTCACCACGGGATGATATTTGTGCCGACAGGTTATGCCTCAGGCAATGGCATGTTTGACATGGCAAAAGTGAAAGGAGGTAGCCCTTATGGTGCCGGCACGTTTGCAACGCCGGCTGACAGAGTACCGACAGAGCTTGAGCTGGAGCAGGCTTTCTTTCAAGGGAAACACATTGCTACCATAGCGAAGAAGCTTAAGCAATCTAATTAATCCTGTCATATGTATACTATATTAATTTATAAATCATGTTTCATTTTTGACAATCTTTTATCAGGGGCCTTTTTGTTTGTTAATTTGTTAATTTATTTCTCAAATTTTGCACACCGAGTGTGTGTAATTTCTATTATTTGGACTAGAATTTTGAGTGATTATTGCGGTTTTGACATGCATGTACTTTTTTGCAACATTATTATTTGGATGTAGTTTTATTCTCACGGACAGAAGCACTCTTCGCGTATACATCCGCTAGCCATCATCCAAAAAATGTGGTCCACTTAAAATGAAATTCTAATAATATTCCTCAAGAAACCCACATCAAAATTACAAGTATGTGCATGAGTTTGAACATTTTATCGGCCTACAATATTTGGAACATTTTCTTTTAAGAAATATCCCCCTAGCTGGATAATGTCAGAGCAGCAGAAATATAAAAAGGTTAAAAGATAAAAAAAAAGTATCATCAATTGGAGTGTGGGTACTGTGTTTCGAATTTTCTAGCACATTTTCGGCCCAAAATTACGAATGACTTAGCCCAAGATTTGCTTTAAATTACAGTAATTGTTTCAAGTTCCAATAGAACATACCTTGGTAAATAATGGCAAATTAGAGTTTAAAATGATTATAAAAATATTAATATGTGCACTAGAATGATATATTGCTTGAAAATATTCATAAGCACTGATTTGCAAAATCCATCTCTTTTCTTAGACTTTCAGCCCACAATACATATTCATTTCCCCCAATATTCGGCAAATTGACTATCTATCTGCATTAAAAACAAATGAAAAAATAGTTTTACACAAGTACTTCATTTATAGAAAACAATTGCAACTTACAAATTTGTTACAAATATTATCAACGTTAACAAAAATGTATTTATATTTTTTTTTCTTAGTTATGATAAGTAATATGATGATTGTAACAGTTATTAAATAAATTTAACTGTAAGTAGTACACCTCTTTCAAGATAATAATTATTTTATATGTTTACCTATGATATTACTAATTTTCTTTTCTATATTTATTGGCATCTTCATTGCAAATGCCGTGCTACATGTGTTCTTCTTTGTGAAAGAACAACCGTTTTGACAATTAGAAAAAAAAAAAAAAAAAACATAATTGGCTTATTCATGATTGAATTAACCACCAGAGCTAGTCCAAACGGTACTTAAAACACAAAGCAAACTACGTAAAGGTGATAAGACTATAAGAGCGATTATCGTTTACTATATATGAAAGGTGCCATTCAGTATCTTTCATAGATAATTATAAGTTATAGCTATTAATTAGTTCAGTATGTTGTGCCATTCATAAGACTATATATAAGAGCGATCATTGTTTACTCTATATGAAAGGTGAAAGCGTAATGACATGCTTCAAAGTGTGCAACTAAACGAACAATAAACAGAACATATAAAGCTCCAGAAACAACTTAGCACGACATACCCAATACACACAATAGTGCACTAAGCTCCCATAAATTTCACACATCAAAACACACTTAAGCAGGGAAATTAAACAGGCTTACATCTGATGCACAACATACAAAACAGCCATACATAACACACACTACTAGCCTATCTACAGTTCTACACAAAACCACCATTAACGAAACATATATATATATATATAACATTATCTCACAATAAAAGCCTCTATTAGACCATACTTTTTAAGCTACAAAGAGCGGAGAAGGGAAGGAAAGCATCCGACTTGTATTTTCTTCTCTAGTTTCTCTCCATTGATGTATAATAGACCTCGTCTAGTTGTAGATTCTGCATTGATTCGACGCTCCAAATTAGCAAATACAAACAATCACACCTCAAAAGGAGGATCTGGCTTAGGCGCACTCGTCGACGCTCTCTCGTATGCATCTGACAGTGATTTTCTTCTAAATCGATTGCCACCTAATTATTAACCACACAAAAGTACACACGATTACAATCTCAAACAATTTCAATTCTAATTTCTAAGGGGTCGTTTGGATGTGTCCGGAATTTGGGGATTTTTCAATTCCGGGCATAAATTTTAATATAAACAATTCATCTCTCTCACAAAGTTACACACTTCCCAACGAAAATCCTTATTCCTTCCTAGGAATTGGCTATTCCTAACCCATCCAAACGACTCCTAAGATATTTATCGCATGCATTCTATGCCACATTAAACAAATCCCTAGCAAGTCAAAAAGTAACAATTTGCAATAGCATTCACTCGTAACAGTACATTGGAAACAGTATAACAGCTCATGTATAGACCATTAATGTAGCGGGTTACTGGCATGATCCACGAAGTAGGAAAGTATTGACACACAGATGACCACAGAGGAAGCGCATCAGACAGTCCATACTACTACGACGACTAATCAACCATTAAATCCAGCGATCCAGATGTTTCGACAGAGGAAGCAAACAGATAATAATTCACAATGCGAAATTACCAATGTACCCCTACTCTCAGAGCTGCCCAATCCCATTCGAAGTGGTCCCGATATTTTTGAGTAAAATAATACCCACTTGCATCTCCACCCAACCGCTCCAACAAATCATAACAAGAAGAAATAAAAATAATAAATAATAATAAAAAATAGAAACAAAGCACTCACCATTATAGAAAGGAGACAAGGGAGGAGTTGAACCGGCGGGGGACTGAGGCGGAGTCCCGTTACCTCTCGGTGAGTTACCGCTCGCTGGAGAAGGACATCCGGCGGGTCTCTTTATCATGATGCTTCGAGTCACCCGAGGCTCTTCCTCACCTTCCGGTTTCCCGATCCCACCACTATCCATCACATCCTCTGAACCAACAACCATTAGATGAGTGTTAGCGACAGATCTGATCGGATCTGAACTGTCCGAGTAGAAAATCGTGAAATAAGTGGTGTTAGTGTACCTTTGATGGTAACGGGTCGAGGGTTGAAGGAGGAGTACTTGCGCAGGCGGCTTAGACCGGTGTCAGGTCTCGGACCAGCCACTGTGTCGTCCCATAGTTTGTCAAGGAGACCCATTTTGTTGTTTCTTTTTTAGTTGTTTTGATAAGTGCTTTTGAGTGTGTTGAGATGAGATATCTTTTTATGAAAGCAAGGAATGGAAGATCTGGAAGCGAAGAGGGAAATTGGAAAGGGAATGGGCGCTATTTATAGGCAGTTCTGGTGAGGTAGGATTTTATGTAGCTCCTCAACTGTATCCCTTCGTGTGTCCGCATGGTATTTTGCAAAAAGTTATTGCAATAATTGTTTTTTATGGTCGTCGAAGTATTATATAGCTGAAAAAAAATATTATTAAACAGAATAGCAATACATTCAAAATAAATTTAAAGCCAACCAAAGAAAAGAAAAGGAGAAATTACAATAAAAATAGTGTTATATGCTTTACAGGATCTGAAATGAAGTAATATTAAGTTGTCTTATACATTTTACTTTGTATAATAATTGTGATTTTTAAAATGAAAATATTTATCTATTACTTGATGAAACAAAATAAAATTTCTTGAATAAAAATTATATACTGCCATTTTTTAAACTGAAATTTTGCTAAGCATGATCCTTTCAATAATCAAACTTCAAACGTTTTTAACGTCTTTACCAAAAAAAGAACTAATAGTAAATTATTTTTTGTAATAATGATGATTTACTAATCATAATAAAATTTTGTATTTAGTTTATCATAAAAAATATTTGCAGATGATGAAATTAGAATTACAATTTTGAAGCTCTTTCATTAAGTGACTGATGAGTACGTTTGCACACACATTATCTGCCACAGAAAACCGGTAAAACAAATGAAGCGTTTGGATGGAATCATGGAAATCGGGAGAGGTGACGGGGCAGGTAAGGAGAGAGACCAGATCTGGATAAGAGCGCAGACGTACACGTGGGTCGGAGAAGAGTGGCCTTTCAGATTCCTCCACGTGGCGGAACCACGAGTACGAACTCACGTGACTTGACGATCTCTCAACCATTAACCAAATTGAAATGGGCAAAAGGGTCCGAGGGTTAGTGATGAATGAAATTACTAAAACGCCTTAATTTATTAGCCAGGAAATTGCCCATATTTTTCCCCGGCATCTACATCCGACTATCCAGTCAAGTTTGCACAGTAAATTTACCTGGCAAACGCTGTCAAGTTTTTCTAAAAAAAAAAAAAAAAAAGTTTGCACAGTAAAGTATTTTTTTTAATAATGTAAAGTAATTTTATAATTAGCATTTTTACGTTCGGATAAGTTCGAGATTATACGGCACGAATTTAACAGTTCTGAATTTTTTTTATTTTTAGAATCAATCTTCTTATTTGGTGCTCGCTTATCCAAAAGAGTAGAAACATTCAACAGCTACAGCTTAAGAACAAATTCAAGACTGTTAAAATTTTACAATACGGGTAAAATTAAAAAAGGTCGACTTCAAACGAAATATAAATTTTAAAAAAAAGATCTTTATGGAGAAGTCTTAGAAGTTAGAAATACTAGCTATAGTATTGCGCTTTGCGCGATAAATACTGAATCAAATGTCATTTTAATTTTTTTATAAAAGATATGTCTTTGAAATTTTACCATTCTCAAAATAATAAAAATGACAACAATCTAAAAAAATTTCACACAAAATTTTTAAAATATAATATATAAAATCAATAACAGACCACAATCTTTCTTTATAAATAAAAAATAAAAGAGTGCAAATTCAATTATATAAATGACATTAATAATAAATGTCACAAACTAAATTTAAAGAAGGCTCATAAATAACTAAAGTTACTAAACAAAAAAAAATTGCCTATAAATATTTAAACATCCAAAATTGAAAATCTGTGTCATTCGATTGTTTCTATTTATGACAATTAAATTAATAACAATAGACATATTGAAAAATTTTAAACAAAATTGTATTGAAATGTTATGTGTTCTAAAAGGTAAGAAAATAGCATTAAATTGAAATATTGATAAAAGAATATTAAAATATATATTAGTTGATCCTTTGTAATTTTCTGAGAATATCCATGAAATTTCAAGAAAAAATAATTTGAAAAATACTTTTAAGCAAAATAACTAAAATTTTTGAAAATTGTTAACTATGTAATAGAAGATTGAGGGGTAAAGATAAAAGAGGAAGGTTCCGCTACCAACATTTTGGTTGTCCCCAAATGCCAACATTTTGCTATTAAATTATTTTTTTTCAAATTTTAAAATTCAAACGTTGATCTTATTTATTTTAACGAGCAATACGTTTTCATATAAGTTTTGTAAATTTTAGAATTTATTTGATACTCGATTAATAGATAGAAAAACAAACGAACATTGTTAACTATGATAGATTTGTTTTAATACGTTCATGTTTTAATTAGCTTTTGATCGAGTATCAAATCAACTCTAAAATTTACAAAACTTATATGAAAATACATCGCTAATTAAATTAAATAAGATCAACGGTTTGGATTTAATATTTGAATTTTAAAATTTTAAAAACTAACTAAATAGTAAAATGTTGGCATTTGGGGCAACCAAAATGTTGATACCGGAATCTCCTCAAGATAAAATACTATAAAAGTTGAAGGGCCTACTAGAAAAAAGGCAATAATATGCTGCCCATGCGTTGTCTTTTCTATTCTCATTGATTTTTTGTATAACAACCTAGATGTATTTTGTGATGCATGTTAAAACGTAGTGTGCTGGACTTAGCCACATAGGAGAATATACAAATAAAGTCACGCAAGATCTAAAAACCAATGGCGGTTTTTCGTCCTCATTGTTTTTTATGCAGCCAATTTTGTGTATCTGTTTGTGTTGTCTATTAATTGGAATTTGTAGTTGGTCCATCATAAAATAAAGCATACAAAATAGTCACAGAAAATCTAAAAAAATCAACTTGCTGTAGAAACCCTCCTGGAATTGATATGTTGTATTGATTAGGTCTGTTATCACTTATCAAAGTCCTTCTCTTCTCTAAAGCGAAATAAATAAGAAAGCTTAGCAAGTAGAATTCAAAGCAAGAGAGGCAAAACAAAGTTATAGAGAAGGGATATGAATATCTTAATTATCATAATGAATAATACATGAGTCAAATGACGAAACAAAATTATTATTCTTTTTTATTATTTTTTTTCTCTTTAATGCCTGGAAATAATAATGTCATGCATCTTAATAATAGTTTTCATATTTTTCCTTGAGATCTAAAGTCTGATCTACATATTTTGTTGTTTCATACAGAGAATTGCAGAGTCATCTTTTTCAATTTCATTCAATTTAAATAAAACACGTCATAGTAATCCACCGATGATATTTAGTGTGAAGCCACGGCGCAACAAAAAGTAATCTAAATATTCATTTTAGATTCAGCTTTCCAAATAAACCTACAATTTAAGTCAAAAATATGAAAACAATTGCATGGAAAAATGCAGTGCTAATAACACGACATGCAAAACAAGCACAGCTACGAATACAACATGGCACGGTATTGTTACAGACTTTTTTTTTTTTTTTTTTTTTTGAAAATGTACAGACGTATGTTGTGTCGATAATTGATATGTCGACATGTTCATGCTGTGTCTTGTGGCCTCCCTTGGAGAATCAACAAGGTTCAATACAACACATCTAGGTACATCTATACATAAAAAATATTCAATGTAATTTTTATTTCATTTTTTCGAATTGTTACGTCTTATGATGCAAATAGCAATGAAATTTTTTGCTAAAGTACATAATCAAAACCTGAATTTTAATAAATTTTTTCATATTTTTTCCTTTTAAAAATATTGTTAAAATTTTTAATATTTTTGGCTAGCTAAAAATGAGAAAAAATCCAACATGTCTATTGTATGACTCTCGGCACGTCCATATTTACTACAACATGATATATTAGAACACTCTAACTGCATACAATGTTAAAAGTAAAAGTTTTAAAACTAAATAAAATTAACTCTAATAAGCATTTAATTTAAAGTGCATTTAAATATGCATTAAGACTTAAAATGTGAGACACAAAATGTGACAATTGTAATTATAAATGGAGGACAATGCGCTTTTTTTTTCTTTATTATATAAAATTTTTCAGCAGTAAAAAACAAGAAAAAGAAAGAACCAGCTCTTGAGTGAAAGATCGCAGGTTCGAAACCCAACTGGTCTTTCATAGACATTTAATTTAATTTAAAAATAAGTTGGGTGGCTTAGACCCTCAATTTATTTAAAAAAAAAAAAAGAAATGCTAACTTATTGAGCACTCATGTACATTAGTACATAACGGATTGATTTTTTTTCTTTTTTTTTTTTCTGATTTACATAACCCGATAACCGGTGGATTAGAAATAAATGATGGTTAAGAAAAGAAGTCTTTGGATAGGAACATGACCATATCAATTGGCGTGTACCAATCAAGTAAACCATCAACCAGTGATATCCTAACTTTGGTTCTAAGATAAGATATACATAGATAGCGACCAATGGTCTCATCTCAAGTCTCAACTTGGAATAAAAAATAAATACAAATAAAATAAAAGATTCCACCATGACTTCCCTCGTCTACAACGACCTAATAGGGATTTAATTCTGTGGAACAATATTAAAACAATACAAGTTAATGAGGGACACTTTGGAAAAGAAAAAAAATAATAGATAAGGACATTTATTAGATTCACTAGATAGCCGCTATCTAGTTTATCCAAAAAAAAAAAAAGACCTTTATTAGACATGGTTAGGTAAAGATTAGTGAATCCAACACCTTCATGATTATAAAACTAAGTTGTCCACTCAACCAAAATTTAGCATCTGATCTCCTTACAATAATTAATAAGCAGTACGTGTTTCTTATCCACTACTAAATACTACTAGAAATAATAACTGTCATCTGTAATTTTGCCATCTCTTACTATCGTTAAACACAAAGTGAACATATACAACAAACAAAATAAATATATAAATAATCAAAGTGAACACTTATAAACAAATAAGTGTTATCATCTCTTGTTCAGATTTTTATATGCATATTCAACTTATTTTTATTGAACTTATTTGTTTGTATATGTTCACTTTGATCACTATATATGTTCATCTTGTCTGTTTTATGTGTTCATTTTCTGTTTAGCCATGACAAGAGATGACAAAACTGCAGATGATAGTAATCAATTTCCAAATACTATTATATAATAATCGTGCAAACGAAGTTTTTTTTTTATTTGGAATACTATTAAATACAAAGTACATTTTTCTTATCCACTACTAAATACTATTATATAATAATCGTGCAAACGAAGTTTCTAGAGTTGCATAGTTAATTGAGAAATGATAGAGTCCAATATATTGGACGGATGGGATCCGTCCAATACGATCGTTTTTATATTTTTAATTTTCAAACGATCGATCCGAACCGTTCAATATGTTCTCCATATTGAAAACTTATAAGAAACTAATTTTAACATTTTTTTAAAATTTTTTTACTATTTTTTTGGTATTTTAGAAAATCGTTATTATTGGACGATCCAGAACTTTTATATCATCAATTTTCTAAAATACCAAAAAATAAGTAAAAAAATAAAAAAAATGTAAAAATTGGTTTCTTATAAGTTTTGAACATGAAGAACATATTGAACGGTTCGGATCAATCGTTTGCAATTTAAAAATATGAAAACAATCGTATTGGACGGACCCATCCGTCCAATATATTGGACACTAGCATTTCTCTAGTTAATTATCATTAATCAAAGAAAATATCGAGGAGAAATTATAAGTAAACATGTACTAGAAGACCATTGGTGGCAGATCAAGCTAATAATTGAAGCAGCCAAACAATTATCGTCAAAAAAATCTGGTACAATTCGTAGTGAAAAAAGGTCGAGAAATATGGCTAATAAAATAGAAGTATGAAATATCCAACTTCTGTTAGTAAATATCATCTAGAGTTTTCCGAAATCTACATTTTATGAGAGGACCAAACTTCCGTAAGAAAATATCATCTTGAATATTTCACTATGAATACGGATTTTGTTTTATAAAATTAAACTCCAATACATTGTTACAAACAAAGATGTAAGTATGTAACCGAACAAAAGAATAACATCAAATTAGTCTAATTAGCACAAAAAAAAAAAAATAGTATTGAATCAGAAAATTGAAGACAAACTCGCAATGTTTTGAACTACGAGTATAAAATACTTTTCTGCCCATCTCACTACTACATTAAAAACTTCTTTATTGACGAATCATTTTACTGTAATCATTTTTGAATTTTTGTGAAAATTCTTTTTTTTGTGTCTTTTATATTTGAAATTTACAATAACATTAAAAACCATGTTTTAATTAAAATCGTGATGGTTGATGACTCCCACAGTAGCCTCCATTAGTGTTCTAAAAAAAACACGACACGATACGGTACGGAGGTGGCATGACACGGTAAAACATGGACACGACATGGCACAAGAATTTATGTGTGTCGTGTCTTTAGGCGTGTTGTGTTCGACTTTGATGGCATGGACACGACACGGCACGACACGCAAATTGTCTAGACACGGCATGACACAACCCAAGAGATATAACAAGTTTATAATAAAGATTAAAGATGGTAAATTTTATAAAATAATAAGAAAAATCCTTATATTTTTTATTTTTTAAGGATAATTTTTATAGTTTGAATGTTCAATTCATCCATAAATATAAGTAATGTGAAATTCAAACGTGTTCAAACACGACACAACACGTTTAAAGAAAACACGACACGACACGGCACAAGGACACGAAGCATGCCATATATTTTAGGTGTGTCGTGTCCATCTCTTAGAATTTAGACACGACACGACACGACACGTGAAATAGTTAGACACAGCATGACACGACACGACAAATGATCTAGACACGGCGTGTTTGACACGGCACGTATTTAGAACGCTAGCCTCCATTATTTGCAATATTTCTTTTTAGTCTGTAAATGTTGATTTAAAATGTTGGTAAATGTAATATTGCTCTCTGATTCTCAAAATAATAATTTCTTTTTTTTTTTTAGAAAAAAAAAAACCTTCCACTGAGGGACTCCCTACTAGTTGGTAAAACAATGCAATTTTTTTTTTTTTTTTTTTTTGATGAAAAGCCCGTGGGCAAAGATTTCATTAAAGAAAAACATAGTTAGTACAAAGTACATCATTGCCTGCTAAAATCCTGAAATAACTGAAAAAACCTGGTGCAAAACCTACTAGCTGAGGCGTTCAGCCAACTACATTCTTGCTTATCCTACTACAACAGAAAGTAGACTATAAAAAGAAAACAACATCAAACAAAGAAAACAACAAAAAATAAAAATAAAAAGCACATAACAACCCTAAAAAACTGAAACTATGCACCAGGCTAAAAGAAAAACAATGCAATTGGTTTGGATAAGGTGGTTAGCAACATCTGATTAGGTAGAGAATATCTACCCTTGTAAACTTGGCCTGTTCATTTGTACTTCAACTTGTGCAAATCGTGAGAATCTTTTCGACAGAATACCCTTTTTCCCCAAATATTCTCCTTACTAGTTTTTCTTCTCTATAATGTTCTTTTTTTAAAAAAATTTTATGTTCACTCCGTTTAGACGCTATCTTGCACATAAAATCGTGTAATAATTCGTAAGCAAGTTAGCATCATCTGATCGTCACAAATATCACCACTACCGGTGAAATCAATATGAGAATTACTTACTGTCATCTGCAATTTTGCTATTGTTTATCATCGCTTGAATAAAATGAACACATAAAAGAGACAAGGTGAACATTTTTATGATCAAAGTGAACACATAAATACAAATAAATTCAATAAAAAAAAAGTTGAATATGCATATAAAAATATGAACAAGCGATGACAAAACTTATTTATTTGTATGTATTCACTTTGATTATCTATATATTCACATTGTCTGTTCTATGTGTTTAGTTTGTTCAAGCGATGTCAAAATTACAAATGACAGTTATCATTTATTTTTGAATTAATATTGCTACTTTTCATTGCAACCGTGCGCTAAAAGTGCTATGCAGACTGGGCCGAGTTTTAGGTCCAGTCCAAATTAGCTCAGTTCACTAGTATTAAATTGATGTCCAGTCCATTTAGGCCACGGAGAGCCCAGTAATAAAACAGCAATACTATAAAAAAAAAAAAAAAAAAGGTATACCAGGTCTTAGGTTCATATTTATAAGAAGCTAAAAGAACATATTTTTCTAGCAACTCGTTGCTTGCATCCCACAAGTCGCCAGGAAAGACATCGCTTTTTCAATGTCATCCACTTCCATTGATGGACTCTTTTCCTGTTTTCCATACAATATATACACCACAATTGCAGACTGGCACTGCAAGAATGCTGCCTTCCCTCAACTAACCCATTTCCGAAACTCCTTACATGTCAAGTAAAACAATTTGAAAATTCAGTGAGAATTGTGGTTGGTAAAAGAAAAAAAATGGAATGCTCACACTGTTCTACATGTTTACTACGAATCCGAATTTGCTGTTGCGCGACAAATGGTGTAGCGCACGTACGAGCCGTCTGATCTTGATCGGACGGTTAATTTTTTACGGGCCTATCAATCTAGGTTACATGCACGGGGCTCCCTTGTCCATTGGATCTTGATCAGACGGCCAGCATGCCGCGCTACACCATGTGTCGCGCGGCAGCGGATCTGAATTTGTTTACTACTATAGACAGGTTCGCTTCATCCGTTGCATCGCAGTATGATTATATGAAGAAATGTATAACTAATTGACTGTTGTATTTTGACACATACGAGTGCTTGTCAATTTCACTTTTCTCCCTCTAAGCTTCTTTCTTTCACTTGTCTAAAAAATCTAGGCAAAGGTAAATCTAATTAATCATTTTACTATTGCTATTAAACATGCTCCAACATACTCAAAAGTCTCTATTAAGAAGCCAGTAACTTCAAAACAAAGCATAAAGCACAGTTAAATACGTTTACTATAGCACCAAAAACCACTAATCAACTTGACTGTTCAAGAAGTCTTAGTTATGTGCCTGCACCTTCTTCAGGGTAAATTTCTTATTCAGCAACTTCATGAATCCTTTATAATTTTCCCCCAAATGAAGATTACTGAAATATGCATGCTGATGATTGCCATCAGTATTGCGTGGCAGCTTTGATCTCCAAGCATTCCTTTTCCTCCTTTTTTGTCCAAAATGGTGAACCTAAAGCAAATAATACAAACAAAACCAATCGTTAGTCCCAACAAACACAAATTTTGCAACAAAGGAAAAAAATGTACATAGAAAGTACCAGAGCTCCTATACAGCACACAGTGAATTTATAGCATGTCCTGAAAAAGTTTGACTTAAGTAAAGCAACTTCAAATAGTTATGTTAGAAAAAAGAAGTGGATTGCAACTATATAATAACAATTATAATAACAGAATTTTTTTTCAAATGGCCAATACATTTGTGTGCCTTTGGTTCAATTGACATACTGAACCTTTTTAATTGTTCAAGTGACTCCATGGAACAGTTCAAATTGTAATAAGCACAATCTAAGAAATGATCGCATTGATCTGCATGATTAGTACAATAGAAAGGTTCATCTTTGAGATTCTGATTATATGAATACGCATCATTGAATTTTAATACAGACAGTTACTTGTCAATTTCTCTATCCTCAGACAAAGCTCCTTTCACTTATTCTCTACAAATTTAATATTTTTTATTTTCAAAATTACTGCAATATCTCTGACCGTCAAACGTCAACCTGCTCCAATCTAAATTGAAGGCACCCATCTTACTAGATTCTCTAACTTTAGGCCCTAATTAAAATCCCATTTTTTTAACATGGGATTTCATTTCATTTCATTTCCTTGAAAAATTCTTGATCAAAATGAATGGATTTGGTGTCATTTGGTTGGAATTCCTATGTAATTAGATCCAACAAAATCCTGTAAAATCAATTGTAATGAAATGAAATCCCACGAAAAAAATATTTTTATCAGGGCCAGAGAGAGACATGCACAGTGAGACATGCACAGTAAAATATTTTGATTCTTGTGCAATACAACATCATTCAAACCACCTAACACGTAGCCAGAGAGAGAGAGACATGCACAGTGAAGGGGCCGGCCCTAGCCCCTAGATGCTTTGCTTTGAACATTGATGCAGAAAGATGAATACAGAACACAAACCAAGAGGACAATTGATACTTCAAGGTAGAAAATTAATAAAGAGGGAAGTAAATTAGTAGGAAGTTGGTTTCCTCTGATGGTGGTCCCCACATGCTTAATCAAAAACTAAATTAACATCGGTATAGTTTAGTCGCACAGAGAATCAATTGCAGCCATTAGATAAATACTCAAACGGTCATTTGAACAATTAAATAAATAAAGGAAAAATATGTCTCGAGGGTCAACTTAAATCAAATGCAGAAGTCATGGTGGAATAGAAAGCATAGTGAAGCATTGACCAGAACTATAGCAATTAAATAGAGCGAAATCAGGTAGTGTAATCATTCTCCAAATAATATCTCGAGTAATAGAAGCTCAAAACCCAACCTCAGGTCCATTAGCCAAAGATGGATGCAGAACAAGAAAGACATTCCTGAGCAAACAATTTTTACACATTCATATGATTTTCAGAGATTACAGCAATGAGTCAAAAAGAAGAGATATATATATACCTGAACATGAATCAACTTCAGTGACTGTAGAGACGGAGATTGACGGAGAATACCAACCATAGCTTGAAAATTGTGCTCATGAAAGCACATGCGCGCATCCAAGTGCTTCAAATTAGGAAACTTTGGAGCTCTTTTGCCCAGTTCCAACAAGATACCAGATGGACAGTCAAAGTCCTGCAGAAATGACACAAACAGTGTAGGAATATCCATAAAACACACAGAACTATATTTGACCCTTTGTTAGCCAAATGAACAGATATCTAGCTGTTATAGATGTATCAGATGAATATTTCAGATAGGGAACTGATATTTTATTTGAAGTCCATCACATTTCATTAGTAATCACTTACTCATCCTAGACTCATAGCAATCAAGTTTTGTCCTACCCTCTGCCAGGTACTGGCTGGTGGATTTGTTACCAGATGACCTGAGTGTTTTGGTTCAGGTTTCTATAAAATAAAACTTCTAGGCTCATAGCGTTTGGGGGGTATAGATCTCCAACCATACAAAGACTGCAGTTCTTTTTTTTTATGGAATAAGCACTTACCTATATATGGCCCCAAAAATAATAATAATTTTGCTTTCCCAAGCTTTTCTCAGTAGTTATCCTCGTTCATCCACCGAACAATTTACACGAACAATTGTACAAACATGTTAGATAGTGAATACAATAATATTTACTATACTTTTCTTCAAGAAACCTGTACGTCCTTATTCTTACACATTTTATAAAATTATATAATCTCAAAATTTACTTTCAGAAATGACCTTTTTTATATGCAAGTCAGATAATATAATATTATAAGTAAAATTCTTTATATTATAGAATAGGCACTGCATACCCATGCACACTGGAGTATGCCAGTGTGCAAGGACGCCGAGGAGGTATCATCACGATAAACTACTGGTGCATATTCTCCTATTTTAATTAATCATTTGTTTTTGAGGTCAAAACTACTAAGGGAAAAAAAAGAATCAGGTTTGCTTTACATCACTAGGCATGTTATGAACAGATTTGCAGTACCCTGCGCAAGGTACTGGTTGTTGGTTTGACCATCAGCCAATTAATCTCCTGTGTGTTTTTGTTGAGGTTTCTATCGAAAAAAATGTTAGGAGTGTGGAGAGCAATACTGACACATGGCACGTTGACACATGTCTGGTCAAGGACGGAGAGACTTTTCTCGTGAAGAAACGAGTATGGTGTGCATGGAGACACCTGTTACATTCTCGGACACGGCTAAAGCATGATGGTCACGAGAGATGTGTGAAGACAAGTGAATCTTCCCTGACACGACTCTTGCATGAGAAAGAACTAATCTCTTATTTTTGGTCTATTTATATTTCACTTTTATGTAATCTTTAAGGTAGTGTAAGTGTAAGTGTTAGTTGGCCAAGTTAGATTAGTGAAACTTATTGTATTTTGTACTCGGTTATTATCTCTTGATAATAAAGCAATTTTTGTGTTGGCATATGAGATTGCACTTTCCTTCTAAACAATTATCCTCAAAACTAAACTCACTCTTTGTCATTGCAACTGATACATTCGTGTGTTACATGTGTTGTGTAAAAATCACAAATCCTAACTCTGAAGAATCTGAAGAGTGATTAACTACTTGGGATCGATCTTGACAAGCTTCACAATATTATAAATCAGGTGACATTCTGGGATCGATCCTAACAAGCTTCACAATATTATTATAAATCATGTCACCTGATTTATAAAGCATCACTAGAATATTCTTTTAAGCTGACTTGCCCATGCCTATTAATAGGGTTTTGCAAGCTGACTTGCCCATGCCTATTAATAGGGCTGCAAAACGGTCGAAACGGTGATGAAACTAGAGTGTTTTGCTAACCATTTCGTTTCGTTAACCATTTCGTTTCGTTGACGAAACAAATTTTTAATTTCGTTGATCATTTCGTCCGGACGAAACGATCAAAATTAATGAATTTTTCGTGATTTACACATGGACGAAACCGTTTCTTTGTTTCGTTAGCCGTTTCATCCAACCAAACGAAATCGTTTTGTTATTTCGTTAACCGTTTCGTCCGGACGAAACGAAACGAAAAACAGTTAAACGGACTTCCGTTTTCAGCCCTACCTATTATATAGCATGCTAAATCAAACTCACTTAAATAGTCACATGTCACCTTTTTAAACTGTGTTTCAAAAAAAAAAAACCCTTTTTAAACTACATTCACATCTACCTTTTTGTACTAGTGTGCCTCTTTCCAAATATATTTGTAAGGTTACTTTACATTTTTCTATTTCAAAACCAGGGCATAAACTATCTAGCTTATTAATTAGAGCGAAACAAATTTGTAACCACTTAGTGTGCAAAGGCAATCAGATCCTTTGTATCAGTGCAACCTGGAGGCAATAATAGAAGCAAGATATATAAAAAAAAAAAAGAAAAGTAAAGTTAAGAATGGAAATAATACCATAGCTTCCTCCAATTTCAGGCTTAACTCTTCCACATGTGAGATACAGTTCAGCAATTGAGCAACAGCAGCGACGTCATTAGGATAAAGGTAGCAAAGGGTGATGACAGATTCCCTCAGCACAGGAAAGTCTCCGTGGAAGTGAGGTAGATTCCCAAAGCTTCCTACACTTGTAAAATAAAGGAACTCCAATTTAGGCATGGATAGCCCCACAGAATAAGTTCTTTCAAGCGGTTGAATCATCAGTTTTAGTGTTTTAATTGTCAGGGAGGACAGGTTACTCACTCCACCGAGAGAACCCTTTATGGAAAGTTCCAAATGTTCCAAACAACACAACTCTAAAAGAAGTCGTCTGACTTGGGCCGAGGTGTCCTGATCCAAATTGATAGTAAGACTTTTCAAGCGGGTCAAAGTGGTTGCTGATGGAAATGGTATTTGAGAGCGGATGCAAATCGAAAGGGACTCGAGAGAGCTAATCGAGAAGACAGATCTAAGGCATATTTCGAACAATTCAAAGTCCCAATTTCCATCCAGGGTGAGGTGGCGGAGGCCTAGAGAATGGGCATGAGCGAACAAAGAGGAAATAAATGAGGGAGTGAGGTCAGATGGGAGCAAGAACTGGCCCTCAGAGCCAAAGTTGAGGAAGAGGCTAATGTGGAGGCTGAGAAGAGACTGGTCGGAGGGTTGGCGGCTGAACAGGGCGCTGTTGGCCATGGCGACGTTGGAGAGTGCTCTCGTACGTGGAGGGCGGCACAGTTGATCGTACATGAAGGAGAGGTCTACGGAAGGACAGGCCTTCCAGAGGTCACGGAAACGGCGGCAGAGGACGGAGGTGCGAGCGGCGATGCCAGTTGGTAGCAAGGAGAGAATGGTGATCAGCAGCGCGTCAGGTAGTATCAAGAGACAGTCGATTTCATGTTGGGTCGAGTCTGTTTGGGAGGTCGCCATGGCCACTGTCTAAGACTAGCTAGGATTGCTTAAGAACGAGATCCTCAGCGGAATCACATCCTCTGCCGACCTAAAAAGGTTGGCAGGGTGCCAACCTTCGATCTGAACCGTTAGATCTAATCTCAACGGTTAATGGGAGCCCCGTGCATGATACAGATTGATAGGCCCGAAAAATTTGAACCGTCCAGATTAGATCTAACGGCTCGGATCAAAAGTTGGCACCCTGCCGACCTTAAAAGGTTGGCAGAGGATACTCTCCCATCCTCAGCAGCCGATTAAATCGGTGCTAAACAGCCGACTCTAATTTAAAAATTTGAAAATTCAAATAAATCCAAACCGTTGATCTTGTTCAACTTTTACGGACAATGCGTTTTCATATAAATTTTATAAACTTTAGAGTTGATTTAATACTAAATCAAGTGGTAAAAATTCTAATACGTTCATAATTTGATCACTTAATCAAGTATCTAATCCAATATTTTTAGATTTATAGCATGTTGATTTGCTTCTGCACTTTTTTTTGAATATATTACTCGTCAAGATTTTTCTTCTCTATTTCTTTTTATTATTGTTTTGATATTTAAACTCTGATTACAAGCTATCTTGCACATAAATCTTGTATCATTCACAAGTCCTCGTTAATCATCTGATCACCCATAGATATCAAAATCAAATGATGCCTACTTTTCAATCGTTCAAGAGCCTTACAAAATTGTCACTAATGGACAGAAAACAAAAACAAATAATATATTAGAGTGGCTGCTTAGACCAGGTAGAAAATCTAATGATTCACATGATTATTAGATCCAACTAATAAAATTATGGATCTAATTTGGCAGAAAACAGTTCGAATCAAAATGTGTACAGCAAAGATTTTGGCAGTGTTTTGAAAATTGGACCGGACCAGCCGGTTGAACAGCAAACCGGAGCCCTGTTCGTTTCTGGTTTAACCGAAAAAAACCCAGTTCGACCACGGTTTTAACCGACAAATCGGTCGACCCAGTGGCCTTCCCGGTTCGGTGGCCGGTCCGGTTATCAAAACATTGGGTTTTGGTATAAGAAAAACAATATGTGCTAGTATAGGAAAAATAACCATATATACATATTGGAGTGCGAAATCAAATCAACAGCCTATAAATCATGGATATGTTTGGCAACTGACGAATAGCTCTTGTTCGTGGGTCCCGACTTTTCGAAGAACTACGCGAATACGCCTCACGAACTGCAAAATTATTTTTTTATTCACGCACTTTAGTTCTGGGTTCGCAAACTTCGTTGTTCCGTCAGTTGCCAAACATACCCATATATACTCGCGTAAGAAAAACAATATGTACTAGTGTAGGAAAAATAACCACATATACATATTGGAGTGCAAAATCAAATTAACAACCTATAAATCCGAACTTCTTGTATTATTTTTTCTTCATTTTTGAGATGATATACTTTTATGTTAAATTTTTTATTGAAAAACCTATTTATTTTCATCGAATAGCTACTCACATGTCTACTTTTATTGATTCTATTTATTAAAATCGATGAATATTGCTGCTATCTTCAGCGCCAATCAATACAACGTTGAACTTAAATATTAAAAATAGACATTATATTCATGTCAAATAATATTATCACATATCTGTCCACACATTAGGTGGGCTCCTAGTGAATCCTAATTTATGTTTTCTAAGAAAGTCTTGGGAAACACCGATAGCTACCTGTGAGCAAATATATACAATAATAAAGTACAGAACCACATGTTGCCAATGAGTGCAATTAACTTGATTAACCTTCCCGAGTGCAATCCACAAAATGTAATAATCCAGTATAACAAGCAACCATGATCACAGAACTTATACAGTGTAGTAACAATGGGTTGACAACAAAGGACCATTGGTCTCAATATCAAGCTATTATTCAGCTCTCCAACAAAAAGTTTCATCGACATCACCGGAAGAAAAGAGTACAAAACATATAACATCAACTTTATAGGAGCTTCACGCCAGCATCTCTAACAGAATCTATGACAGCTTTGACCTTACCATGGTATTTCTGCTCTCTGTCAAGAAAAATTGACACAGCAGGTATGCCCTTGAGCAGTAATCTCTCCCCCAAAAGTTTTCCAATTTTAGCAGCTGCTGCTACATCTCGAGTAGACTCCATGCTAGGCTGAAGGAGCTTCTCCTGCAAGCCAAATAACCCGATAAAATCCACCAAATAGGTTGTTAAATAAGACCATGATATTTATTAACAATAGAAAACAAATCAACATATTTGTTTAAGTTTGATATCACCAAATGACCTAGAAGGGGGCACCACATTTACAATTTTGCTTTAGAGCATCCTCTTTTCTCCTTGAGAGTTTCCATTTTTGTTTGTAACTATTATGTTTTTTGGGGCACTAACATTTAATGCGAACACCACACCACATACTAATACCAGTCAGTGCCTGAAATTTAGTCCGGCAGTGCTGTATAGTATAGAGCAACAGATCCACTAGTACTGCAATTTTGTATCATCCCTTTTTGATGCAACATGTGCAACATGCATACCAAAATAAAGCATATATAACATGATCGCATTTAAGCATCAATATGTACTCCAAATCAGATCTAGCTTTTCAAAAAGGATAAGGACCCAATCAGGCCAGGTACAAGTAAACGTATGTACCTGAGAACTGGCAGAGGCAGCAATTGTGGCAGTTGGTGTGTGCATGACTTGTGTATTGATGTAATTGTTAGAGAAGCTCATCCTCAGGACATACGGCTTGAGGTGATTGATGATCCTTGGTGGACGCACAGGAGGAGGGATAACCATCTTTCACGGTTTCACCCAACTATATTTTATAGACCTGAAAAGGACAGCATAACAGTAAATAAACTGCACTAGTATTTGTTAATTATCTGCTGATATGGGGTCAGGGGCATGCTTGGAAGGGATAACCAATTTTCACCAAGTTCATTTTATAGATCTAACAAGGTAATGCAATGGAATAAACATCAAAGTACGCAAATACTATTATATATTGGCACTTAGGAATGCATTAGTAGGCCAGAACCGGACCAGTAAACTTGTCAGTAATGTATTCAAGCCTGATTTAGTTCAAGGTTATTACTTAATAGTGGCTTGTCATAGGATTGGTAGGCAATACCTGTCACACCACCAAGTCACAGGGCACGACAGAACTTACCTCAACACAGACTTCCTTTGTACTTCTCAAGACTTAGCTATTGTTTACACACAATGTGATGTGATCTAGTAATTATAATTTAGAAAGAGAAATCTGAGTATTTGTATACAACATAAAAAGGATAATGCACATGTGTAAATATGAAAATTATATACAAACTATATAAGAGTAGAAAACTAATGAGATCATCACTTCCATTTATTCTTCTCAGATAAACCAATGCATGAAACCTCATATCTATGAGCTTTAACTAAAATGCAATTGTGATTAATCATTCAAAAAGATGGATTATATATATATTCTAAATAAATGAACAAAATAAAATGCAAGGAATACATATGATATAAACTTCCTCAAAATACAAGTCACGTATATCTAAACATGAAAGTTATGTAAAGTACATTGTCTTAGAACAACTCCAAATTCTAGCATATTCATAGTTCAACAAGGAAGTCATAAGTGTATAGACATACAAGAGTAGAAAGAAAACCAACGAAATATGTAATTCAGAGAGACAATTGTATATAACTACACATCTGTACACTATTACCAAAAATACATGTACACCTGTATCTTAGACAAGAAAAATACAATTTCTTTCTAAAAGTAACACCCATGATACTAGACACAACAGTTGCAGTTCTATACAGTATGAAATAGCAATAATTTTCACCAAAAAAAAAAAAAAATTCCCAATCCAGTAGTACAAACATCTATAGTTTTTAGAGTACATACAGATACCATATAGTTCTCAAATGTCATCTAAAAACAACAAGTACATGTTACCTCTAACTAGTCAAGAACCAAATTAACATATTCCTCTAAAAATTTACAAGCCATATGTATATGCACGCTTTATTCAAAGGTACAAAAGTTCTCACAATGTAACTATAAACATAAAGAGGTTACATGTACGTGCAAGATAAATATGAAGAAATCGGATTAATGTAAGTAGAAGCTGATAACACAAGCATCACAGAAGATAAGTTCAGATTTGTATAAGCACATCTACATAACAACATATATATAGATTATCTTAGCATGCTAAATTACATACTTCACAGTATGAAGATACTTGTATAATTTCAACATAGAGGTTAAAATAACTATAAAAATAACTACCCACAGTACTACCTTTCTTTCATTGTAGTCTAGAGATAGCTAGGTTACACAATAAAACGTTTATATGTTCAACAGCTAAAACACATGTACTTTCTAAAAACATGGATTCCAGTATGCATAATTTAGGAATTAAAAACCTAACTACCTTCATACAACACATAATGGTATATGCACGTTTATGAATACAAATATGTTCATAGTTAAAATATGAAAATCATGTGTATAGGTGTCCAGGAGTATAGGACTAATAAAACTTGCAATACAGAGAGATGAATATATATATATACAACCCCACATTTATACATTAATACAAAAGTACAATTGTGCCTTTATATCAAACAGAAAAAAATCATAATAAAAGAAAAATACTAGTGGTGCAATCATCTCAATTTACAGCTTTGATACGCCCTGGTCACACTAAAACCGACATGCAAACATACCGTATAAGTATCAACTAGGTACATGTATGTTCTCCAAATAGTTACACGTGCACATAACTTGGCCAAGCAGGTTACAAGAACATAGAATAAAAATTAATGATGCAAGCATAAGAAAAGGTATTATTCAAATTTTACCTAAGCACATCTTTATAACCAACATACATAAATATAGCTACACGAGCATGCTAATGGTACAGTCAAAATATGAAAGCAGTTATATGATTTAAACATGAAGATAGCGCATGCTACACACTAGTATAGTTAAACTAAACCATGATCCCAAAATATCAAAATATAACACTACTAATTAATATATATATACAAGTCTGATCCAAAAATAAAATTTACAACACTTGAAGATGCTATGATACTTACCAATTGACCACAAAATGGCCTATCCTTCAACAGCTCTGACCCCTCTCTTTAACCCTGGAACCCACAAAAGTGGAGAATGAGATAAAGAAGACTTTATCCCAGTACGGTATTTAGTTCCATCCACTTGAATTTTAATTACAAGTTTAGGAACTAATTACTTTACTGAGTCAAATTACAATTAACAAATCAAATAGATAAGCATTTACCTTTAATTCAAACAAGCATAGCAATATCAGAATAAGTCAATTAATGCAATATGAAATATGAGCTCGGCACTAATTCAATAGCAATTCAGATTTTCAAGTATAACAAATGACGATTCATTTTATTTGGACAATCAGTAACAATGCAGGTCTGGTTTTAAAGATCAATTCAAATCAGATATGCTGTGAGTCACCTTCTCTGAGGGCTACCAACAGCCAATTAATTCAGATACAATTCAGTCAATTAAACATTCTAAATGTACATGCAAGCTGGGAACACTCACACTCCGGACCATTCTAGACTGGACCTACTAAGTCCCGGTACATAAGCGCTTATTACACGGTGCTTGGTAGGATGGGTCATGACTTCACCTCCAAACATTACGAGTGTCTATCTCAACCACACAAGCTGTACTTACCTCAATCAAATCACATTTCAATGGGATACCATTCAATATGCCACTGTACAATCATGCATCATTTACATATTCACAAAATATTCTCATGAATGAAGATCAAATTATGAATTCAAAATGCATAATAATGATATATCACATATAATTAAAACTCAAGTGGAATCCGTACCTGCAAACGAAATAAACAGCGGTAAGAAAACAAAATTTACTATGCACCCTCGATTGTACCGGCTGCGCCCAGCTCAGACCCTTCCCCTGACTCTACAGAAATTAAAACTAAGCTAAGTTCTTATTCAAACAACAAGCAATATCAATCCATAGTCAACAATAAGCAAGAAGAACCCAAAGTTCAACAATTTTGTGCTTAAATTAAAAGGTAATTAGTTCATCGATTAAACCATATAACCAAAGTCTATATTAATCAATGGCACTAAACAGTGAATTTCAAAGCTGGACAGCAGTAGCAAATGTTGAACCAACAATTACTAAGGTGTAGGGTTTGTACCTACTTATGACTGAACTTAGTTTTCAGCACTTATTTATCAAAATTTGACTAACAAACCATTTGAATAATCATTCCATGTCCTTAAGTTTACTGGTTCTGTTAATTAAACAATAATAAAACAATAAATTACAGTAAGCAATGAAATTAATAAAAGAGAACCAGTTTGCAAAGGAATCAAAATTCTTATGAAGCTATCTAATCCTTATAGTTAAATATCTGTACTCTAAGAAAACCAATTTCAGCTCTAATTTCTAATTAATTTGAGAAAATTTCATGAAACCCTAAAATTAAACACACAACAAATTTCAATAAATTTTCGCAATTATCTCAAGGTAACAGCAAAACGTAGCAGTATAACTCTAATCCAAGAACGAACTTACTCGATTTCAGCCAAAAGTTGAAGATGTGAAATATGAAGTCGAATCCACAAATTTTCGGTTTTTATACCACTCAATCCCGAATAGAACTTGCTCTCAACACTCAATCTGATTTTCCTATGATTTTTTTTCGAGAATTTTAGAAGAAAGTTTGATGCATCAGCTAGAGGGATTTAGAGGGATTGTGTGAGCTTGAGAAAGGAGGAGAAGAACGCACTGTCAACAAGAAAAGAGGAGTCATGGGATGCGCATGGAATTAGTCCCAATACTGGGTTCTACAAGGTTCCAATTTTGCAATTCAATTAGACATGGTACAAACTTAATTAGTAGAACTAGAGGCTAATATTACATGTGGGCTCCATGAGACATGAGTAGGCAGTAAAATGGACCTATACTAGAGTATAAAGTAATTAATTTGGAATTTTTTTTTTCCTACTTTTGCTACAGCGGTCAGAGAAGGTAAAATCCTATCTCCTTATCAAACATGGGCCAAATTCGTATGGGCTAACTTGAGTTGGCCCAGTTTAGGGTGCCATTTTTATTATTATTATTATTTTTTTCAAGAATGATAACTGTCATCGACAAATTTACCATCGCGCTCCATCGCTGAACAAATGGCGCTCGCGTAAGCCTCGTGTGACTAGCAGTGTCTGTGTACGTTACAAATGTTCAGTTTAACAACGAAATGTGTTCACTTTAATAATCACAAGTTTTCAGTTAAATGCGTCAATTAATGGTTTAACATAAAATCACATCGTCGGTCTTGGAGAGAGGCGCGCTAGGGGCAGAGTTGGAAAAAATTTAATTTGAATCGGACCGGCTCATGACCCCTTCTAATTCTTTTATGTGTTTTTTTGTCTAGTTCGTGACCCTATCGCTTGGTTTAGTAACAACATTTATAGTTTTTATTGCAACTAACTGAACATTTATACTTAATTAAAGAATATTTGTACTTATCTAACTGAACATTTGTACTTACTAAACTAAATATTTATAATTAATAAAATAAACATTTTTACTTATAACATTTATATTTTTTATTGCAACTAACTGAACATTTATACTTAAATAACATAATATTTGTACTAATTAAACTGAACATTTAGATACGACGGAAGTGCACTGGGTGACAGACCATCGTTGAGGCGCTATCGCTGCACAGAATGTTGGAGTTATGTCCTAGAAGTCAATATTTAATGACTTCATTTTAGTTTATGTTGTTGATGATATTTGATCATTTGTTCCTAGGATTTATTATTGACAGATCATTCAAGTTGAGGATCTGAATTGTGGATCTCTGTGTTTCATTTGTAATTAAATGACAATAATAAATCTGAATCGTCCGTAATCTTGATAATTTTTTTTTTAGAAAAGAACTTGGTAGTGGCTATCAAGTGAGTAATCTTGATAATTAATAAGGAACATTAATTATCATAAAAGATTAGTATGCAAGTTAAGTGATGATTAAGTTCTACAAATCATAGGTAAGGAGTTACCAACTTAATTGTATATGTGTATGTTATAGAACATAGTACAGGGCATGACCCAATAACATAAATATATAGATTGTGTTATGTGTCATTATTTATTTCATAAGTTGTTTGATTCTAAGTTTGAGATGGTTCAACTTTTTCACATGAGGATATGTTCAATAAATATCGTCTAACGTTGATTCCTGATAAAGGCTGTTATACGGACTTTATTTATGTTCTCTTGAATTGTGCGGAAAAAAGTTGTTCATCAAGAAAATCATATGTCCCTCATTAGTAGACCTAGTGAGTGATGATATCTGTTAGGCCCCTTGATGGAGTTGGATCGTATGCATGCAAACTAAACGATCATCTCTAGATCAAGAAATGTATAATCTGCAAGAATGACACATTCCTATCTTGAATTATACAGAGATATCATGTGACATAAGAATCAAAACAAGAAAATACTTTATTTCTTATGCATGATTGAAATACTGTAGTTGTACAGTGTTTATTTATGTTAATTGGGAATCATAACATGTTGCTAGATACTGCTTATGATTATTGGAAATAAATAGCGATTTAATTTTCATGGCCAACATGACATAAATCCTCGAGGGTCACACGAATTAAAGGCTCTTAATCAACAGTACATTAATAGTAGTTTACTTGCATTGGAGAATGCAATATATGATATGTTGATTAATTAATTATATACCGTTCCAAACCGTTATAATTAATTATTTCAAATGGATCATATGAAACTAATTAATGCAAAGTATAATCCTATAATAATTATCAAATAGTTGATAATTAATTTTGTTCAACACATTTAATATGATTATAGGAATTATATTAAATAAATGGGCTATCTTTTGATTATCCGATATGAGCCCAACTTAAATGTAATTAAAAGAGAGTATTAAAGGAAATTAAAGACCAACTAACATAGGCTTGGAAGCCCATATTGAGGCCTACCACGTTCTAACATGGAGTGGTCTCTAAGGGTTAGGTTTGAATGGCTATATAAGGACCACAATTTGAAAGAAGAAAAATTTAGTTTTTCTTCTCTCTTTTTCTCCTCTCTAGCCGCCACATTCCTCCTCCTTGGAGCAAAATTGTTGCTACCATTTGAAAGTATTTAATTGCATTTAATAGGTGCTCATGAGTTGAGCAATAGCCACATCTCCTAGATATCGATTTAGAAGAGAAAGACGAACCATTGGATTAGGCGATTTCGCTTGTTTCGCTAGCACGAAACCTTGTGAAGTTGATTAATCCTTTTGTGGACCAAAGAAAGGAGAAGAAGGGGAGTAAACGAGCACGCCACCGACCTCAATGCCATGGTCGAGCCTCACGGAAATAATTTCGTGAGAGGTACAACTTCCTATCCTTTTTATCTCTTTGGATGATGTGTTGAATGCTTGTGCAAGATCCTCTTTTATTTATGTGCTTGATTAATGATTATTAATTTTAATAAAATTAAAATTTGGCATGAACAACACTTTCTAACATAGAAGGAGCGATGGCGCGCGATGGTAATTAACGAAACTGATACGGGGCATCCCTGAAATTTGCCATCCGTGCCATCCTATTAGGTTTGGCGAACTGGGCCTGATTTTGGGCTCCACGCCTCCTGTAGCTTCCGCTCTTCTCTCCCCCTGTTGCTCCTCATTCTCATCTTTCTTTCTTTTTTCGTTCTCTTCTTCCGCCCTCACCATCTACAATTTTCTCTTCCTCTCCATCACCGTCCTCCCTTCTTCTATTTCTTCTTCTCGTTCTTCATTTTTTTTATATACAACCGCATATAATAATTTAATGTATCCCTTAATTTGTAATAAATACTCTCTTAAGTTAAATAGATACTCCCTTTAGTCAAACAAATATACTCACTTATGTTATAATATAATAAGGTACTCCCTTACGTAAATATAATTACTCTCATGAGATAAAATTAATACTCCTTTAAAAGTAAATTCACAACTGAAAATACATTTGACACTCCCTTAATGAATCTTACGTACTCCCTTAAAAATGATTAGTTACTCCCTTAAAAATGATTAGTTAATCTCTTAATACAAATTACGCACTTTCATAATAAAAGACAAATAAAAATATTTTTAACACTCCCTTAATGAATCTTACATACTCCCTTAAAAATAATTAGTTACTCTCTTATCATAGATTACGTACTTCTATAATAAAAGATAAATGAAAACATATTTGACACTCCCTTAATGAATCTTACATACTCCTTTAAAAATAATTAGTTACTCCCTTATCACAAATTACTTACTTCCATAATAAAAGATAAATTAAAACATATTTGACACTCTCTTAATGAATCTTACATACTCCCTTAAAAATAATTAGTTACTCTCTTATCATACATTATGTACTTCTATAATAAAAGATAAATGAAAACATATTTGACACTCCTTAATGAATCTTACATACTCCCTAAAAATAATTAGTTACTCACTTATCATAAATTACGTACTTCCACAATAAAAAATAAATAAAAATATATTTGACGCTCCCTTGATAAATTTTACATAATCTCTTAATAATATTTAGTTACTTCATTTTCATACATTAAGTACTTTCATAATAAAAGATAAATAAAAATATATTTGACACTGTCTTAATAATAGAAAGGATGTTAGAGAAATAAGAGAAGGGAGAAGAAGAAATTAGAAAAGACAACAATGAAGAGATGCTAGAGAGGGAAGAGAGAAAAAGGGGGGGGGGATGAACCAGAGGCGAGAGGAGCGGAAGAGAGTAAGCGAAATTTGAAGGAGACCGCAAGAGAGAGATGCTGAAAAGGGAAAAGGAGAGGGGAGCGACATAGAGGTAGGGATGAAAACGGATCGGATAAACTCTGATCCGATCCGCATCCGTATTCGAAAAATAGCGGATTCGGATATTAATATCCGGATCCGTTCGGATCCGGATGCAGATACGGATCTTTTTATACGGATACGGATGCGAATATGAGAATGCATATGAATGCGGATACGGTTGCGAATACGGATAAATATCCGGATCCGAAATATTTTAGTAAACGGAAATCCGCGTTATTTGAATACAATCATCCGAAATGTTTACACTTTCATATACTCTGCATACTTCACATCATCACATGCCTGTGTGGGTCCTATGCATATGGAAAAGGCGTAACTTTTTAGGATTGTATGCGCAGGATTTTATATGGCTTCGTTTTCATGATGATATAGCTGGTTTTATTCTCTAACTTTGCATAATTTTTAATCAATAACCAACGACAAGTTACTTAAAAAAATGTATATAAAATCGTTGCCAAATATAAGACGCTTAATTTTGATTAATTCATTAAAATAAAAAATTCCAGGTTGATGTCTTAAAAACAAAAGATATTGTGAAATGTGAATGACACATGTTGTTTTAACATCCGAAATATATTCGTATTCGTATTCGTATTCGACAATATCCGATTCGTATTCGTATCCGATTAACATCCGAATCGTATCCGTATCCGAACATATCCATATTCGTATCCGTATCCGATAAAAAAATACGGATGCGGATATGATTTGGGCACTATCCGATCCGTATCCGGTCCGTTTTCATCCCTACATAGAGGGGGGAGGAACATAATGAAGTGAGCGAAATACTAGGCCAAGGAGTTTCGCTAGGCCAAGTTTCATTAGGATGGCAAGGATGACGAAATACTCGTGATGTCACTTAGGATATCCGGTACAGAATAAGTTCAGATTTCAGAGATTTTGAAAACAGAATAAAAATTATTGCATCCATGCAACCACAATTTTATTAATAATAACATTATCATTATTATGAGAATTATTATTATTATTATAGGTTCTTTGAAAAATAATCCAACACTCTTTGATAAATGGAAAATTATGAAAAAACTTAAAGAAAAAACTAACAGCCAATAATTGGTGAACGTAGCAAGCGAAACAAATTGATGACTCAAAATGAACAATTACCTTGACAATTTCCATTATGTAAATAGCATAATTATCGACTATTTTATACTTACTAGTAATCACGATCACCCAATATATGAACAAATTTTTGTTTACAAAATTATTATTATTATTATTATCATCAACATCATCTCCTAAGCCAATGACCTATTTCTTATAGTAACATGTTAAAAACAAAGTGAAATAACAAATGATATGCTTCATCAGTAAAAACAAAAAATGTTAAACAAAATATATCTTTAGGGAAATTGATTACTACCATCTGCAGTTTTGCCATCGCTTGCCATCACTTGAACAAAATAAACACATTAAATAGACAACGTGAACATATAAATGATCAAAGTGAACACATACAAACAAATTAGTTTTGTCATTCCTTGTTTAGATTTTTATATGCATATTCAACTTCAACTTATTTTTATTGAACTTATTTGTTTGTATGTGTTCACTTTGGTCATTTATTTGTTCACCTTGTCTTTTTAATGTGTTCATTTTGTTCAAGCAATGACAAGCGACGACAAAACTGCATATGGTCATTATCATTTAAGGAGACATTTGCAAAATCATATATTATAATCTAAGGAGACATTTGCAAAATTGTAGATTAGTGAGATCAACAATTAAAGTTAGTACTTTTAAGCAATTGTGGTTAACAAATCAATTTACTAATTTAGAAGTTCGACTAACCTCATGCATGCCAAACACACACCATAGATGTTTACTCCCTAGAATTAATGCTTTTATAAGTAGGAGAGTAAATAGTATAATTATTGACTAATTTATACTTGTGCATTGATTAACCCAGCTAGCTAGCTACCTCTCGGAATTCAATTGGGTCCTCTTATGATTGTATGTTGCTGTTGTTAATGCCAAAATGCCAAACCAACTAGACTACTTGAAGGAACAAATAGCTCTAGAACCAACCACGTGACCTCGAATGTCTGCATGCATGCAGTCGTTGCTCCAGCCTAGACAAATGTCTTCGAGTTATATAGAACAAAATATTAACAGCAACACAATCATCAAATATGCTACTCGCAAGCAATGACAGGCTATACTTGCAAGATTAGTTCTGTACTTCTTTGGCGTTCTAGCTAATTAAAATGTTATTTGACATTACATAATTTTATGTAGCAGAATTTAAGCGTGACAAAAGAGGAAAATGTTTACTTTCATGTATACTATTGCAGTATGGGGTCTCAGTTAATTAGAATGCGACATTAATAATCTACGTACTTACATAGATATCATTATCAACACTTAAGAATATTATAATCTTAAGTGGCAAAGAGCAATGCATCTTAAGTGAAACGCCGCAGGTTTGAAACCCGGCGGGATCTTTCATAGACATTTAATTTAAAAATAAGTTGAGAGGTTTGACCCCCAATTTATATATCTTAAAAAAAAAATAAAAGAATATATTAACACTTCAATAGGTGCCACGTGCATAACAAGATGTGAATATTCTTATCTTGCTAGGATATAAATTGATAATTGAGTCTGGTACGTGATGTTAATTAAGCAGACCTCAACAAGTGATCAGTATATACTGATTTGCTGGTATCTGGGATGAAATTGACAATATTAAACACAAATAATCATCAACCTTCCCTTTTTCCGAAATTTCAATACAAATATACAATATGTAGCTAGTAATAATTTAATATATCACTGACATTGATTCATATATATATAGTTAATTTCAGAAACAAAATGCTTCTAGTTGCTTTTCATATATATACTTCGCGACTCGAGAATATTCTTAGTATATATATGACAAGACTATATAGCCATATAGACCCTACATGTTTTGATAATTCCGATAATCTGCAATTATGTTCTCCAAGATTCGTAAGCAACAAGTTACAACTTACAACTTCATTAACAAACAAATATTAGAAATTTAGAACTAAAGTATAAAATATATATAATTAATATTCACAGTTTAATCATGAATAATTACTATTTTTTTTTTAGGGTCAGTTGGCAATGAGCGACACCGACAAAATTTTATTATAAAAAGTTATTTAAAAAAGGGAAAATAATAAGGTTAAAAAAAAGAAAGAAAAACAACTAAATTAAAAGACTATACAGAAGAAACTAACTAAAAACTAATTAACTAGGCATGTTTCATCCAACAGTGTACACATGCGCAAATCTCCTTCAACAAGAGTTCTGGAATAGTGTAGCGGTCCGAGAAGATACGTCTGTTGTGCACCTTCCATATATTCCAAGATATGACCGCCCAAATTGTGTCTCATAGTTTAACTGCAAAATTTCTATGGGAGAGCTAGAAATCACCAATTTCGAGATTGAGATTGAATAAAGGAAGTCTAAATCGACTTTGTACCAAAGACCATACCAAGGTTTCATACTGGCAATGTATAAAGAGTTGATCGGTTGATTCTATTGTGGAAGAGGTGTAACAGGGACACGAAGAGGTGGAAGGCCAACCCCTTAGCACAAGATTTTGTTGTGTTAGCAGTCGTTCTTGTAGCAGTAGCCAGAGAAAATTCTAACTTTTGGTGGTGATTTCAATCTCCATAAGTAATGATGGTAAATGGAAAGGACACTAGTGTTGGAAAGGATGCCATATGCACTAGAAGAGGAGAAGACTCCATTGGTCCTCCATTTCCAAGTGGGACATGGAGTTCTATTTGGAAAATTGCACGAAAAGTTGAAAAAATGCCCCTATTGAAGGACATCCGATAGACCGTAAGACACCCTACATGTTACCAGAATCATTTATTTCTGTAGTACCATAAAGGAGTTGTACTGTGGAAGATCGATTCGAATTCAGTTCATGCTTGAGTTTCCAAAGTCATTTCAATAATAAGGTCTGGTTTTGTCGTTGAAGGTCCAAGATACCCAAGCCACTATTTTGTTTTGGTAGACAATATTTATACCAGTTTACCAAACAGTGACCACTAAGACATTTGTCCTTTTCCTTCCAAAAGAACCTTCTTTTGATTCTTTCCAAGTACCTTAGGAGCCAAGGTGGTCACTTCAACACTTGCATGAAACATAGGGGTAATGTCGTAAGTACCAACTTTATCAAAATGAGTCTCCCCCTACAGAGAGAAATTTGGCTTTCCAACCATCCAGCTTACGTTGAAACACATTGATCAAAGATTGGAAGTGGTTCTTTTTCGGTCGACGAATGGATAATGACAGCCACAGATAGGTAATAGGAAGGTTCTTTGATTCACATCTAAGAATATAAGCAATTCGTGGTTGGATAAACTCATCGATGGAGATAGGTACAAAAAGACATTTTGCATTATTGACTCGAAGACCAGACAATTTCACAAAATTTGAATGTACCTCTAAGACTACAAACAAGGAATAAGAGTCAACCTCCATCAAAATGATTGTGTCATCATCATAATGCAGAGCGTGGGGGTGGGGGATTAGGATAGAGGTGGATATAAAGGATGAGGTGCTATTAAAGAAGGATTGGAGAGCATCTGTGACAATGATAAATAGGAGAAGCGACAAAGGATCTCTCTGTCGTAAACCTCCCTTGTGCAACAAAAAGGACGAAAAATCATTGTTGATTTTGACTGTAAACGACGAAGTACGGAATATCTACAGAATCCAAGCGATCCAGGAAGGTGGGAAATTAACCTCTTTCAATAAGAACATTTCTCAGAAACATTCAAGACAGGGGCGAGTCTATTAAGGGGCAAGCCTGGGCACTTGTCCTGACTTGTTTTTTCAAATATAGAGACCGGTATATAGGTGTTTAAAGAGTGCCTACACTTGGGCAGTTGGGCTTTACAATTGAGCTTTTAAAAATGACTGTTTTAAGTTATTGTTTGTTAATTGTTATATTTTTAATTTAATGTTTGTTTAATTATTCTCTATTCATATTCATGTGTGTCGATGCTTACAAATGGGCTGGACTCGCCACTGATCCAAGAGTAATTAATTGGCCTATGCATAGAGAAATAATGCATGCATATACAACAATTATTTTTGTGGTATTTTTATTTTGAGCAAGGTTCCGGTGCCACACTTTTGTGGTGCCACAAATGCCACACTTTACTTTTTTATTTTTTTATTTAAAATTTTAAAATTTAATCGTCCGATCTGAACCGTTGATCTTGTTCATATTTATGACAGATGTATTATTCTAAAATTTTATATTTTTTAGAGTTCATTTGATACTCGATCAAGAGGTTAAAAAATGAAGGAATCTAGTTAACCGTGATAGATTAATTCTAATATGTTCATATTTTGGTCTCTTGATCATGCATCAAATGAACTCCAAAAAATATAAAATTCTAGAATAATGCATCCATCGTAAAAATGAACAATATCAACCGTTCGGATCGGATGATTAAATTTTAAAATTTAAAATAAAAAATAAAAAAGTAAAGTATGGTATTTGTGGCACCACAAAAATGTGGCACCAAAATCTTGCTCTTTTATTTTTTTAGAATACTTAGGATTAAGGAAAAAGGTATAAACTGATTCACAATAGCCGATTTATATGTGCCTTAATCCTTCAGTCAATAAAAGGTGATTATTTTGATATATTAACCGCCCGTTTTACATTCTTCAGATAATTAAAGTCCCGTATATAATTGTTTTGAGATAAAATTATGATCGTATTTTGGTAACGTTTCAATATTATAAACGATGTTCTGTATACTCTATTTTGAGAAAACAGAATCCAGTAGACAAATGACCTTCTAGCTAATTACTAGCTATTACATGCAAACATTAATAATCAAGGTTCTTGGTCCCGACTTCGATCGTTCAAACTTATCCCCTCCAATTTATTTAAAGGTGAATATAGACAAAGGAGAGGAGAAACTTGCCAAGGATCGATGTGAGTTGTGTGATTTGATGGAGGCGAAATGTAGAAGTGTTTTCTAGGTGTACACACAATCAAAGCTTTTGTTGGGTTGGGTAGGTTGCGTGATAAAAGAGTGTATGTGAAGGTGGTGCACCGTGGATGGACAAAGAGAATGATAGAATGATAGATTGATTGAGAGATGAAGAAAGAAAATTGGGAATTTTGAATAGTAGTAGACTAGTAGCTGATCAATTTCTGTTCTATTCTTTTTTCAAATTTTGTGGTCTTTTCCTCCTGTGAGTTTCTCAAGATGCTAATTATATATCGTTAATTTGTCTAATCACATACAACACGTGTGACATATATTTTACCAATAGTTTATCCTCATATTGAGAGGTTAGCTTAATTATTTTAGTTTATTTTTTAATCTTTTTTGACACTGACACGTTTAAGTTAAACACAAGCGATGTCTATGTGCCATGTTTCCGCAGTGGCCGGGCCTCAACATTGTTTTTGCATTTTAATTTGTTAGTAGGAAGCATGTCTCTTGTTTGGTGCGAGTGCGACGTGTCATGGGAATAGCTCCTTAATTCATGGCTCGAACATTTTGAACAACGTCCACAACATTTATTTTTCTCTCTTTTAAGTGGTCTGAAATGTGTAAAGCTTTTTTTTTTTTTTATTTAGACTACAAGAAGAGTTACTATAGCAAACATCGTTTATAATATTCAAATGTTTTACACTGTACAATAGAATGTGGGAGTCCAACACAGTCAGTGGTTCCGATGTTATTCTAAAGGTAACGGGCCGGGTTCAATTTCTGCTGGACGCAGAAGGGGATAAACTCTATTTCATAGAGTAGGCTTATAAGGGATAAGAGTTATAAGGATGTGTTCGTAGCCAGGGCTGCCGTCTGACATGGAAATTCTAATTTTTAGATCATCAGATGTGATAACTATATATTGAGTATTGAATATAGTGATGATCAAACTATAGAGTAGGGTGATGAAGTGATCACTATGGTTGCTAGCCTACTTGTAATAATACTTTAAAATATCTTTGGTAGGTGATTTTTTAAGCAAAACTTGTGGTCTCTTAATTTGTAAGAACTTCAGCAGTACCTGGTTAATTTGATATTATCTCTGCTTATGGGTATTTAAGCTGCTGTATTAGGATTGAACTTTGCAGAATTTGGAAGCATGAAGAATTAAGTACAGGTGATCTTGTTTGAGTCACTATTTCTCCCAGAAAAAAATTATTATAAGAAAAAGGTTTTACGTTAATTTTCAAGTTCCAATATATATATAGGTCAATGAGTCACTATGGGTGTGTTTGGAAGTGGAGTGAATAAGAATGAATAAGATTTTGAATAAGTTTTCTCTCTTCTCTCTCCTCTCTCCTCTTATTCCGAATAAGGATCTAATTCCACCATATAGATGGTATTAGAATAAAGGGATGAATAAGCTCTTATTCGGAATAAGACTTATTCAAAACACGTTTGGTTTCATCTCGAATAAGTCTTATTCGGAATAAGACTTATTCAACATTTGCCAAACACACCCTATATTTCTCTAAAAATAAGAAACAATTTCACCGTCTTCAATTTCCAATATATATCTACGTCAATCAACGAATGTTACAATCCTGTTCCTTGGTATGTGCCTCCGTAATATTGACCATTGGATTTTTTTTGTTTTACATAATAATTTAATAAGAGGAATTCAACATGTAACTCATTCATTTGTTGAGGTAAAAGTGTCTTATCATTGTGAGACAATGAAATCAGCTTTCTAGCAAACATGCACCCGACAAGGCCAGTTCTGTTTGTCAAATCTTGATCATTTCTTTTAAAAATTAAGGGCTATTCCTGGCCCCTCCTCACCATTTTCTCTCCTCCTCTCACAAGCAATTACCTACTCAAAACACTCTCCCTCTATAAAAAAAAGAGATTTGCATGGCTTCTTCTCAATTAATTAGAGATGTGTGTTTTTTTGTTCTTGCTGTTAAAAAAAAAAAAAAGAGTTGCTTAGATCAGTGGTACAATAGTAAGAAATCAAACTTAGTTTCTGAACCGTCTGATATGCTTTTAAAGCACATTTTCCAGAGCAGTCGTGCGATGAAATTGGCCTGGTTGTTCATCATAGATGAAAAGATCTTTGATGGAGAAGCAGGGCACGTGCAGAAGCTCTCTCTATTGCTCTGCACGTGCTCCCCTTCTCCACCATGGCCTTCTCATCTCTTCCTCTATTATGTGGCATCTTCACGCCATGTTATCTTCACCACTTGAATATGTACCTCTTGCTCTACTAATGTTAGCTGTACAAGAGAGAAGAATTCAACTGATTGCATAGACGGTTAGTTGATATTTATTTTTCTTAATTGAAACAGTAACTCCATGAATGATTGTTTGTTCAATTATACTAGGCAATTTAAATGAGCTTAAGTGCATTCATTGTAGACTAGACACCCATTGCACTTGTGGGTCAATGGACTTTAGTTAATATACTAATTAAACGTGCAGAAGCTCCCTTACCATTCTGAAAGTGTCACTTTTTTGGGACAAAAGGCTAGCTCTAGGTGAAAGCTAACTGATTTTATTGAATATATGTTGGTTCGTTTAATTTTAAAATGGATCGTGTGCATGGAAAGAATAAGTAACTATTTTCAGTTTATATACAAACTGACCAAAATTTTGTGACAGTTGAGCTTTATTTCGATAGACGACAAGAAATTTGAATTATCTACGGATACGGATTATTTTTAATCTTAATTTTCATACTTTTAATGTCTATCAAAATAGCAAATGCGTCAAATATTCCATGTATATTCAAGTAGAAAACATGATATATTAATCGCATTTATAATTTTAGCTAATTATCTCAATTTCACTATTTATGATTTTTTTTTTTTGAAGAAACTCAGGGGTCAAGCTCCATAACTTTTGTCACTAATTATAATTTATAAGTTTATAACAGTTGTTAAGACGATAAAATATGTAGGCATAGCCTAACACATTTGAAATTCCTCATATATATATATATATATAGTTAATTTAATGGTGTAAAAATGATAATTAAATCTGACTGATCGAAGTGTATGGGCAAATCGATACATATACTGTAATCAGAGAGTCATTCTGTAGAACAATTAACCAACCTCAAAGACTAAGTAGCCTGTCGCCAACCAATAAATCAACTACCAAAGCTAATTACTCGACCAATTATGGAGTTGAAGGATCGCAAAATATTGCTTGTTCAGGTCACATACGTTCTCCATCTCTCGATTTTGATGATTCTAAGCATTATAGAAATTAGCAAGATTATAGTGCCACCACTTTTGGTTGCCACAACTTCATATTTTATTAATATTTAAAAATTTTAAAATTCAAATGCAGAATCCAAACTATTGATTTTGTTAAATCTAATGAGCGATTTGTTTCTATATAGGTTTATACAATTTGTAGGGATGAAAACGGGTCAGATAAACTCCGAACCGACCTGTATTCGTATCCGAAAAATAGCGGATTCAGATTCTACTATCCGGATCCGTTCGGATCCGGATGCAGATACGGATTTTCTTGGACGGATGCGGATTTGACAATTCAAATCAGTGCGGATCCGAAGGCGAATTCGAATAAATATTCGTATCTGATTCATTTTTTATGCGGATATCCGTTTACTTGTAAAGGGTTTTATATTTTTATTTGTGGAACTAAAAATCCTACCTCAAAACCCTAGTCCTTAGACGAGATCGCCCATTAGGTTTCAATGGCACTTAGCACAACTTGAAAATCTCTTCCTTTCTCACTCGTCTGAACCCTAGATCGTAAAATCCGAAGAGAAATTATCTCTTGTGCGGCTGGGCTACACGACGCTCTCTCTGCTCGCAACGCCTTGCTTGTTGTCAGGTAAGTAAGTAACCTCTGCCGAAGTGCTGATGTCTCCTTTTTTTTTTCTTTTTTACTTCCGTCGCTGCCTCACAATTTTACTTTTATTTGTAATATTTGCTTTCCTTTCGACTTGTTTTCACCAAATTAGATCCTTCTGTCATGAGTTATTACCAAAAAATGGAATGTAAAATGAAAAATGACATACGTTTACTAGTAATTTCGGAACTATATATGGTCACTTTCACATCCCATTTCATTTCTTGGTTTCTAGTTAAAGCAAAACTATAATTATTGGTAATTTGTATGCCTTCAGTTATCTTGGAAATTTTTAATTATTAATTTATTATGCACCATCTACTCGGCAATTCCTAAAAAAAAAAGATACATCAAGATTTGTATTTGTGAATAACTAATAGTAGTTTAGTATTTTTTTAAGTAGAGTTTGTAAAATCGATAATTGCAATTTCACTAATTGGAATTAAAAATTTCAGGTCGTTGTCTTTAACCGATGGCATCATCAAGTCAACCTACTCAACTTGAGGTCGCACCTCCATCAGCTTCTGTACCCGTTACAGATACCAATGCGATTGATCCAGAGATCGACACCCAACCTAAAAAGAAATAGAAAAAAATGACTTCTCCAGCATGGATATGGTTTGATAGAGTAGTGAAGCATAAAGTAGTAAATGGCAAGCAAGTAAAGTTCGTTCAAGCAATTTGTAAAACTTGTAAGAGAGATTTTGATGGGTCTAGCAAAGCAGGTACGACTCACTTGATTAAGCATTACAAAACTAAGCATGAAAGAACAAAAAGGCAAAAAGAGTTGAATGCAACAAGGATTGATGAAGAGGAAAAGTTAGAGGCATTTAGGTATGATGAAGATGTCAGTAAACAAAAGTTAGCATTGGCTATAGTTATGCATGAGTATCCATTTAATATGATGCAACATGAGTTTTTTGTAGACTTCATTAAATCTCTCCGTCCTTCTTTTCCCTTGAATTCTCGAATTACCTGTAGAAATGAGATATTAGAAATTTTCAAAGAGAAAAAAGAGGAACTTTATAGTTCACTTGGGTCTCTTACATGTAGATTGAGTGCCACTATGGATCTTTGGACTTCAAGGCAGAATAAGAGTTACATGTGCATCACTGTGCACTTCATTGATGATAATTGGTGTGTTCAAAAAAGAATTATAAGGTTCATGCTTTCAGATGGGAGGCACACGGGGCTAAATTTATCTGAGACGGTAATGAAGAACTTTTTTGATTGGAACATTGATAGAAAAATGTTTTCCCTCACCTTAGACAATGATAGTACTAACAGCTCATGTGCGAGCGACATGATCAGCAAGTTGAATAGAAATGCAGCTCTTTATTGTGGTGGAAAGTATTTTCATGTCAGATGTACAGCTCATATCATTAATATGGTTGTGCAATAAAAAAGAGCATTGATGGTATAAGAGGAGCCATCATCAAAATTAAGAACTCTCTGTTACTGGAGGAGGAGTTTAGAAGGAGGGCGATGGAGTGTAATCTAGATTCATTTAAAGGGCTAGCTTCTGATGTTAGTACACGGTGGAATTCTACATATCTGATGCTAAGGAGTGCTCTGTATTTCAAAGATGCACTTCAAAGGATGTATTTTGTTGATCCTTCAAGGTTTGCTAATTTTCCAACAAATGAAAATTGGGATGAAGTAGATGTATTGTGCAAATATTTGTGTATTTTTCACTCCATAACTGAATTGCTTTCTGGTACATCATACCCTACTGCAAACTGATTTTTCTTAAAGTTTAGTGAAATTAAGTTGAGAATTTATGCTTGGACTAAACATAAAAATCTGACAATTGCTAAAATGAGTCTGTGGAGACAAAGTTTGCCAAGTACTGGGAGAAGTCAAATCTGATATTGGCAATAGATTCTTTTCTAGACCCTCGGTATAAAATGGGTTTGATTGATTATTATTATCCCCAATTTTATGAGGATAAAGGGAGGAGAGATGATGCGTTCAAAAATGTTTTAAAAGATTTGCATAAAGAGTATGAATTGAAGTTTAAAAACAGTGATATGAGGGGTCAAGTTAGTGGAGGCAAAGGTATTAATATTGGTGACAACTTGTGTTATGGTGATGGAGATGATGAGAATGAGGAAGCCGGATTTCATTGATTTATGTTGGAGAGGAGTCAGCCTTCATCTTTAAAATCTGATTTGGATCATTATATGGAGACACAACCGGTACCTCATCTCCAAGGTGAATCATTTGATTTACTTTCTTGGTGGAAAACAGAAGGTCGAGAATTTTCTATTTTAGGAAGAATTGCTCGTGATGTGTTGGCCATACCTGTTTCTACAGTTGCATCGGAGTCTGCTTTCAGTACAAGTGGTCGGGTAATTCGAGCACACCGAAGTAAGTTGGATCCTGAAATTGTTGAAGCATTCATTTGCACACAAGATTGGATTAGATCGGAAAAAAAATTAGGTGATGTTTAATTACAGCAAGTCTCTTATATTTGTTCTTCTTAAGAACTTACAAATTAGCATTCTAATTAACTTTTCTTGATTAGGTGATGTGTCGACATTATATGATGCTTTCGAAGGACATGATGAAGTTACTGTTGAGTGACATGATTTGGTATGGTGATATATATATATATATATATTGTTTATGGTAATATGGTGCACTTTTTGGAAATAGCATCATAACTGACATAGGTTATAGGTATAGCTATTTCAGTTACATAGCATCAGTATATGACCATTATTTTGTTTATGGTAACATGATATAGTTAGACTTAACTATATTGTTGGAATTCAGAATGTTGAAACAATGAATTTTATTTGACAATTTAGATGATGTGTTATTTGCTTGCAATTTTAGCTTTTAAATTCTGTGCTTATGTGTTGGATCAAATTCTGTGCTTATATGTTATTTGTTGGCTTCTAAATGAGATAAAGGCACAATGTGAGGCTGCTTGTATTCCCAAGTCTAGTGGAGTTTCATTGCACTTTTTACTCAATTTAAAAAGAAAAATGTATCAAGACATTTCCATTTGGAAGTAATGATCTGAGGCCAGTCAATTTGAAATGTGCAACTTAGAGAATAATGAAGTCTGAAGTATGATTTAATTGGCTTCACATTTATATTGTAAAACAAATGAATAAAACAAGGATCAACAAAGTATGATCCGTATTCGACAAAAAATATTTGTATTCGTTTCCGTATCCGATAATATCCAAATCGTATCCGTATCCGTTTAAAATCCGAACCGTATCAGTATCCGAACACATCCGTATTCGTATCCATATCCGATAAAAAATATGGATACGAATTTGGTTTGACCACTATCCGAACCGTATCTGGTCCGTTTTCATACCTAATAATTTGGAGTAGATTTGATACTCGATCAAGTGGTTAACAAATGAACGAATCTGGTTAACTATGACTGATTAATTCTAATACGTTCAACGTTTAATCACTTAATCGAATATTAAATCAATTTCAAATTTTATAAAACTTATATGAAAATGAACTGCTCGTTAAATTAAATAAGATCAACGGTTTGGATTCAGCGTTGAATTTTAAAATTTTTAAATATTGATAAAATATAAAGTTGTGGCAACTTGTGGCATCCAAAAGTAGTGGCACTAGAACCTTGCTCGTATTAGTTTTTACAAGTTTTCATTTGGCAATATATATTAGTTTTTTTTTACATTTTTTAAATTATATGAACTTTTGAAACTGGCTAATTATTTAGCAATTTCTTTCCTCTCTTACCAGACGATGGTTGAAAGTTTTTAATTTCATGAATATCTAGACAACGATTTCCTAAAAGTTTTATTTATTTTCTTATATCTAGAGAAATCTATATAATTTTTTAATTGCTTAATTTTTCTACAACATAAATATTTCGCAAAATTTGTAAACGTTGATAAATCGTTTTCGTAAACTTTTTTGTTCCCTAATCAAATGATGGATTTTCGAAATCCGTCGTCGTATATGTTAATTAATAAACAGATTACAAAAATAGGTACATAATATACTCATGATAAAGAAAAAATAGTACTTACTTTTAATTCTCAAATATTTGCATAGCTTATTCTGATTTGAATTATAAAAATTGTATATATATAAAAAATTATTCGCTCTAGTTAATTCGGTCCTCTTCCACACAATTAGCTTGTAAAAGATTGCAACAGAAAACCCCAGACTTGACGAAGAAGTGCACGACGCAAATCAGCAAATTGTCCATCAAAGAAAAGAGAAAACACGCAATACAGAGTAGAGTGCTGAGGTGGCCACTTTTTGCGACAGTAAAAGGGTCCGGAGCGATTCGCGGGGGGATCTGATCTGATATGATGTATGATTTGCGTGCAAGTGCAGTATTATAATAATATATCACTCATCATAATAATATCTATCTAGTCATGCTTCATGCTTCTCTTCTTCTCCGGGGCCTCGTTTGGATGAGTTAGGAATAAGGAAGGAAGAATGATTTTAGGAAGAAATATTGGGAAGAGTGTAACTTTGGGAAGAGTGGGAAGAGTGTTATTCCGGGAAGAAGAAATGTTGTTTGGATGGTGAGTTAGGAAGAAGAATGGAAGAAATGAATTAAAATAATCATTTGTCTTTTTTATCTATTTATAGTTTATTCATTTGTCTTTTTTTTATTGTTGTAGTTTATTTATTAATAATGCTTATAATTAGAATAATAAAATAAGAAACAATAATAATAATAATAATAAATAATTAATAATATAATATTATAATAAAAATGAAAGATAAAAATAAAATAATCATTCATTTTAATTTTTTCAAACTAATTTGTGTAATATTATTCTTTCCTTATTTATTTTAATATTTAATATTTGAAAATAAAATAATAATTATTTTAATAATAATAATATAAAAATAATAATAAGAATATTATAATTACATTTAAAAAATAATTAATTTTGTAATATTATAATATTTTAAAATGTTGTTTGGATTGTGAGTTGAGAATAAAAATAGAAGAGAAGAATAAAATAATCATTTACCTTATTTTTTCACAACTTATTTTTAAACTATTAATTATTATTGATGATAAATACTATTTATGCATAGACTAGAATAAAAGAATTCTTATTTTAATATTTGATATTTTAAATAAGTAATAGAATATTATAAAAATAGTTAATATTGTAATATTATAATAATATTACTATAAAATATTTAATAATAATACTAATAATTAAAATAATATTATAATAAAATAATTAATAATTAGAATAATAAAACAAATAGGAAAATAAATAATAAAATAATAATTAATATTGTAATATTATAATAATATTAATAAGATAATTAATTATCAGAGTAATAAATATTGTAATATTAATATAATATGTACTTTGGATGGATAAATAACTTAATATATGTTCTCAAAATTCAAAATATAGTTTAACATAGCTAAGTGCAATTAACAATTAAAATGACCCTGCCGTATGATATTTGAAACATGATGGTTGTATAAAAACAAATTAAAAGGAAAAATAGATGGGAGAGAACGGTATCCAACACAAAGAATAATTAAATATTTGGAACTCTTTCTCTCTCCTATTATTTTATCAATTTTTCACTCATCCCAACTTTGCTTTCTTCCTTCTTCCAGCTATTAGCCAGAAGAACTCTTCCGAAAATATTGCCTTCTTCCTGTGTTCTTCCTTGTTGTTTGGATTGATCTTTTTTCTAGGAAGAAGGCTCTTCCGGACTATCCCTTCTTCTCAACGCATCCAAACAGAGCCCGGATGTAGAAAGCTGACGCCCAGGTTGTTCCTGCCAACCAGAGTTTATTTACTTTTTCTATTTATTCTAAGGAACATTGTAAAGCCCATTTTAGTATATTTGAATCTTTATCAACCATAGTCGTTTATAATTGTAAACAAATAATTAATTAGTTTTTCAATTTAAAAGAAAAATGGGTCCACTACAAGTCTACAAAATTTGTCTTATTTGTTTATTTTTTTCAGCTGATAACTACACTGTGAATAGGGTGATTTAGTGTATTACATAATTGAAACTGAAGTGTGACACAACACACATGAATTATAGTCAGACATGATAAGTTTTTTTTAATCTTTTTCCCCTTTTTATTTAATTATTATTAATCTTTAGCTATAATAATTTAATATTATACAACAATTTTTTTCCAACTATGTAACATAATTCTGAATTTTATATATTGTCCATATTTTTCCTTTTTCTTTTTTTATTTAATAAAAAAAATTAAAAAAGCATTGCAAACGCAGCCACTCGGGATGTGTAAGGGTTGCCGTATTTTAACTTGTCATTATGAATGTTTTGTGCAATACGAATCAAATTTTTTTGACATACCACTTTAGCCCGGATATGCGCATGCCCAATCATTACAATTAATTCATATATAAACACAAAATATTTACAAACATGACATGTTCAGACTATCGTAGTATTTATATCATATCAAAAATACATATATATGTGTCATGTTGTTTCATATCATAGTAAAACCACTAATCGCAAAGTTATTGCTATGAACATATGGTCAATTAATTATTTATTTATTTGTTTATTTTTGCAAAGAAGCCCGTAGGCACTATGGTGTCTAAATGGATATGGATGAATTAATTGGTCACAAGAACAGAAAGTATCTGTGTGATAGGTAAACACTAGTTGGTCGCTATTCCTTGGTTTTCAAGGCAAATGTGGAGCCGAATGCTAGCTGTTGATCACTATATATCATTATCATTATCATTATCTGAACCCCAAAGAAAATGAAAGTAAACTATGTGCTTTGTAGGTACCATCAAGTAGGGTTTATCAGATTTATAATTATCGGTTGTAGCCCACATTTTTTTTCCACCTCATATCATAACCCTTTACAGCCCGAGAAATAAATTTTTTAGAACTATGTCATTATCATTTTTCCTGTTGATGTTTCATTGTTGATAATTATATATGCACATATATTTCATGGAGACCTGAAGATAAAGTTAACTTAAGAGTGAGGGACTACTACAAACACTATTTATTTGGATCCAAAGGTAATTTTTTTCGAAACAGTCAATAATTTTGATGTTTGTTATTCTAAGTAGTTGAATTAACGACTATTCAAAACAGCCAAATCAATAAACGCTGCACTAATCCAACTTCTGATTTAAATAGATTAATAATAAGGACAAAATAATTTTCTTATTATATTCATTTATATGTTCTTGTAAACAAATGGATAAATATTGTACTTTATATGATATCACAAAAAAAATCATTTATCTCAATAATTAATGTGCGTAAGTAATAAATTATTAATTATTTTAACCAAGTTAATAACAATTTAATGTAGAACTAAAATTTGATCTTCATTTTCACCCTTTTGGAATAGACATGCACTAGAGGCGGTCGGTGGGTTTTGTGTACCAGAATTCAGCTGTCTGGGTCAGATAGAGAGCCAAGAAAAATTACCAAATTTTTACTGGTGCAGTTGTCGGTTGAAAAAATTTTGGGAAAGAGAATCCCAATCCGAATTCATCCTTGCTTAATTTCTGGTAAAACCTCAATCAAATCAATCCAAAGCAAAATGTGAAAGAGGTAATTGATGTTACCGTGGGACCTCTCCTTTGTGATTCAAAGCTGTCATTGAGTGACTTAAATTAGTCATGTTATATTTTTCTATTTTGAATATTTATATAAAAAAAATTATTCTGATTTTAAATCCATCAAAATTCATTTTTTTTTTTTTTCATTGAGAGATGATGTGAAAATGAAGAAAATAAATCATGTGTTTATGTGATACAAATTATTTCTTTATTTTTATATTTTGTTTTACGATCAATTAAAAATAGACCCAGTGTATACTGACCGTTAATGTTACTATCAGCTGCAAAAAGGGGAAAAAAGCAGCTCATTTGTAAATGCAGAAGAAGCTACAAAATTGAAGAGGCGATGAACATATTGGCCATCAGATTTGATTTGATCGAACGGTCTAAGATCATCTTTCCAAAATACAAGTCATGTTCAAAATGATAAATTTACATTACTCGCTCTGAATATATATAGAAGTTATTTTCATGTCACTATCGAATTTGCCCAAATATAATGCATTGTCTGTGGAATTATATTTATTACAAATTTGACTATCCTGTACGATTTGTCCAATAAAAACAGAAAAGACATAAATACTTACCATGACCCATGGAAGTGTTATAGTTGCTAGAATACTTTTGATTAGATATAACCTATCAATTTAAAATTTTTTAAGCCTTATATCGATTTTATGGGCCACGTTTAGCACCATAACTTATTTCGTATAAATTTGCAATATTTGCAATTCGATGATATTTTTCTAAAATTTCTAGGTGTTTAGAAAATATTATTTTATGCTTGGAAATTGGTATCTTGATTTTTCACTCCACTAGATTAAAAGTCTAGCTCCGTCGCTGGTCAAGTTTGCGACAAATACTCTGCATATTTTGAATTAATCAGGTGCTGCTGATGCTTTTTTTAATTTTAAAAAAATCATGTAATAAACACTGAAGCAAATCATGTAAAACTGAACCTGAGAATTATCAATGGCATCCTGCAGAAATTCCCGAAATAAAATAAAATAACTGAAGCCATCCATCTAATGGAGTGTGTATAATATTTGTTGATTTAGTAGGCCAAGCTCAAATATTGTTTTAGTGGCTAGTTGATAATTGGCAATTTCAAAGAAAATAACAGGACAAGATTACTCCATTTAATGAAATAGGATGGATTACGTCAAACACTAGATGTAGCGTGTGTACCTCACCAGGGAAGGTATGTGGAGGTTCCTTCTTTTCTCAAATCAATTTGTATGGTGGATGCATCTTGGGATGTCAGGGGCAGAGGAGGAATTGCAGAGCAGTGTACAGTCATGAAGGCCTACTGTTACACACATACAACAAACCAATCAATGCAAATTGCCCTTTCCATGATGAAACTTTAGCTTTGGAGGCAGCCTTCAAGATTTTCACAGAGGAGCATTTCTTCTGTTGCCGGGTATAATACATACCGATTGCCGAAAACTGGTAAACTTTGTCAATACAAATGATGACAGACGTGCCGGCTGGAGAGCCCAGCGGGCAGCAAGGCAATGCAGGTTGTACCTTGGTTGTATACCTGCCGAGGTCATTTGATCATGTAACACACAATTCAGCAAACTGGTCACGGATCTCGGGCGCACAACATCAGGGCCTTCCATCATAACAATTGATGGCTCAGCTGAACATTTACCCAAAAATTCCAGCACAATTTCTTTTTATTTGATTTTGTAATCAATTTATGTACTGGTAAACTATGAAGACTGTACGCTGGTACATAAGCGGTATGATATGTGTAATGAAATTGTGTTTCCTACGGGAGGACATGTTCTAAAAAAAATAATAATAATAAATAACTAAAGATGTAGCTTGTGTTTATCAGTGCGTCTTGTCTTGATATCAATAATGATTAATTCATAGACCTTTCTATAATTATTTTTTATTTTTTATTTTTATTTTTTTGTGGAGGGGGGGGGGGGTGGTTGGAGAAGCTCTGTAATTTGATCAGAACACATGGTCCCAATCCCCCCAAATAACAAAATGTTGTATGAGAATTGATTTGTGTGAAATTTAGAATAAAGCAGGTCGCTAATACTACATTTAGCACATCGCTAACGGTTTGAGGTGTGCCAAGCCTACAAGCATTGGGTACTGCTCTCAGCTTTAACTTGATTAAGTACCATTTATAAAAGATTGATAATTTGCCATTGTTGCTTCGTTATCGTTGGATTAGTATTGTGTCATTTAATGCTCATGGTCGGACATCGGACCAACTTCTATTACTATTGCAGCCCAAACTGTTTCTCTGCACCCCTCTGCAAATTTTATGGGCCAACGGTCCAGGACGGAGCCAGAATTTTTTTTAATGGGTGTCATTAAAATTTGATTATAAATTTAATAATAATATTAATAGAATTTGAACCTGAAAAATCTGGATTTTTAATTATGGGGTTCAACAATTGAAATATATTTATATTTTTATGGGGTTCAAATGCATAATTTCTTATGAATATGGTAAACTTAACCACAAAATACATACAAAAATATTGGACTCACAAAAAAATAGTGGTGACATTGCACCCCCTTTGGTGTACTTAGATCCGTCATTGCCAACGGAACGTAAGTCCACGATTTCGTTTACGTTTCTCTTTACCAAACGTTACCAATTTCGCTCTCCGTTTCTGTTCTGCTGAGTCTAACACAATAGAAATCAGTTTCATTTCCGCTCCGTTTCGAACAGAACGAAAACGTGCGAAACGAAATGAAATTGACAGCGCTAGCCCAAAGTCCTCGGACTTTTTAAAAATTTAACTGGAGTCTGGAGACATGTTCTTTTTTTCTATGTCACTAGCAGAGTAGCAGGCTAGTCAGACAGCATGCCGTCGGATTTCTAATTAGGCAATCATTTGAGAAGGTATTATTTAATATTTTCATTTTCATTATGTACTCCTCAAATATAAAATGGGAATAGATAGCACACAATTAAATTTTAATTGCAGCCTCTCATTCTTCTTTCGTGACGTTGATAAAATTTTATATAATGTAAAATTAACATAAAAATGCTTGTAAATAGTGTGATGTTAAGACTTAAGATTTTTAAATAAACTTTTAAAAAATTCATTAATGGCTATTAATTAAAAACATTAACTATCAAAAAATCTTAAACAAATAAGGAAAAAAAGAGTTGTGGCATGAAGTAGAAAAGTTCATACACTACTGAACTGAGCTATGATAAAAATAAAAAAAATAAATAACTTGTATGAATAAAAGTACTTCAAAATTTCAATTAAAACAAATACTCTAGTTTTTTTTTTTTTTTAAGCGAAAATGCCCGTAGGCTTACCACTAATAAAGCATTCTTACATATAAAGTTCCAAAAGGCTACCGAGTAGTTACTGCCCAACACATTAGACATAACAAATACTCTAGTTGAAAGATTATGGCCAGACATACTACTTAAAAAAGTCATTTTTTTCATCGCACTATAAACACTATAGAAAAAATTGGGGTATTGATAGTCAATTTAAGTGCATTTCGACACTATCGTACAAGAACGGCGCCAACTGAAATCACTGGATAAGAATGGGAATTACATCCTTTATCAACCTTAAAAAACCTTAAAAATTTGGCAGAGTGTCAACCTTTGATCTGGACCGTTAGATCTAATCTCCACGATTAATGGAAGCCACGTGCATAATACCAGATTGATAAGACCAAAAAATTTTAACCGTCCAGATTAGATCGAACGGTCTGGATCAAAAAGTGGACAGTATAAAGAGTTTAAATGTAGATTATTGAGATGAAATAACATAAAATTAATCCATAAACAATTGAAATGCTTCAATGATACTCATAATTACATTATTTGCACTTTATATTCGTAATTACCATGTATAATCTAATTTTTTTTATTAAACAAGATATGAATCTAAGTCTAAACAGTATAAAGAGTATAAATGTAAATTATGGTGATGCAATGACTTAGAATGAATCCAGAAACGATTTAAATGCTCAAATGATACTTAGAACTGCATTATTTTCACTTTATATGCATAATTACCATGTATAATCCATTTTTTTTGAATAAATAAAATATAAATCAAATTCAAGACAGTATGAAGAGTTTAAATGAAGATTATTGTGATGAAATAAATTCGAATAAATCCAGAAACAATTGAAATGCTCAAATGATACTCAGAATTGCATTATTTGCATTTCATATACGTAATTATCTTGTATAATCCAATTTTTTTTTAATGAATAAGATATGAATCATATTCTAGATAGTATAAAGAGTTTAAATGTAGATTATTGTGATGAAATAACTTAGAATGAATCCAGAAACGATTGAAATTCTCAAATGATACTTAGAATTGAATTACTTACAATTTATATGCGTAATTACCATATATAATCCAATCTTTTTGAATAAATAAAATATGAATCATATTCTAGACAATATAAAGAGTTTAAATGTTGATTATTGGGATAAATGACTTAGAATGAATCCAGAAACGATTGAAATGCTCAAATGATACTAAGAATTGCATTATTTGCACTTTATATGCGTAATTACTATGTATAATCCAATCTTTTTTAATAAACAAGAAATGAATCTTAGTCTAGATAGTAAAAAGAGTTTAACTGTAGATTATTGTGACGAAATGACTTAGAATTAATCCTGAAATGATTGAAATGCTCAACTGATACTCAGAATTGCATTATTTGCACTTTATATGCGTAATTATCATGTATAATCTAATCTTTTTGAATAAACAATAAATGAATCTTAGTCTGAACAGAATAAAGAGTTAAAATGTAGATTATTGTGACGAAATGAATTAGAATGAATCAAGAAACGGTTGAAATGCTCAATGATACTCAGAATTGCTTTATTTGCACTTTATATGCAAAATTACCAAGTATAATCCAATCTTTTTGAATAAACAAGATATGAATCATATTCTAAACAGTATAAAGAGTTTAAATGTAGATTATTGTGATTAAATGACTTAGAATAGATCATGAAATGGTTGAAATGCTCAAATGATACTCAGAATTGCTTTATTTGCACTTTATATTCGTAATTACATTGTATAATCCAATCTTTTTGAATAAAAAGATATGAATCGTATTATAGACAGTATAAAGAGTTTAAATGTAGATTATTGTGATGAAATGACTTAGAATGAATCAAGAAACAGTCGAAATGCTTAAATGATACTCAGAATGGCATTATTTTCACTTTATATGCGTAATTACATTGTATAATCCAATATTTATTATTAAATAAGATATGAATCATATTATAGACAGTATAAAGAGTATAAATGTATATTATTGTGATGAAATGACTTAGAATGAATGAAGAAACAGTAGAAATGCTCAAATGATACTCAAAATTGCATTATTTGCACTTAATATGTGTAATTACATTGTATAATCCAATCTTTTTGAATAAATAAGATATGAATCATATTATATTCAGTAGAAGAGTTTAAATGCAGATTATTCTGATGAAATGACTTAGAATGAATCCTGAAACAATTGAAATGCTCAAATGATACTCAGTATTGCATTATATTAAATTCATGTACATAATCACCATGTATAATCCATTCTTTTTGAATAAACAAGATATGAATTTTAGTTCTAACAGTATGAAGAGTTTAAATGTAGATTATTGTGATGAAATAACTTTAAATGAATCCAGAAACGATTGAAATGCTCAAACGATACTCAGAATTGCATTATTTGCAATTTATATGCGTAATTACCTTGTATAATGCAATCTTTTTGAATAAATAAGATATGAATCATATTCTAGAATTTATAAATAGTTTAAATGTAGATTATTGTGATGAAATGACTTAGAATGAATCCTGAAACAATTGAAATATTCAAATGATACTCAGAATTGCATTATTGCCAATTTATATGCATAATTATCGTGTATAATCTATTCTTTTTGAATAAGTAAGATATGAATCATATTCTAGACAATATAAAGAGTTTAAATATAGATTATTGTGATGAAATGACTTAGAATAAATCCAGAAACGATTGAAATGCTGAAATAATACCCAGAATTGCATTATTTGTAATTTATATGCGTAATTACATTGTATAATCCAATCTTCATAACAAAATAAGATATGAATCGTATTATAGACAGTATAAAGAGTCTCAATGTAGATTATTGTGATGAAATGACTTAGAATGAATCAAGAAGTAGTTGAAATTCTCAAATGATACTCAGAATTGCATAATTTGCACTTTGTATGTGTAATTACAATGTATTATCCAATCTTTTTGAATAAATAAGATATAAATCATATTCTAGACAGTATAGAGAGTTTAAATGTAGTTTATTGTGATGAAACTACTTAGAAATAATCAAGAAACAGTTGAAATGCTCAAATGATTTTCAGAATTGCATTATTTGCAGTTTATATGCGTAATTACTTTGTATAATCCAATCTTTTTGAATAAACAATGTATGAATCTTAGTCTGGACAGTATAAAGTGTTAAAATATAGATTATTATATTGAAATGACTTTGAATGAATCAAGAAACGATTAAAATGCTCAAATGATATTCTGAATTAAATTATTTGCACTTTATATGCGTAATTACCATGTATAATCTAATATTTTAGAATAAATAAGATATGAATCATATTATGGACAGTATGGAGAGTTTAAATGTAGATTATTATAATGAAATCACTTAGAATGAATCCTGAAACAATTGAAATGCTCAAATGATATTCAGAATTGCATTATTTGCACTTTATATGCGAAATTACCTTGTATAATCCAATCTTTTGGTAAAAATAAGATATGAATCATATTCTATACTGTATAAAGAGTTTAAATTTAGATTACTGTAATGAAATCACTTAGAATGAATCCAGAAACAATTGAAATGCTCATATCATATTCAGAATTGCATTATTTGGACTTTATATGCGTAATAATCATGTATAATCCATTATTTTTTAATAAACAAGATATGAATCTTAGTTCTAACAGTATGAAGAGTTTAAATGTAGATTATTGTGATGAAATGACTTTGAATGAATCCAGAAAGGATTGAAATGCTCAAATGATACTCAGAATTGTATTATTTGCAATTTATATGCGTAATTACCTTGTATAATGCAATCTTTTTTAATAAATAAATTCTAGGCTTTATAAATAGTTTAAATGTAGATTATTATGATGAAATGACTTAGAATGAATTCTGAAACAATTGAAATACTCAAATGATACTCAGAATTGCATTATTTACCTTTTATATGCATAATTACCTTATATAGTCTTATCTTTTTGAATAAACAAGAAATGAATAATATTATAGACTGTTTAAAGAATTTAAATGTAGATTATTGTGATGAAGTGATTTAGAATGAATCAAGAAACTGTTGAAATGCTCAAATGATACTCCGAATTGCATTATTTGCACTTTTTATGCGTAATTACCATTTATAATCCAATCTTATTGAATAAATAAGATATGAATCATATTCTAGACTGTATAAAGTGTTTAAATGTAGATTATTGTGATGAAATGACTTAGAATGAATCCTGAAATGATTGAAGTGCTCAAATGACACTCAGAATTGCATTATTTGCTATTTATATGCGTAATTACATTGTATAATTCAATCTTTATAATAAAATGAGATGTGAATCATATTATAGACAGTATAAAAAGTATAAATGAAGATTATTATAATGAAATAACTTATAATGAATCAAGAAGATGTTGAAATTCTCACATGATAGCATTATTTGCACTTTGTATGCGTAATTACCATGTATTATCCAATATTTTTGAGTAAATAAGATATAAATCATATTCTAGACAGTATAAAGAGTTTAAATGTAGTTTATTGTGATGAAATGACTTAGAAATAATCAAGAAACAGTTGAAATGCTCAAATGATTCTCAGAATTGCATTATTTGGAGTTTATATGCGTAATAATCATGTATAATCCATTCTTTTTGAATAAACAAGATATGAATCTTAGTTCTGACAGTATGAAGAGTTTAAATGTAGATTATTGTGATGAAATGACTTTGAATGAATCCAGAAAGGATTGAAATGCTCAAATGATACTCAGAATTGCATTATTTGCAATTTATATGCGTAATTACCCTGTATAATGCAATCTTTTTTAATAAATAAAATATGAATGATATTCTAGGCTTTATAAATAGTTTAAATGTAGATTATTGTAATGAAATGACTTAGAATGAATCCTGAAACAATTGAAATACTCAAATGATACTCAGAATTGCATTATTTACCTTTTATATGCGTAACTACCTTGTATAATCCTATCTTTTTGAATAAACAAGAAATGAATCATATTATAGACTGATTAAAGAATTTAAATGTAGATTATTGTGATGAATTGATTTAGAATGAATCAAGAAACGGTTGAAATGCTCAAATGATACTCAGAATTGCATTATTTGCACTTTTTATGCGTAATTACCATTTATAATCCAATCTTATTGAATAAATAAGATATGAATCATATTCTAGACTGTATAAAGTGTTTAAATGTAGATTATTGTGATGAAATGAGTTAGAATGAATCCTGAAATGATTGAAGTGCTCAAATGACACTCACAATTGCATTATTTGCTATTTATATGCGTAATTACATTGTATAATCCAATCTTTATAATAAAATAAGATATGAATCATATTATAGACAGTATATAGAGTTTAAATGAGTTTAAATGAATATTATTATAATGAAACGACTTAGAATGAATCAAGAAGAAGGTTAAATTCTCACATGATAGCATTATTTGCGCTTTGTATGCGTAATTACCATGTATTATCCAATACTTTTTGAGTAAATAAGATATAAATCATATTCTAGACAGTATAAAGAGTTTAAATGTAGTTTCTTGTGATTAAATGACTTAGAAATAATCACGAAATAGTTGAAATGCTCAAATGATTCTCAGAATTGCATTATTTGCAGTTTATATGCGTAATTACTTTGTATAATCCAATCTTTTTGAATAAACAAGGTATGAATCTTAGTCTGGACAGTATAAAGAGTTAAAATGAAAATTATTGTAATGAAATGACTTTGACTGAATCAAGAAATGTTTAAATGCTCAAATGATATTCAGAATTTCATTATTTGCACTTTATATGCGTAATTACCTTGTATTATCCAATCTTTTTGAGTAAATAAGATATAAATCATATTCTAGACAGTATAAAGAGTTTAAATGTAGTTTATTGTGATAAAATGACTTAGAAATAATCAAGAAACTGTTGAAATGCACAAATGATACTAAGAATTGCAATATTTGCACTTTATATGCGTAATTTCATTGTATTATCCAATATTTTTAATTAAATAAGATACGAATCATATCTAGACAGTTTAATGAGTTCAAAAGTAGATTATGGTGATGAAATGACTTAGAATGAATCAAGAAACGGTTGAAATGCTCAAATGATACTCAGAATTTCATTATTTGCATTTTTTATGCGTAATTACCATGCGTAATCCAATCTTTTTGAATAAATAAGATATGAATCATATTCTAGACTGTATAAAGAGTTTAAATTTAGAATATTGTAATGAAATGACTTAGAATGAATCCAGAAGCGATTGAAATGCGCAAATGATACTCCGAATTGCATTATTTGCAGTTTATATGCGTAATTACCAAGTATAATCCAATCTTTTTGAATAAATAAGATATGAATCATATTCTTGACCCTATAAAGAATTTAAATGTAGGTTATTATGACGAAATGAACGAATCCTGAAAGAATTGAAATGCTCAAATGATATTCGAAATTCCATAATTAGCACTTTATAGGCGTGATTACAATGTATAATCCAATCTTTTTGAATAAATAGGATATGAATCATATTCTAAACAGAATAAAGAGTTTAAATAAAGATTATTGTGATGAAATGACTTAGAATGAATCTAGGAAAGATTGAAATTCTCAAATGATATTCAGAATTGCATTATTTGCTCTTTATATGCTTAATTACATTGTATAATCCAATCTTTTTGAATAAATAATATATGAATAACATTCTAGACAGTATAAAAACTTTAAATGTAGATTATTGTGACGAAATGACTTAGAATGAATCAAGAAACAGTTGAAATGCTCAAATGATACTGAGAATTACATTATTTGCACTTTATATGCGTAATTACCATGTATAATCCATTCTTTTTTAATAAACAAGATATAAATCATTTTCGAGACAGTGTAAAGAGTTTAAATGTAGATTATTGTGATGAAATGACTATGAATGAATCCTGAAATAATTGAAATGCACAAATGATACTCAGAATTGCATTGTCTGTAATTTATATGCATAATTACCATGTATAATGTAATTTTTTTTAATAAACATGATATAAATCATATTCTAGACAGTATAAAGAGTTTAAATATAGATTATTGTGATGAAATGACTTAGAATGAATCCTGAAACAATTGAAATGCTTAAATGATACTCAGAATAGCACTATTTGCAATTTATATGCGTAATTACCTTGTATAATCCAATCTTTCTGAATAAATAAGATATAAATATTATTCTATACAATATAAAGTATTTCAATGTAGATTATTGTGATGAAATGAATTAGAATGTATCTAGAATCTATTGAAATGCTCAAAGGATACTCAGAATTGCATTATTTGCACTTTATGTGCGTAATTACCATGTATAATCCATTCTTTTCTAGTAAACAAGATATGAATCTTAGTCTGGAGAGTATGAAGAGTTTAAATGTAGATTATTGTGATGAAATAACTTAGAATGAATCCAGAAACGATTAAATCTCAAATGATACTCAGAATTGCATTCTTTGCAATTTATATGTGTAATTACCTTGTATAATCCAATCTTTTTGAAAAAATAAGACATGAATCGTATTCTAGACTTTATAAATAGTTTAAATATCGACTATTGTGATGAAATGACTTAGAATGAATATTGAAACGATTGAAATGCTCAAATGATACTTAGAATTGTATTATTTGCACTTTATATTCTTATTTACCATGTATAATCCAATCTTTTTGAATAAATAAGATATAAATCATATTCTTGATTGTAAAGAGTTTAAATGTAGATTATTGTGATGATATAACTTAGAATGAATCCAGAAACGATTGAAATGCTCAAATAATACTCAGAATTGCATTATTTGCAATTTATATGCGTAACTAAATTGTGTTATCCAATCTTTTTGAATAAATAAGATATGAATGATATTCTAGACTGTTTAATGAGTTTAAAAGTAGATTATGGTGACAAAATGGTTTAGAATGAATCAAGAAACTGTAGAAATGCTCAAATGATACTCAGAATTTCATTATTTGCAGTTTTTATGCGTAATTACCATGTGTAATCAAATCTTTTTGAATAAATAAGATATTAATCATATTTTAGACTGTGTAAAGAGTTTAAATGTAGATTATTGTGATGAAATGAGTTAGAAAGAATCCTGAAAAGATTGAAATGCTCAAATGATATTCAGAATTGCATTATTTGCACTTTATATTCGTAATTACGATGTATAACTCAATCTTTTTGAATAAACAAGAAATGAATCATATTATAGACTGTTTAAAGAATTTAAATTTACATTATTGTGATGAAGTGATTTAGAATGAATCAAGAAACGGTTGAAATGCTCAAATTATACACAGAATTGTATTATTTGCACTTTTTATGCGTAATTAGCATTTATAATCCAATCTTATGGAATAAATAAGATATGAATCATATTCTAGACTGTATAAAGTGTTTAAATGTAGATTATTGTGATGAAATGACTTAGAATGAATCCTGAAATGATTGAAGTGCTAAATTGACACTCAGAACTGCATTATTTGCTATTTATATGCGTAATTACCATGTATAATCCAATCTTTTTGAATAAATAAGAAATGAATCTTAGTCTGAACAGAATAAAGAGTTTAAATGTTGATTATTGTGATGAAATGACTTAGAATGAATCAAGAGATGGTTGAAATGCTCAAATAATACTCAGAATTGCATTATTTGCACTTTATATGCAAAATTACCATGTATAATTCAATATTTTTGAATAAACAAGATATCAATCATGTTCTACATAGTATAAAGAGTTTAAATTTAGATTATTGTGATGAAATGACTTAGAATGAAACAAGAAACGGTTGAAATGTTCAAATGATACTCAGAATTGCACTATTTGCAATTTGTATGTGTAATTAAATTGTATAATCCAATCGTTTTGAATAAAAAGATTTGAATCATATTATTGAATGTACAAAGAGTTTAAATGTACATTATTGTAATGAAATGACTTAGAATGACTCAAGAAACAGTTGAAATGCTTAAATGATACTCAGAATTGCATTATTTTCACTTTATATGCGTAATTACCATGTATAATCCAATCTTTTTGAATAAACAAGAAATGAATGTTAGTCTGAACAGAATAAAGAGTTTAAATGTAGATTATTTTGATTAAATGAATTAGAATGAATCAAGAAACGGTTGAAATGCTCAAATGATACTCAGAATTGCATTATTTACACTTTATATGCGTAATTACATTGTACAATCCAATATTTTTGAATAAAAAGATACGAGCCATATTATAGAATGTATAAAGAGTTTAAATGTAGATTATTGTAATGAAATGACTTAGAATGAATCAAGAAACGGTTGAAATGCTTAAATGAAACTCAGAATTGCATTATTTTCAATTTATATTCGTAATTACCACGTATAATCCAATCTTTTTGAATAAACAAGATATGAATCATATTCTAAACAATACAAATAGTTTAAATGTAAATTATTGTGATGAAATGACTTAAAATGAATCAAGAAACGGTTGTAATGCTCAAATAATACTCAGAATTGCATTATTTGCACTTTATATGCAAACTTACCATGTATAATCAGAGTTTAAATGTAGATTATTGTGGTGAAATGACTTAGAATGAATCAAGAAACGGTTGAAATGCTCAAATGATATTCAGAATTGCATTATTTTCTCTTTATATGCGTAATTACAATGTATAATCCAATCTCTTTGAATAAAAAGATATGAATCGTATTATGACAGTATAAAGAGTTTAAATGTAGATTATTGAGATGAAATGACTTAGAATGAATGAAGAAACGGTTGAAATGCTCAAATGATACTCATTATTTTCACTTTATTTGCGTAATTACATTGTATAATCCAATTTTTTTGAATAAATAAGATATGAATCGTATTATAGACAGTATAAAGAGTATAAATGTTGATTATTGTGATGAAATGACTTAGAATGAATGAAGAAACGGTTGAAATGATCAAATGACACTCAGAATTGCATTATTTGCACTTTATTTGCGTAATTGCATTGTATAATTCAATCTTTTTGAATAAATAAGATATGAATCATATTATAGACAGTATAAAGAGTTTAATTGTAGATTATTGTGATGAAATGACTTAGAATGAATCCTGAAACAATTGAAATACTAAAATGATACTCAGAATTGCATTATTTGTAATTTATATGCATAATTATCATGTATAATCCAATCTTTTTGAATAAGTAAGATATGAATCATATTCTAGACAATATAAAGAGTTTAAATGTAGATTATTGTGATGAAATGACTTAGAATGAATCCAAAAACGATTGAAATGCTGAAAAGAAACTCAGAATTGTATTATTTGCAATTTATATGCGTAATTACATTGTATAATCTAATCTAAATAATAAAATAAGTTATGAATCATATTCTAGACTGTATAAAGAGTTTTAATGTAGATTATTGTAATGAAATCACTTAGAATGAATCCTGAAACAATTGAAATGCTCAAATGAAATTCAGAATTGCATTATTTGCAGTCTATATACGTAATTACCATGTATAATCCAATCTCTTTGAATAAATAAGATATAAATCATAGTCTCCACAGTATAAAGAGTTTAAATGTGGATTATTGTGATGAAATGACTTAGAATTAATCAAGAAATTGTTGAAAGGCTAAAATGATACTCAGAATTGCATTATTTGAACTTTATATTTGTAATTACCTTGTATAATCCAATCTTTTTGAATAAACCAGGAATGAATCTTTGTCTGGACAGTATAAAGAGGTAAATTGTAGATTATTGTAATGAAATAATTTTGAATGAATCAAGAAACGATTCAAATGCTCAAATGATACTAAGAATTACATTATTTGCACTTTATAAGCGTAATTATCATTTATAATCCAATATTTTTGAATAAAAAAGATATGAATCATATTCTAGTCATTATGAAGAATTTAAATGTAGATTCCAATATTTTTTAATAAAAAAGATATGTATCATATTGTAGTCATTATGAAGAGTTTAAATGTAGATTATTGTAATGAAATCACTTAGAATGTATCCTGAAACAATTGAAATGCTCAAATGATATTCAGAACTGCAATATTTACAATTTATATGTATAATTACCATGTATAATCCAATCTTTTTGAATAAATAAGATATGAATCATATTCTAGACTGTATAAACAGTGTAACTGTAGATTATTGTAATGAAATCACTTAGAATGAATCTTGAAACAATTGTAATGCTCAAATGATATTCAGAATTGCATTATTTGCACTTTATATGCGTAATTACCTTGTATAATCCAATCTTTTTATATAAATAATATATGAATTATATTCTAGACAGTATAAAGAGCATAAATGTATATTATTGTGATGAAATGACATAGAATGAATCAATAAATAGTTGAATTGCTCAAATGATACTCAGAATTGCAATATTTGCAATTTACGTACGTAATTACCATGTATAATCCAATCTTTTTTAATAAATAAGATATGAATTATATTCTGGACAGTATAAAGAGTTTAAATGTATATTATTGTGATTAAATAACTTAGAATTAATCAAGAAACAGTTGAATTGCGCAAATGATACTCAGAATTGCAATAGTTGCAATTTATGTGCGTAATTACCATGTATAATCCATTCTTTTGGAATAAACAAGATATGAATCTTAGTCCGGACAGTATGAAGAGTTTAAATATAGATTATTGTGATGAAATGACTTAGAATGAATCTAGAAACAAACCAAATGATACTCAGAATTGCATTATTTGCATTTTATACGCGTAATTACCATGTATAATCCAATCTTTTTTAACAAATAAGATATGAATCATATTCTAGACTGTGTAAAGAATTTAAATGTAGATTATTGTGATGAAATGAATTAGAATGAATCCAGAAACGATTGAAATGCTCAAATGATACTCAGAATTGCATTATTTGCAATTTATATGGGTAATTGCCTTGTATAATCCAGTTTTTTGAATAAATAAAGCATGAATTACATTCTAGACAGTATAAAGACTTTAAATGTAGATTATTGTGATGAAATGACTTAGAATGAATCAAGAAACAGTTGAAATGCTCAAATGATAATGAGAATGGCATTATTTGCAATTTATATGCATAATTACCATGTATAATACAATCTTTTTGAATAAACAAGATATAAATCATTTTCTTGACAGTGTAAAGTGTTTAAATGTAGATTATTGTGATTAAAGGACTTAGAATGAATCCTGAAACAATTGAAATGCACAAATGATACTCAGAATTGCATTGTTTGCATTTTATATGCGTAATTAACTTGTATAATGTATTTTTTTTAATAAACATGATATAAATCATATTCTAGACAGTGTAAAGAGTTTAAATGTAGATTACTGTGATGAAATGACTTAGAATTAATCTTGAAACAATTGAAATGCTTAAATGATACTCTGAATAGCACTATTTGCAATTTATATGCGTAATTACCATGTATAATCCAATCTTTTTGAATAAATAAGATATGAATCATATTCTATACAATATAAAGAGTTTACATGAAGATTATTGTGATGAAATTACTTAGAATGAATCCAGAAATGATTGAAATGCTCAAAGGATACTTAGAATTACATTATTTGCACTTTATGTGCGTAATTACCATGTATAATCCATTCTTTTTGAGTAAACAAGATATGAATCTTAGTCTGGACAGTATGAAGAGTTTAAATGTAGATTATTGTGATGAAATAACTTAGAATGAATCCAGAAACGATTAAAACTCAAATGATACTCAGAATTGCATTATTTGCAATTTATATGCGTAATTACCTTGTATAATCCATTTTTTTTGAATAAATCATATATGAATCATATTATAGACAGTATAAAGAGTATAAATGTAGATTATTGTGATGAAATGACTTAGAATGAATAAAGAAACGGTTGAAATGCTCAAATGATACTCAGAATTGCATTATTTGCACTTTATTTGCGTAATTACAATATATAATCCAATCTTTTTAAAGAAATAAGATATGAATCACATTATAGTCAGTACAAAGAGTTTAATTGTAGATTATTGTGATGAAATGACTTAGAATGAATCCTGAAACAATTGAAATACTAAAATGATACTCAGAATTGCATTATTTGCAATTTATATGAATAATAACTATGTATAATCCAATATTTTTGAACAAAAAAGATATTAATCATATTGTGGTCATTATGAAGAGTTTAAATGTAGATTATTGTAATGAAATCAGTTAGAATGTATCCTGAAACAATTGAAATGCTCAAATGATATTCAGAATTGCAATATTTGCAATTTATATGCATAATTACCATGTATAATCAAATCTTTTTGAATAAATAAGATATGAATCACATTCTAGACTGTATAAAGGGTGTAAATGTAGATTATTGTAATGAAATCACTTAGAATTAATCCTGAAACAATTAAATTATCAAATGATATTCAGAATTGTATTATTTGCACTTTATATGCGTAATTACCATGTATAATCCAATCTTTTTGAATAAGTAAGATATGAATTATATTCTAGACAGTATAAAGAGCATAAATGTATATTATTGTGATGAAATGACATAGAATGAATCAATAAATAGTTGAATTGCTCAAATGATACTCAGAATTGCAATATTTGCAATTTACGTGCGTAATTATCATGTATAATCCAATATTTTTGAATAAATAAGATATGAATTATATTCTAGACAGTATAAAGAGTTCAAATGTATATTACTGTGATTAAATAACTTAGAATGAATTAAGAAACAGTTGAATTGCGAAAATGATACTCAGAATTGCAATATTTGCACTTTATGTGCGTAATTACCATGTATAATCCATTCTTTTTGAATAAACAAGATATGAATCTTAGTCCGGGGAGTATGAAGAGTTTAAATGTAGATTATGGTGATGAATTGACTTAGAATGAATCCAGAAACGAACCAAATGCTCAAATGATACTCAGAATTGTATTATTTGCATTTTATATGCGTAATTACCTTGTATAATCTAATCTTTTTTAATAAATAAGATATGAATCATATTCAAGACTGTGTAAACAATTTAAATGCAGATTATTGTGATGAAATGATTTAGAATGAATCCACAAACGATTGAAACCCTCAAATAATACTCAGAATTGCATTATTTGAAATTTATATGCGTAATTACCTTGTATAATCCAGTCTTTTTGAATAAATAAGACATGAATCGTATTCTGGACGTTATAAATAGTACAAATTTAGATTCTTGTGATGAAATGACTGAGAATGAATCCCGAGACAATTGAATACTCAAATGATACTCAGAATTACGTTATTTACAATTTATATGCGTAATTACCATGTATAATCCAATCTTTTTCAATAAATAAGATATGAATCATATTCTAGACACTATAAAGAGTTTAAATATAGATTATTGTGATAAAATGACTTAGAATGAATCCAGAAACAATTGAAATGCCCAAATGATACACATAATTACATTATTTTCACATTATAAGCTTAATTATCATGTATAATCCAATATTTTTAAAAATAAATAAGATATGAATCATATTCTAGACACTATAAAGAGTTTAAATGTAGTTTATTGTGATGAAATGACTTTGAATGAATCCAAAAACGATTGAAATGGTCAAATGATACTAAGAATTGCATTATTTGCACTTTATATATGTAATTACATTGTTTTATCCAATCTTTTTGAATAAATATGATATGAATCAAATTCTAAACAGTTTAATGAGTTTAAAAGTAGATTATGATGATGAAATAACTTAGAATGAATGATGAAACGATTGAAATGCTCAAATGATACTCAGAATTTCATTATTTGCAATTTTTATGCTTAATTACCATGTGTAATCCAATCTTTTTGAATAAATAAGATATGAAACATATGCTAGACTGTATAAAGTGTTTAAATGTAGATTATTGTAATGAAATGACTTAGAATGAATCCAGAAACGATTGAAATGCTTAAATGATACTCAGAATTGCATTATTTGCAATTTATATGCGTAATTACCTTGTATAATCCAATCTTTCAGAATAAATAACATATGAATCATATTATAGACTGTATAAAGAGTTTAAATGTAGATTATTGTGATGAAATAACTTAGAACGAATCCAGAAACGATTGAAATACTCAATTGATAATCAGAATTGCATTATTTCCACTTTATATGTGTCATTACATTGTATAATCCAATATTTTTTCATAAATAAGATATGAATCTTATTATAGATAGTAAAAAGAGTTTAAATGTAGATTATTGTGATGAAATGATTTGGAATGAATCAAGAAACAGTTGAAATTCTCAAATGATACTTAGAATTGCATTATTTGCACTTTATATTCGTAATACCATGTATAATCCAATCTTTTTGAATAAATAAGATATAAATCATATTCTAAACAGTATAAAGAGTTTAAATATAGATTATTGTGATGAAATGGTTTAGAAATAATCAAGAAACCGTTCAAATGCTCAAATGATTCTCAGAATTGAATTATTCGCACTTTATATTCGTAATTACTTTGTATAATCCAATATTTTTGAATAAACATGGTATGAATCTTAGTATGGACAGTATAAAGAGTTATCATGTATATTATTGTAATGAAATGACTTTGAATGAATCAAGAAATGATTCAAATGCTCAAATGATACTCAGAATTTCATTATTTACAATTTGTATGCGTAATTACCATGTATAATCTAATATTTTAGAATAAATAAGACATGAATCATATTCTGGACAGTATGAAGATTTCAAATGTAGATTATTGTAATGAAATCACTTAGAATGAATCATGAAACAATTGAAATGCTCAAATGATATTCAGAATTGCATTATTTGAACTTTATATGCGTAATTACCAGGTATAATCCAATCTTTTTAAATAAATAAGATACGAATCATATTCTATACTATATAAAGAGTTTAAGTGTAGATTATTGTAATGAAATCACTTAGAATGAATTCTGAAACCATTGAAATGCTCAAATGATATTCAGAATTGCATTATTTGCACTTTATATTCGTAATTGCCATGTATAATCCAATCTTTTTGTATAAATAAGATATGAATCATATTCTATACTATATGAAGAGTTTAAGTGTAGATTATTGTAATGAAATCACTTAGAATGAATTCTGAAACCATTGAAATGCTCAAATGATATTCAGAATTGCATTATTTGCATTTTATATTCGTAATTGCCATGTCTAATCCAATGTTTTTGTATAAATAAGATATGAATCATATTCTATACTGTATGAAGAGTTTAAGTATAGATTATTGTATTGAAATCTCTTAGAATGAATCCTGAAACAATTGAAATGCTCAAATTATATTCAGAATTAAATTATTTCGAATTTATATGCGTAATTACCATTTAAAATCCAATCTTTTTGAATAAATAAGATATGAATCATATTCTGGACTGCATAAAGAGTTTAAATGTATTTTATTGTAATGAAATCACTTAAATGAATCCTGAAACAATTGAAATGCTCAAATAATATTCAGAATTGCATTATTTGCACTTTATATGCGTAATTACCTTGTATAATCCAATCTATTTATATTAATAAATAAGATATGAATCATATTCTAGACTGTATGAAGAGTTTAAATGTAGATTATTGTAAAGAAATCACTTAGAACGAATCCTGAAACAATGGAAATGCTCAAAATATATTCAGAATTGCATTATTTGCAATTTATATGCGTAATTACCATGTATAATCAAATATTTTTGAATAAATAAGATATGAATCATATTCTAGACTGTATAAAGATTTTATATGTAGATTATTGTGACGAAATGACTTAAAATGAATCCTGAAACGATTGAAATACTCAAATTATATTCAGAATTACATTATTTGCAGTTTATATGCGGAATTACCTTGTATAATCCAATCTTTTTGAATAAACAAGATATGAATCTTGTATGGACATTATATAGAGTTGAAATTTAGATTATTGTGATGAAATAACTTAGAATGAATTCTGAAACGATTGAAATGCTCAAATGATACTCAGAATTGCATTATCTGCACTTTATATGCGTAATTACCCTGTATAATCAAATCTTTTTGAATAAATAAGATATGAATCATATTTTAGATAGTATAAAGAGGTTAAATGTGGATTATTGTGGTGAAATGACTTAGAATAAATAAAAAAATGATCGAAATGCTTAAATGATACTAAGAATTGCTTTATTTGCACTTTATATGCGTAATTACCATGTATAATCCAATCTTTTTGAATATACAAGATATGAATCATATTCTAGACAGTATAATGAGGTTATATGTATATTATTGTGGTAAAATGACTTAGAATGAATCCAAAAACTATTGAAATGTGCAAATGATAATCAGAACTGTATTATGTGCACTTTATATGCGTAATTACCATGTATAATCCAATATTTTTTGTTAAGCAAGATATGAATCTTAACCTGGATAGTATAAAGAATTCAAATGTACATTATTGTGATGAATGACTTAGAATGAATCCAGAAACGATTGAAATGCTTAAATTACACTCAGAATTCCATTATTTGCACATTATATGCGTAATTACTATGTATAATCAAATATTTTTTAATAAATAATATATGAATCATATTCTAGACAGTATAAAGAGGTCAAATGTAGATTAATGTGATGAAATGATTTAGAATGAATCCAGAAACGATTGAAACGCTCAAATGATACTCAGAATTGCATTATCTGCACTTTATGTGCGTAATTTCCTTGTATATTCCAATCTTGCTCGTTTGGATCGTATGGGAATAAGGAAGGAATAAGGATTTTAGGAATAAAACATTGGGAAGTGTGTAACTTTGGGAAGAAAATATTATCTAGGAATAAACTATTCCTAGGAAGAAGCTATTCCTAAGCAATCCAAACGCCCCCTTATGATTAAATAAGATATGAATTTTAGTTTGGATAGTATAAAGAGTTTAAATGTAGATTATTGTAATGACATGACTTAGAATGATTCCAGAAACGATTGAAATGCTTAAATGATATTGAGAATTGCATTATTTGCACATTATATGCATAATTACAATGTAGAATCCAATCTTTTTGAATAAATAAGATACGAATCAAATTCTAGACAGTATAAATAGTTTAAATGTAGATTATTGTGATGAAATGACTTAGAATGAATTCAGAAATGATTGAAGTGCTCAAATGATACTTAGAATTGCATTATTTGCACTTTATCGGTGTAATTGCCGCGTATAATACAATCTTTTTGAGTAAAAACGATATGAATCTTAGTATGAACAATATAAAGAGTTTAAATGTAGATTATTGTGATGAAAAGACTTAGAATGAATCCAGAAACGATTGAAATGCTCAAATTATACTCAGAATTGCATTATTTGCACTTTATATGGGTAATTACCATGTATAATCCAATTTTTTTTTAATAAACAAGGTACAAATCATATTCTACACTGTATAAAGAGTTTAAATTTAGATTATTATGATGAATGAAATAGAATGAATCCAGAAACGATTGGAATGCTCAAATGATAATCAGAACTGTATTATTTGCACTTTATATGCGTAATTACCATGTAAAATCCAATCTTTTCGAATAAATAAGATACGAATCATATTCTAGAGAGTGTAAAGAGTTTAAATATAGATTATTATTGTGAAAAGACTAAGAATAAATCCCGAAATGATTGAAATGGTCAAATGATACTCAGAATTGCATTATTTACATTTTATATGCGTAATTATCATCTACAATCCAATATTTTTGAACAAACAAGATATGAATCATATTCTGGACAGTATAAAGAGTTTAATTGTAGATTATTGTGATGAAATGACTAAGAATGAATTCAGAAATGATTAAAATGCTTAAATGATACTTAGAATTGCATTATTTACACTTTATATGAGTGATTACCATGTACAATGCAATATTCTTGAATAAACAAAATATGAATAATATTCTGGACAGTTTAAAGTATTTAAATATAGATTATTGTGTTGAAATGAGTTAGAATGAATCCAGAAATGATTGAAATGCTCAAATGATACTCAGCCGATATGCTTAACGTGTTGGTATTGTAATTCCAACTGTAACCACCGGATAGGGTTGTGTAGTATTTAGCAACACTAAATTGGCTCTTCAAATGTTTGACCCTAGTCTTGCAATGTTCCTTAGTATAAGTCGAATTGGGCAGCCTCGATTTGAGAATTTCATGGATTTCACTGTAGTCTTTGAAATTGATGTTGTTCATGCCACGTTGGAGTTTAAGCTCTCCAACAACATCAAGGAGAGCGTTTGTCTCTTCCTCGGACCAGTTGGCAACCCTATCTCTTTTTTTACGAGGCCTCTCAGTACGAATTGCAGTATCACTTGTTCCTCCTTTTCTTATTACGTGACTTGTGTGAACTTGATTTCATTTTTCTAGGGAATGTAAGTACAGAAGAGTTCAATACTAATTGAACACATGAACTCAAATATGACTAATTGACCTAATTGAACACAACAGGACTCAGATAATGATTCTAATTAACTTCAAATGACTCATCTAAAATCACACAGCAGCAATTAAAATGACAGATCAGTTATAATTAACCAAAATGCTAAGTAATTACATAGCCAAAATGACAGATAGTGCACAATTAACTAAAATAGACCATTAAATAAAGATCAATTAATGACAGAGCATTATATCAAATTGGTGTCAATGAAGCATGATTTAATTTAGCACAAGCTTTAATCTGCCACGATTGCGTTTTATACACTGTTGTACTGGTTTCGATCTGTACAAACAATTTGAGAGTGACAAAAAATTTAGGATAGAGGTTTTACAGCAATGCATGTCTCAAAAGAAGATAATGCCTTGTCCACCTGCTGCTCACGCCAACGCTAGATCGAAGACGGGAGATCTGCGATGTGAGGACAGATAATGGAAGGCAACGATTAAACGCTGTTGTAGCAATTCCAATCAAAATTTTAACAAAATTAGAACGCACACTTAAGATCCAACAAAGTGCGATGAAAACCTTCACAAAATTGCTCCCAAATAATGCCAATTTGTACCATGTATGCCCTTGAAAAAACAATTGAAAAACAATGTGAACGAGGAATTGAACGAGGGACTAACCACTGGCCGATCAACACAGAAATGTCGAGACAATCTATAGGAGAGAAGAAAGAAAGGAGAAGGGCGACACAGCTTTTTTCTCCGACAGCGTTTCGAGACGATCTCCTCTATCGGCATAAGAGGAATGGCGAAGAGAAAGGGGAAAGGTGATCAAAGGAAGGAATCAGTCCATTGGAGACTAATCATTGGTGGCCTCAATCATGGAGGAGAGAGATAATACAGGAAAATATTTTTTTTATTGGCCAAGCCTCTTCGTAAATTAATTCAACAAAAAAAGTCGGAAGGAACTTATGCGCGGAATAGGGGCAAAATCCCACCTTATTCCCTGAGCGTTTGGATCGCTCTTATATCCAGGAAGAAGGATATTCCAGGAATAGGTTTATTCCCAGCTCATCCAAACGACCCATATATGCGTAATTACCATGTATAATCCAATCTTTTTTGAATAAATAAGATATGAATCATATTCTAGATAATATAAAGAATTTATATGTAGATTATTGTGATGAAATGACATAAAATGAATCCAGAAACGATTAAAATTTTAAAATGATACTCAGTATTGCATTATTTGCACTTTATATGCATAATTACCATGTATAATCCAATCTTTTTGACTAAATAAGATATGAATCATATTCTTGACAATATAAAGAGTTTAAATGTAGATTATTATGATGAAATGACTTAGAATGAATAAAAAAACGATTGAAATGCTCAAATGATACTGAGAATTGTATTATTTGCACTTTATATGCGTAATTACCATGTATAATCCAATCTTTTTTGAATAAATAAGATATGAATCATATTCTAGATAATATAAAGAGTTTATATGTAGATTATTGTAATGAAACGACATAAAATGAATCCAGAAACGATTAAAATTTGAAATGATCTTTCTGAATAAACAAGGTATGAATCTTAGTTTGATAGTATAAAGAGTTTAAATGTAGATTATTATGATGAAATGACTTAGAATGAAACCAGAAACAGTTGAAATGTTCAAATGATACTCTGAATTGCATTATTTGCACTATATATGCATAATTACTTTGTATAATCTAATCTTTTTGAATAAATAAGATAACAATAATATTCTGGACTGTATAAAGCGTTTAAATGTAGATTATTGTGATGAAATTAGTTAGAATGAATTCAGAAACGATTGAAATGCTCAAATGATACTCAGAATTGCATTATTTGCACTTTATATGCATAATTATCATGTATAATTCAATTTTTTTGAATAAATAAGATATGAATCATATTCTAGACAGTTTAAAGAGTTTAAATATAAATTATTGTGATTAAATGACTTATAATGAATCCAGAAACGATTGAAATACTCAAATGATACTCAGATTTGCATTATTTGCACTTTATATACGTAATTACCATGTACAATCCAATATTTTTGAATAAACAAAATATGAATCATATTATGGACATTATAAAAAGTTTAAATATAGATTATTGTATTAAAATGACTTAAAATGAATCCAAAAACGATTGAAATGCTCAAATGATATTCAGAATTGCATTATATTGCACTTTATGTGCGTAATTACCATATAGAATCCAATATTTTTTACTAAATAAGATATGAATCATATTTCAGACAGTATATAGAGTTTAAATGTAAATTATTATGATGAAATGCTCAAATGATACTCAGAATTGAATTATTTGCAATTTATATACATGATAATTATCATGTATAATCTAATTTTTTTTAATAAATAAGATATGAATAGTCAAAGTTTGCATTTTGAAATTTAATTTTCAACAATTACTGCACGGTCTGACCACGCCAGTATGCTTAGTCAAAAGAAACTATGTTTATCAGCAGGATTTACATACTGCTGTTATATTATATCCTTTCTCAACAAACATATTCAAAGAATAAACTTGATTGTTATGAAACTCAAAATTCTACCAAATCAAATTGCTTGATTATACAATCAAAGTATCTGCAAACTGCTAGTACAACTTCCTTCCTGTTCTTTCTGAATGAAACAAGTACAACTCCACAGACCAAAATTGATCAACTAAATGTTCAAAAATGTCAACAAATTGTATCATTTATTGCGAGCAACAGAAGAATTCTAAAAGATCCTAGATTTGATTAAGCTTTGACCAGACTTGACTCTTAACGCCAAATCAGATCCCACATTACACAATATTTTAAGCATAAGCATAAGCAATATTTTAAGCATAAGCATAAGCACCCGTGCAAGCTGTGACAGGCGCCTCTTCTGTACTCTTCTTTGTGGCGCTGTATTTCTTGGTTATAAACCTGAAACATATGAATTAGTAATCTAAACACAAAATAAACCAAACAACTTTGAGTTAATCATCTGTATTATATTATAGGATTTTCTCATATATTGGCCGAACTTTTATATTCAGAAAACTGACAGCTTTAGATATTATTCATATTCATAACACCAACTTCAGAAAAAAAACCCAACCACCATACTGAACATAAGTTGCAGTATCTTGTTGCACCTCTTCTATTGACAGCTGTTTTCCACTTTTGTTGGAGTGAGCCAAGAATGTACTAAATTAAAGCCGGGAGACCAAGTTGTCAAATGTAATGCAAATATACCCTATTTGGGGTAATTTGGCATTCCTTTAAAAGGAATGATGTTCTTAAATTAAAAATAATCCCCAACACATGAATTATTAAATAAGCCTGTATGAATTCTAAAAACTTAAATAGTATAATGGAAAAATATTGAAGAAAAGAAAACTAAAAGAAAAAGACATTTACCTGAAGAAATCTCTCCAAAGTAATTCAAACATGAGCCAATTCATCCCATTATCAGATGAGTTGTTATTTTTGGGAGCAGTAGCCGCCGAGATTACACTGGGACAAACAAGGTAAGAAAAGGGTCATTTCAATGAGTTAGATTGTGAGAACACAGCAATAGTACATAATAGCTCTGAATTAGCAAGTTTTACTTTCTGACAAGGGTCATCAGTATTTTCATCTTCCTTTTTCAAATATAAGCCAATTCTGTACTTGCAAATGACAATGAATAAGAATATCTGAGTTTCACTGTGCAAGTTTTTATATGTGCACTATAACCGAAATGGGTGGTTTCCTGGTCATGCTTCTCAAAAACAATTGAGAAAAACAATGCATATAAATGTTACAGACAAATAATAGCTACAATAAAATAAAACAAAACCAACTAAAAACTGGCATACAAGACCTAACAATTAGAATGCCATGATGAATAACTCATAAATATCCAATAGATCCCCCTCCATCTACTGAACTAAATCAAAGAATGCTTTGGTGGCTACTTAAGAAGAATTCCTCCATCGATGTTAGGGGTAATTATGCCCTTTCCAATCAACTTAAGCTTTTGTTGAACTCAGCAGTAAGTTACCCAAAAAATGTTATATATGCATTCCACAAGTTTGCATTTGCAGTCTTAGCTTTTTGTTGTTTCAACTTTTCTTTTTAAAGAGTAAGGCCCACGGAACCAAATTATATCAGTTCACCATTCTACTAGTCTGCCATGTAAGTTGGAGCTCATCTCAACAACATGAGCTGCACATGATTGGAAAAATGCAAAGGAAATAAACAAAATAAGTGACACTGAAGCATACTTGGTTGCAGTTTTCTTTAACTCTTCGAACATGAATCGAGGAGAAAGACAACCAGTTGCAAGCCATGGTGAAATTTTGCAAGAAAAATTAGCGCCATAGATGCTGTCACGACCAACACAGTCCTTGTCTCCTTTATTTGGCTGGGCCCGGCACTCAGCTGCAAATTTTTTGAGCCTCTCTAGGGCCTCCATCTCACCCCCAATCAAGGAAGAAGTAACAGTTGGTTTCCCATCCTAAAATAAAGGTTCACCATATTATGTGAGAAAAGTACCCCTATCTTCATCCTCATGCAGGTAGCATGGGACTTTCCCTGCTTTCTAAGGAACACAGGGTGCATGTAAAATTACAAGCTTTTTTAGTTATATGCAATATATATTTGGTGTAATTTCCTAAATACAGGACCTTAACACAAACCTGAGTGACAGCAGCTGGTGGTGTGCTTACACCAAGTTCAGCCAGGGTTGGTATCTCACCAGGCTCAACCCCACCTCGTGCTGGCATGCCCTTAAGATGTTCTGGTGCCTCGATGGATCTCCTCACTGCGATCCCACTCACCTTTTCCCTAAACCCACCATAATTAGTTGGCATTTGTTCTAGGTCGAATGGTAAATCCTCTATATGGTACAACGTGCTGCCCCAGAAGTATTTTATTTCAATGCCTTCTTTCTCAAGGGCCTTTTCAACTCTCTCTTCAGTTTTTACCTCGTCCCTTGACACCTGTCATGGTACATAAGCAATAAGTTTGAATTCTCTAATGATAGCACAGTGATGCAATACTGCCAGCCCACCCCCATTTTTTTCTACTACCCTCTTTCCCATAAAATCAAAATGGAATTGTACCACAATCATACAATTACTAAAATGATAATATGCCCAGATAAACAAAAGAAATCCATCTTGGCAGCATTTTCTGTAGCCTGTAGACAGGTAACTGCTGGTAAATATTCGTACCAGTATGTTATCAATTAATTAATATCTGGTTTCATTGGTATATATAATTGTCATTTAAGCTTCAGTGACAGTTTGATACAATCATAGAACGACAACAAACAGAAAATAATAATTACACAAAATCGACCTGGTACCAAATTTTTATGGAGGAAAATGGATCTGGTAACCAAACCATCAATCATTAAACAATACCTCACGGTGCGCAAACACCCCATCAGCCCCCACAGCCTTGGCAAGCTCTGGTAGGACAGTTTCAGGTCGTCCAACCCGAACAACGAGATCCGATCCACGAGCCCTCAAAGAATTCCTCAGATCCTTCACTGACTCAAGCAAAAAGGCGGCTCTAAAAGGGCCGGTTCGATCAAACCCAGAGGAAGGTGACCGGCCGAAATCTCTCGGGTCGAGAAGAAACACCGGGAGAATAGAGAGAGACTCAGCCGAGGCAGTTGAGAGCGCCTCATTGTCATGCACACGAAGGTCGGCACGGAGCCAGACCACGGTGCATCTGCGGCCACCGAACGGGTTGGAAGGGTCAGCTGGGGGGCGACCGAGCAATGGAGAGAGGGACTGGAGAGGAGCATTGGAGGAGGATTTCTTGTTGGGTTTCTTGGTGGTTTTGGCTGGGGTAGGTGAGAGAACGGAGAGGGAGATGGGTTTCTTAGAGGGAGGTTTGAGATGTGTTTTGGTGAAAGGGGAGAGAGAGGCAGTGGTGGGGTTAGAGGTGGTGGAGCGAGAAGAGAGAACGGAAGAGAGTGAGAGGGAGAGAGTGGCAAGTGGGAGAGAAAGAGACAGGGATTGGGATTGTTGGTTTTGGGTTTGGGTTTCCTCGGCGACTTCCTGAGGTGGGAGAGAGGTGATGGGTTGGTCGGAATCCATGGCGAGAGAGGAAGGAGGTGAAGTGTGGAGGTTTGGTGTATATTCTCTCTCCCCTTTTGCCTTGGCCTTGGGTAGGTTTGGGGTTTGGTTGGTGGAGATGGTGTGGTTTATCAGATCATGAGTCCAGTCTCCAGTGTTTTCCAAACTAGGTGAAAGTCAGAAACAAGAATTGCTTCTTATCGTCTCCAGTTTTTGTAATGGGAGTTGTCCGTTTCCAAATTGTTTTTCCTCAACAGACAAAATATGGAGCTAGGCAAAATAGAAAAAAGCAATACATGATGGAGAATTAAAAATAAAATGTAATTTGAATAATATTCCTATTAATATAATTTCGTTATTGTTTCAAAGTGGATCAATGCATCATTACACCAGAAAGAAAATAAAGAGAGATGCTTGGAGGGTGGAATAAAGTGAATATTTAAAGATATATTTTTTATTTCTATATTTAATAATAATTATTTTATGTTCCTCCAATTATTTAATGTTTAAATATAGTCTTTTAAATGAGGTGAATGTATTATATCAAAATACCTTTTAACGCAAAAAATTAATAAAAGACATGGGTTAATTTTCCTCTCCAAAATACTATTTTATTGGACAATATAATATCAATCTCAATTGTCTATTTCATCCTTACTATAACACACATCCTTGTATAATTTCTTGCAGCTTTATACTCGATTCGAACTATTTAATTTTAAATAAACAAGTTGGATTTATCTAAAAAGTAATAATTTATGCAATAATAAAGAAGAGACAAATCCCAAATAGCCTCTAAGGAATCAAGTTTGAAAGTTTGACTCCTCATCTTTACAAAAAAAAAAAAAAAAAAAAAAAATAGCCTGGTGTGTTTGGATGGAGGCCGGATAAGAATAAGAAATTTTTAAAATCTCGTACCAATTCTTATTCTTATTCAAATTCCAAGTTTTGTTAGGCTATGTTTGGCAAACCCACGAACTAGCCTAGTTCGCGCGCAACCAAACATGGGCCGAACTAGAACAAGACCTAGTTCGCCTCCTTGTTCTAGTTCTACCAAAATCATGGAATTAGAACTAGAACTAGAACAAGCCTTGTTCTAGTTCTTGTTCTAGTTCGCCCATTTGCCAAACATACCCTTAGTATATAAGAATAAGGGCCTAAATTTTTTATTCTTATGTAATTTGGATTGCACAAGAATAAAAAAATTGAAACTTATTCTTATTCAAATCTTATTCTAAGACATCCAAACACACACTCTAGGAATAAGGATGCATCATTTTTTCTTTATAGATAATGGAACGCCTAAGTTGTGACTGGAGAAGTGGAGAGCCCATTTTTAATGAATTCGAAGGCAGAAAGAGATTAAGAGCTGTAACAGGGAACAATGTAACTACCGTATTCTCCACCAACCCCCAAAACGTCCATTATTTCAAATCTTTTCGCAATGAGACGAAAGTTTGGATGATTGATCTTTTAAGAGAATTGCTAGAAGCTAGTATCAAACTTATAGACGGCATACTGTCAAACACGAATCTGAACCGCAGATTTCTAGCTTAGAGAGTTCTCTCCATAGTAAATTAGCCTCGTCTTGACTTAAATTGATGAGCGAGTTAAATACACTTGATTAAAAAAATGAAAAAAGTCGATGGCCCGTTGAAAGTTCATATGAATAGATAATGCTTTTTGGTGAAATCCTAGTTTCTAGGGTAAAACTAAAGCCTTTCTTGGCCTCCAACTTGTACTAAAATTTTTTGCAACATAATAAGATGAGACGATACTTATTCTGATACAATGAGATGCTCTATTATTGAATTTAGTATCCTTTACTATAATATTTATTCTGATACATAGAAGGTGTTATGAAACTGAGACATAGAAGGTGCTACTAAGATATTAATCAACATGTTGAACTGTTACTAACTGATGCTTTTCTTTTCAGCGAATGCAGATAGGATAGGAATTTGAGCTTTAAAAGATTATGGTAAAAAATACATTTTGAACCAACATTAGTTTGAGTAATTATGGTGCACCTTATATATTTACCATTTCATGCTTGCAAATCAGTTTTGAGTAATTATTGTTTATTTTTAGGGGTTCAAAAACCTTGCTACTATATGGCTGAGAGAAGAGGATAAGATTATCTATCATGGTTCATGCTATAGCAACCTTGGTTGATCATTTATTTTTTTTTTAAATTGTTTGAAAGCATGGTTTATGTTGGAAGAAATTAATCGTAACTATGTAATGTTATTTATCTCGTAGCTGCTACCAAGAATTTGTAAAAAAAAAAAAAATACTTTACAATATAATTGATTGATAATTGTAGTATAGTTTCGGATAATTGAGATGTATCATTTGGTTATATATTTCTTTTGTTAGTGAGATGTAAATAATGCAAATAAATAATTATAACAGTGCTTCAGATCTAATCACCACCTCCAGAAGCTGGTCCGGAAATAGAAAAAAAAAAAAAAAAGTTGACAGAACTGTTAATTATGGGTACCAGAATCAAAAACAAAGGTTGGGCCAGTACAAAAAGCTCCCGATATTAAGTAGAACAATCCTTCATGAAAGTACACTGTGAATCTGTGATTATATAACAAACCTCTGTGCCTACCATCAACTCAAATACCATCATGATAAAACAAGTCACCACGTCAAAGCAAAAACAGAAACTAAATATCAAGGCAAAATTTGAACTTATCCTGACAACTTGCAACAACATTGTCCACGAAATGATAGATAACTTAGTACCAAAAATCTTTTAGATACTAGTATCGAATCTGAAAACAGACTCCACTATACCAAAATCACACAAGAACTTAATCTTCTTCCTCTTCTCCCTCATTCTCGGCAATGTTGAAGTACCGCAGCTCATATACACTCCTGTCCTTGTTTGAGGCAATCACACGCAACCAGTCACGCACATTGTGCTTCTTTAGGTACTTCTTTGTCAAATACTTCAAGTACCTGTTGTTTTCATTCAAAATCATATCTGATCAGAAAGATTATCAGAAGAAACGAAAACAGGGAATTTTGCTATCGAACTTAGTGACTATAGTATCATACCAAGCATTCATGTTAAGCTAAGAGCAAAATATCAGTTCACTAAACAATCACAAAACAAAATGGTGTTTGTATCTTCTGACGACATAGATGTCAAGAGAGAAAATGGGTAGCTTGGGCATACAAAAGTACAAGGAAATTATCACAGTTACACCACTAATTAAAAAAGTGTTGAATTGAACCAAACAAACCAGAAGAAAAGACTTCATATTAGGAGCAACTATCAACCATAACAAGACAGAGAAAGGATGCTAATGACACAACCAATCAAAACATTTCCATTCTTTTATCAATGAGCAAATTGCCAACTAGCCATATCTAAATCTTGAATAAAATTATTTCAAGTGAAAGAGATTGAAAGAGGATAGATGTGAACCTCTTGGAAAAGGGACCATCGGAGGTGACAGTGATCTTGTTCTTATCACGAGAGACAGTGACGGCGTCGCCGAGAGCTCCGGCCTTGCCTCCGGCGACCTTGATGCGCTCCTGGAGGAACTTCTCGAGCGAGGCGATGTCCATGATCTTATCCTCCACAGGCTTCGCGCAGTCGATCACGAAGGTGCTCGACCCCTTCTTCTTCGCGCCTCCTTTCGCCGCCGCCGCGCCTGACCTCACCGACCCAGCCATGTCTCCTCTCTCTCACAAGGGTTTCAAGAGTGCGGCGGGATGTGTTTGGGATTAGAGTTCCGATGTTGCAATTTAACAGATTTTTTTTAATACGGGCTGGTCCTTTTTCCTTTTGAACTGGACCTGTTTTATTCAAATTTGAGATCCAAAATACAATGTCTGTTTGGGCCTTTAAGAAGTTATTAGAAATTGAACATGTGTCAGTGTGTGTGATATACACCATCCAGTCATTTTTCATCCGCACCATTCAAATCAATTTCAGGCAAGTGCGCTCCCCTCTCTCTTAGGGCTCGTTTGGATCGTATGGGAATAAAGAAGGAATAAGAATTTTAGGGGTAAAACGTTGGAAAGTGTGTAATTTTGTAAGAGAGATTTATGTCTAGAAAGAAGCTATTTCTAAGAATAGACTATTCTTAGTCCATCCAAACGACCCCTTAGTGTATTTCCCTTTCCTACCCTTGCGCATCTCCGCTCCCTCCCCTTATCTATCCTATAGCCTCTCCTCTCCATCTCTCCTTTTTTTTCGTTGATTTTCTTCACTCTGCCTTTTTCTCCTCAGCCTTACTTTCTTTCGGTTCCACCATGTATTTTTTAAAATAAATATAAATGTATGCAACAACAAAGTGAAAAGATACAAATATTGGCTAAATAAAAAATAAAATGGGCAGATACAACAAAGTAAATATATAAAACAACAAAGTGAACATATCTACAAATTTCTTAAATAAGAAATAAATCACCATATTCAACATACAAAGTGAACACATATTAAAACATAATTAACAGTTACAATAAACGAAACAAATATAAAAAAAACTAAATAAGAAATAAAATGAGCAGATTAAACAAACAAAGTGAATATATAATACAACAAAGTGAACAGATAAAGCAAACAAAATGAACATGTACAACAAACAAAGTGAACATATATAACAAAAAAAAGACAAATAGAAAAGCTAGTGCGAAAGAGAGAAGATAAATACAGAGGAAAAACGAGGGAGCCCGAAGGAGAGAGGGAAGGAAGAAGAGAAATCAAAATTAGAGGAAGGCAAAAATAAGAAAAAAAAACACCTACGAGGACGAGAGAGGTAGTTTGAAGCACACTGAAGGAGAGAGAGGGAAGAAGGGAGGAAAGATGCAAAAGGGAGGGAGGAGAGGGCGCTAAAAGGAGGGAGCGAGAGGGAAAGTGAGGAAGGAAGGGAGGGAAGGGTGAGGAAGGGAGACGCTAAAAAAAAAGGAAGGAGGGAGGGCTACCTTTGGTGGATGAAGTAGATGGAGATTGTTTGGATGATCAATACCAATTACCGAAATTGAACGTTTTTGAGTCGAACGTAGATGAAGCAATACTTCAACAAATTTTTTTTAAGGATAACAGTACTTTTCTTCTTTAACAATTGCAACAATACAAGATAGAACATTAAGATGAACTAAATGCATGATTGGAATATGTTTTTGTTTGACCCCAAAATATAGTGCAAGATGCATGAAACAATTGATTAATTCCATGATAAATAAATTCAAGGAGCTTGGAAGATTTATGAAAAAGTAGCAAATCAACTCCAAAATTCATGAAAAAATATCCAAAAAGTCGGTGTAGAATGAGGAAAATATGAAGCCTTCAAAATACCCAAAAGAATTATAAAAATACAAATCTATCAGGGTCCTGTAATTGAAGAAAAAAATCAAATAGATAGAGGGGTCTTTTCAGGAAATGATTGGCACCACTTGATTCTACTATGTTGCTTCCATTTCATCTTTAATGATCAAGTGCCTTTTAATTTTACAGTCTTGTTTTTTTTTGCAATGATCCTATTATGCTTGACTCAAAATCTAGTCGTGAGATTCAAAACACTGATTTGATGAGCAGCTCAGAAATTATTTTAGAGCTGAAGCAGACGAAACTGTTACTTTGCAGTGCTGGTATGCAGGGGCGGAGCCACAGGGGGTGCTAGACTGGGCATTGCACCCCCTGTTATTTATAATTTACATAAAATTATAGTGCAATTTTAATAAAATTATATGTATGTTAAGCAATTTGCCCCCCTAATATAAAAAAATAGCAAATTTGTCCCCCAAATGGTATATTTCTGGCTCCGCCCCTGCTGGTATGCTTAATTTAATATAAGACATTTGCTGTATAAACTGTGTAGGTCAGACCGTCAGATGCTGGGAGATTCTTCCTGGTGGAAGTAGCCAGGCGAAGGCAGCAATTTCTTACGAGCAACCGGTACAGCCACTTCTATTTAACTGTTTTCATTAGTAACTATTTGCTTTTTGTGGTTAACTCCATTTGTTTGTTTAGAAAGTAAAATGTTGAAATAGTTTTTATATCATAATCTTGTAGTATATATCTGCAAACAAGGATATCACGGAGAGACCTTCATAAAAAATGGCAAGTATTACTCGTACTAGCATAGTATATCAATTGTTTTACGTGAGGTACTCGAGGCCTCAAGAACTATGCAATGCAGTACAATGTTGTCTTTTGAACTTGCTAAGCATTGAATAAGAGAACTCGTAGCCTATTGTCTTTTGAACTCCCAAAAATTGAATGCTACTTTAAATTGGACCATATTCGAATCATCTATGTACTTGAAAAATTGAATGATAAAACCACTTGATAAATAAATCTATTGGTTTGCGTGTCGCGTGGACCCACTGAAAATAGACTGAAAAATAGTTTGTCAATCCTTTTTCATTTCATTGGTGGAATACCAAAAAAAAGTAAAAGCCACCTCAGGTAACTCGTCTTCTTTTTCAGACTTTCTTAAAAAAAAAAAAAAAAAACCTTTCTAAAACTTCGTGTTCCTTTTCTCTTAAAAAAAGTTTAAACAAATCTATTCTTGAATGCAATGGCCTGAAAGGGACAAGGAGCGGCGATCGGCATTGATCATTGATCTGGGGACTACGTAAATGAGATCAAGGATATCCAATTTAGAAGTCTTTATAACTTAAAACTCTATTTCCATGGCCCAGCTTGGAATTGTGATAGTAGAGTGAGTCTATAATCCTTAACGAGGCGAATATCTAAGTTCCTAACACTTTGACCCGAAAGGTTATCGGATTCTTTTCAGCTATAGCGGGTTGCGTTCACCATAGTCCGCAGGGAGTCGTATCCTCTGCAAAGGATAAAACCACTGCCATCTGCAGTGGATTAATAATCTCCGTTGGATTAAAAAGAACGGTAGGATTTACGTTTGCAGAAAAGCGCTGCGCTCTGTCCTGCCCGACTCTCTTGCCCTGCCCGATTTCTCTCTGAAATAATAACGCAGAGCTGCTTTTGTATAAAAAAAAAAAATCAAACGAGCAAACCTTGGATTCCCGCCAAAAACATCGCTTCGCCTGTCTGCAGCCATCGAAACCTAGGTTCTCGTCCCTCAGGTCTGGAACAAAGACGAGAGATCAAGTGCGTCGAAAGAATTTTACTGAACTGTAGAGATACTGACAATTTCATCTCGTGGAAAAGCTGATCAAGGTTCGTTATTTATTTGTTTTTTGTTTATTCCCGTGTGCAAGACTTATTTGTTTGTTCCTTGCCCATAGAAAAATCTAAAAAGCAATCTTATGCATATTTCATTCACCAATTGTAACTGATACTTGATTACATTTCCTTTTACAAAGGAGATTTTTATCTATTGTACTTTATTTCAAAAATCAACTATAGCCAAATTGGTTGTGATTGTGGATTATTATGCCTAATTAATTGAGAAATCACCTTTATATCAGAGAATTGCTGCATCTTTTCTTAATTATGGGATGTTGACGTGGTCAAATATGATAGTTGTCATCTCGTTTTTGTCCTTTGTAGACAATATATTTCACTACAAGTATTTAGGAACTTGATTCTTAGTCCTTTATGGTGCTGCATCTTCCTTACACGTCTTGCTTTTTTGAGTTCAAGAAAGAAAGAAAAGAACTGAAGTTGTAAAGCTTCTGTTGCTAGCTCGAGTACCCTTCGTGTAAGATAAGAAAAGTAAGGACAATGCATTGCATGATTACAAGTTAGGACTTGCTGGTAATTGCATGATTAAAATAAGAAAAGCTTATGTTCCTGGTCAGTTGTATGGCTTCCACAAAAGTGACAATGCATTGCATGATTACTAGTTACCTTTTCTAATTGTATTTACTGACTTGAATCGTTTTTCTTGAAATAAAATTGCAAAAGAATGATTACAAGTTACCTTTCTAATTGCATTTACTGACTTGTATCTATTACTCCAATGCTAAAGGATCACTTTCTGGTACAATTCCATTCTCCTAAAATCTATCGGTACCATTCTCCTAACATGACTGTACCACGTAGCGGTACCCACACCAAACTAAGCAGGCACGCCTCAAAGTAATATCAAAATCGAGCTCTCCTCTCTCTTACGGTGCTAACGAGCCTAAGCTTGCGGCTTCCGGTGGTCGGACATGGCCGGAGGTGCTAACCGGGTCCATACCCGAAAACACAGTTTCGTTAACATAAATATAAAAAAAATACATATGAAATCGGGCAGAGCAGGAGGACCAGGAGAAGTGGGCAGGGCAAGAGAGAAGTCGGGCAGGACGGAGGGCAGTGCTTTTCTACAAACATAAATCCTACCGTTCTTTTTAATCCAACGGAGATTATTAATCCACTGCAGATGGCAGTGGTTTTATCCTTTGCAGAGGATACGACTCCTAGTCCGCAGTCCAGTCCGCACCGCACTTCAGTTGACGAACAGATAAGAGAAGCTAGTATCGCACTAGCGCTGCTGAGCCTTCTCTTCGTTTCTCCGTCCGTAATCGGAAGGGAAAAAAAAAAAGAAAGATAAATCCAGAGAGAGATGCTGGGAGTTGTTCTCCGTCAAAACCCACTCACTCTCCGAATCCGTCTTTCCGACCCGAACCCAACCAATCTCTGTTCTTCCTTCGACCAAACCCTCTTTCCCATTCGCATCCCTTTCAACCTCTCCGTCTCCACCTCCACCGATTCCCTCCCAGAAGCTGAAGCCTCTCAGGCCAGCAATTCTCAACTAGTCGTCTCCCTTTACCAGAGCTACGGCTTCTCTGATGACCAGATTCAAGCCGTAATGACGAGGAACCCTACCATCCTCTCGCCCCAAAACATCAAAAGCAAACTTGATTACCTCCTCTCCTTTGGTTTTTCCACTGATGAGCTCATCCGCCTCGTCCTCTCTGACCCGCAACTCCTCGATTTCAGCCTCAAGAACCGCATCGCTTACAATCTCAACTTCCTCCTTGATTTACTTGGCTCCAAGGACCTCCTCAAGAAGGCGCTCTCCCGGGACGCAAAGCTTATTCGGTGGAATATCGACAAGTACATCGTGCCCAATGTGGAGACGTTGAGAGCGAATGGTGTCCCGACTAGACGAATTATCCAAATTGTTCTCCGCTTCCCCTGGATCGTAACTCACAAACCGGATGTTATTGTTGACGTGGTGAAGGAGCTTAAGAATCTCGGTATCAACCCGTCTTCGAGGGCATTTATTGTTGCAATTGAGGCGAAAATTACATTGTCCCAATCTCTTTGGGATAGGAAGGTGGAGCTGTACAAGAGCTTAGGTTGGTCGGATGCTAATTTCATGGCGGCCTTCACGAAGCTACCACATTGTATGATGAATTCAGAGGCGAAGATCAAGAAGATAATCGAGTTTTATGTGAATAAGCTGGGGTGGGACCCGGTGTTCCTAAGTGAGCGGCCTCTTTATATCGGTTTGAGCTTAGAAAAGAGAGTGATCCCGAGGTGTTCTGTCTTGGAGATTTTGGCTTCGAGGGGGTTATTGGAAGGAGAATCGGAGTTGCATCGTATTTTTGTGTGGCATCATAGTCTGTTTGAGGCAAAATTTGTTAGTGATTATAAAAAGAGTATCCCTGATGTAGTTGAGGCTTATCAGACTAGCCAAGCGGGTGAATATGCTGCTCTTAGATCATGGCAAAAAAGAACTAAGCAAACAGCAACCATACCAAGGAATTCTTCTGGGCCAGCATCTTAACACAAGTAAAAATGCCTTTTTTTTTTGTTTCATTAAAGGGTAGATTGCCGAGAGCTTCACATAAATTAGTTTGGCAGATTTTTGTTCAGTTCACTAGTATAGTAGTTCTACCAACAATTGTTTGCATCTCTTAGGTTCTATTTTCTCTATTAAAATGATTATTAACCTTAGTGCATTTTCTTACTGCAACATTTTTAAAATTTTTTGTATTGAAGTTGTTCACAATTGTGAGTCTTTGGGCTTTTTTGGTAAACCAAACAATAGGCGAGTGTTTAGGCAACTTGCCAGTTTGGGCATTCCGCTTCAAAATATTGCAGATTGATTCAAATGGATCTTGAAGTTTGATATGGCTAAAGTAATTGGGATTTGCGTATGTAGGCAAGGAGTTATGCTAAGACTCAGAATTATGTTAAAAAGTTTTGCCTCTAAATTCTGACTTTCAGTTCTGTGAAATATGAACTAGATAATGTACGGTGGACACTCATATGGGCATAGCTTTAATATTGTGTTTATGTGAAAACAGATATATTGAAGTACATTTGATATACTAATGCATCAACCAAAGATGATAACATTTTATCAATTGAAAGTTTAAAAGTAAACTAACAATTGATGGAGCCTCCAATCGAGAACCAGCTCTTGGTCTAGTGGCAAAGAGCAATGCATCTTAAGTGAGTAGTCGCAGGTTCGAAACTCGGCTGGTGGGTCTTTATAGACAATTTAATTTAAAAATAAATTGGGAGGCTTGACCCCCAATTTATCTTCAAAAATTGATGGAGCCTCTAATCGACTTAGACTGATATGGATCTGATCATCCCTGTTCTCCACTCATTTAGTCTTCACCAAAAAATATATATATAGAAAGTATATAAGATAAAAAAAATATCCGACCCGTATCCGTATCCGCAAAATAGCGAAATCGGATAGTAATATTTATATCCGAACGGATACGGATTTTTTTAATGGATACGGGTACGGATATGAGAAGCAATATTTATGCGAATACAGATGCAAATAAATATATCACCATACTTATTGTTGAAGAATTTACCAAAAAAGAATATATTGTGATCAATTTTGTTGAATTGATAGATTTTATTAATTTTTAGTAAATTTATTTTTCTTAGGCATTAAAAGATATTGATATTTTAGTCTAATTGAAAAATTCAAACTAGCTTATATTCTATTCTATCATAAAAAAAAGATAGATTCTATTGATGTACTTTTTTCCTTATATAGAAGTTATTTTTTAATTGTCCATTGGACCTCAGCTGTGGACATCTCTAGTACTGACTCATCCCTTCCCCAGCTACTTTCAGACTGCCTTTGAACAGCATGCACCTGTATGGAAAAATTTTATATAAAGAAAATATAACATAAACAATTTTAATATGAACAGAGGATATTAATTATTTTTAATACTAGCACAGTTCAAGCGGCAATAGGACTGCCGCTGGAAGCGCTAGAATTGCCGCTCGAACGTTTTTTTTTTCACTGACAGATTCCTTTTTTTTATTTTTTGCGCAGGTTTTTTTTTACTGTGTTTTTTCCTTTTTGCTTTTACTTTTACTGTTTTTTTATTTGATATATTATTATATTTTTGAGATGAAATAATTAAGTATTTATTATTTAAAGAACAATATATATTATTATATTTTTGAGATGAAATAATTAAGTATTTATTTTTTAAAGAACAATAGTAAGAAATGGCATGGTATTTTTTATAAATTTATTAAATTGTAATTCTTTCACATTTTTTTAATTGTAATTGTATAATTAATATGATATTTTGTATTGTTTGTTGTTTGTTCGAACCGGAATTTTTTTTTAAAAAAAATACATGGTAAATTAATATGATATTTTGTATTGTTTGTTGGAACCGGAATTTTCTTTCAAAAAAAACATAGTAAATTAATATGATATTTCAAGTATATATTTTTTATGATATTTATGTTTAAATATAATTGTTAAAAATTAAATGTTCATATTTTAAATGGTTTCATTTCGTTTACGTGTCGTAATGCGTTGCATTTCGATTGTTATGTCTCATTTCGATTACGTGTCGTAATGCGTTGCATTTCGATTTTTATGCATCATACAAACAAATAAAAAAAGTAAAAGACATGTCCATAATAACTCATTTTTAAAAACTGTACATTTCGTTAAATGAATTTATTCAATAATTTCTATTAAATTTTCATTAATAATTTTTTTAGTAAACTAATTCTTTTTCCATAAACTGATTTACTTAATAATTACCATTACATAATTTTTTCCATGACTAATTTTTTTCCCATAAACTATTTTTTCCATAAACTAATTTATTCAATAATTTTAACTAAATTTTTAACCATAAACTAATTATTTCATTTATTATTTACATAAACTATTTTCTCCGTAAACTAATTTTTTTCGATAAACAAATTTATTCAATAATTCCCATTAAATTTATTCAATAAATTTCATTAATTATTTTTTCCATAAACTAATTTTTTCCATATATTTTCATATATCTTATTACGCAAAATTAATTTCTCTATAATTTCCATACATTTCCATATAATTCCCATACAATTTTACATACATTTTTCCATATCATTTTTCATCACTAATTTTACTACAATAATTAAAAAAATAAAAATATTCCTACCATTTTTCATTAACAATTTCTATTAAATATTAACTAAATTTTAATCTGACATTCAATATTTTAAAAATACAATTTCAAAATAAACCTACATTTTCACCGGTCGAAATCGAAAAACGTCTCGTCTCTTTCGTCTTCCGCTTCTCGCCTCCTCCCCTTTGGCCGCCCGCATCTCATTCTCCTTTGACCGGCCGGCGTTCTCCTTCCTCTTCTTCCTTTCTCTCCTTCCTCTCCTTCCTTTCTCTTCCTTCCTCTCCTTCCTTTCTCTCTCCTTCTCTTCTTCTCTTCCTTTCTTTCTCTCTTCCTCTCTTCTCTCGGTTGAACACAACACACAAAAAACAAAAAAAATCAAACGGCTATAGCCCTCTTAACTCACCCTCTTAACTCGGCGCAAAAAACCAAAAAGGAATCTGTCAGCAAAAAAAAAAAAAAAAAAATCCTTCGAACGGCAATCCTATTGCCGCTAGATCCCTTCTAGCGGCAATGCTATTGCCGCTCGAAGGTTGAGCTCTAGCGGCAATAGGATTGCCGCTCGAACTGTGCTATATTTAAAAAAAAAATATCGTCTTATGTTCATATTAAAATTGTTTATGCTATTTTTTCTGTATATAAAATTTTTCCCACCTGTATTGTATACTTACGTCTGAGTGGAAAATAAATTTTTTTTGGAGTTTTATGTAGAGTTGCGTTGGAATTCAGTATCCCTCTCCCAGCAGCTGATTTTCAATGATCTCAGCCTTGAAAATCGGATTTTGCGCCGCTGTGGTGTTGGATATCTTGGTCTCGAGACGATTGCTGCAAAAGGACGCGGCCATGCATACATATATTTCTTTTGATGCATGAGACTTTGTTTAGAGCAAAGTTTGTCAGCAAGTTTGCTAAGAGCATTCCTTTGGTACGTGGTTGATCAAACACGACGTGACATGAAATGAAATGAAAAAGGTCAGATATTTTAGTTGATAACAATAACATTGCGCCTCGGTAGTAAAAAGTTGATGAATTCATTGAATTGAATACTTTCTTGCAGCCTTTACCTGATTCATAAGCGTTAAATATCAGAACTCGCAAAGCATTAAATATGAGAAATCGCAGCATATTGTCTTTTGATTTTTGAACTCCCAAAAATTGAATGATACTTTAAATTGGACCATACTCGAATCTACCAACCGGTCTATCTACTATAAAAATTGTACTCGAAAAATTGAATGCTGAAACCACTTAATAAATCTACCTACCGGTCTATCTATTGGTCTGCGTGGCGCGTGGGCCCACTGAAATTAGACTTAAAAATAGGCTGTTAAGTTTTAATCCTTTTTCATTTCTCATTTCATTGGTCTGCGTTATTTCTATTTCCAAATCAAATGAAATCCCTCCGTTTGTTTATTCAAAAAAAGTCCGACTGGTCTTCAACCCTCGGATTAGAGTTCTTTTTTGAAGGTTGGCTTGTGCCAACAAAATTATATTAATAAACAGTCACAGATAATTACAGGAGTATTTACAATTTACAAACAAAGAAACTCCAAAAACTAAAAAAAAAAAAAATCAAATGTATATATAAAGACCAAAGTCTCACAAAAACCATCGGATTAGAGTTCTACTGGGATCTGATTCTTTATGCTCAACCCTCGTTTAGATCTCTTCTAGGTTATCTACATGCATGCAGCATGCATAGATCTGTACCTTTGCACAGCAATTAATTGCGAAGCATAATTGAGAAGAGAGTACTTCTAGCTCTTGCTCCCGCATGCTAATGCTATGCATTTATTAATTGCTGCTACTAGGATCATACCAATTAACTGCTTCAAGCTAGCTTCCAATATAGAGTTCCTATTCACATCTCTTGTTGTTCAACAATAGAATCATACCCCATCCCTTCCTCCACCACCACATACAACACGAAAGTGAAATTTATTGAGGAACACGGATCAAATAATTATGCTCCAAATTAATTGGTTTGCAAAGGTAAAAGGGTACGCTCAATATAAACTGATCCATGCATCCTGCATCCTGCATCCTAAATCATAATCTCACAAGACAAACCAACTAATCAATCTTCTTCCTCTATCTCTCCTACTACTTCTCACTCTGCTTGTTTTTCTACATGCTCCATTGGCGGTATCACATGCATCTGCACCAATTCCATTACAGGGTTGTCGGAGTAAATGTCGGAACATTACAGTTTCTTCGCAGATTCAAATTGGTTCCATTATAACAAGTCATACCTCACAAGGACTGAAGATCTCGAGGTACAGTTAGTACTCGTTTGGGCCATAAGAAATGTTGGAACTTGTAGCTATGCGAGACGTAACCTGACTGATTATGCATGTCAAAGTGCAAATCATGATTGCAACAATTCCCAAGCTGGTTACCTTTGCAGTTGCTCAAAGGAATACCAGAGTAATCCGTACATCAGTGGGGGCTGTCAAGGTACATATGGTTTTATATCATACTCATTGGAATTATTATTTTTTTAAACTTAACTATGTAGAGATCTTTCAACAGAAGTCCTGGTCCCTGAGGCATCTATGAATCTCTAAAACTTTCACAACAAAATTTGATTTGCGAAGTTTGTGCTACACTCCCAAAATTTGATTGGACGTCAACTTTGCAAAAGAAATGCAATTAAGTTCTGTTCACATTGTTGCTCGGAGAAAAATGTGTTCATATACACTAAAAGAACTCCCTTTCCTTGAATTTTGATCTACATAGAAGACAAACTCCATAGTAGCTAACTAATAAAATTAATTTTATTTCGGCTCTAGTCAATTACAGGAATGAGCAACGATTTTGTGTTTAGACCTACATGATATCTTTGTAGTTATTAATTTATTTCTAAATTGGTAAATTTGTGCTTGATTATTCTACTTCGACTATGCAGGTGTCAATGAATGTGACTTAAAAGATGAATATCCATGCTTTGGCAATTGTAAAAACACAATGGGGAGCTTTGTCTGTAGCTGCCCACGTGGAACTGAAGGAAATGCCACTATGAAGGACGGTTGTCGCAAAAAGGATATTTTCACATTCACACTTAAAATTATCATTGGTACGTTCTTTCAAGATTAGTTCATTATTTTATTCGTAAAAATAGTTGAGATATAAATGAGATGAGTCCCAGTCTGACTCATATGTTAGAAGTAAGTTGTATGTTAGCAAATGTGAGGGCTAGATATACAAGTTCAATTCTTGTATTGTTTCTGAAATTTCATTAAAACACTTAATTTTATCTGCTACCATGCATGCATAATTTCATTCCTATACAAAATGAACATTTAGATCATGTAGGATAGCGAAATGAGTATTAAATAATTAAGTAGGAGCAAGTTGTTAAAAAAAGAAAGAGTAAGTACTATGTTGTTGATTTATGGAAGTTGGAAAAACTGAAGAGCAAGGGGGGGGGGCATTTTCAGTAATTAAAAGTTATTAAAATAACTAATTAATTATTGTAGTTACTTATTGTTAGTATGATAACTAATAGTACTAATAAAATATTGAATATAATGACAATATTTTCTTTGACAATATCTAATATGGGAAAACCCAGCTAGTTGCAGAATATCAATTTGCTTTCAAAATGAAAATTGCTCGGCCATCTTTCTTCCGAAAATACAAATGATAACTTCGCATTGCAATTAAGAAACTATGTTTTGTAATTTTCAGGGGCTAGTATTGGTGCTTTATTTGTAGTGTTGGCTTGTTTTGGGTCATACTTACTAATCCAGAAGAGGAGGCTCGTCAAGACGAAGCAAATGTTCTTTGAGCAGAATGGAGGTCTCCTACTGCAACAGCAGATGAGTTCCTTCATTACCACCACATTCAAAATCTATTCAATAGAAGAGCTCGAGCAGGCAACTAACAAGTTCTCAGAAGAATGCATACTCAACCACATGAATGTCGTGAACCTCTTAGGTTGCTGTTTCGAAGTCAAAGTTCCAGTGCTTGTTTATGAATATATTTCTAATGGAACTCTCTATCACTACATCCATGACAAACAAAAAACTCTTATTCCGATGGATGTACGACTTAGAATTGCAGAGTCAGCAAAAGCACTTGCCTACATGCACTCATTTGCCTCACCTCCTATCCTTAATGGTGATGTAAAATTTGCAACCATATTGCTTGATGATAATCTCATTGCATATGTTTCTGATTTTGGTGCCTCTAAACTTGTGCCTAGTGATGTGGCAGAAATTGCCACAGTAGTGCAGGGAACTATCGGTTACTTGGACTATGAATACATCACAACTTGTCAGCTAACTGATAGAAGTGATGTTTATAGCTTTGCAGTCATCTTATTGGAGCTTCTCACAAGAAAGAAGGAACTTTATCTAGAAAGACCAGAGGAGGATAGGAGTCTCGCATCAAGCTTTTGTAAAGCCAAGAAGGATGGGAGGTTCCGAGAACTTCTTGATGCTCAGGTGAGGGATGAGCTTAAACCAGAGGTGCTTGAAGAGATTGGGAATTCGGTCATGCAATGTCTAAGCAAGAATAGGGAAGAGAGGCCCAGAATGACCGAAGTGGCTGAGAGGTTAGAAATGGCGAGAAGATTGCAGAGGAACAGTGGCTTGAGATGTGCACGAAGGAACTAGAGAGCTTGCTTTGAGATTTAGCTGACCTATACCCAGTGCATTTACAAACAAATATCTCGTAGCAAATTAGAAAATTAGTACAAATATTGCGTTAAAATTAAACTTGGAAATGGAACTGGAACCATCCTATCTCTTCGGTACCGGTGCCTTTTTTAATTATTATGTATATTGAAATTTGTCGGTTTATTTGAGAGTTATGAGATGATAGATAATTTTTTAATATTTCGATCTTTGTCTATTTCAGGACTTGTCTGTTTCTTTATTGTTGCATTTACGTCTTTTCTTTTAAAAAAAAAAAAAGTTGAAGCCACTGGGCCTGTTTGCTATGATGTATCAATTGCACGGTCACAAAAACAGTAAACCATTGTCAATCATTTATACAAACGAAAATAAAATAGATGGGTTTCACTGATATTTCGAGATAGAAATACCTCAAGCGCTAAAACTAAATTAGCAATTTCAAAGACAATAAACTAAACTAAACTAAAAGAAATTAGAAATATATTATCCATATTTTAACTATACATTTGCCACAAATTTTATATTAAAGAAAAAGAGCAAGAGAAAATAAACGCATTAAGTGTGGTTAAATCCGAACAGAAGCACCCATTGCTATCTTTGCATAAATTAAAGCCTCCATATGAACAACAATTTTTAGGAAAAAATTCTCAGAAACATTCTATTATTAGCAAGCTATGATGAGTTGATGACTGACAGTAAAACATATATTAAAAGCATGATTAAATACACGATTTAGAGTTAGCATCATTCAGATTTATTTCTCTAATTTTTGCTCCATATAATTAACTAATTTCGCTTCTGGTTAATTTGAACCTTCAGATTGAAGATTTGATTTTTAATTTTTTTTTTCTGACCATCCGATTTGGCGATCCCTAACTTCTCTATTCTATTTTGTTATCTCCTCATCCAGTAATCCGACACCTTTCTCAAGTTCATCGTGTCTCTCTCCCTCTGCCGCTCTGCTTGAACTCGCGAAGGAGGTCGTGTGGATCAGTGGATCCAGTTAAAGCTAGCGAGACGAGGTGAGGAGGTCTGGAGAGTACTGCATACAAAGGGTATTTTAATTAGAAATGATAACTGCCGTCTACAATTTTGCCATCAATTATCATCGCTAAACACGAAGTTAACACATAAAATAGACAAGATAAATATATAGATAATCAATGTGAACACTTACAACCAAATAAGTATTGTAATTTCTTATTCAGATTTTTATATGCATATTCAACTTATTTTTATTGAACTTATTTATTTGTATGTGCTCACTTTGATCATTATATATGTTCACCTTGTCTATTTTATGTGTTCACTTTCTGTTTAGCGATGGTAAGCGATGACAAAACTGTAGATGACAGTAATCAATTTTCTATTTTAATTATTGAAGAAATTTTTATTTAAAGACTTAATGGGCTCTTTTGGACAGGCCCGTTCAATGAGCTGAGGAAACCGAAAAAAATTAAAAATAATGTTAAAATAATCCTGAATTTTGAGCCCAAAAAATCGAAATTTTTTTAAATAGTATCGCGATATCAGTTTTCCAAAAATCGATACTAAGTGCGAACGAAATATCTAACAAATAAGAAATATCTATATCCAAATAACCTTTTTCATGTTAATATTGAAAAACAAATAAGTGCGAACGAATCAAAATAGAAAACAAAAGAAAACTATTATGCTGATCCGATAGAAAATTTATCGTTTCATCACCATATTCACTTAAGACTTGCTTATTTCAAATGAATTTTCTTGATGAAATGGAGAGCTCACCAGAGGAGGGTAGTCCTGAATCAAAGGTTTATTTGCTTGGATTTGAGCAGATTGTATGAATCTTATATGCTTGGAATTGAGATTAAAATGTTTGATATTTTGCTTTGTCGTAACAAGTTTTGGAGGATTTTTCAGTTTAATATTTTGTTGTGTTGTAACAAGTTTTTGATATTTTCAGTTTAAGATGTAAAAAGTTTGATTTTTGTAACATCTTAGAGTTGTACAAGTATGGATTTAGACCTTAAATAAAGGAACATGTGTACCACTGATTATGCTCAATATGTGATACATGCGTACCACCTGAATATTAATTCAATTAATATTCATAGGCACACCAAAAGGGATACCAGAAGGGATACTCAATTAAGAATAGTAGCTATTTCACTGGAACAAAAAAAATATCCAGAAGTAAAATCAACTTGCGTGCAAAATTACAGAACAACACACTGACATAACTACCAACCAGAATTTAACTGAACTCAACTTGCGTGGAGTAATGTAACTTGCGTGCAAAATCCAGTTTACATGACTAAGCCCTGGATGACTAAGCGAACACATTGACACAATGCTACTCTGTGCCTTTCTGATACAACACACTGACTAAGCTGAGAAGTAACTAAAAGATATGATAATATTGGATATTATAGATATGACAACTGTCTGTACAATTACAAAATTCTACTCTGTGCCTTTCTTGTTTGCACATAAACCCAAAAAAAAAAAAAAAGTTCAGTTATCTATTTTTCATTCAATCTCTGTTTGCATTTTAGACTTGAAACTTTTTGGTTTAGAAATAGACAAGCAGAGGCATTTGGCGTAATTTTTACAAGATTTTTAGAGATCTATTTCAAAAGTTTCAAGGTATGAACTCTGTTACAAATTGAATATGGAAGGTTATTTTTGAGTATTGAATATTTATCTCTTTATTGATATATTCTCTATCTTTACAAAAGAAATACAAGTGACTTATATAGGTACAGAGTGTACCGTTATTTCTCAACTAGCCGTTATACCTCTATAACGTTCATATTCTACTATTGATAATTTATATTTTTACCTTTGTCTATTTTTATTTTCAACACTCCCCCTCAAGCTAGGAGTATAAATATCTATTAATCCTAGCTTGCTAACTAAATCTTCAAAAAAATTTGGAATGAGCCCTTCGATGAAGATGTCGGCCAATTGGCCTTCACTTTTCACATATGGAGTCTCGATTTCTTTTGCTTGAATTTTTTCCCTTATGCAATGACAATCGACTTCAATATGTTTAGTTCTTTCATGAAACACCGGATTTGAAGCGATGTGTCGTGCCGAATTATTATCACAAAACATCTTCATTGGACCATGTATTGGAATATGGATGTCTTTAAGTACTTGTTTGATCAAAGTAAGCTCACATGCGGTGGATGCCATGGCTCGATACTCTGCTTCCGCACTCAATCGCGCCAAGACATTTTGTTTCTTGCTTTTCCATGTGACTAAATTTCAGCCTACAAACGTGCAATAGCCGGTTGTCGATTTCCTATCAAAGCTCCCGACCCAGTCTGCATCGGAATAACCACACACATCTTTAGATTTATTATTTTTCATCCATATACCCTTCCCGGGTGAAAAATGATTATTTTTCAGCCTATTTTGAGATATCTTAAGAAATCACCCGGAAAGATATATGGATGAAAAATAATAAATCTAACGATGTGTGTGGCTATGACCATTGAAATTAGTCTGAAAAATATGGATGAAAAATAATTTCAGTGGGCCCACTGAAATTAGACTGAAAAATAGGCTGTTAATCCTTTTTCATTTCATTCGAATCTCTCCTTCTTCTTTCTCTTTTCTTATTATTCATCTCTCTCACTCACTCTAGATCCTCCCGTAGCTCCTGGCTTAGATCTTTTCTAGGTTATCTACATGCATGCATAGATGATAGATCTGTACCTTTGCACAGCAATTAATTGCGAAGCATAATTGTGAAGAGAGTTCTAGCTCTAGGTCCCGCATGCTAATGCTATGCATTATTTATTAATTGCTGCTACTAGGATCATACCAATTAACTGCAGCATGCTTCCAATATAGAGTTCCTATTCATATCATACCCCATCCCTTCCTCTCCTCCACCACCACATACAAGTATACAACACGAAAGTGAAAAAAAAAAAAAGAGAAACATTTAATAAAATGCATAGCATGCGGCGGTTACAATTTATTGAGGTACACGATCAATTAATTATCCTCCACAATTAATCGGTGCTCAAAGATACAAGGGTACGCTCAATATATACTGATCCATGCATCCTGCATCCTAAATCATACTCTCACAAGACAAACCAACTAATCATTCTACTTCCTCTATCTCTCCTACTACTTCTCACTCTGCTCGTTTTTCTACATGCTCACCTTCATTGGCAGTATCACAGGCATCTGCACCAATTCCATTACAGGGTTGTCAGAGTAAATGTGGGAACATTACAGTTTCCTCGCAAATTCAAATTGGTTCCATTATAACAAGTCATACCTCACAAGGACTGAAGATCTCGAGGTACAGTTAGTACTTGTTTGGGCCATAAGAAATGTTGGAAATTGTAGCTATGCAAGGCGTAACATGACTGATTATAAATGTCGATGTACAAATCATGATTGCAACAATTCCCAAAATGATGCTCGTTACCTTTGCAGTTGCTCAAAGGAATACTAGAGTAATCCGTACATCAGTGGGGGCTGTCAAGGTACATATGATTTTATATCATACTCACTGGAATTATTATTTTTTAAAACTTAACTGTATAGAGATCTTTCAAATTTCAATCCCTGAGGCATCTATGAATCTCTAACACTTTCACGACAAAATTTGATTTGCGAAGTCAGTGCAACACTCCCAAAATTTGATTGGATGACAATTTTGCAAAAGAAATGCAATTAAGTTCTGTTCACATTGTTGCTTGGAGAAAAATGTGTTCATATACACTAAAAGAACTCTCTTTCCTTGAATTTTGATCTACATAGAAGGCAAACTCCATAGTAGCTAACTAATAAAATTATTTTTTTTCGGCTCTAGTCAATTACAGGAATGAGCAACGATTTTGTGTTTATACCTACATGATATCTTTGTAGTTATTAATTTATTTCTAAATTGGTAAATTTGTGCTTGATTATTCTGCTTCGACTATGCAGACATCAATGAATGTGACTTAAAAGATGAACATCCATGCTTTGGCAATTGTAAAAACACAATGGGGAGTTTTGCCTGTAGCTGCCCACGTGGAACTAAAGGAAATGCCAATATGAAGGACGGTTGTCGCAAAAAGGATATTTTCACATTCACACTTAAAATGCAGGGAACTATCGGTTACTTGGGACCTGAATACATCACAACTTGTCACCTGACTGATAGAAGTGATGTTTATAGCTTTGCCGTCGTCTTGTTGGAGCTTCTCACAAAAAAAGAAGGCAGTTTATCTAGAAGGACCAGAGGAGGATAGGAGTCTCGCATCAAGCTTTTGTAAAGCCAAGAAGGATGGGAGGTTCCTAGAAATTCTTGATGCTCAGGTGAGGGAAGAGCTTAAACCAGAGGTGCTTGAAAAGATTGGGAATTTGGTCATGCAATGTCTAAGCAAGAATAGGAATGAGAGGCCCAGAACCAAAATGACCGAAGTGGCTGAGGTTAGAAATGGCGAGAAGATTGCAGACGAATACAGTGGCTTGAGATGTGCACGAAAGAACCAGAGAGTTTGCTTTGAGATTTAGCTGACCTACACCCAGTGCATTTACAAACAAATGTATCTAGCAGCAAATTAGAAAATTAGTACAAACACTGCGTCAAAATTAAAGTTGGAAGTGGTACTGGTACTATCCTATCTCTTCGGTACCAGTGCCTTTTTTTTAATTATTACGTATATTGAAATTTGTCGGTTTATTTGAGAGTTATGAGATGATAAATAATTTTCTAATTTTTTTATCTTTGTCTATTTCAGGACTTGTCTGTTTCTTTATTGTTGCATTTACGTCTTTTTTAAAAAAGGGTGAAGCCAGTGAGCTTGTTTGCTATGATGTATCAATTGCACGATCCCAAAAATAGCAAACCGTTGTCAATCATTTATACAAACGAAAATAAAATAAAATAAAATAGATGGGATTCACTGATATTTCGAGATAGAAATACCTCAAGCGCTTAAACTAAATTAGCAATTTTAAAGACAATAAACTAAACAAAACTAAAATAAATTAGAAACATATTATCTATATTTTAACTATACATTTGCCTCAAATTTTATATTATATTATCCATATTTTAACTATACATTTGCCACCAATTTTATATTAAAGAAAAAGTGCAAGAGAAAATCAAAGCATTAAGTGTAGTTTTAAATCCGAATAGAAGCACCCATTGCTATCTTTGCATAAATTAAAGAAGCCTCCATATGAACAACAATTTTTAGGGAAAAATCCTCAGAAATATTCTATTATTACTATGATGAGTTGATGACTGACAGTAAAGCATATATTAAAAGCATGATTAAATACACGATTTAGAGTTAGCATCATTTAGATTTATTTCTCTAATTTTTGCTCCATATAATTAACTAATTTCGCTTCTGGCTAATTTGAACCTTCAGATTGAAGATTTGATTTTTAATTATTTTTTTTTCTAACCATCCGATTTGGCGATCCCTAACTTCTCTATTCTATTTTGTTATCTCCTCATCCAGTAATCCGACACCTTTCTCAAGTTCATTGTGTCTCTCTCCCTCCTCTGCCGCTCTGCGTGAACTCGCGAAGGAGGTCGTGTGGATCAGTGGATCCAGTTAAAGCTAGCGAGACGAGGTGAGGAGGTCTGGAGAGTACTGCATACAAATGGGGTATTTTAGTCATTGAAGAAATTTTGGTGGTGTTTTATCAATTTTATTTAAAGACTTAATGGGCTCTTTTGGACAAGGACTATATTCGACTGGACTGTTTTCATTTTTCTTGGTATTATTTACGACAAGTGCTCAAAAAAAAATATCAAAAGAATTATATACAGTTATTATGTGAATAAATAAGAAGAAAATATTTACCTACAAGTTGTTAAAGCAGGACTTTTGTTTGTTTTTCTCAATCCAGTGATGGCATATTTTAAGACAAAAAACATTAAATATACCTAGAGAAATTTTTTTTGCACAAAACTCACACCTTAAGCTAGTTAATTTTTTATATTGAGAATAAATTTATGTTTATCTTTCGTATTCGTAAGTTTTTGTCACCAATTACAAATCAAAGGGGCTTCTAACGTTGGTCCAGGCTAGAATGTCGTAGTAATTGAAAGATTTAATGCAGAAATGATAGCTGCAATTTGCAGTTTTATCATCGCTTGAACAAAATGAACATATAAATAAAACAATGTGAACATTTAATTAATCAAAATGAACACATACAGACAAATAAGTTCAATAAAAATGAGGTGAATATGTATATAATATCTGAACAACAATACAAAAAATAAAATTTAACTCATAATTAAATAAAATGAACACAGAAATAAATAAACTGGACAAATAAATAAATAAACTGAACAAATACAAATGCGATGACACGATGGTAGATAGTAATTTCCGAATAACTAGGCCTAAGTGGGATGGGCTTCCACTGGGCCTGTTCTTTAAGGCCCAAGTATGTATAGTCCATACTAGTATTCTCTACTTTTTTTCTCGTTTCCACCCTGATCGGAAGGTTCCAAACGGGACAAGAAAGGATTCGAAAGGAGTTGAGCGGAGAAGAAAGGATTAGACAAATTCCCGTTCCTGATCGGAAAGAACACAGACGAGAGCGTTTTGATTTGAGCGGAGACGCGATCTGTTCTATCCGTCGCCTAATCGAACGGTAGCGCTGAGAATCCCACCAAATTTCTTCAGTTTTGAAAGAATTTGGAAATGGGATTTGAGCTCGCCAAATTCCCTTCGACTCCGATTCCAAATCCCTTTCTCCCTCCTTCCGATCAGCGGAGTCTATAAATCGCAATTCCGATTCCGATTCCCTTCGTAAAAAAAAAGGGTTCCGATCAGGGTGGAATCCTTTCCTTTCCAGAGCGACTTGCATCTTTTCCCCACAAAGAAAGAAGTTCGCATCGTCTCTCTCTCTCTCTCTCTCTCTCTCTCTCGTAATACTTTTGATTAGACTGAGCTTGATCGAGAAAACATTTCATTAAAGAGTATAGTAGCCTTTGCAGATGCAGAAATTAGGCGAATTCAAGCTGCCTCCCTTCTTCAACTACCCTCCCTATTTCACGTAATTAATTTACTATCTCTATCTATATCTGTTTCTTAATTTTTGAGGCTCTTTTTGTAGCAATGAAACAATATAATTGGAAACCTTCTTTTGATCGTCAGACTGCAGCCTGTAAGAGAAACGCGTGAGAAGCAAGTGCAGCTCTGGAAGGATTTGATCCTTGATTTCTGTAGAAATCAAAAGATTTTCGTGATATCTCTGGAAGAAGATTTCCACCTATTTTCCAATCCTTCCATTGAAAGTATTACTTACCAACATTTTTCAAAATGATTATTTATTTTTTATTTTTGTCATTAGTATGGCTCATGGCAGTCAAATTTTGTACCAGTGTTGTACTATTTAGTATTCTGCTGTAATCAGTACCTAGCTTTTCTTTTGTTTTCATGTGGTTCAAATGTGCTTAGTTTGGAAATATCCAAAACCATACTATAATGATACCAGTACCCTGTTGGTTCAGTGCCAGAATTATTGTACTGGTGCATTTGAAATGTGTTAAAATTAGAATTTTGTTTATTTGATTTGTAGGATCTTTATCCCATGAAGCTAAGGTGGTATTTCTTTCTGCTTTGGTTACTAATGGTTAGTACTTGGTATATAAATGTTGCATCTCAAATTTAAAACATTTTCGTAAATTCGTAGTATCTTAATGATCTCTATTGAAATATTGTGCACAGGTCGTGCTGAGTGGATGGACAAAGGCCATAAGAAATGCCTAATACTTTGGATGAGGATTCAGGATTGGGCTGATTATATTCTCAGATTTGTATGTATTATTTTATTCTTGTAGTTAATCTGATTATTACCCATCAGAAAAGCTTGTATAAGGAGGTATTGGGACACCTGAACCAGTAAACCAGTATTGTCCTTGTTCTAGTAACTTTGTATGTTCTCATGAGTCTCACTATGATCTATGTCTGCTTGGGTTTTCCAATCGAATTATGGATTAAGTGGCAAATTAAAATGATTTGAAAGGTAGATGTCTCTCCAAATGGCACTGAATTTTAACCTGTCTCGCCCAATCCATGGAAGTTATACTTTGTTCCAGTCAAGTCACTCGTCACTACTTCAATCCAAAACAGATTGCTGACACACTGTTCAAATCACAAAAATACATTTACGTCAGCAAAACTATGGACACGTCAACCAAATGGTTACCCTCATCTGAAAAAATTGTTCATGCCTGACAAAGTGGTCCCTTTTATCGCACTGTTATTTTTAGTTAGGAGTGACCTAATTGGGACAAATTGGAAGGTCAATGGCCTGCGAGGTCAACTCAAAGCTGCAGTTACGAAGTTGTTACAAAAGATGAAGTTTTTTGACCTCCTACAAAAATTTCCAATTGATTATAATTAGTTTCCTTTACATATTGAATTACGTATGTGTTTAATTAGGTTAGAGAAAATGGGCTAGAAGACGGTGTCATGACGGTTGAAGATATTCGCTCAGGATTTGAAACCCGTGGAACTGGTAAACCCTAATCCCAAAGTTAGTCTTGTGCTTGTAGTTAACCTTTCAGGTCTGGTCTTGGTATGCATTTTCATGTTGAGGCATTGTACTTGTCAGCAGAATAACAATAATTCCTTAAATTATTCTTAGTTTGGGTCTTGTGACTGAAATTAGGGCAATTTGTAAATTTATGTTTTGTTTCACTTGATCTGCCTATGAGAAAAGAAGTGGGTGCTGATATGCACATAAGAGGTAAATAGGTAATATGTAAGAAAAGAAGTGGGTGCTGGCTTTAAATGCATTACCAAATTTATTAAAATGAATATATTTTTAAAAACATTTTCAGAACTTGCGGGAATTGATAGAGGTGTATTAATGCGTGCACTTAAGTTGCTTGAGCAGAAGGGCAAGGCAGTAATTTTTAAGGGGAGTTCAGCTGACGATGAAGGAGTCAAATTCTCTGCTTAATTTTGCCCCCTATGTATGACCTGGGTTTGGTACCAGCTTTTTTTGTATCACTCAGGTCAGGATTTCTGCTAGTGTGTACTGGTTTCTATTGGTCTGATGCAAACCTTGTTTATTTAATAGAATAGTAAAAAAAAATTTTAATTTCCTTTTTCATGTTTTGTACGTAATTTTTATCTCTTATAACCAACCTGATTTACCGGGAGTAATCAAATTCAGCCAGTATGATCTGGCACTTTTGTTTTGTATTTTGCAGCCGTTTGATTATTTGGATGTATAGGTCATTCTGTGTCTAATATGATCCTTGTCTCTGCACAAACCAAAACTTAGATGCCTTTGCATAGTGCATGTTGTTCTTTTTAACAAGTTATAATTCTTCTCTACACGAGCTGAGTTAGCGATTTGAAAATTTTATAATTAAATTCAGCATTTCTGTAACTAATTTCTTATTCTACTTGACCAAACTATGTGGTTGCACAGTTGTGCAAAAGAATGTTCTTCCATGAAAGAATTGAGTACCCCGTATCATACCTTGCACAACTGAGCGTGGCAAAATTCCACAGCTTCAATTCTTGATGCGAAATTAATTTGAACTTTGGAACGCTGACGTAAATGACCTACATTTGGATCAGAGAGTTTGTAATGATTCCGCATGCAGATTTCAAAGCCCTGGATGAATTGAAACCCAAACCTAATTACATAACCTATATTTGGTGGCAAATTCTACCATGGACAAAATTTTAACTAGACTTCAATCCAAATCATTCATTTAAAATTATAAACAGAGATGAATAATCTGGATTCAAATTTGATTTAAAATCTCTGTCCACCATAGAATTACCCATATTTGGTTCATGAAGAATCTTGTTAGCACTCACTTGGTAGCCGCTACCAAGCATATCTAAAAAAAAAAAGAATCTTGTTAGCACAGAGAAAAGAGAAAGGTGCAGCCAGCAGCCCAGTCCCCATTAGGAGGGATCCACATCCTCAGCAGCCGGATTTTGGCTGCTCCAAGCAGCCAAAATTTGTTTTTTTTAATATTTCAACATTTTAAAATTCAAATGTTGAATCCAAACCGTTGATCTTGTTCAATTTTACGGGCGATGCATTTTCATATAAGTTTTATGAAATTTAGAGTTGATTTGATACTAGATCAAGTGGTCAACAAATGAACGAATCTGGTTAACTATCACTGATTAATTCTAATACGTTCATAATTTGATCACTTAATCAAGTATCAAATCGACTCCAAATTTTATAAAACTTATATGGAAACACATCGCCCGTAAAATTGAACAAGATCAACGGTTTGGATTCAACATTTGAATTTTAAAATGTTGAAATATTAAAAAAATAAATTTTGGCTGCTTGGAGCAGCCAAAATCCGGCTGCTGAGGATGTGGATCCCCATTAGGAGGGATCGCTAAGAATGAAACCCTCGTTTAGTTAGCCACCTTCATTGACAATTAAGATGAAGAGCACACCTATAATTCAAACGTCGTTGACAAGTAAATAATTGCAATTAATGAAGGAAAGCCGGTTAAATATGGGCCGTAGAATTTAGTTCTGGGACCTATAATTGCAATTAATGGCACTTTAATGTTATAACTTCAGACTTGCTATCTATAAGAGTTATCAGTCAGTAGTTAATATCCACAGATCACGATAAAGCTTCGACAGTTCTCTCTTCACCAGTATATCAGCACCATCAGTCTATCAGTTCTGGTGCTTTAAATGTGACTCCAACTATACACATCTTTCATCTTTGCTGTGAAATTTGGCAAGCTATTGGCACAACAGCTAGGCCGAATGTTATTCAAGGTAAATAAATACGATTTAAATTTTTAGCTTCTCAGATTTAGACAATTTGTAAGACAAGCTGGTCAAGCTGCCAGAATCAGATTATGTTTAATTTACGTCTCTATTAATTTCAGCCATCAAGTTTTGCAAAAAAAAAAAAAAGTGCAGAGTTCACGCACCAGCATAAAATCAAGTGAAGCTTGCTCATTGAAAATTCCTTTTATCTTAACACAGTCATATTATGAGACAACATCGAAAATGATATGAATTCCCAACTTTCATCATCATCTATTAATAAAATTTAAAAAGACACCAAGCCCTCCTCCGAACAACCGAAAAACACAAAATTAAGTAACAAAAAAATAACAAATATAACAATAACGCCAACAAAAAAAGAACATATTACTACCACAAAAAGGGCAATACTCTAGCTAGAAGCTACTCCAAATTTCCCCTTAAAAACTAGCCACTAGTAGCTATCCAGCACCTAGGAATTAAAAACCTACATTTTCTTTCAACCTTGTGTTTCTTTTCCTCTTTAAGTATTCGACCAACCAAATTCACCATTTAGGATGATCCTGCTCTAGTTTTCCCTGATTCTGACGAACCGTGGTCACCAAAAATGCGAGTGCGGAAATCATTAACCATGAGGGGTAGTCCTTGACGAAGGGGGATCTTGGGCTCCCAGCCAAGCTGCTCCTTGGCGCGTGAGATGTCAGGCTTACGCTTGTGCGGGTCATCCTCAGTGTTTGGCCTGAACTCAATTTTTGCATTCGGGTCGATTGTGTCTTGTACCACCTTGGCCAACTCCAGCATGGTGAACTCACCTGGGTTACCCAAGTTGAATGGGCCCACATGCTCACCTTCCATCAGCCTCATCAATCCTTCCACCTGTTTATATTTTAACAGTATGTTAATACATGTGAATTTTTATTTGTGATTTCTTTTACATGCTTTCTTTTTTTCCCCTTAAAAGTAATGATATCTGGTTTCAAAAAATAATTGCCCAGGCATGTCACTGATTTATACAGTACTATAGATGATCGTTACTCGCTTCAAGCATAGTAAAGCAACACCGACTAAACCAAAAGAGGGAAAATAGAAATTGTTTGTCACTAGTAAATAGTAATCCTGAAAATACCGGCATAAGATCCTATAAATATAAAAAAGTTTCATTAGAAGTTGTTTGACAGGAACAGGCATAAACACTTTCAAGCTGCATTGGCTTCAAACAATACTAAATAAATGATGACACGTGTACGAATCTTAAAAGATGACACGTGGTTGTAACTAATTGAGGAATAACTATTTTTAATCGTTAGGTGGGACCAATACGATATTATGATATAAAAATTAATTGTGGTGCCAAAAAATGGTACCAACCCAGTGTGTCTCAACAGCAGCATTTATTACTTAAGTCATGTTTGGTATGGACCAACGTAACAACCCAGAAGAGGTACTTTGGTACCACTCTGGAGTTGAATATTAGTATCTACATAAGCTAAGTATTGACTAATTTGAAAAATATAAGTAGATATTTCACTCTTTGAATTTGATTTAATGTGTTTAATTAGTATTAGTAAATTGAATGGTCCTAGAATTAGATAACGAGATCTCCTGAGCCAGGTTTACAAACACCAAATTTAGCCAATAAATGCCCCGAGGCCCCCAACTTGGTAGGACTGCACCTGACTTTTTAAATAGAGACAGTACCCGTGCACATGACGATTGGTACCTCACAAATGTAAGTCTAAATAGTCCGAAAAATAGACCAACTCCGAGCACCCATGTGAAAAATTGGTTCAACTAAAAAGGCAAAATGCCAGACTGCTAACGAACTTGAAACTTGCATGGGACGGCACAAAGATGCACATGGTCCAAACAAGCTTCTCTTGCCAACTACATGAATCTTCCTAGTCCCTAGATCCAAACTAGTACTGTATAAAATTGTTAAGATATGCAAACACTGTGTGGATATCCTCTGGAATAATTCTGGAAGCAATTTCACAAAATTAAAGCACCTCAGGTAAATTAGAATTGTCTGGTATAATACAGACGATACAAATTGTGTCTCAAGTGAATGAGCCAAAATTTGTCATTATCTTATATTTTTACTATAATTCGTAATTTTGCCAACAATTGCAGAGAAGAACCTCATCAATTATTACATGGATTATGTAATGAAATATGGTTTTAGCTCCTCTCCAATTATGCATGTGAGGTGCACATTATACCAAAGGATGATCTGGTTGGTGCAATGTTGTTGTATCTTGACAACGCTATGCAACTTAATTTTTGTACAATGTTTACCCGTGCAAATGTTTAACCTATCAATGCGGACCGACTCTAAAAACGAACTAAGACTTGAAGAGCTGCCAAGTCACCGTATCATTCGCAACTGTAAAGTACAATAATGGAAAATAATTTGCTACACAACCCAACGGACCCACCCCACCAAATCCTAGAAGACAAAAAAAGAAAAAGAAGAAAAATAAAGGAAAAGGGGTACGTAGGGAAAGCAAAAGAAAGCTCACCAGGTCAGAGACGTACTGAAAACTCCTAGTTTGCTTTCCATCTCCATACACTGTCATTGGCTCCTTCCTCAGCGCCTATTATTATTCATCACAAGTCACAACAAAAATTAAATAAACTTAACTCAGTAAATTTTAATTAATTGATAATATTGAAATATTTCAAAAATTATTTGCGTTGACCAAAACATGTGCACTTTACTACATAGAAGGACTAAATGATAAACAATCTTTTTAAGTTCTTCTGATCGGATCTGTGATTTCAAAGAGATGCGTGGAATTGCAAAAGTAGAAAAAGTCAATAAATAAATAAATAATAAATAATAGAAGATGCTAGCTCCAAAAACAGCTCCGCATAAGAGGAAGGCGTTACCTGAGCGACAAAGTTGCTGACCACGCGGCCGTCATCTATGCACATGCGCGGTCCATAGGTGTTGAAAATCCTCGCAATTCTCACCTATTACATTTTTTTTTTAAGTTTCCCAGCAACCAATTAATTACTTTCTGAACTAGTAGATTGCTAAAACAATACAGCTAATTAGAAGCTCAAAAGATTATACAATACAATAATTGAGTCAATTCAATTAAATGGTTACCTCTAAGTTGGCGCCACGATGGTAGTCCATGGTCAACGTCTCCGCGGTACGCTTACCCTCGTCGTAGCAACTCCTCACACCTGTATTCACATTTTTATGCGACCGCTTGTAATAATTAGTAACTTGTTTTGTTTTTTATTACCTTGGAAATTAACCATTTCTACACTGATTTCTGTGCGGGGCCTGGAACGGACAACGGTACGCATTTCTCGGGAGGAAAAATATATTATTTTATGGTTACAACAAACTTTTGCGCTAAAACCCCCAACATTTTTCTAATTATAGATTACACTAAAGTCAAAGGAGTGAAAAACTAAATTCAAAAAACTTTTTGACTGTCTATGGATAGTTAGGTAATTAAATTAGCTAGTAGCCGTAGTCCGTCTGCCACTTTATATCTGGCTTTAATTTTAAACCTTTTCTTGAGCCTCCAAAAAAGGAAAAAACTTTCCTTGAAAGGGTAAGAAACCATGAAATTCACACCGGACTCCAACCTTTTGTTTATTTTACAGGAAAAGTAAAAGTAAATCTAACCATTTAATTATAATAACAAAAGTTGTATTGAATCATTCTTTTTGCTGGTAAAAGTTTAAATAAAAATAAACAATTATTACGTACCAATAGGATTGACATTGCCCCAGTAGGTTTCGACCTGAGGATGCTGTAACGGGTCGCCATAGACCTCGCTGGTACTGGTCAAAAGAAACCTTGCACCGACCCGCTTCGCCAAACCAAGCATGTTGAGTGTTCCAACCACATTTGTCTTGTGCGCACGCCAAATATTCGAGTTAAGGAGGCCCCACAGTGAAAAACGATCCCAAAATAATCCAATTTGAAAAAGAAAAATTAAACCAAAAACGCTCTAAAAAGCTGCTTTGGATCTGTTTAGAGCATAAACTAAGAGCAACTTGAGAAAACTCAGAAAAGTAAAAATACAAACAGAAACAGAAAGAGAAACAAACACACGCACCTCCCTCAGTTCTTCCCACCAAATCCCATTCTAATATTCTTACCAAATTTCTGATAAAAGAATCAAATCAAATCAAATCAAATTCAAGAACAGAAAAGGAATCGAAAAAGGATATGATTGTCTTGACGGGATTGAATTTGTAATGCACAGGCGAAGCCGGGCAGGCGAGATGGTAGATCTGATCGACCTCCAACAGGATCGGCTCGACGACATCGTGCCGAATCATTTCAAAATTCGGATTGCCGTAATGGTGCATCACGTTCTCCTTCCTCCCGGTGAAGAAGTTATCGACCACGATCACACTGTCGCCTCTCTCGATCAACCGATCCACCAAATGGCTTCCGACGAACCCCGCTCCACCGGTCACGAGAATCCGCAACCCCTTTTGCTTCAGCCCCAAGGGGATCTTGCCGCCGACGAAGGTGCGTTCGTACGTAGAGCGGTGGACCAGGTCCAAGGAGGAACCACCGTGCGAGGAGAGATCAGTCATGGCGTGGTAAGCGAGTGGATCGGCATGATCTGATACCTGCGCATCCGATTTGGGAGCGAGGAGGAAGACGAGTGTTGTGAGAAACATACCGAGAAGAGCGAAGAGAAGTCTCTGTTCGGAGAGGAGGTATCGGATGGGACGAGAGAGCCATGGAAGACGCTTCTGACCCTTGGGAGAGTAACTGGAGGCCTCCTGTTGCTGAGAATTGAGGCCGCGGTAGATGAGCTCGGAGCTCATGGTGGGATCTCGAAAGAGAGAAAGAATGGCAGTCGATTAGAAGGAGAAGGAGAAGGAGAAAAGAGGAGAGGGACTGGAATGCAAAAATTGAGATTCGTCAGGGGGTTATGTTGATATAAGAATAAGAGAGAGCCCCGCCAGGACAGAGTTCGGAGTGAATTGTGGCCGCTACGAGAAAATTGTGGTCGGGTGATGGAGGTCTATATTAAGGAGAAAGAGAATCGCGGTCTGGTCACTCGCGGGTGAAGGTTGAGTTTAAGCTGCTCCGATGGTTCTAGCCGCGTGATTTGTTTATTTCGATTGGTTGACTTTTTGTGGGAATTTCGAGGACGGATTTACCCCGTTTGTTACGGGGATCTCGGAGATAACGGAAGGGTGTTTGTGGAATCTTCACAAAGTATTTTTTTTAGAGAGGCCAGGAATGAAATTTCACATGAAGCGGGAATCATGTTAATTTTTATCTTGATAGATTTTATCATATAGAGAGGTAGGTATTTTACGCAGTTATGGAATTATAATAGTATTTACAATGTCATCAAATCCTCTATTTAATAATTTTTACATTTGGTGAAACCCGGAAATTGGACTGAGAATGCAAAGACTTTTAGTGTTTAATTACTTTACAAACAGAGCTTTGTTCTATTCTAAAATTCTACAATTTTGAATCTTATTAATTATTTTCAAAGAATAACAATTTCATTAATTAGTTTTGTATGAACACTTTTTACATTTATTTAAACATTTTTTTTCAGGAAGCATGAAGTCTGTTAGGATGATAAGCGTAGGTGATTGACGTCCTTAAGATGCCGGCTCAGTTAAGTATATTTCATCATATTATATTTTGCTATGTGTTTTTTAGGTTATAATAGAAAATTTAAACTAAATCCGAAGAAATTCTCACGTAAAATATTTTCACTCTACATTTTATCGTTTTGACTTATTAAATTAGCTTTTAATAGTAATCACATAGTTAGTTGAAACAGAGTGGATATTATCCGTTAATATCGATCCTTTTGACATTTGGTCAAATATTTATACAAATTACAAACTTTTTAGGATCCATATCTACACTATTCAATTTATCACCTCCAACGCATAATTGTCCATATAAAATTTGTAGCTGAAAAATTAAAATATAAATACGAATTATTAATTGTTTAAAATGTAAAAAAAATAGATTTATAATTTCTAACAGATTGACATAAAATTATTTCGCAACGTCTTATACTACAATAAATGGTTTTGACCTATCTAAAATTCAACTTTCTTTTATTTGACCTTTGTGTGAATTTTTTTATACTTTTTATGTATAAAGCAAATAAAATTTGAAGTTTTTTTTATCTATATATCTATATATAATTCAAAAGTATGTTAAATTCTAAATAGACTTAGTTTGTTTAAGTTTACTATCACATAGAAATCCTTTCTGTCATTCGACACTAAATCATCTTGTCGATAATCTATTAAATACAAAAATTTTATAACAAAAAGCCTTTTGGTTTGCATCTCTCTTAACGGTAAAATGTGATGGGGTTTTTTTATGCTTCTGATTCATTGGATGGAAAGTCCGGGTTTCTGTAATTTGTTTCTTTCTATAAAATTATTTTGCACCAAAATATAATAACTGATTGGTCTAAGTTTTGAAAAAAAAATAATAATAAAATTCTGCGAGACAAGCAGGCTAATGAGAGAGCACTAACCTTCTTGGAATGTTCACCAAGGGATGTTACCTGCTCGGGTATAAACCGGATCGGAACCGACCTTAGTAATTAATTAATCAATTTGTATTTCATTAAAATAATGATTATTATTACAATTATTTTATTTTTATTTGTACAGTTTTCAGTTTAATTTTTTATTGCAAAATAAAAAATAATGATATAACCAAGTGCTGAAGTGCGTAGTCCTAATTGACCAGAAACCATTTAATTACAATCATTAAAATTCATTAATATCTTAATTACTACTAAATCAATTAAGTGCTAAAGGTTGGGATTTTCCATTTTGTTGTTATTTTATTTATTTATTTTTTTTTTGAACTAGGAGTCTGTATTTTAACTTGTACTATCTAATTAAAATAAACATGCTACATTAATTTGTCGAAGAACATAATTGAATTGAATTAGAAGCTAGATTGGGCGTTTGTGAACGGCTTAGTATCGATGTCTAGATGCAATGAATATCATCAAGTATTATTTTATGAAAAAAAAAAATAACAGCATGAGATTTTATGTTTCATTGATGAACAACAAGGAATCTATTTTTTCAATTCTTGTTATTGTCTTTTGGACTTTTGTAGAAATATTCTTATTGTGAAATGAAAGGCCACAGGATCATGTTTTGCTTGTTAAATTTCGCGTTATTGTTTTCGATTGCAAATTTTATGTTAAAGGGCTGATAACAATCACATAAATTAATTGATAACAATCCAAAAAAAAAAAAAAAGGTCAATTCACCGTTGAAAATTCGAAGAGTTAAGATGTATAGGCTTGTTGGGTCAGCAAAGATATTTACATAATAGAATACTATTGTTCTCACATTAGTGGAGACTTTTATTAGATCATTGAATGCATCCAATAACTATATTCAATTTTTTTCTTAAGAAGTTTGACGATCGAGGTTGCCTGAACGTGGGGACCATAGGGAAAAGGGTCGACGATCTTTTTATTTTTCATTAACTAATTATATCGCCTTATTTCTTTGATTACATTTTAACTTACCTAATTAACCACACTATATTTGTTCTAGTACTTCTTATAATAAAAATACAATAATTTAGATGAAAAGTGGCAGTTGATATCATTTATCATATGAAACAACTTGTTTTGTGCATACAACATCATCCAGATAATTAATTCATGTACAGATATCATCGCCAAGGGCGATTTAATATTTTACGTCTCATCATGTCAAGACACTTAGACACATTTTAATTTATACAGGCTTCCAAAATTATTTCATCACCATCATATTGAGCATGAGCTATTTAATAAAACACCTTTAAAGGTTTTCGCTGAGATACATATTCCAAGAACTAAGACGGGACTTCTCTAATTAATCGATCTTTGATAATAAATGTCGTCCCTTGAACAATAATAATGTATCTAAATACTTTCGTAGGTTCCTGTTTGATTTATTCCTTTTGAAGCTGCACCGTTAAAATTTTGAAAATATTTGTTGAATGGTCAAATAATTTTGGAACTTCACCAAATTTAATATGCATTATTTCTAATTATTAAAACTATTATATACGTACATTTTCAGCTTCTATTTGACCCAACATGATAAACTACCAAGTGAATATATGATGAAAACATGCAATTGGAATTTGTCCTTTGGGGAAGAGTTTTTTTATAAAAAGGAATATTAATGTCATTTTTGTAGTAATGCTCTGCTACGAGCAACAACTCCATTTTACTAAGACATGATTACGCAATGCACACTACAATCTCACTAGAGGAGTTTAAATGTCAAATATATTTGATTGATTGATTCTACTCTTTCAATAGTTTTACTTTTGTATTGCCTGTATTATCATATCAGTCATTAATATAATTGGTGTTTTATTATATTAATTTCAGAAAATATTTTATCTTTTTTAACGGATAAATTTTCAGTAACAACTAATGGAAAAGTTTGCCTAACAGTAAGTTAATTGTAAGAGCTTGAAGGAATCAAGCGAAGGTTCTTCTGAAAAGGAAAAGGAAAATGCTTAGGTGGACACTGCCTTGTCAGTTGGAACACATATTCTCCCCAAGTCAAATGATGGTTTGAAAATTATTGATTTGGAATGACAAAACCAAGCTCTCCTACTGAAATGGCTTTGGAAACTCTGGCACGATCCTAATTCTATTTGGTCCTCCACGATACAACTTTTGTACGGCACTTCTGACAACAACCTTTTGAATCCTTGTGCAGTTTCTTATGGCCTAGCAGATATCCTTCGCATTGCCCTTTTTTTCAATGTCTCTTATGTCCTATCTATTGGTAATAACAACCCAATGTGGAAATGGTTTGCAAACATACTCTTCTCGTCGTCCAGTGCGTATGATGTTCTTTCAAATACTGGTGTTCTTTCTAGATTTTATCCTTCATTATGGAATATCAAAACTCCACCGAAAGTCAAAAATTTCCTCTGGCTTTTACTTTTGGATCGTCTACTCACTCAACAAAATCTTCTAATCCGGAGTTGTGTTAGAGATATGTCCTAGAAGCCAATCAGTTGGTGGCTATTATATTAGTTTATGTTATTAATGATACTTGATCATTTGTTCCTAGAGTTTATTGTTGACAGATCATTCAGGTTGAGGATCTGAATTGTAGATCTCTGTGGATCATTCGTCAGAATGACAATAATATCTCTAAAGAGTCCATAATCTTGATAATTAACAAGGAACATTAATTATCATATAAGATTAGTATGAAAGTTAAGTGATGATTAAGTTCTACAAATCATGGGTAAGGAGTTATCGACTTAATTACATATGTATATGTTACTGGAACATAGTACAGGACATGACCCAATGAAATAAATATATGAATTGTGTTATGTGTCATTATTTATTTCATACGTGTTTGATTCTGAGTTTGAGATGGTTCAGTTTTTCCACATGAGGATAGGTTCTATAAATATCGTCTAACGCTGATTCCTGATAAGGGCTGCTATACGGACTTTATTTATGTTCTCTTGAATTGTGCGGGGAGAAACTGGTCATCAAGACAACCGTATGTCCCTCATTAGTTCACCTAGTGAGTGATGATATCTACTGGGCCCCTTGATGGAGTTGGATCGTATGCGCGCAACTAGGCGATCAACTCTAGATCAAGAAACGTATAATCTGCAAGAATGACACATTCCTATCTTGGATTATACAAGGATATCATGTGACATAGGAATCAAAACAATAAGATATTTTTTCTTATGCAGGATTGAAGTACTGTATTGGTACAGTATTTATTTATGCGAATTGGGAATCATAACGTGTTGCTAGATACCGCTTATGATTAATGGAAATAAATGGTGATTTATTTTCCATGGCCAACATAGCATAAATCCTCAAAGGGTCACACAAATAGGACTTTAACCATACGTGCATTATTTGTTTATTTGCAGTAGAGAGTACTGCGAATATATGATAAGTTGATTAATTAATTATATACCGTTATGAACCGTTATAATTAATTAACTCAAATGGATCATATAGAAATAATATAATGGATATGCTAATTCCAAATTAATTATTAATATGTTAATAATTAAGTTAGTTCAATGCACATTTATTATACTGAGCTAATTGGCCTTTTAGTTAATCAGTTAACTGAAAGCCCGATATGAGACGAATTAAAGGAGTGATTTAATGGGCCATTATATCATGTGGCCTGACCCACATGAGGGCTGAAAATTTCAGCCATGATAGGGGCAATTTCGTCCAGGAGAAAATAGGAAGAGAGAAACTTAATTATGGAAACGTTCCATATATATATTGATTGTTTCTTTGGGAACAAGTCAGCACAAACCCTAGCAATATTCTCTCTCTTCCTCTCTAGGCCGCAATACTATTTACGGTTACTGTTCATCAAGAGAGAAAAATAGTTTTCTCTCATTGATAGCTCTCTTTTAATTGCTCTCTTAGCTCATGCGTTGAGCGATTCTCCTTCCAGTTAAACAGCTAATCGTGCGAAGGAAATCAAAAGGGAATTAGCTATCGTCTCGGACAAGCTAGCACTTGTCTTGAGACTTTGGTTAATCTTCTAGGTGGACTCGAGGCAACCGGAGGCAGTCAAGAGGGTGACGAGCACGCCACCGACTCCAAGAGATTGGATTCAAGCCTTCCGAATACGATTTCGGAAGAGGTAACCTCCTAAGCTTCTCCCTTTATATGTTAAATGACTTGAATAACTAGATCCATTTTTTCGTGCGTTTTAGTTGCTTGTTAAATGTTAATAAAAATTAAATTGCACATGGACTTGAGTTCCTAACAGGTTGGCCTTCCTCTTCTGCATGCCCCAGTTGCAGTCATGGCCCAGTTGAAACGACTAATCACCTATTTTTGCACTGTCAGTTCTTTATTAATGTTTGGTCTTCACTCCAGATTCGCTTCAGACTTCCGATCCTAGATCTAACACTTAATTGCTCGGACTTTTGGCTATCAAATAGGGGTCATGGAATACAAAATTGGAATATCATTTGGGCGGCAACCTCCTGGAACTTATGGAAGACGCGGAATAAATGGATCTTCGAAGGTGCTGACACTCCCGTTGAATTATTACTCAAGGCTATTTCGGATGATATTGACTTCTGGACAAATCATGCCTAGGACTTTCTAGTTTTTCTTTTCAATTTTTAAATTTTTTTTTTCCTTTTTCTTTGCTCTTCTGTACAGCTTTTCTTTTCTTAATCCTTGTAAATACTTTTTATTAGTATAAGTTAATTGTAATAACAACACTTCTTTTTTTTAAATATGCTTTTAAATTTTTTAATTCTCCAATCTGGGCATATATGACGTGCCCAAACTTTGGAATCCCCAAAACAACGTGGTCATCATGCCCCGTTTTTTGACTTAGAATAATTCATCTTAACCCAATTTTATTTTTAAAAAAATGGTAGTAAAAAATTAAAAGGATCTTCGTAGGCCACCGCACTGATCCAAGTTTCCATCGTCAATTTATTATTTTCCGTTAACCGTTATACTGTCCTGAGATATATTTTATTTTATTTTTTACTGTCGTCATTAAAGGCAAACATTACTATTGTTACCACCTCGTCTTGAATATTTACCCACAAAAAGATACATTTCTCAAAATCATCCATGTGAGGTTAATTTAAAAATATGTAAGATTGTTCTATTTGTAATTTTTAGGCCCCAAAATAGATAAAATCAGATTATTAATTTAGAATTACAGGCTGTAAGAAAAATAACTAGGGGGTGTATTTGGTATGGTTGCAAATATGTCTATTCGCGAATAGCTCTTATTCGTGCGAACCAAATGACCAACGAATAAGCATCAATTTATTTCCTTATTCTTATTCCGTCATTTTCTGAGAACAAGAAAAACGAATAAGGACTTGTCGAACAAGATTATTTCTTATTCAAAGTCACTTCCAAACACGCCTAAAATTTGTTGAAAATAAAGAACAAGTCCTTGTTCCTTATTCATGGAATCCACTCGGACCACTCCTCCCCTCCAACGCACACTCAGTTACACAAAATACATACTTATTCAGTTATTTGTTGTTCAGTATATAAATCTCTCTATTAATAAATGCATATACGTTAGTTTGAACTTTTACACACTTCATTCAAACTACATCTAAACTACACACTAAGCCATTATGAAATATAAATTTAAGCATTGATTTTAGTATAATTAAATTGGCTAATATAGTATAGAAGAGAATTAAAATGGTCCAGCATCCCCAATCATTTATTTGAATTTAATTGTCGTGTTCAGAATTTTGTTATAGGGGCAGCGCACTGTACCTTGAAAATGGGACAGCCTAGAGATTGTTATCTAGATTTTCTCAGGGACAAATGTCAGTGGGGCAGAGACATTTTATCAATTTAAACTGCTAATCAAGTGTAGATAATTTTAATTTTTAATAACGATATGGTAGTAAACTAAGTATATGCAAATATATTTTGTCCCTTCACAGCCAGAAGATCCAAAATTATTGCATGCGGAATATATATGATTTCCATGAATTAAATTCTTCCGGAGCAAATATTTTACGCCCAATCACATCACTTGAGCAAAACTTAAATGCTGTAAAAAACAACAATGACGTAGTAAACTATTTTAATGGTTAGCAAGTTGCCACACCAATATAGTTTTAACTATTATATAGTCCAGGAAACCTATAGTTTAAGTTCAATCAATTACCTCGAAGGAAACAAAAAGAAAAAAGATTAAATTTCGGGTTTGAGTAATGGTTTAGTCAATTTGATAAATGAACTACATGGAGGAGAAGAGTGCGTGTAGGAACTAGGTACCTGCCCAACTTTAATAGATTGATAGGAAAGAAATTATATATATATTTAAATTTTGAAGCATGAAGCACGTCCGTCGGTTTTACGACCTGATCAAAATGTTTTTTCGTGCGATTTCATTTCATTTCAATTGATTTCACAGGATTTCGTTGGATCAAATAATATAGGAATTTCAATCAAATGACATCAAATCCGTTCATTTTGATCAAGAATTAACCAATGAAATGAAATCCCATATTAAAAAAAATAGAATGTTGATCAGGGCCTTAAGTCCCAAAAAAATCTAATGGCTGGTGTATAGGGGTGTCAATTGTGGATAACGAAAACGGAATAGGTCATTTCGTCTACCGTTTCGTTAAGATCGTACAAAACTGTTATTTCGTTAATTGTTCCGTTTCATAAACGAAACAGTTTTTTGTTCCATTAACCATTCCGTTTTTATTTCCCATTAGAATTACCCATTTTTATGCTCCGTTCTCTGAAAACAGTATAATCACTCGTTCCGTTGATCATTTCGTTTAAAAAAGGACACAATTTTATATTTCGTTACTCGTTCCGTTTCAACCGAAACGTGACGGCATAACAGTAATTGGTTTCCGTCGACAGGCCTGCTTGTGTACGCGGTTAGCACAAATCTCCAAGGAGTCGGTGTAGGTATTCAACGATGTATGGCTGTCTATCATTGTACCCATATAAGAAAGGAACAATCAAACAACCTGAGTTTGCTGTATCTAGTGAAACATTCACACTTATCACGTCAATTAAAATTGTTTTTCGAACTTTGGAAAAAAAATGTTTTTTAATATACAGAAGTTAAATTTTTAAAAGAAGTTTTTTATAGAAAATATATTAGGTTCAGAAAATTTGAAGTCAACTGAATATCTTTTCGTAATTTAAAAACTCTGTAGTGGACTGGAAATTATATAAAGTTCTTGTGGAATAAGTAATTATATAAGGGTTACTTTCAACTAAGACACATCAAACATACTTTCTTTTCAATAAGAAAAGGTATGAGAACATTTGAACTGTCTGGTCAGAATAAATAACGTAAGAGATGCGATCAAATATTTGAGGATACTAATTTAGCATAACTAAAGAGTTTAAAATTTTAATCTGTTTATATTAGCAATTGACATGCTACTTTATTACAATTTATAAATTAATTTGAAGCTTCAGTATGATTACTTACATATATTGTACAACATTGTACAAATTAACTTCTCATTAGTAACATTGTACAACATTTCTGTAATAATAACTATTATAATAATTACCATAAATATAAATATAATAATAAGTATTATTAAAAAAGAACAGGATGGACCCTCAAAAAAAATAAAAAAGAACAGGATGTCCGCAAGTTTTGTTCGAGCATACAGGTAAAATTTAGGAGGAAGGGTCAGAGAAGGAGAGAAAAATAAGTTGGTGGGGACGGAAGAAAGCCTGGTATTTGACCATTTTCTATTTTGTATTTTAGTAATAAACTAACAATATGATTAGCACAAGGCCACCCAGATGGAACGCATGGGGTGCTGAATTTTTCTGCATTTTTTCCGTGTTCAAGCTCAAGCCTCATGTCATGGGAATGGGACCAGTTCCAAGAGTAGGTACCTGCGGCGCTTTCTGTCGAATATTCTAAAGTTTTTTATAGTTGTTATCTGTTAGACCATAAAAATTTTACTTTCTTAAATTATATTAAACGTTGTTATTAATACATATAAATTCAATAATTTCCTATCTTATTTTTTTGTAAAAAAAATTACCATAGCTTCTTCATCAAATAATCGATAATGATTCTATATAAGAACCAAAATTTAGTGCATTAGATAGTGTCTTGGTTTATGTTTTTGAGAAGAACAAAATTAATTAATCAGGGTTGAGAAATTTTAATCGTTATTTTCAAAATGAGTTAATTGGGAGTGAGAAAATTTATTTTTATTTAAGATATTCTTATATCCCTTGGAAGTGACATACACGATATAAGATCATTCCAAATTAAAAGGAGGCAAGTGCATGACTGTTGTTGTTCTGTCCCCGTCTTTAATTGAGTGTACGATATTAAAACTAGTCTTTGTTATCTCACCCACAATAGCATGATTTGGCATTACCTTAAATGGGAGTTTTTTTTTATTATTAACACTTTTATACTTATGAGGAATGTTCCAATGCTAACAATTTGGTTACCCAAATATCAATATTTTGCTATTTACTTATTTTTTTCAAATTTTAAGATTTAAACACAATTCCAAACCGTTGATCTTATTTAGTTTAATGAGCGATGCGTTTTCAGATAAATTTTGTAGATTTTGGAGTTTATCTGATACTCGATCAAGAGATAAAAAAAAAAATAAACGAACCTTGTTAATTATGATAAATTCGTTCTAATACTTTCATGTTTTAGCCTTTGATCGAGTATCAAATAAACTCTAAAATTTACAAAACTTATATGAAAACACATCGTCTGTTAAACTACATAAAATCAATGGTTTGGATTTAATGTTTAAATTTTTAAATTTTAAAAAATAACCAAATAGCAAAATATTAGCATGTGAGAAAAACTAAAATGTTTGGCATTGAAGCCTTTCTCTTTACGTATTATTACAACATCACTATTGGTAATTAGTATTCTTCATTCCTATGTGAGGTCAGGGGCACAACAATTATGTCAACAATTTTGAAATTAATAAGGAATGAGGACGGCTGACCATATTAAGAATTTTAATCTTTTTTATTTAAACTTTTATACTGCCGGAGCTTTTCTGTATATAATAAAGGTTCGTCTTTGCATTAAAAATTGTAAATATATCTATTTGATATGGGTGGAGTATTCTCCGTCCTTTTTTTAATTAATAATTCAATGACCCTATAGTATCACATTCGATGAAAACCAATGAATCATATTGCTTCATTGTTGAACTAATTAATTAAAATTTTGAAATAAAATATTGAAGAAAAATTTACAAACAAACGTAATTTCACGTGGCAGGTGCAGAAAGTCGTGCAACAAGCGTCGCTACAAGTCTTCATTTTTATTTTTTAAAATTATTATTATTATTATTATTTTGATTGCTTGTCGCTACAACTCTACAAAATACGACCCACGAACCTTACGTCCTTACGTTGTGGGTTTCGTCTCTTTTTCCTCAAATAAAAAAAAATAAAAAAGGAGGAAATTCTGGAGTGATTGTTTATATTAAATTTTTTGCTGTGCCTGCCAAGGGGTCCAACAATTTGAATAGCCTTTACAAACAATGATGAACACAGAAACAACCCCTCAACTAAATTAAATACGGCTGAAAATAATGAGCCATAAACGTTCAATATATAGAAAAAATATGATAGTTAGAGTGTCATCCTTTTGTAATGTTACAGGTCACAGTTTTAACTTTTCACTAATATTTATAAATTTAAAATTTATTTATCAAATTCAAATCGTTAATTAATCTTGTTAGTTGATCAATATATCAAAAAAAAAAAAACAAACAAACAAAAATGAACGCAATAGGATTAATAGGTCCTAGTTGACAAATTTTGTTTATTTTCTACCTCTCGATAGAATATCAAACAAACTTCGAAATTTACCAAAATTATATAAATAAGCATTAATAAAAATCACCAGTTCGGATTTCATAAATATAATTTAAAATTGTAAATACTTATAAAATTATTGTTGTACTAAACGTCTCTAAGTTTGTCGATTACAAAACAATATCATTTGGCATTTAACGATCTTCTTTGAGTTTTATAGGAAGAAGATGCAAAGTTTGAAGACTTAGATAAAAACTATGTGCAAAATCAAGATCAAGTATTTAGAGAGCTTATAGGCTAGTTTAGACTTTAATAGAAGGTTTACTTTAGTCCTTTTATCCTTGAAATAGTCTAGATAGCAGAAAAGCTCAAGAACTCAGCATCTTTCTCAGTTTCAGACCCAGTGCGTCGTGTAACGCAATATTGGATTACACAACGCACTAGTGAGTTGTGTAACGCAATATTGGGTTATATAACGTACCTGTTTGTGCAGAATTTTTCCTTTAGCAGAAACAGTGCGTTACACAACGCAACAGAAGGTCGTGTAACGCACTAGCTGCATCATACAACGCAATTTACGCGTCGTGCAACGCAATATCCTCAAGTCAAGCCAGAACGTTGTATAACGCACTGAAACGTTGTACAACCTTTCTTTGGTTTTTCTCTGGCCTTTTTTCACTCACTTTTCCTGATCATTTAATGTCATTTAATGTTGCGTTGCACAACGGGTGGTCCGCGTCGTATAACGCACCTGACAACTCAACGGATAGTTTATCCGTTTTGTTTTATTATAACGGTCGTCCAGTGCGTCGTACAACGCAATATTGGGTCGTGTAACGCACTAGCAACGGATAGCTCGTTTTGTTTGTTTTTTTTATAACGGCTATCTGTGGGTCGTGTAACGCAATATTGCGTTGTGTAACGCACAACAGTAAACTGAGTTGTTTTACAGCTTTTGATGAGCTCTATTTATATCCACCCCTTGTTCTCTCTCCCAAGAGAGCTTTGCTTTGCAAAAATTGATCAGAATAGAGCCTTTTGAGCACAGGGATACTCTCCCACTTGAGCTTTTCATAGCTAGACCATTTTGAGAGATTTAGTAGCCTCAAACACCACCGCCCCGACATTGTCGCTAGGTGTAGGTTGGAATAGGTTGAGAGCTCTTCTCCTTTGAGGCCGTTGTGCCATTTGAGTTAGGCCGATCCACCTCGAGTGTCCTTGTGACGAGGTGATTCGGTTCGAAGTTGTAGACCCGTTTTTATTGGAATTGAACGGAGCGCGCCCTTTCGTGGTAGCGAAACTCCCGGAGACGTACGACTAAGACTAGCCTTTCCTAGCGGGTCGGAACTCCGTAATCATACCAAGTGTTCAATTTCTCTCTCTCTCTCTCTCTTTATTATCTTGCTATACTTGAATTGCTTGTGTGCTTGCTTGTGTTGGGTACCAATTGAATTGTGTTAGGGTAGTTCATACCAAACCGGTCTAAAATCTTAATTGCTTCCGCTAAACCTTGGTTAAGCCGCCTCCTTTAGGGACAACAAAGTGGTATCAGAGCGGGAACCTCGATTAAGTTAGTCTTAATCTCGGTTTTCGGTCATGGCGGCTCGATTTGTAGAGAGACCGGATAAATTAGGCCAAAATTGTAGAAATTTCTCTTTTTGGAAGAGATGCATGGTGAACTACCTCAATATCTTAGGATATTGGCACATGGTAGAAAATCGGTATACCCCCCAATTTAGGCCAAATTCTACCGATTTGACTAAGAAGTCCCTTGATGACCGAAAGGACAATGATTGTGCGGTTAATGCCATATTAGCCTCGGTCCATGAATCAATTGGTGTAACCCTTAGTCGTTTTGAACTAGCACACGATATGTGGATGGCTCTCCTCACCCGTTATGAGGGAAATTCTCAAATTAGACACTCTAAATTGTATGAGTTGTACTCTCAATTTGAGAATTTCCACATAAAGGATGGTGAATCCATTGAGGATATGTACACTCGTCTTGTACAACTCCAAAATGAATTCACCGAAGGAGGTGAGCCCCTAACAAATGGCAAGATTGTAGGAAAGATGATGCGGGCTATGAGTGGAATGCACGAATGGGATGCTCATATCACTTCGCTTGAGACCATTATCCGAATGGATCATGAGTACACACCGGAGCAAATGTACACCGAACTTCGATGTGTGGAGGAGAAACTCAAACAACTCGCCAAACTAGGGAATCCTCCAAGAACCCTAGCCATGACATCCACGAGCAATCCCACCTCCACATCCTACTCTCAATCCTCCCATCGCCGATACCCACATCAAACACCCTTGAACCTCTACGAGCTTGATGAGGCAAGGCAAGAAGTGGTGATTGAGAAAATGTTTCGTGGGTTGCTCAAGCATGAGGAGAAGTTCAACAAGGAGAGAATAGCCCATGATGAACGGGAGTTGTGCTTTGTGTGCAATAAAGAAGGACATTCCATGCACAAGTGTCACAAACTTTTCCCTCAAGTGCAAAACCACAAGCTAAAACCTAAGCACAAGAAGGAAAAGAAGAAGGCTCAAGCCATGCATGCATTGTGGGATGTTGAATCCGAAACAAGCTCGTCCGACTCGGATTCTCATGAGGTGTATGCTATGGTGGCAAATGTGGAAGAGGTGGTATTCTCAACGGATGATGTGGAAGATGACTTCGTGAAGGACGTCCTCAACGAGTTCAATCAAGGAACAAGATTTGTTCATCCACTAATCCAAGCGCGTAAGGCACCACCACCTCCATCTCCACCGACTTCATCAAAATTGAGCTCTCCTAAGGTATATCTCCCTCTCAATGATTCTTTTAGCGATGATGATAGTGAGAGTGGTGATGAACCAACTAGTTCAACCAAATGTGTTGATTGTGATAGGTTGAATTCTATTCTTGATGCCACCCATGATGCCTTGGTTAGGAAAGCCGATACCATAGACATCCTAAAAGCTAAGGTAGATGAGCTTACTTCTAAGATGGGTGAGTATGAGGCTAAAATAAAGGAGCTTGAAAAACAACTTGAAAAACCGATTTTAGCTCAAGCCCCCAAAATTGATTTGAAAAATCTTTTCAAGGGCCAAAAGCCTCATGACAAGTCCGGTCTTGGTTACCAAAAGCCATATCAAACCAAGAAAAAGAACTTGTCACACAATAATGGGAAACAAGTTGCACAAAACGCACAATTTCAAAAACCTAGGAATTCTCGTGGTCATGCACATATGTACCAACGGAAACCTAGAAACACTAGAGTTCAAAACAAAAAGAATTTGCAAAATCAAAACAAGGAGGTTTTTGCTCCAAAGGCGTCCGATAAAATTTATTTTAGAGGACCCGATGGATGGTTTTATGAATTTAAAGAGCAACACTACTCTCAAAACCACAAGGCTCAATCTAATGAGCATCAAAAGAATGTTTCCCAACATTACCAAAAGGATCGCAACAAGAATTTCAAAGTCTCATCCACCGATCCTAAGAAGAAGGCCGAATACCTTAGAGCCCATTACTATTCTCATTTTGTCAAGGGTTCTACCATACCTAAGCCAACCAATGCATTTTGCAACTATTGTTGCCAAAATGGACATATCTCTTTGGAATGCAAACTTAGGAAACCAAATAGTGAGTCCAAAGGTAAATGGGTTCCAAAAGCTTGCACCTCTAGTGGTACAACTAATGGTATGGTAACCAATGTGGCCTAAATACCAAGTTTACCCCCGGTCTTATAAGCCAAACATTTAGGGGGAGCCTCTTTTATTTTTTGCATTTTTCTTTAAGAGGTTAAAAATTGGTCACACTACTTCATGTAGTGCCCTAAATTGGTTCTCCAATTCATTTTCTCCATATTTAAGGGGGAGCCATAAATTTAGGGGGAGCTTGTTACAATTGTTTCACCTTTTGTCGATTTACAAAAAGGGGGAGAATTGTAATAAAGCTTGTGAAATGCCAAAATTTAATCGCTTTACTAATGATATTGTTTTGCAAATCGTCAAAAGGGGGAGATTGTTGTACTAAACGTCTCTAAGTTTGTCGATTACAAAACAATATCATTTGGCATTTAACGATCTTCTTTGAGTTTTATAGGAAGAAAATGCAAAGTTTGAAGACTTAGATAAAAACTATGTGCAAAATCAAGATCAAGTATTTAGAGAGCTTATAGGCTAGTTTAGACTTTAATAGAAGGTTTACTTTAGTCCTTTTATCCTTGAAATAGTCTAGATAGCAGAAAAGCTCAAGAACTCAGCATCTTTCTCAGTTTCAGACCCAGTGCGTCGTGTAACGCAATATTGGATTACACAACGCACTAGTGAGTTGTGTAACGCAATATTGGGTTATATAACGTACCTGTTTGTGCAGAATTTTTCCTTTAGCAGAAACAGTGCGTTACACAACGCAACAGAAGGTCGTGTAACGCACTAGCTGCATCATACAACGCAATTTACGCGTCGTGCAACGCAATATCCTCAAGTCAAGCCAGAACGTTGTATAACGCACTGAAACGTTGTACAACCTTTCTTTGGTTTTTCTCTGGCCTTTTTTCACTCACTTTTCCTGATCATTTAATGTCATTTAATGTTGCGTTGCACAACGGGTGGTCCGCGTCGTATAACGCACCTGACAACTCAACGGATAGTTTATCCGTTTTGTTTTATTATAACGGTCGTCCAGTGCGTCGTACAACGCAATATTGGGTCGTGTAACGCACTAGCAACGGATAGCTCGTTTTGTTTGTTTTTTTTATAACGGCTATCTGTGGGTCGTGTAACGCAATATTGCGTTGTGTAACGCACAACAGTAAACTGAGTTGTTTTACAGCTTTTGATGAGCTCTATTTATATCCACCCCTTGTTCTCTCTCCCAAGAGAGCTTTGCTTTGCAAAAATTGATCAGAATAGAGCCTTTTGAGCACAGGGATACTCTCCCACTTGAGCTTTTCATAGCTAGACCATTTTGAGAGATTTAGTAGCCTCAAACACCACCGCCCCGACATTGTCGCTAGGTGTAGGTTGGAATAGGTTGAGAGCTCTTCTCCTTTGAGGCCGTTGTGCCATTTGAGTTAGGCCGATCCACCTCGAGTGTCCTTGTGACGAGGTGATTCGGTTCGAAGTTGTAGACCCGTTTTTATTGGAATTGAACGGAGCGCGCCCTTTCGTGGTAGCGAAACTCCCGGAGACGTACGACTAAGACTAGCCTTTCCTAGCGGGTCGGAACTCCGTAATCATACCAAGTGTTCAATTTCTCTCTCTCTCTCTCTCTTTATTATCTTGCTATACTTGAATTGCTTGTGTGCTTGCTTGTGTTGGGTACCAATTGAATTGTGTTAGGGTAGTTCATACCAAACCGGTCTAAAATCTTAATTGCTTCCGCTAAACCTTGGTTAAGCCGCCTCCTTTAGGGACAACAATTATTAAATAAAAACCAAGATCATCCGACAAATTAAATTCAAATTTATAAGTAATTAAAATTATGACATTTTGTGACATCTAAAAGCAGTTCGATATTTTTCCTTCCACGGGTACAAATATATTTCGTTTAGGAACGCAGGAGTTAGAAGGGTTCGAGCGTCCATATTTTTATAAATGTGGATCCGTTTTCATTATTTATATAAGAAGTGGATATATATCAAACTTCTAAAATTGAATGAAAAATTTGTATTGACAATGTTACCATTTTTTTGTTTACAGCAACGGACGCCACAACTAGTCCATGACCACTCTTTTGTAGGTACAAGAAGGTTCTAATTTAATCCAAATTTTATTGTCATGAAAACCACGGGTATGTGCTGCCTCCTTAATTAAAGGTTAAATTGAATCAAATATACAGTTTATTATTTAAGGATGTATATTTGGAATATTTAATTTGAATTTTTACATAATGATATATACTCCATTATTATTATTTTTTTACATGGGTCATGCAGACTATATATAGTTGCAATTGATTAAAAATGCACGACTACATTTTATTCCAAGGATAATATGTGACATTTTCAAGCTTAACCCTGTGCACTAGAATTTGCCAAATTGATTACTATATGTTTGTTTCTCCTTTGATTTGAAGGGTCATATAGGGTTGGTACGAGTTGGTAACTAGAGAGACAATCTGTACGTCATTTTCCATCACTCTAATTAATCTCACAAATATGAAGGCAACTAACATGTGGCTTGCATGAGATCAATCATCGTTAAACGTATTAATTTTCCGTAATTTTGTTTCTAATTTGTCTTATATGGCACCAGCACCGGAAGCAAGTATAGCCAAAATAAGTTAAAATAAAAAAACTCACTAGAATAGTTTGACATTATTCAAGCACAAGATTTTAGCATGTCTTACCAATTTAATTTTATGCATTTTACAATTTGTCTAAATCAAGGTAGTTAATATGTCAAATCTAGTAATCGGAAAAGAGAAATATTTGTCATGCTCTTTGACTAATAATTGGATCCGACTTTTCCGACCGAGCCAGAAAGGTCAATTGGGTCACTCGTACTTCAATCATCTCCATTTCTCAAAACAATGTACACAACCGTGACTATCCGAGAGTAGAAACTTAGAAGCTAATAGAAACCTGTCTATCTCCAATTAATGGAGATGAATAGATGATAGCAAATATGACTAGCTGATGTCATGTCTGGTTTGGTCTATAGCCTAGTGTGACTCAGCTGTCCATTCAGAATGTCACATATTATGCAATTTGGTCCCACTTTGCCTTACCTACTTAAGCACCTAATTCAATGTTTTATTGATTGGAAGCAACATTGATTTCTTAACGTCGCTAAAAAAGCATGCGATTTGGTTAATTACAACTGTTCTCTCCATTCTACTTAACAATATGGATGGATGCGCATGCAACTTGCGAGTGACAAAATTTTTTTTTTTGCAAAATGCGGATAGTTAATTAAAATAAAAGCTACGCGCCTTTTTTAATGATTCAATTGTCTTTAATTGCATAAAGATCTCTTTTGCATTTACATTTCTAAATTAATAGGTTAAAAACTCATTTGCATAAATTAACAGTTTCCATTTGCCAATTGGAGTTTAAATGCTAAATTATTTTTCTCATAAAAAAATTAAAATACAATGTGACAATTTGTGGTGATAAATTAACTTGTCTGGTTGAAAGAATAAATTATCTCAAGCATTTGGCATGAAAGTTAAACTTAATCCACCTATTGTAAGTTAAAAATGTATTCCCCTATCACATAATTTAAACCAAAAATTTTTTTCCCAAAGAAGATTCAGTTACCTAAGAGTTGTTATAGAATATATGATCTATCAATGCATCAATATATAAGATGCACGTATTGAGAAAAATTGAATATTCTACACATGCATGTTCAAACGAAGAATCAATCATGAAAGAACTAAAAGACGGCTCCATTTTTCCTACAAATGGAGAGCAGACATCTTGATCTTGTTTGGAATCTTCTAAAATTTAATTCTAATTCTTTTTATCTCCAAAATAATAATAATAATAATAATAATAATAATAATAATAATAATAATAATAATAATAATGTATTATTGAAAATTGATGGATAATTGGATACAAATCGTTTTTTTTTTAGATAACCTAGCAGCGGCTGCTAAGCAAGATCGATACAAATCTTATATACTGTTTATGAAAAGAGAGGTGCCTTGTGGAGTTGTGGGAATTTGCTAGCGGCTAGATGCTTGATTGATATATTACAACTATTCAAGTTGTATGGTGTTAGGTTGATACTATACGAATTTTAGAGGAAGCATACATAATGTTTTGTACCGTTTGAAGGAGCCCAAAGCATACGTGACAGGATGTTGCATTAGAAACAGATGCTGATTTGTCTCTACACTAATTTGTCTTTTCTCGTATATAAAGAGATAAAAAACACCATAATTTGATTCAAGAAAAAAATATGACTTGTCCTATATTGTTTCCAAGTCTTGTGCATTAACAAAATTTATTATATTATTTTTTCTTTTGGAAGGCCGACGATTTTTAGTTAAATAAAAGGATTTTATAGTGTGAAAACCCATAACAGCGAAATTACACTTCCAGGAATCTAGTAAAAAAAAATTACGCTCATTGGATGGCAAATTGACAAAATCAATCTAGTTCCAAATAATAGTCATGTTGTTTACACTTTACAATAGATTCTATTACTCAAAAAAAAAAAAAACAATAGATTTTGAAAATTATGTTTCGCGATGTGGCCTCAGCCAAAAGGAAACATCTACTTTTTCCTTTAAAAAAACAAATCAGATTGAAGGGAAAGTGATATACACTGCATGTGTGTATGTTTGGGAAAATGGGTGGTAAATTAATGGCCGTAGTATTGATTTCCATTTTGGTTATCTGGTCAATTCACATGTACTTAATGCTTGATTTATATACGGTTGAATGCCCTCAATAGCAAATCAGAATTCATCTTCGACTTAAAACAAATAATTTCGCCTTTTGTTGTCAGATCTTTATCTCATATTAATTCGGAAAAAGTCTCTTTAACAGCAAAATATTGGCGTGTATAGGTAATATGCTCTTGTTTTGGGGATGCCATGTAGACATCCATGTGCTTTTTAATTATTATTGAATACTATGAACCATGTAGTAGCAAGTATAACAACCTTTTAAAGTATTATAATAGTGGGAAGCATAACAACCTTGAGAGATATGTTTAAGCAGCATGTGTGTTACACCCAAGCAAGCATCACTTTTCTTTTATTATTGACTCACCTGGTAGACACTGGTGTGTTGTGTTCAAAGTGTCGGTGGTTCTCAATTTTGCATCTACGCTAGCTGCTTGAGAAGTTTGAATATTAAAGTGTGAATCTGTATATTATATTTTATATAATTATATGCATATTCATATATTCATATTTAGCATCTGCCAAATTTTGATGACCACTGGCTAGAAGTTAATAAAATAATATGAGAAAATTCGGTGCCGTAAGGTTCCACTAGTTGTTATAATGGTCTGTTTTATTAGTACATTTTAAATTACAAAACTTCATGGTCAAATTCATGACGTTAGTTTTATCTCTTTTCATATTGAATTTATCAAATAAAATTTGTAATTTCATTCATAAAATAAATGAATTATGTTTGATGTGTTGTAGTATGAGCACGCTTAAAGCGAACTGAACAGATGATCGAGACAAATTTACCCTTATTTTATGACATTAATCTCCAGTGTCCACGTGTCAGTAATGTCTCTATCGTAATACAAACTACAGAAAAATTATTTCGACTGTGTAATGTAATCTAAATGCAACTAAATTCGGTATAATTAGCTAATACCCTTACCATGCCCCTCAAGATGGGCTAAAACAATAGAATTAGGTTCACTTTTATTTTTGAGCTACATTTGTTGCATGTTGCCAAACCAGAGACCCGAGTAACCAACAAAAGTAACCCCCTTACAAATATTTCTTACAAACAGATGGGCCTATAAGGCTATAACTACCCATAAAACCTCACATAAGGCCCAACATTAAATCAGCCTGTATGTATGGCCCAATTTCTTCTGATATAAATCTTCCAATTGATATCGAAAACTTACAAGTCATATTTAGACCTGTCAATATTCCACCGTTTCGAACGTTTAGAACGGATTCCGTTTTCAAAAATGGAACGAAAACAGAACAGATTATTATACCATTTTACCGAATCGGAACACGTAAATGAAAAATTATAATGGAAATTGAAAAACGGAATGGAAACAGAACAGAAAACTATTTCATTTACCGAAACGAAACAGAAACGGAAGAGTGATTTCGTTCCGGTACTCAAACGGAACAGCCTTGTTTCGTGCCCGTTTCGCACGTTTGACAGCTATAGTCATATTATATAAGCGCAAACACAGCTTCGTTTTTTCGTTAACATAAAAAAGAATAATAAACCACACATTAAAACGAAAGAATATACATCTTACGGAGAACAACTACGTTGTCACTCTTGCTGTGTCTTTTTTTCCCTTTTTCATAATGTATTCTCAAAATCACAAAAAAAAAAAAAATTGAAAAAAGAAGAAGAAAACTAATGTTGTAAACCATTACACAGATATGCTTCTCTCTGTACTGCAAAGAGTCTTTATACTTGTGAAATATAACATCATTCGAGGAAACTAATTTGCATACTGTTCGGCTGATGAGTTAGACCCGCTGTGGTGATGGTCGTAGTATTCCACTGCAGCAGCTCCTGCCAGAGCGGCCAGTGTAAGGGCTTGTGCATGCAATCTTTTCACACAAACAGAAAATGTTAGTTTGAATTAATTGAAAAGTCCTGAACAAATTCTATCGTTGATCTTGAAAGGAAGACAGCCCCGTCTTAGGAAATGTTGGGTACCTAGGGTCCTTAATGAGTTTTCATATAGGCTTTGATCAAAATGAATTACGCATGAGATTTCATTTGATTAAAATTTATTTCTCAAAATTTTGTTGGATCTAATAACATAGAAATTCCAATCAAATGAAATCAAATTCATTTATTCCGATCAAAGAATTTCAATAATATAGGCATTCCATGGAATTCCTATGGAAAAAGAACTTACTTTAATCAGGGCCTAAAATTTTTCTTGTTCGAATAGCATGTTGAAAAGAGGGGGAAAAGTCATGTAATTTCGAATTTTACGATTTTCTGTTTTGGTTTTTCTAAATGTTACTCCTCTAGTATTTGGTACTCTTTCCATTGTCTAATGAAATGAAAAGGGGCCCAGAAAATTTCTGAAATTGGTTATACTGAGGACAACCATGAATACTTTGGTAAAGTCATGAACAGTTTTCCGAATATTTAATTTACAATAATTTTTTTCCGCATTTAATTTGAAGAATATATATACATAACTTGGATAATGAAGCAAAACAAATGCTGGTTCTGATTGAATGTTAATTCTGATTCCATTAATTTCTTTATGTGCTCTCTAAGTTCTAATTACCATTTGAAGATATAGAGAAGTTTGGCAACTACCTAAATTCAGGGGAAAAATCTGATCTGGCAAAATATAGACTATTTAATTCCTCCTAAAGTTGAAATCAGGTATGGCCCAGTTAAGTGAATAATTCTTTACCAGTTCGGTACAGAAGCTGGATTTCTAAGAGCAATCAACATAGAAACCCAGATCAAATTGAAACTAACAAAAGAACAGTAACAATTAAATCAATGAAAGAGAAATCGAACCTAGCATGGATGATTTTCACACTTGGTTTCATGCTTGCACGTGTCCAGTTGTAAGCAATTGAGGTACCAATTCCAGTCAACCACAGCGATCCTTCACAAATTCAAAGAATTTAAGCAAAAGGTGAGTCAGAATTCCCAAACAAACCAATAAAGATTACAAATTAAGAGATATATTGGGGGAAGAATCATACCAACGGCACGAAGTTTGTGCTCCACAACCCATTTCCTCATCGATTCCAAGCTGGTTTGGCCATTACTTTGCTCCATTTTTTTAGTTTTCTTTTCTTTACGAAACAAAAGGCAATTTGGAATTTTGAAGCTGAAGAAGGTAAAGAAGAAAGTGCACTGGAGAAGAGAGAATGAAATGGGGAATATATAGCTGCCCATTACTGAATGTTAGGCACGTGCCTAATGGTGTGAAAGGAATAAGTGTTGTGAATGCTGTTCTCTCATTTAATGCTTGCACCGAGGATAAATAAAGGGTGTGTTTGGTTGCTTTTGAATAAGTCTTATTCCGAATAAGGCTTATTCGGGATGATAACAAACGTGTTTTGAATAAGCCTTATTCCGAATAAGGACTTAGTCAAAACCTTATTCTTATTCGACCCCATAGATGGAATTAGCCCTTATTCCGAATAAGAGGAGAGATGAGAGAGGAGAGAGGAGAGAGAAAAGCTTATTCCAAATCTTGAATAAGCTATTCGGATGTGTTGCCAAACACACCCAAAGTAGATTAGAATTGGCATAGTTCAAAAGTTAAATTAAATTTCAAAATAAATTATATGACATAGTCATGTTGAAAGAAATAATTTGAATTATTATATTTTGGAAATAATATAATAGATTAAGAATATAATTATATATTTAAATCTTGTAATTGATAATTATAACAAGGTCCATAAAATAAGATACGAAATCTAATAGACTTCTAATATTGATCTCTCTTTATATCTTCAACTGAAAATATAATAGTATGTTCATATTAGCATAACTTATATTTATACATTTGAGAAATCGAAGAAATAACCAAATGAACATTAATTTCTCATATATATATTATACTTGTGTTGGAAGTTGGAAGTTAGAACGAACATAATTTTTTTTTTTAGTTATATTAATTCCAATCCAAATGAACATATCTGATAGTTCGAATTGAATATGGATTTGAATAGTATTGAAATATTATAATCTGGTTTAAGTATTTGTAGTGAAAAGGCAGCCGCACAATTGAGAAATTGTGCTTCACGTCTAAGAATAAATTTACACTGTGTCCAGGTTAAAACGAAGGTTTATTGGAAAATAATAAATATAAAAATAAGGAGAAAAAAAAAAAGCGAAAAACGGAAGGAACTAGGAAGAGGTCCGGCGGCGTGTGGTGCCAGCTCAGTTCAGCGAAATTTAAACTCAACCTTCAATAAAAAAACTCCCCACGGGGTGATTTTTCAAAAAAAAAAAAAAAAAAAAAAAATTTTAACTCAACCTTACACGCCGATGCACACGTCACACCATCAAAATGCAGATCAAATCAGCAACAATTGGGGTTGTAGGAATTCATCCTGCAACATGCATATAAGGCGGACACGTTTACAGATGACACGATTAAAGAGAAATGCTCGGATCTCCCATGGTCAAAATCAATATGGTATAATATGAAGTTTTTTCCTGTTCGGTGATGACTTATAGATTGTTGTTTTAATTATTTTTATGATCAATATTTGTATTTGGAAATACTCGATCAACAATTTTGAACATCATAAAACTTATAAATAGACTACACCATAATAAAATAAAATTATACGCATCATAGATATTATCTCTGATTTTTCATTTTTCTTGAAGCAAATAAAAGAATTCTTAGACTAAAAAAAAAAAAAAGAGTATTGGTGCAATGGGATATACTGATTTTATCCATTTTTCATTCATTTTATATTAGTTCCATGCAATTAAAAATTTTCATATATTTTATACATTTACTTATGTAGCTATTTTTTTTTTTTTTGTCTAAATAAATGCTACTCAACACTCCATCAACATAAAAAGGATCATGAGACTTTATTGATGGAAGGATCCTTAACAATAATAAACATCGAAAATTGTACTCCATCAATATACTATCTCGCAATTTTTTTTTCTGAAAGCAAAGAAAATAATTCTTTAGACTATAACAAGCGAGTATCGCACTCCTGCCCGGATAAGGATATGCCAAATTTATTCATTCTTAATGCATTTTATATTAGTTTCATGCAATTACAAGAAGTTCATATACTTATACATTTATACTAGCTTGTACTTTAGCTATATTTTTCCAAATAAATGCTACTCAACACCTGATATATTGGACCATGTTGGCGCATAAAAAAATGAAGATTTTTGTTTGTTGCTTGTAACATTTTTTTGTTCTTTGTTTTCTCTCAATGAACTTACAACATCATTATCCGAACAATGAGAAGAGAATGTAACCTTTAGATAATGGAAAGGTCATTATGCGATTGGTGTAAAGCCATCCTTTTGTACGACCAGGTATGTTTTATTTTGTTAACACTGAATCCTCCTACCAAAAAGTCAAAAACCGCAGCATTGCCGTTGTATATTGCAAATTGACTTGCTATTGTCAAAAGGCATAAAAATATTCGGCTCAAAGGTTTTGACTTGACTGGTCTCATTGACTCGGTTCAATTTCAGATCGGTTCTTTGCTGGGCCCAATTATAAGTCTTCTAGGCTGAATAATTAAATACTCATTTGCCTAAAGGCCCAAATAAAACCGGCCTGTTAATATATCAATACCATCTTCAAAAAGGAAATTTGTGTACCCGACCCGTTAGCATTTGGTGACTGGTGAGCCTTGAGGCTGTGACTACTCGGAATCGTATCATCCTCCGTTGTACTCCGGATTCCGGAAAACCAACACCTACAGTACTTGTGTTTGTACTTTGTAGCCGTCCGATCTAAATCAACGGCTGGATGGTACACACCTCAAAAATAAATAAAAATAAAAACCCTTTCTTCTTTGTTCTTTCTTGAAAAAACTCGCGGAAGGCCAGGAATCCGGAATTCGTTCTTTCTCACTCCTCAGTCAGTCGTCAGTCGTCACTCGATTCCCCCTAGCTTTAAGATCTCTCTCAGGTCCGACGAAGAGAAGAAGACCCCCTCTCTCACTCTTCTATCGGATTGGCATCCTTGACAGTCGAATAAACCGGCTGTTCCAAACAGCCAAGTGTATTTTTTTTAATATTTAAATATTTTAAAACTCAAATGTTGAATCCAAACCGTTGATCTTGTTTAATTTTACGGGCGATGCATTTTCATATAAGTTTTATAAATTTTGGAGTCGATTTTATATTAGATCAAGTAGTTAACAAATGAACGAATCTGGTTAACTATCACAGATTAATTCTAATACGTTCATAATTTGATCAATTAATCAAGTATCAAATCGACTCCAAAGTTTATAAAACTTGTATGAAAATGCATCGCCCGTAAAATTGAACAAAATCAACGGTTTGAATTCAACATTTGAATTTTAAAATATTTAAATATTAAAAAAAATACACTTGACTATTTGGAGCAGCCGGTTTATTGGGCTGTCGAGGATGCCAATCCCTCTTCTATCCCCCAATAGGCAATAGCGAATAGATACAAAATCGTACAACTCGTCGGTCCAATCTGAGTTGTCAGCCGATTGGACAAGTAGCTCGATCGACTCGCTTCTCGTTAGAAAGCTCGTCCATGCTCGCTACGCCCTCCTTGTTTCCGCTCCTAAGGGCCTGCTCCAGAAACAAGAGGGAAGAGGAAGAGTAAGGGAATAAAGTGTAAGGGAGCCAAAGAGAGATACACCCCAAATTTGGGAGTAATCTTGTTTACTCTTTTTTTCACAATTTTATAGAGGGGTTCACCTTCATTCCTCCCCATTTTCTTTGGTTTCCTTTCAAGTTTTTGATTTTAGAGCAGGTTAACTGATTTGGGTAGAGCTTGGTTAGTTAACCTTCTCCTTCACTCTCCTTCGTTAATCCCTTCTGGAGCAGACCCTAACAGGTCAATTCTGCTTCTCCGGAGTCCGAAAGACTTGGTTTTGGATTTACATTATATGTAAATAGGAACCAAATTAAGGGAACATAATACAATTCCATCAATTACTTGCGAATTTCTTACTTGGGAGTAAATTTATGCAACTACTCTCTATTTTTTAATTTGCAACTAAGCCGATTACTTTTACATAACTATCCTACCTGATTTATCTTTTGCATTTCACCTTTGATTACCAGTTACATTTGCCTTATCGTGTGTACCTTCTGCATGGTAAGTTGGTAACCATGAATCCAAGTATTGCACATCAATATATGGATTTGATCATTTGAGCAAGACGTTATGGCTAAGTATGGTGGCCAAGGCCCAATCGTTTACCACAAGTGCTTGCGATGCTTTGAGGGTATTCCTCTTGCCTCTATAATAGCTAGCAGTCGTGTCTACACTGCACATGGCAGCCTCTTTCGGGGTGCCGTAGCAGCTCCACCTGTCCACCCAGGCACCCAGCTCATCCAATTTAATGTATATCGGTTTTTTTGAAACAAACAGTACGCTAAAGCTGAACCAAATGAAGAATAAAACTTGAAAAAGTAGGAAAAAAGAAAACAATGTCAATTGACTTACTGGTAAATAGATCCGAATCTTCAGACCTAAGTTTTACCGGCACTTGCTGCTTAGCACCCTATGCAAATTTCAGAAAGTATACATTGTTTATCTTTTTAATATATTATAATATAAATCTGTCCAAGAACATTGAGGCAGAGGCACTCAACGAAGACTGACTGTTGAGGCTAACAACTTAACAGATGACATGCAATTTTGATATCTTCATTCTACGGAAGTACTCAGAATAAAACTTGAAAAAGTATAAAAAAAGAATAAAACTTGAAAATGTAGAAAAAAATCTGTCCAGGACCAGTGCAGAGTGAGAAGGAAATTAAGGATGCGAAGACAGGTGGGGTCCAGAGGCAGGTAACGAGTCGGAGAGTTAATAGCGAGGCGCAGCGTTTTTGTATTTTTTTTAACCACTTTGTATCCTGGCCTTCCATCTTGATCGGACGGCTGAAAAAGAAACAAAGTGCAGGAGAGGATACGGATCCGATTCGCGACTACTCTCCCTTCTCCCTTCCGTTCTCGCCAGACGCCAGATCAAAACAAAATAAAACCCTAACAACATAATTACATTACATAGCAACTAAAGTCTAAAACCCTCTCTCTCTCCCTCGCGCGCGTCTTCTTCCAATGGCTCGGTGGCGCGATGTACTTTCTCCTCTCTTTCATACTATAGTCACTCTCTTAATATCTTCAATTTCGTTTCTAATTTTGCGTTAATTTGTTGTATGGATAAAGAGGAGGAGGCAGAGAGCGGTTGTGAAGACGCAGGTGGCGAAGAACAAGAATCAGCCGAGTGTGGATCAGGTCACCGGTGGTAAGATTCCCAAGAGTTTTGTTTTCGCTAGAGGGAAGCTCCCGGCCCCACTCAAGCAGCTTGAACTGGACCTTCGCAAGCTCATGCTTCCTTACACTGCTCTCAAATTGAAGGTTGGGGCCTTTTGCAATTTGACCTTTGCAACTTTTTTTTTTGTTCTGTATTCTGGTAACAAAGTGAATGTTATATTTACTGTCTGGACAATATGGTAAAATAGTACGCCGGTCTAACTTCTATATTTATTGATTTAAGATGAATTTGATTTGGTAAAGCAATAATCCAACACAATTTTGCACAATAGTTGTGTTTTAGCTGTGAATAAAATAGAACTTAAGCACCAATTTATTACATGAAACATTGATTCATAAGTGATGAAAAGGAGTTGATATCATACTGATCTGCATATCTGTACCAGACAAAGTGTTGAAATATAGTACTTGATCCTTGCTTTGAATCACATTAAAAGTAGTGATCATTCTTTTGTTTTTTTTTTTCCTCGTTTCACCTTTTTCTTTTCTTTTGCAGGAGAAGAAAAGGAACAATCTGAAGGATTTCCTAAATGTGGCTGGGCCGATGGGTGTGACTCACTTTCTAATGATATCAAACCCCAAAAGCATACCATATTTGCGCGTTGCTAGAACCCCACAAGGTCCTACCTTGACCTTTCAAATAAAAGAATATGCATTAGCAGCTGATATAGCAAAGTCTCAGCCAAAATATCGGTGTACTCCAGAGCTTTTTAAGAATTCACCCCTTGTAAGTTCAGTCAAACTGCTATTGTCTGTTTTGTTCACATACTTTTTAATTGCTGACTTGATTATTGTTAGTTTTTTTAAAAGTAAATAAGGAGTAATTTTCTTACCTAGATAAATTGTTTAATATGTCTGGTTTTATCTTTTCTTTTTTTTGGGGAAAAAAGGCAGGAAGGCCATGTTAAAATAAGCAAGGGTTACAATAAGAACCTAAAAAACCAAATCACAATCTAAACAAAACTAAACAGGAAAGAGGTCAAAAAATGGAATCCCAGTGCTTAATGGGAACTGTATCCTCGGGCAGTCCTTTTACTGGATCCGTCCGATTCGAATCCAATGCCCGAGAATGAAAAGAAAATAAAACTCTTTCACCCCTTTCCCACAAGCTCTGCCCGTGTCTCCCCACTTCAGTATGAAATTAAAAACAAAAACGCAATTGAAACGAACCCGTCGCCTAATCGGGTTCCGAACCCGTTAAGGGTTTCCGACCATTTTCATTCACCGGAAGTCACCGTCTTAGACTCTTTAGCATGACGAGTTCAACGGTGGGGTTAGTTTGTGGTGAGCATGACTCTACTAGTGGGGATGCCATCATGCCACCAACTGGTACAGTGATGAGAGAGAATCTGGTACGTTGAAGTTTTTAGTGACTATTTGAGAAAATTGAATGGAATTGGCTAATAGTTTGTACAGATTCAATTAGGGAATGTATATTTTATGATTGAATAAATGGAGGCATATAGGGTCTACCAATTAATTTTCAGATAAACGTCTCTTTCAGCATTTAACAGGTGCAAGGAATAACTTTAACAGTAAACAAAAGAAATCAAATTTCAATGAACAAGGATCTTTGACAAGCTACACTTGACATTTTCGCCAGAGTTGGTTTATTTGCTTTACAAGTTGCAACAAGAGAATTACAATTTTAGTAAAAGTTGCATATATCACTGTACAGTTGAATTTCAATTTATAATGCTATACAAGGAAATAAGAATTCAACAGGGACTAATCTGTATTAGTATGTCTTATGTTTATCTTTCATTTAATTAAGTCAATACTGTATCAACACATCTAACCTGTATTTCATGAACCCATTAGCAACATTATATTGCATCAAAATATGGATGTTAATAGATAATTCACTTAAATGCAACAATCCAGTGAGCACATTTCTTACTGATAATTCACTTAAAAGCAACAATCTGATAATTCCAGTGAGCACATATCTTACTAAATGTAGAGAAAGAGGAACATTGTCATTTTGTGCAAAAGACTGCCATTTTCTTTAATTCCAACACTTGTGTATTTATATTCAATTAAGATTCCTTCAGTATTTAAAGTATGGCATGTTTTTAAAGTATAAAACAGATTTGATAGTATCTCAGGTCCATCTTATTAAAGGTCACAAGCATACTCTTTTTACATGGCTTATTTCTCTTTAATTGAGCAGCATACTATTGTATTTTATAATCACGTTAGTGTAATTGTGAAAAATGTCAAGGACCAAATAAAAAAAAAGGTAAGTGCAGCATGTCAGAGCTTGAAGAACACTATGTCTAAAAAAAAGGGTAAGTTCAGCTTGCAGCCCTTCTTAGTATTGGTACAAGGCCGGTACAGCATGTGTATAAAAACTTTACATCAAGTTTTGTTTTGAATGTGTATCAATATAGAGAAGTGCAAACAAACAGTTCTATGAATTCACAAGTATTTTTTTTTCATCCCACAGTACCAACAGCAGTACCAACAGCAGTATATGCTGATATAAAATTGTCTTAGACCATATAGTTGATGCCAAATATTTCCATAATCTCCACTTGCTTTATATATAAAGCATACATAGAGACAAGTTCAAGCATATCAAATAGATCCTTCTTTTCAGAAACTTAGACATGCACAGAGACAAGTTCCAAGCAAATCAAAGCACAAAAAACTTAAAACACAAGCCCCTTCTTTTTAGAAATTTCCAATAAATCCTTCTAAAATCAAAGCATACATTCCAAGCATATCAAATTAAAACAGAGACAAGTTCTTCCTTAATCCTAATCTACTATTTTTCACCAAGACACCTCATGTCTCTTCTTCATCATCCTCTCATCCAAATTGAAAACCCAGGTTATTTACTTGTTATTTGTGTAAATAGCAGTGTCTGTGTGGTATATCTGCCATATATAATTGATCAGTTATTAGATACTGAATTTTTACAATGTTTGTAATGTCTTTTAGAAAATTAAGATTCTAATACACCCAATCTTGTCATCCTAAGAAATCAATAAAGCAAACGGACTACATATCAAACAAAATTCAACTTACAAATTTCAAAAAATAAACTTGAACAGGGCTACCGGCAGCAGATAAACTAATTATCTTAGAGTGATGAATTGTGAGAATAGAACTTCTTCGGTTCTTCCAATTGTAGACACTCAGATTTGGATTTTTATTAGCTCCCTGTATGAAGCAAAAGAAATTACCAAATCACATATGATGGGAGAAAGGTTTAATCTTTTATATTTCTTACGAAAAAATCAGAATGAGGTTTGGACAACAAGGAAATAACATGAATACAGAAAACGGTACCTCGTGTTCAATAATTCCAACAATTTCTTTTCTGATTCCAGTAAGAGAGGGACTGAAATTGCAATTTCTTTTCTTTTCCTAATTTAGTCATTAACATGTAGTTCATTTTTTCAGATTGTGTTATCTGGTTTTGGTGGTGGTGGCCAGCATCTGAAGCTCACAACTATAATGTTCCAGAACATATTCCCAGCTATTGATATTAATACTGTTAGTACTCTGTGTTTATTAAAGTAATTTGTTAGTTACTTTAATTCTGAGCCTTTTTTATGGTTCAAGTTCAATTTTTATAGTAACTTGAATTTCCAGCTATTGATATTGATTATTCATTGCTTTAATTACTTCAATTCTGTACAAGTTTTGAGCTGTTCATATGAATTACCTCTGGAATATAATTATATGTTTAGTATTTTAGACAGAGGTTTTTTAATCTGTAATGCAGCTACGATTATTGCTTGGAAATTTGCTTGAAGAACAAACAAAAGTATAAATATGTGCATGCATAAGTTTGATTTAAAAAAAAAAAAAGCTTAAGAGACAGATGCAAGAAGTTCGATTTAAATGTATATATATGGGAATTGCTGCCACTAAATCCTGTTTTCTACTCTTATTGTGAGTAATTGAATATTTTGGTGTTAGAAGATGCAACTAGGGGGGGCCAAATGTAAAGACCTGATCAAACCTTATCTGTTTTTACTTTTTCATGTTGTATTACTATTGAATATTGCATTCTTTTCACGTGCTTTATAGGTGAAGCTGTCTTCTTGTCAAAGGATTGTTTTATTAAATTACAATGCTGAGGAAAGGCTAATAGACTTTCGGCATTATTCTATTAGATTACAACCGGTTGGTGTGTCAAAGAGAATTAGAAGAATAGTGCAAACTCATCAAGTACCTGATTTAAGAAATCTTCAGGATGTCAGCGAGTTTCTCACCAAGTAAGACAACTTATTTGCGTTTCTTTTCACAATATAACATAAATTGTACTATTCGGCTGTCATTAACTTTATATACACAAGTTACATTATCTTGTTTGAAGGTCATTTTCAGAAGTTGCATTTTTGTTTCTATGAGGTTTTTTTATTGAATTGGGTTATAATTAAAGAATTTGGACTTTATTATATATTGAAATTGTACTAGTTGTGCAAGCATGGTATACAGATAAAAATCAAGATTGTACCACCATCAATGTTTAGTTTTGTTCATTTCTCATTGTATTGTGGGTCTTTGTGTGTTTGTATCTGTTGACTTATGTAGTCTTATCATGTCTGACCATTGTTGTACATACCTCAAAAAGTAATTTCTGAAAAAATTTAGGCACAATTAAAGTGAATTGTCACTTCCCCATCATCTACTAATTATTTTGTGTGGCTTGAAGAGCTGGGTATGGATCAGAAAGTGAAGGAGATGATGAGGCCGCAACTGTTAGTCTTGCAACTGACGTAGACAGAGTTAATAAGGCATCAAATAAAAGTGCTGTCAGACTTCAAGAGATCGGGCCACGCCTGACTCTCCGATTGGTCAAAGTGGAAGAGGGTCTCTGCTCTGGCAATGTCATCTTTGATGAGTTTGGTAAGATTTTGTATTTTGGTGTGGATATCATAACAGGGACTTTGCATTAGTATTTGCAATAAAAGGGAAAAAAACTCTTGGAATTGGTGATCTTTACAAAGAAATCCTGTAGCTAAAATGAGCACCTGGATATTAGAGAACAATATAAGAAAAAGAATAAGGTGGCCTCTTTTCCCTTAAGTTCGTAGTCTATTAAAAGTGTGAAATGTTGGACCACATCAAGGAAAAAAAACTTGTTTTTTCACTAAGTGGACTATATTTTCTTATTTGTTTTATTTGTATTCTTTCCTGGGAATTTAGTATCACTTGTTTTTCTAATGGAATAAGAGAACTAAAATAGGACACTGCTTCTGTGCAAAGATAGTCAGATGATGTTTAAGACTGGAGGATGCTTTTGCAGACACTATTATTACAGTTGCTTCCTACTAATATGAATTTGTTTTGGGCTTCTTTTTCCAGATACAAGTTCTGTGTTTTCTGTAGAAAAAGAAACATATAAAGAAGCTGCTGAAGATTCTGAGAAAGAGGCCAGTGAGGATGAACCAGTTGACTCTGCTGAAGATTAACCAGCTCTGATGTGCATGGATCAAATGTATGTTAATGAAGACAAGGTACAGATGGCCTCTGGTGTGACTTAATGAAGACATATTATAGGCATCCTAAAGAAGTAAAACAAGTGCGAGTTGTTTAATGAGGACAAGTTACGGGTAGCCTAGAGAAGAAAATTCGATGTGATTCACTCTCTAATGTAGCAATGGCCTAATGTACCAAAATTTTGACCAAGAGGATTATTGGCCATTTTTTATTTAATTTTACCTTTTTTTTTCATATACAATCGACTTTTACCAGCCTCTGTGTGTGATCTCAAGTTAAAAGTCATAATAGAGTTGTTTTGTCAAGAGAATTGGTCTGCACTTCTCTCTTCAATTTTGTTGTATGGTTCGTATGAATTGACTTTTTTTTTTTTTAAATGTAGTCTTAATTTTGTATAGAACTACTGGCTTTGTCGTCGCAGCTTCACTGCGACCAACCTCTCCATGACGTGTTTTTGTGAGGATGTACGTCAGGTGTACATTGAGTACACACGAAGTATACATATATTATAAACTCTAAACCCTTTCTAACAGTAAAAAAAATTGACAGATACCGAACTGGTATCAAGTTCTCAAAGCACCACAAATCAATCAACAACATTTGCATACATGCATTAACATGTTATTCTTAAAAAATGGGCTGTTTCAAGTAGTTGATTTTTTTTTTTTTTTTTTTTTTTTTTGGAATAAGCGGGGAACGCCCCCACTCTTCCATGGAAAGAGCATCCAAGAGTCAAACTAAAAATCAAACTTATTACAAATTGAATATTCAAAATCAAATCAAAGAAACAGTACCTAGGTGATTCCACCCCTCACGCCTAACCTCTAAGCCCACCAGAAAAAAAGCTCTTTAAAAACACAATCTGCCTATTTCTGTTGTACCGATTTTATCCCAAAAGTACTGTTATCTCCTAACCTGCTCTACATTTTCACCTAAGCGCCAATCAGAACCATTATTTATACAAAGCGTGTCAACCCCAGAGTTTGAAGACCTTATTTTCACCTTACAGGCATTTAAAGAAATGCAAAATAGCCCTCTAAAACTACAAAATAAAGAGAAAAACGACTGAACCAAAACTAAGTGACATATTGACTAAACAAAGCGAGAAATGAAATAGACCAAGGATAAAAGCTTGCTCAGCACCCAGCAAACAACTCTCATCCAGCTAAGCATGTATCTCTACTTCTGACCATTCTTCAGCCTGAACATCCTTCCCTGGGCTCTGCCTCCCATTTCTAGTCATGGTTCACCTGTCAACTGCTACTACCCTAGCTCTTGCTCGGTCCGCACTGAAACAGCTCAAGTCAAGTGGCTGATTTGAAAAAGCAAGCTGTTCCCTTCCATCTGAGCATTCATAATCAACATTCTTGGAGTTTGACAACCCTTCCTTAGTCTTAATCCATTGCCTAGTAGTTCCTGCAATCACAATGAAAGATTACGATAAATGAATATGATTTAGATTGTTAGATCAAACATACCCAAGACTGCATAGTGATCATCTGCATGGTTATCAGCTCTTAATTTTATAGCTGACGCATAAAATTCTGATGGAAAGAATGTAAGACTGCACATAGAAAATTTATAGAATGTTCACTGAAAATAATATTTATTACTTAATATGTCCAAGACTGAACATATGATTTTTATTTGTTTAGCTTTTATCCAGAGCCAATTTGAACACATTTAATTATTATATGAGAATACTCATTTATCTGATTACAAAAGTAAGCGGAAAACTATCAAGCATTTTGTTATTACTTACGGAATTCCTTCTTTTTTGAAGTAGAAGCCAAACTATGAAAACGAACTTTGATAATTAAGACTTCTAGCATTAAAATACGCCCCACAATATTAGAAAGATTAGAAAATACCCAAAGCACCCACCATTTTTCTAATTGATCGTATATTTGTACAAAAAAAAGGCCCTTGTATTCTACTATTTTTCAAAATCAAATTCAAAGGCTTCTGATCAGGTATATTGGGCTTGACAAGAGAAATATAAGATGTTCTTGTTTTACATGACTAAGTTATACATTTAAAAAAAGTGTACGGATTAATCGTAAAATATTTTATGTACAGACAAACCATGAAGCCATGCTTCAAAGTTGTGTAAATCGTTATGAATTTTTCTATACTTAGGATAAGTCTCGCTGCAACTAAACTGAAATACAACAGAAAGTCTTAAAAACGACCAACTCTGCATTGATTCAAATTTCTTTCAGAGGTCCCCTTACGAAATTCCTCTTTGCTATGTAATTTTCAGTTGCATTTAGGTCCTGGCTAATAATATCTAAATATGAAAAAGGATGACAGTAATTTCACCAGTAAAGAAAGGTTTACCAACTTACATAAAAAGGTTTTTGGTCTCTTAGTATACGTGACAAATCCATATCTTTGAAAGCACAATTGGAAGCCTAAAGCGTGTTTTCATGGCTTGCAAGTTATTTATTACAAATGCATAAAAGGAGAGGGAGGGTGTGTCCTTGAGTCAGTTCATATAGTAATACGAGTTGATAATAATCAATTAATTTTCTTAAGTTTATTTATTTATTGAGGGATGGGTGGCAAAGCGCCACACCGAAAGATTTTATTAATAATAAAAATATTTACAAAATTTTTTGTTGTTTTAATATCATAATTTTATAGCAGTAAAAATAAGGCTTTGAAGCATTCCATAAGCACGCTCACACATGGCATGTTTCTTGTTAAAATAGCACCTAATATAAGATAAATTTTAACCTTTCATTTATCTGCCAAAACAACTATCATGACACTAAGCATATTATATTAAGTGTATTCATTGGATTCATCATAGTACAAGTCTTGTAACCACTCGTTCTTTGTAGGTTAGCAAACAATTAAGCCTATTTTTAGTCAATCCCTGACATTTATAAACACAAAAACTAATTTTTTTCCATTCTTTCTTCCATCCAACTTGTATCTCCTCTCTCTCAATCTCCCTTTGGGGAATGGTTGCGAAATTCAAGGCCATCCTATCAGTCAGCTCTGATGCTGCAATGATGACTCTATCCTACATCACCAGACCACCTTTCAATGCATTTTTGAAACCATCCAGCAAATCATTTTCTGACGACCATAAGGTGAGGGGAAATGTCTAAGAGGAATCAACTCATAAGAGAAGTTTTTTTAAAAAAAAATGCCGAAACAACGAAGTTGGAGAACGGATTTGATGGAGTTGTTATCCTTGGATTTTATCCTGGTTGAGGTTTGAGATGGGCTTTTAAGGCCGAAATTTTGTATCTATCTTTTTTATCCAAAATTTTGTAAATATTTTTTTTGAAGAATTTTGTATATATTATTAATTGTACAGTTTCCATATTGTTCTGTCTTCTTTACTTTGTTAGTATTGTTCATAGCTACTGTATTAGACAAAAATGAAAAATCATTTACTAGCTTCTTTTTCTTGTACCTTTATTATCTCCTTCCAATTCTAGTTTAAGATTCTTTTCGCGATGAAACCATCTCTCGACTATCCACTGGCAGATTGGCACCATGTTAAACCTTATGTGCAGAGCATGCTTCTACTTCAGAGGATTTTTTGTATTAAGATTAAGAGGCTACGGAGGTTATATTTTAGAGATTCTGAGGCGGTACAACTTCGTATAAATTAGCACTGTTCCTCTTCAACATTACTAGAAATTTCAATATTCCAATCCTTATTTCAGAAGGCAGATCCTTTTCTCCTTTTTTTTTTCTTTGTTTTCCCCCTCTTTTGGTTGTTTTTTTTTTTAACAGTACCATACGGACTAATTGTACATATCTTATTTCCCCGTCACGCGCCAAAAATAAGGACTAATTGTACATATCTTATTATAACCTGCATGTTTCGAGAATTGTGATGCTTCTTAAAATGGTTGATTGGATGACAATTCATGTGATCTTTCAACAATAGTTTGACCTATTTAGCATGCAAAACATTGTTATGTTGCTTTCCAGACCTAATTATGCAAATGTCATCTTTTGACTCATGATGATTGCTCCAGTAAACAAAAATCTTATTGGACGGTTGGTATCAACTTCATTAGTTTATTTGAGGCTATCTTCCATTTAATTGACAAGAATATAGGACATTCTTCTAACGATGTATTATCGAGGCCTGATTTTTCTCTTAAAACATGGAAAACATCCTCGTCACATAGCAAGGAAATTGCATGCTAGTATAGAAAATTAGCAAAAGATCAGGCCAGGATTGATTAAGATAACCTGAAGCTCTCTGATTATAATGGAGAGGGGAAAAAAAAACATAAGCTCCCCTGCTCAGATGAACCTGAGACGCTTAGGTCAACGAAATCATTGGTAAATAATCAACCATGGGCAAATTTTAAATTATAGGTGTGCATAAATACGTAATTATTGTGTGAATATGAAAATTCACCAGTATTTGCTGAACTATACAATAATGCAAAAGAAAGATTATTGGATGCTAGATCAAGTAACAGTAAGAGGCTTCAAAAAAGTAACAGTAAAAGGCAGTGGGGAGATCCATTTCAATATTCTTCTTTCCTAGCTCTGATTCTGGGTTATTAAATAGAAAAACACTTTCTTAATTTATGTCTCATATAACAAAATTGGGAAAAGTCTGGAGGGAAAAGAAATGCCTAATTCTAAATATTTACTACGTAAATAAAATAAAGAGACTGTAGCTCAATCAAATCCATTCTGCTCCTGACTGATTAAATGTATAGAATAACTTCAATGTTTCCTTTCCAAAATTTGGTGAATAGTTTGGTTACTAACACGTTTCCGAATTTAAAACAAAATTGTCAACTTCATTTATACGTATATAAATATAACAATGGATGAGTTTCTTTTCAAAGATGGTTTGTTGGGTTTTATTTAAAAAGAAATGTAAAGGAGATGGTTTGTTGAGACTTCAGCGTAAGCCGGACTAATGATGACAGTCCTTTTCGTCTTCTAGTGCCTCCAATTGATAGAAAACAAGGGAAATTTTATTTTTGATAACAAGTCCCTACATTTAATTTAACTAATTTGTGAGGATAACCTATAATATTTGAAGAATAACACATCAGTTTTAATGTTCGTTATAGATTAGAAGCAAAACATGATGCTTAATATCTATATATATCAATGTTATCTATGTAGTGAATCTTGATTCTTCTTCTGGATATTCATTATCAATTAACAATTACTCCTCAATGATGTACCCATATTTGTTTTACGGTCATGAATTGATTTTATTGTTGATGTTAAATAAACAGTTAATATTTATTTTTAAATTGAAGCTATTTATTTAGAGAGGTATAATTCAGTTAATAGAAACTTTTATTTCTCTTTCGTTTAGCGTGAATTGAATTTGTTATAGACGACGGAGTCACTGCTGTATTGGACTCTCCCATTTAATTTAATGGTTAATATTATGCTGGTGAAATAGCCAGCCATATAAAAGACTAAAACACAATTGTTAATTAGGTATCGTTTGAACAATCTAATCGGAATGATCGACGAGATAATTTTGGTTGGTCCATTAATTTTTTGCAACTGCCAAGACAAATTAATCTCATACTTGAGGATAAAACTCCAAATAAATGAAATCTCACTTTGATTTGAAGAAATATAATCACACTCAACCATAGCATAGGACCGATCAGTAATTGTCTCAGTTTATTATATTTAGACAAATTATGTCAAGCCTAACTTGTGTCATAATTAATTAAGGTGGGCTTTCAAATCACTCTTAGCATTCCACCAATTGTGCGAGAGTGCGTTTTAGTGTAAACATCCTTTTCCTTGTCCAATAAGGATGTCATTTTACCTGCCGCCAAAATTGTGATATGTACAAATAATGGTGTACTCATATGTTGATATTTTCGTCCAGATGAGAATTTTTTTTATATATAATAGAATCAGATTTTGCCACAGTGTCAAGGTTTCCAAAAAAAAAAAAAAAAGAAAATCAAGAAAATCATATGCTGTTGGTACGATTCTAACTAATTCTTCAATTAAACATAAACAAGCTATAACCTATGTAATGTTTACACAATTCAGTATTTGAGATTACTTTTTAAAACTGAGGTTGAAATCAAATTAATTTATAAAAACTTTGACCTAATTTCGATGTACCCAAAACCAAGCGCGCTCCACATGCACTATATACCCAAAAATTTTGACCTAATTGCATGCATTTGATTCATCAACACATCAGCGGCTGGGAGCCTGGGATCAGCTTTGATGGATTAAGAGTTGAAAAGTTTTGGTCCATAACTTAATTATTAGGAGCTCCATTTTCAAATCGCGTGGCAAGGACTAAGGTCAAGTTTACAGCACAACTGCACAAGTACATGTTTCATGTGACATCACATAATTTTGTCACATGCCCCACTAACCCCATCACATGCGTATATGTGCTCTCTGCTTCCATGATTCAAATCCTCACTCTACATACATAGTTAAATTTTTGTACCTTCCACTGGCAAAAAAAAGATAAATAAATAAATAATTGCACCTTCTTGTCTGGTTCCAACCTTTTTTCTAATAGTATCGCCAGCTCCTAAAATATATCCCAGGCTTCCCAGCATAACAATAAGAAGCATCTATTCTATATTTCTATTGCACAAGACAAATGCATTTTACTTGGGACAAAACAAATGGAGTTTAAAAATCAAAAGAATTCTTCCACCGGCACCAGGCACTATTAAATAACCGATGTTTAAAAGTTAAAAGTTATTTGGCTTTTCTAACATAAAAAAACAAATTATTAGCATATTCTAATTTTCAGGAATGGTTCCTATGGACAGTTGTCTTGTTCATGTACATCTTCTTACGGAACCGAGTTTACAGGGAATCAATCTGGACCGTTAGATCTAATCTCAACGGTTAATGAGAGTTCGTGCATAATACCAGATTGATAGGCCCGAAAAATTTTGACCGTCGAGATTAGATCGAACGGTCCGGATAAAAAATTGGGACTAGAGGATACTCTCCCACTTTACATCCAGCGAAGTAATTTATTAGAGCGGGCAAAAATGTGAACACTTCGGTTCAGATTTATGCTTTTTTGTTTTGGAATTGAATCAGATTTCAATTTTAAACTTACACAATGAATTACTTCGGAGAATACGAACTCCAAGAAACCTATTACAAACCGGTTAAAAAAATGTTTTTTTTTTTTTAGAGAACTAGGTAGTGGCTACCAAGTTGGACAAAGAAAGAAAGAAAAAAGGGAACAAAGCAAAACCAAAAGAGAAGATTAGCAGTGCTTCAAAAACATCTCCTGCTGTGAAACAACCCAATGTAGCATCGCATCAGTATTTCTGGCCACTCCTCTGAAAATTCGGTTGTTTCTTTCCAACCAGATGGCCCACAAAACAGTGATGGAGACTATAGCTTTAAGATCCTTCTTATTTGTTGCAACGTGTTGTAAAGCTTCATTGATAAGCTGTTTTATTTTTGTGTGACCCATGCAGTTAATTGACGGAAAGAAGGTGTTCACTTTGAACCAAAGCTCCTCTGTGAAAGGACATACACAGAAGATATGAGAAGCTGTTTCAAGGCTTGTTGAATTACAGAGAGCACAACCCTGTTGAACCCAAATATTCCTCTTGACCAAGGCTTCCTGAGTTAGCAACCTATCCTGATACAGTAGATAGGTGAAAATTTGAATCGATGGGGGTAGTTTTGTACTCCAAATCAGCATGCCCTGGAAATTGCATTTGCCAGCAGAAATTAACATGGTGTAGGCCGACTTAACAGTGAAGCAACCTGATGATTTCCATTTCCAGATACAAGTATCGATCTCTTGTGTTAGAGGTTGCAATGGAAGGTAGGGAAAGAACTGCATTATGCACATCAATATTCCAAGGGGCCTGTAACGAAGACGAGATATGCTGACAAACTTTGTTGATTGAAAGGTAATGTCTGTATGGCAGTGGTTTGCTATCAAAGAATCTTAAATGGCCATTTCCCCAATCTGAAAACCAAAAAAGTGTGTCTTTGCCATTTCCCAAATTGAAGTTGGTGGAAATTGAGAAGATGTGTCTCAATTTGAACAGATCCTTCCAGAAGAAAGATCCTCTTGCCGTCCATGAGAGTGGTGCTGTGTGTGTCCTGGATGCTAGCAAAGATCTTGTTAGCATTGCCCATTGAGATGTCGGCCGATCAAACAATCGCCAAAGCCATTTGAGTAATAGAGACATGTTGAGGGTCTTTAAATTCAGAACGCCCATGCCAACCGGTTAAAAAAATGTTACGTCCAATTTTCTTTAAATATTATGAATTTCCCATGGAATTTCTTCAAAAAATTAAAAGTATAAATATATTCTTCATTGTTTGGATATATTGTGCAACGAGTTTGATACATTTTGGAAATTATATATTTATATATACACTTATAAAAGTAAACTGTTAATTTTCAATTTTCCTTAAAAAATATTTAAACTTATTTTCAAATTGTTCGGCATGTGATGCAAGACTTATCTAACTCATAAAATTTAAAGTTATATTTTTCTAACATTCTTTTTTTTTTATTAAAGCACCCTAACCAAGGTGCCTGCATCCATTAGCATGCAAAAGAGTTTACATCTGATTTTTCTAACATTCTTTCATTTTAACAAACTAAATATCGGTAATTACAGTAATTGCTGTTCTTCAATAAGTTTATATCCAAAATAATCTATTCAAAGAAAAGCAAGAAAAATATTTTCTTCGTCTGCGAACGTGATGAGGTATTTACGAAATTAAAAATCACTTCATATTCAAGGACATCTGCGTAATAATAATTCACCAAAAAAAAGACGTGCCTACTGCGTAGTACTTGGGTGCCATCATTCATTATTGCTCCTGTCAATTCGAAAGGACACCGGGTTGCTATCACTTAAAAGTTGCATGATATTTTTGTATCATATGTAGAGAAGTATTTAAGAAGAATTTCCTCCGCGAGAATTCATACTTCCAAATTACGAATAACATCTTATATTAATATATTTAAAATACTGTGCATGAGAATTAAGAAGACCTAAACATGCATAGCCTCCCAAAATCCAAACCAATCTCATCAACTCGCTACACAGGTCATAAATTCAAAGAAGCCACATCAAACCATCCCTCCAACCGCTCTACTATGCTAGTCCAAGTGTCCACTTCACCTGCTAGTCTCCTCTCTGGCTCTCTCTCTCCTTGTCTCCACTCAGCTTGTGAGGTCACAGTCAAATATGAATACATCCTAGAAAGCTTCCAAGACTTTTCTCATTGGATACAAATACAATTAAAATTTTTGTCATTAATTTTGGATGCGGGGCCGGCCGGGCAGCGACCAGAGCTAGTTAAGCGGCAAAGGCTTTGATAGTATGCTGAATCTTCATATGAAGAGAGTAGCAGCGAAGACTGTAAATACTAAAGTTTATTAGGGGTGCATGTCAAAATTAACCCAAAAACCAAGAAATAAAAAAATATGTTAATTTGTCCTTGCAATAACAATGGCTAAAGAAAACAATTTCCGCTATCTAAGAGCAGTAAACAGAGCATGCATGCATGTCTAGGAAAGAACCTTGAGGTTACAGAAATTAGTCCCTCAAAAATCTGATAATATCAACTAATCTTAATTTCACAGAAGGAAAAAAACCAAAGAAGGAAGAAAATAGCCTTACATCATTACATCTTCCCTCAATAAAAATTAATACCCGGATTATTTCTTCACCTTCTCACCCAACTAGTACGTACTCAAATCTAACAAGACCTATCTAACATTCCAGGGGTATATATGCAAAAGAACTCTACTAAATAATTTACAGTTACACCCAACTAAACACCCTGCCTTCTCCAATCCACACACAAAAAAAAAACTCAAATTTTCTCAAGGGCACAAGAGTAAAATTCAATCCTCATCATCATCCCCGCCACCAAACAGCTTGAAATACAACAAAAGCATAATAATCAAGAGTACCAAAGCGACACCGACAGGAGATCCCCCGACCCGGTGGAACGAATCAGGAGATCCACCGAAATTGAACACGTCCGACAAGGCGATCCCGCGATCCGACGAAAGGAAGCGAATGATGATGATGAGGGTTACAGGGAGGAGAAGGAGACCAACAGGGCTGAGAAGCTCCGCAATCGCCTCAGTAATTGCCTCTCCAGCGCTATCTCCGATGATGAACGGCGCTGCCACCACTGCACCCACCACCACCGCCAGAATAGCGCCGTGAGGAGGTGGCGCTGGTCCGCCTACTGCTCGCTCCGCCATTGTTGGGTGCAAGATGGTTTCTTTGTTCTTCTGTGTGCTTTGAGTGGGTTTTGGTTTTTTGTATTAGGTTTTTAGAGAGTGATGGAGCTAGTAGAGGTGGAGGTGGAGATTTATTTCAGCGGTTAGTGAGGTCAGATGAGGGGTGATTTGGGAAATAGAAAGTTTTAAATGATGGTACTTTTGCTACGCGTACGCGTTGCGTACCCCGCTGTTTGCCGAGATGTTTCTATCTTCTTGCTAGCAACTTAATTTCGTTTGAAAACGCGTTCGAAGAAGCAAGTGCTTTCCAGGAATTTTTTTTTTGGACAGACCAGATAACTTTCCAGGAATTTCAAAGTAGAAACATACAAATTTATATGTGGGGTTTGTGTTGTTGATATGTTTAATGTGTCAGCACTCCGCAATTCAGCAATATTACATGTGCTATTTTGTTAATAAAATATTAATGTTTAAAGCCATGCTTGTGGTCGCTGTTTGATTTATAAGTGAAATTTACAATTCAATGAATATGATATATATTTTTCATAATATATATACTTTATTATGGGATCGACTTTTTTTTAAAAGTCCTTAATTTTGATGCAAAATAAAATTTTGTCATTAAGTTTTTTAATTTTTTTTTCATCACTGGATATCTATATTTCATTATTTCTTCAATTGATTACTCTATTCCATTGTATCCAAAATTGTAACAGAAATTTGCGGACTAAGTTGCTAAGTTGTTATGTGAAATTATAAATAATAGTAATAATAGTAGTTGTAGTAGTAGTAGTAGTAGTAATAATAATAATAATAATAATAATAATAATAATAATAATAAAACTAATATAATATTTACTGTCCCATTTTTAAAAAATATTTATATATTAATAATTTAAAATTTGAAATTGAAATTGCGTACGTGAACCTGTTGAGATCTCATCTCACTAGCAACTAATGTGTTCACGTCAAAAATTTAATATCATTATTTGTACGACACTTAAGTGGAGCAAATGTTCACGGTTTATCCTGATTCACTTGCATTATTCGTGCCAAATGTAGTTCAATATTTTTTTCCTCGCTTTTTCAGTTTGACGAATTTAATTTGCTTACAATATGTATCAATAATAAACAGCTAAAAAAAAATCTATGCTCGTTTGTTCTTCGATTGAATATTATGAATATGTATTTGCCATTAATAATTTATATAAAAAAGGTATGACTAATTTTGTTTCCAGTTTGGATCGTTTAAGAATAAAATTAGGTTTAATTATTTAGAATAAAAATATTACTCCCAAATAATAAAAAATATGTATATTTTTATAATCAAGAGTGTTATTTTTACGTGCTCTAGAATTTCAAATAAACTTTTCATTTGTAGTGTGTTTGGATCATCTTTTAATTCAGATTACATATTAAAAAGATGATTCAAACACTCTAAGAATAAAATTTTATTATGGATTCAAACCACTTAGAAATAACACTCTAAATAAAAAATAGAAATAATATTTTTTATCCTCAACCATTGAGAAATAATATTTTTTTTTCTTCCAAATAACTAGTCGTAATTTTATTCTCGAGCGATCAAGGACATCCTAAGTGATTGCTTTAAACTTTTGCTTGGAAATTGGAATTACATTAAGACTGTATCTATTTCAAGTTTGAATGAATAAGTATTGTTTTACACTGTCTAATCTTCACATGTTGGTATGTATACAAGCAATTCATTTTTTTTTTAAAAAGGCATCGGTAATAGATTTTGCCTCTTTATTACCATTCACGAATTATAAATTGATCTAGCACCTGTGACGTGTTGATTAATGTGATTATTCGCTCTATTTTTATCATTCATGAATCGTAGATGTTGATGTTGGTATTGTTATAGTAGTAATAACTATTAGAGAGTAAATGCAATCAAGTAGTGCGCGTAATGGTGCTACAAAATAGTTATCTATCTTATTTCAACTATTTGTCTGGCCTTACCTATTCATTATAAAATATCTCGGTCCTCCATCTGTCACGGGCTCATGGCTGGCTTACATAATTACATTTTTTTGTGTATCATATCACGCCCATAATTATCTGCGTTTAAGATTTTTTATTTTTAATGGCAGTCGGTGCAATATAACGTGACTTGTAGCAATGCCACCTTCAAGCAAGAACAAAGGGCATTTTACTATTTTAGGCAGAGAAACTTTTGTTAGTACGAAATAAATTGGTTCATGTCTAGCTTATACATCTCTGTGTGCACCTGGATCAGGCCGGTTCATTGATTGTTTATCATAAAACCAGAACTTTTGCTGTTGACAGAGTAAGCTAACTCCCTTGTAATTTTATTTGTACGATATGATCCAAGTGCAGGAAGAGTTGGTCTTTTGATAGGAGGACAGGAACAGGTGATGCATTTATTGTTTCAGAGACTCTGCGCAGTGTAATTATTACACTTCTACGTTACTGGCAAGCTTTCATTTTCAGAGGCGAACCAAAACAGCCTTAAATGTTTGAAAATTTTAAAAAATGTCGCACTCGAAAGCTTTTTTCCGAAGGTTTACAGAAATAAAACTTATATTGCACCGACTATAAAACTTGAGTGAAAAAAAGAAACGGAGAACAATGTATCAAGAATAAACAAGATAATTGTATTTCTATTTGAGTTCTTGTTGTTTTTTTTTTTAATACAAGTTTATAATTCCTTATTTATAGGCTACAGATGAAGTCTACTATAATTGATGACAAAGAATGAAACTATGTTGGAATTATGTAGATGAAACATTCACATTGAATTGATTTGAAACGTTAATCATCTTGATTTACAACAATAGTTGATTTGTCCAGAGTGGGTGTTTTGTATTAAATGGTTTGTTTCTAATTTCAAAACTGATTTGTGCTAAATGAAATTTGTATGTACATTCGGACATTGTTCATTTGAGTTTGATACTTAGAAGAATGCACATGCTCAGTGAATTCAAATAATAAATTCTTAATTTCGTCTTAGAAGTTTGTTCTATATAAATAAGAAGATCACTATTCAGTTGTGTTGTTATTTTTTAATAATCATATAAACTTTCAAACTTTTTAGTCACGTTACATTTTATATTATTCTTTATTTGATTTCATCTCTCTCTCTCTCTCTTGTTTATCTTTGTTTTGTTCATGCATATCGTGTCTTTATTTATTTTTATTTGAAAAAATACTATAGACTGTTTCTACAGTGAATGTCTCATTTTTCTAAAACTTACAACGCATATTTTCTGAAAGGCTGTCACCACAAAAAGGCATTATAGTTGAAAAAATTAAATTATTTTTCGATTTACTACATAACTGCATGGGACGAAAAACCGTTTCTATAATGAAACCGGTAACCCAATGGTTACTTTTTTCAAAAAAGAAAAAAAAAATACATACTGAATGAGCTCAATACGAAAGTAGTAATCTTATTTAGTTCAAATTGTATTTTTTTTTTTTGTGAAAAATTAGATCAACGAGTGGCATTTTCGGCATGTCTATTTCAACTTCATGGGCCGCTTGTTTGGGGACCAAACAATTCTTTAGGCCTTTGGAGTTGTGAAAAGGCCCATAAGGAGAGATCAACACTAGCCCAAAATTGCATCTAAACACGAATCCTAAAGCAACTTCCACATTTAAAGCAAATCTACCCGTCTTGTATCAGACCAAAATAATCTCATCCTTGCTCCGACTCCCCAAAGTTGCGAAACCCTAATCGAGGTTAGTATAACACGCGCCTCTCTCTCTCTCTCTCTCTCGCTCTCTGGTTCTCAAAATTGAGATCTCGCTCGTTGCTTCGTATTGCCTCCCTTATTTTGTTGTCTCTGAAGGGTAAGGTGGAAACCCTAGTTCCAGAGGGGTTTGAATTTTGAGGAGGTATAGGTCGATTGAAATTGTATACCAATTTCTTTTTCTTGTTTAAGTGCCTAGGCTTTTTAATAGAAAAAGTACTTAGGTTCTTGCCTCTTGGGCTATGTCCTGTTTTATGATTTCCTTTTGTATTTGTTTTTTTTTTAATTAATTAATTAAGGGAAATTCTGCCATGAGAACCAATTTTGAACCGGGCTTTAATTGCAACAGTTCTGTGTGCTAATGAATTAATCTTTCTTGAAAATGTGCGGTTGAGATTAAAGCCCGATTCAGTTCTCATGGCAGAACTTCCCTTAATTAATTAATTATTATATATATATTTTTTTTTGGGGTGGGGAGGTGTCAATTGCACACAATGCAAAACTTGAGGCCATTTAACATAGCCATGAAAAATTGTCGAAGTGCTAAATTTGACTGTGCTCTGTACTGTTTTGCACTAAATTATTCACAAATTAAAGGAAGTGACTTTTGTATTGATCTTTACTGTGTAGAAATATGAGTAGGCGATTGACTAGAACAATCTACGTCGGCAACCTCCCTGGCGACATTAGGGAGAAAGAGGTTGAGGATCTCTTCTACAAGGTTTGTTCTCTCTTTTATTCATCAGTATAATATCGATACTGTCCCTGTATCTTCTGTTGGATTTGTTATCTGTTATTTTGCTGTATTGAGGTTTTTAAATGCATTTTGCGAAAACCAGCTTACACATTGAGTAATTGCAAAACTTTTGAAATAAGAACAAATAGGCTTCATTGACCTTTTTCATCTTAACCAAATCACTCTATGATCAGGACATGTGACCATCTGCACATATTCAGTTTAGTTTATATAGAGAAAAAAAATAATTTACTAGTAATCAGGGAAAGTTCATAAATTCATATTACTATTAAGCAGGGAAAGTTCATAAATTTGTATGAGACCTTTTCCAATCATTTTAATCTGAAATTTGAGAGGAAATTGCAAATGTATCAAAAATATCGTTGTTGTTGCAACAAAATCTGCAATTGACAAAGAAGTTTATGTAAATCTTTTAAATGTTTGCAGTTTGGACGAATTGTTGTTATTGATTTGAAGATTCCTCCAAGGCCACCTGGTTATGCTTTCATTGAGGTTAGTAAAATGGCAAAATTATTGTTTATTTCGAATCAGGCAGTGTTATAATTACTTGGGATTTGAAGCTCCCAGAAATTATGAAGGGGCCTGTCTATGATATCTTTCTAGAGTATTGTTTGTTGGATCTTATCTCTTGCTCAAAGTATAGCATAAAATTGAATGATTTACGTAAAATCGAGACCTGCACATCAAAATCAGTCGTGCAATTGGTATTAAAAAAAAATCAGTGATACAACAAAAGTTTGGTGAAATGAAACTAATAATCTATTTACTGATTTTTAGAATAAGTATTGTATCATAAGTTGAGGAGTTAATTAGGGACAGTATTATAACATAAGCCAACATGTATTTCTTACTCATACACATGTATCTTTTAGCAATTGTTTTAGTTTGAAGATAAATGATGCAGCATCATTACTTCCTAATGTTCAGGTCTCTTTTACTATCTGTTTTAGTTTGAGGATGAGCGCGACGCTGAAGATGCTGTGCATGCTCGAGATGGCTACAATTTTGCTGGTGCAAGACTAAGGGTAGGTAAATTTGTTATCTGCTACTTTTGGGTGGGTCTAGAGTTCACCTCTTTTATTTAATTTCCTTTATGTCAAATTTCAGGTTGAGATGGCGCATGGTGGGAGGAGCCATCCTTCGTCTCGTGGCGGCGGCCGACCGAGCAGCTATAATAGCACCCGAGGCCGTCCTTTCGTGTCAAAGCACTCAGAGTTTCGTGGTATGCACTTCATTGCAGTTTGTATTAGTTGTATACATATAGGATTCTAGTTTGTTTGTATGTGTTGGTTTGTGTTGGATGTTGTGGTCTTCTGCTGATTGGTGTTTTTTATTAATTTTTGCATCCGCCTATATAGTCAGTTCTTTAACTTGTACCAGTGCTTTGTTTGTAAGATTTGTGATGATCTTTTTTTATTAATAATCTGTGCAGTTATGGTGACTGGCTTGCCTTCTTCTGCATCATGGCAAGACCTCAAGGTTTGTGTATTTTTGCCATATTAGAATTATGTTTGTATTGTATTCATAGACTAATGTGACAAGTAGTGTGTTGTTCTGATAAGTAATTTGTTCTCAGGATCATATGCGGAAAGCTGGTGATGTTGCATTCTCTGATGTTTTTCGTGAGAGTGGAGGTGAGTAGTTGGATATTTTTGCTCAAGTGTTTGCATTTAACATCTTTGGTTTTCCTGTTTGGTTCAGAGTTCTGTTTTATTTGTTATATTATCTATCTAGTAGTACCCACTGAAGACTTTTGTATATCAATGTTGTTATTTGATAATTACTGGAAATACTAAGCATGTGACTTATATTAGGCTAATGCCATTGCTTATGTATTTATGAATGACCTGGAAATTGCTTCCTTCATCATATGTTTTTGACATTACTTTTGATTTCTCAATTTACTTGGCTAGATTAATTTTAATGTTTAATAGGTACTGTTGGGATTGTGGACTACACCAACTATGAGGACATGAAGTATGCGGTATGTTTTTTATGACTTTCTTTATCGCTGATGTTTTAGTCTCATTAAAATATTGTTTTAATGTTTTTCTTTGGATAGTTTTTTACAATTCCTTCTCATCCTTCTTGTCCTGGGATTATTTTCAGATAAAGAAGCTTGATGACTCTGAATTTAAGAATGCATTTTCACGTGCCTACATAAGGGTAATCATTTGCCTTCCGTTCTCTTTATTTCAAGGAATATTCTCTTGAAACTATTACATTGAGATATGAGAACTCCACTGGAGTCCATTTGTTTCATGAGGATTATGGACAGGCCCATATGCCTGTTAGTACAAATTGTTGAACTGTTTATAATAGTTTACCTGACCTTATTCTTGAAATGAATGTTAATATTGGAAATAGGTGAAAGATTATGCAAAAAGGGGAAGAAGCCGTAGCCGCTCCTATTCTAGGAGCAGGAGTCGTAGCTACAGCCGCAGCCGCAGCAGGAGTCAAAGGTACTCTTTTCTCCTTTTCATATTTCTCTCTAGACGTAGGAGTACATTAATTTATGATAGGTGTTTTATGAACAGCAAATCTCCAAGAGGGAAGTCGACTCGCCGTTCTGTTTCCCGATCAAGATCTCCTTACTCCCGTTCTCCCCCCAGGTAACTATTTCTTAAACTGTGCCAAGAGTTTCATATTTCGTTGTAAACGGTCCTTTTGGCTTGAGGTCTGGTTTAGGGGAGAAAAATAAAATAAGTGAAAAAAGCTTGCTCTTCAAGGGGCAACAAAGAAAGTTTATAAGAAAGTTCCTTTGGTAATCAATCATGTTGGTTTATCAAGGTTCTCTTACTTGTTTCTTTTTAGATCAGTCTCATAAGCGGCAAACTGGGAATTGCATAGTAGGATCTTGATGGTTGCAATTTTGGACCTATTTGGCTTTAGAGGCCCTCTGATTGGTTTGGTTTATTGAGAGCTCAAAATTGGCATGGTTTGGATTGGAACATACAAAGCTGGATTCTTGGGCTTACCGGTCATAAGGAGTCAATTTTGCTTAGTGGGATCTGGATTGCATGGTGGGACAATCTGGTACAATCAAATCGAAATTCTCTTGCCCTCTATGTTGCACAAATACTGTCTTGTATCTGTACCAGATACAAATAGTGCTATGTGGTCTCTCCAGGAATATCCTGCCTTAAGCTTGTGGCCATGCCAATTATCTTCTTAGTTTTAATATAAATTTAAACAAATCATTCATGGCATTGTTTGTGTACCATATCTGTGTCCTGTACTGGTATCTGTGCAACAAAGATCAGGTTCTCAAGTAATAGTTAAATATAAAGTAAAGAAATTAATGCATTTTAGTGGATATTGTGTGTTATTTATCCATTTGTGCATATGCGGCATCTTCTTGGGAGGGAGCATAAAGGCTCTCAGATGGAACGGAGATGGTACAGAAAAATGTTAAAGCATTTGGATGAATATTGAAATTAAAATTCTTTCATGAACTTTTTACAGATCTCGTTCTAGATCCAAATCTCCTGTTTCTTCTGTAAGTGTTCTTTTTCTTAATATTTAAATCCTTGGACATGTTTAAATGCCATTTGTATGCATAAATTCTGCAAATTATTATTCTACTGTAGCTTATGTGGTTTAGCGTAATTCTATTGTGATTTAAGACTAGGTGCACTTTTTAGGTAAATAAACTTCATCAATGCATGAAGACTGAACATGATGTTCTTGAATAAATTTAAATAAACACCTTCACAATGAGATTGGCACTCTTTATTCTTATAAAATATGTGTTTTTTAAAATGTTCTTTAAATCAATTTGCACATGAGAGATGGATAGTAGTGGCCTAACCTATTATTTTGCAGCCTCCTATTGGAAAACCTACAAGCAAGAGCCCCACAAGGCGGTCCCCTAGCAAGAGCCCTGTACCTGAGGTAGTTGTATGCCTTCTGTTGTTAGAGCTTATTATCCTTTTGCTCCCTTTTGACATATTTATGTTCTGTTACCCAGGCAAAAGATGAGTAAAGAATAGCTTCTCCTAAGTTGGAAGGTGGTGTTGCTGGGGCATAGTTCTTTCATGATCGACATGCTTGTAACAGTCTAAAATGGACCTTTATGTTGTTGTAGAAGTTATATATTTTTGGATTTGAATTTAGATCGTTGAATTTTATTTAATTTGTATTGGTATGCCTTTTCTTATGGAGTCAAATGTACCACTGTAGTGCCATTAAGAATAGTGTATTAGAATAACCAGACAAATTGGATATCAGTTCGTACTGATTTTGATTGTGTCGCTTTCCTGTGCTGTTGGATATAATTTTTTGTATGGTATTTTATTAGTGGCTGTGGTGCAGGTGTTTCAATTTTCAATGTGTCTTTACTGTGGTTCTTTTGTTTGTAGTTTTGCATAGTATTGATCAATTAGTGCTACGTCTTCTAATTCTTAGATTTTAGATATCATCTAAACGGAATTGGTGCAGTAACATTGATTGATTGATAATGTGCGGATAGTATCGTAGAGTTAATTGATAAGAGTGATAAAGCTTTTTCTGATTGTCCACGCTACTGCAGTTGCCAGCAAAAATTTGCCTTTGATATATTATGATTAAAATTTAGGCTCTTCCAGAATTCAGCAAAGATTTAAAGATTGACGGGTAATCCATCGCCTCCGGGTCCGGGCTTATCATCAGAAAAGAATCTCAATTCTGCTTCGTCTTTTTTTGTTCTCAATAATGATTATAGCCATTTTACTCAAAAAAAGAAGATAGAAAGGTTATAGCCATTCTCATCATTTTAATGTGCATTACAGTATCATCTTCATCCTCAAACCATAAAATATCACCGTCAATTGTTAATATTGTGCTATTATGTAGACAAATGTTCTCATATTTTCATCCTTATTGCATCTCAACTTATGACTCCTTTATCGTATCGCTCAATATTTTCTCCTTCCCAATAAAAAGGCAATAGAAGTAAAATTAAGTAAAATTTTCATGCAAATTTAACTACTGAAAATTCAATATCTTTTTGCTATACATTTTCATATATTATGTTTTTTCTTTTTAATCAAGAAATTCTATACTAGTGATGCTGTAATAAAACAAAAAATTGATTATGACAGCAGCCTGGTACAGAAATTATCATGGAAACATACAGAGAGACTCAAGGAGGCAATCTGTGTGGGGTTTATCCAGATTAAGATAATCTGTGTGGTGGGCAACTTGCATGTTCCCGGCAATATAGACACGAACCAGTTGGTGTCCAAGAGCCTGAGCCAATGTTGTCAGGCAAGGAACATCTAGAGTATCTTCATCATCAATGATTCCAAGTCTGAGCTCTTTAAATCTTGGAGATTGAGAACAAAGATCCTGCTTGATGCGGCAAGAGTGATCCAATAACCGCACCTGTTTGCAACTCCACAACTCCTACACCATGATAGCAAGTTATCAAATATACCAATAAATCAAAATCGGGTTGCCAAAATCTCAGATTTTGTGTTTGCTTTGGTTTGACCTTGAAGTGGAGACTATAGATGTTGATGTGCTGGTCAGAACTGGTACGTAGATCCAATGTGCATCAATATTGCCCCAAACTGGTACATGTATCCCCGAAGAGCGATGTGTACAGCCTTGGGGTGGTAATGATGGAGGTCCTGACCGGCCAAAAGGCATTTGATGAGATTTGTATGCTATCTCTATAGAAAATTGTATGAGATAAATTTTTTGTGCTATACTTTTTGATGCATTTGATTAAAAAGGAATAAAAGTTAGTTTAGCCCTCTAAACCCTCAGTCAGGAGTCAGAAATATTACTGCCAGATTTTCTTTATCGCTAATACATTTTTATGTTGTTGGCTTAGGAGTTAAATGGATGCAATTGATCCATACTGGTACCAGGTGATGATGAGGAAGATCATCTTAGGGTGCGCTTCAGAAGGAGGTAACCAATAGAATGGAATGGGAGAACCAAAATTTCACAGATTCCATTTTGGAGTGACACGATAGGAAAGGAGGTTAAGAAAGTGGGATTTCAGGAAACAAAATGCTACCCCCGATTTTGGGGTGTATGAGTGTATCCAGTGGAAATGAGAAAACTATTTTTTGTTCCAATTTTATCCTTCAACCTTCCGTTCTATAACATTGGGCCCCATCAAAAATTAAATTTTTCTCCATTGTACCAAACTAAGGTAATATAGTCATTTCATGTACTAAAATAAGGTGATAAAAGAAAAAGAAGCAAATTTTTCTCCATTGTGGAGCAAAGCCTGTGGAGAAGATGGAGGCATTGGTTTTGATTGAGGGCTTTAGGCAAAAGAAAAAGAAGCAAATTTTACAAGAATAAGAAGCCTGTCTTGAAAATTATTATTATACTATGTCTACGTTATACGATGTCGTGCATATATTTTCAGGAAAAAAATTTCTAGCTACGCTCCTACTTCTAACTCCGTCTGTCTCCGCGTTATATTCTCGCTGATGGTGGGGAACAATTAATTTATGGATTGCAGCGAAGAACAATTAATTAATTATATCATGACTCACCTGACAAGTTAAATAAGTTATTGCTGTGATGCTTATTTTTACATAGCTTAGAAATAGATATATAAACATTGTTTTATTTTTTATATTATCTTTCCTCATTTAATGCATCATTACATTTTTAACTCCCTTTCTTTCTCTGCAAGTCTGCATCCTCGCTGGTAGTGCAAGAACAATTGATTTATTATTGGAAATACTTACAATCATCATTCCTCAATGTCATCCCATCATCCTCTGGTGATGCATTTTATTTTAGTTTTTTTCATTTTCAGAATAAACAACAGCATCCTCATCATCCCTTTCTATTTATGTTTGACTGTTTGTAATCCTCATCCATTACCTCCCATCCAGCGCTTACTCACCCCTTCAGTGCTATTTGTCCAGAAAAAAATATTATTTGTTCTGAAAAAAATATTTGATATTAGAAAAAAAACTAATTGTCCTAGTTCTGTAACATAACTGTCATAGTTTTATAAGCTATCGTCTTGGTTTGTTCTGGAAAACAAGTTCACCCAAGAAAAAAAAATTAATTGTCCTAGAAAAATTTTAAATTAGCACACCCCGGTGCTCCCTAGTAGTGTTCTAAAAAAAACACGGCGTGTCCGAACACGCCACGACACGGCATGGCACGGAGGTGGTACGACACGGCAAGACATGGACACGGACACGACACGAGAACTTCGCGTGTCGTGTCCTAAAGCGTGTCGTGTCCAACTTTGATAAAATAGACACGACACGACACGGCACGGCACGACACGAAAGACACGACACGTATTACAGACATGCCAAACACGAAAAGGAGACGCACATTAAGCGTCATAGAAATATAATGGATTTCTCAATTATGTACATACTATTAAAATCAATGATTATTAATAGACTTATCTCCAAAGAAAGCACATGTTAATAGTTTAAATTGAAAATAAAAATATTACAATACAATTAGGTTGATTTAATAAATAAATCACAAACAAAAGTAGAAGGGTCTAGAGCCATTCGCAAATTAAAGATACAAATTTATCTGTGATTTGTCTTAAAAAGAATGAAATAATTTTTGTCATATCTTGTACTGTTTTGATAAGGATAGTATAAATTATTCATTGTCTTAAAAAATTGAAATAATTTTTTACGGCTCTTGTACTCTCAAATTTCCAATATTCGATGACCAAAAGTATAATTAATTTTAGTTCAATTTAATTTATTTTCATATTTTAATTTTATTAGTTTGAAAAATATACTAATATAATTTTAAGGTAGTAACTCCGTCTATGTTTTCTCAAACATAGCTGGTCCCAAGACCGAAAAAAGAGGAGGGTTGCTATAAAATTAAAAATATTTTTTCAAATCAAAATAAAAAAATAATCTGTATTTTAATTTAATGGTAAAGTAGGTCTACTTTCTTAATTTTTAACGTATTGTAGTAAACATAATTTTAAATTTAATGAACAAATTATATTTATGTCAAAAAATTAAACGTGTCTGAACACGTCACGGCACGAGGACACGAGGCGTGGCGTGTCCTTAGGCGTGTTGTGTCCATCTCTTAGGATTTAGACACGGCACGGCACGGCACGTGAAATATTGAGACACGACACGACACGGCACGAGAGATGATCCGAACACGGCATGTTTGACACGGCACGACACGTATTTAGAACACTACTCCCTAGTGTAGTCTGTTTAGACCATCAGATCAGAATAAACAGTCCAGATTATAGTATCAACCTTTCCCAATCTGAATCCTGTGTTGCGCGGCTCCGTGTAGCTCATAGGATCCGGACCGTTCGTCAAATCTAACGGTCTGAGATCTCTGCCCTCAGTCTCCCACTCACGATGGCTTATCGGTTGGATTTGCGTCTGTCACAGTTCCAGCTGAAACGGACAGCAATTTTGCTTGTATTTTGAGAAATTGAGGAAAGGAGGGAGAATCAATTGCAATTTGAACGGCAATTAATGCTTGAATTGAGAGAGAAAGAGAAAGTAGCGAAAATTGAAAGAGAACAATAGAATTCTTTATTAATTTTTGCTTATCCTTTCTTTTACACCTCATTCCTATTTATACTCTCTGAAAAATAAAAGAAAAATAATATCCCTAATACTGGACAACTCCATTTAATTCCTAATCTAATCTGCGGTAGATAACAACGCGCTTCCCTCCATCCATCGCTCCATTCTTCGTTACTTCTAATTACTTCCGTCTGTTCCGTTAGCGAATTGCTCATTCTCTCTAACAGCATCAACCCCTGTGTCCCCACCTGTCATTATCTGTGTATCACTTAGCTCCACCTCAACAGTTGATTCAGTTGGTGAATTCAACTGCTGATTCACTTCATGTGACATTCTCCCCTCCATAAACGATTTCTCGACCTCGAGAATAAAAGAGGGATAGTGCAACTTCACTTTATCATAGTCCTCCCATGAAGCATCATCGGCTGACAATTGTGCCCATTTCACTTTAATCTGTGGTATCCCTTCATTGTTCCTCTGAATCAGTCTCCTATCCAGAATCATTTCAGGTGCTACTCTCAAACTACCATCAGTACCCACCCATGGTAAGAAAGGTGAAGGTGTATGCTGCCTCCCAATATGTTGCTTAAGTTGGGAAACATGAATGACTGGATGTATATGATAGTCAGGAGGCAAATTGATCTTGTATGCCAATGAACCCACCCTTTCCAAAACTTCAAATGGGCCACAGTATTTGGCACTGAGCTTCTGATTGCCCCCACCAGTCAGTGTAAGTTGCTTATATGGCTGTACACGCAAATACACCCAATCCCCCACCTTGAATTGCCTTTCACTGCGCTTCAAGTCAGCATATTTCTTCATTCTATTTTGAGCTTTGACCAAATTGCCCTTCATTTGTTGTAAAGCTCTTTGTCTGTCCCTCAGCACTGTGTTGACAGCTGCATCTGTGCTTCTAACAATGTCCCCTAATGGTAGTAAGGAGGGTTCATAGCCATAAAGGGCCTGAAATGGAGATGTACCCAAAGATTGTTGAAAGCTTGTATTATACCAATGCTCAGCCAAAGGAAGCCATTTACACCAGGACTTTTGTTGGTCAAAAATCATGCATCTGAGATATTATTCCAGGCATTGATTTAGTCTTTCTGTCTGGCCATCTGATTGGGGATGATAGGCAGTGCTCATGTTCAGTTGAACACCAATCTTACCCATTAGTTCTCTCCAGAACAAACTTGTGAAGAGAGGGTCTCTATCAGACACTAAATTCTGTGGCAACCCATGCAGCTTGTAGACATTGTCCAGAAATACTTGTGCAACAATGGCAGCAGTGAAGGGATGTGTAAGAGGTATAAAATGGCCATATTTGGTTAACCTATCAATGACTACCAACACCACATCTCTTCCTTTTGATTTTGGTAAACCAGTGATGAAATCCAAGCCCACACTCTGCCAAGCCTCATGTGGAATAGGCAATGGTTGGAGCAGCCCAGGAGGTAGAACCTTCTCCCCTTTATTCAGTTGGCAGTGATGACAAGATGAAACATAATCATGGATAAACTGTTTCAGAGAAGGCCAATAGAAATTTTTTTTCACTTTGTGATAAGTGACATTAATGCCTGAATGGCCTCCCATTGTAGAATCATGTAGGGCTTGAACAATTTTCTCTCTCCAATTGCCATATGTCCCTACACAAATTCTGTCCTTGTATCTGATCACCCCATGATGAATTGTCAAGTTAGAGTGTTGCTGAGAGGATGACTCCTGTAATTTCAATTTGAGACTCTCAATCCATGGGTCATCAGTATAACTGGTGAGCAATTCTTGAATCCACTGTGGTATGATCTCACTGACAGCCCATAATTCATTACATTGTTGCTGCACCATCCAATTTTGACCTTCTACCCTAGAAAGAGCATCTGCCACCTTATTCTCTTTCCCTTTCTTGTACTCAATTGTATAATCCAAACCTAGTAATGTACAAAGGCCTCTATGCTGAAGAGCAGTAGTAACTCTTTGTTCTAAAAGATGTTTGAGGCTGATTTGATCAGTTCTGATTACAAAGGATCCTCCAGAAAGATAATGCCTCCATTTCTTCACAGCAGTCAATAGTGATAACAATTCCTTTTCATATGTAGACAAACCTTGGTTCTTGGGTCCTAAACTTTTGCTCAAATAAGCTATGGGTCTATGGTCTTGCATCAGAACTGCACCAATTCCCAAGGCACTAGCATCAATTTCAACAACAAATGGCTTGGAATAGTCTGGCAGTGCTAGTACTGGAGTGCTTGTCATGGCTACTTTGAGTTGTTCAAATGCAGTCTGTGCCTTAGGGTTCCATTGAAAAGCATTTTTTCTAGTGAGGTCAGTCAATGGCTTAGAAATGAGACCATAATTGTGAACAAACTTCCTGTAGTATCCAGTTAGTCCCAAAACCCCCCTTAGTTGCTTCACATTTTTTTGGAACAGGCCATGATAGCATGGATTGCACTTTGCTAGGGTCAGTGGCTACTCCTTGTGCAGAAATAATATGCCCCAGATATTCAATCTGAGTCAACCCAAACTCACACTTTGATTTCTTTGAAAAGAGGTTATTTGTGGACAAAACCTGCAGCACCTGTGTAATATGAGCAACATGGTCTGTGATAGTTGGACTATATATGAGGATGTCATCAAAGAAAATCAAAACAAATCTTCTGATGTAAGGCTTGAAGAGGGTATTCATTAATGTCTGAAAAGTGGCAGGAGCATTTGTAAGCCCAAAAAGCATTACTACAAACTCAAAATGACCATGGTGAGTTCTAAAAGCTGTCTTGAATGTATCTGACTCAGCCATTCTGATTTGATGATAACCAGACTTGAGATCCACTTTTGAGAAATAAGTAGCACCCTTCAATTCATCCAGTAGATCATCTATAATAGGGATGGGGTACTTATTCTTGATAGTATTCTCATTCAACTGCCTGTAATCAATACACAACCTCCAAGTATTATCTTTCTTCTTGACCAACAGCACTGGAGAAGAATATGGGCTTGTAGATGGTTTAATGAAATTATGAGCCAACAAATCCTCAATAATTCTTTCAATTTCTTCCCTTTGAAAGTATGAGTATCTATAAGGCCTAATAGAAACTGGTTTGCTACCTTCTTTGAGAGGGATTTCATGATCAATTGACCTCTTTGGTGGCAAGTCAGAGGGTTCTAGAAAGATGTGATCAAAGTCAAGAAGAACTGGTTGCAACTGTGGAGGAATTGTTTGTGATATAGGTTGATGTTCATCCACTGACATAATATGGGCTAACAACATCAAGCTTCCCTTTTTTGCTTCTTGATCTGGCTGCAGTATCTCCTGACATAATATGACCTCAGCAACCTCATTTTGCACTTTAAATACCAACTTCTGACCCTCTCTGAACAATTGAAGTTGACCCAATTCCCAATCAATAGTCATAGGACCATGCTGTGCCAACCAGTCAATTCCCAAGATTAAATCATAGCCCTGAATATTTAAGAGTTTGACTGTGGCAGTCAGTGCATAGTTCTGAAGGGGAAATGGAAGGTCACTGCACTTAGTGAATGTAGACATGTCTGCCCCATTTGCAATTCTTACAATCAATGGTGGGGTTGTGGTGGTGTTCCAGTTATCAGTGTTAACAAGTGATGGGTTAATGAAGGAGTGTGTGCTGCCTGTATCAATAAGAATGCATATGGGAACTCCATCCAACATACCTTTATATTTTAGGGTTTGAAAATTAGAGGGACTGTGATCAGCACACATAGTGATTACAGCATGCTCATTCTGTAATTTCTCCTCTACTGAAGCATCCACCACCCATTCAATCACAGAACCAACTTCCTCATCAGATTCCATCTCTACATCCACACTTGGAGCCGTATCTTGCCCTTGTAATGCATGAAGTGACTTAAACTTACACTTATGGCCAGGTGTGTACTTCTCTTTGCAGTAATAACACAATCTAAGAGCTCTCAATTGTTCCCTGGACATTTCTTTAGAAGACACAGGCAAGCCCCCTTGTACACTAGATGTTGTTGCATTGCTTTTCCTGGGAAGTGTGTCAATCTCCTTTGAGAATTTGGTACCCTGAAAAGGAGATTTTGTATACACTGTTCTATTTCTTCTATCCACCCCCTCCAAGTTTAATTCAGCTTTTCTAGCAAAATTAAACGCTTGATTAAGTGTCACAAGGTTCAATACTTCCACTGCATATCTAATTTCATCCTTTAATCCCTCAATGAAACCCTGAATGAATAGTGTGGGGTTTCTAATCTTTGTTTCACCAATCAATCTTGATTTTGCCCTTTCAAATTGCCTTATGTAATCAGCAACTTTACCACTTTGGTGTACCCTCTTAAAGTCGCCAACAGGATTGGATGTATTGTGTGGTTGGAACCTATCAAACACCTCCTCCACCAATAATGGCCAGGGCAAATCTGGACAATCCTCCTTAAAGCAATCATACCACTCCTGCGCTTCCTCATTAAAGTGCAAGGTGGCCATGTTGGTCTTATAACTATCAGGAATTTGAAAAATAGAGAAGTAACTCTCACATTTAGAACGCCAACTAGAAGGGTTAGTACCATCAAATGCCGAAAATTCAGTTCTTGGTAGTGTAAATCGTGGTTCACCATTCTTGCCATTGTTTCGATTGTCATCATTACCAGAGGTGTCACCATGAGGTGGAAATGGTCTTACCGGAATGCCCATAGGTCGACCATTGCTGCTAGTGGCATGCTCTCCATGATGACGACCATTGTCAGAGTGCTGCTTCAGCAATTGTTCCATCATAACCTTCAATTCGCCAATTTGCTGAGAGTGCTCCACTTTCTGTTGTTCAATCTTAGAATTCATTTCTTGGCTAATCTTGGCCACTGCTTCTTGCAACTCCTCCGTCAATTGCTCGCTTAGAGAAGATTTAGGAGGCATCGTGGCTTTCTTGATAGCTCGAGGCAAGAAAAAGAAGTCCCAATTGCAATCTTGTGGCTCTGATACCAAATCTGTCACAGTTCCAGCTGAAACGGACATCAATTTTGCTTGTATTTTGAGAAATTGAGGAAATGAGGGAGAATCAATTGCAATTTGAACGGCAATTAATGCTTGAATTGAGAGAGAAAGAGAAAGTAGCGAAAATTGAAAGAGAACAATAGAATTCTTTATTAATTTCTGCTTATCCTTTCTTTTACACCTCATTCCTATTTATACTCTCTGAAAAATAAAAGAAAAATAATATCCCTAATACTGGACAACTCCATTTAATTCCTAATCTAATCTGCGGTAGATAACAACGCGCTTCCCTCCATCCATCGCTCCATTCTTCGTTACTTCTAATTACTTCCGTCTGTTCCGTTAGCGAATTGCTCATTCTCTCTAACAGCATCAACCCCTGTGTCCCCACCTGTCATTATCTGTGTATCACTTAGCTCCACCTCAACAGTTGATTCAGTTGGTGAATTCAACTGCTGATTCACTTCATGTGACAGCGTCCGTTCACGTACCGGATCCGAAATAAAAGAGATGCGATTTGGAGGGAAAAGGCTGAAGATAGTGTTTCTCGAGTTACTTAGCTTGGTACTCGAGTTCCTGAACAATTTCCATTTTCCAGTGGATTAGATGGTGTTTCTTATTCTCATCATATTGATTTGAGTCCAACCAAGCAAGTAATCTGATTTCATACTGGTTGCATCAATTTGAATAATTTTGTTAACGTTATTTTATTTTTTTTTCTAACAGGAGACGTCCTCATTTGCTTTGCCTTCGCCTCATTTTGAAATTACCTCTATAAGTCAAGAGATGCCTCTAATTACTGTTTTGAGTTATATTTTTTTAATGGTGTATGTTGTTATGCTGTAAAGATTAGTTCAGGGGTTGGTACAGATTTGTTACTGTTTTGAGTTATATTTTTTTAATGGCGTATGTTGTTATGCTGTAAAGATTAGCTCAGGGGTTGGTACAGATTTGGTACTAACTCAGAGTTATAAGTTTTAACTCCAGGGATACTAGTCTTGATGAATTCTTATACTCAGGGACGTATATGTAAATAACTTTTAACTGATGTTGGACTGATCCGTGAAATTAACTTTTAACTCCAGGGATATAAGTTTCAACTTTGTGCGTGGTCTTTTTCTTTCTGTTAGCCAAGATATTAAAATTAAGTTTTGATGGCAATGCACCAATACACCAACATTCAACTCGGTACCAGTTTGGCACCAGTCAGTGCAAAGAGAGATTGAAAGTTGTGCGTGGTCTTTATCTTCTGTCATTTCCAGCATTTGATATAAACTAGATTACATAGGCGTGGCTCTGCCACGTCAATAATTGATGTATTTTCTGGGTAATAATTGAGTCTAGGTAATTCTGAAATTGGTTTGTTGAGTGTTTTTTTTTAGTTCAGATATAGCTCATTTCAAATGGCGACTTTGTCAAATCTCACGGAGAGCTAATATGTTGAGTATAATGCCAATACAACATTGCAATAACTAATATGTTTTTCATTATCCATTCTTTATTTTAGTCCAACAGTGATCAGTGGCTATCTATCTATTTCCATCAGGAATTAAAAAAAAATAACATCTTCCTCAAAATCAGTTCATTTTTCTGGGTGTTGGGATGTTCGAGAGACAGGTCAAAGATTAAGAAGAAACTATTTTTTTTCTTGGAATACAGCATTCTACATGTCTGATCCAACACAGATTGACCAGCCATGTAAATATGCTGTATTGCTGCTTATATTATGTTAGTCCTTTTTTTTACCAACAATATGCATGGAAGATGCATGATATTGTCATGATTTGACAAGCATATCCATAATTAATTTAAATCCAATCCAAATACAGTGTTAACCAAAATTTATATCAGTCGAAGCCTCTCAAGTTCCATGAGGATGCACAACAGCAGCAAATTTTTTGTACTATCTTTTTACATTCTTACTGCAGAGTTGTTGAAAAGAATACAAAGAATACCTGAAAGCAAGATTGAAATGAGAAATAATAGCTGAACCGTCCCAATATATATGGTAGAATATGAAGAATACTTTACCTGAAAAGAAACATTCTAGAACTTAGAATATGGAAACTATTTTTGTGACAGCTAGAAGAAATCGAGAGAACAGTTTCATAATATGAACCACACTTTGAGCAGGAAATGCATATTAAAATCATAATAAAATAGCATGACTATTTGCTCTTTCATTTGTTTTCCACACCATTTTTACCGACTAAATTTATAAAGACCCAAAGTCCAATACATCAGAAATCTCAGCTTATCCTTGCTGGTTGAAAAATCTAATCACAATATAGCCAGCCGTCCACAGAAAATGCAAGAAAAATTATTAAGGTAATAGTCAGTTTAGTCTGATGAATACCTGGTTTGAATCCAGCATTGTTGTACATCTCGCAAGGCTGCAAGTTTCTGTTCCGCACAATTGCATAGGTAAAAGATGCATATTTTAAAAGCCTTTAAACAGGGTTTTATTTTGTATTACTGCTACAAGGGATTTTTATTGGTTCCAGTCATCATTTGTTGATAATTTTAGTTTTTTTGAAGTGAAATTTCATATTCTGTAGTTTGTGACGAGTGATGACATTGACCAGACCAGACTTTTATGTTTATAGTCAAGATTTATCATGTTAATACATTCTGTTAGTTTTGGACTTTTCTCTTCAAACAATTGAACAAAATTTCAGCATGTGTATTCATTTCATTAGGTGACATTTGGTGACATTTTGTGATCAAAATGAACAGATTTGGTGACATTTGGTTGGAATTTCCATGTTATTACATCCAACAAATTCATGAGAAATCAATTCAAATAAAGTGAAATAAAATGAAATCCCAGTTTAAAAAACATTTTGAATAAGGATGAATAGGTTGTTCTTGAGCAAGAATTGTGTTACTAAGTCTGTGCTTATGTATCCAAAATTGGTTGAGACAGGCTCGATAAGAAAAAATTTCATGCTAATTTGGATTGGCTTTGTAGTTTATAATTATTTTTATAACCGAGTTTTATTCATTTAAACTAACAGGCTTCAAGCCGCTGAGGTTGTGGTTTGGTGTGATTTGGTGTCTCTACTGTTAAGTAAAACGATTGGCAGGTCTTTCTTTCTTCTTATTTGCAATTCGTCTAAACAATCTCTGGATTTGACAATTTCAAACAATATTTTGGATTTCTTCTTTTTTTCCTGATTTCTGTGCTACAGGTTTACGTTACAAATATTTTGGTAGGCCTTTTAGTGAAGCCAACATGTAATAACTGCTAAAAGAAGGTAAATTTCTTCTTCGTCTTCCTTTTTTTTTTTACTAATTCAGTTATTTCTAAGGTGTATTTTTTAAATTTTTAATCCTTTCCTACGTCGCTTTCTCGAACTACTACCAACCTCATTGGAAGCAGAAAGAGAACTAAAATTATCCCTTTTGTTATTGCTCCTGTCGTGATTGCTGGTAGTTAGCATCTTCGGCATAGGAGTTCTAGGGCTGCTAGCAGTAGCCTCTTTTAAACTGTATTTAGGATCTAGCTTGGGATTTGGGTCAATACTCTTGCAAGGTGCTGAGGCTAATAAGCTTTTAACAGTACCTTTTGGTGTACCCCGTTTCAGGTTATCATGGCGACAGAAGTGGCATGTGTACACAACATTGTTTTGAGCCTGTCTTCCCTTCTTTATGGTATTTTTTATGCCGATGGTGCAATTAAAGCCAGGACATAATATTGTTTCACATCTGAAAAAAAAAGGATCTAATATATTAACAGAAGTTAAATGAAAACAACACAGAAACATGAAGCTTCTAATAAATTAAGCATGCAGGTCTTGCAGGAGATACCCAACAGATATAAATGACATGCATCTGATTATCTGAATCTTAATGGAAAGCTAAGTTGCAGAATTTCTCTTTCCAGAAAAACAACAAATACTTACTTCTGGCAGAGAAAAGATGATGGGTCTAGAGGTAACCCAGAGGCCTCAGCAGTGGCTGCTAAATGCTAACCAAGTATTGACCCGAGAGGTGGTATTTTACAGGACCACTTGCCCATGTAGCAACACGTTTCAGGTGTTGTACCTTTAATATAGATGTCGCATCAGCATGCTTCTTTCCAGTGCTCTCTTCGCGTAGTGACATGACTTTATTTGTGTATTTTGTTGCCCCTTGAGAGGAGGTTGAAGATCCCTTCCTTCCCATCTGTATGAAGTTGTTCAGAAGGAAGATTACATAATAATGATTTAGTTATCTGTTCATAAGCCGACCTTAGCACTTAAGAAATCAGATCTGATATATTGCTTTAAATTAATTGTTCATAACTTACCATTCCGGTAAGTAAGATGCTTCACAAAAAAAACAACCAACAATACCAAGTTACTGAATAAGAAACTGATACTTTGGGGAAGTACCGATCCCAATTTTGATGAGCAGGGTTTTGGTTTGGTACTTCTATGAGCAGGGCAAGTATAGACTGGTACCAACCATATCAGCAGTGAACCTAAACCCTCAAACTTGTCATCCTTCTAATTTCAAAAGCATATTAACATCACAGGCAATTTAACACAAATGTTGATTTATACAAGTTTCCCACTACCTCTCTCAGACATTTCATCGAACAGGAGGTGCAACACTGTTCATTTTGACATCCAGGATTGAGGTTTATAAATATGTTCAAATATCTGTTAGTATCACACATGCACACATTCAATAACAAACTTAAAATTGAACATTGTTACATACAAAATCACTTGAAATTAAAACTAAAAAGTAGTGCAACATGAAAGCAACTATGATCTCTCTTTCATACACAAAATGAGATATCAATACAATTTAGAAGTTCATGCCAACTTCACTTTTGAACCTCCAGATATCCATAGCAAATACAGAGACTAGATCAATACTAAATATCCATATCGAATACAAAATACTGCCAAATACAACTCCTTGAACCTCCAAATTACAGCTTACAAATTACAATAATCAAAAGAGAAATAAAAAACAGTACAAGGTATTGAATTATTTGGCTCTAAAGTTCTTCCAAACGCTTATCAAACCTCTCTTCAAACATCAATGCCGAATCAGTTAGCATCAGACATCATTGCTATCTGCATTTCTGAATTTGTTAAAAAAAAAATAAAGTGAAAAAGTATAGAAGACAAAAGGTGAATTACCTTTATTAGAGATGGCCGCAACACGAGTCTTTGAGGCAACATATGCAGCACCCCCAGCCCCAGCCCCAGGGAGGTGGCCACGATCAAGTGCAGCAATACGATTTTGCAAACACATTTCAACCATGTCCTCAGTAATGACGTGGCAGACGAGCTCGTCGTCACAGCCGTCGTGGAGGCCCTTCTCACGCATCGAATCGCTGATCCCGGTGGCGTCGGCCACGAGCTTCTTGAGGTCGCGCCAATGGTGCTCGAGAGCGAGCGAGTGAGGTCGAGAGCGAGAGAGGCAGAGAGAGGGAGGCTGGGGGTGGTGTGCGAGTGCGAGTGAGTGCGAGAGGAGGAGAAAAGGAAGCGACAGCCGAGGCATCTGATACGAAGCCACGAAGGAGATTCTGATTTTTCTTTCAGAAGACTCTGCTCTTTTAATTCGGATCCGATAAGGACTTGGGAGCGGAGAGGAAACCAACGCCAACCGTTGGATTTCGTCGACGGCTCCGATGCCGCGTGACACGGGATTCGGATTGCAACCTTTCCGTTTTGTCTATTCAACCAACGAGGGGCCACACCCACAGTGTCACACACTGTGTTCCTTTTATCAGCAATTCAGCATCAATCTTAGTCCAATTTTTTGTCCCTTGCGTGAATGTCTTCTCTCTTACTCCGTTTTTCTTTCTTCCTTTTTCGGTTTTGTCCAGCAGAAATGTCACGTCGCAGCAAGTCTCGCGTTCCTGGCCCAGTATTTCTTACATGCAATTGGTTGAAACAGTTCCACCTGTCAGCATCAATGGCTTAATAGCATTTCAACCTCACTTGCCATATCTGTTTGTTGTGTCTTCTATTTTTTCTTTTTCTAACAACGCTCAAAGAAAGTGACATGAAATAGATAAAAGGAAATTGTAGTGGCTAGAAGCATTAAAGAAGACTAGCTATTTGTTCTCTCTCTCTCTCTTTCTCTTTCTTTCTAAAATGGAACGAGCGAGAGGGGCCTTGTTCTTGTTGGTTGGAGTTTTGTACTGTTTCATTGCACTCGAGACAACAGTTGGGTTGGAATTCACAAGGTCTGATTTCCCGACTGATTTTGTCTTTGGCTCTGCTACCTCCTCTTATCAGGTTTTTATTTTTATTTTGTCTACTCCTTTTCCGAATTTAATACATTTTTGAGCTAGCAATGCTTTAATTTGAATGTACCTTCTCTCATAATAAGATAGTGATCGTGATCCTAAGATCACACGGTTTTTAATAAAAAGAAATTTGCCCCTCTGAGAATGTGCAGTAGAAAAAACTGTAAGTAGCTAGTTTTAATATTAGGATCCTCGACGAAGAAAAAAAAAATCACATTTTATTGTTGAAAAGTTTTAGGCATTTTTCGCACTTAATGAAGTAGAAACTTTTCAACAGTAGAAACTCAATGAAGTAAATATTTACAGTCGAGTGCTTCAGGTGCAAAATCCTATTATAATAACTTTTTACTAGGTCTAGCGTACCACTTTTTATCGGAACCCTTCTTTTATCTGTTGACCCAATTGACAATTTTTTAACTTCATTTTATCTTTGGCAATTTTGTTCTATAAGCCCCTGGATCTTATTTATATTAATTTGTGTAGGTGGAGGGAGCTGCAGCTGAGGATGGGAGAAGTCCCTCAATCTGGGATACTTATGTTCATTCTGGTCTCTCTCTCTCTCTCTCTCTCTCTATAGTACACTACTTGTGAAGCAGTTATAATGGTAGTATGTTTGCATTACAGGAAAGATGCCAGACAACAGCACAGGTGATGTGGCTGCAGATGGATATCACAAATACAAGGTACAATACATTGTCATTCTACATGGTCTTGGTACATTCTGGTAAAGGATGGAAATGTCATGTTATCAGGTTGTATAATTATAATTTAATGCCAAGATAATCTTGGTTGGCCTAAACTTGTTAAATAAAAAATTAGCATCACAAATCCAAAAATTAAAGTTTCTGAATTTAAGGGAAAGATGGTACAATAATATGTAGTGTAGTAAATACATAGATTTATTGGCATGAAGTAATTTTTTTACAATGCTCCCTAATGAATATCAGGAAGATGTGAAGCTGATGGCAGATATGGGTCTGGAGGCATATAGATTCTCCATCTCTTGGTCAAGGCTTATCCCAGGTGCCTTTGCCTTTTCTGTTTGCACATGCGTGTTAAAAGATTACTGTAAATTGGAATTAGCCACCTGTTGGTAAAGATAAAGAGTGCACATAATTTACTTCAAGTTTCCTTTTATCTTTACCTTGATTTATTGTGCAGATGGGAGAGGAGAGGTCAATCCTAAAGCAGTGGAATACTACAACAGCCTCATAGATGAGCTAGTCAAACATGGTATAGTATTTTCTATTTTGGGGAAAAAAGCAAGAAGAAGAATAATAAACAAGTTTATACTTTGGAAAACAATTAGCAGCTAATTCTTCTTGTTTCGGATGCAGGAATTGAAATTCAGGTAATGCTTTATCAACTTGATTTACCCCAAGTACTTGAAGATGAGTACGAAGGCTGGTTGAGCTCTAAAATCATGTAATTTCTTGACTTTTTTTTTTTTTATGTGTTGATTTGCAAAATTAGTTCTTTTCATTTTTTTTATTAAACGGGGAAGACTAGCAAGTCTTACATGCCCATTTACTCCTATGAGTCTATTACTGTTTGGATGGAGGGGATCATAATAACTCAATACTTGAGCTACCAAGCAGAAGATAGAAAACAAGACAAATGTTTCATGGGAGACTTAATATGCAAAGTAAGAAATAGAAGGACATGAGGGCCCTTTGAGTACATTACAAAATGTGAGAAACTTTGTATGTTAGTCGAACAGTTACCTAACCTTGTGGCTCTTTTTTCCCCCCTATATTCGGTTGTCATTTTTCCTGCCAAAATGGGCACTGTGAAGCCGTCCCTTTGGTTGGAAATATGCTACACTGGTCAAGATATAATCTAAAAAAAAAAAAAATTCAACACAGCAATTCTAGATTTGCAGAAAATCCATAAAAGCACTAACCCTTAAGCCGTCTCCCATCATTTGCTCAACTCGGCAGCAGAATACAACAGTAATCAAAACAGCTTCTCATACTGACAAAGAATTCTGTCAGCATTATACTTACAGAAACTAATTACACATAAATGACATAAAGCATAGCAACAACACTTCACAATTGCATCAAAAAAAAAAAAAAAAAATACCAGGAAAAGACTAAACGACTGAAATGCCCCTCCTCCATCAGGCTGCCCCTGAAATGGACATAGTACCAGCATGGCTTGACTATCCCTGTGCCAAACTGGTACTCCCTCTATGAGCTGGAACCGCCATCTGTGCTACATATTCTGGCACCAAGTGATGAAACATCTACTTGATTTGATAAACTGTAGCCCTTCCTTATTCTGGTTCTGTAACACAGCTTCATTATGTTAATTGTACAAGTTGAGGTAAACTAAGGATATTGGGCTTAATTGAGGCCTCTAGTCCATGCTAAGTTGCAATATGGTCCTTCGATATATCTTCAAATGAAATGTTGCAACATGGTCCATTGTTGTATTCTCTATTAATTAATGAAATTTGTCGGCGTGGTGCTTTACAACCTGACCCTCAAAAAAAAAAAGATATTATCTTCAAATGTATTTAACCTTCTAATATGTTGCAACTCATGATGCGAACAGAGATGACTTCACAGCATATGCAGACATCTGTTTTAGAGAGTTCGGTGACCGGGTCAAGCATTGGACCACCTTGGCCGAGCCTAACATTATTGGCATTGGCAGTTACGACTCTGCATTATGGCCTCCATGCCACTGTTCGAACCCATTTGGTGTCATAAATTGCACCATCGGGAATTCAACTGTCGAGCCCTATATTGTCGTTCACAACCTTCTCTTATCTCATGCCTCTGTTTACAATCTTTACCATGCTAAATACTATGTAAGTTTTTCTTTTGGGATTCTGAATAATTTTAAAAGGACCTCAATCTGAACTTGGAACTAAGCTTATGCATAGATCAATGCTTAGCGCTGGACATTGTCTGGTACCATTATTGTACCTGTTCTAATCTGTAGAAGACATGTACTGCTCAGCACCTGATATAGAAGGATTTTACCTCTTGTATGCCAATCGGTAAATCTTAAAATTGGTAGTTCCCTTCATGTACCTGTACATCTCTGGTACTATTTATGCTAATTAGTAATTACATCTGCATGCAGGAGTTGCAACGGGGAATGGTTGGGATAAATGTGTACTCCTTTTGGATGTACCCATTTTCTGATTCAACTGCTGACAAAGTAGCTGCCCAAAGATACTTTGATTTCTTTATGGGGTGGTATGTAATTCCTTCTCTTCCAGTTTTGTTTCTTACTTTGACTTGGAGGTACCTATAATATTTTATTTTGTTTGACTTGGAGCTACCTATAATATACTGTATTTGCCCAAATATACTGGATAAAATCCTGTTGCCAATCCAAGTGTAACACACTGTTTTTGTTATATTCAGTTATAGCACTGTAGTGATTTCAGCACTCCTAAACCTGTTTTTGTTATATTCAGTTTGGTTGTCTCTTCATTGCCCAACAATTTAGGTTCCTGGGTTAAATTTGACAATTGAACTGATGAGTAATTTTGAAAATAAGGAAGAATATCTCAACATATTCTGGTCTTTTTTTTTTTTTTGAGACAAAGATGGGGGTCAAGCCTCCAACATCCCCTCAGCTGGGTTTGAACCCACTATGACTTCCATTTAAGAAGCGTTTGCCTGAGTAACTAATTAAACCATAAGCCGGTTCCCATCCTAACCTGTATATCTCCTATTATATAGCCCTCATATGAAAATTCATTAATAGAAAAACGATACTTCAAAGTAAAAATAAAGCCAAAGAATTTCTTGTTATTAATAATGATACTGGTCCTAAAAGTATTGAAATTTCATATACAAAGGTGGTTTTTCATGGAGATGCAATTTCTTGCGTCCAATATGCTACTTGGCATAATTTAAGTAAGTTTTCATCAATCAAAATTCACAATAGTAGAGTTGATGATATTTTTGAAACTTTCTGAACATGTAATGTTAACTACTTGTCTAACATTAGGATCATAGATCCTGTAACTTTCGGAGACTACCCTTCAATAATGAAGAAAATAGTGGATTCAAGACTCCCAGCTTTTACCAAACAGGAGTCTGAAAAGCTAAGGGGCGCATTTGATTTTATCGGCTTGAATCACTATACTTCTCTCTATATCATGGATGACTCTAATAATACAAATTCTGGCCTGCGTGATTTCAATGCTGATACTTTCACGAAAATATCAAGTTAGTTCTTTTTTCCTATTTTTGAATTTAATTCCCGTTTTCCTTAAGAATGCATAATTGGAATGGATTGTTCATATATTAATATCTTATAATGCAGCTAGCAACGATACAGAACCAGATGGCACGGTAATGCTCTCAGAAAATACAGTTTTTATTTAATTTATAAATATAAATTTCAGTAAAATTTCTCTTTCCTGCTTTAGTATTATTTTTCCATTCATAAGTTGTAATTATTTGAATTTGATTACAGTATGACCCAGATCCAAGTATTCTCGTGCCTGATCCAGATGGCTTGGAATATCTGCTAGAGTACTTAAAAACAAATTATGGTAATCCTCCTATATATATCCAAGAAAACGGTAAGTTTAATAAATACAACTTATGATAACTTTTATTAATTTTTTCAACTTTTTTTCCAAGATTTCATCTATAAAATTTATAATTAGGAATGGGATTGCCAAGTAACAGCACCTTAGTGGATAAAGAGCGCATCGACTATGTAAGCGGTTTTATAGGAAGCACTCTCACTGCTATCAGGTAATAACTTATATTCTTATCCTTCTGTGGTAATTTTGTAGGTGACAACTAGACATCAAAATATCATTCATGACCCTGATAATTGTGGTGATGATCATTAGCAACCTTTCAAGTTGATTTCTCCAGTAGCAGCCAAGTTGCCATACTTTTTTTTCAATGTAATAGTCAAAGTAGGAGCAGTATTTTAACCTTCTTGTGATATAGATAAATTGGGACAGCAGAACTTGAAATATTATATGGAGGTAAATGTGAAATTTCTGACATTTCGTATGGGTATTTATGAAGGATTGTGAATGAATTATATGATTTTTCTGTGGCACACAAGAATGAAATTTTCTATTTTGATACTTAAAGACAATAAACTACAGGCTGACCAATAATTGTGTGGCCTTTATTTCTGACAATATACTCTTAAATTTTTGTCTGAAGGAATGGTGCAAATGTAAGAGGATACTTCGTCTGGTCATTCATAGACCTTTTTGAATACCTTGCGGGGTATGAGACGACTTTCGGGTTATTCTCAGTTGATTTTGAGTCTGAAGAGAAAACCAGAACGCCAAAGCTGTCTGCTCATTGGTACACGGATTTTTTAAGAAATAATGGCACTATTTCAACAAATGGTTTATCCTCAGTTGATTTTGCTCCTTCACACTTTGTTTCATAGATTTGGTACCAAGGTTGGGTACTTATACTGTGGATTCTCTAATTTAAATAGAAACCCCCTCCCTTTCTCTCTTTTATTCTTTCATATAGAATGCCCATAGGCAATACTTGTATGTAATTTTAATAGCTTGGAATTAGTATAATAATAAATGCTGAATTTTAATTGTGTTAAGCTACAATAGCCACCATCACTTTGCAAAAAAAAAAAAGGCAAAAGGAATTAATAATTAAGCACTTTTATTTCCTTCTGAACATGGAAGAAGAAAAGTAATCAAGATATATCATGTGATGTTTTTCAATCGCAATCCTTAGATTCGAATTTATCAAGCTTTGCAACATCTCAAAAAGGGTTATATAATATTGACAAGAGTGGAATGGATAAAATGCTACCAAAAATAAATAACATAGTTAGACAATTTATATCACATTTTGTGGAAGTTGAAGAGTAGTCGGACACATATATTATGCGATTTCAAGATAATCATCAATATTTAGTTTTATTGATGTTTGATCAAAGATCAAATAATTCTGAAATTACATTAAATGATTAGTTTTTATACACGATGTAGCTCAATGATAAAAAATTTGTTTCTTTTGAAAGAAATCGCTACTTGGAATTTAAATTTGTTTCAAAGGTTAAATTATTTGCACGGCTATTGTTGATGGACCAAAATCCGATCCTCCGGAGATCATCTCGAGATTGGTCCGATTAAATCTCGACGGTAACAATTACCGGAAGGCACAAATCTCGATGTTAATTACGGGGCATTCATTGTTGATCGGACGGATGAGATCTAAACCTCCGCACTTCGCAGAGAAAAAAAAAAAAAAAAAAATTCTCTGCAGAGGATTTTGGTTCAACCTGTAATGGTATTTGTGACCTCTTTACTCGCTGTACTTTTTTAAACTGCAGAACATTTTGTTCTCTCAGTGCCAGTTTGCAAAGGGAAACAATCACACTTCATATGGAGGTTAACTTAAAACAACCAATTTGAGATAAATAATTAAATCTACATCTAAATCATAAAAAAGAAACCAAAATTTCAATTTTTTAATATTTTTTTACTATTTTTTTCAACCAAAAATTATTTTCTTTCCGAATTTTTTGCATATATCAAAAGGGCGATTTTTAAAAAGCCAATAAATAATAAAAATAGCATTTAGATTATCGTATTAAGCAGCTTGAATCAACTGTTCGGACCTGGAAAAAAAAATAAAACCGTTAATATTTTCAACCCAAATGCTAACTAAAACACATTAAGAAAACTCTTATTTTAAAATAATTAATCCAGAATACCAATAATATTATTCATAATTTAATTATTTATAAATAAGATAATATAGAAAATATTATCAAATAGTCAATGCCACTCATTGTCCCACCAAAAATCAAAACACCATAGGACTCTTGAGCAAAGAAACAAAACTGTGGTTGGTTTCGTATTTGTCAGGACATAGCATAAGTCGAAATCAAATCTAGTGCAGCGCGGCACCGTGCAGCGCAGCAATCCGAGCCGTCCAGATTAAATCCAATGATGATGGGTGCTCCGTGCATGTAACCAGATTGTAAGGCCCGAAAAAATTTAACCGTCCAGATCAGATCGAACGGCTCGGATTGCTGAGCGGCACGGTGCCGCGCGGCACGGTGCCGCGCGGCACGGGATAAGGATTCGCATAAGTCGCCCCGATTCAGGTTTTACCTGTCTCAAAACTTACGTTACCTCACCTGGACGGTTTTCAATGGTTTTATTGAAAAAAGATCCATGCAAGTGACCGTTCAACCTTGCATTAGCGTCAGCGAGCTGTGGCGGTGACCGAACACTGTCCTAATAAACCATACATTTAACATCTACTAATATTTAACAATATATAATAATAACATATATATCGGATGTTTCAATAACCGAGCAACTAAATATATTCTGTGCCCGTTGTCACTAACTTCTGATGTATTGGATAAATTTATATTTATTAGCTACTCGACACACGAAGTTTACAGGATTAAGATAATGCCTCAGAACTTGCAAGATTTTGTGGCAAAATTGTGTCTTCCGTCCGGCTGAAGCAAGTTAAATTTGTTAACTACAAAAGCCACACGACAATCTATACGGAGTCCGACACATAAATCTACAGAAGCAGCCGGATTTTTTTTGGCTGGGTGCGGTGCAGTCTTTGGTGGGGCGTGTTGCTATGTTACCTTTTTGTTCTTTTTCCGCCAACTTTTCATTCGTTACAAAATTAAAGTTGATTAAGAAAGGTAAAAGCTAGCAAGACGAATACAGTGTACATAAGCACTCTAAAAAGAAGAAAAAAAAGAATCTAGTGTACATTAAAAAAATATAGAAACATCTACAAAGTCCTCAGGGGAAGGAGACAAAAGTGCAACTCCATTTTTCTCAGAGAAGAGAAACGATGCAACACGGCACAACCGCAGACCCATCAATCTCTTCGTTTGTTGTGTTTTAATTTGTGGAAGTTGGATTAATAGTCTTACACATGTATGGTGTAGTACTGGTCTTTTATTGACGTACGTGCGCTTTCTTCATTAATTATATTATCACAAACAACTTTGAGCGATGCTAATAGTATAGGTCGCTTGACCGTCGTGTCATTTCTCACATATATCTAGGGCTGTCCATACAGTGTGCCGTTTCGCACATTTCCATTCCGTTCAGTCCAAACGGAACAGTTAACGAAAGGAAAAATGTGTTTCGTTTCTGAAAACGGAATGAAAACGAAACGAATACTGATAAACGTTAGTGTTCCGTTTATCGAAAACTGGACTGAAATCAATGGAAAATGGAGAACGGAACAGAAAACGAAACGGAAACGAAATGGTATTTTGTTATGTTACCAGAAATGGAACATACCAGTTTCCGTTTCTGCACGTTTGACACCCTTACATATATCCTTGCGTCACCTGGCCTTTTAGCTCTCTATAAAAGATTTTATTATAACAAGGGTGTGCGTTGAAAGGAGCTTTTTCTTTTTTTTTTCCCATTAGTTTTACTAATTTCTTCATCTCTCTCACGGTAGAAAGATGGAAATGGGAAAGAGAGAGCGCTTTGTCTTCCAAGTGCTGTGCTGCTTGTTTATACTAGGAATAGCAAGAGCCGTTGGATTGGATTATACACGGTCTGATTTCCCTTCTGATTTCGTCTTTGGTTCTGCCACCTCCGCTTATCAAGTATACTTTCAAGTTTTTTGAACTCATGTTCATCTTATTTTCATGTTTGAGTATGATAATTTAGTGTTATATATATTTTCATCACTCAACAAGTCCGGTGTACATATTTTATTATGGTTGCCATTATACCCATTTTTTGTTTAGAAAACTGAGATATTATCAGTGATAGTTATTTCACAATGGCGACCTAACAATATTATCAAAATAAAAATAACATATGAAAAAAGTGAAAATTTTGATAAAAAAATCTAAATTATATTTATTCCACCAAAGTGATATTTTCTATATTTTTTCAGAATATTTAAATATATTTAATTGTGAATATAAGTTTGTTTTTTTAGAGGACTTTTATTGCTAAAAAGTTTATCATCGTGAATACATAGGTAGAGGGGGCTGCACACGAAGATTTTAGGAGTGACAGCATTTGGGATAATTATACCCATTCAGGTATTTTTTTTTTCCTACTTTTTATTATACTTTATCTCTCATGTATAAATCCAATTTAGTGGAACCTTGTAATATATGTAATTTTGTTTTTGATGTAATCCACATTGGATTGGACTAGGGACGTTTCTTCAAAAATAAAATACAAATAATATATTTGATTATTTGTACTTTAGGAATGATGCCGGACAAAAGTACAGCTGATGTGGCTGCGGATGGGTACCACAAATATAAGGTTTATTATATATATTGCTATTCAAGAATTATCATGTCATTATTAAAAAAAATATATATATTATGCCATATACTTGTAGGCTTTTGTCAGGTTTCACGACAGACTGACAGTCCGGCCTAAATTAGCCCACCTAGTTTATTTCTCATGAAATGGCTTATATGATTCTCCTATTGCATGGCGCTCCTGTCTAGCTCGTTTCTTGTTCTCTCTAAGCATATTTATTTTTTAATTTAATTTGGAGGGGTTTTTTTGTGCGTATAGTTTAGTTTGAACTCGTATGTGCATAGTAGTAATTATATTGTGTATTTATGGTGGGTGATGCTTGAATGCACACGAAGTGCTTGATGAAGCGTCTCTGAGAGTGCCATCACAAGAACTTGAAATTGTTTCATAGGCATGTTACTATGGAACACCCATGGTTCGTACGTGTGGGTACAATACCTAAAGGCTAGCATCTTTAATAACAGGGAAAAAATTGGGTGGCGACTTTATGATTCTTTGGTTTATTTTTTAGATTAACAACATGGTTTCAAATTTCAGGAAGATGTAAAGCTTATGGCAGATGTTGGTCTAGAGGCATATCGGTGCTCCATATCCTGGTCAAGGCTCATCTTTGGTACTCTAGAAAAATATTATACAAAAAGTTTGCATAATTTTAAGATGTTTCCGATTGCACCATCAAGGTTTTGTGCCATTGGAATTGCTACCTCAATGTAAAATACAAACAATCGAAACCTCTTATGGGATGTTTATGTCTTTTTTTATTTATTCCTCATTGCATAGTTGAAACTGGAGAGGTTAATCCGAAAGGAGTGGAATACTATAACAATCTCATAGACGAGCTCCTAAAACATGGTAATTTAAAAAGAAAATAATTCTAAGCAAATGAGAAGTTATTTGGTTTTTCTTGAGCTCAGAGTCCTTATACATTAAGCAGGAATTCAAGTTCATGTAATGCTTTACCAACTTGATCTACCGCAAAGATTAGAGGATAAGTATCAAGGCTGGCTGAGCACCAAAATCATGTAAGATCTCTATTTATTCAAATGCCTTCATGTTTTTCTCTGCACAACAATTTGTAAAGAGGGCTTAACTAAAATGATTTGAGATCTAATGGAGTATAAGGTACAAAAGCAGGTCTTTACAGGGACATAATCAGGCTTTACCGACTTTACCACATGTGTAGGCAAACAGCAACCAACAAAAACATAATCAGCTGATTATAACAAAATGTTTTACTTAACAAAACATTTCTGAACTGCTTTCTAACGTTTAATCCTTTTACCTTGTCAAAACATGATATTTACAGAGACGACTTCACAGCTTATGCTGATGTCTGTTTTCGAGAGTTTGGTGACAGGGTCAAGTACTGGACAACCATGGCGCAACCCAACATTCTAAGCATTGCCGGTTATGACCAAGGCAGCTGGCCGCCATCCCACTGTTCAAATCCATTCGGTATCATTAATTGCACCATAGGGAATTCTACTATTGAGCCGTACATTGTCATGCACAACCTCCTCTTGGCTCATGCCTCAGTGTACAACCTCTATCGCACTAAATATTATGTGAGCTTTTTATTTTTCCCTATTTTGTTAGTTGCTCAGGATTAATAATCTAATTCAGAATATAATTGGTCTGACTTGAGCTACACCACTCTCAACTTGGACCAGCTAATTAAACCAGTCACATCAGCTCTAATACAATAAGTTCAAATAAGCATACCAAATTGTAGAAATACCATGTCAGTATTAGGGTTTTAGCCTATTAGCTGTATATTCTTCCTTTTAATGTGTTTTGATGTAACAATTGGAGATCAGACTGACAAGTACCCCCCCCACCCCCCACCCCCCCCAAATCACCACACCCCCCTTTTCTTATTACTTTGTAACTTTTAAGATTAGATTACCATGTATGATTGGGTTGTGCCTGCTAACACAATTCTGTGATAAACTCTCCAATTCAGTAACCTTTTTTGGGGCCCATCTATAAGCCCAAACACACCAATGCTAGTATGATTAATGTTTAACCCAAGATTCACTGTTTCCACAATTGTACTGGTTTAGCTCAGTACCTGTGTGCTCCAGCATGAAGTGGACCGCCACTGAAATTTATACCTATTAGTACTATACATTTTTAGTACCAGTAATGCTAATGACCTTTTTGCACATGCAGGAAGTGCAAAAGGGAATTGTAGGAATCAATGTTTATACATTTGGTCTTCGTCCATTTTCAGACTCAGCTGCTGACAAAAAAGCTGTCGACAGATTTCGTGATTTTTTTATTGGTTGGTATGTGATTATAGTTTGATCCTTTTAACTTCTCATTTATTCACAAACACCAAGAGTCTAGTCCAAAGACTGACAGCGTGTTCTTGTATTATGGTTGTATGTGCCAGATTGAGATGTACTTATGTTCTTAGTTTCTTTTGTAGCTGTTCTTAATTTGTCTTCTTGATTTACAATTTAGGCTAACACTAAAATTGATCACTGAGGTTAAATTACTCAATAAAAGTAAAGCATCCCCATGAGTTCACAACAAAAGTCAGATATAATGGAATACTCATTTGCAGATGTACAAACTTTTACACAGAGAGGAGCATTTAAATTTAAGTCATTTAACAAATGTGATTGGTAATATTTTTTCTCTAAGGTTTACTTCAGTATTTCAGTTTTCATTAAAGGAACCTTTCATAGTTATGTGCAGCTTTACTCATCATTCTTCCAAATAAAGAAATACTTTTTATATCTAGTTGTCTATTTTATCAATTTTCATAAAAGATATTTTCATTTAACATCAGGGTCATAGATCCTTTAGCTTTTGGAGACTACCCTTCAATAATGAAGAAAATAGTGGGTTCGAGGCTACCAACCTTTACCAAACGGCAATCCAAAAGGTTGAAGGGTTCTTTTGATTTTATTGGCTTAAACCACTATATAACCCTTTATGTCATGGATTACTCCAACAATACAAATTCTGGCCCACATGACTACACTGCTGATATAATGGTGCGAACTTCGGGTTAGTTCTTCCTTTCTTTTAACCATTCCTTTCTTCAACAACAATTTCTGGGAAAAATGTGTGTTATGTTGATATATTTTTTGATGCAGATAGGCAAAATGTAACACCAGGTGGCCAGGTACTTCCTTAGAAGCTTGAGTGGTTTGATAGTTGAAATACAGCTTAATTTGCTTTTATTCCAACATACCTTTTTTGAATTTTAAAGTGTGTGATCATCACAATTTGATTTCAGTATATTCCAGATATGAGAAATGTGGTACCAGATCCTGATGGATTGCAAGATACACTCAAATATTTAAAAGAAGCTTACAATAATCCTCCTATATATGTCCAAGAAAACGGTAAGTTCTACTTAGTACAAAACTACACATTTCTCTGAGTTATAAATTCTTGTACCTTGTAAAGCAGATTTGGTTATTTAGTATATTTACAATTAGGTCGAGGATTGGCATGGAACAGTAGTCTAGAAGATACAGAGAGGATCGAGTACGTCAGCAGTTTTATCAGAGGCACTCTTCATGCTATCAGGTATCTAGAACCTTCTCCTTTTTAAGTGGGGATACTGCGCCTAAGAGTAACAATGTAAGAATGAATCCTGTCATTTTCTTCTAAAGTGGCCAACTTACTGCTCTCTTGTTCATCCTTGTCGATTTATATACAGGAATTATCTTCTTCATCCTTATTGATAAGTATCATTTGCATAGAGGGTATTCTTCCAAATGCTAATGATGTATTCTTCCAATTTCTTTGAAATTAAGGAATGGCGTTGATGTAAGAGGGTACTTCTTATGGTCATTCATAGATCTCTTTGAATTCCTGGGGGGATATGAAACAACTTTCGGCCTATTCTGGGTAGATTTTGATTCTGAAGAGAAAACAAGAAGGCCGAAGCTCTCAGCTCATTGGTACTCAAATTTCATAAGAAATAGAAGCACAAATTCAATGTTGGCCATGCCAAATGAAAAGTATCAGGCAGAGCAATAATTTTAATTATTGGCTAATTTCTTAATAAATATAGATCAGATATTAACATCGGATCCTCAAAATTCTATAGATTCAATAGTTTATTTTGTAAAATAGGAAAACATAATAAGAGGGAAATGATGGACTAATAAAATAAAATTATTATCATATTATGTGGAAGGCGTTGATTGTCTTATGGCATGAATGATGTACATCTACTTGCATTATTTTATTATTATTTTTTTTACAATTAAGGTAAGTGATACTGTATGATCACACGTAGACCAATACGAACCACAATTTTTATGGGTGAAATCAGCAACAAGCTAAAAAATTAAATTAAATTAAATAGTCATATGAAAAGTTATATATGTGCACAGTAAACTGTTTAAAATCAAAATGAAATTTGCAAACCGCAAGAAGAAAAACTAAAATAAACCAAAACAAGGGAAGCAACGTACTTGACTGTACGAAGCTAATCATATTGGATCCAAAACACTAAATTCTATTTTTACATTTTGGTTTGATGTTTTTGAGAGTCACCTCTCACGATATATTATATAACGTCAATGTTGCCAAAAAAGATAGAACTCTTAATTGACTGAGAGTACATAATGCCAGCCTAGATTTCGGTCTGATTACATTAGATTGAAATTGTATCTCTATTACTATTAGGGTCGATCTTGTGTTCTCATATTGTTATTATTATCCGATTTAGCTAATCCAGGATTAGACCTTTTTTTCTTTTGACATTTACCTATTTAAACATTCCTTTTGTTACTATGCACTACCAATAAGCTAAGATTAATTATTTAAAACCAAACGTTGTTGTATGCAAAAAATACTGAATGAGTAATTATTGCAGATTGCCCTTGCTTTCTCAACAGTCTTTGTAGCAAAGCTTCCTCTGATCCATAAATCTCGCATCTTGTAGCACCTCCTCAGCACCTGCATCATGAATTGTACATCATAACTGCCAAAACAACGATTAACAAGAAACAAATTTGTTTTGGTTTTAATTTCCAAAACAGAAGTTCACTTAGGCATTTTGTCGAACACTCATGTGCGGTCAAAATTTCCACTAGCATCGATAAGCTTATATTTAATCCACTAACATGTTACATACCAATGCCATAGTCGTGTAAATTAAAAGATCAATAACCACTCGACCTCACAATAAGCCTAAGTGTGCCAAGCTCCAAAACAGGATAACATGTAGTGGAAGTGGAAAGAATCTAAAATGTGTTTGGACGAGGGGTTGAATAAAAATTAAGAATAAGAATTTAGAAATACGTGCATATCCATATTTTTTATTTAAATTTTATGATTTTGTTAGAATAGGAATTTGGACCCGAATAAGCCTAAGTTCTTTATTCTTGTTTTGTTTGAATTTCACAAGAATAAAAAATTTGAAGCTTATTCTTATCCAAATTCTTATTCTTATGCGTCCAAACCATTTTGTACGTCATCTACTGTTGATGAGGCAGGCTTGGGCAACCTTTATAGCTTATTGTCCTAAACCAGCGTCAAGCCTTAACTATGGTGATAATTTTATCGTCCCCACATCTTTCCAACTGCCCGATTAAATCATCTCACTATAAAAAGGTTAGAAACAAGTTTCTACACAGAGAGTGCTGATTTATTCATTTATTTATTATTATATTATTATTATTTAAATCAAAAGCAGATGCAAGAGCTACATACGTCGTTATCCATGACCATAAGTTAGCGTTGAACCTTTCATTGGCGGGCTGTGGCCGGGACCGTGACAATCATCATTCATAAATCATCAAACATCAAAATATATAAGATTTTCTGTGGCTTTTTTACGAACTTTTTGTGTAATGGATAAATATAAATTTATTAATTCTCAAGATTAAGATAATGCCTCTGAGCTTGCAAGATTTTTTTTGTAGCAGAATCGTGTTTTCTTCCGTTGAACCAGGTTGAATGTTGGCCAGCTAGCAAAGTCACACGATAATTTATAAGGGACCCGACACATAAATTCACAGATGCATTGCAAGCCTAACATAGCGCGCGCTTTGGTGGTAACTTGATGGATTTTTTTTTTTTGGCTGGGTGTGGTGCATTCTTTCGTACGGCGTGTTGTGATGTTACTTTTTAGGTTTTGTTTTTCAACTTTTCGTTCGTTACAGGGTTGATCATAAAGAGCGGTCGCAAAGAATAATAAAGATGATTAAGAAGAAAGGTAAAACCGTAAAAGCTAGCGAGACGAATCTAGTGTACATAAATATTCAGAAAACGAATCTAGTATACATAAAAAAAATTATAAAATAATCTACAAAGTCCTCACGGGAAGGAGACAAAATCACAAAAGTGCCACCTTCTCCATTTTCTCAGAGAAGAGATACTTATACACGGCACAACATTTCATCAAAAAAAAAAAAGAAAAAGAAAAAACACGGCACAACCGCAAACCCAACAATCTCTTATTTTGTTTCTTTTGTGGAAGTTTGATTAATATTCTTTCTTACAGATATATATGGTTTGGAAATGGTCTTTTAATCTTTTATTGATGTGCTTCGTTTTTCATTATATTATCACAAGTAACTGCTGCCATCGATGCTTTTAGCTTTTTTTTTTATTATTATTTCCTAGTCTGTCGCTGCCATTTCTCTGACTTTACTCAGACTTTTTTTATCTTTATTAAATCTGCTATCTTTTATAGCATAGGAGTGCGTTTAAATTTCTCTTTAGTGTTACTAATTTCTTCCTCTCTCTCACTCTGTCACTGGAGAAAGATGGAAATGAGAAAGAGAGAGCGCTCTTTGGTTGGAGTTCTGTGCTGCTTCTTGTTACTAGGAATAGAAAGATCCGTTGGATTGGAATTGGAATTTACACGGTCTGATTTCCCTTCTGATTTCGTCTTTGGTTCTGCCACCTCCGCTTATCAGGTAGATTGCTACTTCTCTTTGGCTATTATTAGTTTCTTTATTATTTTCGACTTTATTATAATAATTTTGGTGTTGTGTTTTCATTTGAAAAAAAAAAAACTGTTTGCATGCATGTACCAACAGTTTTTTTTTTTTTTTTTTTTTTCTATTGGTGATGTGCTAAGTATGAAAAATATTTCATCAGTCAACTAGTCCGTGTACATGTTAACACATTATTAACGGGTGTTATTAGAAAATTTTTTGTGAATATAATATTTGATAAAATTATGTAAACCATATTTATCCCACCAAAGAAAATTTATTTCTGAATATAATTTGTTGTTTTTTTTTGGAGGATTTTTATTGGTAACTTGAAAGTTACTATGTTGTGAATACATAGGTAGAAGGGGCTGCACATGAAGATTTTAGGAGCGACAGTATCTGGGATAATTATACCCATTCAAGTATATCTTTATACTCTTATCTATGTGACACTCACACTTAGAAAACTTAATCGTGGTAGGCAAACACAAATTAAATCTTTTTTTCTCTCATTTATAAATCCATTTTAATGGAAGCTTGTAATGTGTAATTTTGTTTTTTGATTTAATCCACATAGGCCTAGGGACGTTTCTTAAAAAATAAATAAGAAAACAAATAAAATAAATAATCCATTTGTAATTCAGGAATGATGCCGGGCAAAAGTACTGGTGATGTTGCTGCGGATGGGTACCACAAATATAAGGTATATTTCTTAATTAAGGGCTTTAAATACCAAAAAGAAATATATAAAATATAAGAATTATCAATTTATCATGTCATTATTTAAAAAACGAGAAATTATCATGTCATATACGGTACTAGGGGTGAAAACGGCAATTGTTTTAACCGTTCTTTCGTTTCGAAACGAAACTGTTAAAGATTTTGGTTACGTTTCAAAAACGAAACGGTTAATGCAACACATAGTCAGTTTCGTCCATGTGTATTTTCGTGGTATTTTCGTGATTTTGATCGTTTCGTTCAAAACGAATCGGTTAACGTAACACCTCATTTTCGTGGTCGTTTTAGACGTTATGCACCCCAATACGGCACGGATATAACTGTCGGCTTTTCATAGACTTTATTTATGCCAATCCGGCCCAAATTAGCCCACCTAGGTTGTTACTGATAAAAATGTCGGATCTTTCATTATGATTCTCTCCCTTCTCCTTCTGTGTAGTTTGTTTCTTGCTCTCTTTGAGCATATTTATTTTTTATTTTTAATTTGAAGGGTCTGTGCGTATAGTTAGTTTGACCTTGCACGCATGTAGTAATTAAATTGTATGTTTATGGTGGGCCATGGTCTTGAATGCACACGAAGTGCTCGATGAATTGCCTCTGAGAGTGCCACCGCAAGGTATTGAAACTGTTTCATAGACATGTCTACATGGAGCACCCATGGTACATATAGGTATAGTTCCTAAAGGCTAGCATTGTATTATATGCAGCCATAAGTAATGATACCATCGAGGTCTTTGCCGTGTGCACTGCACAGTTGCTCGAATTAACCCCACAAAAGATGATGAAGGGACAAAAGTGGGTGCCAGCATAGTAATTCTTCGGGTTATTATTTAGTTTAATAGCATGCTTTTAAATTTCAGGAAGATGTCAAGCTGATGGCAGATGTGGGTCTAGAGGCATATCGGTTCTCCATATCCTGGTCTAGGCTCATCTTTGGTACTCATGAAAAAAATCATAAATGTTTGCATAAGTCTAGTATGTTTCTGATTGCACCATCAAGCTTTATATACAATTGCAATTGCTACTTGTATGTAAAATACAAAGCATCAAAACATCTTATGGGATGCTAAAGTCCTTTTTATTTATTTTTATTTCATAGTTGAAACTGGAGAGGTTAATCCTAAAGGAGTAGAATACTACAACAATCTGATAAACGAGCTCCTAAAACACGGTAATTTTAAAATAGAATAATACTAAACAAATCGAAAGTTAGTTGATCTTTTTTAAGATCAGAGTCTTTCAACAAAAAGCAGGAATTCAAGTTCATGTAATGCTTTACCAACTTGACCTACCTCAAAGCCTAGAGGATAAATACCACGGCTGGCTGAGCCCCAAAATTATGTAAGATCTCTATATATTTAATTTTTTTTTTTTTTTGGTTTTCACTGCACGACTGTTCAAAAAGAAGGCTGAACTAAAATGTCATTTTTCCATGTTGAATAAAAATAGAATATATTTTGTTTTTGAGGGTCTCACAGCGTAGTGTCAATGCCAAAATAGAATAAAATTGAACATGGATGTAGAAATTTAAAACAGAATGTCATTTTTCCTTGTGTAATTTTTTAAACCTTTTGTAGAAATGTTTTTGGATACTATTAATTATTAACAAATAAACTTTATCAGCCCAAATTTTGAAGAGAAACTAGTTGGTCAACATGATGCTCGTTCAAGGGTCTGCCACCTGACCAATATAAAATAATTTTCTCCCATCAATAGTCTTGCATATGGTTGGTCCGTGAACCTCACCACAAATGTTGGCAAACAGCAACCATTGAACACATAAGCAGGCTAATTAGAACCAAATTATTTTACTTAACAAATCTTTTTTTAACTGCTCTCTAAACTCTAATCATACCTTATTGAAATATGATATTTACAGAGACGACTTCACAGCTTATGCTGATGTCTGTTTTCGAGAGTTTGGTGACAGGGTCAAGTACTGGACAACCATGGCGCAACCCAACATTCTAAGCATTGCCGGTTATGACCAAGGAAGCTGGCCACCGTCCCACTGTTCAAATCCATTTGGTGTCATATATTGCACGATTGGGAATTCTACTGTTGAACCTTACATTGTCATGCACAACCTCCTCTTGGCTCATGCCTCCGTGTACAATCTCTATCACACTAAATATTATGTGAGCTTTTATATTCTTCCATGTTTCCTTCTTTCTTAAAGAAAAGAAAAAGCTCAGTGTGTGTATACAATTCAGAATGTAATTGGGTCTGACTTTAAGTAATGCCGTTCCCAGCTTGGACCAGCTAACTAGTCACATTAGCTCTAAAACAGCAAGTTCAAATAGCATACTAGATTGTAGAAATGCCATGTCATATTAGGGGGTTTGATATCTATTGGCTGTATTTTTCTTCCTTTTTGTGTTTGGATAATGTAACAACTGTGAGCAGACTGACAATTTTTTTTTCTAGTTAAGAAACTATTAATATTAGATTATTTCACTATAGGATTGGGTTGTGCCTGCTAACACAATTCTATGATAAACTCTCGAATTTGTTCACCTTCTTTGGGACCCATCTATAGCCCCAGAAACACCAGCACTTGTATGATTGTATGACTAATGTTTAACCCAAGATTCACTGGTTCCTTCGATGTATCAGTTTCAATCTGTACCTGTGTGCTCCAGCATGAAGAAGGCCACTTCTGCAATTTAAACCTGCCAGTTAGTACCATACATTTGTAGTACCAGGAATGCTAATGACCTTTATACACAAGCAGGAAATGCAAAAGGGAATGGTAGGAATCAATGTTTATACTTTGGGGCTTCGCCCTTTTTCAGACTCAGCTGCTGATGAAAAAGCTGTCCGCAGATTTCGTGATTTTTTTATTGGTTGGTATGTGACTATAATAGATCCTATAAACTTTTCATTAATTTACAGATGCCAAGAGTATAGTCCAAGGACTGACAACTTGTTTATGCATACCAAATTGAGAAGTCCTTATGTTCTTAATTTATCTTCTTCTTAATTAACTATTTAGGGCTAACACTAAAATTGATTTAAACTGACGTAAAATCAATAGAAGTAAAGCATCTCCTTGAAATCAAATCAAAATCACATATAAGGGTATACTCATTTGCAGAAGTATAAACTTTTACAGAGAGGAACATTTAAATTTAACAAATGTGATTGGTAGTGTTTTTACTCTAAGATATACTTCAGTATTTCAGTTTCCATGATTAGAGGAACCTTTCATAATGATGCACACTTGCATAGCTTTACTATTTCATTCCACTAAATAAAGAAAAATCTCTCATTTTACTTGTCTATTTATCAATCTTCATAATATAATTTTTCATGCAAAATAAGGATTTTAGATCCTTTAGCTTTTGGAGACTACCCTTCAGTAATGAAGAAAATAGTGGGTTCGAGGCTACCATCCTTCACAAAAGGACAATCTAAAAGGTTGAAGGGTTCTTTTGATTTTATTGGCTTAAATCACTATATTACCCTTTATGTCATGGATGACTCCAACAATATAAATTCTGTCCCACGTGACTACACTGCTGATATAATGGTGCGAACTTCGGGTTAGTTCTTCCTTTTTTTAGCCATTGCCTTCTTAAAGAATGATTTCTGGGAAAGATGTGTGTTATGTTGATAACTTTTATTTTATGCAGGTAGCAAAAATGAGACGCCACATATCCAGGTACTTGGGGTGCTTTGATAGTTGAAATATAGCTTAATTTGTTCTTATCCCGACATATCTTTTTGAATTTTGGAGTGTGTAATTTCACAATTTGATTTCAGCTTACTACAGTTTTGAGAAATGTGGTACCAGATCCTGATGGCTTGCAATATATACTCGATTATCTAAAAGAGGATTACAACAATCCTCCAATATATGTCCAAGAAAACGGTAAGTTCTACTTAGTACTGAAGTCTGAACATATATCTCAGTTATAAGATTTAAATTAAGCTTCAAATTCTGATTCACATAAAAAAACTAGGTTCTTGTACCTTGTAATGCAGATTTGATTCAATTCTTGTCTTTACATATATTTATAATAAGGTCGAGGATTGGCATGGAATAGCAGTCTAGAAGATACAGAGAGGATCGACTATATCAGCAATTTCATCAGAGGCACTCTTCATGCTATCAGGTAACTAGAACCTTCTCCTTTTTAAGTGGGGATACTGCGCCCAAGAGTAACAATGTAAGAATGAATCCTGTCATTTTCTTCTAAAGTGGCCAACTTACTGCTCTCTTGTTCATCCTTGTCGATTTATATACAGGAATTATCTTCTTCATCCTTATTGATAAGTATCATTTGCATGTTTCATTAGGGTACATGTTCATCTTATGCATGATGTTTCTGGTCTTGTAATTACTTTTCATGACTTTTTATATTTAAATATTAACGCATCAGCCCATACCGTTCAACCACAAGCCAATATTTTAGCCTGAATTCGATCATAATTAACATAACCATAGTTGAAATCGAGTTTGATAGAATAGCATTTCACCTTAAATTAAGCTCATAATTCTAATGATGTGTTCTTCCAATTTCTTTGGTATTAAGGAACGGTGTTGATGTGAGAGGATACTTCTTATGGTCATTCATAGATCTCTATGAATTCTTGGGGGGATATGAAACAACTTACGGCCTATTCTGGGTAGATTTTGATTCTGAAGAGAAAACAAGAAGGCCGAAGCTCTCAGCTCATTGGTACTCAAATTTCATAAGAAATAGAAGCACAAATTCAATGTTTGCCTTGCCAAATGGAAAGTATCAGGCAGAACAATAATTTTAGTTTAATTAATATAAATTAGATTGTAACATCGGATACCCAAAATACTATAGATTCAATAATGGTATATTGTAAAAGGAGAAAAACAATAGGGTAAAGTTAAAATAAAATTGTCATGTGGAATGTGTTGATTGTCTTATGACATGAATAATATACATTTCTACTTGCATCATTTTTTTTTTTCCAATTTAGGTTATTGATACAAGATTGTATGATCACCGGTGACCAATACGAACAACATTTTTTATGAGCAAAATCATTTACAATCTGGAAAATTAAAACAAATAACTACTAATCTGAAAAGATATTTATTTAGGCACAACAAACTATTGAAATCAAAATGAAATTTTGCCAGCTTCAAGAAATTAAGAAAAGAAAAACCAGAAAAAGGAAAGCAACACACTTGACTGTAGGAAGCTAGTGACGCTGGATCCAATAAAGGAAATTGTCTATTCATTTTTTTGGGTAGTTGTCTTAGACGATCACCTTTCACGAGATTATATAATTTCTATGTTGCAAAAAGATTAGGACTCTTAATTGACTGAGTTACATAACGACAACAACTTAGATTCCGGTCGAATTACATTACATTGAAATTGTATCTCTGTTACTGTCTAACCTCCTCGTGTTATTGTCAAATTTGGCTAATCAGGGATTTTGGCATTTACCACTAACAGTCCACAAGCGCTGCCATTAAGACACATCATAATTTGGTGGAATTTCGATGTAACGATATGAATTGCTCTTTGTTCTTTTTATATAAGGAAAAAAAATTAAAAAGAAAAGGATTGCTAGATTTTGATCAGATTTGCCCAAACCTTGTAGTCCATCAAACCGAATCCATAAATTAAAGATTTTAAACGAAATGAGGTGGACCATGTTTAGATATGGCATTTACAATCGTATAGCCCCAATTTCTTTGGGGGTTTATATAATACCCAACCATACTGGTAAAAATTGCATATTGATAAGTTTTAGGAGATCAGTTGCCAGAACAATATTATACAATCTCACAGTCTGTCTTGGTATATCTAATTCATAGTGCATACGAATAGAAATGCTTATAATATACAAAGTACATAAAATTGTAAATTCTAAATCCGAGAAACAAAATAATAAATGAATATCATTATAATCAACCTCACAATACGCGCAAACACACACACACACATACACAATAGGCATGCACCCATACATACCTTTCTGCGTGCTAAAGTTCTTTAGATCAAAACTTTAAAAAAGAAGGATGAAAAAAAAATACAGTACCAACACATTTAAACCTTTTATATTTTAACATCATCACGCCTTGTGTGTCTGTTTTTTGGTACCTTTTTGTGGTTTGGGCCTCTTCACAATCATAACTGAGCATTGAGCATGGTGCGCCATGTGATCGCTCACACTACCCATGAAAGCTCTGCAGATAACAAATTTCAAATTGTAATCAATTAATATACTTTTTCTGTTTGGGTTTGCATTTGCCACTTTTTATGCATTAATGTCTGATCCAAGCTGGTATGGTCGTTTGCGGCTAGCCAACTTGGAACTGAGAGTCCCTAAATGGTTTTCTGCTGCCTGGTGTATAACAGAAGTAGATTTGATTGAGGCTTCCAAAATACAACGTAAGGTGGTCATTTACCTCCATAATAATGCAAAATTGCTTGGTTATCAGTATTAGCAGACTAAAATGGATGCAGCAGTGGAATTAACATGACTAGTCAGTAGTTATCAGGAAAACATGATCAAATAGACCAAGACTGACAATTATAAAATTCCAAGGATCTTGGTATAAGCATGGATAAAAAGAATAATTGAGAAGGTAAATAAAAACATTAATTAGAAGACAGAACCTTTGAACACTATTGTAACCATGGCTTCCAAGAATTAGTATATCGGCGTGATGCTTTGCAACTGCCTCCATTAGCACGTGCTTAGCATCGCCTTCCATGACTTCCACCACAGCTTCAACCTATTTAAACATTCCCATTGTTACTATGCACTACCAATAAGCTAAGATTATATAAAACCAAACTCAGTTGTATACAGAAAAATACTGAATGAGCACTGCAGATTGCCCTTGCTTTCTCAACAGTCTTTGCAGCAAGCTTTCTCTGATCCATCTCCGCATCTTGTAGCACCTCCTCAGCACCTGCGTACATAAACCCGGGAAAAGACATGCCATGAATTGTACTTCAAGTGCCAAAATAAAGATTTAAAGGAACCAATTTGTTTTTGTTTTATTTTACATAACAAGAGTTCACTTTGGCATTTTGCTGAACACTGTATGTGATCAAAATTACTACAATCCACAAGGATAATAAAGATGTTTAATCCACTAACATAAGAAACCATAATATGATTCAAATGCCCTATGTCGTGTTAAATTATAAGCTAAAAGAAAATAACTTCGCAATAACAAAACCAAACTACAGGATAAAAGGGAAAAATTTAAAACATTATTACTGAGGTACAAGAGATCACTATCAGAACTCAAGAAGACCTTATTTGGAAGTTGGAACAACCACTCGACCTCACAAGCCTAAGTTACAAGCTCCAAAACAGGAAAATGAATTGTACCGTATATATACTGGAACCAAGAGAACAAGCACATCTTGTCTTGTCATAAACCAGCGTCAAGCCCTGACTATGTTGAATTGTTGACAATTTTATTGTCTCCACATTTTATGATCTCACGATTAAAAAAAAAAAAAAAATAGAAACGAGCTTTTACAGAGAGAGCACTGATTTTTTTTTTTTTTTAATATATTATATATCAAATGCAGATGCAAGAGTTAATGGATGGTTATTTCCATCAATTATCAATTGTAAATTTAAAAATAATTGTTTAATCAGACAATAGGAAATGTATGTGGACAATTAAATTGTCTAACCTAAAGGTGCGTTGTTTAATCACACGTTTCAAGCATATCTTATATGGCAACCTTCTCATAAATTATTTTTGTCAGGTACTTTTGTATTATTATATGAAGAAACAAGCATTCGTTACTAATTTCTCTCAAAAGATTTGTTAAGTATACTTATGGCCTATGGGTCTTATACCATTAAAAAAAAATGCAAGTATACTTATACGTATCTTGAGCAAAATCAACTTGTTTTCAGAACAGAGAATTCTATATGTAAAACAATCAAAATCATACAAGTCTCATAAGGTGCAGGAATAAACCAATTTGGGTCATAGTTGGTACTTTTCCCATTAAGAGAAATAGTTCTCAAGGAAATAAGAGAAGAAGAGGGATTGTGGGTTAGCAGTGCTCACTTGTTCCGGGCCCACTGACGTTGGCTGCAGACATTGCTCTCTTAGCATGCACGATCACCAGCTGGAACCCCATCCCGCCTCCGGTGGCAGGGGAGTAGAAATGGTTAAGAGTCCATTCAAGTGCATAAAAGCTATGTTCGCTATCGTCAAATGCCAAGACCATAGTTATCTTTCCTTCTTTGGCTTGGTGGAATAATCCTTTCTCCACCTTCTCCGCATCAAATTCCGGTACGATGTGCTCGCCTCGAGATGACCCTGATGTTGACATTTTTGTGTTTGTTTGAGGAAAGGAGAGAGGAGACTTGCAAATGAACAGCTGGGTATTTCACAAGAGGAAAAAGAAAAATAACAAAAAGGAAAAGAACAGCTGTGTTTTATTTAGAGAGAGGAGACTTTGATCAAGTTTTAAAATAAAAGAGGCAGAGTGCAGGTCCATTTAGGTCTGCTCAGCAGAAACTAGATTTCTTATTGGGTTAATACCTTAATGGTTGATTTGACCTTACTGCACACTGAATTATGGGACCCCCAGAACTCTGGTCCAGAAGTCAGTGATGGCCCACGGAATGAATGCCTTTGCATAAATATTTTGTTGATATAGACTAAAGCTTTGTTTGGTTGAACCAGGTCTCTGTATTTTGATGCAAGCATGCGTGCTAGTTTAGATTGTACTAAAAAATATGTTGGCAAAATCATCATCAACAACAACTAAGCTTTTTGTCCCAAATAAGTTGGATATGCTCGAAAATAAACCCAACAAGAAAAATTAATACAAACAAGCGATAAGCATCATGGTTAACTAATGGAAGCATAAAATTTTATGTATAGGCCAGCTAGTATATTAAATAACATTAATGTAATATAAAAGTACCATGCATAATTACATGAATCATTAATGAAAGCAACTACACGTTTTAATAGAAATCAAACATGAACATTATTCTAATGAAATGATTTGCATAACACCAAAGACAAATTATATGTATAATTGAAAGAAAAAAAATGAAGGCATTGATCCTCTATTCATTACCCTTTTAGATACTTCCAAAGCCTAATTATCATATCATTAATCCTCTATATAACTCTAATCCTTAACTAGTCTGAGATTTTGGATTTCTTATTCTCTTATCACATCTATATATCTCGTCTATCATTAACGTAAAATATAAGATTAAGAGATCGAAGAACTAACATATTGGATAGTAATTCCTAAGGTGCAATGTCATTTGTTTAAGAATTCTTAATTTGTAATAACAAGTCTTTTACTTCAATTTTTGTTGTAAACAAATGTAGACGACAAATTATAAATGTAACATAGGATTAGGCATTCAAAACTTTAACTCGAAATTTGAATATAAGCACTAACTACAGATTAACAAGTTTAAGTTCAGGGCTGACTGGTCTTTAATCAATATAATTTATCACACCCGAAAATTAACTTAAATTTAAAAATTCTGAATCTTTATTTTTCGCGTACCATAATATAAAATCAACAATTAATGTAAATTAGTAAATAACTCCGTCTACAGTCTAATTCCATTTTTGTATGAACCTATTTTTGCTTTACAGAGCAATCTTCAATTCTGAAATTAAAAAAAATACCAACATGACAATTTGAACTTAAATAAATATAGGTACGGTGAATTCAAGCCATTGCTTCCTTCCTTGCTGACCATGAAGAAGGTGCATAAATTGTATTTTGCCAAACACGGAATCAAGTATGCGTAAAAGAAAATTAAGTGTGAACTCCATACAAAATTTCAACAAGTTAGACACTCTAAAAATTCAAATTTATGCAGAGGAAAGTGTCTTTGCGATAGTTAGTACGCTTGTTATAGCTATAGTTAGATCATATTACAATATGCTTTACAATTTGAAATTCTGTAACTCAATTTAACACCTCCAAACAGAGTTATCCATAAATCTGACTCGTCAAGTGAATATTATCAAAATGAAAGATTATTAAATTAGGATCCATATCTATCCGTATATTTTATAAGTCCATTTTGTACGTAATGAACCGATTGCTAAAGCCAAGAGTATATATAGGCCCTGATCAAAATGAAGTTTACGTGGGATTTCATTTTATTTCATTTCAATTGAGTTGATTTCATAGGATTTCGTTCGATTTAATTACATGGGAATTCCAACCAAATGACACCAAATCCCTTCATTTTGATCAAGAATTTTCCAACAAAATGAAATGAAATGAAATCCCACATTAAAAAAATGGGATTTTGATCAGGGCCATATTGTGACACAAAATTGGAAACCATGGCGCATAGGATGTCGGAGGACCATTATATTGGTTTCGGACTTTCGGAGTGGTAAATAGCATAACATATTAGACGTTAAAAAATATTAATTCATAATAATATTTCAGAAATTGCCCAAATAATCACGTAATTCATATAAAATCAAATAAATCATAATAAGAACTTACAATTCTGGAGGGAAGACATATCGTAAGGCGGAAATATGATCTTCTCCAATTTTCCTTAGCCAAACTGATGGTTCTTTAGGGCGTTTTTACTCTCTTCTGTCTCTCTTTCTTAATTAGGCGAAAATTAGTGAAAGGATGCCTTTTAATGACAGGAGATGAGTTAATATAACTAAGGCAATTGAAGGGATCAATTTGAATTAATCTGGTCCATTGATTTTCCATCAAAATCAATGCACCCTTTAAGAATAAATGGTTCAGATTAAATCGTATAGGCCACATTAATAATAATTAATAATATTAATTATAACATTCTCCCACTTGGCCTATAAAATATCACAATGAAATATAAATTCATAATTGGCCAACATTATCATAAACCTTGTTCAGTCAGAATACCAAAACTAAATTAATATAATCAAAATAGCTAGAACTGTTATTCGATCCCTATTAATTATAGAAATGGCATTCTTTCCAACATATGGTTAATTAAATTCAATCGATCCACATAAGTATATTTGCTTATATAAATTACATTAATGCGCAACATAAGAAATAAACAAACATTATAAATTCAGTCAGTACATAAATGAAGCTTCAATACATAACGTAATTAATACACTATTGTTCATTACAACATCACAAGTCACTAACCAAACCCATGCCGGCTACATGCTCTTTGAAAAGAGTAGGTGGTAGTGCCTTTGTTAGAGAATCAGCTAACATAGCTCTTGTATTGATGTGTTGTATGACAATAATATTATCCTTAACTTTCTTTCTAACAACAAGATACTTGATGTCAATCCACTTAGTAGCACCGCTGGACTTGTTGTTTTTAGAAAAGAAAACAGCAGCCTCATTATCACAAAATAGCGTGAGTGGTTTTGCAATACTCTCAATTACTTGAAGTTCAGGTATGAAATTCTTCAACCAAACTGCTTGACCAGTAGCTTCAAAACACGCCACAAATTCTGCTTGCATAGTGGAAGATGCAACTAAGGACTGTTTGACACTCTTCCATGAAATTGGTCCCCCTGCAAGCATGAATATGTATCCTGATGTGGATTTCTTCGTGTCTACACATCCAGCAAAATCCGAATCGGAATAACCAATGACCTCAAGGTTATCGGACTTTCTATAAGTAAGCATGTAGTCTTTAGTCCCTTGCAAATAGCGTAAGACTTTCTTAGCAGCTCGCCAATGATCCAGTCCTGGATTTGATTGATATCGGCCTAGCATGCCAACTATAAACGCAATATCAGGACGTGTGCAAACTTGAGCATACATTAAGCTTCCAACAACCGAAGCATACTCATTCTTTTCCATTTGCTTACGTTCTGATTCAGTTTTGGGACATTGAGCCTTGCTGAATTTGTCACCTTTGAAAATGGGAGCAACACTTGGAGAACAATTTTGTATTTTATAGCGCTTAAGCATTTTCTCGATATATGCATTTTGTGATAAACCTAAGAGACCACGAGACCGATCACGGTGGATTTCAATGCCTATAACATAAGAGGCTTCACCAAGATCCTTCATTTCAAATTTCTTTGAAAGAAAACGTTTGGTCTCGTACAACATGTCAAAATCACTGCTCGCTATTAAAATGTCATCCACATACAAAACGAGAATAATAAATCTGCTCCCACTAACCTTGAGATATATGCATTGATCAAAAGTATTTTCTTTAAATCCAAAGTCTGTTATGACCTCATCAAACTTGAGATACCACTGCCTTGAAGCTTGCTTTAACCCATAAATTGATCGTTTTAACCGGCAGCCCATATGTTCCTTGCCTTTAACAACAAAACCTTCAGGTTGTTTCATGTAAATTTCTTCATGCAAGTCACCATTAAGGAATGCAGTTTTCACATCCATTTGATGCAACTCGAGATCATAATGAGCTACAAGAGCTAAAACAATTCTTAATGAATCTTTCTTTGAGACAGGAGAAAAAGTATTATCATAATGTATACCTTCTTGTTGCGTAAAGCCTTTAGCAACTAGTCGGGCCTTGTATCTTTCGATGTTACCATGAGAATCAATTTTAGTTTTGTAAACCCATTTACATCCTACGGGTTTAACACTTTTAGGTAACTCAACAAGGTCCCATACATCATTTTGTTGCATTGAGTTCATCTCATCATTCATGGCTTCCAGCCACTGAGATGACTTATCACTCTTCATGGCGTCCTTAAAGGAGATAGGATCATCTCCATGACCTATATCGCCACCTTCTTCAGTAAGGTATACAACATAATCATCAGGTATTGCAGATTTTCGTTCCCTTTGCGACTTGCGCAAAGGTTCTTGTGGCAGCAAAGGTACTTCTTCATTGTTAGAAACATTACTAACATTAGTACCTTCATTTAGTGATAATGGAGAAACTGAACTTGTAGCTTCCGAAATGACCGAAGTTGGAACATAAATTCGGTCTTCTTCATCGAGATTTATAGCTTGCTTTTCATTACTCCCACTGATGTTGCCATTTTCAAAAAATACTGCATGTCTTGTCTCAACTATTCTAGTGGTATGCGAGGGACAATAAAATCTAAAACCTTTGGACCTCTCTGGATAACCTATGAAAGAACAACTAACGGTTTTGGAATCTAATTTCTTAACATGTGGATTGTAGACTTTTGCTTCAGCAGGACAGCCCCACACACGTAAGTATCCTAGTTGTGGTTTTCTTCCAGTCCACAATTCATAAGGTGTTGCTGGAACAGATTTACTAGGAACACGATTGAGAACATGTGTGGCTGTTTTTAAAGCCTCGGACCACAAAAATTCTGGTAAAGTGGTATTGCATATCATACTTCGTACCATATCCATTAATGTACGATTACGCCTTTCAGCCACTCCATTTTGCCGAGGATCACCTGGCATAGAGAACTGATGAATAATACCACTTTCTTGAAGAAACAAAGCAAATGGACCTAGACTGTGACCCAAGTCGGTGTGCCTACCATAATACTCACCGCCTCTATCTGATCGCACTACTTTAATTTTAAGATTATGCTGATTTTCAACTTCAGCCTTAAAAATCTTAAATTTGTCTAGTGCCTCAGATTTTTCAGAAATTAAGTACACATAAGCATAGCGTGAGTAATCGTCAATAAAAGTAATGAATGATTTGTGTCCATTGAGACTCGGAGTGGGAAAAGGACCGCATATATCGGTGTGAATTAATTCCAATAGTCCCCCACTTCGAGTGGCTCCTTTCTTATTTCCCTTAACAAATTTTCCCTTAACACATTCAACACAGTTTTCAAAATCAGAAAAATCTAATGTTGGGAGAATTTCAGTTTTAATGAGACGTTGCATTCTATCTCTTGAAATATGACCCAATCTGCGATGCCATAATTTGGAAGAATATCCAACATCACGATTTCTCTTTGTGCCACGTTTATGATCAACACAATTAACATTCAGGGATAATAAAGAATCAGAAAAGGAAGAATCCAAACATAATTTATATAGATTGTCACATAATAATCCAGAACCAACAAACTTAGAGTTATGATATAGTCTCAACTCATTATTTCCAAACTGAAACATAAAACCACACGCATCAAGTCTAGAAACAGAAATTAAATTCCTAATCACACTAGGAATATAAACTACATCATGTAAATAGAGAATAAAGCCACTCTTCAAAACTAAACGAAGAGTTCCTACGGCCTCCACTTCAGCCTCTAATCCATTGGCAACCTTAAGTTTCCTTTCTCCCTTTTCCAGCATCCTCACGGAAAGGAATCCCTGCAATGAGTTCGTAATGTGCACAGAGGCACCAGTGTCAACCCACCACGTATTTAAGGGAACATCAATTAAAAGAGATTCACAAATCATATAATTTAAATCATTACCCTTCTTGGCAAGTCATGCCCTGAACTTGGTACATTCCTTCCTTACGTGTCCAGGTTTCTTACAGTGATTGCACTTAGGAGCACGTTTTGTACCAGATGTACTTGCTTTGTTAACACCAGGAACCGTATCAGTCTTATTCTTTCCTTTACCATTATTCTTTTTCTATTTTGGACTTTCAATGGCAGCATGTGCAAAGTCAGGTTTTTCAATCTTAATCCTTTCTTCTTCTTCAACACACATGGCAATCAATTCGCTCATTTTCCACTTCTCTTTCTGCGTGTTATAATTGATCTTGAAATGACCAAATTGAGCAGGAAGAGAAGTCATAATGAAATGAACCAAAAACCCTTCAGAAATTGCCATATCCATGCCATTTAATTTTGCGGCCATATCATTCATCATCATGATATGTTCACGTACACCGCTAGTCCCATTATACTTGGTAGTGAGCATTTTCATTATGAGAGCACTTGCATTAGCCTTTGATGTACTCTTAAACTGCTCCTCAACAGAGGCTAAAAATTCTCTAGCAGTAAAGAGTTCACCAGCAGCATTCTTTTCAGGGATGCCACCCCGAATTGCCAAAGAAATGGTGCTTTTCATAATCATGAGAGACATGCGATTAGAACGCTCCCATTTGACATAAGCAGTTTTTTCATCATCTGCAGCATCATCCTTTGGTTTCTCAAGTTTATCCAAACGTAATGCTTGGTCCATTTCAAGAACACCAAGACATATCTCAATTTGCTCTTTCCAAGTTGAAAAATTAGTTCCATTCAATAATGTTATTCCAGACATTTGAGAACTAATATTGTTCAATGCTGCAAATTCATGACAAATAAAATGCTTACTATTAACTAAAATCCACAGACATATAAAATTAAATAAATTAGATCAACTATAATTAGGGGACTAATAATTAACTAATCTGAAATAATAAAACGCCAATTAATATTTCAGGTTTAATAGTTGATCCATCATTTACAATTTATATCACCGTTGGGCAGAAATAAATTGAACCATAAGTCGAAATTGATTTAATAAATTATATTTGACAATTAAAGTTGGTAAAATTGACATCTATAATTTATTAAAGTATAACATAATTGTAATACAATAGACATAATGTAAAACACAGTTCCCTTTAATAAAATGGCAGTCACAATTAAAGTTGTTAAAATTGACAACGACCAAATATTAAAAGTAAATTTATATGGTGATAAATTATATATAACATAGTTCCGTTGGGTTACATAGTATATATAATATAAAATCATATACTTAATACAATTATCATCTTAAGTATATACGGTTTAAAAAAAATGACTTGTATAAATTATCAAATCCTATATTAACCGTATGACAAGATTGATATAAACTATACATATGAATGCATAAATATGTAATAAACAATTCATAAAGTTTCGGCCACGTTGATAACTTAACCAAATAAGAATGGCTTTTATACTTTGGTAAAAATAAAAACAAATAAAACCATTAGGCCGTGACTTTTATACCAAATGAGTTGTGGGGACCAGCTAACGCGTATGCGTCCAGGAAAGAAATAAAAATGGATACGGATTATCTACAAACAAGGCATGAAATCGTTGGTACTTATTCTATCCAGACCACAATTGCAACTTTTTCCAAAAATTCGTTAAGGTTGCGAACGGTTGCGAAAATAAAAGGCTGTGATAGGGGTTGGACAACAAAATTATTCAACATCCTTGTACCCAATCTAGGCTAAAGGAAAAATACATGGGATAGGGCATCTATTCTCCTCTCCTCTCTCTGTTACGTGCGCACATGGAGACAAAAGAAGGAATTAAAGAAGGCAATAATCCACATCTCCAAGAGCGTACACAGAGAGGGAATAAAAGGAAAAAGAATAATAATATGTAATTAATTAAGTCTGTAAAATTCTATAATAAACAGATTCGAAAATTACTTATTCAAATACTGATTTATTAAATACGAAAACTATCATCAAATTTCAGTAATTGAATCCGAAAAACAATTATTTGTAGTGATTTTTATATGAAATTACGTACCGCTCCGATACCAAATATTAGACGTTAAAAAATATTAATTCATAATAATATTTCAGAAATTGCCCAAATAATCACGTAATTCATATAAAATCAAATAAATCATAATAAGAACTTACAATTCTGGAGGGAAGACATATCGTAAGGCGGAAATATGATCTTCTCCAATTTTCCTTAGCCAAACTGATGGTTCTTTAGGGCGTTTTTACTCTCTTCTGTCTCTCTTTCTTAATTAGGCGAAAATTAGTGAAAGGATGCCTTTTAATGACAGGAGATGAGTTAATATAACTAAGGCAATTGAAGGGATCAATTTGAATTAATCTGGTCCATTGATTTTCCATCAAAATCAATGCACCCTTTAAGAATAAATGGTTCAGATTAAATCGTATAGGCCACATTAATAATAATTAATAATATTAATTATAACATAACAATGTACCTTTTTATTGTACATATATGCAGTGGAAGTAATAAGCACATGAATAGGTCATTATAATTTATAAACCCACTCCACTCAGTAAATTGGAAACAGTCGAGTAATTTGCAAACCTTTTGGACCAAAACATATACCAACTGTGAGCGTCCCGAGAAAAATAATACGAAAACGTTGTTTAAATATGTGCAAATCTAGGCCCAATTGAGAAGGAATTGGTGTGGAACTAAGCAATAATGTATTTGTCAGGGTCAAAATTTATATTCTTGGATCGTAGTTAGGGCCTTAGGGGTAGTTTCACTATTTCAAGATTGGGAAAGACCAAATAAATTTCTCATTTCAATTTGAGATTTCAAATACGACATCTGTCGAGCCAAAATAACTTTACCTTTATCTACAACTCTTTACATTAAAAAAAGCTTTCTGTTGCAAATTTTCCATTCCAAGAGGGGATGTTTACATATGTTTTGAAAGAAACTGTGTACATTTTGACAGAAAAGATAGCAACAATCGTGATTTCATCTAATAGTCATATATCCATCATATATTAAGGCATTTTTGTGAATGTGCATATTGAAGATCTTTCACTAAAATAATTATGATTTACGCTTCTTCACAACCATTACCGGGCATTCTGCATTGTTCACACAGTAGTTGCTCACACTGCCCCGAATAAATCTGCAAAGTGAAATTACCAGATTAGAACTTTTCTACTTTTGTTTAGTTCAGTTGTTAGCGTTTTTCTTTGCTTTTCTGCATTGTTATTTTGTAATGCAAGCGTTTCTTATGTTGTAAATGTGTTCCCCGCCAATTCGACAAATAAAAAGCCCAAGTAACAAAAATAAAATGGTTAAAACAGAAAACTATGAGATTTTGTGGGTCATGTAATGTAACAGTAGAGTGCTATCTGATCATTACAGTTTCAATAATCTGTTTATGCACTTGACAGTACCTGATCATACAGTAGGATCATATGAAATTTAAGCCTGAATTTGTTTATACACTTGACAGTACCTGATCAAACAGTAGGATCATATGAAATTTAAGACTGAATTTAAAGGAAAAGTGCAAGGAAATTACAAGGATACCTTTGGACTGCTCCATACCCATGACTCCCGACAATAAGTATCTCGGCATTGTACCTTCTGGCTGCCTCCATCAGTACAACCTTAGGGTTACCTTCTATAACTTCCACAAGGGGAGTAACCTGTTTACAGTTTTGTATCATAATTATCATTATACTGGACTCCTGGTTATTATATAGATAAATGCATCCACTTTTAATATCTACTGCAGAATGCTGAAAAATGCCTCCTATATACATGTGAGTTCAAAACCAAGCAACCACCAAATGGATCCTAAATTATTGAAGCTCCCATGTGAACATTTCTTAATCTCTGATGTGAAAACAACACAAACAAAACAAAGTATGAAACTGTGCAACTGATCGAATAGACCCTAATTGACTAATCCCAAAGTCGACCCCAGTGCCTGCTTTTATCCACATTTATGGTCTTTGCTTTTTGGACACGAACAAATTAATCCAACAAACCAGTATTACAAAGATTGATTACTTACCCAGTGTGTAGCACATATTGCCTTTGCATTTTGTACCGTCTCCATGGCAACCTTCCTCAGTTCAGCTTCCACATCTGGCACAATCTCAGTCGCTCCTGCAGTTCCCCCAAAAAAGTTAAATGGCACCAAATTTGGAATTTCTGATAATTGAAATTGTGTTAGAAACTTGGCATTTAATTGAACCTCTTAAGTTCAGACCAGTAATTTTGAATAAAAATTAAAAAAATAATTAACATCTGTGATGTAACATTTTCTTCCATCTGTTGTAATTGAAAAAAATTATATATAGAAAAACAGTTGGCTAGATATGTATACCAGGGCCGGAGACTTTAGCAACCGATGATGCAAGTCTCTTTGCATGGATAAGAACAAGTTGATTGCGGTTGCCACCGCCCATCGGAGTGAAAAAGTGTTCCAGGGTCCATTCAAGTGCGTTATAGCTGGTTTCGCTGTTGCTCAGTGCCAGCATCAGCACCATGTTCCCTATTCTACTTCCATTTGAACTTGACGCCATTTTCTTCCCCTTTTCTTCTTTTCTTTTTTTTTGTTTTGTGTGCGTGTCAATCTTGCTTTGGTACTTTAGAAGAAACCAAGAATGACAAACCTTGATTTGTAGAGAGGGAGCAAAGATGGAACAGCCAAGGAGGTTTTATATGACTGAGGCTGATCATAATTTCATGAGAAATTTTCTTTTAAGATGACTGGAAAGAAAAAGAAAAAAGGAAACTTATGTGGACTTGGTCCATCGCTCTGACTGCCCACTGATTAGTGGGTCCCGTTTTGGGTTGTGAATCAGTGATTGGGGAGTTTTTTTTTCCCCCCACCGTGCACGGAATAATGTTTCTGGTCTTCAGCATTTCTTGCTGGTGCACTGCCTAGGAAAGAAATTTCAATTTAATTAATGTGTCAATTTATGCATAGCTTGTAGAAAAACTTTAGTCTTCTCGTCAATTGCATCTAGAGAAAGTTTGCTGGTGAAGAACTACCGTTTTGATCTTTCGGAAACTTCTAAAATTTTGTGCATAGAACGTATTATTAAAGTGTTTGATTTGGTGCAGTGCCGTTCTTCACTTCTTCTTGTTCTATTAGTGCAAAATGAAAGCTGAGAATTAGACCTTAATCATAATTTTTTTGAAAATTAAATATCGATATGTTTGGGTCCATAAGTTGTTATTGTATTTTTTCTAAATTATTCCAATACTCTTATACTTGGTATCTTTCAATTGGCTCGGCGTCAACTTCGTAGTCAGACATGAACTTAATAAAATAAACTCGATTGAATATTATTGTCAAAGAAACGCAGAGAACCTATCTCTAGAAATAGCTATATTGCTAGTCAACGGAATAAAAAATGTCTCTGTTTATTTACTTATTTATTATCATTATTTTGGAGGGGACGGATTGCATGGGTTGGAACTTGGAAGGTATAAGGAGGTAAAAGGAGCTGATAGGAATTCAGATATTATATGTAGAGAATTTTTTCAAGTACTAATCAATCAATGTTATTTTATCATTCTAAAAGAAGAGAAATGCAAGAGTCCAATATATTAGACGGATGGGTCCGTCCAATGCGATCGTTCTCACGTTTAAAATTTCAAACGACCGATCCAAACCATTCAATATGTACTCCATATTGTAAACTTATAAGAAACCAAATTATATATATAAGAATGGATATAGAAAATTCATGATAAAAAAATTCTAGATCGTCCAATAACAACTATTTTCTAAGATACTAAAAAATTTCGTAAAAATGTAAAAATTAGTTTCTTGTAAGCTTTCAATATGGATAACATAGCCCCTGGTTAAAATATTTTTTATACGAGATTTCATTTCATTTCAATTGATTTCACATGATTTCAATGGATCAAATTACAAAGGAATTCCAACCAAATGACACCAAATCAGTTCATTTTGATTGCAAATTTTTCAACGAAACGAAATGAAATGAAATTCCATGTTAAAAAACTAGAATTTTGATCAGGGCTATATTGAACAGCTCAGATCGTACTTTTGAAATTTAAAACGTGAGAATGATCGTATTGGACGGACCTTATCCGTCCTATATATTGGACCCTAACATTTCTCATAAACTATTCATAAGAAAAATACAAATATACACAATTTTTTTATAAATTTTGTCAAAAATGATATAGTATCCAAATTATCTATATTTTAATATTTGAAACAAAAACATATGTTATATGTAATGAATTTCTAATGCTAACGGATTGGGCTTTGCAAGCTCCAACACATAAGGCCTCATAAAAGCCTAATTTTACCTAATTATCACCATTCAGGCCCAAGTATTGAAAGGTGGGCTAAACTGAGGCAAATTAGAACATAATTGTCTTATTATTTCGAAAATTGCTACTTACCATCCAACCTAGCGTCATCCAAGAGCGCTCCTTCCCTCCTTTCCCTTTCCTTCAAGGTTCAACACTCCCCTCCCATCTCCTTAAGCGCGTTTGATCTACTCTCTTTCTCCTTCATTTTGCCATCCCCTGCCCCCCTCCTTCGTTCTGCAATTCCCTTTCTCCTTTCTCCCTCCTTCAAAGCACCTATCCCCTCTCTTCTTCAATGTGCTTATCTCTTCCTTCACTACTCTTTTCTCTTCTCTTGCTAGTTCTCCTTCCTGCTTCCACCTCCTCCTTTATTCTTTTTGTTCTTCCTCATCTTTTAAGAATTCTGTGATACTAAAGGATTATTTAATATACATAAGTGTTCAGTTTGTCATACCAAAGGAGTATATAATTTTTGTTCATTTTTGTTGTTATATGCGTTAACTTTATTTTTTTATATATGTTCACTTTATTTCATATTCAGCTAATTTTAATATTTGTTCATATTTTTGTTGTAACTGTTCCAGTTGTTTTATTATGTGTTCACTTTGTTTGATCAATCTGTTCATTTTATTTCTTATTTAGTTATTTTTATATCTGTTCATTTTGTTTGTTTTATATGTTAACTATGTTGTTATTTGTGTTCACTTTGTATGTTGAATATGGTCATTTATTTTTTTTATTTTGACAAATTTGATATATGTTCACTTTATTGTTGTGTATATTCATTTGGTTTGTTGTATATGTTCATTTTATTTTTGTGTATGTGTTTACTCTGTTTATTTTATATGTTCACTTTGTTTGTTTAATCAGTTAAATTTGTTTGTAATATATGTTCACTTTGTTCTTGTATCAGTACATATTGATTTTTTGTTCATCTTATCTTTGTATCTGTTCACTTTATGGTTCTATATATTCATCTTTGAGAAAGTAAGACACAGTTCATATGTTGGAGGCGAAAGGAAGTGAGACTTAAGATAGAAAAAGAAAGGTGGAGTCGAAAGAAAATCGGGACAAAGAACAGAAGCGAAGGTGGGAGAAGGGAGAGGGAGAGGAAAGACGGCAGGGGTAGGGCAGGAAAGAGAGAGGAGAGACGTCGGGTATGTTTGGTTGGAGGTGAAGTTAGTAAAGTTAGAGGTTGAAGTTAGTAATTTTGAAGGTAGTGGTTGACATTAGTGAAGTTAGAGATTGTGGAAAGTTAGTGCTAACTTGAGGTTAGAAAATGTTGTTTGGTGTGGTATGTTGGAGTTAGAGATTAAAGAAAAAATAATAAAATATTAATTTATATACTTTTCTTTTATAATTACATCTACTATAATAAAATATTATATTTATTATTATTTTATAATTACATGTATTTTACCATTTATATTATGATTACCAAATTATAAATATAATAATAATAATAATAATAATAATTATTATTATTATTATTATTATTTATAAATTATAATTATCATTAATTATACTATATTTATTGTTGAATTTTATTATCAATCCCAAATTCCCAATCAATATTATAATTATTACTAAATAATAATAATAATAATAATAATAATAATTAGTACTGTAATAATTTCATTAAAAATAATAAAAAAATTAATTATTATTATTTAATATTATAATTAATAAGTATAAATAATATTAATATTACAATTGTTAATTAATTAATAATTAATAATAACAATCATCATCATCACAAATTCTCTTTTATTAATTTTTTAAGTTAGTCATGGCAATAAACTTCTCTAACTCAACATTTTGTCAAGTTAGAGAAGTAGAGTGAAGTTAGTGCTTACATCACTAACTTTAAGTATGTTTGGTTGTATGAGGTTTGAAAGTTAGAATTCTAACTTGAAGTTAGTACTAACTTGGCTCAACCAAACATAGCCGTCATAGATAGAGAAGTGAAGAGCGCGGAGAGAGCCAGTGCGCGAAAATGATGTGGAATAATAAATTAGATGGCGTGAATGAGATTTTTTAGATAACGGTTATCACACCCGTATTATTTCTCGATAATTGAAGCTCTGCGAATGAAATTAAAAGATTGCTGAAAGTTGGAGACTTGGGGGTCGTTTGGCAGTATCAAAGTTTAGTGAGATCAAGGGTTAAAGTTAGCATTTTTGGATTAGTGTTTGAGATTAAAGTTAATAAAAGTTAGTACTAACTTAAAGTTAGTAATTGTTGTTTGGCATGATAGGTTAAAGTTAGCGATCAAAGTGAATGCATTCACTTATAACATTCATTTTAATCTCAATATTTTAGAATTTGAATCTTGAAATTTTGAAATTTTGAAAATTTAAAATTTGAAATTTGAAATATGAAATTTTGAAATTTGAAATTTGAAATTTGAAATTTTGAAATTTTGAAATTTGAAATTTGAAATTTGAAATTTTGAAATTTTGAAATTTGAAATTTTGAAATTTTGAAATTTGAAATTTGAAATTTGAAAGTGGCAGCGATTTCTTCTCAAGATTTTTCTCTTCAGATACGATCTTTTTTTTTTTTTTTTGGGTGTTTGGAGAACACTCAAATATAAAATTGCTAAGTTAGAGAGTTAGTGTTGATCTTGTTGACCCCAAAGTTGTTTGACAATACAAGATTCATAGGTTAGCTCGTTGACCCAAAAGTCAAGCTAAACTTGACACTACCAAACGAGCCCTTGGAGAAGTGTCAGTGTCTAAAGCGTGACAAAAAGAATAATTACCGTACGTCCGTACCCCATTGTTTTCGCCAAAATAACTATCTGCCTTATCTGACGGGGAGAGTGGCTAAGATCTATATAATGTCAAATCCAATGTTGTTATCATACTTTTGCAAAATGTTAAGTTCGTACATATTTTAGACAATATAGTATCGTCTTTATTTGATCCAATATTCTTTGAAACTCGTTTTCATGATTTTTGCGCAATGAGGCTCCTTTTTCTTATGCAGACATCAACTCTGAAGGTCAATAGTCTAATCAACGCTAGAAATAGAAGAAAAGGAACTCAAAGAAATGTTATTCAACTTTTAAGTGTAGACACTTTGGGGTGTGTTTGAGCATTAAAATTCTTTCTTTTAAAAATAGAGATTGAGCGAGTGAGAATTGAGTTTGGTAAATAATAGAGTCTATATTTGAAACAGAAAATTTTTGTGTAGAAAATTTGGTGAGAACAGAGATTGATGCTGTACTAAGAACAGAGCCAGTTCTATATGCTTCGTAGGAATTGACAATTGCATCTAATCTCCAATTCTTGATGTTGTTTGAAAGAGCAATTCGCCAAATTGTTGTTCACAGAAATTATACCTCAATTTTCAGAAATTATTATTATTATTTTATGACAACCAAACACAACCTTATGGTTGAGTGTTTGTTGATGTTACTTTGAAGTCGGATTGCAAATTTTATTATTCCAATTACATCGTACACATGAAATGAATGTGCCTGATCTATTAAGAGTCCGATTAAGTGTTAAATATGGAATGCAATGTCCAACATATTTTTAAAATCATAATGACAATTTATTAATAAATTCTACTTTATTTTCATAAATATATTACTATAATTTTATTAGTGACAACTTAATTAAAAATTTCATATTTTTTATACCGTGATTCTATTGATATTATTTGCTTAAGTGACATTAAAAAATATTTAGCTCAGTCAATACAATTAACTAAATGATGATGAGGTAGGCGAACCAATTTGATATCTCTTTTTAAATCACATGATTTGAGCCGATGGAAGTCGACAACAACGGGTGGATGGAGATATTTACCTATGTGAATCTACTTTTCTTACCTACATGAATCTATATTTCTTTTGGGTTTTGGCTAACCTAGCTTCTTCTATCCCTGATCCCTCTCGTGTTCCGGTTATCTAGGTGGTGTTACTTTCCTGTTGAAGACTTTGCAAACTGATAGTACGCGTGTTGGAGAGTTAACAAGGAAACAAACTTGGAGCCCTGTATTGATGCATCCTCGTCTAGCGGTTGACTTAATTGCTAGAATCATTGCTTGCTTTATTACACATATAATATTACATTCAGATTTATTTTCTTACCGATATCATTATCATATCTTCCATTCTTTCATCTTGAGAATAATCATCATTACCACTGCTTTGCAAACAATTATATAAGAATCCAGCTAAACCTCTTTCGTTTCGTTCTTTATTTTTCTTTTTATTTATTTTAAAAAAAAAATTTGATTGGTTGGTGAAGACCAAGCGTAAAGTAGGTCCATGGAATCAAGTATTGAATTCTATTTATAAATTAATGGAATATTATAATTGAATTTTCATAATATATAATTTTTTAGTCATCTCTTGATTCTTATTCAGGCATTTATTGTTATTAAAATAGAAAAAGAACAAAATGCATTGTTGTCTACTTGAACTAACATGAAGTTCCGTTTTTTTCTCTTTTGCAATAATATATACCATGCATGGCATGTGTTTTTATTTAGTTGCGTCGCGATATTATTGCCATACATTTGTACCCTATGATGTCGCTGATTAGCTAATTATGCAATTTCATGACTAGTATAGACGGATTGCTTGGTGGAGTTTCTGGCCTCCTGGGTGTCATAATTTTTTTGACGCACACCAAAAGTTTTTTCTATAAAATATTTATAATATCAAATATAAAGTTCAAAAGACCAATATAGTTAAGAGGAGCATTCTAGCGCCACAAGTTTTTTGTGTCACAAATGTCATAACTTCTCTTTTTAATTAATATTTCAATATTCAAAATTCAATTTTCAAATCAAAACTGTTGATCTAGTTCAATTTAACAAGTGATATATTTTTATAAAATTTAAAGTTTATTTGATATTCGATCAAGAGGCCAAAGAATAAATGAATGTTGTTAACTACAACAAATTAATTCTAATACGTTCATGTGTTGATATGTTGATCGAGTATCAAACAAACTCTAAAATTTTAAAAATTTATGTCGAACTGCATCGCTCGTCAAAATGAACAAGATCAACGATGTAGATTTGAAAATTAAATTTTAAATTTAAAAATTTTAATAAAAAAAAGAGAAATTGTGGCATTTGTGGCACTAAAAACTTGTGACACTAGAACCCTCATCGTTAGTTAATTCATTTAATCGTGAATTTGTTTTTCCCATTTTGGCAAACATTTTGCTGTTTAAATTGAAAGGGAGAAGTTGAGAAAATTAAAAGACATAATATTACAAAGGTGCACATTGTAATTGTTAAAAGGACATTAGATTTTTGCCACCTCAAAACTTCAAAATTAGCAAAAATGCCACCATAAAATTGGACTTTTGAAAAATGCCACCCTAAATCAAACTTACTCGGAAAAATGCCACTGGTACCGTATAAATCAACTTATTTCATACCCAATATTTTGTACTGACCAAAATACCCTTCCATCTCATCTCCCTCCTCTCACCCGTCCATTCATCCCACTCAACTCCTCTTTGCCCTTCTTCTTTCACTCAACCTCGGTTGATAAATATTTTGGGGTAAAGCCATTATAATCGTCAATTTTGATTTGTCAAATTTACCTAATTACTAAATTTCACGGACATGTGCATGTCTCCCTAAAATGTGTCTCTTTACTTAAAAAATCGATTATATATGAAAATCAGAGGACGTAATTTGAAGCTCCAATGAACTGTTATTTCCTTAAATTGCTATAATTAAGCAAACTAAAATGAATCAAAATGATGCAACTCTAATTTCTTAACTGCCCCCATTCCTTGTTTTATTGATCTAACTGGTGCCCGTTCCTTCTCCATTAAAAATCCAAAATTGATTACCAGTTATCAACATTCAGCAATCAACAATTATCAACTTTTCATTAGCACAAACATAGAGCAACATAGCTTGGATGTAAAGGGCCTGATTGGCATGGGATAGGATATGTTGCGTTGGTGCGACAAAGCTTGGGGCGGAGAGGCAGATCATGACGGTTCGAGGCTCATCAGAGGTGGGGCGAACTCAATGAGAAGAACAATAGAGTGATGGAGATAGGTTGAATGAAAGAAGATCAGGGACAAAGAGATCAAGAGAGAAAGGAGTCGAGTGGAAGGGCTGTACGGGAGAGAGGAGGGAGATGGGATGGGAGGGTATTTTGGTCTATACTAAATATTGAGTATGAAATATGTTGATTTATACGGTACAGGTGGCAGTTTTCTTAATAAGTTTGATTTGGAGTGGCATTTTTCAAAAGTTCAATTTTGTGGTGGCATTCTTCTAATTTATAAATTTTGAGGTGGCAAAAATCCAATTTTTTCTTGTTAAAATACCCAAGGATAAATAATTTATGAGAAAATACCAAGCAACATAGAGGAAATGATGATTAAAATCTTAGTGCGATCTCTGACTTTTAGATATTTTGCAAGATATGTGGCATTAACTTTTGAACATAGTCTCTCTCTCTCTCTCTCTCTCTCTCTCTCTCTCGTCAGCAAATTAAGTGTTAGTAAAATTAAAAATCACCAGAGGATGCATGTCCAATGTGATTTTTATGTGTTAATGGTTTAGTTAGTGCCCTAGTGGAGATTTGACCTAGTGCTTTCTATTTTCAGACGAACAACTGAGGTACTGTAAAAACTTAATACTGGTCACATTCTTAGACGGAATTAGGAAGTGTGGTATAGTTGCATCTAACATTTTGATTTATTGAGTGGTGCTGTGGTTTTCTGACTTGTTTTCCCTTTTTTTTGTAGTTTTGGATTTGGGAGGGGGGTGGGGTCGTTATTAATTATACGACTATATTTCCTTCATATGAACACTATACATCGCACTGCATAACTTCCACAGTTTCTATGCACTTCGTCAGGTGTGATGTTGCTCCATATGGATAAATTATGGGTCTCTGAATATCAGTTAAATTTTTTCAGTAATACCGTACCAGAATAATTCTGGTCCCATATGGATATATCGATACAAAATAAGTCATGGGCTGAATGAATGAAGGCTCATTTCTGACTCCAAAATTTATTGTTTGGAGTTTAGTTTTTTGCTTTTTTTTAATTTTTTATATTGTTTTTATTTCAGAAAATGGCTACCATAATTGCTCCCCAAGCTCGAGCTTGGTGCATATTTTGCCGAAAGTTTGTGAACAAATATGAGTCTACTTGTATTCCAGACCCCACTCAAAACAATAAAGTATTATACCAGGAGCTGTCCATTCAGGTAAGTGAGCTACAAAAATGTGTAGAATCATGCTAATTGTCAACTACAAAAATGTGTGGAAAAATAGATACCATTGTTATTATTGATTATCCTCCAATATTCCAAAACTAAACGTTATTAAAAATGTATCCTAGTTGTGTTGTATTTGCTAGTTTACTGTCAAAATGTCAAGCATAAAAATTCTCTTCAAACTTGTTATTTAATAACACTTTTTATGTAGAGCTGAACATTAAACTCATTGCTTGTGCATGAACTCAACACAAGAAAAATGCAATTTTCTATATGACATGTCATCTGTGTGGAAGATGTTGTAAAAGCATGTACCACTATTTACAAACCCTCATGTAATTTTTAGAAATAAACAATAAACGCGTGATTATGAAAAATGGGTAGAGAAATTTTGAAGTTAATACAACGACGACTCAAATGCATAATGAATTCTAGTGTTAGTGCCAATATAAATATTTGTTTTTATCTTAGTTTACCGTTGACGAACACTTGATAGTAATTCAAACCGAGCAAAATATTATCAAATCGTTACTTGAAGAGTTAGTGATGACTTGATTTTTTATGTTTATCTTTGAAACGATCCTTCGCCGTTCTTTGCCATCACAGATATGTCCAATTCCGTTAACTTTATTTATGGCGGCTTTTTGGTTTCTGGTTTCTGTCGAGCTTTCCATTCCTTTTTTTTTTTTTCTTTTAATCCGTGATACAAAGGATTGTAGTAATTATATTTGGATAGAGATATCTAATTCTGTAATTTTTTTTAAAAAAGTAAAATTTATTACTATTTGTGACTTGAGATATGTCTAGAATTGATACAAGTAGAAGCATATGTCACGATGTAAATTAACTCCATTTTTTTTTAAATCTAGTACCGATATATCTGTATTACGTAGATAAAATTTCTAGAGCTTATTTGTCGATTAATCGGCTTTGACGAATGCTTGGAATTGTGGTTCAAATTGATTAAAACATTAATTAGTTAGAATTCCAGCAAATTTCTTCCAATAGTTTATCAATATATATTTATTTAAGTCGCAGATTTGAAATCCAATTGGATAATTTTCACTGACATTTAATTAAAAATAAGTTGGGAAATTTGACTCACAAATTATTTTAAAAAATCTATATATTTTAATTTTGTATTTATAAATTTTTGTGCTGGCATCTTTCTAATTTTCTTTCATGTTTTTTTTTAAATATATGGCCATAAACTCATATATCTACTTATATACTCTTAAAAAGTATGCATTCGTTTTTATTATCTATGAACATTTACTATAAAACAGTAAGCTGATGACATTCGTTGCGAGTTACCGTTTTTATTAAATAATTGCTAGTTACTACTTTTTCTTTTTCTTTTTCTTTTTTTTTTTTTGGCAATAGCTAGTAGTTACTACTTTCAGAAAATAAAAACATGAATGCGGATTAATCTCCCAAAATAAATAATAAAATGCAATTGATTATTATTGCCTATATGAATGCAACAAAGCCGTATATTTCCAAGGATTTTCCTGTTGATGTAGTTGAATATATGATTGGAAAACTCAAAATTCTTATGAAAACCAATCTCTGAAATTTTCTTTGATCAATATAAATAAATAAATAAATATTTAACATGTCCTTTTCACGTTGATATAGTTTCTTGCTGCTTGTCCAATTATAAAATCTTCATTAATGCATTTAATTTACTTTCCGTTGTTAATGAATTCTTTAATCTCCCAAGATTTACTTTCCAATTGGTCATTCATTTCCTTAATAAAGTTGTTAATGAATTCTTTACGTTTTTTTTTTTTTATGAACGCCCATAGGCAATTCTTTACGTTGGATTTGGTGTATCAATCAATGCATTAAACATCACAATAATATTTTTACCGAAGCCAAATAAATCATGAAATTATTTGGGCACTATTAGCCCGTTTGTGAATTGGCTATATATACACAACTTCATTCGACAAAATATAATCATCCTGAAAAGAGATTAAGCTATAAGCAATTTCCATTTGAAAATTCTATTCCAATATTTCTTATAATTCTATTCCAAAATCTATTGTCAATACTCGAGTTATTTATGTTAGATATTTTTGGAGGCTTTCATCAGTCACCTTCATGGTCATGCCCTAAAAGGTGACAATCCGAATTATCTTGATTTTGGTTCCTATCGCACGTTGAGATGAAATGTGAGCGCGATTCGGATAACTTTGTTCCTTCTATTCCTTTTATTCCTTTGACATTTTTCATATTATCAAATTTTTTGTTCAATTTGCACCAACATTTCCCCTATCCCATTCTCACCACTAGGCATAGTTATCCCTATATTGCTTATTAATTATACTACCGTTCGACCCTAAAATGTGGCAATAAATTCATGAAACAAATGGATAATTTCATGATAAATAAATACATAGGGTTTGAAAAATTCACCAAAACAAAACCAAATGGAGTCGAAAACTCATGGAAAAATACCCTAAAAATCCAAAAAGGGGTGTCGAAAATTACGGTGCTTGAAGATTGGCCAAAAGTTTTACAATAGTCCTATTTTATACAAAGAGGCCCCTACACTTGGAAAAAATAAATAAAATAATTGGGGAGGTCTTTACAGAAAATCCTTTGAATCACTGGGTTTTACATAGTTTTTGGAGTTCATAGATAAAATTTCAGCAGAAAAATCCAAAGGGAAAGGTTTTAAATAATTTTCTAAGATTAACAGTATGTGAAAATTGCTTAAGAGAATAAATGGAGAGGTGCAGCCATTTGAGAAATGGAGAGATAGCAAGGGATTGAAATTCTAATAGCAAGGATGTATGAGCCCGTTCTGTATAGACCATGCATAAGAAAGTGTTTTCTTCCAAAAGGTTCACTGTGAACCACATGTACGCAAAGAAGGAAAAGTGGGGCGCCACTCTTTCTGTCTCATTTAACCTGACGACTGGGACCCACCTGAAGGAATCATCTTCTTCAAGACTTCAACTAAACAGAAAGAGAAACGCGAAGAGAAGAAAGAAGAGAGGTGTGTCCGTGTAACCGCATGGTCAACACTTCGACACCCTCGTTGACCACCTAATTCGGTTCCCCGGTGTGATACAAGGGTAGCCGTCGGATCTGAGAGCACCAGGGATCAACGATGGAGAGCAAACCGCGTCCAATGATTCGTAACGACCTCGGTCAAATACCCTCACCCCTCGTGTTGACCAGCCAGAGAAAGCTCAAAATCACCTCCTCTCAGCCCTCCGATCAATTGACGATCCGTGTGTCCCTGAATGGAGGGTGGAGATTAAATGAAAGAAGCAACCTTGTTGAGGAAGGAACCCAGACCCGAGGCCTATAAATACCCCCTTCCTCCAAGCTCAAAGGGTTCCCTCTCGCCCCAATTCACACACGCACTGGCTCTCTCGCTGGTCAGGCACACACATGCTAGGCCAGTCAGATTTTTCATTTTCAGAGCTTAGGTAGTAAGAGAAAGAGAGAGAGAGCATTTTAACAAACATGTTGTAGGCATAGCTAGAAGAGAGGAATTAAGAGCAATTCAAGCTTGCTGAGCAATTGTAATCAGATGAATAAGAGAAAGGTAAGTGTAAGAGATGAATTTGTAAACTTGAATTGATGCTTTGATCGAGAATTACATGCTTGTGTTAAGGATTTGCTCTTTGATTTCTGTTTCTTTCTCGATTCAAGAATTGAGATGCAAAGGGTCGTACTTCAATTGATAGCAACTTCTTTTTCTCTTTTGACTTTTATGAGTAATTTTTTTGAGAGGTCACTAAAATTTGTGCATAATTCAATTTCAGTCACTGAAGTTTCTTTTTTTAGAAACTGCTTGGTAGAAGCTACCAAGCATTAACTGAGTGAATCTCGACATTAAATCGCTAATACATTCAAATAAGCTAGGATGCGCAAGAATAAGATTTGGATAAGAATAACTTTCAAATTTCTTATTCTTGTGCAATCCAAACAACACAAAAATAAAAAATTTAGATTTATCCGGCTCTTTATTCTTATACTAACAGAACTATGGAATTTGAATAAGAATAAGAATTGACACGAGATTTTAAATCCGGTCATTTATTCTTTGGGCTCGTTTGGATGAGTTAGGAATAAGGAAGGAATAAGGAATAACGTTGGAAAGTGTGTAACTTTATTGGGGAGTGTGTAAATTTGTGAAGGAAATATGAAGGATTTATGCCTAGGCGGAAATTTCCGCCCAATTCCCCTTATTCCCACACCATCCAAACGCCCCCTTTATTCTTATTCTTATCCGGCCTCCATCCAAACACACCCTAAGGATATAAGGTTTTCTGACAGAAAAATCATAAGAAACAAATATTGGATAAGTGCACAATTGCACATAGTGATGTGCTTGTACTAACTCTAATCAAGGTACTCATTCTTCACAAATCAGAAGAAGCACGACAGTCGAATGCTAGCCTTAACAAATAAGATAAACGATCGCTCTATCTAAATGGATCAGCCCTCCTTTTTATTTCGTTCATATATATAGAATGTGAATTTATTAGAAAGCAAATCATATCATGAAATTAAGAATATCATGGAGAGAAAATTAGAAGTTCGAACCAGAATCACTCAGTCACTCGATTTTTATTCATATTCAAACCACAATTTTATATTTACCAATGTGAATCTACATATATATCTTCTTACTTATTTGAATCTAAATTTCTTTTGGCTAACCTAGCTTCTTCTATTTCTCTCATGCCCCGGTTATCTATGGTGGTGTTACTTTCCTGTTGAAGACTTTGCAAACTGATAGTACACGAGTGTTGGAGAGTTAACAAGGAAACAAACTTGGAGCCTTGTATTGATGCATCCTCGTCTAGCAGTTGACTTCACTAGAATCATTGCTTGATGTACTAGTGTACTACATTGAGATTCTCTGACCAATATCATATCTTTCGTTCTTTCATTTGAGAATATTCATCATTACCACTTCTTTGCAAACAATTATATAGGAATCCAGCTAAAATCTCTTTCGGTCATTCTTTTAGTTCTTTATTTTTCTTTTATTTCTTTTTAATATTTTTTTTGGTTAGTTGGTGAAGACAAAGGGTAAATTAGTGGCGGACAACAACTTATGGAGAGGTCCAGAACCACTCCTTTTTTGTGAACTTTTTGCTCTGTTAGACCAAATTAATGTACCATGTTTATTTGCAGCAGCAAAATTTAAATTACATTTGTAAAGTAGGCCCATGGAATCAAGTATTGAGTCTACGAAACAATTCCTTAATTTATAAATTAACGTTTTGATGGAATATTATATTAATTGAATTTCATAAATTAATCCTTGTTGTCATTTATTGATTCTTATTCATGAATGAATCGTTATTAAAACTAAAAACGAACACAATGCATTGTTTTTATCTTTAACTAATATAAAGCTCCGTCATTTTTCCTTTTGCAATAGTACCTTGCATGGCATGTGTTTTTATTAGTTGAATTGCATAATTATTGTCATACATTTGTAGGCTATCATGTCGCTGACTAAAACTAGAACAAACAAAATGCCTGGTGCCCTGGTGGAGTTCTGGGTGTCACAATTTTTTGACGCACAAAGCACCAAAATTTTTCCTATTAAATATTTATAAAATCAAATATAAAGTTCAAACGACTAATATAGATAATTAATTTATTTAATCCTGATTTTGTTTTTCCCATTTTGGCAAACATTTTGCTGTTTAAATTGAAAGGAACGAAGTTGAAAAAATTAAAAGACATAATATTACTTGGGTGCACTTTGTAATTGTTAAAATACCTAAAGATAAATAAGTTTTATGCGGAAAAACCAAGCAACATCCAGGAAATGATGGCTAATTAAAGCCTTAGTGCGGTTACTTAGTAAAAAAAATTTTAGAAAAAATGTGGCATTAACTTTTGAACATTCTCTCTCTGTTCAGCAAATTAACTAACAGTAAAATTAATAATCACCAGAGGATGCGTATCCTCCAACGTGAATTTTATGTGTTAATGGATTAATCAGTGCCTTAGTGAAGATTTGACCTAGTGTTTTGCTATTTCCAGATGAACAAATGAGGTTGAGGTAGTGTAAAACAGAGACTGGTTGCATTCTCAAATGGAATGGGAAAAATGTGGTGCCATGGTAGCATCCAACATTTGATTTTATTGGGTGTCATTTTTTTTTTTTTTCCTCCCTATCTTCCTTTATAAGAACACTGAAGTAATTAACATCGCTGCAGGACTTCATCTGAAGATGTTGCTCCATATTGGTACAAAATTCCAAAAAAGTAAATATAATAGCACTGTTTATGATTTGATGATCATGGAGGAAAACAAGGGGAAAAATATTTCTAAATTGTTGTGAGTGATGCTAGAATCAAACATATAGAACGTCAAATACAATCCAAATGTCGATCATTAAAATTTCAAACTGCCGATCCAAACCGCTCAATATGATCTCTATATTAAAATATCCTTGAAAATCAAATTTTATATTTTTTAGAAATTTTCTAACTATTTTTTTCGAATTTTCAAAATTGAAGGGTTCATAACTTTTTAGATTGAACATATTAAAAAATTCTAAAAAATAGTAATAAAAATTGAAAAAAATATGAAATTTGGTCTCCACAGAGATTTTATAACGTAGAACAATTTGAGTTGTTTAGATCGGCCATTCTAATCTTAAAAATTAAAATTTTATTATGTTGGACAAGTGTATGTGTCATATATGTTTGACACTAGCCACTCCCAATTGTTGTACTCATTTATATTTTTGAACATCCAAAATTCCCACTATTTCTTTTCAGAAAACTTTGAACATCTCTCCTAAGGTTTTTTTGTGTTCGGACTATTCGAATTTCAAAACTTACCAAAACTTTTGAGTTGAAGACAAATTGAATTGTTTAATGTGTCTTTTATATTGAAATATTAATAAAGATCAAATTTTATATTTTTTATTACTTTTTTATTTTCAAAAATTATTTGATCAAATGATTTTAGAACTTCTAATAGGTGTTTAAAATTTGTAAGAAAATCTGCCAAAAAAATTTAAAATGTGACTTTCAATGAAAGATTACAATATTGAAAACACAACGAGTTGTTTAAAGTTTCAAAATTCGAGCTACGAGATCAAAGTATTATTCGATCTGTGCCTTGAAAAGCACAATATTCATTCCCCCAATATAGTATAAAACATAAATGTAGATTTTAGACATAAAATGCAACTTTATATGATATTTTTTAATTAAATTTTTCTTATGATATAAATATAAATATAGCACGGTTTTAGAATCATGTCTATAAAAAATATTTGAGAGGAATGAATAGAGGACAGACCTCTATTATTCCAAGAAATATATATATATATATATATATAGATTGGCTAAAGTATACTCTAGCATACGGATCAAATCCGTATGCTGAAGTCGTTTTTCAAAATCTAAAATTTAAACAGTCGATCCAAACCGTTCAAGTTGTTCTCCATATAAAAATATCCTTCAAGACCAAATTTTATATTTTTTCAAATTTTTTTGCTATATATTATGCCATTTTCAAATTGAAGGGTCAAAAATACTCCTTTATAGTGTATTTAAAAATAACATAATATATAGCAAAAAAATTCGAAAAAATATAAATTTTGGTTTTCTAGGAAATTTCAATATGGAGAACAATTTGAACTGTTCGGATCGACTGTATGAATTTTATATTTTGAAAAACGACTCCAGCATACGGACGATCCGTATACTGAAGTATACTTTAGCCAATCTCTCTCTCTCTCTCTCTCTCTCTCTCTATATATATATATATATATAGAGTTTTGCTATGGTGAGTTGCAACTCACCAAAAGGTCCGTGAGTTGCGATCAAAACTGCTATATCTAGATCAAAATGACCGATCCAAACCATCTAATACGATCTTCCTATTGAAATCTCCATGCAAACCATATTTTATATTTTTTCGAAATTTTTAGGTATTTTTTTGAAATTTTTGAAAATCATTAATCTAATTAGTTCTGAACCGTTCAAAAGCAGCAGTTTTTAAAAATCCGAAAAAAATACTTAAAAATTTCAAAAAAAATATAAATTTTGGTCTGCATGGAGATTTCAATAGGGAGATCGTATTAGACGGTTTGGATCGGTCATTTTAAACTAGATATAACAGTTTTGATCGCAACTCACGGACCCTTTGGTGAGTTGCAACTCACCATAGCAAAACTCTATATATATATATATATATATATAGAGTTTTGCTACGGTGAGTCGCGCTCAAAGCTCCTAAATCTAGTTCAAAATAACCGATCCAAACCGTCTAATACGATCTCCCTATTGAAATCTCCATGCAGACCAAATTTTACATTTTTTCGAAATTTTTAAGTATTTTTTTGAAATTTTAGAAAATCGTTAATCTAATTAGTTCTGAACCGTTGAGAAACAACAGTTTTAAAAATCCGAAAAAAATACTTAAAAATTTCAAAAAAATATAAAATTTGGTCTGCATGGAGATTTCAATAGAGAGATCATATTGGACGGTTTAGATCGGTCATTTTGAACTAGATTTAAGAACTTTGAGCGCGACTCACCGGCCATTTGGTGAGTTGCAACTCACCATTGCAAAACTATATATATATATATATATATATATATATATATATATATATATATATATATAAGTACGTGAAATTGGTCACGGAGGTAAAAATCATACTTTTATATTTTTAATCAAAACATGAATCGCAATACGACGGCGGCCCCACTATTAAAGGTCCTCATTTAATATTGCATCACTCTCGGATTAGTTAAAAATATTTTTTTGGGTGCGCGTGGGAAGAAAATTTGAAGACCTGAAAAGTGAAAGCCACTTTTGCATCAAGGAAGTTAGGAAAATGCTCCTGAAAAAAGCAAAGTGTGTCGTTTCTCATCCCCTTCCTTAATAAGAGACGGCCGATTGGATCCTTTATGGCAGGCAATTTCTTTGGAGTCGGTTCTCCTTGTATCAACAATTTGTTTGCACAAGTTAAATTCTCATTGTTTTCTGGAGTTTAACATAATGATAATACATTAATACCTAAAAATTTTCATAATGATAATAGCTAAATTTTTTCAAGCAAACAAAATTACAATTTTCATGCAGCTGAGGCCTGAGGATTAATATATTCATAGTGGTATGTTATTATTGCAAATGAATAAAGGCATATTATAGTTACCCCTCGAATACGCGTAGTTGGTTTTTTGCCAACATTTTTTAAAAATGAACTAATGAATGAATATTTTAAAAATGTTTTATATAATTGTGTATTTTTGAAAAAAAATTTGAATAATTTTATTAAAGGTTATTATTCAACTATATTTGTAAATATTTGCATATGAGGTTATGTGATGCGACGCATAATAAATATATAGCATCAGAAAATATTTATTTCGAACAATACATATGTATTACAAATTTACAATAAATTGATGGTTTTTTGTATTACTATTTTTTTTTCCGTTTAAGTTGGTGTAGTTACACGTCCCCAATGTGTCACACTTGGGATATGCACAAGAGGTGTCGTTTCCAAGTTTGCTCCATCTCATCCTTTTACTTGAAGTTGGTGATGACTTGATTTTTGATGTTTATCTTTGAAACGGCCCTTCTCAGTTCTTTTGTCGTCAAATGGATAGATTAATCCAATTCCGTTAACTTCATTTATGGAGACTTTGGCTTCTTGTTTCTGTAAGTTTTCATTTTTTTTTTTTAAATCCACGGTACGAAGGATTGTAGTAATTATGTTTGGATAGAGAGATCAAATTCTGTAAAATTCAAATTTATACAATGACTTGCAATATGTCTAGAATAGATACAAGTAGAAGCATATATCACGATGCAAATTAATTGTATTTTACGAAACATTTATTGTACTTTTGTTTTTAGTAATTTAGTGCCAATATCTGTATTCACGTAGATAAAATTTGTAGAGCTTATTAGTCTGTTTATCGATTTTGAGGAATGTTTGGAAATGTGGTTCAAATTGACTAAAACATGACTTAGAATTCTAGCAAATTTCTTTGAATAGGTATTAGAAGCCACTACCAATCTATCTAAAAAAAAAAAATCTTTGAATAATTTATCTACCTATTTTTATTTAAGCCGCATGTTCGAAATCCAGCTAGAGGATCTTTATTGACATCCAATTTAAAAATAAGTTGGGAATTTTGATGTCAATTTATCTAAAAAAAAAATCTATATATCTTTATTTTGCATTTATAAATTTCTGTGCATGCATGATCTTTCTAATTTCCTGTCATGTTAATTTTCTTTTTATTATGTTCATAAACTCATATATCTACTTACATATTTCTCAAAAAAAAAAAATTATAATTCAGTTCTCGTTAAAGTTTATTCTATCAACCTTTACTATGAAGACAGTAAAAGGATGTCTCATTCGTAGCAAAGTTATCGTTTTTATGAAATAATTACTAGTTACTACTTTCAGAAAAAAAAAAAACATAAATGCGAATTAATCTCCCAAGATAAATAATAAATGCAATTGATTATTATTGGCTATATATATGAATGCAACAAAGCCGTATATATTTCCAAGGATTTTCTCCTATCTCACCACTGGGCACAGTTATCCACTTATCCCTATACTGCTTATTAATAACACTGCCTTGGTGCTTTTCAGAGCACAGATGTTAACAGGTCGGGTTTATTTCATATCCATTTTACCCGAACCGGATAACCTAGAGGTCAATTTTTTTTTTCCCCCTTCTTATTTTCCCTTTTAGGAACAGGAATTAGTATCTTCATCTTTTCATTAACACTTCATTATTTTCCCACTGTTTCCTTCCTGATTTCTTAGCTTAATTAAACATTTTGAAATTCGTTGTTTCGTTTATTTGCTAGGTTTTACTTACCTTGAAGACAACTTCGTACATCTCCTCTTGTTACCAACAAAAGAAGATAACTTTTTTTAGATAAAGCTACCAGCAAATAAAGATTGCTAGAAGAACTTTTGACATTAATTTATGAAGACGAAGATTACATTAGTGTACAATATATGCTGAGAACACTATGACAGCAAAAGTATTGCTTTCGCGATTTAATCCAAAGGAGGTTTGCTTCAGTGATTGTAATCAGGTCTGAAGATTTAGACGAATGGGTCAAAAAGAAAATATTGTATTTTGTTCTTAATTTGGCGGAAAGAAATCAGGCGAGAAAATCACCAAATAGGCATGGATATTTTCGTCCGTGATTTTAAAAATAAGTTTTTCAAATTTAAAATAATAATACAAATAATCTAAAGGGTAAATTCCTATGAAACCTGTGATTAGGAGGGGATATTTCCAATTAGCTAGAATTGCAAGGTTATAGGGCTGATTTTCTATTTATTTTAAATTTTTAATTAAAGATGGTAGACCTTTTAATTTACTAAATTTATATCTAAAAATGAAAGGTTATTATTCCCTTTGAATGAATGACAGTGTATCTTAACTAAATTTCCCAATTTGCTATTTTGAGTAATAAACAGATCTTCTGCATTACACACAATCCAAGTATTCAATCCAGTGGAGAATTGCACTTATTTAGTCATTAATTACTTTATTTCGATAGGAAGGAACACACAGTTCTACCTCAACTTACGCGTGACGTGAGGCGCGTCGGTCGTAGTTACATAGATTTTCTGTTGCATCCCAAATTATAAACTCTGTAGCGGGTGACTCCATCATATCACCATGACCTCTCGTTACAAGACCATAAACTTCGCACATAGGACTGTTATTATTTCTCATTTTCTCTTTTGTTTTCTTCAAAAGTACAAACAAGCTGATATGGTGATATTATGTATGTATACCAACCAAAAAGCAGCTGGCTCGCCTCACATAGCTGCGACTCTTTCTTTTGTCATTCCGTTTTACCATTCTCAACATTTGCATGCATTCTTCTTTCTTCTTTAATTTCTTCTTTCAATAGTCAATAAGTTTTCCTAATTCCCTTTTCGTTTCTTCTCAACTAGTTTTCTATCGTCTTTTTTTTTTAATAGTTTCTTATATTCCTTAGCCAATAAAATATTGCTTCTTTTTGGGGAATCGTACTGCGCAATTGCTCTTCGCTGCCTTATTTTATTCATTTAAGCTGCTTCCTCTCATTCAATTTCCGAAGCAAAACCCTTAACCTTCTGTTATTATCTATTTGAATTCTCCAAGAAAAAAAAAATGAAATTTACGAAGAAGTATGAAGAATACATGCAAGGAGATAGGGAGAAGGGATTGCCTCTTGTGGGATTGAAGAAGCTCAAGAAGATGCTTAAAGCTTGTAGGAGGGAGATAGAGGCGCATGAAAATAGGATTCAAGAGGAAAGGGAAATTGGAGAGAGCTCAGATTCCCTTGAAATTGTAGAGAATAAATGCAACAATAACTGCTCCGGATATTGTCCTGGTATGAAGTTTATATACTTTGGTTTTCTAGTTTTTGTTTTATAAACTTGCACCTTTGTGGGTTATTTGGTATTTGTTTTGGGTGTTGAAATTGGCGTGAGGTTTTTCTTATAGGTTCATGACAAATTTTTGGGATCTTGAATTATTGCTAGATTTAGGCCTCTGATTATAGATATTATATGCATTTGAGCCCATTATGGCTGGATAGTATCCTCTGCGTGTTTTTTTTTAACATGCAGCTGCATGTCTTTTCATCTTGATCTTCCGATTTAATCTCGACGGGTAGATTTTAACGGGCCGCACAAATCTCGACGAGCCTGGTATTAATCTCAGGACATCAATTATTGATCGGATGGTCAGGAATCAAAGACGTGCACTTCGTGTCCACGCAGAGGATTTCCATTCATTAATGGCTTGCTCATTTCACCTGTCTGTCTTTTCTATTGGTTATATTGGGCATATTAAAATGCATGTTAGACATTGTGGATTTTAATTACAAAAGGTATTATTGTGCACTTAAACTTGATTACTAATTTGGTATATTTGAAAGTGATTCATCATTATTTCTTTGTGAGAAGATAAAGCACAACTCCCTAATTAATATTTCTAAAGCGAAAAAAAAGGAAAGGAAAAGAAAAAGGTATTACAAAGCAATTCTGTGATTTCTTGCTCTAGGTGACGGTGAGAATTGTGAATTTTACTGTTTGGTCCTACATAAGTTTTATGTTTGGTTTATTGTCTATAGGCTATTTTTTTTAGCAAGGTTCCGGTGCTACACTTTTTTAGTGCCATAAATATCACACTTTATTTTTTTATTTTAAATTAAAAATTAAAATATAATCTTCCTATCTAAATCGTTAATTTTGTTCATTTTAACAATAGATGCATTGTCCTAAAATTTCATAATTTTTAAAGTTTATTTGATACTTGATCAAGAGGTTGAAAAATGAACATATTAGAATTAATCTATTTTAGTTATTTTGATTCGTTCATTTTTGACCTTTTGATCAAGCATCAAATAAACTTCAAAAATTATAAAATTTTATGACAACGTATCCGTCGTTAAAATGAACAAGATCAACGGTTTGGATCGGATGATTATATCTTAAATTTTGAAATTTTAAATAAAAAAACAAAGTGTGGCATTTGTGGCACCGCAACCTTGCTTCCCCCCCTGTTGGTGCCTTCAAATACGGTGCTCTGTTTTTGTTTCTTTTACTAGTAGCATGCATTTCGGAACCCTCCAAGTTTGCATATTTTTCTGACAGTCGCGTCACTTGTTTTTATGTTTGAAATGTTTTTTATTTTTCCAAAGTTTACAATTTCGAATCCTTCTTTAACCAACTTTTATGTTGGTTATTATCAGTCACTTCCCTTTCTCATTTTCGTATGTAAAGATTTTCTTGTTCTCACATCCGAATTCAAAAATGAGGAAGCAAAAGAAATCTGCTCTTCATAAGATCAATTTTCATTTGGTCCAAAACTAAATTATTAGAACAAGCAAATATTACAAAAGTTCTAGTGGATTTCCTAATTTTCTGGAAGTACAAAATTGTAAATACACTAATATATTTTTTATTAAGAATGAATTTAGGCATAAGGCAATACAACAATTTAATTTTGATTTTCTATGAAGTAAAAAGTTTGACTTTGCCAAATTTTATCCAGTAAGTTAATGAGCTTGTCTTGTATTCAAATATTCTTTTAAGCACCTTATTGGTAAATCATAAGTTTCTATAAGGGTACCAAAAATTACTATTTTTAAGACTATAAGTATTAATTGAATTAAAAAGATGATGCAACATAACATAATAAATACAATACTTTACAGTAGTTAAGGCGAATTGTTGTTCATCATAAGTATGATGTGCTTTTATGTACTAACAAATTTTTGACTGAGAGTGAAAACGAAAACACAAAGAAAAACAAAGCGAAAGTAAAGTTGATCCTGTACAAATCCTGTGAATGATTTGACAGGCATTAATGCATTTAAACTGTTCCTACTTCTCATGACTCAGTTATCTTTTTCACATTATCATCTAAATCTATTTTCGTTTAACTCATAATTTTAATAAATACACATGCAGTGTGTGATGGCACCTTCTTTCCATCCCTCCTCCAAGAGATGTCCGCTGTGGTTGGCTGCTTTAATGAGCGTGCCAAGAAGCTCCTTGAATTGCACCTGGCATCGGGTTTCAAAAAGTATGTGTTGTGGTTTGTTAACAAGTCGCACCGGAACCATGGCTCTCTGATCCAAGAGGGAAAAGACTTGGTGACATATGCAATTATTAATTCCGTTGCCATGCGAAAGATATTGAAGAAGTATGACAAGGCAAGTGCTGTCTCCTTTGACTATTTTGCAAGTATGACCTTGGGAAAGTTTGTATTTGCAACAACAGAATCAAGTAATTTGGAAGCAGGAAGGTAATCATAACCTCTCTGTTTACTCTAGGACCTTAATTAAATAAGTACTCAAAACAACCAAAAGTATGATAAAAATAATCAAGAAGAAAAAGATATGTTTGTTTTGGTTGGCTTACCTTTCTGCTTCAAATGTTTATTATGATTGTCTGTTGGTATGCCTATTTGACATTGTGCTACTCAGTTGGAAACAGCCCTTACAGTTCCATTTGAAACACACATTAGTTTGAGCAAAAAGAGAGGGGGAGGGGGTGTGGTAAAATAAGTTGTTGAATCTATATTAAAGGTACATAAAATCAAGATCAGTTTCTTAAACATATGAACAGATGCATCATTCGACTCAAGGTCAAGCTTTCAAGGCAAAGGCGCAGAGTCTCCGCATAGAGATACTACAGTCTCCATGGCTGTGTGAACTGATGGCATTTTACATTAATTTGAAGAATAGCAAGGTAAACAACAAGGCCCCGATGGAGCTGTTTGGTGGTTGCTCTCTTACGCTTGAAGATGACAAACCAACTTTGTCCTGTTGCCTATTTGAATCGGTGCGGGTTGAAGTTAACTTGACTTGCTCCATTTGCTTGGTTAGTTTTGTTTGGTTTCTTCTAATGTTTAGATTCCTGACATCATTGGAAGTTACATTTATCTTTTTTTTAAAAAATTTTATTTGGGTAGAATTGTTTGTGTTTCTAAGACCAAGTTTCCATTACCAGGTGGCATTTCTATATATGTTTTCCAAAGGTGTATAGAAGATGGCAGCTGAGAGTTGACTAGTATAAATTGTGAATGTACAAGATGAAAATTAAATGAAAGTAAAATGTGGAAATATCCATAACTGAAATCAAAGAACTTAAGAGGACTTGATAGTGGAATTACTGATTTCCTGCCTGTCTACAGTTCAATAGAGAGAATATAACATTTTCTCGCATTTGTTTTTTGGTTGAGTACTATAGGATATGGTATTTGATGCGGTCTCTTTATCATGCGGACATATATTCTGTTACATGTGCTGTTGCTCTGCTGCCTCAGTGACTATCGTAGATGGATTGAAGGTTGCCGCACTCAAAGAAAAATGTCCCTTGTGCAGAAGGGTATGCTTTTCTGGCCTATTATTTGGAGCATTTCATTTTTTATTTTTCTTACCAACTCTTAATTCATGCATTCTTGTGAAATGTTTATTTACCTTTTTTTTTTTTTTATAATTATCAGCAAGGAGTCTACCGAGGGGCTGTGCATTTGGATGAGCTCAATATCCTCTTAAGAGAAAGGTTTGTTTTCACAAAAAGAAAGTGAAATTGTCATCATTATGTAAATGGATCTCTTGATAATATTTATGTTTTATTTTATTCGATCCTTTCTTGTATAAACAGCTGTCCTGATGAATGGGAGAAAAGACACCAAGTTGAAAGGCTCGAACGTATGCGTCAGGTGAAGGAGCACTGGCAACTTCAATACAGAGCTTTTGTGGGCATATAAGATTGAGAAAAAAAATATCTTCAAAAAAATATTGAGAAAAATTAAAATGCTCTGAGTTTTATTCCGTTCCTGAAAAATGATATTCAAATAAAAGGCCACGCTTCTTTAAGAAAGATAGTATATGGCAAAAAATTGAATTTTGGCAGATTTGTAGTATTGGATATGACCATTACTTTCGGGGTACTTAACAATGCTGTACAAGGTGTGGTGCTATTGATGCAACTTGTATTTGACTTTGTTTGCGAACTAGTGATTGGCTGTAGTCTTTTTGTACATATTTTATTATTTCCATTTTTGAGATAGCGCCTACTTGAACGATATCTGATGTAATAATAACGCATATTTTAAATGACTAGCATAGATGTCCTCATAAGCAAATAATAAAACAAAATAATGTTACGTAATAAAATTATGTTGCTTAATTTATCAGCAATACAAATAGATATGTTATTCAATTTGTTTCTTTATTAGACAGAAAATCAAAATATATTATTGTTTTGTCTGACGATTGATATCCAACCACAGATTGAACGGCAGAAATACGTGTTTACCTGTTAGATCTAGCGTGTTAATACCTTTTGGATCCGTGCATTTATAAGTAGTTGAGATGGATTGATGGCTGTTATGTTAATGCTTGATTCATGCTTGGTTCTTCTTTTGTCTGATTTTTATATAAGTCATCTTTGACATATGTTTGGATTTTATTTTGTACCGAAGGTATGTCTTCTCTGCTTGAAAGCCACGTTGTATACTTAGGAAATGCTGAAATGGTCTTTACTTCTTCGTCAACTAGTAATTTCTATGACATAACCGGACAACTTTCCATACCCTGCTTGATTAATGAACAATCTGTAACAAGTTATGTGTAAGAGGATGCTTCCTTTTTTTTTTTTTTTTTTTTTTGTTAAGAATGGAGATCATGACTCATGAGACCAAGCGGAGGGAGTAGTCAACGTTAGATAATGTCAAGTACCATTTATTTAATTTAAATTAAGAAGCCTTACTGCTTCTCCTATAAGCTTGCACTCCCTCAAACATTATCACAAGATCACCACAACAAATATTTAAAATGAAAATGAAAACCTCAAAAGAATAAAGAAACCCAAGGGAATAATGTTCACACCAATATCCTAATTCCTCTCTTCGTCTTGCCCCATTTGAACAAAAAGATCACCATCTCACAATCTGATCTATTCATTGAGTTGAACAGTTGAAATTGCATTGATGTGGTTCCTGTTCGTCAGAGGAATTGCCATCAAGAGGTAAAAAATGAAATTTCGTAGCTCTTCAAAGAAATCGGCATCTACGTCTTGCCAGGGAGATGATCAGGTTGATGGAGTCACCCTCAAGTGGTTGCAATCTGCTGGTTTGCAACACCTGGCCTCTCCTGTTGCTTCACTGGACCAGCAACAACAACTCCATGATCTACTTCTCCATGTATGTGTACAGTGCGCATGTCATGTTGTCTTGTGCTTTCATATGTTATTTAATTGCTAAATGCTGATGATCTGATTAAGTTAACATGACAGCCAAGTAAATTTTGCACAATTTAAGGACCAATGGATGAGCAAATAACTTATCCCCATCTACAATCCGAGAGCATGTATTTGAGATTAGTAAAATAGAATTCTATTTTATACCAAACGTGTAAAAAAATTTTGTACGAGAGAGTTTTAACAAATTATGTCTTCAATTTTTTGTCAGGTCTATTTAGGGGGAAAAAAGGAAGAACCTGTTATGTAAGGTTCATTCTTATATGTTTGTAGATTTAAATTAAAACCCATAACCCAAGAATTAACCTCAAGTGTAACAGTGTCATGTAGTATTTAATTTTCAAAGGAAAAAATTACACTACTGAATTTGCAAGATAAAATTACTGTCTGATACTTGCATTGCTTAAAATCAATTTTCAGGAAACAAACACTAATGTAATTTCTTTTAGAGTTATGGAGGCCAAGCTATATTCAGGAATGAACATTTTAACTGCAATGCTGCACAATGGGAGGCGGTAAACAGTTCTGGAGAGAGTTCAAAAAATGGCACAGGAAGAATCGGAAATGGTCTCTTGGACCTTAAATCCGCGGGTGATGACACAAACCTCCTATCTGAGGTATTGCTCGCCTTTCAAAGGGCCTTGCATTAAATTTTTTTCTTTTCTGTTATTCAATTTTCTCTTTTTTTTTTTCCCAAAGTACATTTCATAGAAGGCAATAGGTAAGAATGGCAACCGTAGATGTTTGTCATATCATTCTGTTTACCAGATGGTACTGAATTGCATTGTTGGTTGGTTTCAGTTCATTTGTTCCAATTTGGGTGTTAATTGGGTCTTTACGAATGAAAAACTTCTGATAGCAAAACATCATCTCAGACAATTTATGTCATGTTATGTTCATTATCTTTCAGAAGGACAGTATTATACTTAACAGCTCTCTTTTTGGTCCTTATTTTCAGGAATTAACTACTGAACCACTTGACCTTTTACCAACTTCACCTCCTAAGGAACTCAACAATAATTTCAGTTCCACTGTCAGGGGAAAATCTCCAATTAAATCAAATAACACTATCAGAGCAGCAATTGATCGAAATAAATCTGAGAAGAATGCCAAGGGGAAGGAGCTTAACAAGGTTGCAGTCACAGTGGAGCATATAAAACTGACATAACTCTATTGTCATCTCATTTACCAAAATTTGGCATTTTTTATATAGTTAATTTTTTTCTAATTGTAAATTTACCTTTCTTTTTATCCAGCTAATTACTTATGAAACTAGATATTCTCTGTTTTACTCCAGGAAACTATGGACAAAGTTCCGCAAGAACTTACCAAATTAATTCCCCCAGAGATGCTCAAAACTGAATACATAGCAGTTACAAATAAACAGAGCAATGAAAAATCCACTGACAGTGTTTTGGCACTTGAAAAGAAGGTTGGAGTGAAGGCCAACGATGAAGATATGACAGCCAGCAAAGATGTGGTGAGACATACAATAACAACTTAAAGAAAAAAAAAACATGAGCATCAAATTAAACTAGAATCATCATGCTAAGTCGCTTGAAAACAATAAAGAAGTAACAGAAAAGACAATAAACCAATCAGCAACTAAAAGGGATAAGAAAATGCTTTTGATTTTTTGCAGGATGTAGTAGCAGTTCAATTTGGTTCTCCGGAATGGTCGCCTACAAGGGGTCTTTACGTTGATTACAAACTAATTGAAGCGGTTGAGCATAAAAGCTCAACAGGCACACATGATGATGACTTTGCTTTTGTAAGAGATGAAGAAAGCTCAAGGAGTTCAGAAAGCAATACTAGAAATAGAAGATCACTCTCCAAAATGGGACACATCTCCAAGAAGAGGAGTCCCTCAGTAGATAACATCAATTTGGTAAGACATTAAAAGGGGAAAAATGCAAAAAAAAGAAAAAAAAATGCAGTAATGCATTCACAGATACCAGAAGGTATTCCCAAATTGATAAATTTCCCCTTTATTTTCTGTCTAATAATTTCATTATAATGAAGGATGTTAGAAGTAAATTGTTGAATCCTGTCTCGTCACCAGAACGTATCTCGTTTCTGGGATTCCAGGGGTTTCATAAGCCTTACTAAGGATATTCTCATTTCTTTGAGGGGAGCTAATTCAGTTTTTCTTCTATCTAAACACTTAGTATAAAATAAAATTATCAGTCTGTTTCAAAATAATTAATCTCTGTTTCGTTCCATTTTATTTTCACTGAAAGGACAATGCTACACCAGAGTCGTCTACGACAGAACTAAATAACAAATTTAACTCTTCGATGGAGGATCTCAACAAATTGCGTTTGTCTAGAGTTTCTATCCCATCAAAGGAAAGTAATGCTGCGAAAAATACATATAAGGTATGAAAGTTAATCATAACAAACACATCAACTGTGCGTACCACTTTGCTCAATTTTCTTCTAGCTTATGTTAACAATGCAAGGAGGCACTCTCCTCCATGTACCAACGACAAATCATACGAAATATTGTTACTATTATGCAGTGACAGTAATAGGGGTTAATATATACTTTAATTTCAGCAAATGCAATGAGCTAATAAACTAATAATTATGTTTAGGGTGGTGTTGGTGAGATGGTCAAGTCCCAAGTAGTTGCATCACCAAATGAAATTAACAAAGAGGTCAACTCAGCCATAGAGGAGCTATCCAAACGGCATTCAACTAGAAAAGGGAGATCATCGTCTGCTCGTAGAAATGACTTCATTTCTAGGGAATCAAATCCAGTTAAATTCAGAGTTTCGGTGAGAAAAATTTAAATATTACCAAATATGATCCATGAACAGTATGGTGTACTACTATTTTAAGGGAAGCATAAAGTATACCATAGAATGATTGAATGGATTTCCGATCAAACTAAATTTCTTTGTTTTCTATAACTTTATTTAAAACGTTGTTCGCTTATTGTTCTAGGGAACAGAAACAGAAACAGAGGAAATGGATCCGATGCAGTTTTCATTCTATAATGGCTCAAATAGTAACCTGTTAAATTCAGAAATAGAAGAGCAGTCTAAGAGGCCATCAAGTAGCAAATACATACCACTCTCTATCCATAGAGGGGAGTTCAATTCAGAAGGGAACAACCCAACAAAGAACAGAGTTGTAGTATGCTTGATGTTTTTATATTTTTTTATGCAATTAAAATGTAGTACCTTAAAAGCAGATTTCTAATCTCAGATCCTGCGAGTTGGTTAACATCTTCTATTTATTGTTTTGTGTTTTCTTTGACAGGAAATCAAATCTGAGACGCTTGGTTCCACAAACATTTCTTCATCTAGGAAGTCTGCAAGCAGGGTTAAGGCAATGTCAGTTCGCCGAAAGGATATTAATACTAAAGAAACCAATTCAGATAAGATCAGAGTTGTGGTATGACACTTATAACTTGGATTTTACAATTATCTGTAGTGTTCGGTTTGTAGATCTTGTTTGATGGGTATAGGGCTGGATCCATGTGTAATTTATGCGCTTGACATAATGAAAGCCTATAAGCATGATACAAACAACAAGTTACCTTAGTTTTTCCTTCAGGGTGATGAAAGTAAATCAATTCGTGCCAAAATTCCTGCCAAGAAGGAACCTACAGTTACAAGCAAGTCCAAAGAACACAACTTGAAGAAAGCATCAGCCAATGAACAAGAGGTACTGATATCTGAACTACACCTAAAATTATGGGAGAAAAAAGCATGAGGTTCCGAAAATTATATAATGTTTAGCCATCATTATAATTTTCTTCTCTCTCTCCTTTTTTTTTTTTTTTTTTGCTTTTTCATATTACAGAAAAAATCAAACGAAAAAATTCATAGTTCTATTTCAATCCCTATAGAGGAAGCACTATCAACTTGTGCAACAGATGTGAAATCGAAGGAGAAAAATGCAGCAAAGATTAGAGTTGTGGTAAGCAGCACTATTTAACAAATTGTGACTTACAAGTTACAACCTTATGTGAACCTACATTCAGAGAGTTTGTGAGTACTAAATATGTTTAATTTTAATAATAAATTGAGAATATTGTGTAAGGTTCGGAAAAGGCCTCTCAACAAGAAGGAGATGATTAAGAAGGAGAAAGATATCATCTCTGTTGAAGACATTGAACATTTAACTATTCATGAGCCTAAAGTTAAGGTTAGTCGACTATCCTTTCCTAGTACTCTCTCCTCAAGCTACTGTTTTATTCTGCATGAAATGGAATTTATTATTTTATTATCATCTTTCTCTGAACCCAAGATTCGATATAGATTGGTACATTGCACGAAATATCCTGTATCTTTACAACTCTATCTTTGTTTTTGGTGCCAATCTAGTACAAACCCAATTTCATTTTTTAATCTTGTTAATTTGTTCCGTTTCAATGTTTTGGTCTAATCAAGCTCCTGATCAACTGGCTGATAGGGATAAAATTAATCAAGTATCATACAAGAAGAAGTTGACAATCAATATATTTGAAAGCATAAACACTGAACATAATATGTTTCTTGCTTCTCATACATTGCTCATAGCAGGGAAAGATCTAATTTAATATTTTTCTATTGTAAGGTAGATTTGACTGCTTATATAGAAAAACACAAATTCTATTTTGATGCTGTTCTCCATGAGCATGTCACCAATGATGAGGTAACATCCACCCTTTTTACATTATGCCACTGTAGTTATTTTCAAGCAAATTATCTTTTATATTACAATTAATGGTGCTCACCATAACCTGTTTATCAGGTCTACAATGTTACAGTGGGCCCGTCTATACCAACAATATTTGAGCAAGCAAAAATAACATGTTTTGCCTTTGGCCCTACAGGTCAGTATTATGCAGTATTTAAAATTGCAACTACAAAGCTTCTTTTAAAATTAGAAACAACGCTGTTCACAATGGACACTTGTGAGTTGTGACCAAGATATGATTTTTATGCTCTTTTATGTTAGATTGGTCAAACTGATTAATCATGCCAATAATCAAAGGTTTAATTAGAAACAATTGTGTCCACAATTGCGATTTGTACTGAGGTTCTACTTTAGGATCTGATTTCTGACTATATCTTTCTAGGGAGTGGTAAAACCTTTACAATGAGAAATTTATCCCTGAGAGCTTCGAAAGATATACTTCGGCTGTTGCACAAGAACCCTCACATCAACCGTAATTTTACTCTGTGGGTCAGTCATTTTGAGATCTATGGAAAGAAAATTTTCGACCTTCTCAATGAAAGAAGGTAAACTTCAACTTAGTTCTATCAATTTTGATGAATGAATTTGCCATTTTACTGGAGGAGAAAATTTTTTCTCGATCATTTTGGTTTTAGCTATTTTTGTTGGTAATATCTGGTCAAATCTCAATTTTGTTTTAGTTAATCATTTTGTTAGTTTCTTTTCATTGGTTTATTCAGTGGATATATTCTGACATTTTTCTAAAAACTTTTTATAAGGAAATTTGACATGTTGTTTTAGACAAGAATTAGGGTAAAAAGTAGGGATTATGGCCTCTGTACAGAGGTTCTCTTTTTATATTAATCCAGAATCGTACTTTTACAAATAAGACCCTAGACTTCTACAAATAACATAAATGCTAGAAATAACATAATAACTAATATAACTCAACACTCCCCCTCAAGATGGGCAATAGATATCAATCATCCCCATCTTGTTACAAGAACTTTCAAACTGCTTACAACCCAAACCCTTAGTTAGACAATCAGCCAACTGGTCTGCTGATTTCACATAGTTCAACGTCAGCACTCCATTATTCAGTTGTTCTTTGATGAAGAAACGATCAATCTCCACATGTTTAGTATGATCATGCTGAACTGGATTGTTTGCAATATTAATTGCTGACTTGTTGTCACACCGAAGTTGTAAGGATTCTCCTCGAAACACACGCAACTCAGACAGGAGATTTTTCACCCACATCAACTCACAAAGACCGAGTGCCATAGCCCTGTACTCAGCCTCAGCTGTAGATCTGGCCACCACATCTTGCTTCTTGCTCCGCTAAGCCACAAGATTGCCTCCAACAAACACACAATATTCTGTGGTGGATCTACGATCATCTACGCAACCTGCCCAGTCAGCATCACAATATCTTTCAACTCTCAGATGCCCATGACTTCTGAACCACAGTCCTTTTCCGGGACTCCCCTTGATATATCTGAGAATTCTGTGAACAACATCCAAATATTGTTCTCTCGGATCATGCATGTATCTACTCACCACACTCACTGCATGAGAAATATCAGGTCTAGTGTGACACAGATAAATGAGCTTACCAACTAGTCTTTGGTACTGCTCCTTGTCCACTAAGTCACCTCCCTCAGCACACAACTTCTGATTCGGCTCAATAGGAGTAGGAGCAACCCTACAGCCCAGCATCCCTGTCTCTGAAAGAAGATCTAGTGCATACTTTCGCTGAGAAAGCACTATACCCGTCCTTGACCTAGCAATTTCAATCCCAAGAAAATATTTCAATTGTCCCAAATCCTTGACCTCGAACTCTTTTCCAAGGTTTCCCTTTAGCCGCATGATCTCCTCAGTATCGTCTCCAGTAATCACAATATCATCAACATAGACAGCCAGAATGGTGATACGACCTTTCACGTGCCTGTAGAATACAGTATGATCTCCATTGCACTGCTTGTATCCCATGCCACAGACTGCAAGTCTGAACCTATCAAGCCATGCTCTCGGAGACTGTTTCAGCCCATACAATGACTTCTTGAGCTTGCATACCTTCCCAGCTGATTGTGGAGTAGCAAATCCAGGTGGAACCTCCATGTACACCTCTTCTTGGAGATCTCCATGTAAGAAAGCATTCTTGACATCCAACTGGTGTTGTGGTCAATTGAAGTTGGCAGCACACGACACCAACATCCTCACAGTGCTCATTTTTGCAACAGGAGCAAAGGTCTCATCATAATCGATACCATAAGTCTGACTATATCCTTTTGCAACCAGTCGGGCTTTGTACCTATCCACTTTGCCTTCTGAAGTTTGCTTGACAGTGTACACCCATTTGCATCCGACAGCGCGCTTTCCAACTGATAAAGGTACCAACTCCCATGTGTCATTCTTCTTCAACGCCTAAAGTTCTTCCTGCATGGCACTGAACCATCTGGGATCTTGCTTAGCTACCTGCCATGTGTTAGGTACAGGCACAGAATCTAGAGATGCAAGGAAGGACTTATATGCAAGTGGAACATATGCATATGAAATGTAATTTGCAATATCATTTCCCCAATTACCATACTTAACAGGAGGTTTCCCAGCATTAACCCTCGATGTTCTACGAAGTGGAATTTGAGGAGAATTGTTACCTATCAACCCTGAGTGAGAATCTGAGGAAGGACTTGGGGAAGAGCTACTTGGGATATTGGCATTCAGGGGGACTGGCGATTCATGCTACTCATGCTGCTCTTGCTGCTCAGGCTGTTTTGGTCTCCTTTTATACACTATCAGCTCCCTCTGTTTTTTGTTTTCACCACTCAGATTGCTATCACCATTATTACCACCATCCCCATCATCATTCAGATTACTATCACCACTCGGTTCCGACAAAGGACATGGAAAACCGCCAATTATGATTCTATTCTCCTTCCCCCCCTCTCTATCAACACTGGTAGAGTCATCTTCGAACAATGAGCCCAACTCTGTCTTTTCTCCATAGTATGGTTCAGATTCTCGAAAGGTCACATCCATACTAACAAAGATCCTTCTTTCAGTAGGGCACCAACACCTGTATCCTTTCTGATTTGAGGGATAACCTATGAAGATGCATTTAACCGCCCGCGGGTCTAGCTTTCCTACTGTCAATCTGTGATCTCTCACATAGCACACACATCCGAACACCCTGGGCGGAACAACAAAATCATTAGAAACAAATAGCATCTCACGTGGTGTCTTCATTCCTAACACTCTTGATGGCATCCTATTGATCAGGTAGGTTGCCGTCAAAACTGCCTCACTCCACAGAAACTTAGGTACATTCATTGTCAGCATCAATGAACGTGTCACCTCCAATAAATGTCTATTCTTGCGCTCGGCTACTCCATTTTGGACTGGAGTATTCGGACAAGTAGTTTGATGGAGAATTCCATGCTCGGACACAAAGGTGGCAAATTCCTTGTTGACATACTCAGTTCCATTGTCTGATCGAAGGATCTTCACATGTACTCCAAATTGAGTTTTCACGCAAGCTGAGAAATCTTTAAAGCATTTTAGTACTTCAGATTTCTATTTCATCATGTAAATCCAAGTCATACGTGAATAACAATCAATAAAGGTGACAAACCATCTAAATACACTAACAGAAATAGTAGAACATGGTCACCAAACATCAGAATGAACAAGTGCAAAAGGCTCCAAACTTCTTAAACCAATCATTTTATAACTAGAACGAGTATGTTTTCCAAGTTCACAAGCATTACAAAATAATTTATCTCTATCAGCTTTATTCATCATATTAGGATCCAATTTATTCAAACTATCAAAAGATAAGTGCCCTAATCTCTTATGTTGTAACATAGTTTCTGCTTCTGTCCCTTTTTCAATAGCAGCAACGAGCATAGCAGCCTCCTTATCCAAATACCAAAGTCCATCACGCCTGCTGCTATTCCCAAGTCTCTTCCCCGTTTTCTTTTCCTGAATCAAACATGTATTTTGATAAAAAAGAACAGTGCAATTCAATTGATCAATTAGTGAGCTAACAGAGAGTAAATTAACAGGAAAAGAAGGAACATGCAACACTGATGGTAGGGTAATAGATGAATTACAATAGACTGAACCAATACCCTTGATAGGTTGGGATGTACCATCAGCTGTTTGGACCGTATCTGGTTGCATTTGTTGACTAGGACAATATTCTACAAATTCATTGGATGATCCTGTTATATGACTAGATACACCTGAATCTATAATCCAATCTACATGTGATTTAGTGGATGCAAAAGCATGTGCCTGAATACCTTTAGTCACATGAGCATAGTAACCAACATTACCGAAGTAGGCATTGTCCTCACACTCATCCGAGACCTTTCCCTTGCCTCTAGAGCTCTCAACTTGGGACTTGAACAGTCGCAGTTCTTCCAGCTCTGTCAGTTCTCCTCCAGTCACTTCTGTCGCAGCTTGGGGCTCCTCTGTCGCTGCAAAATGAGCAACACTTCGACCTCCACGTCCTCGGGTTCCTCGCCCCCTGTATCTATTTCTACGTCCGCGAGCACCATATCCACCTCTCTGTCCTCCACCTCCTCGGCCACCACCAGATTTGCGAGGCGCAAGACAATTGAAACTGAGCTGTCCTTTCAATCCATAATTGAAACAGTCCCTGTCATCTTTGATTTGGGCTCTAGGAACTGCCATTGCCGAGCGAACAACAGGTGTGGTTTCAGATGCCATTACCTTCTGTCTGACCTTCTCTTCCTCCATCGAAGCGATGACCTCATTTAATGATGGGAGAGACGGCAAATGACATATCGTCGCCCTTCTTGCCTCAAATTTCGAGTTCAGACCCTTCAGGAAGCGAGCCACACGTCTTCTCTCAAGGTATTGCATGCCACAGAGAACATCTGTTGGATCCTTCAGTGACAAAGGATCATAGTGATCCAAATTAGCCCACAAACGACGCAATTCTGCTGCATACTCAAGAACTGATTTCTCCCCCTGGACAGTAGCATCAATTCTGTCTTCCACATCAAGCATCATCATCACACTCCTAGCTCCTGAGTACATTTTAGCCAGAGTCTTCCAGATATATGTTGCACTTCTAATCGACTCCACCATTTCAGCTATGGCTGGAGACACAGATGTCAACAACCATGAAACCACCAGAGAATTCATATGACTCCATCTTACCCACACAACACTTGTCTTGTCCACAGAGCTCGATTTTTCAACGGGTTCAATGCACTCTCCATTCACATACCTTTCAAGTCCTTTCATCTGAAGATTCAACAACGCTCTTCGAGACCAACTAAGATAATTTCTCGTCCCCTCGAGCTTGACATCATTAGATAACAACTCTATCTTTTGCACTACCTGTGACTGTTCTGACACAAACCCGGCTGTCTTGCCGGACGAGTTCTCCTCAAACTTTACATTCAACATCCTAGCCATTCCTTCCATAATGGCTTGCAAATCTTTAGTGGTCACAGGTTCACCCATCTTCACTACCAAACACAAACAAAAAATAGAAACACAACTAGAGGACGAGATCAATCACACCTCAAATACAAACCGTGCGAATGCACACGATCACGGTTTCAGCATCTAACAAAAAATAGATCTGAAGAGGAAGAGAGAACACCTGACAGAACCATGAAAAAAGAATGAAAACTGCGCTGAAGACACTAGTCCAGATCGTGGTGTACAGATCTGATGCTGGCTCTGTCTTGGCGCGGTGCACAGCCTCTGGTCTACCTCGGCTCACAGACTCGCGTGGGAGATGGCGAGAGTACACACGACAAATTCCGTGCGGAAGATGGTGCTGAAGACTTGTGTACGGAAAAAGAGAATTTTTTTTTAATGAACAAAGAAATTTGTGTACGGAGGCAGAAAAGAGGAATTTGTGTACGGAAGCAAATTTGTGTACGGAAGTCGAAGAAGAAAGATAGGGATCGAGCACGGAGATGAATTCTGCGCAGCCTTCAACCGGCTCTTGATACCATGTTGTTTTAGACAAGAATTAGGGTAAAAAGTAGGGATTATGGCCTTTGTACAGAGGCTCCCTTTTTATATTAATCCAGAATTGTACTTTTACAAATAAGACCCTAGACTTCTACAAATAACATAAATGCTAGAAATAACATAATAACTAATATAACTCAACAGTTTATTCTGTGGATAAATTCTGACATTTTTCTAAAAACTTTTTATAAGGAAATTGTGCATAAGAGAAGATGGGAATCAACAAAAATGCATAGTAGGCTTACAGGAGTATGAAATCTCTGACATAGAAACAGTTGAAGAACTGGTCAGCAGAGGAAATGCTGCAAGAAGTTCAGGAAGTACAGGGGCCAACGAAGAATCATCGAGGTCACATTCAGTTCTACAACTGGCGATTAAGCAAAATTCAATTGCTCCAACGAATGGCACAAAAAGAAAGAGTGAAAGTAGAGAATTAAAAAACAAATGTGGTAAAGTAATTGGGAAGATTTCATTTATTGATCTTGCAGGGAGCGAACGTGGGACTGATTGCACTCACAGTGACCGTGATAAAAGGTTTGCACTTAGAAACCTTTCTTAGAATGATCATCATGATTCTATAGATTGAATTCAAAAAGTAACATTACAAAGCCCCTGTAAGTTTACTATGGCAATATTACATTCTGATTTATCATACGGAAGTAGACGACTGAAGTTAACTACAGCACTTCCTTTTCCCTCTTTTTCACTTTTTTTTTCAGTGTAAGCGTGCGGTTGCTTTGTATTTGTTATATTATTACTTAACATAATATATTGTTTCTGTGGCTACTATTTGAAATAATATTGTTTTCCTCTTTATACTTGCTTTGGGTCCCCATTTGAGCTTGCGCTCTGAATACTTCCTCAGAAAAGAGTAATGTGAACTTGGCCAGGAGCTTAATTAAAAAAGAAATGGAATGCAAATAAGTGAAACAAAGTATCAAAACACTAAACAAGTTCCTTCGAAAACAATACTAATCACTAATCCAATCAACAATCTGTCACATAAGCAGGAATGAAGGAGTTGAGATCAATAAAAGCTTGTTGTCCCTGAAGGAGTGCATCCGTGCCCTTGACAATGACCAAAATCACATCCCATTTCGTGGAAGCAAACTGACAGAAGTACTGCATGATTCATTCATTGGTGATTCAAGGACGGTCATGATAGGTTGTGTTTCCCCCAGCGCTGGCTCTTGTGAACAGACCCTCAATACTCTGAGATATGCTGAAAGGTGAGGCACCAAGATCTATTTGCTAAATTTTTAGGAGAGAAAAAAATGTTGGTCTAGATATCTTTAGAGATAAACATAAAAAATCTGAGCAAAGTGTTATTGAATAGTGCAAGACACCAGATAGAGCAAGATGATTTGCAGTTTATACAAGAGAAGAAAGTATCTACAAAAACATGCTCTCATCAAAACTATTTGCAAAAGCTTGCCCCAAGATATTATTGAGTTGCTATTTTCCAATAGAAACTCACAATTGTTCTGCTAATAATCTAAACTTGTGGCACTAGAACCCTCCTCTTTATGTTTTTAGTTAGCACTAATAAATAATGGAATCAAGTAATAGGAAACTCCACAAGTTTTGGGGGTTAAAATTTAGAACTAAGCAAACACTAATTTACATTAAGCAGGGTAAAAAATCTATCAAGAGATGGCTATCAGAAGGATCAAGGAACCGAAATTTTGACAGAGTCAAACAAGTTGGATCAGAGGATTGAGAAAATCACAAAAATAGAAGGTGAAAACAACAGAGAACTTTACAATCCTTCCCCTGAGATGGCAGAGAACTTGTCAGTGAGAGGGATTTACAGTTCTACACCAGAAATTGGTGAAAGCTCATTTAGGTTCATGTCAAATTGTGACTTCATTGGAAGTGAAGAAGACTGTGACCCAAAAGAGCAATGCAAAATTCAAAACAACATCGCTGGTAGCTATAGTACCAGTTATTGTTCGAGTTTAGATTTCAGAGTTAAAAACTGGCTACAAAACTATGGCAAAGAAGAACTGATTGTCCAACCCATAGATCAAGAAGCAGGTTTAAACATAGAGAAAGACATACAAGAACCACTTAAGGTACTCATGAGTGCTTATACGTTTATCTTATTTAAGTTAAGTTTACCCAAATATATTCTATTCTAGAATGCAAGACCAAAATTATGATCATATCCACTATTTTAAATCATTAAGTATATATATATAATTAACTTATCTATGAGATGTAGGCCATAAAGACAATAAACTTCTTTGACAGCCATGATAATTGAACAAAATATTATCTAACTAAAGAGGTAAATTACATATGTTGATGAAGAGTTGTTAGAGATTTACTGCTTTCCTTCAATCACTAACACTCAAATATTTTCTTTTGGTTTCTGATGATAGCTATGTCCTTTATATGCCTGCATCCATTTTACTTAGTGCAGAAGCAGATATATGTAGAATGATAAAGCAATCTAATGTTTACAAAAAATATTTTTACATGTAGGAAGAAAGAAACCAGCCGTCTACTTTCTCTCAAGGAGAGGAATATTTAAATGGTAAAGAAATTGTGGAAAAAGTTCCAGGTTTTCATGAATCAAGTGATAGTAATTTTAGCTTCATGACACACACTGATCCTTCAAATTCAACAGAAATACACGAAAAAGAGCTTTTGGACATTAAGCCTTTGATCGAAGAAATATATAAGAAGCAAAACCATTCGATAAGCTGTGAGTTGCCTCTAGAAAGCAACAAAAAGACTTCTTCGAACCATCAATATCAAGAGGAATATCCAAGTGAAAGTGACGATATCAAAATAATATTTGAAGTAGATAACTCGAGCATTTCAACCCTTGACAAGGTACAAAAGCCAAGAATTTAAATTCCCCATGTGGCAAGATTAGCTTCACAAAATCTGATAAAATTGATGCAAGTTCTAACCACTTTACTTGATCTTCTTTTTTCATCTTAAAATCAGGAAAAGGAGTTCAATTTGGTTGCAGAAAACAGAGCGATCTTGGAAACCCTGAGTGACAGTGAAAACAACATAAATAAAGGGCCTGAAGCAAGATGCAGTTTATATGAGATAGAAAGAAACGGCATAAATGACATAGATTTCAGTTATCCTACACTCTCGGATGAAGAAATATTTGTGAAGCAAATGGTACCGCAATTCATAGTAAGCTATCATCATTTGTTAGCAATTGATTGTCCTCAAATGCTCTCAATTATCTCAACCTTTCAGGTGTTATGCCCAAATCCCAGACTAAAAGCTAAACAAAACACCAAAAAGACCCAGAAGAACAAACTAAAAGAAAAGGTGAAAGAACAAACAAAGTACTAACATGAAAATTTTGCTGCTACTGTACCAATAGCATCACTATAATATAAAATATTTTTTGTTGATATTATATAGTACCATGACCAGGTAGTATAATGGCTGATTCCAATGCTTACAGAATTATTGACTTGCTTATATAAATGCAAAGGAAAAATAGTAAATTTGGTTATAAATGCAAAAGAAAATAGTAATGCATGGTTCTCTAATCCCTAGGATGAAGAGGAATTCTTGATTAAAGTAGAGCAGCAACATAAATAAAATATTGTAGATCAAAATATTGAAACAAACTATCCTGTTCAATGCGAATGAGGTCAGAAAATATCTTATATCGCAACAGAAATTTACATATATAGTATAGAAAAATATAAACAATTAAAGATTACAATGCAACACTATTTAAATCTATTAGAACTGATTTTTTTTTTAAATAAGAACTGATAACTGGAAGAAGGAAAGAATGAAAAAAAAAAAAATACAACTACTCAATCACATAAATTAATATACATGTTATATGTTTTGTATATTGTGTTCATTATTATCATAATGAAAACTGTTTCGTTGCATATGTATTTTTCACAGGAAGAAGAGGCACTAATAGAGAGACGAGAACAGAGAAATGGAGTGGAAGTATCCCATACAACTCTAGCCAAATCTGTTCAAAGGGAACTGTTGCTTCCATTGGAAATGGGAAATAACGACCTACATGTCATCTCAACAAATAATTCAACTAAAACAATATCAGATGTTTCTACACACAATGCATTAGATGCCTCTGGAGGAAGCAAAACACCAAATAAATCACCAAACAGGAGAATCCCTAGGAAAGAAAGAAACGACGAGAACAGAGGAAACTTGAAAAAGGAAGAATCAAAGTCTTCTACTAAAAACTACAAAGAGCAGTATGCATCAAGTGCGGATGCAAGCAAAGAGGAAGCCCCAACAAAGGGAAAAAGGGCAACCAACTTATTTGAGGTAACACAAATATTGTTGCACATTTCAAACAAATTTTTGTTTTATGGAGAGTATTGAAATGGTTATTCATGTCTTTCGTAGGAAGAAGAGGCTTTACTAGCTGCTCATAGGAAAGTTATCCAGAATACAATGAATATTCTAGATGAAGTAAGTCATAGATATCCAAAAACATCTAAAATCACATCAAAGTAGTGTCTTCATCTGTGCCAATAGAAGTTAATTTTTTTATTTGTATTATTCTTTTTCTTCTTTGATTGTTCTAACAGGAAATGAACCTATTAGTACAAATTGATCAACCAGGGAGCCTGATTAACAGATATGTAGCAGAACTAAGCTCTGTTTTATCCCGCAAGGCTGCTGACCTGGCAAGCTTACAGGAACATGTCATGAAATTCCAACGAGGTCTATGAGACTAAGAATATGGGTCTAACAAGCTATACCTGTTAGGAAGAGCTTCCTGTTTTATGCTGTACAGCTTTAAAAAATTATATTGCTCTTCATGTAGCATGTACATGACTGAAAAAGCCTATCTGAAAAATTCGTGTTTTCTAATGCTTGCACTTGTGTTTTCTTGTTAAATATAAACATTTTCTAACTGAAATGATAGAGCCTTACTGTTATTTAACTACATATATTCTAGAATCTGTTATATGTTTCTAAACCATAGCAAAACTTTAGCAACATAAGTTAGTCTGGATAATATATATATATAGAGTTTTGCTATGGTGAGTTGCAACTCACCAAAGGGTTGGTGAGTCGCGCTCAAAACTTCTAAATCTAGTTCAAAATGACCGATCCAAACCGTCCAATATGATCTCTCTATTGAAATCTCCATGCAGACCAAATTTTATATTTTTTTGAAATTTTTAAGTATTTTTTTCGGATTTTTAAAAATTGTTGTTTTTGAACGGTTCAAAACTAATTAGATTAACGATTTTCTAAAATTTAAAAAAAATACTTAGAAATTTCGAAAAAATGTAAAATTTGGTCTGCATGGAGATTTCAATAAGGAGATCGTATATATATATATAGAGTTTTGCTATGGTGAGTTGCAACTCACCAAAGGGTCGGTGAGTCGCGCTCAAAGCTCCTAAATTTAGTTCAAAATAACCGATCCAAACCGTCCAATACGATCTCCTTATTGAAATCTCCATGCAGACCAAATTTTAGATTTTTTTCAAAATTTTTAAATATTTTTTTTAAATTTTAGAAAATCGTTAATCTAATTAGTTCTGAACCGTTAAAAAATAATAGTTTTTTAAAATCCGAAAAAAATACTTAAAAATTTCAAAAAAATATAAAATTTGGTATGCATGGAGATTTTCATATAGAGATCATATTGGACGGTTTGAATCGATCATTTTGAACTAGATTTAGGAGTTTTGAGCGCGACTCACCGACCCTTTGGTGAGTTGCAACTCACCATAGCAAAACTCTATATATATATATATACTCATATAGAGATAGGCTAATGTCCTTTGAATAGGACAGATGTTTTCCTATTCAGTTTCTGGACGTCAGATTTCTTTAAGATGCGTGCACAGATGAGATCTAACGGACTTGGATTATGGCGCTGAGGGAAACGAGACCTTTAATTTTTCTGTTTTAATTCTGTTATTACTCCGTCTCTCTCTCCGTTTCCTCTCTATCTCACGGTCTCACCTAAATCACTCCCCTCCGATGACATGGTTCAATCTATAGGTTATAAAAACCAGTAACCTTTTTCTCCCTTTTTGTACTTTACTACCTGACAGCCACTTATATTAGCCCAGTAGTTATGAAACAACTATTGTTGGCCATCATACTACTTGGTAAGTTTTATTTTTCTCTCTTTTGCTATAGAACACAACATCAAGCTCGCAAAGGAAATGCTGAAAGCTTTATTTCTAAGGGTAACCATGCAAAGACAGAAGAGATGACATGCCTACATGCTTCAATTAAGCATAGAAAGTTGTAATTAAGCCTCAAATTAACAAAGCTTCACTATATCCTGGTCTCAATTCAACCCAATCCTTTCAATTACCTTCAAACTTATATCCTGTTAACTAACGAAGACTCAACACGCCTTTACTAAAGCATCAAATTTGCAAGTAAAAACAAAAAAAGGAACATATAATTGACGAAATAATCTATCCAAAGAACAAATTGAGAATTATTAATGATAGTAACAGCATTTATCTCCGACTTAGAAGTTGACAATTGACAGCACTTGGGGCAGAGAGAATTCGGGCCAGAGAATTTTTTGCTCGGCCTATCAGAGGCGAATGATCGATTTAGGTTCCTGAGCAAGAGCTCGACGGTTCGATTTAGGGTTCCAGTCGGGCCTCCCTCTTTGATTTGGTTAAATCAAGAGAGCGAGAGAGCAAGGCAAGAGGGAAATTTGGTCCAGTCGTCCCTCCCTTTTCGATTTCAAACCCTCACAAGCTAGAGCGAGAGAGAGACAGAGAGAGAGGGGGAGAGTCGACAGTAAGACAATCGGAGTTGGACGCGATTTTATCAGGGCAAGAGAGAGAGAGCAAATAACGGAGGGGGAGAGGAATTAACGGACAGAACGAAGATTTTTTTTTTTTAACTCAGCGCCTCTCCTCAGCCCCTATATCTCAGCCATATAATTACATCTGTGCACGCATCTTAAAGAAATCTGACGTCCAGTAACTGAATAGGAAAACATCTTTGTCCTATCCAAAGGACATTAGCATATCTCATATATATATATATATATATAGAGATGCTATGGTGCACTGTGATGTATTGGTGCTTTTGTGCACTGCAAACCCTAATCGTTGGATCTGCATTTAGATTTGTGCTGATAAAGTAGCTGGATGGAAATGTTTCAATTGTGCCTCTTCTTTATTTTGCTCCAGCGACTAAACCTTTCCCTTCCGATAGCTTCTATTCTCTCCGTACTCATAGGCTGTGCTCCAGAGCAGCCTTCGTAAAGGAATGGAAGGGAGAGGAACGGAAAACCGATCTGCCCGTGTGTTTATTCGCTCCACGCACGATGGAAGGAAAGAGAAGGCGATGGAAGCCGCAGACTGAAATTAGGAAAATTTTAGAGTAAACTCGTACATCCTAAATCGGAGAGTAACAAAAATCGGACACCTTTCCTCTCCTCTACTCTCCGTTCCTTTAAGAAGCGTTTCCTGGAGCACAGCCATACTCTCTCTTAAAAAACCTCCTCTGGCCTCTCCCTCTCTGTTGTAAATCACGCCTCGAGCAATTCTTTCTCCTAAGTTGAGTTTCCTCTGATCCCAACCCGACTTCTTGCCTCCATCATCGAATTCTCGAACTTCCGCTCACTCGATCGCTGCTTAGGGTTTCCGTCAAGTCCAAAGGTACCTCTTTTTCACCCTCCCAGTACCCGTTCTCTCTCCTATACCAGCGATGGTCGTTAGTGAAAAGCCCTAATTGGCGAGTTCGGTCGCTGAGACTAATAATGAATGGAATACCAAGAGTAATTTCTCGTTAGTCAAAAACCCTGATTTTTCCTCAAAGGTTTACTGAGACTAATTGTTTGATTCAAGCTTGGTAAGTCCTAGTTGCTTTTATAGTTTTATTTCAATATATGGTCGCAAGGTACATTTTCAATCAATTTAAAATATGTGTTTGGCAACATTTGAATGATTAATAGCAATATCAGTATTCAATTTGGAGAAAATGATTAGTGCAAATGTATTTGGGCCATTCTTAAAATTGAAAATTTCAAGCTTGCTATCCAAAACAACCCCATGGCATTAACACGAGCAAATCAACATGATTAAAAACTTATTTATTTAGCTTCATGTCGGGAAAGAGTTTAAATCAGTTGAGCTGGCATACAGATTTTATAATCTCTCTGCCAAAGGTAAAGTCATCATCATTAATTATTTTTTTATCAAATATGCTGAACACTTCTATTAGGATAATCATTTCTGCCTTTTCTTTTTTCCCCCCTACAACAGAAATTAGAAGATGATGGAAAACAGAAGAAAAAAGGAGAAATCGAGCAAATCGGTGGAGAGAAGTCAGACAGAGAAGATGATGACGAAGAAGAGACATTCTGAAATATGTATTAAGTACTTGATAGTGGGCGTTAAGATTGCTGAAATATATGTTAAGTATTTTGGTTCAAAACTAGATAGTATGTGTTAAATATTTTGATGACTGTGTGAAGGTTTAGAAGAAGAATTATGTTTCTGGATAGTTTGTTTGAATCTTTAGAGGAAGTAATTTAATGACTAGTAAACTAGAATGTGTTTGAACTTTGAAGCTTCAGACTGGATAGTTTCTGCATAGTTAAGAAAAAGTAATTTTTGCTTGTAAGTTGCTTGTGGTAGTATGTTCAAATATAGACCAATTAATTGTGCATGATAAGGAGAAACGATTACATCTTTCAACCAGTATAATACAGAGAAAAGTAAAGGACATTTTAATATAGACAACACTTTTTTCTCTGTAAGCAATTTTAGTTCAACATATCCATACATTCATAAAAATAGCAATACATGCACTAATTCAACCAATATGGACTATGAATTGGGATTTTTTCTGAAGTTCTAATTGCTTCTGTACTTTTTCTTTCGATTTCTTCTTCAATTCTTCTTCAGTTCGGCTCTTTTTTTTTTCCGTGCCGACAATCCTGACAACAACTTGCTTATTACTGCATCTTAGACAATAAGAAGTTGCTACCACCACCAATATTTCATCCATGACGCTGGCCAATTGAAGTACTCATTCAATATCCTATAATGAAAAATGATTTCTAAGTTTCAGTTGATAATCTAATACTCTACTATTCAATTTATCCTTATATACTGGTGCCATATGCATCCATTGAAGTGAGACTCGGTATCGTCAATTTTTACTAGTGACAGATGAATCCATCATAACCTACTGCTTTAATGTTCAATTTATGTCACAATTGATATGCATTAATATTGAAAGTTGTGAACTTGTGAGCATACAAATAGTTCTTATATCAACAAATCATAATTATATTAATTTTGATAGTACCATCAATTAGTTCTTAGGTGCATAAAAAATTAATTAATTGAATTTAGGTGTACCATACTGGTACATACTGATCAGGTGTGTATAGACACATACTTGTACCTATACCAGAGAGCATATCCATCTCAAAAAAAAAAAAAAAAAAAAATTCATTAATCTTATGGAATACGAAAGATAAATCAATCAAAGAGAGAAAAAAGAGAGTACCCAAAAGAATGAGAATGCGAGTTTGGCTTCGGTGGATCTAGGGTTTGCTTCTATCGAATAACGGGTAAGAGGAGAGAGAGAGGGGCTTTCGTACTGTCATCAACGGATTTAGGGTTTACTTTTGTCGAAGAACAAGTGAGCGGCCAAGGTTTTGCACCGTTTCCGGCAGGATTTGTGGTAGAGATGAAGAGGCGAGATAGAAGAGGAGAGGCGAGAGCGGAGGTTGTCTGAGAGAGAATAGAAGCTATCGGAAGGGAAAGGTTTAGTCGCTGGAGCAAAATAAAGAAGAGGCACAATTGAAACATTTCCATCCAGCGACTTTATCAGCACAAATCTAAATGCAGATCCAACGATCAGGATTCGCAGTGCACAAAAGCACCAATACATCACAGTGCACCATAGCATTTCTCTATATATATATATATATATATATATATATATATATATATATATATATACATCTGTAACATCATATAGCAAGAAAAAAAAAATCCCGCATTCATAGAAATAGATTTTACTTGATTGTGGAACTCAAAATATGGAAAGGTAGGGGGGGAAAAACCATCCTGTTATAAAGAAAAGTAAATATATCTTTTTGCAAAGTTAATCTACAAGATTCTTTGTTCTACTTCCAGAAAAGAAAGGGAAGCTAATCCTTGAAAAGGAAATTTGCAACCAAGGATCACAAATACAATTTCATTTGAACCAAGCACCCCTAGGAATAACAAATACAAAGTGAATCAACATTTTTCTAATGCTTTTCCTATCTACTAGCTAACTTCCTCAAGCTATCTTCCTAGAAACAGATCGAAATCCAAGAATCATGAAAAATCAAAAGTACATACAGGCACCAGTTACTATTACTCAGCTCTTAAGCTGAGAATCTCCTTTACAGTTCGCTTTCTAAAGTATTCCATATCCTCCTGTCAATAACAATAATGTTCAGTTCGCTACAATGAAAATCAAATGAGAAAGAAACTGTAACATGAGAAAATTAAGTCACCTGGCTGAAACAAAGGCTTATTCCCCTACTGTAGAAGTCAATGTACTTGAGCATAAACATGCCACAATCACATCTGTTAACTCAAAAAAAAAGGGCAGAGTAATGAACTCCAGAATCAGGAAGTAAAAATGATCAGAGAGAGAGAAAAGAAATGTAAGAACATGATATATGAGTTGGAGGATATGACTCCATGACTCCAAAGAGAGTAAAAAAAAACATAGCACGCAGCTATAATACTCTTTTCTCTTCTCCCTTCGATTTCTTCTTTTTTAAGAAAAAAAGAAAGGGAAGGGCCAAACTTCCCTACTCTGATCTCATTCAAAGAAAAAAGAACAGGGCCATTTTCCACACTACAGAAGGGGTGTCTTACAGTGTTAACGGTATACACAGGAAATTGCACCTTCAACTAAAGGTAAAATGAATGCTCAAAAGACAAGCTCTAAACAAATTCTATATAAAGGTGCAGCATGTAGAATTACCTAGAAACTAAAAAATAAAGTTAGATTTCATACCCATTTTGTTGCCTAGGATGGCTGACAGTTTCTTGCTTCCACAAATGAGTATCCATCTCCACATTATTCTTATCCCAAGCTTCATCAACTAAGTACTTGGCCTAAAATTTCCAAATAAGAAGTTCAGATTCTCAATTCTCTCATGTTATACACAAATGTTCTACAGCAGGATAACACTTCATCCTAACATTTACATTTAAGGTCCACCATTTTTAGGATTGTTCGCAGATGTAATGCCTTTTGCAAAATGGTTAGATCAAGAACGAAATCTAAATAGCAAACTAAATTTCACATATAAATTGAGTTCATCAACTAAGGACTCACCACTTGGATCACTTCTCTTATTATAGTTCAAATTTTATCTACTTGAAAAGGTATATAGTCGTCAGAAATTTGTTGCATTTTAAAGGAATATCATTGTAAGACAAAAGAGGAATTCGAGCTGCAAATCCATCAAAATCGAAGAAACTCGGTACCAATACAATAAATATTCAGTGTTGTTTGCAAGTACAATATATTAAAGGGCATTATTTGAAAGATTCTTCTTCTCACAAATTAATGATAGATGTCTTCATTATGTTGTAGAACATAGAAGGTACAAATAAGCATACCAGTGATTCTAGAGCCAAGCCATCCATGCCCCCTAGGGAATCAAGATATTGAAAGGACTTTTGTTTCACATTTATGACAGCCAAGCACCAATGATTACCTTTATGGACAGGAACAAATATCTGCATGACAAAATCTGAACATAAGTTGAACATGAGTTAAAAGAAGTGCTACAAGCCTACAATGTTATAAAAGTGGATTCCAGGGGGTTCAAAATTAATAATTTTACCTTGTCACAATCAATCAGGGAGTATCCTATTTTTTTTTGGGTCGTCCATCTTTTAACAGCCTTATAATCATAGCCGCCTTTCCCACCAATCAGCTAAAAAAAAGAGTCCATAAGCAATGACTTTCTCTCTCCTTACATAAAGAAAATAAAAATAAAATATCTAACCTTTTTATAAAAGAAGGTATTAAAGAAATGGCACTTGAGAAACCTTTCAGGTTGCCTTCTTTCCCTCTCCTTCAAGAGCTCAAGGTACAAATTAATTACCTGAAATTATGGACAAATGGAATTAAAGGTAGAAAGGCATAGCAATAACTAAAATTTACAACGTAGAAAATAACAAACAAAAATACCTCATCATTCAACCAGCCACCAGGACTCAAGCACCTTATGATCTCCTTCGTTATTTCAATGTTAGAACTCTCATGGGTTACTAAAATGGTATGTCTGCACATGACAAGTACAATCCTCAATCAACCTTCTTAAAATGAAACATTACAAGTATACTTCTTAGCGCAAAAAGGTAAGGACTAAGGAGGTTAATAAGACATAATTACCGATCATTGCCATATAAGGCACTGTGCACTTCCTCTTCGTCTTCTTCAGTAAGTGGGCAAAATAAATCATTTACAATCTGCAAATAAAATAAAATAAAAAAAAAAAACAAGTGAGCATGTTTAAGAAGTATCTCTGATGGTCAGGCAAGGTACCAGCTATATCAGAGTGGGACCAGCCTCCAACCAATCATAATTCTACTTCAGATACTATTTTCTTTCGTCTTTCATGATTAGGAGCTAACTAGAGCACAATTAGCTGAATTTGAATGGACAATCAACACTATAAATATAATGTAGGTACAAAAAGCACCATGCTTTTGATAGATGTTTGAAATTTGAAATGAGAGAGAGAAAGAATTATTGTAAATGATTCTTCTATTCATTGATTTCATTTACAGTATCACATGTATATAGACATATCAGAGAGACAGCGTTTAAGTGCTGGAAAATAAAATGAATGTAAAAAAAATAATTATTACCTTCTCTTCTTCTTCTTCTTCTACATCAATAATATGAGTTGTCTTACGCAATTCAAGTATCTCATCTTCAGCTAATTTCAATTCAAAGTTCAAGCTACTCAATCTCTCATCTCTTCGTTTGGTTTCCTCGTACAATCGCTTGTAAGCAGGTACCTTTTCAACTACACTCCTCGCATCTAACCCCTTTCTAGTAACCAGTCTCGCATCAGGTTTCGAATTCGAGGTCTCTCCCACCAACACCAAGCTCTTATACTGCTGAAAACCTAGTGTCTTCTCGCTCGAAACCTCGCTAGTGGAGGCCTTGATTCCTCCAAAGAGACGCGCGAGAGCATTTCCCATGGCAACAATCGGATCTCTGGCGCGAGAAGAGGAAGACGAAGCAGCAGTGAACGACTTGAGAAAGTTCAAGGGACGAAATTGGAATTTTGGCTTTTTCGAAGGGGGAGCGGAGAAGGCGAGCGCGAAATCGATGCCTGAGCGCTTTCCTTTGCTTCGATGCTCTGAGAAGGCGCTCATCGCCTTGCCTTTGTAATTATTCGCTCCATTGAGGTTGAGGTGTGCTCACGTAACGTCTTTCTTTTGGGCTTTCGAGAAAATCGGCGTCGGGATTATTTTGCAAAATGGTGCCTCCGGAAACTAGGACGGAACTCGAAAGTCGGAGGATTCGCATCCTTGGCTGCAGCCATTTTTTTTTTTTATTTGGGAAAATCAGCCATATACCCTTGCAATCTTATGTAATTGGAAATATCCCCCTCTAATTTTTGAAATTGGAAATATCCCCTTCTAATCACAAGTAATATAGAAATTTATCCTTTTGATTATTTTTAATAATATTATCAATCTGGAAAATCAGTTTTTAAAACCATGGACGAAAACGTCCCCATCCTATTTGACCATAATCTGTCCACGATTTCCTGCCAAAATAAGAAAAACAATCTGCTCACGATTTCCAGCCAAAATCAGAAAAAATATAGGATATTCTCTTTTTTGACCTATTCGCTAAGAACCTCTTCAAATCGATCATTGTTTCTCCTTCAGCAAGCCTCCATTGTTCTTAAAATAATTGCTAGAGCCACGCCCCAAGAATCCTAACAATTTGGTTTTTCATCTCTTAATGTATTTATAAATGTTGACTAACGATATTACACGAACACACTTATATTACTATTCAACTATATTAATACAACATATACATACATATACATACACATACACTAGCCTTGACTATTATTGGTGCGCACACATATCACATATGCACACCTTCTATTTATACTAACCTAATGTCGGTTGGAGTAGTATCATCTAATTTCTAGATTATTCAACCGACTCCATTTATATACCATCCACTTAGTTCTAGATAAATCTATTTATAACTTAAGTATACTTGATTCTTCTAGAAATTTCAATATCGGTCTTGAATCAAATCCGAATTGGGCTTGGGCTTTATTCGGCCTAACCCAGTCGGTGATGACTTCAACAATAAATTTGTAATATTGTATTTAATTCTTTAATTCTTTTATCTGTTTTGGGATTTGGGATTAACTCAAGTCGATTGGAATTCGTTGTATCTTTTATTTGTTTGATTTTGATACCTTGAAAATCTACAACCAGTTTCGTACAAATCCTGAAGTTACTAGCAATATCAGAGAACTACTGATATGATTGTACTACTTAATATGATGTTTTCAAATTAAAATGCTGTACATTTGCACATTATAGCTTCCATTTCAATTATTGAATTGAATTTCTTGGTCCATGCTCGCATAAGTGACTGATGCTCACTAGAGTCAATCAAGATACTCCACAAACTTTACATTTGATTAATGATTAATTATTCTGTAATGTTGTGGGTAATTAATTATCCTAAAGTACTTCGCACAATTTGCATACATATTTCAAGATTGTTTAGATATTTTTTAGGCACTCATATTAGCATATATGGCAATATGAAATACCAGCACATGCATAATAAAGCAACACTGACAATATGTCTAAGAAATATTTGCATTAGCCATTGAATACAAAGAATAACACAGGAGGATGGCTCGAGCGGTTGTAGGTATATTTGAAGAAGTTCCAGCCGCGAATGGGTCAGAAGGAGAATATTATACTTATTTTAGAGGAAAGAAACCAGGTGGAAATTATGAGAAGATCAATCGTCAATAAGGGCACTTTCGTCCATGGTTTTAGAAATTGTCTTTTTAGATTGAAAATATTATTAAAAATAATTAAAAGGGTAAATTTCTATAATAACTATGATTAGGAGGGGATATTTCCAATTTCAAAGATTCGAGGGTGATATTTCCAATTACATAAGATTGCAAGGGTATATGACTGATTTTCCCTTTTTATTTTGACTTAGATAGTCGCTATCTAGTATGTCAAAAAAAAAAACTCTTTTTTTTTATATTTCAAAATTTTAAAATTCAAATGTTGAATTCAAACCGTTGATCTTGTTCAATTTTATGGACGATGCATTTTCATATAAGTTTTATAAATTTTGGAGTCGATTTGATACTTGATTAAGTGACCAAATTATGAACGTATTAGAATTAATCAGTGATAGTTAACTGAATTTATCATTTGTTGACAACTTGATCTAATATCAAATCAACTCCAAATTTTATAAAACTTATATGAAAACGCATCGTCTATAAAATTGAACAAGATCAACGGTTTGGATTCAACATTTGAATTTTAAAATTTTGAAATATTAAAAAAAAAGGGTTGGCTGTTTGGTAGCCAAACCCTTGGCCGCTGAGGATGCGAATCCGAAGTCCGAAGCAAAGGCGATTTTACAAAATTGTCCCTTCGGAAATCCGGCTGCCCGTTGTAGAATTTTGAGGGATAAAATAAGAGCAATACCGATTATTTAAGTTTTAATAATAATCCAAAAGAAAAGAGTTAATTTGTTCAGCTGAATTAATAAGCTGGAATAAAAAGAAAATTTGAAAAAAAAGTCTCCAAGTGGTTTGAAAGACAGTATATTTATTTCACGATTGGAAAAGTTTAAATATATTTTCTATAAAGTAACGTTAGAGTTACTAACCACGTCTGTCTCTATTAGACTCGATGTTCTTTTCTTGATTACTTTTTTTTTTCTTCTTTCGGCAGTAAATATGTAAAGAAATATGATTGCTCGATTACTTGCCTATAAAAATATACTGTGTTAACCAAACATGATATAAATCTTACTTTTAATTTTTTTTTTTTTTTGACAAACTAGATAGTGACTATCTAGTGAATCTTACTTTTTGAAAACAGCATTGAAAATCAGACTAAAGTGAGGCGGAAAAAAGAGTACAACTCCCCATCCATCCTATTTCAAAGTTTTTGAGTTTCTTTACAAGATTATTCGGGGCTTGGGTGTTTTTCCCGCGGCGGAGAAGTCAGCCAGAAGTGAATTTAGACTTAGGATTTTTCCTTGTCTTTTTTATATGGAACTTTTTTTATTTTCACTCAATCATTAGCTTCCTGCAATGTCCATTTCAGATCACTTCTTTTTAGTTCCCCTTTTATTTCATTTTATTATTCACACACACACACACACACACACACACATACATATAGAGAATGGCTAACGTGCCATCAAGTCATTTTTCGAGATCATGAAAAGTTCATTTTCATATCTTCTGTACTTTGTGCCAAGGAGTCTGAAGGAGATAGCCCATGACTCATTTCTTCTACATCTTATCAACTTCATGGTGCAGAGAAACTCCATTGTGAGCTGGGTGTAAGATGGTTCAGCAATTGACCAGAACCATGCAATGAAACCAACTTTTGTTGTCAACAACCAAAAATCTTCTTCAATCTCTAGTGCTATGAGCACAGGGGTGTACATGTGCCTTGTGCTGACGAACCGCTTAGTGCACAGGCGTTTGTACCTTTTTCTCTCATGTCGAGCAGGAAAATGCAAACCATTGCCTTGTAACGGGTCCTTCCATCGCTTCCTTATTTATCAACGGATCCTCATATGTCAAGTACGAGGATGTCGTGAAGCCTATATACCTTTCGGTTAGGTTATTCACTCTCGTTGACCTTTGTAGGATTGGTGCTCGAGGTCCGTGAACTTCTTCTACAACGGTTTGTAGAATAAGTTCTCGATCCTCATATGTTTCATGAGTTTCTCGAACATCATCTACTTGTGAGATGTTTGAATCCTCATCGGAAGGAGAGCACTCTTGAACTTCTTCCTTTCACAACAACTTATGAATAAAGTTCCGCTCTACTCCCACTAAGCACCATGTATAGAATGACAAGTTTCACATAAAGGTACTTCTTGTAGTGATGCATAAACTCCTTTAATGCTCACTTTACTCCCACTACTTCTTTTTGTGAGAACGTTCTTCTCCAAGACTACGTCATGATGAGCAAAAATTACTTTGTTCTTATCATGTTCGTAGAAATGGTACATTTCGGTTAGTTTAAGATATCCTACAAAATATTAAGTTTCCTATTTGGGTCCAAATTTATCAATCAACAAACCTTGAAATACACTTCTCAACACCAAATCTTGAGAAATAATGTGCTTAGAGATCAAATCTCTTAAGATATCATTCTCAATGGACTTCTATGAAACATCATTCAGTGTAAACAATATTGTCCTCAAACACAAATTTCTAATATGAGTCGAATAAGTCAATGTGATTTATTACCGATCGAACTATATCAAATAATGATCGATGCCTCCATTCTTGGATACACTATTCTACTATAATATTCCTAGTGGAGTGAGTTGTGAAATAATTTTACACTCTTTAGATAATATTTCAGATCATATGAATTAATTATTTACTATGATCCATTGTAAGACTTATTCTTTTCTTGAATAGTTTTTCAACTTTACTCTTGAACTCTTTTGAGTTTATCAAAAGATTCTTTCTTATACCATATCAAATAGATACATTAATATCTACTATGATCGTTGGTTAAGCAGTAAAGTATTAACAATCTTTCTATTACACAAGTATTTATAGGTCTATATACATCGACATGTATTAGTCCTAATTAAGTCAATTGTCATTAGACCTTCGTAGGTCAAAGGCCCTTTTGTCATTTAACAAACATAATTCACATATTTCAATTGATTCGCAATCGAATTGAGTTAAGAGCTCTACGTTATGTAGACTCTCACAATGTGATTCTTGTTTATGTATGACTAAGCGGTCGTTCCACATGAAATTCATACACTTTATGTGAAGTCTTACGTATCTTATTTGTCATTCAAAACTTGTTTATCTATTTCAAACAAATTCAATCAAGATGTATGAAATCATATAAACAAATTCACAATAAAAGAACTACATTTGTAATTATGCATATAAAATGAATATAATGCATATTCTGAGTATCATTTGAGCATTTCAATCGTTTCTGGATTCAATCTAAGTCATTTCATCACAATAATCTATATTTAAACTCTTTATACTGTCTAAAATACGATTCATATGTTATTTATTCAAAAAGATTGGACTATACACGGTAATTACGCATACAAATAATGCAATTTTGAGTATCATTTGAGCATTTCAATCGTTTCTGGATTCGTTCTAAGTAATTTCAATACAATAATCTATATTTAAACACTTTATACTATCTAAAATATGATTCATTTATTATTTATTCAAAAGGATTGGATTATACATGGTAATTATGCATATAAAGTGCAAATAATGGAATTCTGTGTATTATTTGAGCATTTCAATCGTTTCTGAATTCGTTCCAAGTCATTTCCTCACAATAATGTACATTTAAACTCTTTACTATCAATAATATGATTTATATATTATTTATTTAGAAAGATTGGATTATACAATGTAATTACGTATATAAAGTGCAAATAATGCAATTCTGAGTATCATTTGAGCATTTCAATCGTTTTTGGATTTTATCTAAGTCATGTCATCACAAAAATCTACATTTAAACACTTCATACTGTCTAGAATATGATTCGTATCTTATTAATTCAAAAAAAATTGGATTATACACGGTAATTACGCATATAAATTGCAAATAATGCAATTCTGAGTATCATTTGAGCATTTCAATTGTTTATGGATTAGTTCTAAGTGATTTCATCACAATATTCAATATTTAAACTCTTTATACTGTCTAGAATATGATTCATGCGTTATTTATTCAAAAAGATTGGATTATACAAGGTAATTACGCATATAAAATGCAAATAATGCAATTCTGAATATCATTTGAGCATTTCAATCGTTTCTAGATTCATTCTAAGTAATTCCATCACAATAATCTAGATTGAAACACTTTATACAGTCAAGAAAATGATTCATGTGTTATTCATTCAAAAGGATTGGATTATACATGTACTTACACATATAAAGTGCAAATAATGCAATTATGTGTATCATTTGAGCATTTAAATCGTTTCTGGACTTGTTCCAAGTCATTTCATCACAATAAACAACATTCAAGATCTTTATACTGTCAATAATATGATTCATATGTTATTTATTTAGAAAAATTGGATTATACATGGTAATTACGTATATAAATTGCAAATAATGCAATTCTGAGATAGTTTCTAGATTTGTTCTAAGTCATTTCATCGTAATAATCTACATTTAAACTCTTTATACTGTCTAGAATATGATTCGTATGTTATTCATTCAAAAAGATTGGATTATACATGGTTATTACGCATATAAAATGCAAATAATGCAATTATGAGTATCATTTGATCATTTAAATCGTTTCTGGATTTGTTCTAAGTAGTTTCATCACAATAATCTACATTTAAAATTTTTATACTGTCAATAATATGATTCATATGTTATTTATTTAGAAAGATTGGATTATACATGGTAATTCCGTATATAAAGTGTAATGCAATTCTGAGTATCACTTGAGCATTTCAATCGTTTCTGGATTCGTTTCAAGTCATTTCATCACAATAATCTAGATTAATACTATTTACACTATCTAGAATATGTTTCATGTGTTATTAATTCAAAAAGATTGGATTATACATGGTAATTATGCATATAAAGTGCAAATAATGCAATTCTGAGTATCATTTGAGCATTTCAATCGTTTCTGGATTCGTTCTAAATCATTTCATCCCAATAACCTACATTTAAACTATTTCTACTGTCTAGAATATGATTTATATATTATTTATTCAAAAATGATGGATTATACATGGTGATTATGCATATAAAGTGCAAATAATACAATTCTGAGTATTAATTGATAATTTAAATCGTTTATGTAATCGTTCTAAGTAGTTTCATCACAATAATCCACATTTAAATACCTTATACTGTCTAAAATATGTTTCATGCGTTATTTATTGAAAAGGATTGGATTATACAAGGTAATTTCGCATATAAAGTGTAAATAATGCAATTCTGAGTATCATTTGAGCATTTCAATCAATTTTGGATTCGTTCTAAGTAATTTAATCACAATAATTTACATTTAAACACGTTATACAGTCCAGAATAAGATTCATGTGTTATTTATTCAAAAGGAAAGGATTATACATGATAATTACACATATAAAGTGCAAATAATGTAATTCTGAGTATTATTTGAGCATTTCAGTCGGTTCTGGATTCATTGTAAGTCAATTCATCAAAATAATCTACATTTATACTCTATATACTATCTAGAATATGTTTCATGTGTTATTTATTCAAAAATATTAGATTATACATGGTAATTACGCATATAAAGTGCAAATAACGCAATATTGTGAATCATTTGAGCATTTCAATCATTTCTAGATTCGTTTTATGTCATTTCATAACAATAATCTACATTTAAACTCTTTCAACTGTCTAGAATATGATTCAAATGTTAATTATTAAAAAATAATGGATTATACATGATGATTACGCATATAAAGTGCAAATAATGCAATTCTGAGTATCATTTGATCATTTTAATCGTTTCTGGATTGGTTCAAAGTAATTTCATCATAATAATCTATATTTAAACACTTTACACTGTCTAGAATATGTTTCATGTGTTATTTATTCAAAATGATTGGATTATACATGGTAATTACGCATATAAAGTGCAAATAATGCAATTCTGAGTATCATTTGAGCATTTCAATCGTTTATGGATTAGTTCTAAGTGATTTCATCATAATAATCAACATTTAAACTCTTTATACTGTCTAGAATATGATCCATGTATTATTTATTCAAAAAGATTGGATTATACAAGATAATTACACATATAAAGTGCAAATAATGCAATTCGGAGTATCATTTGAGCATTTCAATCGTTTCTAGATTCATTCTAAGTATTTTCATCACAATAATCTAGATTTAAACACTTTATACTGTCAAGAATATGATTCATGTGTTATTCATTCGAAATGATTGGATTATACATGGTAATTACGCATATAAATTGCAAATAATGCAATTCTGTGTATCATTTGAGCATTTCAATTGTTTCTGGATTCGTTCTATGTCATTTCATCACAATAATCTACATTTAAACTCTTTCAACTGTCTAGAATATGATTCAAATGTTATTTTTTCAAAAAGATGGATTATACATGATAATTACGCATATAAAGTGCAAATAATACAATTCTGAGTATCATTTGAGCATTTCCATCATTTCTGGATTTGTTCTAAGTGATTTAATCACCATAATCTACATTTAAACTCTTTATACCGTCTATAGTATGATTCATGTGTTAGTTATTCAAAAAGATTGGATTTTATATGGTAATTACGCATATAAAGTGCAAATAATGCAATTCTGAGTATCATTTGAGCATTTCAATCGTTTATGGGTTCGTTCTAACTAATTTCATCACAATAATCTAAATTTAAACAATTTATACTATCTTGAATATGATTCATGTGTTATTTATTCAAAAGGATTGGATTACACGTGGTAATTACGCATATAAAGTGCAAATAATTCAATTATGTTTATCATTTGTGCATTTAAATCGTTTTTGGATTCTTTCCAATTCATTTCATCACAATAATCTACTTTTAAAATCTTTATACTGTCAATAATATGTTTCATGTGTTATTTATTCAAAAGAATTGGATTATACACGGTAATAGCACATATAAAGTGCAAATAATGCAATTCTGAGTATCATTCGAGTATCGCAATCGTTTCTGGATTCGTTCTAAGTCATTTCATCACAATAATCTACATTTAAACTCTTTCTACTGTCTAGAATAAGATTCATACGTTATTCAAAAAGAATGGATTATACATGGTAATTACGCATATAAAGTGCAAATAATGCAATTCTGGGTATAAATTGACCATTTTAAACGTTTCTGGATTCGTTCTAAGTAGTTTCATCACAATAATCCACATTTCAATACTTTATACTGTCAAGAACATGTTTCATGTGCTATTTATTCAAAAGGATTGTATTATACATGATAATTTCGCATATAAAGTGAAAATAATGCAATTCTGAGTATCATTTAAGCATTTCAATCATTTCTGGATTCGTTCTAAGTAATTTTATCACCATAATCTACATTTATACACTTTAAACAGTCTAGAAAATGATTCATGTGTTATTTATTCAAAATGATTGGATTATACATGGTAATTACACATATAAATTGCAAATAATGCAATTCTGAGTATCATTTGAGCATTTCAATCGATTCTGGATTCATTCTAAGTTATTTCATCAAAATAATCTACATTTAAACTCTTTATACTGTCTAGAATATGAATCATATGATATTTATTTAAAAAGATTGAATTATACCTGGTATTTATGCATATAAAGTGCAAATAATATAATTCTGTGTATCATTTGAGCATTTCAATTGTTTCTGGATTCGTTATAAGCCCTTTCTTCACAATAATCTACATTTAAACTCTTTATAATCTCTAATAAATGATTTAATATTTTATTTATTCAAAAAGATTGAATTATAAATGGTAATTACGCATATAAAGTGCAAATAATGCATTTCTGAGTATCATTTGAGCATTTCCATCATTTCTGGATTCGTTCTATGTGATTTCATCACAATAATCTACATTTAAACTCTTTATACTGTCTAGAATATGATTCATGTGTTAGTTATTAAAGAAAAATTGGATTTTACATGGTAATTACGCATAAAACATGCAAATAATGCAATTCTGAGTATTATTTGATCGTTTCAATCGTTTCTGGGTTCGTTCTAAGTAATTTCATCACAATAATATACATTTAAAGAATTTATACTGTCTAGAATATGATTCATGTGTTATTTATTCAAAGGGATTGGATTATACGTGGTAATTACGCATATAAAGTGCAAATAATTCAATTATGTTTATCATCTGAGCATTTAAATCTTTTCTGGATTCGTTCCAATTCATTTCATCACAATAATCTACTTTTAAAATCTTTATAGAGTCAATAATATGTTTCATGTGTTATTTATTCAAAAGAATTGGATTATACATGGTAATTGCGCATATAAAGTGCAAATAATGCAATTCTGAGTTATCATTCGAGTATTTCAATCGTTTCTGGATACGTTCTAAATCATTTCATCACAATAACCTACATTTAAACTCTTTCTAATGTCTAGAATATGATTCATATGTTATTTATTCAAAAAGAATGGATTGTACATGTTAATTACTTATATAAAGTGCAAATAATGCAATTCTGAGTATTAATTGATCATTTTAAACGTTTCTTGATCCGTTCTAAGTAGTTTCATCACAATAATCCACATTTAAATACCTTATACTGTCTAAAATATGTTTCATGCGTTATTTATTGAAAAGGATTGGATTATACAAGGTAATTTCGCATATAAAGTGCAAATAATGCAATTCTGAGTATCATTTGAGCATTTCAATCAATTTTGGATTCGTTCTAAGTAATTTAATCACAATAATCTACATTTAAACACGTTATACAGTCTAGAATATGATTCATGTGTTATCTATTCAAAAGGATAGGATTATACATGATAATTACACATATAAAGTTTAAATAATGGAATTCTGAGTATCATTTGAGCATTTCAGTCGGTTCTGGATTCATTGTAAGTCAATTCATCACAATAATCTACATTTATACTCTATATACTATCTAGAATATGTTTAATGTGTTATTTATTCAAAAAGATTAGATTATATATGGTAATTACGCATATAAAGTGCAAATAACGCAATACTGTGAATCATTTGAGCATTTCAATCGTTTCTAGATTCGTTCTATGTCATTTCATAACAATAATCTACATTTAAACTCTTTACACCGTCTATAATATGATTCAAATGTTAATTATTAAAAAATAATGGATTATATATGGTAATTACGCATATAAAGTGCAAATAATGCAATTCTGAGTATCATTTGAGCATTTCAATCGTTTATGGGTTCATTCTAACTAATTTCATTACAATAATGTAAATTTAAACAATTTATACTGTCTTGAATATGATTCATGTGTTATTTATTCAAAAGGACTGGATTACACGTGGTAATTACGCATATAAAGTGCAAATAATTCAATTATGTTTATCATTTGAGCATTTAAATCGTTTTTGGATTCTTTCCAATTCATTTCATCACAATAATCTACTTTTAAAATCTTTATACTGTCAATAATATGTTTCATGTGTTAATTATTCATAATAATTGGATTATACACGGTAATAGCGCATATAAAGTGCAAATAATGCAATTCTGAGTATCATTCGAGTATCGCAATCGTTTCTGGATTCGTTCTAAGTCATTTCATCACAATAATCTACATTTAAACTCTTTCTACTGTCTAGAATAAGATTCATACGTTATTCAAAAAGAATGGATTATACATGGTAATTACGCATATAAAGTGCAAATAATGCAATTCTGGGTATAAATTGATCATTTTAATCGTTTCTGGATTGGTTCATAGTAATTTCATCACAATAATCTATATTTAAACACTTTACACTGTCTAGAATATGTTTCATGTGTTATTTATTCAAAAGGATTGGATTATACATGGTAATTACGCATATAAAGTGCAAATGATGCAATTCTGAGTATCATTTGAGCATTTCAATCGTTTATGGATTAGTTCTAAGTTATTTCATCATAATAATCAACATTTAAACTCTTTATACTGTCTATAATATGATCCATGTGTTATTTATTCAAAAAGATTGGATTATACAAGATAATTACACATATAAAGTGCAAGTAATGCAATTCGGAGTATCATTTGAGCATTTCAATCGTTTCGAAATTCATTCTAAGTATTTTCATCACAATAATCTAGATTTAAACACTTTATACTGTCAAGAATATGATTCATGTGTTATTCATTCGAAAGGATTGGATTATACATGGTAATGACGCTTATAAATTGCAAATAATGCAATTCTGTGTATCATTTGAGCATTTCAATTGTTTCTGGATTCGTTCTATGTCATTTCATCACAATAATCTACATTTAAACTCTTTCAACTGTCTAGAATATGATTCAAATGTTATTTTTTCAAAAAGAATGGATTACACATGATAATTACGCATACAAAGTGCAAATAATACAATTCTGAGTATCATTTGAGCATTTCCATCATTTCTGGATTCGTTCTAAGTGATTTAATCACCATAATCTACGTTAAACTCTTTATACCGTCTATAGTTTGATTCATGTGTTAGTTATTCAAAAAGATTGAATTTTATATGGTAATTACGCATATAAAGTGCAAATAATGCAATTCTGAGTATCATTTGAGCATTTCAATCGTTTATGGGTTCGTTCTAACTAATTTCATCACAATAATCTAAATTTAAACAATTTATACTGTCTTGAATATGATTCATGTGTTATTTATTCAAAAGGATTGGATTACACGTGGTAATTACGCATATAAAGTGCAAATAATTCAATTCTGTTTATCATTTGAGCATTTAAATCGTTTTTTGATTCTTTCCAATTCATTTCATCACAATAATCTACTTTTAAAATCTTTATACTGTCAATAATATGTTTCATGTGTTATTTATTCAAAAGAATTGGATTATACACGGTAATAGCGCATATAAAGTGCAAATAATGCAATTCTGAGTATCATTCGAGTATCGCAATCGTTTCTGGATTCGTTCTAAGTCATTTCATCACAATAATCTACATTTAAACTCTTTCTACTGTCTAGAATAAGATTCATATGTTATTCAAAAAGAATGGATTATACATGGTAATTACGCATATAAAGTGCAAATAATGCAATTCTGGGTATAAATTGACCATTTTAAACGTTTCTGGATTCGTTCTAAGTAGTTTCATCACAATAATCCACATTTCAATACTTTATACTGTCTAGAACATGTTTCATGTGCTATTTATTCAAAAGGATTGTATTATACATGATAATTTCGCATATAAAGTGAAAATAATGCAATTCTGAGTATCATTTAAGCATTTCAATCATTTCTGGATTCGTTCTAAGTAATTTTATCACCATAATCTACATTTATACACTTTAAACAGTCTAGAAATTGCATATAAATTACGCATATAAATTGCAAATAATGCAATTCTGAGTATCATTTGAGCATTTCAATCGATTTTGGATTCATTCTAAGTGATTTCATCACAATAATCTACATTTAAACTCTTTAGACTGTCTAGAATATGAATCATGTGATATTTATTTAAAAAGATTGAATTATACCTGGTATTTATGCATATAAAGTGCAAATAATACAATTTTGTGTATCATTTGAGCATTTCAATCGTTTCTGGATTCGTTCTAAGCCGTTTCTTCACAATAATCTACATTTAAACTCTTTATACTCTCTAGAAAATGATTTAATGTGTTATTTATTCAAAAAGATTGAATTATACATGGCAATTACGCATATAAAGTGCAAATAATGCATTTCTGAGTATCATTTGAGCATTTCCATCGTTTCTGGATTCGTTCTATGTGATTTCATCACAATAATCTACATTTAAACTCTTTATACTGTCTAGAATATGATTCATGTGTTAGTTATTAAAAAAAAAATGGATTTTACATGGTAATTACGCATAAAACATGCAAATAATGCAATTCTGAGTATTATTTGAGCATTTCAATCATTTCTGTGTTCGTTCTAAGTAATTTCATCACAATAATATACATTTAAAGAATTTATACTGTCTAGAATATGATTCATGTGTTATTTATTCAAAGGGATTGGATTATACATGGTAATTACGCATATAAAGTGCAAATAATTCAATTCTGTTTATCATCTGAGCATTTAAATCTTTTCTGGATTCGTTCCAATTCATTTCATCACAATAATCTACTTTTAAAATCTTTATAGAGTCAATAATATGTTTCATGTGTTATTTATTCAAAAGAATTGGATTATACATGGTAATTGCGCATATAAATTGCAAATAATGCAATTCTGAGTATCATTCGAGTATTTCAATCGTTTCTGGATACGTTCTAAATCATTTCATCACAATAACCTACATTTAAACTCTTTCTAATGTCTAGAATATGATTCATATGTTATTAATTCAAAAAGAATGGATTGTACATGTTAATTACTTATATAAAGTGCAAATAATGCAATTCTGAGTATTAATTGATTATTTTAATCGTTTCTGGATTCGTTCTATGTAGTTTCATCACAATAATCCACATTTAAATACCTTATACGGTCTAAAATATGTTTCATGCGTTATTTATTCAAAAGGATTTGATTATACAAGGTAATTTCGCATATAAATTGCAAATAATACAATTCTGAGTATCATTTGAGCATTTCAATCAATTTTGGATTCGTTCTAAGTAATTTAATCACAATAATCTACATTTAAACACTTCATACAGTATAGAATATGATTCATGTGCTATTTATTCAAAAGGATAGGATTATAAATGATAATTACACATATAAAGTGCAAATAATGTAATTCTGAGTATCATTTGAGCATTTCAGTCGGTTCTGGGTTCATTGTAAGTCAATTCATCACAATAATCTACATTTATACTATATATACTATCTAGAATATGTTTCATGTGTTATTTATTCAAAAATATTAGATTATACATGGTAATTACGCATATAAAGTGCAAATAACGCAATACTGTGAATCATTTGAGCATTTCAATCGTTTCTAGATTCGTTCTATGTCATTTCATAACAATAATCTACATTTAAACTCTTTAAACTGTCTAGAATATGATTCAAATGTTAATTATTAAAAAATAATGGATTATACATGATGATTACGCATATAAAGTGCAAATAACGCAATTCTGAGTATCATTTGAGCATTTCAATCGTTTATGGATTAGTTCTTAGTGATTTCATCATAATAATCAACATTTAAACTCTTTATACTGTCTAGAATATGATCCATGTATTATTTATTCAAAAAGATTGAATTATGCCTGGTATTTATGCATATAAAGTGCATATAATGCAATTCTGAGTATTATTTGAGCGTTTCAATCGTTTCTGGGTTCGTTCTAAGTAATTTCTTCACAATAATCTACATTTAAACTCTTTATATTGTCTAGAAAATGATTTAATGTGTTATTTATTCAAAAAGATTGAATTATACATGGAAACTACACATATAAAGTGCAAATAATGTAATACTGAGTATCATTTTAGCCTTTCAATCGTTTTTGGATTCGTTCTAAGTGATTTAATCACAATAATCTCCATTTAAAGTCTTTATACTGTCAATAATATGTTTCATTTGTTATTTATTTAAAAATATTAGATTAAACAAGGTAATTACGCATATAAAGTGCAAATAATGCAATTCAGTGAATCATTTGAGAATTTCAATCGTTTCTCGATTCGTTCTAAGTCATTTCATCACAATAACCTACATTTAAACTTTTTCTACTGTCTAGAATATGATTCATATGTTATTTATTCAAAAGAAGTGGATTATACATGGTGATTATGCACATAAAGTGCAAATAATGCAATTCTGAGTACCATTGGAGCATTTCAATCGTTTCTGGGTTCATTCTAAGTAATTTTATCACAATAATCTACATTTAAAGAATTTATACAGTCTAGAATATGAATCATGTGATATTTATTTAAAAAGATTGGATTATACATGGTATTTATCCATATAAAGTGCAAATAATGCAATTCTGAGTGTCATTTGAGCATTTCAATCGTTTCTGGATTCGTTCTAAGTCGTTTCATCACAATAATCTACATTTAAACTCTTTATACTGTCTAGAAAATGATTTAATGTGTTATTTATTCAAAAAGATTGAATTATACATGGGAATTACACATATAAAGTGCAAATAATGAGCATATCCTTCATTTCTGGATTTGTTCCAAGTGATTTCATCACAATAATCTACATTTAAAATTTTTATACTGTCAATAATATGTTTCATGTGTTATTTATGTAAAAGAATTGGATTATACACGGTAATTGCACATATAATGTGCAAATAATGCAATTCTGAGTATCATTTGAGTATTTCAATTGTTTCTGGATTCGTTCTAAGTCATTTCATCACAATAACATACATTTAAACTCTTTCTACTTTTTAGAATATGATTTGTACGTTATTTATTCAAAAAGAATTGGATTATACATGGTAAATACGCATATAAAATGCAAATAATGCAATTCGGAGTATCAATTTATCATTTTAATCATTTCTGGATTCGTTCTAAGTAGTTTCATCACAATAATCCACATTTAAATACTTTATACTGACTAGAATATGTTTCATTTGTTATTTATTCAAAAGGATTGGATTATACATGGTAATTATGCACATAAAGTGCAAATAATGCAATTTTGAGTTTCGTTTCAGGATTCGTTGTAAGTAATTTTATTCACAATAATCTACATTTAAACACTTTATACAGTCTAGAATATGATTCATGTGTTATTTATTCAAAAGGATTGGATGATACATGGTAATTAAGCATTTAAAGTGCAAATAATGCAATTCTGTGAATCATTTGAGCATTTCAATCGTTTCTGGATTCGATCTATGTCATTTCTTCACAATAATCTACATTCAAACTCTTTCAATTGTCTAAAATATTACTCAAACGTTATTTATTTAAAAAGAATGGATTATACTTGGTAATTACGCATATAAAGTGCAAATAATACAATTTTGTGTATCATTTGATCATTTTAATCGTTTCTGGATTGGTTCTAAGTAATTTCATCACAATAATCTACATTTAAAGTCTTTATACTGTTTAGAATATGTTTCAAGTGTTATTTATTCTAAAGGATTGGATTATACAAAGGAAATTACGCATGTAAAGTGCAAATAATACGATTCTGAGTATCATTTGAGCATTTCAATCGTTTCTGGATTCATTCTAATTCATTTGATCACAATAATCTACATTTAAACTCTTTATACTTTCTACAATATGATTCATATGTTATTTATTCAAAAAGATTGGAGTACACATGGTAATTACACATATAAATTGCAAATAATGCAATTCTGAGTATCATTTGAACATTTTCATCGTTTCTGGATTAGTTCTAAGTCATTGCATCACAATAATTTACATTTAAACGCTTTATACTGTCTAGAATATGAATCAAGTATTTTTAATTCAAAAGGATTGGATTATACATAGTAATTACACATATAAATTTGCAAATAATATAATTCTGTGTATTACTAGAGCATTTCAATCGTTTCTGGATCCGTTCTAAGATATTTCATCACAATAATCTACATTTAAACTCTTTCTACAATCTAAAATATGATTCATATGTTATTTATTCAAAAAGATTGGATTACACATGGTAAATACGCATATAAATAGCAAATAATGCCATTCTGAGTATCATTTTAGCATTTCAATCGTTTCTGGATTCGTTCTAAGTCATTTCAACATAATAATCTACATTTAAACTCTTTATACTTTTTAAAATATTATTCATGTGTTATTTATTCTAAAGAATTGGATTCTACATGGTAATTACGCATATAAACTGCAAATAATGCAATTCTGAGTATCATTTTGGCTTTTCTATCGTTTCTTGATTCGTTCTAACTCATTTCATCATAACAATCTACATTTCAACTCTTTAAACTGTCTAGAATATGATTCATGTATTAGTTATTCAAATAGTTTGGATTATACATGGTAATTACGCTTATAAAATACAAATAATGCAATTCTGTGTATCATTTAAGCATTTCAATCGTTTCTGGATTCGTTCTATGTCATTTCATCTCAATATTTACATTTTAAGTTTTTATACTGTCCAGAATATGATTCATGTGTTATTTATTCAAAAGGATTGGATTATAAATGGAAATTGTGCATATAAAGTGCTAATATTGCAATGCTGAGTATCATTTGAGCATTTTAATCGTTTCTGGATTCGTTTTAAATGATTTCATCACAATAATCTACATTTCAAAATCTTTATACTGTCAATAATATGATTCATATGTTATTTATTCAAATGGATTGGATTATAAATCGTTATTAAGCATATAAATTGCAAATAATGCAATTCTGAGTATCATTTGAGTATTTCAATCGTTTCTGGATTCGTTATAAGTCATTTCATTACAATAACCAACATTTAAACTCTTTATACTGTCTAGAAGTTGAATCATGTGATATTTGTTAAAAAAGATTGGATTATACAAGGTATTTATGCATATAGAGTGCAAATAATGAAATTCTGAGTGTAATTTGAGCATTTCAATCGTTTCTGGATTCGTTCTATATCGTTTCTTCACAATAATCTACATTTAAACTATTTATACTATCTAGAAAATGATTTAATGTGTTATTTTTTCAAAAAGATTGAATTTTTCATGGGAATTACGCATATAAAGTGTAAATAATGCAATTCTAAGTACCATTTGATCATTTTAATCGTTTCTGAATTCATTCTAAGTGATTTGATCACAATAATCTACATTTAAACTCTTTATACTGTCTAGAATATGAATTATGTGATATTTATTAAAAAAAGATTGGATTATATATGGTATTTATGCATATAAAGTGTAACTAATGCACTTCTGAGTATCATTTGAGCATTTCATTCGTTTCTGGATTCGTTGTAAGTCGTTTCTTCACAATAATCTACATTTAAACTCATTACACTGTCTACAATATGTTTCATGTGTTATTCATTCAAAAGGATTGGATTATACATGGTAATTAAGCATATAAAGTGCAAATATTGCAATTCTGAGTATTATTTGATCATTTTAATCGTTTCTGAATTCGTTCTAAGTAGTTTCGTCACAATAATCTACATTTAAACTCTTTATACTGTCTAAAATATGTTTCATGTGTTATTTATTGAAAAATATTAGATTTTACATGGTAATTACGCATATAAAGTGCAAATAATGCAATTCTGAATATTATTTGACCATTTCCATCGTTTCTGGATTCGTTCTAAGTGATTTCATCACAATAATCTCCATTTAAAATCTTTTTGCAGTCAATAAAGTGATTTCATGTGTTATTTATTCAAAAGAATTGGATTATACACGGTAATTGTCCATATAAAGTGCAAATAATGCAAATCTGAGTATTTCAATCGTTTCTGGATTCGTTCTGAGTCATTTCATCACAATAACCTATATTTAAACTTTCTCTACTGTCTAGAATATGATTCAGATGTTATTTATTCAAAAATAATGGATTATATCTGGTGATTACGCACATAAAGTGCAAATAATGCAATTCTAAGTTATCATTAGAGCATTTCAATCGTTTTTTGGTTCATTCTAAGTAATTTCATCACAATAATCTACTTTTAAAGAATTTATACTGTCTAGAATATGAATCATGTGATATTTATTAAAAAAAATTGGATTATACATGGTATTTATGCATATAAAGTGCAAATAATGCAATTCTGAGTGTCATTTGAGCATTTCAATCTCTTCTGGATTCATTCTAAGTCATTTCATCACAATAATCTACATTTAAAATTTTTATACTCTCAATAATATGTTTCATGTGTTATTTATTTAAAAGAATTGGATTATACATGGGAATTACGCATATAAAGTGCAAATAATGAGCATTTCCTTCGTTTCTGGATTCATTCTAAGTGATTTCATCACAATAATCTACATTTAAAATTTTTATACTCTCAATAATATGATTCATGTGTTATTTATTTAAAAGAATTGGATTGTACACGGTAATTGCGCATATAAAGTACAAATTATTCAATTCTGAGTATCATTTGAGTATTTCAATCGTTTCTGGATTCGTTCTTATTCATTTCATCACAATAACCTACATTTAAACTCTTTCTACTTTCGGAAATATGATTCATATGTTATTTATTAAAAAAGAATGGATTATACATGGTAATTACGCATATAAAGTGCAAATAATGCAATTCTGAGTATCAATTGATCATTTTAATCGTTTCTGGATTCGTTCTAAGTAGTTTCATCACAATAATCCACATTTAAATACTTTATACTGACTAGAATATGTTTCATGTGTTATTTATTCAAAAAGATTGGATTATACTTGGTAATTATGCACATAAAGCGCAAATAATGCAATTCTGAGTATCATTTGAGCATTTCAATCATTTCTGGATTCGTTCTAAGTAATTTAATCACAATAATCTACATTTAAACACTTTATACAGTCTAGAATATGATTTATTCAAAAAATTGGATTAAACATGATAATTTCGCATTTAAAATGAAAATAATGCAATTTTGAGTATCATTTGAGCATTTCAATCGTTTCTGGATTCGTTGTAAGTCAATTCATCACAATAATCTTTATTTAAACTCTTTACACTGTCTAGAATATGTTTCATGTGTTATTTATTCAAAAGGATTGGATTATACATGGTAATTACGCATATAAAGTTCAAATAATGCAATTCTACGTATCATTTGAGCATTTCAATGGTTTCTGGATTCGTTTTAAGTAATTTAATCACAATAATCTTCATATAAACACTTCATACAGTCTAGAATATGATTCATCTGATATTTATTCAAAATGATTGTATTATACATGGTAATTACGCATATAAAGTGCAAATAATGCAATTCTGAGTATCATTTGAGCATTTTAACCGTTTCTGGATTCGTTTTAAGTCAATTCATCACAATATTCTACATTTATACTCTATATACTTTCTAGAATATGTTTTATGTGTTATTTATTCAAAAGAATTGGATTATACAAGGTAATTGCGCATATAATCTGCAAATAATGCAATTCTGAGTATCATTTGAGTAGTTCAATCGTTTTCTGGATTCGTTCTAAGTCATTTTATCCCAATAATCTATATTGAAACTCTTTATAATGTCTAGAATATGAATCATGTGATATTTATATAAAAGGATTAGATTATGGATGGTATTTATGCATATAAAGTGCAAATAATGTAATTCTGAGTATCATTTGATCATTTTAATCGTTTCTGGATTCATTCCAAGTGATTTCATCAAACTAATCTACATTTAAGCTCTTTATACTGTTTATAATATGAATCATGTGATATTTATTTAAAAAGATTGGATTATACAAGGTATTTATGCATATAAAGTGCAAATAATGCAATTATGTGTATCATTTGAGCATTTCAATCGTTTCAGGATTCGTTCTAAGTCGTTTCTTCACAATAATCTACATTTAAACTCTTTATACTGTCTATAAAATGATTTAATGAGTTATTTATTCAAAAAGTTTGAATTATATATGGTAATTACGAATATAAAGTGCAAATAATGCAATTCTAAGTATTATTTGAGCATTTCCATCGTTTCTGGATTCGTTCTAAGTTATTTTATCACAACAATATACTTTAAACTCTTTATACTGTCTAAAATATGATTCATGTGTTAGTTATTCAAAAAGATTGGATTTTACGTGTTAATTACGCATATAAAGTGCAAATAATGCAATTCTGAGTATCATTTGAGCATTTCAATCATTTCTGGGTTCGTTCTAAGTAATTTTATCGCAATAATCTACATTTAAACAATTTATACTGTATAGAATATGATTTATATGTTATTTATTCAAAAGGATTGGATGATACGTGTTAATTATGCATATAAAGTACAAATAATTCAATTCTGTTTATCATTTGAGCATTTAAATCTTTTCTGGATTCGTTCCAATTTATTTCATCACGATAATCTACTTTTAAAGTCTTTATACTGTCAATAATATGTTTCAAGTGTTATTTATTCGAAAGAATTGGATTATACCTGGTAATTGCACATATAATGTGCAAATAATGCAATTCTGAGTATCATTTGAGTATTTCAATCGTTTCTGGATTCGTTCTAAGTCATTTCATCACAATAACATACCTTTAAACTCTTTCTACTGTCTAGAATATGATTCATATGCTATTTGTTCAAAAAGAATGGATTATACTTGGTAATTACGTGTATAAAGTGCAAATAATGCAATTCTGAGTATCAATTGATCATTTTAAACACTTCTGGATTCGTTCTAAGTAGTTTCATCACAATAATCCACATTTAAATACTTTATATTGACTAGAATATATTTCATGTGTTATTTATTCAAAAGGATTGGATTATACAAGGTAATTACGCACATAAAGTACAAATATTGCAATTATATGTATCATTTGAGCATTTCAATCATTTCTGGATTCGTTCTAAGTAATTTAATCACAATAATCTACAGTTAAACTCTTTATACTGTCTAGAATATGATTCATAATCTATTTATTCAAAAAAATTTTATTACACATGGTAATTACGCATATAAAGTGCAAATAATGCAATTCTTAGTATCATTTGAACATTTTAATCATTTCTGGATTAATTCTAAGTCATTTCATCACAATAATCAACATTTAAATTCTTTATGCTGTCTATAATATGATTCATATGTTATTTATTCAAAAAGATTGGATTACACATGGTAATTACGCATATAAATTGCAAATAATGCAATTGTTAGTTTCATTTGAGCATTTCAATCATTTCTGGATTAGTTCTAAGTCATTTCATCACAATAATCTACATTTAAACTCATATACTGTCTAAAATACAATTCATGCGTTATTTATTCAAAAGGATTGGATTATAAATGATTATTACACATATAAATTGCAAATAATGCAATTCTGAGTATCTTTTAATCATTTTAATCTTTTCTGGATTGGTTCTAAGTAATTTCATCATAATAATCTGCATTTAAACTCTTTATACTGTCTACAATATGTTTCATGTGTTATTTATTCAAAAGGATTGGATTATACATGGTAATTACGCATATAAAGTGCAAATAATGCAATTTTGAGTATCATTTGATCATTTTAATCGTTTCTGGATTCGTTCTAAGTAGTTTCGTCACAATAATCAACATTTAAACTCTTTATACTGTCTAAAATATGTTTTATGTGTTATTTATAGAAAAAGATTGAATTTTACATGGTAATTACGCATAGAAAGTGCAAATAATGCAATTCTGAATATTATTTGAGCATTTCCATCGTTTCACGATTCATTCTAAGTGATTTCATCACAATAATCTGCATTTAAACTCTTTATACTGTCCAAAATATGATTCTTGTGTTATTTATTCCAAAAGATTGGATTATACATGGTTATTACTCATATAAAGTGCAAATAATGCAATTCTGAGTATCATTTGAGTATTTCATTCATTTCTGGATTTGTTCAAAGTTATTTGATCAAAATAATCTACATTTAAACTCTTTTTACTGTGTAGAATATGATTCATATGTTATTTATTCAATAAGATTGTATTACACATGGAAATTACGAATATAAAGTGCAAATAATGCAATGCTTAGTATCATTTGAACATTTTAATCATTTCTGGATTAGTTCTAAGTGATTTCATCTCAATAATCTACATTTTAACTCTTTATATTGTGTAGAATATGATTCGTCTGTTATTTATTCCAAAAGATTGGATTACACAGGGTAATTACACATATAAAGTGCAAATAATGCAATTATGAGTATTATTTGAACATTTTAATCATTTCTGGATTAGTTCTAAGTCATTTCATCACAATAATCTACAGTTAAACTCTTTATACTGTCAAAAATATAATTAATGCATTATTTATTCAAATGGATTGGATTATAATTGGTTATTACGCATATAAATTGTAAATAATGCTATTTTGAGTATCATTTCAATGGTTTCTGAATTCGTTCTAAGATATTTCATCACAATAATCTACACTTAAACTCTTTCTACTATCTAAAATATTGTTAATATGTTATTTATTCAAAAAAATTGGATTATACATGGTTATTATGCATATAAATTGCAAATAATGCAATTGTGAGTATCATTTCTGCATTTCATCCGTTTCGAGATTCATTCTAAGTCATTTCAATATGATAATCTAAATTTATACTCTTTACACTGTCTAAAATGTGTTTCATGTTTTATTTATTCAAAAGGATTGGATTATACACGGTAATTACGCATATAAATTGGAAATAATGCAATTCTGAGTATCATTTGAGCATTTCAATCATTTTCTGGATTCGTTGTAAGTCATTTTATCATAATAATCTACATTTATACTCTTTATATTATCAAGAATATGTTTCATGTGTTATATATTCAAGAAGATTAGATTATAAATGGTTATTACGCATATAAAGTGCAAATAATGCAATTCTGAGTATAATTTGAGCATTTCAATTGTTTCAGGATTCATTCTAATTCATTTCATCCCAATAACCTAAATTTAAACTCTTTCTACTGTCTAGAATATGATTCATATGTTATTTATTTAAAAATATAGCATTATATATGGTAATTATACATATAAAGTGCAAATAATGTAATTCTGAGTATCATTTGATAATTTTAATCGTTTCTGGATTCGTTCTAAGTAGTTTCATCACAATAATCTACATTTAAACTCTTTATACTGTCTAGAATATGTTTCAAGTGTTATTTATTCAAAAAGATTGGATTTTACATGGTAATTACGCATATAAAGTGCAAATAATGCAATTCTGAATATCATTTGAGCATTTCCATCGGTTCTGGTTTCGTTCTAAGTGATTTCATCACAATAATCTGCATTTGAACTATTTATACTGTCTAGAAGATGATTCTTGTGTTATTTATTAAAAAAGATTGGATTATACATGGTAATTATTCATATAAATTTCAAATAATGCAATTTTGAGTATCATTTGAGTATTTCAATCATTTTTGGATTCGTTCTAAGTTATTTGATCACAATAATCTACATTTAAACTCTTTATACTGTCTATAATATGATTCATATATTATTTATTCAAAATTATTGGATTATACATGGTAAGTACACATATAAAGTGCAAATAATGCAATTCTGAATATCATTCGAGCATTTCAATCGTTTCTAGATCCATTCTAAGTGATTTTATCCCAATAATCTACACTTAAACTCTCTATACTGTCTAGAATATGAATCATGTGATATTTATTCAAAAAGATTGGATTATACATAGTAATTACTCATATAATGTGCATATAATGCAATTCTGAGTTTCATTTGAATATTTCAATCGTTTTTGGATTCGTTCGAATTCATTTGATCACAATAATGTACATTTAAACTCTTTATACTGTCTACAATATGACTCATATGTTATTTATTCAAAAATATTGGATTATACATGGTAATTATGCATATAAAATGCAAATATTGCAATTCTGAGTATCTTTTGAACATTTAAATCGTTTCTGGATTAGTTCTAAATCATTTCATCACAGTAACCAACATTTCAACTCTTTATACTGTCTTGAATATAATACGTATGTTATTTACTCAAAAAGATTGGATTATATATGGTAAATAAGCATATAAATTGCAAATAATGCAATTCTGAAAATCATTTGAGCATTTCAATCAATTCTAGATTCGTTCTAAGCTATTTCATCACAATAATCTACATTTAAACTCTTTATACTGTCTAGATTATGATTCATGTGTTATTTATTCAAAAAGATTGAATTATATATGGAAATTACGCATATAAAGTGCAAATAATGCAATTTTGAGTATCATTTGAGCATTTCCATCGTTTCTGGATTCGTTCTAAGTGATTTCATCACAACAATCTGCATTTAAACTCTTTATACTATCTAGAATATAATTCTTGTGTTTTCAAAAAGATTGGATTATACATGATAATTATTCATATAAAGTGCAAATAATGCAATTCTGAGTATCATTTGAGTATTTCAATCATTTCTGGATTCGTTCTAAATCATTTGATCACAATAATCTACATTTAAACTCTTTATACTGTCTAGAATATGATTCATGTGTTATTTATTCAAATATATTGGATTACTCATGGTAATTACGCATATAAAGTGCAAATAATGCATTTCTTAGTATCATTTGAACATTTTAATCTTTTCTGGATTAGTTCTAAGTAATTTCATCACAATAATCTACATTTAAACTCATTATCCTGTCTAAAATATAATTCATGTGTTATTTATTCAAAAGGATTGGATTATAAATTGCAAATAATGGTATTCTGAGTATCATTTGAGCATTTCAATCGTTTCTGGATTCGTTCTAAGATATTTCATCACAATAATCTACATTTAAACTCTTTCTACTATCTAAAATATGATTCATATGTTATTTATTCAAAAAGATTGGATTATACTTGGTAATTACGCATATAAATTGCAAATAATGCAATTCTGAGTATCATTTCAGCATTCCAATCGTTTCTGGATTCGTTTTGAAAAATTTTATTACAATAATCTACATTTAAATTCTTTACACTGTCTAAAATATATTTCATGTGTTATTTATTCAAGAGGATTGGATTATATACGGTAATTACGTATATAAAGTGCAAATAATGCTATTTTGAGTATCATTTGAGCATTTCAATCGTTTCTGGATTCGTTGTATGTCATTTCATCATAATAATTTACATTTATACTCTTTATACCATGTAGAATATGTTTCATTTGTTATTTATTCAAAAAGATTGGATTATACATGGTAATTACGCATATAAATTGCAAATAATGCAATTCTGAGTATCATTTGATTATTTTAATTGTTTTTGGATTCGTTCTAAGTAGTTTCATCACAATAATCTATATTTAAACTCTTTATACTATCTAGAATATGTTTCATGTGCTATTTATTCAAAAGGATTGTATTATACATGGTAGTTACGCATATGAAGTGCAAATAATGCAATTCTGAGTATCATTTGAGCATTTCAATCGTTTATGGATTCGTTGTAAGTAATAATCTACATTTAAATACTTTATACTGTCTAGAATATGTTTCATGTGTTATTTATTCAAAAGAATTGGATTATACATGGTAATTACGCATATAAAGTGCAAATAATACAATTCTGTGTATCATTTGAGCATTTAAATCGTTTCTGGATTCGTTTCAGGTCATTTCATTAGAATAATCTACATTTAAACTCTTTATACTGTCAATAATATGATTCATATGTTATTTATTCAGAAAGATTTTATTATACATGGTAATTGCGTATATAAAGTGCAAATAATGCAATTATGAGTATCGTTATGCATTTCAATCGTTTCTGGATTTGTTCTAAGTAATTTCATCACAATAATCTACATTTAAACTTTTTATACCGTCTAGAATATGATTCATATGTTATTTATTCAAAGATTGGATTATACATGGTAAGTACGCATATAAAATGTAAATAATACAATTCTGAATATCATTTGAGCATTTCAATTGTTTCTGGATTTATTCTAAGTCATTTCATCACAATATTCAACATTTAAATTCTTTATACTGTCTAGAATATGGTTCATAAGTTATTTATTCAAAATGATTAGATTATACATGGTAATTAACCTTATAAAGTGCAAATAATGCAATTCTGATTATCATTTGAACATTTCAATCGTTTCTGGATTCATTATAAGTCATTTTATCACAATAAGTTTAATATTATAGATATAACTATATTAAATACAAGTTTAATATTATCATATTATGTCATTTCATCACAATAAGTTTATTATTATAGATATAACTATATAAAATACAAGTTTAATATTATAGATATAATTATTTTATGTCATTTCATTCTAATTCATTTTAACAGCATATATAAACTACAAGTTTAATATTTTATAGATATAACTATATAATTAGTTTGTCTCCTTAATTTTGCCGACAAATAGGATTTACAGACGGAGATTTTGAAGAGTATATGTGATATACTATAAAGTTGAGGATAAATACAAAATGTAAACACGATTTCATGTATATATATATGAAATAATATTATAAGACTATTAAAAAGCAGGATCACAAATTCACAATGCTATAGTAAAATACGATTGCACGTCTATGTTACACTTTCTGATCAAATATGACGGTTGTATAAAGAAAGTTCTCAGATATTTTATTTGAAGAAAGAATTCTCCAATTACTTTTGTTTATTTTGTTTATTAAAATTAAGATATATTCTCCAATTCCTAACGGATGGACAAGATATTTTTGGAATTTTTTTTATAATAAACAATAAAAAAATAATAAAAAAAAGAAAAAACGTCTAAACTTTTTTAATTAATTATTTAATTTAATTATAATTATTTTACGTCCCCTACCCCAAATGAATTCACATCCTCTGCCGTGCGCAGCATGGCCGCACTTTTCATCCCAACCGTTCGATCTAATCTGGACGGCCCCCAGAAAATATTGGATTGATAGGCTCGAAAAAGTTTAACCGTCCAGATCAGATCGGACGGCTCGTATGAAAAGTGTCGCCGCGGGCAGAGGATACGGATCCACCCCCAAATCCCCAATCGGCGACAATTGTTTTTCCGATATCTCTTCTCCTCCTGGAATTGTTTTGCTCAAAGAAATTCACTCCATTTTTTTTTCGTCAGTCTCCTCCGACCCCCAGCACTCGACTCTACTCTCCGTCGCAACTCGCAACCCTCCACTCGACTCTCCTCTCTGTATCTCCAGCGCCATTTTTAACCTCTCCTCTTTATTTCTCTTCCTCATTTGTCCCCATCATCCCCTTCTCTCTCTCTGCCGCATCCTCGCAAATGGCGGACTGTAGCGACGAAGCGCAGGCGGAGCTGAGCGACAAGGAGAAGAAGGATATCGCCGTTTGGTTCCTCTCCAATGCCCCTGTTGGCGAGATCTCCTACGTCGCTAAAGGTCTCTCACTCGTTCTCATCTTTCTACCAGTAATTGAAACCATTCAATATTATAAGAGTTATGGAGCGCTAAACCCTCATTCAAGTTTATGTGGATTAGGTCGTATTTGAGCTCCATTTCGACCAATGTGAACTTAATTGTGGGATGGAATAAAGCTTCCTTCCTGATAATTTATCTGGATAATTGACATTATATTTGTAACTGACTGACTCTTGTTCCACTTAGCAGAACTTATTACAACAAGGCTGAAGTTACAACTGCAGTTTGTTAAGAAAATAAAATTATGAAGGGATTAGAAAAGTATCACAAAATTCCAATACTGAACAGAAACTCCTATCATATATATACACACTATTTAAGCACCTAAATAAAAAAAATGATACTGTATTGGATGGTTTATTGCATTTTAGTTTTTTTAAAAAAGTATATATATTTATTTTTTTGATTCTATTGATGCATGCAGATATACGCGCGCTTATAGGAGATGATAAATTATATGACATGGCAGCTTCTGAAGCTTTTCCTAGACACAACAAGGCACACCTTCTCATTCTTGAATTGCCTGACAGAAGTGGAGATGTAAGTTTTAATTTCTTTTTCAATACCATGTGTTTTCACAATCTGATCGCTACTAGTACTGGCGCGATCAGGTATTATTGCATACCAGTGCTGATATGTCCTGTACCAGAACACTCAGTAACTATCAGACCAGTAAAACTTAAAAAGTGTTTTTCATTTTGTCACTGTACCATTTGTCATTGTCATTTAGTTTCCATTATATCACACATGTGCGAGGATTTCTTAGGATAGATAATTTGAGGTTATTATATTATACATTGTCATTTCCCTCTACAGGTAATAATAACAGGACATGGAGAAATTGGCAAGAACCAATATCTTGAGCCAAGAACTGCTCAAGTTGCAACTGTTGACCATATCAAACAAGTACACTCTCTCTCTGGTTTTTTGATAATGATGATTATTACTGGTCGTTAATTGTGATAACAGGATAAGCTTCAATAATTTATTGTTCTAATTTCGTTCTTTAAAATTGAATGTAAACTTAGGTGTGCACCGGGTTGAGACCTGCTATGGATGATGAACTTCCCTCTCCCTATATTGAGGAGTTCAGGTATGTTACAATTTGAGTGTAAAGGTACATATTGTATATTGTCAGATTTACAGATTATGACCATCCATTACTCACCAGTAATGGGCGAGTGGTTTTTTTTTTTTCAGAATATTTTTTCTATTTAAGGTTTTGGGAAGAGTTTGTAATCTGAAGCAACCTTTTCTCTACGCTACCAAAAAAATTTTAATTTATTTATTTTTTAGTTTCTTTCTATGTAATATAATACAAAATAAAATGAATGCAATTTATGCACAAAGGTATGCACTAGATGTTGAACTGTGCAAGTATGTTGCTGAGGCGTATCCAAAAGGGATATCTGCTGTTTACTGCACTAGAGGGAAAGAAATCGATGAACCTGGAAGCGATTTTGAGTTTGTTGCCATCATTTCAGCATCCAAAAAGAGCCCTCAGAATTTCTGGTATGGTTTGATCAATATGGTTTTAAGGTTAAAAGTTTCCTATTTTCAATTTGTTTCTATTTCTTGATTTGATTGTAAGAAGGCATTTGTTCATTAGAGATAATTTAGACTCAAGTTATGTTCCACAGTTGGGGAACCCAGCTTCCTTCTATATTTTTATTCCATTTACCACTTCATCATGATAGTATTTAGCTTATAGCATATTTACTTTATTGTATTTGAATGCAGTAATGGTAACTGGAGATCAGTATGGACCTTTGAGTTTAAGGATGAGACACAACTTGTAGGAGTAAAAGGGAAGATTCAGGTCTTACTTCTGTGATATTTTACTTTACTACTGGTGATTAATATCTATGTTTTTCTTTAGAAAAAAAAAATGGTTCTGCACCACTTGCTTCCATTAAATTGAAACAGAAGCATTCAGCATTCACATCTTCAACTCACAATATTCTATATTATTAGCTATCATACACCAATTCTGGTAACAATTGTGGATACAAGTAACCCCTACACTTGCTGCAAAACACGCTATTAGTATAACTAATTAATAATATTTTTCAGGTTGCTGCACATTATTTTGAAGAAGGAAATGTACAGCTAGATGCAAAGAATGAGTTCAATGATTCCACTATTTTTCAGGTTAGTACTTTTTTTATACTGGCATTATGATTATAAAGTCCGCTCATTATTTCTCATGTTTTTTAATAGCTTGTATTTAATTATCTTAATCACTGGAATGTCTGTTTTCAATGAGAAGATATGCTGCACAGGACTAGTTGACTATCTTAAAAGATATGGACGATCCATAGGACCATTTTCTCTAAATTCCTGCTTTATCTAATAATAACTCTAACTAAAAATTGATGCTTCTTTTTCCCAGTCACCCGAGGATTGTGCTGTTCAATTAACCAATATAATTCGCCATCATGAATCTGAATATTTTCAATCTCTTGAGGTTATGTCCTTGTTCATTGTTTCTGATAATAATATGCTTGATTTATGTACAAGGTAAAATTAAGAGTAGTTGTTTTTACAATGCAGGCATCCTACCTGCATTTACCTGATGGCATGTTCAAGGTACCTTTTGATCATATCTAAATATTTTTTTGCTTTTAATTGTACTTCTTGTCCTGCAAATTTTTATAATACTAGCAGTTGTTGATTCCATATGGAGGTAAGAACTGTTATCTACTCTACACCAGCTGGATAATTACTGGTACACATGCCCCTTGTGTACCCAACTACATCACAAGTGCCATTTCCTTTTTTTTTTTAGATTAACTTATTTTTTGGAGATTATTATTTTCCAGTATGATGAACCTTAAATTGCTATGTAGCCAACTACTTGCTTGAATTGTCAGCATGCCTTGGTTTTAAATCATAACATTTGTATGATTTCTTTTCTGTGTGCTGTTTTGCCCCTCAACTCAAATTGCTAAGTTGCCCTTGTGAAATAGGATCTAAGGAGAAAGCTTCCAATCACGCGAACATTGTTTCCATGGCACAACACTTTGCAGTTCAGTGTCACTCGAGACATCAGCAAAGAACTTGGGATTGGAAAGTAGATGTGTTTTTGGGAAATGTCAACCTTTTTCATATGTTTTTTCTCTTTCTTGATTGAGCATGTTGAGGCATTTCCTGTGTAATGGTTTCCCTTGTATATTATTTTGCCATTCCATGTTGGAAATAGTCTAGACTCATTTTCAGAGATGAAATATCATGAGACATTTAGAGTTGATTTTAGACCCCTCTCGCATTATGGTTTTTTTTTTTTTTAAAAAAAACTTTGAATTATTTACTTTTTTGCCCTTTTAATTTAAATTGACCTCACACTCTCTAAAGTGGAATGAACTAGACTGCCAAGGAGAGAAGGTGCAATTTGATGGGTCCCTTGTAAAACATCAAAAATGTCATCTATGCCCCTGCAATTTCTTTTGAATTGCAAACACCAAGTAGGCCTTTCTATCCTGGCCTAACATGGTCAATGACATTAACTGTTAAAGATGAGTGCATGAAAATCGATTAGTTCGCAGCACAATCTGTCTACATATTATGAATGCATCAATATAATCTGGCAGAGTTCGTTTAACTGGCAGCTGTGGAAACAAGACTGCTGATCAATATATGTCAAAGCTAGCCATGCACTATCCTAAATCATTGCTTCAGATTCAACTTAATAGTGGCAAAAAAAATCTGGGGTATGATTAGATCCTATTCTGTTTGGAGACTGAATTAACATCTTGATTGAAAAGAATATTTATTGAAAGTTTGCAGCATTTTATCACCTTATGTTCTGCAATAGGAACTTCTAGTCAGTTGGTTATGTCCGACAATTGAAATCCACAGTGCGCACATACAACTACAATTATCATAAGTTCAAATTTTTAGCCATGCCAGTTCCGTTTAGAATGGCAATGAATTAAGGCCCTGATCAAAATGAAGTTTACGTGGGATTTCATTTCATTTTATTTCAATTGAATTGATTTCATAGGATTTCATTGAATCTAATTACATGGAAATTCCAACCAAATGACACCAAATCCCTTCATTTTGATCAAGAATTTTTCAATGAAATGAAAGAAAATTGATTACTGCCATCTTCAGTTTTACCATCCCTGCCATCGCTAAATATAAAGTGAACACATAGAATAGACAAGGTGAACATATATAGTGATCAAAGTGAACACATACAAACAAATAAGTTTAATAAAAATAAGTTCAATATACATATAAAAATCTGAACAAAAGATGATAATACTTATTTGTTTGTAAGTGTTCACTTTGTTAGCCTATATATTTATCTTGTTTGTTGTATGTGTTCACTTTGTGTTTAGCGATGGCTCGCGATGGTTTATTTGCCGATGGTGGTTATAATTCCTGGAAATGAAACCCCACGTTAAAAAAATAGGATTTTGATCGGGCCTAAAATCAGACTAAAGTAGATGGAGGTAAAGTGCAGCTGAGAGCCTTATACCCGGAATAGTTGAAGGCCCAAAACATCGGCCCAATATTTATTGACTGCAGTCAGGCCCACTTTGCAGAGGTGAAGTTCGGAAAATTGTCACGGTATATCATTATTTGATTTTGTGTCACTTTTAATTATCTACTACTATGTAGCTTCAGTTTATAAGTGGGTCTGACATGTCAATGAAAGAGTGCTCCCTGCCGTTATACTCTTATCAGCTCGCCACATATTTTCCTATACAGATCTGGATTCAGCTAATTAGAATATATTATACAAACGCTCCTCAAAGTTTGAAGAGAGAGAACCTTCTCCTTCGCCGTCTCTCTTTCAAAACCCTAACTAGGGTTGAAACAAACACACGCTCCGTCGATCAACAGTCGCCATGGTACTCTCTCTCTCTCTCTCGCTATTTCAGTCAGTTTTGTAGTCTCCATCTGGAAAGCTTGAAAAATTCCCCATCTTGTAGGCGCAAGGAGATTACATTCAGCTTCACGAGAAGCGCTATGGAAAGCGTCTCGACCATGACGAGCGCCAGCGCAAGAGGAAGGCTCGTGAGGTCAAGAAGCGAAGCCGAGTTGCACAGCAGGTTAGAATTTGTTGTTTTGCACAACTCAAATTTTAATTGGTATGGTTAGGGATGAGAAATACAGGGTTCGATCAATTTTAATCAGTACTTCAGAAAAAAAGTAAGAATAGTGTGATTGTGAGGATCTGTAGGAGCTTGTCCGAGCAATGCTAATATCTGATCTTGGGTTGTTAACCTATGAGAAAATCACTCTTGAACAATAAATGAAACTAGCATGAGTGAAGAACAGAATGAACACCAGTTTAAAAAAAATTATTTTACAGGGTTAATTACACTCAAAACTGATGTGATAGGAATCACAAAGCAACAGCTTTTTATTAACACAAAAGAATTTGTAAAAGAGTCATATGAAATTACTTTGGTTAGAAATTATCAGGGAATGGCTATAATTGGAACCTTCACATATAGTCCTAACAAGTTGCAATTTTAAATATTATATTCTTTCTGTAGGCACTTGGTCTCAAAGGAAAGAGAATTGCGAAGCAAAACTACAGGGAAAAGGTCCAGATGAAGAAAACGTAAGATACTTGTCATCGTTATTATTTTTTTTTTCTTTTTTGTGTATAGAAAGTTTTTTGGTTTTTTGTGGCCTTCTGTGTATTAATTACATTACTTTTGTCTGGTTGAGTTATGTTTCTTGGCTGGTTTATTCAAGTGTTGTTTCCTCTCTTGGATTACCCTATTTTCATTAAAGGATCGCTATGCATGAAGAATCATCTACAAGACGTAAAGTTGATGATAATGTGCATGATGGAGCAATGCCAGCATATTTGCTAGATCGTGACCCTACAACTCGTGCAAAAGTAATTGTTTTGTTATGCTACTTATTTTAAGCCACATACTTTTTGTAACCACTTAATCACTGTATTTTATCAAACAATTGAGGTGCTAATCTAATTGTATGTTTAGGTTCTTAGCAATACAATCAAACAAAAGAGGAAGGAAAAGGCTGGAAAGTGGGATGTGCCTCTTCCCAAAGTAAGCTCCTTTTCATAAAATTTTTTATTTGTAACCCTGCAAATTGTGAGATCAACAGGTAGACAGATGAATATATATCATAGACATCTGTGAAAAGTAGGAAACATCAGTAACCTCAAACAACCATAACTCTTCTTTTAGTTAGGTATAAGATCCCAATTTAGTGCTCTGAAGGAGTATTAGCTTGGTTAGTTCTTGGAGAAATTAATGCGTGGCTTTATTTTCTAGATTGCAACAATGTTTTGAGGTGCTTGTAAGATTTGTGTCATGTAGGACATTTTTTTTCTGTTGAGCCAAGCATGAAAGTATTCTCAAGTTATTGAACTAATGATTGACTAGTAGTAAATCAGTTTGGATTGGAGCTGAATCTCAGCATCAATTATCAACAGCTCTTCTGTTTCTTGCTTCTTTTTGTTTTTAGTTGTAGAAAATTGTATTTAAAATAAACTTTGTTATCAATTATCAGGAAGTATTTTTTTTTTCTTTGGTCTTTCTAATTGTAGGTACGGCCAGTAGCTGAGGAAGAAATGTTTAAAGTTATTCGCACCGGGAAACGGAAAAGTGAGTAAAATTTTCCTTGTACTAGTTGTCTTTATATCCCGGCAAACTTAGATTCTCATACAAGCCAGTACAGTTATATTAAAACAAAGTGGTTCAATACCTTATGAATGAACATGTAAAAGAAAGATTAAAAGATAGAAAAAGTGATTACCCAAAAATCACTTATTCGAGTAATCTGTAGTTATACCAATACTAGATGATATTAGATGAATTGAAACTAAGGCACTAAGCATTGTCAATTCTTAATTGTCTTATAATTTCTTAAATACAGCCAAGCAATGGAAGAGAATGGTAACTAAAGTCTCTTTTGTCGGACCCAGCTTCACTAGAAAACCTCCGAAGTATGAGCGTTTCATCAGGCCCACTGGTCTTAGGTTCTCCAAGGCCCATGTGACCCATCCTGAACTAAAGTGCACCTTTAATCTTGACATAATAGGGGTAAAGAAAAACCCTAATGGCCAGATGTACACTTCTCTAGGTGTTGTAACCAAGGGTACCATCATAGAGGTGATTAACAGAATGTTCCCTATTATGAACTTGTTACTTTTTTTTTTTTAATACCTTTTGAATGCTAATAATGCTTCAGATAATATTTGCACATTAACACTGATTTGAGTAAACACCTACATGACTAGCTAATTTCTGCTACCTGAATTGCATTTACTTTAAATTAATTCTGGCTTGATCGGTAGAATTTCTATCATACCAGTACGGTTGGTTTAGTTCAACTTAGGTTTATGTGGCCTCTTTTCTTAAATGAAAATTTGGCTTAAGGAAGTTGTTAATTAGAGTGGGGTTAAAAATTGAAGAATTTGATAAATTGTTAGTTACTATTTGCATGTCTGTTAGAGTATGATGTTTGTTAGTCGCAGATACTAAGAAATCCAACCTACACATAGTATGTAGTGAAGCGTTAATTTTAAGTATCAGAAGTTCAGAACTTTATGTGTGCTTCTTTTTCTCTTGCAGGTCAATGTAAGCGAGCTTGGTCTTGTTACTCCGGCTGGAAAAGTTGTTTGGGGTAAGTCGCTTTTATTTTTTCAGGAAGTTGAAATTTGTCCTTGTTGAGTGCCAAAATTACATTTAAGCTTTGACCGTACCAATGAATTTAAAATTCACACTAACCCCTATTATTCCCTTTCCAGATGAGAAATAAAATTCCTTTATGAACAAATCTTTTGATTGGAATGTGGTTCAAGAAATGGGAAATGATTTCATTATCAATGTAATTAGGGTCTGATTATTCAGATATTGTTGTGTTCTCTTTTTGGGGAAATTGGATTGACCCTTGCTTTTTCTGATGTTTGCAGGGAAGTATGCTCAAGTAACAAATAACCCAGAGAATGATGGTTGCATAAATGCTGTGCTGCTTGTATAAGATCAGTTTTGTGAGGTGTAGTTTTTTTTTTCCCCCCAGCTTGATGGTAAGAAAAACATGAAAAAGACGCAAGGGAACAGTGTTTTTAACATATTTCCATTTTTTGTGCGTCAGTGCTGTAACCTAGATTGTCATAGGAATGCTTGTATGTAATTTTTATGGAAAATTTTGGCATAAATTAGATTTGGGTTCCTTTTTTACATACCTCTTCGTCAGGGATACTTTAAATGTTGGGTGCATTATTGTAAGCGTATAAATTAAACTAGATGGCCTTATGTGAGTACATTCGTTAGGATTTGGCTCATGTTTTAAAGTGGTCCTGCCTGCTTATTCGAGTTGTTCAGGGATAAATCCTTTTTTTTCTATTTGTAACTTGGCTATGTTTGGCAAGGAGCCGAACTAGCTAGTTCGCGAACTAGGCTAGTTCGGTGTTACCAAACATGACCCGAACTAGAACAAGGCCTAGTTCGCCTTCTTGTTCTAGTTCTACCAAAACCATAGAATTAGAACTAGAACTAGAACAAGCCTTGTTCTAGTTCACACCATTTGCCAAACATACCCAGATAAATAATGTACAAATAATTGTACTGTTAGACTTGGGTATAGTATGTTTAGAGATTCAAATCGTTGAATATTTTTTAATAAACAGATGACAGCTTAACATCATTTTTTAGCTTAGCTTAGATTAGATAGATTCTATTGCAATTTCTAATGGAATTGGCAATTGATGCATCATATTGGTCTGCACCCAATGTTTAAGGGAGTTTCAGTACTTCATTACACCTTTAAAGATATAAATTGTCATCTATTTATGTTCTAATTTTTCAGTATTAGATTTCAAGGTTTAATGCATTTCCCAACCATAAGCAATAATATTCCAATTTCCTCAGAGAAGAAAGTTGATAACAGTGAAATTGCAAATAACTTACACTGGGAGAATATATACATTTTTTTTAAAAAAAAAAGAATGGCAAGGATTACCCTGCAAGTTCTATCAAGCAGTAACAGTAAGGGTAGTTCTTGACAAGCTAATCAACACAATTATATATTAAGCAGTAAATATCCAATCCAAACCTTTTTCTAAGCAACAAACACTATAGATGAGGGTGACCTAGGATATAAATGGTTACATGAAAGAATTGATTTTTCAGCAGATGAAAATCCTTTCAGCAGGTGCTACACTGTCGATATTCAAATAATTGACATCAGCAACCAACAATCCAAAATCATCTGCAAAACAGACATAAAAGAAAGAAGAAAAATATATTTTATGAAAAACCAGTACATAAGAAAAACAGATATAAAATAAAAAGAAAAACAAGGGAGATAATGAACCTTCATAAATTGTCCGAACAATATCAACATAATCAGGCACAAGCCTTTGATAAATGATTCCATCAGGGTGAGTATTCAAAACTACCAACGCTCCTAATGTTTTGTAAAAAAAAAACATTCAGATGCTATCATATTATAATCTTTACAGAAGAAATTATGTTAAATATATCCTGTGAGAGAGAGAACCTGGTGCTAGCCAAGCCTTAGTGGCATTAGAAGGCAGTGGTGCCAGCCACAGGATATTTCGTAAATTCATACATTCATCATAAGAAACATTGGATCCTGAAAGCATTTTTATTAGATATTTGCAATATCACCCATGTCTTACTAAGAAATTGTAATAGACTGCACATTTTCATTGTGTATCAAGACAAACCAGTCACGACTAATGGTTAATTACAAGAAACTCCATATTACAACTTTACTGAAGACAAATGATTGGATAGCAAGACAAATAAGATCATTGATTAAGACCTTTGACCTTGGTACTGACACATGTGATTACTTTTTCATTGTGTATCAGTTGCAGTTCAATAGAGCACTATAAAACATAATGGGATGCTGAACATGTAATAGCATCTAGCACCAAACCAGTCACGAGTAATACCAACACACAGTTCAGTGTGATAATTGCCTCATTAATTAAACAAGTACTGTGTTGTACCCCAATTTGGGTATTAGTGACATTGCAATTAAAAAAAAGTACCATAATGGAACTCTACACAATTGGATAAATCAAGGTACACCCTACCTGACTGGCAATGACCCAAATAGTAAGGAAAATCTTCTTTATCAAATGCTGGATATTCCCTTGCATGAAATCTACATTATTTTCCAGGCAACAAGAGTCACAAAACAATAAATAAATCAACCAGAAACAACGAACTCATATAATTTGAAAAAATGGTTCTTCTATTAACCTCAATCAGCATAATACATATCACAAGGATATTTCAGTAACAGATTTTATACCATATTATACACCAGCATTTCTTTTGGTACACAACAATGTGTTGTCATCAATATAATCAATTTTGTTACATTAAAATATGAAATGGAACCTATACACTTACAAAATGCCCAGCCTTCCTGTTTCTGTTGCAACAAAAATATGTCCATGAAAGAGGTCATAACGGTTGAGGGACAGATTCAATCCAATACTGGGCCCACGTGTTACAATCAGTTCAAACAGGAATGCCAAGTATGAATTAATCACCTGTTCACAATTTCAAGCCTTTGTTATTTCACTGTTTTACCATATATTACTGTAGAACAAGCACCAGGAAAAAATATTCTTTTATTTTTTCCCCCCTACTGGAGTAACAATGTGACAATATGAATACCTCATTAGCAAAACGCCTTCCGTATGGAGTTCTTGTAAGCTCGCATTTATCCTCATTTATTCTATCTACATCTGGCACCTGACACGGAATGGTAGTTTAGTCTAAGCAAGATCGAGCGACAAGTCACACAACATGTCTTATTTAGGGTTTAGCAGCAAACTCTGTAAAATAAACTTGACAAGTTTGGTTCAATTCTGAAATGTATTTGGCTGCTTTCAGCCTCTGTTGGTCATGGTAAGCATCAATGTAAACCCTCCACTCCTCAACCCCAAATGGATGCGTTCACACTGTATTTACAAGAATTTAATACCAAATAGAAATAAAACTTAAAAAATAAGAAAATGAAGACTAACGGGCAGAACAGTGGGGTCCAAAGCGCGCTGAATGGCTGCAGGGTCACCACCGGAATCGACGGCTAACCTGGCAAGCTCCATCACGGGTTCGGGCGGCCACCAAACCATCTCATTGTCCCTCTCTTGCACATCTCCTCTAAACTCTTCTAAAATAGCTCTCCTCCTAGAATAAGAATAAGAATAAGCATCCTTGTCAGGCGAGAAAGGGACGAGAAACTTGAGACAGGAGGAGAGTTGTTGTGCCTCGTTGGAAGGGATTGGGGGTTGGCGATTGGAAGGAGTGGCGAGGAGGGAGAGGAGGTCGGAGGCGAAGGATTGCGCAGGGGAAAGGGAAGGAGAGGAATGGGAAGAGAAAGGGATGGTAATGGGTTTGGGTTTGGGTTTGGAGAGAGAGGAGGTGGTTGTGGTGGTGGAGAGAGAGAAGGAGAGCGTGAAGGAGACGGCGAACGCCAGTCTCAGAGAAAGAGACGAGGATCCCAGTCCCAATGGCTTCATTAATTAATAATTAGGCTCTGATTCAGTGATTCTCTACCTCTCTCTATTTCTTTCTATGTTGCTTTTACTGGACTCTAGAGTAGAGAGTACGCCATTGTCAGAGAGAAAGGCTTCCATTTTCATTGGTCGAAAAGATTCAGTGTATTTTTTCTATTTTATTATATATTTTAGTATTTTTTCATTGTGGGAGTCCGGGACACCGTTGACCATTGACCAGCAGCGTAGTACTTCTCACGGGTTTAGTCTTCGTTATGGGCCTATATTAAAAATGGGCCGAAATATTATTTTAGGCCCGAAATCTGTAGAGTAGGTTTATGGGTCAAAATTCTGAATGGGCTTTAAAGATCGATCCTTGGCCCAACAATATAAAGTCAATGCTAGGGACCAGGCCCAAAACTGACTCCAAAGAGTAATTAATTATGAAAATTGATTAGTGCCATCGCTAAAAAAACCATCCGCGCCATCGCTAAGCCAGCGATCCTCTCACCCAGCGCATCCTTTTCTCATCCAGCGCATTTTATCTCGTACGTAAATGTTCAGTTGGATAAGTACAAATGTTCTGTTAATTGAGAATAAATGTTCAGTTAGTTGCAATAAAAAATATAAATGTTATCAGCAAAAATGTTCATTTGGATAAGTATAAGTATTTAGTTTAGTAAGAACAAATGTTCAGTTTCTTAAGTACAAATATTTAGGTTATTACATATAAATGTTCAGTTTATTAAGTATTACTTTCAATTTTTTTAAATAGCTGCATGTCAAGCGAAGAGGTCACGAACCGGAAAAAAACCACATGAAAAAATTAGAAGGAGTCATGAACCGATCCGGTTCAAATTAATTTTTTTCCGACTTTGCCCTTGGCGCACCTCTCTCTGACGCGCAACTTTGACCCATGCGCGACTCTGCTCATTAGTTGACGCATTTAACTGAATACTTTTGAATATTAAACTGAACACATTTAATTATTAAACTGAACATTTGTAACAGACACTTGCCAGTCAAGAGAGAAACTCACGCGCGTGCTGACTGTTCAGCGATGGCGCGCGATGGTTATTCTGCCGATGGCAGTTATAATTACTGATTAATTATAGATATATTGAATTGAATGTCCACTACTTTTGTTAAGAGGCAATTCTGATTCTATGCTGTATATTATTCTGATTATATTCTTCCATGTCATGCAGCCGTACTTTGTACCGCTGAGGTAGGGATCTCTAGGACCAGGGACGAAGCGAGGATTTCGTGTCAGTAGGGTCCGTAAAATTTTTTTGCTGAAACCATATGCATGATGTAACGTTTAATATAGACAGTGTAATATTAATTTTTAAATAAAAAAACTCTAAAATAATGTTACATAAAAGAATTCATGAGAAATCAAATATATATTATAATAAAAATAATAAATCTAAAATAATATATTTAATATACAAAATAATAATTCTAAAGTCAAGATAACAAAAAAGTACAACAATTTCCTATGAACTTTCATTTTTCTAATAATTTTGCATAATAGGTTCATTAGAAATGTCATTGAACACTTATTTTTCTATATTATAGATATATAAAGATGAGAGACATACAGAGGAGTTCGGCCACTATTCAAACTACAATATTTCTGATCTTTTGTGGCACTTGGAATTTTTTCTACAGGAGCTGTATTTAGAATTTTTAGTGGCGGTTTTTATATAATATCTAAATTGTATTTTTGATCTTCTGTTATAGCTTTTGTTTATAATGTCGTAAAGTTCACAAAATATTATATAGACAAATCACGCAATGCGCGAGATTTGCGCTAGTATATATACGCTACAAATAATTATTCATCCAAATATTCCATTCTATTCTAAATTTTGTCTTAATAAGATTCATTGGGGAGGAATGAAGAAGACGATCAGTCATGAACAAATGCTACCCGGGTCCTTATGCGATTTTTTAGACGTCGTTATGCAATTTAAATCAAACACGATATGTCCAGCTGGGTCCTTCAAATTTTTGAGATGGGTCCCTAACTTCTTATGATTTTTTTTAATTATAAGCAGGTGTAATATCAAGTAAAATATTTTTTTTGTGGGTCCATGGACCCACAAACCCTTACATAGCTTCGCCACTGTCTAGGACCTAGGGATCATACCAGCCAAACTTCCATATCAATTTTAACAATTGACTACCTATAGTCCTATATGTTTTGCTTTTGATAGAACAATTTATTATTTTTTTATTAGCTGTACGTCGGTAGCTATCTTTTCTTTTTCTTTTTCTTTTTCTTTTTTTTCTTTTTCAAATATTGATTGCATTAGAGAGTGTTTCTCAGGTTTGTTCAAATTATTTTCAGGATTCCTTCATTTTTAGTGTCATTGATTAGTGAATTAATATTTCGGGAAAGCAAGATACACATCCATTAGAAAGCGATATAGAGACTAGCAAATCACCGAGCTCCCAGTATATTTTTTTCAAATAAATGAAAAGAGATGAATGGAAACATTATGTAATCATTAACAGAGACAGTTAAGCGTCATTTATCATGAGTGTCTTTTTTATTTGCTTGAAGCTACACCATGTAGCGCAGCAATCCGGATCCTTCAAATTCAATCTAACGGTTCTCTCTCGTTTATCTCAATTTTTTATAGCAGATCAATAAATTAGTTTTGAAGGTCTGAGTTGTTGCACTACACGGTGTAGCGAAACATCAAATTTGAGTTTATTTGCATTTGGGGGCAGGGGTGAAAACGGCCACTGTTTTAACTGTCTTTTCGTTTCGTTTCGTCCAAAACGAAACGAAATGGTTAAAGATTTTGGTTGATTTAAAAAAGAAACGGTTTCGTCCATGTGTATTTTCGTGATTTCAATCGTTTCGTCCAAAATGAAACGGTTAACGGAATTGGTAGTCAGCTTCGTGTCCAAAACGAAATGGTTAACGAAGCACCTTGATGTATGGTTTTCGTACTCAATTTCCAACCAGATTAAGCCCTAAAATTATATTCAAATGCATGTGTTTTAATCATTTTCTGCTAATTTAGGTTGTAGAAAGGTCCAGCCGTAGCCCGGCAAGTTTGTTTTGCAGGTTCAGCATTTATTCGGCGTGGAGAACAGAGAAAACAGCAAGCGAGAAGTGCTCAGACAGCTTGGAACGGACCGCCCGGACAACAGAACGGTCCGCCTTGACCAGAGAAGATCAGTCCAGACGGACTCAGCCAGATTTCAGACGGACTGCGCCTGACCAGGCTGGAACGGTTCGCCCCAGACTCAGAACGGGCCGTTCCAGCTATCTTTGGACTGCTGAAAATAGAGGACTATGTTTGTCAAGTCGGTTTCCTCTATTTTCGACCTTCCAGAAGCACTTTTCCCACGATTGAAGCCACCATTGCCTCATTATAAAAGCTCTGTCCTGTCTCCAATCCAAGCGAAGTTCAATTTCCCGAGTTTAGCCAACTTCTAGACTTAACCAAGGAGACAGCCTGCCGAGACGACCAACTGCATCTGGAACTATCTGTTCCAGAGCCAGGACGGTCCGCCCGAGACAGGACAGAGCACAGAATTGTGGAGATTTCAAGCACGCATTGTTGTAACTTGATTTTTCTCTTTCTATGTATTTGTATTTGATGAAACCTGCTTGTTCTTGCATGGATTTGTTAGAGTAGAGTAGTTTAGGGGTTATGATCTAAGAACCTTTCTCTAGTTGCTTGTTTTTTATTTGAATCTTTAATTAATTAGTTAAATTAAGTTATGTTCTGCTTCTTGTGCTTTGAATTTCTATTTAATTGCTTAAGTTTGTTTATGTTTGATCTGATTGCCTCGTTAAACAAAGGCCTAGTTTAACTGTTTGGATTAAAATCAATCACAGCCACGTTAACTTAGTAATTTTACTGTTTGGTAGGCGATATCCGGAAGGATTAAACCAGACCTTAATCAATTAGGGTTTAACTTGACATCGAAAGATTAAAAGTTTACCAAGACCCGAGAAGTAGACTAGAACAACTAAACCAAGAAACGGAAGTTGAAATTTAGGCGTTCTAGGAGTTAAACAATTAAACTTAATAGTTTGACCTGAACGGGAGTTAGAGTACAAGTCTATAGGTTAAGTATTGTCTAATCTCGCATAAAAACATTTGATTAATAATTAAAATTCATGACAAAACAAGTATCAGTCAATCGGAACGGACCGTTCCAAGGTCAGAACGGACCGCCCGGAAGGGGGAGTCTGACCTGGAACGGCATGTTCCGATCGACTGACGGAGTCCAGAACGGACCGTTCCAACTTTGACAGTTAGAGAATTGTTTGAGGATCTAAACCCCTAGTTTTCATCAATTTGACTATCTTCTGTTGATTTAGAAATTGACGATTTAGGAATTGAACTTTACTTTATCACTTTTATTTATTTACTGTTGAAACTGTTTGCTACCTTTGAATTGTTTATTACTTAAGAACTTAGGGTGTGTTTGGATGCGCAAGAATAAGGATTTGGATAAGAATAAGCTCTAAATTCCTTATTCTAGTGCAACCCAAACAACCATGGAATAAGGAATTTGGGCCTTTATTCTTATACTAACAAAACTATGGTATTAGAATAAGAATAAGGATTGGCATGAGATTCTAAAAATTCCTTATTCTTATTCTTATTCGGCCTCCATCCAAACACACCCTTAGTTTAATTTGAATTGTTAAACTTAGATATCGAATAGTCCGTCCCCGAAATTTGACCCTTAAACTGTACTGCAAACGAATTAGCATCGGTAATTAAGGATTTAATTTGACCCGTACGCACAGAACCGATCACACCTCATTTCCATGGTCGTTTTAGACATTATGCACCACTATTTGGGGGGCAGTAGGCCTGTTTAACGTGTTATATGACAACAGAATGGGCCATTCCATTTGTCGTTCTGTTCTATAAACGATATGGCTGTTCCATTCCATTTTTCGTTCCGTTTCAGAAAATGAAATGTCCTTTCATTCCGTTTGGACGGAACGGAACGGAACGACGTGGGTTTACACTAAAAACTGCACTATTTGTCGAAACGGAAGCGAAATAGGCTATTCTGTTTACCGTTCTGTTTCGGCAACGGTATGTTCTCTTATTCCATTTACCATTTCGTTTTCTGGAAAGAAATAAAATTTTGTACCGTTACTCGTTCCGTATGGATGGAACGTCCACGGAAAACAAGTAACGGTTATCCCGTCGGCAGGCCTAGGGGCAGATTGCTGAATTTAATGCGCTTAGGGGAAAAAAAAAAAGTCAGGTTTCATGTCTTTTCAGTAGAAGAAAAATAAAAAGATGATAATTGAGATTTGGAGTGACATCACAGAAGCTGCTCCAATATTCATTGGACCTAGCAAATCATATGCCAGCTTACAAAATAAACTAGTAAATAACATATAAACTAATTTTTAAAGAATAAGATTTATATGAGTCACGAGTTTAGTTGTTTATACCTGCCATCCAAGTCATGCTATTCAAACACGAAATTTGTGAAGGCAGAAATTAAAAGGTTGCTTGGAAAGTGCAAATTAAAATTTAGTAAGGAACCAATTACTAAATTTGTATTCTAGATGAGAAATGTTTTCAGTTTTGAATATTATTTTACCTGCAAGCACAGCTGGCGTAACCTATCAGTTTTTATTTTAGATAATATAATAACAGCATCTTTTATTTGAGATAATTAAAAGGGAGAAAAAGACGCGAGAAAAATACTACACGTTTTGTTCTTATTTGACAACAAAAAATCGTGCATGTTTTGGAGTCTAGCCAAGTTATAGGAAATATTGCAATTGAATAGCACTGTTGTACTATATAACCTATTTTATAACAACTCAACTAACTCCCCATATCACTGAACCTTCAACACACACAAAAAAAAAAAAAAAAAAAAAAAAACTCCCCATATTACTGGCACGTACCGCCCGGTCATATTTTTCGGTACCATCTGTAAATGCAAAGTGTGATAATTCATATAAATTCCTTACTTGGTTAGTCTTGTTTTAGGAATAGTTTTCCGAGAGCTATCTGTGCTCAAATTTTCATTTTCATTCAGAAGTCTGTGCTATAAAAATTGCGCCTGATTAAATTGCAGTTTTATCACATAATAACTCCAATATTGATGTGCTTGATTTTCAAGGCTGCGTAACTAAAGTCTCACCAGATGATATGATAAATATATTTAATAAGACTTAGAAATAAGTTAAGTCGGTATCAAATTAACCAAACCCAAGGACCATGCATAGTAATTTTTTTAATCAATGTGTCGTCCGCTATCAAAGTTTTTTTTTATTTATTTTGGTTTAATTAGTCGAAGAAAATTTTACCTAATTTACATATTCAACTTTCTTGCAATTATGTAATGCCTGGTAACTGAGTCCTTAAACAATTGTTCACAATTATAATGTGCCTAAATTATTCAAAAATTGGAATCAAGGAAGCTACAATATATTTATTTATAATTCTGTCAGACATTCATGTGAGGTAGTGTGCCTAACTTCTTAATCATTTCTTCCTAGATAGTCACTGTCTAGCTTATCAAAAAAAAAAAACTTCTTAATCATTTCTGTTGCTCTCCTATATCTCTTATGATCGAGAACGACTTTTTAGTTTTTTTACTAAGTTGTGTGACATCTACATGTAGAGGAAATGTATTGGCGCCTAAAAGAAAAAAAAATTGTCAAACGACTAGCCAGTATATTTGTTTATTTCAATATTTTTTTTTCTAAATTGAACCCTCTTTAACGTGTACATTTTATATCGATATGTATTTTTTTTTTCTTTTCCTTAATTTAACACATCTGACTTAATGGCTTATATATTGCTTTCCCTGGTGTTCAATGATTTCATTTTTAGTATGTAATGCAATTTGCAGCCAATATATTCAGTTCGTGTTGAAGCGGTAAACCATGTTTAGTTTAATATGTTTAAATTTAAATTCTGCTTCTAACCGCAATTTACACAAACACATTTTATATGAAAATACTGTAAGTGTTTCTAGGATCTTAATGCGGAATTTAATAAGGATCGTGGGTTATCTCCAGCCATTGTTTGTTCCTGTGAAGTGTCGTGGATGAGTTTCTTCTCCAGAGAGAGAGTCTAGCGCCAAGCACGCCAACGCCACCAATTCCTACAGGAAAGATGGCACTACTGAACTGAAATACCTTCCCGTGCTTTGTTGGTATACTCAGGGAACTCGATTCAGACCTTGTCTCCCTCAATCTCTATCTTCCTCTCTATTTGGTGAAACAGAGTGATAGAATATGTTTCTCATATTGTTCTCCATCAGAACATGGTATTAAAAGGGCCAGGAATCACTCAGGAGGCGCTATGGGTCGGTGGAATCCAAAAGACGCTGAGATCACATGTTCTGTTCAGATGCACTGTCTTCGTCCTGGCGACCCACCTGAATTTAGGCGGACCTGCCAGAAAAGAATCCGAGACTGACTGGCAGAACTTACAAATACAAGATCGTTTAAAGATAATTCGAGAAGGTGCACTTTGCAATTAATTAATTAACATCCTACTAAGAAGAATACATTCTTCCTTTATATGTCTGGAGTTATAATATTTTTGCGAGTTAACTACTAAACGGTTTGTATTTTTACAACTTTTTAGTAGCTAAGCCTTCTCTTCTCTCAAACATAGTTTATGCAAAATCCATCAATGTGGTGCGTGTGTGTGTGGAACTCTTTCCATTTCTTTTTTGTTTATAAATCATATCTGTTGAGAAAAATATTATTGGCGATCTCCTTCATATTGCATATATAAAAAATGGCATTGTCAAGCTGTCAGTATATATATATGCATTATCAAGCTGTCAGGAAATTTCTGGTATTCGTATTGTTTGGTATCTTTTCTTTCCTTAATACTATTCATTTACGTACATAGGGAATGCATATTTCTTCATATTTTGAACTTAACTATTGAAAATGGAAATTGGCATATCCTTGTGCAAAACTATTACCCTTCTATATAGTGGATAAAGTAATGTACAGATCGATATATTGAAGAAAAAAATTATTTTTTTAAAAAAGAAAATCCTATATACAGACATGGCAGGCACGTACCCCTTTGAATGTAATCACACACTATTATATTGTTAATAAGTAAATATGTTATGACTTGATCTAAAGTCACAAAATAAGGAAGATTAGCACTTCGTTTTTTTTTTAAAGAAATATTTAAATGTATTCTTAGTTATGTGTCTATCTGGTATCTGCTTAAGTACTTCAATGATGAAATTTATATGTATTTCACCTCTTGTTCTGTTTTCATGATTACACGCGCGTATGTATACTTTAAGTTGTCAAAAGCTTACATTGTTTGTTGTTGTTGTTATTATTATTATTGGTAAAATGATGTACACTAAACCTTACCATGAGGACTGCGCTTAAATTGAAAGCATTAATTTATTTTTAGTGGACCTAAACTTACAATGACAAATTTGCTTGATACGTTATCGATTATATAACTAGTGAACAAATATTTTACAAACTAAATAAAAAATTGTACTTATACTTACTATCTAGAATGTAGCGACTGCATTTATAATCATACTTTTTAGCATGGACGAATTTTGATGTTTGACTAAATAAATTCCTAAAACAATTGTGTTTGGATGAGGGGTTGAATAATGAATAAGAATTAGAATCTCGAAATACGTGCTTGTCCAAATTCTTAATTCTAATTTTATGATTTTGTTAGAATATAGATAAGGGCCTAAATTTCTTATTTCATGATTGTTTGGATTGTACAAGAATAAAAAATTTGAAGCTTATTCTTATCCGAATCCTTATTCTTGCGCATCCAAACACATATATTTTCTTAGAGCAAGCGGTTGAGCCTACCAAACAAACACAAGTATTCTTAATTTAGAACAAACTAAGCAAATACCAATACGAACCTTCACTATATATATGAAGATTGGAGGCAAAATAAGACTTCCTTTCCTCATGACAACTACGTACTGTCGTATAAAACAGAACACTTTTTGGCATATAAACCATGCGTCAATTTTTTTATTATTGAATCAACTTTTGTTGCATAGACTAATGGCTTCTCAGCACCCGTATTTTCTGGAGGTTGGCATTGAAGAATCAGGTCCAATGTGGCATTACTTATTATGTCATCGTTTAATTAAAGGTTTTGCTTAGAAGCAGACTTATGTATTAATTAATTCTTGTTCTTATCCTAAAGCAATGAAGAAAGTACAAAGGATGACATCAGTTAACCTAAAAATGTGGCTATCTGTTGATAAACATCTCCTGACAAGGAAACCTTAACGCACATCTGGGAAGCACCTGCCTAAAGATGGTTTTACTTTTCGTACTTATAATTCATAATTGTTTGTACTTGATTTTCCTTTTCATAAATTGCGAATAAATTATATCCAGAAGCAATGTCCTGGAAAGGAAACCTTAACACACATTTGAGAAACACCTGGTGAAATAATGGTTTTACATTTTCGTACTAAATTTAAAATAACTGGTAATTTGATTACCATTAAAAACTGATGATATATATTGAGAATAAATTATCTGCCGGTTAAGACAATCTGAAAATTAAAATTTATTTTATTTTATATAATGGGTTTTACATGATAGCAGATTTACCACAAATAAGCATAACTTAATTTAATTACAACGGGAGTTATGAAATTATTAGGAATTGCTTGGGCTTTAATCCAAATCAAATCTGGGCAAAAGTTACAATAATTTAGAAGATTAATCAAAATTAATGGTCAATTGTATTGAAGGAATTCATTCATTGGGAATAAAAAAACTTTTTTAATCTTCTTCTTGTTTACTAATTCATATGTCATGAAATCCTAGGATCGAGATTTTTCTTTGGAGAGGTGAAGGTAAGAAAGCAAAAATTGATACAATGTCTATTTTTCTGACAACAATAACACACTAAGGAAATTATTTTGATCACATATCAATGTTAGTTTACTCCCTTAATAAAAGCGAAGAAAATTAGAGTCCAACTGATTCTTAGTAGTGTCAAATAATTTCTCGTCAAATTCTTTCCCCCGAGATTACTTCTTGTATCCTAAATTTGTTCTGCATTTGCCTTTGCAAGATACGCCTACTAGTAAATTATTTCTTTGCTAATATTGTGTCCTTCGGTGCATCTAAGTTCCAATTTTAAGAGTAACCAAGGAAACCTCATTGTTTAAAAACAAAACGTCAGTTGGTGCTTCCATAACGCAACGGCATCTTTGATTAAAGAAAAAAACAAAAAGTACACCTTGAAAGGGACTAACATATTAAAATAAAGATTTTGGTATCACTTTTTCAACTAGCGGCAATATTTTTCAAGTTCCTTTTTCCTTATTTACTGATCCCGCAGTTTCAAAGTCCAACGACAAATCGACAATGCATGTTCCAGCGTTGTTTTATTTTGAAGTTAGTAGTAAACACTTGAGAATATAAAAAAATGAGGAGGATTATAGTTCCACAATTTAAATGTCCCAATATCTCAAAACTCATTTTTAACTACTTTTATAAAAAAATAAAATTCAAACTTCGAATCCAAACCGTTGATCTTATTTGATATAACGAGCCATACATTTTCATATAAGTTTTATAAATTTTGAAGTTTATTTGATACTTGATCAAGATGCTAAAATATGAACATATTAGAATTAATCTTTCATATTTAACTAGATTCATTCAATATTCAATCTCTTGATCAAGTATCAAATAAACATAAAAAATTATAAAACTTATATGAAAATGCATCACTAGTTATATCGAATAAGATCAACAGTTTGGATTCAAAGTTTGAATTTTATATTTTGTAAAAGTAGTCAAAAAGTGTGTTTTAGAGCATTTGGGGCATTCAAATTATGGATACAGGAACCCTTCTTATAAAATATATATATATAGTAGCTCATCATAGAAATTATGTTTTTATGTTATCTCTTCTTATTTAACAGGACTCATGTTATATGGGTCTAAAGTACAAATTAACTTTTAAATTAATATATTTCATTCTGACATGAATTAATTATCACTCTGTTATTTGTATATTTTTTATCATTGTACATGTCATTAGCATATACAATTCTTTTGAATGTGATTTTTTTAAAAGAAATTATCTCATTTTAAAATTTAAACTTTTCTTCGATAGATTATTATATTTTTCAGAGAAAAATCCGGATGACAACTTATGTAATAGTTAAATGTCGTATATAACTGCTACATTTAGATATTACTCTTTAAATAACTTTATATATTATAACCAATTATAATTTATAAGTACCATTTGAAAGTTAAAGGTGCGCTCTCAAAAAAGAGGAGGGTTCTGGTGCCACAAGTTTAGGGTGCGACAAAATGTCACAACTTTAATTTTTCATCATTTTTTTTAATTTTGAAATGTAAATGTCCAATCTAAACCGTTGATCTTCTTTCTTTTAATGAGTGATGCATTTTCATATAAGTTTTCTAAAATTTGAAGTTGATTTTATACTCGATCAAGAGGTTAAAAAACGAACGAATCTGGTTAACTATAACAGATTAATTATAATACGTTCATGGTTTGACCTATGGATCAAGTATCAAATCAACTCAAAATTTTATAAAACTTATATGGAAATGCATCGCTCATTAAAACGGAGAAAATCAATAATTTAGATTTGAACTTTACATTTTAAAATTTTAAATTTTAACAAAAAAAAATAATATCGTGACATTTGGTGGCACCCTAAACTTGTGGCACCGGAACTTTACTCCTCAAAAAAATACCCCTAAAGATTGGGAGTTTAGAAAACAAGGGTTGACTTTATTCAACAAGAAGAGGGACTAGTGTCATCATTTTCTAATGTTACTGAATACTACAATTTTATTTTTCATTACTAATTTAAAATTTAAAATTTAATCAAACCGTTTACTTTGTTCATTTTAACAGATGCATGTTCGTATAAATTTTAAAACGGAGTTGATTTGGTGCTTGACCAAGAGGCTAATTATGTACGAATTAGAATTAATATGTCATGATTATCCAGATTCGTTTGTTTGTTGACCTCTTGATTGAGTATCAAATCAACCAAAAAATTGATAAAATTAATATCGAAAACATCGCTCGTTAAAATTCAACGGTTTGAAGTCGATGTTTGAATTTTAAAATTTTAAAATATTAATGAAAAATGAAGTTTTTGTATTTGGAGAACACCAAAGAATGATGGTAATAACTAATATATAGAACCCTTCTCCAACAAAAAATGCTCTCAAGCCATTAATACCTTAATAATGAAATAATAAGTTAGGATGTACTACTTAATCGATTGCTATAATTTGTTTGGCAATGTTTGATGGGAGATCAAAATCATCATAACGAAAAACAATAAGATCACTTCGTTATCGGATTCTAGCGATCCTCAGTTCGAAGTCGTCATTTATTTCTCAAATCAACTACTTTAAAATTCATATAGAATTCAATTTTGCTATTCCATTTCCACTAGTGTGATAATGTAACAATTATATCTTTATTGAAATGGGAGGGTTTTAGTTCTCTTTTAAAGTGCTAGTGTTGAATTTCGAATCAGTGTATATCCCATAAGAAATGTACTGTACACAATACAGACGCCGAGATAGAAAACTCATTTTCTCATAAGGAAAATACTGTACAGAAAATATGTGTAATATATGGAAAATATTGTACATCAATAATTTGATGTGTTTTTTATAATTGTATATTGATAAATCGTGTTGAAATATTATCACATTCTACAAATTATTTATTGAGAAGCAACTCTTTAAATAATCGGTTATTGAGTTTTACAATTGATCATATTGTTATATCTATTTACTTTTGTTGGTGGCGTAGTTTGATTAGCAAAGGACTATTGCTTGGATGCTGGTTTAATCACCCATTAGAGCGTTGGGATCTGAAATGTAACAATATTATCTATAATAGATATTTATATTTTTTAATTATAAAATATAGGACTATAAAGTAATTAAATTTTTCATGTCGAAACAACAGGGAATTAGACCTAATTAATATTAATCTCACTGGTCGGTGGATTTCATGCTAACATTTCAATTCTTTTAGGCCAATTTCAATTTTATATATGTGTTTTTAATTAGATTTTGATAATTTTAGATTAGAAGTAAGACACGGGTATTGCTACCGCTTTGTTTTGTTGGTTCTTCATCAAAGACTGCACATTTTGGAGCTCAAACAACTTTCAAGCGAACCAACTAAGAAGAAGCTAATGAAGCTAAAGAGGAAGCTAGTGAAGCTAAAGAGGATGTGTTTTCAAATAGAACAGCCGAATTTCAAGCGATCCATTTGAAATGAACCCGAACAGACAGAATTGAATAGCAATTTTTAGCATCGACTTCTCCATCATGTCGGGACGTTTCAAGGATGATTCTTCACGGCGTGCAATCATCTTTGAAGCCTATAAAAAAGCTTCCTAACCCCTGAATCAGATTTTGTCCGAAGTTTGAGCAGTAATTAAGGCTATGATCCTCTATCAGGGCCTTAAGATAGAGGATTGACCTCTATTTTTCTTCAAAAAATTAAGACCCTGATCAAAATGAAGTTTACGTGGGATTTCATTTCATTTCATTTCAATTGAATTGATTTCATAAGATTTCGTTAGATCTAATTACATGGAAATTCCAACCAAATGACACCAAATCCCTTCATTTTGATCAAGAATTTTCCAATGAAATGAAATCCCACGTTAAAAAATGGAATTTTGATTAGGGTCTAAGGTTTAGACTTCGAGACAACAATTTAGGGGTGTTCAAGCAGATCCGTTTGTATTCAAGCAGGTCCATTCGAGATCAAGGAGACCAAATAAGGAGAGATTACGGAGATCTTCTATTGTAATACATCTGATCTTTATTTTTCATGTTGGCTTTATGAAGAAACCTCTATTGTGTATATATTTGATGATTTGTTTAGGCTAGTTTAATTTGTAGGGACAATTGTAGGGTATCTAATGCTTGGTAGTTAATTGAATACTTTATTTAGTTTTAAATAATGTTTCTTTTGCTTTATCTTTCTGCTTTGAATGATTATTTGTTGTTATAATTTGTTTGAATTGATGGTTTTACCCAATGGACCAAGGTCTTGTCTAGATTGTTAGGTAGTTAGAACGTTAAATTCGAGTTAACTTGTAATTGCAATACAAAAAGGATGGTATTAACCAATAGATGAAACCGAGACTAAAATGAAAGATGTATCTCTTCTTATTACCGAGAGGTATATGATATCCTTAGGTTTGAAAGATAAACTTAGAAATCTTAAGCCAAGAGGTGAGAACTGAAACTTAAAATTTTTAAGAGGTAAAATAGTTTAACTTAGGTAAATAGACTTGGCATGAGAGTTAGGATCTAGGATCTTAACTTAAATTGTTAACCTGCATTAGATAGTCTTAAAATTAAATAAAAGTCAATTGACGGTGATTTCAAACGAACCATCCGAAATCTAAATTGACTGTCTGAAGTCTTAGCGAACCGGTTGAAATCAGATAAACAACAGGCATCCTACTAATTGACCCCAAATTCGTGTTATAAAGTCAAAACTCAGCATTCTTAATTAAATCTTAGACAAACTTAGGGTAGATTACCTTTAGATTAGTACAACAACAACTTTTAAAATCATTTTTTGCAACATTAAAACTTGTTTAAATCGGCTTCCCTCTAGGTTAAGTTAATTTGGATCGATACCCTAGAAATTAAAGGAAATTACTTCAGACCATCTTTCATGATACAATCTGTTGGAGTTATGTCCTAGAAGCCAATCATTTGATGGCTATAATATTAGTTTATGTTATTGATGATATTTGATCATTTGTTCCTAGAGTTTATTATTGACAGATCATTCAGGTTGAGGATCTGAATTGTAGATCTCTGTGAATCATTCGTTAGAATGACAATAATAAATCTAAATCGTCCATAATCTTGATAATTAACAAGGAACATTAATTGTCATAAAAGATTAGTATTCAAGTTAAGTGATGATTAAGTTCTACAAATCATAGATAAGTAGTTATCAACTTAATTTCATATGTATATGTTGTAGAACATAGTACAGGACATGACCCAATGAAATAAATATATAGATTGTGTTATGTGTCATTATTTATTTCATTTGAGTTTGATTCTAAGTTTGAGATGGTTCAGTTTTTCCACATGAGGATAAGTTCTATAAATATCGTCTACCGCTGATTCCTAATAAGGGCTGCTATACGGATTTTATTTATGTTCTATTGAATTGTGCGGGGAAAAACTGTTCATCAAGAAAACTGTATGTCCCTCACTAATTTACTTAGTGAGTGATGATATCTGTTTGGGCCCCTTGATGGAGATAGATTGTTTGCTAGCAACTTGATATAATTATCTCTAGATCAAGAAACGTATAATCTGCAAGAATGACACATTCCTATCTTGGATTATGCGATGATATCATGTGACATAAGAATCAGACAAGGAAATACTTTTATTTCTTATGCAGGATTTGAATATTTGTATCAGTACATTATTTATGTGAATTGGGAGTCATAACGTGTTGCTAGATACCACTTATGATTATTGGAATTAAATAGCGATTTAATTTCATGGCCAACATAGCATAAATCTTCAAAGGGTCACACAAATAAAGTTTTAACCATACAGTGCATTATTTATTTATTCACGGCAGTAAGTGCATGAAAATATGATAAGTTGATTAATTAATTATATACCGTTATGAACCGTTATAATTAATTAAATCAAAGGGATCATATAAAAATAAATTAATGCATTTGCTAATTCCAAAATAATTATCAATGAATTGATAATTAATTTTATTCAACATATTTTAATTGGTTAAATTGAAAATTCAGCTTAATTAAAAGGGTAATTTAATTGGACCATTAAATGAATGATTTAATGTGTTAATATGAGAGCAAAATAACAAAATGAAATGGCTAAATTAGACCATTTCGTGGCCAGCATATAGAGGGCAATTTTGTCCATATTGGGTGAAAGAAAGATGAGGTTTGGATGCATAAATATAGGGCTATTAATTAAGGAAACAACACCGCTAAATTTAGCGTTAACCTCTTCCTCTCTCCCTAATTAATATGGACGAAAATTACAGAAAAAATATCAGATTTTCTCTTCCATTGCTCTCTCAAATTATTGCTTTTCCATAGGAATTCATGTGTTGAATATTAGCCACAAATTAAATAGTTAATTTTGTGAAGAAAGGCAATAAGGAATTAGCCTCGTTCTAGGGTTTACTAGCACAAACTTCTAGAATTTAGTTAGAACTTTTGGTGGACTCGAGGCCAGCGTGGTTGTGGTGATTGGAGGCACACCATCGACTTCTATACCATGGATCGAGCCTTCCAATTGCGAGTTTGGAAGATGTACGAAACTCCTCCCCGTTTCTCATGTGTACTTGATGCTTAAATACTAGATCCCTTTTTGTTGTGCATGTTTAATTAGATATTAATTAGTAATAAAAATTAAAATTGCACAAGGACTTGAGTTCCTAACACAATCCGCGTCATTCCAGCGTCTCCCTTTCCCTCCCTCTCACGCGGACACATTCCAGCGCCTCCCTCTCAAGCAGACACATCCCAGCGACTTCCTCTCCCTCTCATTCCATCCCTCCAACGATTCTCTTTCTCCTCCCTTCTTCCTGTTCCATCTCGTACTTCTCCATTCTCCTCTGTTTTCTAAATGCTCGCTTCGTTCTAAAATCCTTTATTTTCTATCCTAAAGATGTTATAATAAGTGAGCAGGTAATAAGCGTAAATGACCATTTTGTCACAACAGAATATCATCTTATAAGTGAATATATTAGATAAGATAAGAGATAATCTTATAAATCCAAATGATATGATCATTATAATAAGGGATCATCTTATAAAGTTTATTAGATATAATAAGTGATCATCTTATAAGCAAAAATGTTCAATTATTAGTGCATTTATTAGATGCAATAAGGAATCATCTTATTAGTGCATTTATTAGATGCAAAAAGGAATCAAATTGCAAGCATAAATGCTCAATTAGTTCTAAGAAGAGATTATCTTAATATAAGCGTATAGAGTGCAGATGAGAGAGACGAGAGTTAAGGAACATAGGGGAGGAGAGAGGAGAAATGCACCAAGTATATATTAAATAGCTAGGGGAGAGAAGAGGAGATGGAGGGAAGCGTGTGAGAGAAAGGAGAGGAAAGGGAGGGAAGCAGAAGTAGAGGGGAGGATACAGAAGTGAGAGGAGAGGAGCGCCCTTTCTATTTTTGGCGCGGATGGTATGGATGGTAAATCGTGGGATTGCACCTATCATATTCGGAAATTGAATATTTATGTTCCTATAGACTGTAATTCGATCCTAATCAATATTAGACGTAGGTTGTACACTTGCATTAAAATTAAGATATAATTGGATATAAATTAAGAGCAATTGATTCATATCACTCGCTCAATATGGACCATATTATTTGTTCATGTGTACGGCAAATTTATATTAGTAAAAGAATACTCTTTTAGGTCAGGATAAATAAAACGTTGTACTAATTAAGAGTTTCTTGCCACGTGTCGCTTCAGTCACATAAAGGCGGTTTATAAGTATTAGGTCACTGATGATCATTGAGATTAGCTTGCGTAGCATGCACATGTTTTACATGCAAACTCCAACACATATCCAGTTATATATCTTAATCGTAGAGACGTACGTCCAACTAAAGAATTAATTATTACATTCAAAATAAGGCATTTAAATCAACAAATAAAAGAGAGATTGCTGGATAAGTGTTAAGGCAAAGCAGCCACAACTAACGGTCCACATATTTAGTATTTGTTAATCGATGCAAAAAGAGCGCATATAATTTTTGGTAAAGCTTTAATTTTATCACCAGAATAAAATGTTTTGACTTAGAAAAAAAAACTCTACTTGACTATCTTTTTTTCTTTTTTTTTCTTTTTTTTTTTACGATTGCCCGTAGGCCCACTCACACACACTCTCAACTAGCAAATGCCAAGATTCAAACCTTGGTCTCAATTGAGCTAGGCAAATGCCTTAGCCAGCTACTCTAGCAGCGCTAATTCGTTTATTTTGTTATAAGTATCTAAATGATAGAGATTGTCGATAATGAATAAATTTGGTTTACATAATTTTTGTGAAAACAGCTCGTAGAAAATTTATTAGCCTTATAATTTGTTGTTTATTATATTACGTATAATTTGTGTTATTTAATATGTACAAAAATCATTAAATTTGAGGAATTGTAATTTTTTAACTCTTTCAATAAATGATAAATTATATATTAAATTTTATTTTGTTATGTGCATGGTACACATAAAATTAATATATCACATTTCAACATTCAAATATTTGCGACGATTATTAAAATAATCAAGTTAACATATCATAATCCCGACCCTTTTCTAAATATATAAGACAACCGACGGTGTTCCATCTCCAAATCTCGTCCATATATCCATTAACCTTTGCCTTGTTCTAATGCATATGGTCTCCTCTAAAAAAAAAAAGGGAAAAAAAAAAGGAAAAAGAGAAGGGATCATAAGGTCACCCCTAATTCGTAATAAAATGAAGAGGATGCTAACTTTATTCCCCGAAAGGTTATGATCCAGTTAACTTATTTCTGATGGAGTAAAATAAACCCCCTAGGCTATCTATGTTCGTTAAAATAATTAAAGAATGGTTCCTGATCCCGAGTTAGTTTAGATGTCTACAAAAGGTCTTCGCATCATTCCTATATAGCTATGTGGCAATTCATACGTGGACCTTGATTGTCTATGACCCAAATGTACGTATATGATATTTTGTATCAGTCGTATAGGGAGACATATATATATATATATATTAATATATGATGTATGGATGAGATTTTGGAGCTTTAATGGCCGATATATGAGCTGCTCAATATAATTTTCATATTGAAATATTGTAAGAAATCAATTTTGATAACTTTCAATTTTTTTAAAAAAATTAACTGATATAAGTATTTGAACCTTCCAATAATATTTCTATTTCCTAAAAATATTTAAAAAAGTAACAAGATTGAAAAAAATAATAAATTATGTTTTTACAAGATTTTAATATGGAAATACGTTGAATGTTTCAAACGACTCATTTTTTTATACTCCAAACTCGAGAACATTCGCGATGTACAGACATTATAATGATGTCTTTAAGCGTTTCTTGCAGAATTAACCTATACAAATTAGAAGGACACCATGGTCAATCTTAAATAAATGTTTATATTTTCAACAAATTTAAGTTAAACTTTTACAACACATTATTGTATCATTTGACCCCCCCCCCCCCTAATCTTATGTGGTTTCCAAAATTCACAAAAATATATGAAAATATAGTTACTTTGGCAATGGTTTTTGATAATTACTTATAAAACACAGCTGCAATTCTAAATTATATAATGATTCCCTACTTCCAAATGCAAATTTCTCAGGAAAACAATAGCATTTTTCACCATAAACATGATTCGGCTTATAAGATAGAAACAAGCATAAAACATAATTAAATTTAATATAGCAATACAAAGGCTGTGAATTAAAGTTGGAGTTGATAATATAACATAATTAAAAGTCTTGGGGCGGCGGCGCAGACAAAATTTCCCCGCACTTAGATAAGGATCTAATAGATAGTCAAGATATATTAACTTCACATGCATGGTATTGTCGTTGATCATACAAGATAAAGTTCTTTAAGTTAATCAAACAATGGTTAAGTTTGTTAAGTGAAAACTTGTTGTCAGTTAGCGTCGGCTCAAAGCTTTATTTAATTTAAAGAAACCATCCTATACTGGCTTTAGTCCACTCACAAAGACAAATTATATGGGAAAAGCAGGTACATGCACTTTTAGGTAACGGTGGTTAAATGAAATATTATTTATCGTGAACTGCTACATCGTTAATAAATTTAACACTGCATTATTTTATCAATTGTAAAACAAAAAGAAACAATCATGCTAGTTACAACGTAATCACGTAATAACTTGGTGGATTTGGCACTAATCGTTAGGCAGATAAGTGATGCGGAGTAAGGGGGTTTTGTGAAGTTTAACTAGCTAAAAGATTCGAAGGTCTAGACTTAGAGGCTCCTTAATTACCTTTTCTTTCGTTTCTTTTCTGTCTGTTTCTTAGTTGATTGGGGCTCGGCTATCCTATTTCATTGCCCTTCTTCCTATCTGTTGAATAGGTCATTCTCTCATATTATCTTCAGTTCCAAATCTTTTTAATTATCCCATTTGTGGTCAACTGATTAGTTTTAACCAAAGAATCTCTAAATTACATCTTACGGCCAGTAGCTCGTTTCATTAACTTTGATATATTTAACTAACCATTGTTTTTTCTTTACTCATTATGTACATGATGAATGTTTGAAAAATAAACCAATTTTGTAAATATATATGAGAAATATTATCGTTAAATCGATTTCATGGATCACTATGTCAAATTAGATTAATTTCGATTTGACTGTTCAAATTACCGATCCATACCGTTCAATATAATTTCCATATTAAAATCTTCTACCAAATTTTATATATTTTTTTATGGTTTTTAAAATAATTGCTACTATTGGAGAGTTCACAACTAATTAGATTGAAAATTTTCTAATATTTCGAAATAATATTAAATAATTTTAAAAAATATAATATTTGGTATCCAATGATATTTTAATATGAAAATCACATTAGACGGCAACATTTGAAAATTCTACCTCCCACACAAGAGGCGTTGTCTTTTGTTCACTCAAATTATACCCACAAAATTTAGCATACACTTAGCCACTAAAGCCTACTATTTTTTTTTAGATAAAATAAGAGATAAGTGTACTTAAAATTTTATTGGATATTTGAAATTAAAAAGTTCGATTATATATTTATGAACTAAAAGATAGAGAGATAACTGTACTTGTAATGCAAAAATATATGTAATATAGTACAGGCGAGCTCAGTAAATATATGGACTGGTCTTAGGTCTAAAATGAAAAAATGCAATTAAGGATAAGCATGTAAAAACCCATCTCGTTATAATATTGTTGGACTTGTAAATTCTCTAGTTTCGATTGTGGCTGGCAGGAGATCATGACCAAAACCAACACTTGGACCAATAAGAAGTTTTACGGCTAAACTATGTGATCTAGTTTAAGATAGACAAGCATTCCTCACATTGTTTTCAGAACCAAGGAGAAGCAGACATCAAATTAAAATATATATATATATATATATCATATACATCCCTCATCATGAAAAGGTCACACTTCTCTTTCAATTTTAACTAGTATGTATTCTAGTTTACTCTACGAGTCCATTTTTTATATGGTGTCCTAAACTATTATATTAATTATATAAGGACAAGTGTCAATTTTTTTAACTTTAAAAAATCATGTAGTTAATTTCCAATTGAATTTTTAACATGCAATTTCCAATCCAGAAACGTTACGTTTTGGCACTAGAAAAAGATGTTTAAAGTATTAAAGACAGAATTTGATGCTTTAAGCCTTTAACAACTAATGACATATATATATGGAAGACAGAATTTGAGTCTCTTCATTGTATTTATTTATTTTTTAAAAGCATTACCTTGTGCAACAGGATTAATTCAATTTACAAGTATTGAATGCTTTAATAACTAAAAATATTGAACAATCGTTATAAATAAACTTTAAATAATAGATATAGAATTCAAATTTTGAAAATGATTTATATGATATTGATATCCTGCATGTACATGTGATATTTTTATGCATATTTTACAGCTTAATCAATTGATATGAATTTTCCAAAAGTTTGAATTCAAAATTGTTAATGAATTATATCAAAAGATATACTCAAAATTACATAAAATGTCATAATTAACTATGTATTTCTAACCCACATCTAATATTTTTTAATATATTTATAAGGTGCATCCAGAAATGGCTAAACGAATTTGCAACATAAAACCCCTAAAGGTGGAGCGAGAACAACGTTTATTTATTTATCATGATGCTCTCTATCCCCTACTGTTTATGAAGACGACTTTGACCGAAGGGACAAATTAGAGAAACAAACACCCGTTAGTTATGAAAACGACTTTGACCGAAGGGACAAATTAGAGAAACAATAAAAACACTTCAAATGGACCAATTTGCTTAAGAAGACCTTTTTTTTTTATCCGGTCTGCCTTTTAGCATTATTTACTGTACTTACTGTTTTTCATATATTTACGTTTACCAATTTTGGCATATAATGAAATTATTCTTGAATTTGGAAAATTTTCCATGTTGTGTATAAAACACCGTTGGAATTTGTAACCTTCAATATAGCATTGTTTTATAGCTATCACGTTTCTTCCATCGACTAAATTAAGTATTTGATCCCTACTTGAGTTTCTAGTTATTTCTTTAAGTTGCCTTTTGAACTTTGAAGAGCTATTCAAATTAAATATTAGTCTAGAAACCACCACTTTAATATATGCCCATGAAACATATATATATTTTTTTTCTTTTTTTATCTTTTTATTTAAACCTAGTGATGTAACTGATACACGCATATATACAATGGAGTATATAAAAATAGATAGGATTCCATTGGTGAAAATCTAGCAAGTTTTAAGATAAGAAGTCATTCTCCATTGAAACTAAAAGTCACAGTTATCGATATTTGATATATTCGACTAATCTTTTTCGTTATTAATTGTCCAAGGCAGAGAAAATTCTATGATAAATATGTCTCATCAATGATATCGAGATGTACACTTTTTGTACTCGTATTTACTCACAGTAGTTAATTAGGACTCTAGTGTCGTAAGATACGTGGAAAAATAAAATTTCGATACGTTATCAGACGACTGTTACTATATGTATATATTATTCACCAGATACCATATGTCCATATCAGCTCTTTTTTTATAAATTCCTGTTTTACAGGGAGTTCTGTGCAAATATAGTTTGCAATAGACTTGAATATTTAATGTTAATTTGGAGTATAATTGTACTCGGTCATTTGTCTTCTTTACATAATAATCCGAATTTATATAATCGACAAAAGAGATGATTGCAAACATGTCTTGCAAATATTTCATTGTATATCTATTCCATTGGAACATTCACGCGGCAATTTTGAAAATATTATCAATTAAAATATTAGAATTTGTTTCTTCTTTATCATTTAAATAAGACGTTCAAAAACTTAGATCTAGTTTAGAAGCTAAGTACCTATGGGCCATGAACCTCATGATTTAAAAAATTTAATCATATTTTATTGTATTGCCAATTATGTTAATTAATTGCAATGCAGATCATAGACATTGAAATAGAAGCATTTAAATAATAAATGAAATATCTACAATTTAAAATCTTTTTATCGAGATAAATTGTTTTCTTACGATAGTTATCAAAAATATCAAATAAATGTATCATCATAATAAAATATATGCAAATTACACTTTATTAAGCTTTTAATCAATGTTATAAATTGTAACTTAGGAGATGTTTTTTACACGGGATTTTATTTCATTTCATTTTAATTCAATTGATTTCACATGATTTCATTGGATCTAATTACATGAGAATTCCAACCAAATGACATCAGATCCGTTCATTTTGATTAAGAATTTTCCAACTAAATCAAATAAAATGAAATTCCATGTTAAAAAAACGGGATTTTGATCAGGACCTTAAATAATATTTACAAAGAATGGAGTTTACCATTTGTCTTGAGAACTAAAATTTAAGTTGCTACACAGAGAAGCCAAGCAAACTACAATCTTTGGGATCCTAAAGCAATAAGTTCTCTTGAAGACACGTTTCTCTCTCTACAGAAGCCTCATCCTTCCCCCAAAAAATATATATAAATAAATAAATAGATAACAACATATTAGTACGTACGTACTCGCTTTCCTCATGAGTTAATTACTATTAAACACAACCCCTCCATTTGATATAAATAGTATAACTCAAACCTTCTCTTTCAAGCAAGCTAATGACCTTCAACTCCCTAACTTCAAAAGGCAAATTGTAAACGATTCTCTACGAACCATGGCAAAAATCCATTCTACCCTTTCCCCTTCTTCTTCTGCTAAAATTTTACAATTTCCTACTTGTTCTTATTCGACTTATGTGAGCAGAGAGAGAGAGGTTTTCACGATCTGGATGAAATCTCTTGTGTTCAACGGCAGCGGTTGTACTGTGTATGATTCCAAAGGATCGATTGTATACCGGGTCGATAATTATAACTGCAAATGCAGCGAGAAGGTGTACCTGATGGATTTAAGTGGAAGGGTCTTGATTGAGATTTTAAAGAAAGTAAGTTTGAATTTATCTACATCATATTATGACCTTGATCTAATAAAAAAAAATGTATATCGTTTTGTCTTGGTTACTTTAAGCATCAGACTCGAGTTTGTACCAGAAGCGGTCTGTACAAGCCAGGACAATTAAATTACCTAAACGGTTGGGACACGAATGGAAACAAGAGAGAAAAACAAAAGCATATTTCAAAACAAAAACTGCTGATCTGTTCCAGTATATTGCCATGATCAAGATATCAGGAAAGACCACGTCAAACATACCAAATAAGTGACTGGTACCAATTCTGACTGGTATAATATATAGTTATATACCACAATCTACTATGACTATCTTTCTAACTTTATCTTTTACTTCATTGTAATTTTACAGAATCTGTTGTTTGGAAGGTGGGAGGGTCATAAATGGAATGACACAGAGATTGAAGCAAATAGTTGGTTTAAGGTGAAGAAGACTCGCACTATTTTCAGAAGAGAAACTTCATTTTGTGAGTTTTTAAGCGACAGTGGCTGCCTCATGAATTATAAAATCAATGGTTTCCACACGAAATTTTCTTGCAAGATTATTGATACTTCTAGTGGACTTGTTGTAGCTGAGGTATAATTGAACTTTTGCACAACTTCATACTATAGAAATAACCTTCTCTTATGGTTTGGTTGCGTTTACCTAGCTAATGGATTTCCAAAACATCTGGGATATTTTAATATCCAATGCTAAATATGACTTCTTTTCTATAAAATTCCATTTTGTAATTTCAATTAAATCATTCAATGAGAAAAAATTTGCTGGGGCTTACTAACAACAAGCCCTTACTGATTACCAGTATGTAAATCTCAATTGATGATTTTAGATTCTATATTCACTTAATTAATGATTTTGATTCTTCCATTGTACAGGGGCTAATGTTTATTTATTTTTATTTTTCATTATTTCAGGTGAAGAGGAAGGTGACAAACTCAGGGGTAGTTCTAGGAGATGATGTGCTAACTCTGGAAGTAGAACCAAACATAGATCATTCCCTTATTATGGGTCTAGTGCTAGTTTATAGCCTCATGAACCGTAGCATATGAAGAAAAGAAAGAAAACCTCATCTGAGTACATTTTTGGTCGTTAGGTTAGGTTAAGTAGGGTGATTACTCTGTCAATAGTAAATACTACTAGAAAGAGCGATCGGTTTGGATGCCACCACCCAAATTAATCTCTTATCCGAGATCAATAACCAATGTAAAATAAACGAGTACTCATTTGTCCACTTTCTTTTGTTGGGTGGAGGGTGACTTCAATTCTCACCCCAACCCCCCCCCCCCCCCCCCCTTTTAAGTGCCTGCTAGGTGGTAACAATATGTATATATATTGTCTGGAGAAAACCATTTTGTATATTGCATGTATTTTTTATGCACAGTTAGCAAACTGTGCATTTTCGGGAAAAGAAGAGGGGAAAGAGAAAATTGATGTTTTTATGCGCAGTTAGCTAACTGTGCATTTTCGTGAAAAGAAAGGGGGATAAGAGTAAATTGCTCATGTACACACAATATTAGTAGTAATTTTTTTGAGTAAAATTATTAACGGATGTTGCTTTCACTTTCCACTCTTTTGGGCTTCTTGTGTACCTCTATGAAACCACACCAAAAAAAATATATATATATATATATTTTTATTTTTGAAAGCCATTCTTTACCAAACAACTAAGAAGTAGAAAAGTGGATCTGTAATTCAGCTGGAAAATAAGCCATAAAAATGATTGTCTTTCAGTTTTAACTAAAAACTAGAAGGAGAAAAAAAATCATTTTTACTTAATTTAGATTGCTCTATTATTTATAATTACTCCGTGATAGTTGGAAAAAGGAAGGAAGAAATGTATAGTGATATATGAGATTCTTTTCCTTGGAAAAAGAAAAGAAGCTTGTTGGAATATGCTATTCAATGTTTACAAATTAGTAGCGTAAGTCTAGAATCAGTCGTTTCAAATCAGTATTGGTACCAGTTGACAGACATCAGAAGCCCGCATGATACCAAATTTGTAGTCTGAACATTCAAGCCACAAGGAATAGTAAACTTTGTGCCCGCACTTATACAACTGGTACAGACATCCAATCTTTAAGCCTGCCATTTGCATTGTTGATTCAATACTAAGGACCTTAGATTATTTGTTAATCTTTATAGGTCTAAACCAAATAAAACCTACCCCAGAAACAATAATAAATTTAGAAAGAAAACAAAAAGAGGAATATTTCACATACGAAATTAAGGCCTTTTCATGTGATAAGCTGACAGGATTTAGACCCCACAAACTGCAGCTACTCTATATACGTGTCCCCGAAAATGGGAGAGCTCTAGATGAGGACCACGCTACAAATAATTAAGCTAGATATTTTGGTATTGGCCATCTTAGGTCAGAAAAGCATATAGCATATCCAATCTACAGGTTGAGTTAGGGGTGTCAATACTTGCCGTTTCGCACGTTGTACCGTTCCGTTCTGTCCAAATGGAACGAAAAGGGAAGGATATATCAGTTTCGTTTCAGAAACGGAACGGAAACAAAACTCCAAATTAGGAAAACAAAATGCATAAAATGAGAAATCACAATGTAAAATGAACACGGAATTGAAACGAAACGAAATGAAACTGAACGGAAATGAAAGACATTTCTGTTTCGTTATCTGGAACGGAACGAAAACGGAACCAACCTGTTCCGTGGACGTTTGGCACGTTTGACACCCTAGGTTGAGTATATTAGAATTTAAAAATATACTATCAGAAGCAGACTAACCTAAGAAAAAATGAAACCTAAGAAAAAATGAAAGCAGACTCGCTTCAATTTGCCTGTCTTAATATTTGCATATTGTACTTAACAGTAATATCTTTACAATTTACCACACCGGTTCAACTAGTTTATTAATTATAAGAGAACAAAATGATGGAAAGGGACAGATACAATAAGCCAAAAAGGGCAGAAGCTGGTCTTTATGTCTTTTACCATAAGTCTCACGATGTACCCCACTCGTACTACTTTATCAAAATCCAATACGTCAGGAAACCCTTTGATGTACCAAAATTAGATTGGAATGCTCGATCAAGTACCAACCACTTTGATTAGTCAGGACAGAGATGTTAAAGGAAAAATAAAGAGCTGAATAAGATTAAAAAATAAAAAAGGTCAATACGAATAATTTGGTTTGTTGGTGTGTTATCAAGTCCAGGGTGCCAGCTAGAAACCCTTGAAGAGAAACAGAAGACTCATCTTCTAAGTTTACCTATATCTGTGTGTGTGTGTGTGCGCGCGCGCATGTGACATTGTGTTCATCTTTTCTTTCCTTTGTCTGCCAGAATGCCGCGTTAATATTGCATGAACTTAGCTTCAAGGAAAGCAATAAATTAGTTCCTTGGAAAATTTTTTATTTGCATCGTTTGCTATCCAACAATTACAGAGAGTCAGAAAGAACAATCTGTCACAGTTAAAGACGGTAACGGGTTTGAATTTTGAATTGCATCCTTGCTCAAGAACTTGTCTCCTTGGTGGATGGTGGGGCCCTTTAAGATTTGCTTTTTAGTAGTTAGAGGGTAAACAAGGAGAGAATACAGCCTCACGGGACTTGATACCGAGTCCGGTACGGTTAGACTATTATTTTATCACTTCAATGTACAACTCTTTTATTATTTTATCTCATATTACACATTGGTTACAGACGGAAAAGAATTATTCAGACTGCATAATTGTCAAGCGAAAAATATTTTCTTTTCCCCGTGGAGATATCATCTCGTCCGAGGAATATAATATTGACCGCATAATTGCCAAACGATTAAGCCATTAAGGGAAAAATATGCTCTTTTTTGTCATGGAGATATCGTCTCGTCCGAGGAATATTATATTGAGTAAACTTCAAAATGAAATTTAAAAATAATATCAAATTATTGAAAGATCCGTATCATACTATCATGCGATGTTTGCTTTATATGTAGCATAATAATTAGTCAAATTTAGAAAATAATCAAATGAAATTTAATTATATAAATGATTAAAAAAATAATGGATAATAAAGGCCGCCTTCTTACGCTTTCAAACCATAGTTGTTCCAAAATAGTTACTAAAAAACATCGGAATTATTGAATTAATATGACATTCATTATTGCAGACGAAAAAAAAAAAAAAAAAAAACTCTTACCAACTTTCATCTCTGTTCTGATTTTTTTTCATTCTTTTGATGCATTTTGCAGCAAAATAAGAATTACTTTTTGTTTCTCAAAAGAACTTATAAATGGCACGCATTACTTCATTATTTATCTTTCGAATATTCGTCAAGAACAAGGACGCATGTTATGGCAAACAAAAATGAGCATGCAAGACATGATTGGATATGTTCATAATTTCATCTATATCCTCTATAGAAAAAGGTTGAAATTTAAAAGGTCAGCCGGTTTGAGCAGATACAGTACTACATGGAAAAAATACCTCAGTACTTGAGGGGGGGAAAAAAAAAAAAAAAAAAAGAACACCGACATTAAACTCAAGCAAAATTGAATAGCGTCCGTCAACCGCATACGAATATGCTGTACTACGCATTAGTTTCATATACATCTAGAACTGGAAACTAAAGGTTGGTAACGATATATTAGAGCTGGTTATGTCAGAATTCTATATGTATCAATATAAGACAGGCTATATTAGAACTAATAATGCATATTTAGTGTACAACGACAGATGAAGATCCAAGAATCTCCAACTAATAATACAACATAACTCTGAATAATGATCCATAACTAGGCCAACTAAATATACCATACATTAATATATTATTAAATTTAGGGCTGGGCAGAATCGGGGGGGGGGGGGGGGGGGGGGGGGCATCAATGCCTATTTCTCTGGGATGTACAAAAATGAGAGCTATTATTGGTTTACATGAAGTAGCTCAGAGCTTTTCTCTTTCTAGACCCACCTTCACCATAAAGATCATTCCATTGTACAAGCTCATTCATGTTTGTCGAATCAGAGGAAACACTAGCCGATACCTTATCCAATTAACACAAAAAAATATTAACACGTTTTTTCGCGTTGGGGAATTTTTCCCATATTACCAACTAGATTTTTGGGCAGTCAAAAAATTTATGGAGTCAATTTGCAATCACTGAAACAGAAAATTAGAATTTCAGCCTGTCTGTACCAGAACCAGATTTGCCTTGACAGTACAGCAATCAAAAATGTTATTCGATAGAGGAATGGCACCTTAGAAATTTTAACCAAAATTTTCTATGATATAAAGTCAAAACCTGTTCATGAGCAAACTTGAAGTCGGCCATGGAGAGGGAACGCAGATCACCACTACCATGCAATGGAGGTACTGGCCTATTCTCTGCTTCAGCAATACTTCGCTCCTGCAAAAATAATATATATACTTATTTGATATGTGTATTGAGTGGAGTTTTTTTTTAAAAAAAAAACATGGGAAAAAGATAAAAGGATAGACAAATCTTCACAAAGGTTTCTTCAAGTGTGCCACATGATATTGAGATATGATATTTCTTCTTTTCAACTACCATTTGTTTATCAAGGTAAAGACTTAATGGACAGTATGACCCACATTAACCAGGTAAAATAACTAATTTGGGGATGAAAACCAGTACATTGCTAACAAAAACCTGAAACGGTCCAAAAAAGTCAAAAACAAAAACTTCATGTTTATCCTCTCCCCATATATTTGGAACATGGTCATGCACCGAGAATATTACAAGTTTTTAGTCATTTTATTTCTAATTCTAACTTAAGTGTTGCGTGAAATTCAACTTGCCTTCTTTTCTTTCTCCAAAAGTTCTCTGATAGGGCGGTGAGCAGCAGTAACACATAGATTCTGAAATTAAAGTTTTAAAACATTAAGATACAAATATTATGACCCAGAAAGTTCAACACAGTAAATAATTAATTAATGTCTTCCTGAAATTTTTATTATTTAAAGATATCTTGGTCACAATGGTTTCTTCCTACACATGCCAGGCTACGTATACAATAACCTACAAAAAGTAAAAGTAATAAAAACTAGAACTTTGACCTTGAGGTCGCTTCCAGAATAACCATCAGTCATATTAGCAAGTGCCTCAAACTCCACATCATCAGCCAGCTCTTCCTTTGCAAGTATTACTCTTAGTATCTTTTCTCTGTTTGGTGCCTCCGGTAAGTTCACCATCAATCTGACAAAAATATTTGCATTTAAAAGGGCCAGTAAGATCACGTACTCCATTGACATTCGGTCCATTGTGTTTATGACTTTATGTTGATACAAGTATATACCAGTTGAATGACTACATAAACCATCACGAATGGACTCTAGAAAACCTTAAATGCGAATCATTTTTTTATTATTTTAGGAGTGTCTTGTTGAACTCCTAAGGAACCTCCTATGTGTGTGTATACCTACCATCTTCCCATATTCCTTAGGTCTTGCCCACAAACCTTCTTTTTTTTTTGGGTGTTTTGGGGGGGGGGGGGGGGGGGGGGGGGGGGGGGGTAGATGGTATAATTTGTACCGAAAAGAGAGAACTTTATCTCCTTGACCTTCAATATAGGAATTTTTTTTTTTTGTCCCCTTCAAATTGGGGTATATAGGAGGTAAATATTATAAGTCTCCACTCCATCCCCTCCCATCCACCTATAACTTGTGGATCACAACTTTAGAAGGGTTATATATTTATTTAAAACCTTTTGCTAGACATATTGAGTAATGTTAGAATCAAATATATAGGATGGCAAACATGATCCAAACGTCAACCATTAATATTTCAAACGGCCGATCCAAACCGCTCAATATGATCTCTATATTAAAATATCCTTGAAAATCAAATTTTATATTTTTTCAAATTTTCTAACTATTTTTTTCGAATTTTCGAAATTGGAGGGTTCATAACTTTTTAGATTGAGCATATTCTAAAATTCCAAAAAAATAGTAAAAAAATTTAAAAAATTATAAAATTTGGTCTCCACAGAGATTTTATAACGTAAAACAATTTGAGCGGTTTGGATCGGCAGTTCGAATCTCAAAAATTAAAATTTTATCATGTTGGACAAGTGTATGTGTCCTATATGTTTGACACTAGCCACTCCCAGACATATTAGGACAACCTTTTTTGTCTTGCACATTTTTGTCATGGTATCAAAAGTACCTCAAATATATCAATATTATTTCCCCTATAATAAATAACAAACATCACTTTGTTTTCCTTCTTTTCAGAATTGGGTATGCCTCAATCCTCAAAACATGATAAAAGTGAAAACATAATAATAATCCAGCTTAATATCTTCAAATTCAACAAAAAAAATAGGAAAAAATTTCACCAAACTTCCTCATTTATTCAGAGGAAAAACAAATTTTGGGAAAATAATGGTTAATATGGGAACATGCTGCAAAAACAGGAAAGAAGGGGCAGCCATAAATAATGGTTAATTTAAAATGTTATGTAGACTGGGATGTCATATACCATGTTTTAAGAAAAAATAGCATCTAACAACTCGCACGGCCATAAATAAACATTGAGATGTTTTGCAGGGCAGAACACCAAAATTTTCTAACAGGAAAACCAAAAAAATAAATAAATACCTTCTGGGAAGCCTTCTTATTACAGCCTCGTCAAGATCAAAGGGCCGATTTGTCGCTGCAAGCACCAAGACACGCTCTTTATCCTTGGTTCTGAGCCCATCCCAATTCACCATAAATTCATTTTTCATCTTCCGCATGGCTTCATGCTCACTGGGATTCTCTCGCCTTCCCAAAAAACCATCAACCTACAAATTTTGTTCTCTTGATTTACAGGACATTCACCTCAAATTACCATTAACAGAACATTGATGGCTTCACATAATCAGGGGCGGAACCGAGCACACTCAAAAGTGTGCTTGGCATATGCCAATATTCTAAAAAGATCCTTATAAATTTGAAAATTCTATTCTAATCCTTTTAAAATTTTAAAAAAATCTTGTTTGGCACACTCTAAAAACTAAAAAAACATCTATATTACAATTTTTCGCCCCCTCTATTTGAAGATCCTGATTCCGGCCCCTGCACATAATGATTCATTGTTTCTTATTTTTGTCATAGGCTTACACTTGTTTGGCACATTTTGAGTTGAAAATGAAATGCTTTAACAAACCTAGCCTCCAGTTCACATAACAAGACCACTGATAGCTAAAACAAAGTAACCAAATTGGTAAGACAATAAGTAGCCAAAAAATGCATGCACCCTTACCTCATCAATAAAAATGACACTAGGAGAAATTTTGCTAGCTAACGAAAACAGAGCCTTCACATACTTCTCTCCTTCACCAAACCACTGTTAAAATCCAGAATTGCGAATCAGCATAATCAACAAGAAATTATTCAGCATGACAAATAAATATTTGAAAAAAAAAAATCACCTTAGAGGTGATGCTAGACATGGAAATGTTGATAAAGTTGGCACCAGCTTCTGTCGCCACAGCCTTAGCAAGCATTGTTTTTCCTGTCCCCGGGGGACCAAAAAGCAATATCCCCTTGCATGGCTAAAACAGTCATAACAAGTTCATTCATAGTTATTATTTGCCAATAGCATTTGAAAAGAAATTTTGCAATCCTTTTCACTAGCTTATATTCTAGAATTTATAAGGTTTTCTATTTTTTTTGGATTTCTATTTGCAAACACACCTTCCCCCTTACTTGCAGGCAAATTCATGTGGATTCCTGCATAACCTTAAACTACCACGTACAACCCTACAAGAAATAAGAAATATCACACATACACCCCCATAACACTGAACATTTGCCTACTTTCTCCATATTATGCAAAAACGAAATTTCTACACAATTTCTCCATATTTGCTCCATATTTGCCTACTTTCTCCATATTATGCTTTTTCGATTATGTTCAAGTGTAATGTTTTTGGGCTTTGTAGAAAAATTCATTCTTTTGTGTCCTTGGTTTTTTTCATACTACAACAAATAGGTTCATACAATCATCAGGAAAAAGAACATCCTACCATACCTTCATCAATTGTCCTTTTCTGAACAATTCAGGCCTCTGGAGAGGCAGCATGACAAGCTCCTTTAGGGTTTCCTTGACCTTCTCGAGAGCCCCAATGTCGTCAAAGCTTACCCCTATTTCACTGGAAGGGATAACCTCAGCTAGAAGCTTTTTCTCAAATTCATTTTCTGTAACCACATCCTGTAAATAAATTACATTAGGAATGATCAGAAGAAGCAATAACCCATTTCTTTCCTGCCCTTTTGTTTTGAAGTGTACTCAAGTTGTACAATTGTCTCAAGACCATCACCAAAGAGCTATCAACTGTATATAAAGTATTACTTAGAAATGCATAAAGTTTTTGGCTAGTACTCGGAGGTACCTTAATGGTTAGCTACCAATATTGCTTAGTGTTTCACTTTTTCACCATCAGCCAATACTCTCACATAAACTTTAGTTGTGTATCTAGCCTCAATTAAATCCTATTTATCATTAGTTAAACAATTGATGCAGCAATATGTAATTATGACTTATTTTATACTCCCCAGCATCATAATTTGGCTAAAAGTTTACTTCCTCTATCCTACAATGTGAAACATACTAATCAACTAGGAAAGAAAACTAAAGCATAAGAAAGGTGGTATTACTTGAATGCACTTATTAATCTGTTTTGTTGTACTTAATGATCATGCTATCTCAATTATTATTACTGTTAATTGGAGGTTTATTTGAGTACACAAATAGTGCACACAGAATAGAATCTTGCCAAACAAGTCGATATACAAAATATGGTACAATATTATTCCATCACAGATTTGGTGGAGCCCAATGCCAGGTATTTGCTGAAACTATGATCCAAGCTCGTATTTGAGATATATAGTACTTAGTTTTAATCAAAGGAATATCACCTTGAGAGATTTTTTTGTGCCCTTGGAGTCACTCTGCATATTTTGTAACATGCTAAGCCCATGCAGGATACTGCAAGTATTTATACAACAGACAAATGATTTTGCAGGTAACAAGTTTCAACAGTAAAAACAATCTGAAAAAGAGTATATACAGCATACCTTTCGCTAGAGATTACAAGTTTAGATTCATCTGATGTTGCTGTATCACGGTTTGCATTCCTTGCATGATGGCTCACAGCAAATCCAACTATTTTATCCACGCCTAAACAACCATAGATAGAGAGTATATGACAACATGTGACCCACATCCTTAAAGAGTTTGCTTAGGAATCTTCTAACATACTATCCTTTTTTTTTCAGAGTTTACCGCTATTTCATATATATGTTTCCTAGAACAAGAGCCCACACAATACTGAAAAAGGTAATTCATTTATTTTTCCTATGGTAAGAAAAATACGTTACAAAAGTTCTCCATCATGTTTGGCTTTTCCATCAAGACAACAGATAAGGTATTAACATATAAATACAGATAAGGTATTAACTTATATTATAGAAAACAAGTACAGATCGACAACCAAATCTGTAAAAAACAATTTGAGTTTATACTCACAGTCACCAGTGAGGGTCTGGTCTTTAATGGATATTTTCTCCAGATCATCACACTCCAGGCCAACCTTGTTCAAGAACTGAAGAGTAACAAAATATAAGATCAATTTGAGTGTAGTAGCACAGCCATCCAAAAACCTCATAGCAATATCCAACATCAAGGTAAAATAAAACATGTGTTTGAATATGAGCTAGAGATAGAGCATACTGAACGAATGCTTTGAATATTAGACTTGACTTTAAGAGCCTCAACATCACTTTCCAGTCGTTTCTTCCAATCAGAGAGCTCTGCTTCTTCCTACAATAAATTCAGAACTTTCAGTTTCTTGTACTTTAATAATAAATCAGAAAGTAATAATAGTTTACTATGTTTTCCTTATTTACAACATTAAAGCATACCTGTGGTGGCTGAATAGTAACCTTATTTGGGAAAATTTTGGTCAATTGCTTCATCATTTTACTTGTCTCTTTATTTCTATCATGTGACCTGAAGCTATCCTGCATGCCGAAAAATATATTATTTTAGTATGACAGGGAATATATGACAATCCAATATCAACCCGGGCCAGGTTAAAAAAGGATAGAACATTGTTTGTCTATTGGTCTCAAAGAACAGAACTGAAGCAATTTGAATAACACAACTTCCTTTGTTGACAGCAACAAGAATCTTGCAAGGTTAAACTTGAAAAAGAAAAGTATAAACCCACATTTGAAAAAATAAAAAAATAAATAAACCAAACGCCTAACCAAATTATAGCTTACTAACAGAATTTCCACTGAAAACTTTAGTTTTAATTTATAGAAAAGCACACCTGGAGTGCAAAGTCAAATAGAGATTGATTGCATGGAAATTTTGTGAAGAAAAGGCTTCCACCATGCGACTGCAAATATAAACTAGCATTAGTTTTACAACATCACATGCACAAATAAAACACGGTAATAGGAACTCCAAAACATTGTTTTGTTTGTCGTTTGACCTTAGCTCATGCACTAATTATGCAACTACCCCTCTTGAAAAAAAAAATTCAAAACAACACCATTATAATTATCGAAGACAATTAACAATGAAAAAGAAGTCATGCAAACAGAAAGTAATTGTGCATAGAACACTTCTTGTGATTTCTTGAGTAGGCATCACTTTTCATGTCCAAGGGCACATTATATTTGTTCCAGGTCACAAAGTAAACACCAAAACACCTAAGACAACAATAAACATCATGCTTGATCCAATGAAATACAGCAAGCTGGTCCTCACCACACATCAACAGCTTGTGTGCATCCACGCACACACACATGCGTGTGTGTGTGTGTGTGTGAGAGAGAGAGAGAGAGAGAGAGAACCTTTTCCTTGCGAGTGTCAGGCTGAATGTGGGACCCAATAATAAAAATGCCAGCAGGGACCGATTCTAGCTTGTTCTTAACAGTCTGGTGTGTCTCTGCACCTCCCGCTATGAATCTCTCAATATCCTTAAGAAATACCACCAATGGTCCCTTCTGCACTTCTTCTGTAGCAAACTGTAGTAAAAAAAAAAAGACCACTATTTAAAAAAAAAAACAACATTCTATGATGCCCCAAGACAGCCCTATCATATGATATACAAACCTTCATAAAAAACAAGGAATTTCGCATCAACTCCTTTGGGACATTAAAGATTATACCGAATTACCCTCTTTAAACCCTTATTATCATGTAGAAAGCAACTAAGAAATGGAACAGCTTTATTCCAAGGTTAAGTACAATTTACCTTGTTGTGCAATGATGCACACATCATAGTTAGAATAAAAATATAATTATAATACATCATGATAATAAATGTATAATATAGTGATACAAAGATTATCGCACCAACCTCAGCCAACTCACTCAAGGGATGTTTCTCAGAATCCTCCCATCCTGGCACATCAAGGCGAAGCTGGTCGGCTGAAACCGATATAAAAGTCTAGAATGAATTTATTTGCATCAAAATATCTTCAAGATCAAAAAAGAGGTGGCACTGTGGTCTGTGTGGTACCATTAGGCAGGTTATTGTTTTTATTTTATGTAATTCCTGGCCCATAACTTGCACATCCTCATGTAGAATGAATTATTTTCCTTTTGTGTATTCTGTGACACTTTGCAGGAATAAATTAAAGTGAATTGTTTGTTGCCAAACAAAACCAAAATAGAGTTCGGGGCTTACGAGGGCAAAAAAAACCGTGATCTTCTTCACAAAGTCCACCTAAGTCATTTCCTTCACATATTTTCTTGTCAAACCGAATCCCAACCTTGGAAGATCCGTTATCTTCAAATGCAAGCATCACCTTCCCCTTCTGTCCATGCTCAGGTCCCCTATTTGAAGCAGAAAGAACAACAGTGGAATAAGAAAAACAACAGGGTCTTCTGAATCAAGTTTCATTTGCAATTAAAATCCAAAATTAAAACCTAATATTAAATTCAAACAAGAATTATCGCATATACAGGCAGCTAAAAGTCAAAAACCATTTGATGTAGGCTTTCAACTTAAACAAACCATCAAATTATTTGGCACTTAAACAAACCATCAAATTATGTGGCTAAGCTAATAATAGAACATCAGAAATACTTCAATCATTTTTGGATCTTCAATTTTTTACGATCTAGTCTGCAAATAAGGCACAGGCTATTTAAGTACAACATGAGGGAGAGCAACAAACTATACAGGTTTCTAAAAGATCTAAAGGGTGACACATGCTGGGTCATAGTTCATTTTGCACCGTCTGGCTCGTGAACTAATGGTTTGGGACTTAACTGTTGCTGACATGTACAGTTCATAATCAAGAAGTACAATACTATTAATATCACCCTTACTATTATCTTAAAGAGTGCACTAAATCTACTCACTTATTTGTGCGATAATAGCCAGGAGATGATGTGGAGTCGACATATCTTACTCGATCACCTAAAATAAGATGATGCATCAGACAGTTGTTTTGTAAATTATATGTAGACCCATTTAGGGAAAGTGCCTGTAGAAATTTTCTTAAAAAGAATCATGTTCACTTCAGTCTTATTTTGAAGGGGATGAAGGGGCCCAAAGCGTAAGAGAGATAAGAGAGACTATCTCTACAAACGAAATTTACATTTCCAACCAATAATTTCAATTTTTAACTACAGTTTAGTAAGTTACCTTCTTTATAAGGTTCCGAGCCTTTCAACAATTGTTCCTGAAACCATTTAAAAACCACTGTTTAATCCCAAATCAATATGCCACATTTTGGGTGGAACGGATCGGACAGTGGTCAAGCCATTGCTGTATCCACAATGCTTTCCAAAAACGAATGAAGACATTGGTATATTTGGACAGATACAGTTCAGATATTAAACAGGTAAATCAGATGTGACCTGATATGGATATGTGTAAGGATAATTTTGAACAGCAAAGCAGGTTAGGATATAATATTATTGTATGAACAAGCATATCAACATTATAACAGAATCAACTTTTTTATATCATATCATGTAAATATATATATATATAATATACAGTACCAAGTTTTAAAAAAAAAATGAACAATGGACCTTAAGTAATAGGTAATTTTTGGAATCCATATCAACATATCCAAATATTATCTGTATACAAGTTTAATGGTATCTACAAGGAAAATATTTATCCTGAAATATAGATTTCTTTACATTTCTAAGATGGACAATAACCCAATTTCTATATGCATCTGCTTCCTAATGCCAATATTTTATGTGAATCCTTACTGCCTTGGGACATCAGCATCCATCCGAACACTGATATTATTATCCAATACAATTTTCTGGTTATGGGATGGGTTAAAAGCATATATTATCCAACCCGTTTCGATCTATATATTCACCAATTAAATGAGAAGGAATTGGGATCGTTCCTCCCAAAACTCAGTCAGAGAAAACCCATTTTATTACTTGCAGATATAATTGATATGATGTGGCTTACACCAAGTAAATGTAGACAATCAACCATAAGAAAACGAGCCTCAAAATGCTTAGCAAGAGCTTTCCCAATAGTTTCTTGATATATCTCAGTCCCTATACCGAAAAAAAAAAGGCTTAGTTGTTGTTATTGTAATAACAGCTTGTAATCCTATCCTTCATGTATATTTCATCTTAGTTTATTATTACAGCTCATTTGGTGTTCATGCATACACCGTGAGTTGTGTAAATACAAATGCCCATTAATAAGAAACCATCTGAAGTTGTTAACATGCTTGAAAGAAAAATTGGATCAGTTTTTCCTCCACATACAATCAAGAAATGATCTCTTATGGAAATTATATAAAAATAATTACCAAGCGTTATATATGCAAAACATTCTTTTTGTCAACAGTAAATACCTGCAGGTCCAGTTAATAACACACGCTGGCTCAAAGATGAGATATCTTTCGTCAATTTTTGAAAATCCTTGCATTTGAGGTGAACAAATGCATCAGCAACAATTGCATTCTTTGTGTTCTCACTGAAAGACATTGCATTACCATAATGTCGTTAGTTAAAATATTAATAAATAACAATTAATGTTACAATTATAACGCAAAAACAATCCATAAATAAATTAGGACAGTTCCTCAAAATAAAAAGAAAAAGAAAAAACAGATCTCTTGACAAACTTAGCACCAAATAAGAGTCCTTCCAATTTTTCTTCTACTTTGTTACAAATAAAATACAGGCATTATAGGATCAGCAAAACTAGGTGCTCATTCGTGTTTTACAAATACAAGAGATAATGATGCAAAGGGAATTAAAATTAAGTTTAGCACGAGTTATAAACAGGGTAGTATAAGAGAGCAAAATAAGAAAAGGATAGACAGACGGCACAGCATTTACTCAAATGATACACTCATATCTTTCAAGATTCCAAATAATGCTGGGCCCTCATGTAAACTTGACATTCCAGCACACAAGAAACTACTCAATAGTATGTATCCAGAACCAAACAAAAGAAAATTACTTCCATTAGCCAAGTTAACTAATTTGACTGCTTGACTGATTAATTAACCAATTAGCATAGCTAATGTTTGGTAATAAACAAGCACCAAATGTAGCTCAAAACTTTTCCTGGAAATCAGACCCCAATCTTTTCCTCCTCGGCAAAAGGTAGGCATTATAGCAGTTAAAGAGATCTAAGATAAATATTAATTTCTAATCACAGCAGGTCCAATATCAATCAAATTTGGATTCAATGTCAGCCATTAGTGATTTTGACAAAATTGGACTAAATCTAGACTAAACTCCACCAATGCAAAATTAAATTTGACTTATTTATTTTCAGCTTTTCTTCCCCAAATCTTCTTTTTTTTCAGATGTTCTTCTCATCCTTCACTCATTACCAATTTAACATGATCTGCCCACATAATTTAAACATCCTGCATGATTAATTAACTGTAAAGCACCTGAGGTAATAGGGGAAGTCATCCAAGGAGCATTGGATCTCGCTGGGTTCCAGAACAGATTGTTTCAGAGTTTCTTTCAATGCTTGGGGCCTTGATGATGATGTCATGATCTCTCTTTGATCTGCTAGAAGCTTGTAGAGACTGCCAACGTATGCTGTTTCTGAGTTCCCTGAAGGATAAGTAAGAACAAGTTGTGTTTAACAGTCAAAACGAAAAATATCAATCACTGCTATACTGGTTCTCGGTCCAGCACTTCTTTAGTCGAACATTTGCAAATCCAAACTAAATGCAGCCCTCTCATCACTATATAAAACCAGAGCTGCTAGCTGGTAACATCTTTCAATGAAGGCTTATGATACACAGTCACAGTCCTTGTGGTCTTTCTGCACAAATAGTATCCACCCATTTAACAGGTAAAATTGAAATCACGACTTTTTTAACATCCCAAATGACATATAGCCCACTTACCAGATAGAAAACTATATCAGGTACTTTTTGATATGGTTGTGGCAGCTAAAGGGCCATAGCTCTGGGTACATAGTTATTAGTGAAAACACTACTCCTACTCCATTCTTGCTTTTGCCCAGTAAAGTTGACGATCTTTACTCAACACAAACCAGGCAAATTGCTGTATCATGGCCCTGATCATGATATTTTGATACACTAATAGGTGAGTAAGGTCAGGACAAAGCACTCCTAATGCCTAGTTTATTTTTCTTTTGAGAACAAACGTGTTTGTCAACTTTATTTGGATACTTCATTTGTATTACAGAAACTACCTTTTTGCAAATAGCAAATCAGGATAGTACCAGAAGAGAGACAATAAAAATAAAGAAATAAATAAAAGATTTTTTTGGTTCAAGTTGTCTAATATGCAGTTATTTCACTTCTTCTCCTGTTGGTACCAATCAATGATCAATGTTTGTGGCTACAATTAGCACCAACCACATAAAAAGCCAATAAACATTAGCGAAATGATCTCACCATGAGGAGCAATAGGAGGAAGGGCGGAGCAGTCCTTCTTGTACACCCCAAAGGAGGCAAGAATAGCAGTACCTTTGGCTGCAGCAGCTGACTGGTCCTTAGATTTTGACTCGAATCTCGAGGCAACTTTCTGTGCCATCCCACCACTCATGCACCGGGATGAAGAAAATGTTGGTTTAGCACTCTGTTTCTCCCCTGAAGTTAGTGGTTGAAAGATCTATAGATGCACATTAAGGAGCACTGATTTGCCTCTGCTTTAAGACATACTGGATAATGTCATATATCTTTATTTTTTTGTGGTTTTGTCTTTTTATTTGGTCTCTTTTACAGGTTTTAAACATCAGATGTGGTTGGTTATTTGGTATTCATGTTGATATTGATAGACTTCTTATTTATTTTATTTAGTTCTGTATTGAGGGGTTCTCCAACCAATCTAATTGTAAGATGCTTGTATTGTACCTTAAAATAATCCCAACATAGAACCAGCTTTCTAATGGTATATACCTGTAAAGGAAGTCCTTATAAACCAGTAATGGTAAGTATCATGTGCATAGTAATAAAGAACACATGCAATGAAGGAAGTATGCTCCAGCATAATGGTGCCAACCTTTGTCTTAATTGCAAATACCTGAGACCAACACTTCCGCAAATTGAATGTTAATTGTAATAAGACAACTTAACAACAGGATAACCATTTTTACTTCTTGTTAATATTAATAAGATAAAAAGGATACATAAGCGTGCCTCCCAGTGGAACTGAAAACCACCTCATCTCCACCTGTCAACATTATATCGGAGTCCTTATCCAGGGTTTTGCCATTTACACGCACATGCCCTTTTGAGCTCACATTCTCAAGCATCACAACTGGTGTGCCATCACGCTTAGCCCATAAAGGAGGAAAACAAAATTAGCAACACATCATGTTGGCTCTTATCATAGCACAATCAGCTCAAATTTTAATAACTATTTCTGTGATCATGTCAGTGCTCTTTTTTTTTAGTAATATTGGTACTTCAATATGGAGATGACGATCCCCAACCAACCTTGCATGATCATAGTCGCACAATTCATGCAATAACCCAAGACCAACCTAATTGTGCATAGACTTAATTCAGATCATATAGACCCGACCAGAACACGTGACAGTTGTATAGTAGCTTATGGTATCATATAAAATCTCAAAAAAAATTTACAACTCACTTTATATAAATACAATCTTGTATAACTAATCTAATCTACAAAAAGTATAAACAGTTAATAAATTTGTTACCAAATTTATGTGGAACTAAATATAACAAATTATATTAGATACTCTTCAGTTCAAGAAAAAGTAAACATCAAAGATCAATTTTATATTCTGCTAAAATTAATGGAAATGGGATGTCCATTGCAGCGTAACATCTAGCACAACAGATATCAACTTGACAATGTGTTAACCTAGCTTGGCAACAAATGAGCTAATACTGTAACCATTCTTTTGTTTTTTTCTTACATCAACTTGTCGCAATTTGCAAATGGTAGAAGCTCCAGATGAATTGCTCAGCCGCAAGTTGCATTTCCGACCATAGCCCACAGTAAACATAGTCCCAGAAATTGGTAGGTGTGGATCCTTGATAAAATTTTAAAAAAAAGTCAGATAAGAGTTAAGTGCTTACACTACTAATCCAAACAGAAGCAAAATAGAAAGGAGTGAGTTCATATATGCTGGAAAATTTTGCATTTACCCAATTAACATGTGTGCCTCTCTAATCTCTGACCCCTTGATTTTCCCTTTTTTCGAAAAGAGGGAAAAAAAAAAAAAAAAGGAAAAGAAAGCAATCCTATGTAATCTTCCTTGCTGGCCACGTCTTATTAAATATAAGGGTGAACAGAAAAACAATTAGGGTATATTTTAAAGAGGATTTGAGAGGATGTACATGTATATTGCATTTTTGTAGGAACAGTCCAGGAATTTCATCAAATTTTGAAAAAAGAACAACAACCTGAGAGCATTGTGAGAGAAGCTTGCCCCATGCCTGTGGGGAAGTAGCCTTGGGAAGCCCTTTGTTATTTCTCTTCTTAGGCAATTGCAATGGCTCTGCACTCTTCACCGATGGCTCTGTCTCTACCCTCTCTGTATTTAGCCCAAACAAATCTTATTCATAACTTGGAAAGATTTTTTTAAGTGACAGAAAACAAAAGACAAAAGTACCCAATAACTACTATTTCAAACATGAATTTGCTTAGGACCCCTTGATTTGGAAACAAGTCTGGCAATTCCCTGCAATGTGAACTTCCCACGCTGAGTGAGAGGCGGCTAAGTGCATAAAAAAATAATAATAAATACCCCCATTGTCTCATTACACAAAGTATCACAATATTTCATATACACTTGAAATAAGAAATGCATATATCAGATGAAACCAATAAAATGGAGCAATTAAAAGCACAGATCACTGAGAATTATGATAAACAGACCATTTGATTTCGTCACTGGAGGCTGCTCCTCCACTGGGTCCTGCACTGGCTCAGCAGTCCCAGGCTCTTGTCTCTCTACCTGGATTAAAACCATAAACAAAATTCAACATAAGCCAACAAACACAGAGAACAGAAACCACTGAGCTGACATCACATCCCCTCCAGTACGTACAAAAACCAGACTAACAGGTATCCCCGTGTGCAATCTCAGATAACAAGAGTAGTCTCCTGTTGTGTCCCAACTGGAGAGTGGCACAGGCGCAAGGCAAAAAGGGTCGAGTCAATCAAAAAAAAGCAAAAGAGAAAACCGACGAAACAAATTCCCGTTCGTTCGAGAAGAGACGAGGATCTTGCTCATACCTTGATCCTTTTCGTGCGGCGTCGCGACGGAGAGGTCGTCGCAGGCGCCGCTCCGGCCGCCGCCGCCGCAGCCCCCGACGTCCCTGCGGCCGCTGCTGCCGCCGTACTCCGCCTAGTCTCGACCATCTCTCCTTCCCTCTTCTTCTTCTTCTCCCTTCTTCTTCCTCGCTTTTGTCGCGCTTTCTCTCGAAGGAGAGAATGAGAGATTTCGGATCGGTTGAAAGAGGAGAGGAGAGGAGAGAATGGGTATAGAAAGAGAGAGAAATGAGAGCTGCGAGAGAAAAGGAAAAGGAAAAGAGGGATGAAAGGAGTGATTTCTATATGCGCCGCCTACTGTTTAACGCATCCTCTCCTGTTTAAAATTACTTGAGATTGTCATCAACGGACAGTACCACACATCATTCATTTGTAGGTCCACATGTCATAGAGGAGGTAATAGCGTGGATTCCACGTGCACACGTGGATTATTTTATTGGGATCGGATGTGTCCAGTTTTCTTCGACGGGAGGGAAGCGAACGGTTTTTCAGTATTTCTTGTTGCATTGTTTTTTTTGGTAGAGGAAACTATTGCTTGCTCTTGGAGCATTTGAAAAGTCATGAATTTTTTATTTTTATATTTATAAAATTGTAAAATACGTCGATCGATTAGATTCATGCCTTGTATCGTAGGATTTTTCGCATATAAATACATACATATAAGATATATTCGACTAAGCGTCGTCAAGAAGTGTGTCAAAACTCCTGTCAAAAATCTTCAATTTTTAATATAGGGAGAGGAAACAATTGCTTTGCTTCGTATGTATTTGCAAAATCTTGAATTTTTAAATTATAATATGTGTCAGTTGATTGGATATAACGCGTTGCATTATAAAATTTGTTGTTTATGTAGATGCATATATATAAGATAGATTCGATTAATAGCACTTGCGAAGAGGTGTGTCAGATTCGTGTCAAAAATTTCTACCTTGTATCGTATCACATGGAAGAACTATCAAAAATAAAAAACACTCAGCGGTTACTTTTAATATTTCTCGTTGCATTATTTATTTTGGAGAGAAAACTATTGATTGCTCCTCAAGCATTTGCAAAAGTTTTGAAGTTTTAAATTATAAAATGTGTTAATTGATTGGATATAATGCGTTGCATTGTAGGATATAAAATACAAGCTAGGTTTGATTAATAGCGCTTGTCAAGAGGTATGTCCGTATCACATGGAAGAATTGTCAAAAGTAAAAACGCTTAGCGTTAATTCATAATATTTCACGTAATCACGTTGCATTGTTTCTTTTGAGAGGAAATTGTTGCTTATCCTCGAGTGTTTGCAAAAATATTAAATTTTTTAACTATAAAATATGTTGATTGATACAACGCGTTGCATTGTAGAATTTTTCATAATAAGAGGTGTGTCAAAATTCATGTCAAAAATTTCAACATGGTATCGTAAAGGCGCTATAAAAAAAAATAAGAACACTTGATACTAATTCGATATTTAAGGAACGAATTTAATTGTTGGACCAACCAAAGACCGATAATTTAAACTCAGCGGATCAAACGATGTAATTAGTTCTACATTTGCATGCTATTCCATCTATAGCAACTTTGGCTCCTCTTTAAATCTTTAGTTTAGATTGAAAATGCCTGCAATTTTGAATATTCTACTATCTAATATTCGTGGAGATGCTAAATAGGTTTCAATAATTACTATGATCACGCTCCGAATAATCACCATCTTGTATTAGATGGAATTGTTTAATAAAGATGGAGCTTGTGTCAAAATTAAGTTCTATTATGTTGTACTCACATATCAAAAGTGAGATGAGATTAATTAAGGTCCAACTGAGCTTGGAAATGTAAAGATGTTGATGCATGCATGGTTTCATTGATTTTAATGTAATAATGTATATCAGAATTTATTACCGTATCCGAAATCAACCAACATAAGCAATTTGCCTATATTAGATCTCACTAGTTCAAATTATCTAAGATGATCCCCAATAATGTATATTTATTTCTAATTAAAACCATCTAAATTGAAGTTGGTGATTAGATAAACAAACTATCTGATCATTCTTGTTAACAAGTTAAAACAATCTAGAATTTTCCAACTTAAAAAAATTGAGAATTTATTATGTAAAATAAAAAAAAATTCATACGCCGTACCAACATATTACTCGAATTAATATTTGAGCTTATAGCTAACAATTCTAAATCTACATAGTGAAGCAACGTCATAATGTTAAAACTTATCGTTATTTTATAAATTATAAAATGCGACAATATTCATTGAATTTAAAAATTTTGGATATGACATGAAAAGCAAAGCACTCATCTCTCCTTTTATTATTATTATTACTCTTTTTTTTCTCTTATACTAGAGAATTTTTTTGAGATATTATGGTTAAGTTGTTTGATATATCGCCTTTCTTTCTCTCTTTCTTTCTTCTTTTTTTTTAATACAAAATGGGATCAAGCTACTGGACTTATTTGGATAATTTAAATATTTTCATGGATCTTTCAACCGAGTTTCAAATCCGCGACCTCCACAAGATATGTTGTCCTCTACTGTTAAATTAAAAGTTAGTTCTCGATAGTATTCCAATTTCTTGAGACGAACTAGTGAGCTGTAAAATTGTCTGAGTTATTTACAATACTTGATTTTCCTCTTTTCATTATTGTGAGAACACACATTTTAAACTAATTGCTTGGGTCACTGGTAAATCACTTCTAAATGACATGAAAGTATGTTGTCACTTGGTATGCGATTTTTTCTGTCACAAACACATATATTATAAGAGTATAAACTTGACAAATGACAACAAAGATTGCGTTTACTAAAATCCCGGCTGTATTCTTTCTAAGATCAATTTATTTTGTACTTGATACTCTTTTCATGAGTATGGTGTTAAATTTAAAATATAATGCCACGTAAGCGAAGAATTTTTTGGGGCACCAAGACCGGAAGACAATGACTGGGCGTGTTAAGGTATGATTTAAAATTGTTAAAGAAGACAGAAAGGAAGAAGGAAAGGCAACAGAAAAGGTAGTATCTTTTCTGGTGTGCTTTGTATTTTTGTTTTGCGTGTGTTCTGTACTTCTGTTGTCATTTTTGTTTCTTCCGATTTATCTACTTTTTCTTGGGTTGCATAAGGATAAGAATGAAGAATAATCAAGGGAGAAGCCAGAGTTTAGGTGTTAGCTAGTTTTAGATTATCTTTTTAGCAAATAAAACCATAGTAATTATATGTGGTTATTTAAAAAAAAAAACTACTTCAATAACATTTCAAATGGGTTATGGTTAACCTTGTTGTCAAAATTTATTGAATGCACATTTTAAAATTAAGTATGAACTTTATGTAGGACAACTATTCACTAATCCTACACTACAAACTCTACAATTTTGTTTCTCCTCTTTCCTCAATACAGTAAAATTTGTAAATGCATTGTTAAAATGGATGCTGTTATTTTTCAATTTATCAATTAATTATTAAGACAATATCCTTTTTAAATGAGAAGAAAGAAGCATTACATAAAAGTCAAATGATTAATACAATTAAAAAGAGAAAATATGTGATAAATGGTGCGGCATGATTTAGAAACTTACAGTGTTTGGATATCATGAAGGGAATGGAAAGAAAAGGTAAATCTAGGAAGGAAAGAGATGGGATGGAATGGATCAATGGAATGGAAGATTATTTGCATACTCATGTTTGGATGATTAATAAAAGGAAAGGAATTTTTTTTTCTTTCCCTTCTTGTTTCTTGTTTGGAAGATCCAACGTAACAAAAGTAAAATTCTACGGTTGACTATTATACCCATGACCTCTTCATTTAGATTTTCAAACAAAAAAAAAATGTAAAAAATAAATCTTATTATAATGATAGGATCTAAGATAAATAGAAAATCTTTCTATTCACCGTGGTCCAGCTTTATATAATAGAGTAGAGAGCAGGACCTTTAATAAGAAAAGGTGATCATTGCCTTGATAGATGCAATTATAATGGGACGAAATAGGAAGTTATCACTAGCGAGCTACTTTGGATGATTTTATTTTGACTTGATAATTACAGTGCACAAAGTGATATATGAAATTAGATGTCTATTGTCTGGAACTTATAAAATTCTCAAAAAAAAATTCATCTTTGTTAACTAAATTTATCGAAATATTACTTCAAAAAAGTAAGAATATTAATCAACTTCAAAGCAAAGATAATTTTAATTTTTTTATAGCAATAAGCATCGTATTGAAACGTAAAACTGACAAATAGAAGTTTGAAGTAATTAATGAAAATTTGGAATAAATAATTATTAATTCATCACTAATAGTCAATTTTGTTATTTCATCGTTTTGTATTTTTTTTTAGTAACCACTTTGTTATTGAAAGGGGAACAATTAAAATGGCGAAGCTAAGATTTGGGGGTGCAGTTTTTCAATTGGGAAATTTCCTTCTGGACCTCTTGGCATTAGCAACCTAATTCGTCCCTGTGAAGAAGTTTGGAGATCGCGAGAAGACGAAAGGCTCAAGCACGTGGAGGGCATCAGTGTCTTTAAGCTTAAAAATTTGCGAATTGCCATATGATTTTTCTTTCCCTCTTGTACACCCCAAATCGGGGGTGATGAATTTGTATAGAAAGTAAAATAGAAAGGAGAAATAGTTTCCATTGGTTTAAAATTTTTAATGAATTTGTATAGGAAGTAAAATAGAAAGGAGAAATAGTTTCCATTGGTTTAAAATTTTCCATCCTAAAAATCGCTAACTAAACAGGGTAAATTTCCAAATTTCCTTTCCTTTCTAATTTTTCCCTCTGTTTCCCCTAATCCAAACAGACTGTACTGTAGAAAAGAAAAATTATCAATTTTATAGAGTATATATATTAAGTTTTTATTCTTTTACTCGTTGCTAATTTTTGAAATGAAATATCTTGTTTTTGGCAGTCATAATTACATTTCAAAAATGAACTTGTACATCCGGCCATCGTTCTATTCTTTCTTTGTTTCTAATAAGACATTCCGATATTTTTTTTTTCTCGTAATAAACTGACGCTAAAAAAATTTTCTTCTTTCTTTCTCCTTTTTTCACATTTTGTTGATTTTTTTATCTAGGAAGGACAATAGAATAAAATTGTGGAGCTAATTCAATAGAGATAACACAATACCTTATCTGCAATATTTCAAGCACTGTAGACCTCAAACAAATGCACTTACCTTTACAATCTGAATTTGGAAAAGCACAAGGCACAAACCAAACCTGCCTAATTATCAATTGATAATTACTACAAATCTATCAGCAGTTGTCAATTGTATGCGCTGTTCACATCTGGAGATTTCAACCATAACTACTATAATTAATTCGGTACATGAATTAATAATTTAATATTTCAGAAACAACAATATTTTACAAAATTAAATTAAAAATAAAACAGCAAGCTAGACGTAGGTATCAATGAAAACTAGAGATGACATGGACGTTTGCAATTGGATCCTAAGTCCCTAATAAAAATTATTATTTTATTTTCCTAACACAGTTCAAGTTTACAAATGTAGGTGAATGGAAAATTATTATAGGTGATAAACACACGTTGCAATTTTTGAACCGTACCCTGCCGACTTGCGCAATGATTGGGATTGAGACGTTGACACGAGAGAGAGTACTTCTCCAGGTTCCAGTGTTTCTTAATTAATATTTAACTTATTTAATTTTTGTTCTAGCGTAGGTCACCTCCACTCCATTTTTTGGTGACAGAACTTCTCCAGTCACCGAACAAGAAATTACAACAGCGACGCACGGCTTCTCTCCAGTCTCCGGTCTTTGAAAGTCCATTTCCGTTTAAAAGAACCGTTTGAATTTATCCGTCATCTCAGTCATAAATCATAATGAGGTCATTGAGGTGTACGATGCAAACTAGCAACCGTACGGAAAGTTACCGATGAGAAAATTTTGCATATACGTTCTATTTTAAAAATAAAAATAATTATTATTTTAATAAAATTTTTCATATTTTTCGTGCTCTCTTTTCAAACACAGTGCGCACAATTAATCCAGTAATAATTTTTTTTTTCTATTTTGATGAGTGCACAACCAATTCAACAAAAAATTTCTTTTTTTTAAAAGTGAAAAACTATAATATTTGATATAATATATTTGTATTTAATTGTCATAGTTTTCTAACTAAAGTATAATTTTTTTAAATTACGATCAAGTTGAGTTTGAGTTGAAAATTTAAACGAGTTCCTTCAAACTTGGACCGTGCTGGAGCTCTGCATAAATTCAATCATTAGTACTTTTTACATTTATTTCAGTTATCTTGGATAATAAATTGATATTATTTTATAGATTATATTTTTTGACTTACTGATTTTTTTGTTAATTTTATGATAAAATTTGACAATTGTTGCCATTTGTTTCTAAAACAAACATAATATGTTATATTAAATACTAGTAGATACAAATCGAATTACACAATTACTAACAAATTATTTAAATTTGAGTTCAAGCAAGTTAACAGAAAAAAATTTACGGCATACGTTCAATTTATACTAACTGTCTTGAATGTTAAGAAGTCTAAGTTTTCAAATTTTTATGCTAATTAACCATTTAATTAACAATCCAAACGACATAGACCTCGATGGATCTAGTCCAAGCATTCACACACAAGAGATTGAAAATAGGAAGGCTACCTCTCTTTGTATCGCAACAAAAAGGCTCGAATCCGTCGATGTCGAGGTTGCACGCACCACCAAGTCGCCGGCGGCCTCGAGTCCACCAAGAGCTTAATCACAATCTCAATAATTGTGCTAGCAACGAGAGATTGAGTCTAAACCCTTCATTCCTTTGCGAATTAATTCCTTTAATTAATTGTGGAAGAGGAAGACTCAACACATGAGCAAAAGAGGGAGAGGAGGTGGTGGTGACGCCGGCCAAAGAGGGAGAGGAGAGGTGGTGGCGGCGGCTACAAGAGAGGAGAGAGAAAATAGCTAGGGTTTGAGCCTCCAAGAGGGGTCTTATATAGAGCTCCAACCCTAGACCATAGTTCTCCAAAATTACACAAATTGCCACTCCTACCTACCTCCTTGGCTTGCCATAATAAAGGCCTATATGGGCCACCTAACCTCATTTGTTGGATCTCTAATTACTTTAATTAGAGCCTTTTTTATTGCTCTTTAATTGGGCTATTCATTTCTTATTAAACGGCGATCCAATTAATTAATATAACCATATTATATTAAATGTGTTGAACCAAAAAAAATTATTAACCAATTAATAATTATATAGGGTTTAGATAATGCATTAATTTATTTTTATATGATCTATTTGACTTAATTAATTATAACGGTTCGCAACGGTATATAATTAATTAATCAACCTATCATATTTCCACAATACACATTATTGTGAATAAATAAATAATGCACCGTTTGATTATAACTCTATTTGTGTGACCCTTTGAGGATTTATGCTACGTTGGCCATGAAATTAAATCGCTATTTAATTCCAATAATCATAAGCGGTATCTAGCAACACGTTATGATTCCCAATTCGCATAAATAGTGTACAGCTACAATATCTCAATCATTCATAAGAAATAAAAGTATTTCCTTGTCTGATTCTTATGTCACATGATATCATCGTATAATCCAAGATAGGAATGTGTCATTCTTGCAGATTATACGTTTCTTGATCTAAAGATGACTGTATCAGTTGCTAGCAAACAATCCATCTCCATCAAGGGGCCCAAACAGATATCATCGCTTACTAAATAAATTAATGAGGGACATACGGTTTTCTTGATGAACAACTTTTTCTCGCACAATTCAAGAGAACATAAATAAAGTCCGTATAGCAGTCCTTATCAGGAATCAATGGTAGACGATATTTATTGAGCATATCCTCATGTGGAAAAGTTGAACCATCTCAAACTTAGAATCAAACTCAAATGAAATAAATAATGACACATAACACAATTCATATATTTATTTCATTGGGTCGTGTCCTGTACTATGTTCCATAACATATACATATGCAATTAAGTTGGCAACTCCTTACCTATGATTTGTAGAACTTAATCATCACTTAACTTGCATACTAATCTTATCCGATAATTAATATTCCTTGTTAATTATCAAGATTACGGACCTTTTAGATTTATATTGTCATTTAATTATAAATGAACTACAGAGATCTACAATTCAGATCCTCAACCTGAATGATCTGTCAATAAATAAATCAAGGAATAAATGATCAAATATCATCAATAACATAAACCATAGAAGTGGCCATATAATGATTGGCTCCTAGGACATAACTCTAACATTGAAAACTAATACGTTCAAATTTTACGGCATACGTTCAAATTATATTTGATATAATTTTACGACAGGAAAATAATACTAACTGTCCTGAAAACTATGACAATTAAATACAAAATTTGGACAATTAGTATACAAAACTAAGACAATTAGTATATAAAACTAAGACAATTAATATTTTACCCGAACAATAATACTAATTGTCTTGATACTAGGACAACTAAATAGAAAACATGGACAATTAGTATACAAAATTATGACAATTAGCATTTTTACCCACAATAGTGCTAACTATATTGAAAAATAATACTAACTGTTCTGAAACTAGGACAATTAACATACAAAACTAGAACAATTAGCATATAGAACTAGGACAATTAGTGTATAAAAAATAATAATTGTCATAATTATGAGGTGAAGGGAAGGAGAGAAGCATAGGTGCCAGGATGATATGCTCTGGATGATAGGGTGGATAATAAGGATGAGATTCCAGAAATGAAAAGGATGAAGAAAGAGAGAAAACACGCTAGAGAAGTATTTCAGAAATGAAAAGAGAGAAAACACGTCGATATAAGGGATGATAGGATGAGAAATTTTGAGGATAATCGTTATCAGGCCCGTATAGAAAATCACTCACTAATTAAACAACTAATATTTGAGAAGACGTGCCATGAGGGGGTGAGATGAACATCAAATCATCAATAATATGGTTCGATGGATGCCAAACTGTCTAATTAGTAGGTTTAGGTACTTTACAAAATCTTTATCTATTAACTATGTTAAACAGTAAACTAAACCAACTTGTTAATCGTACAGTGGTCCTTTTGTTTTTTATATAATTTTTTTTTTTTGTTTTCTTTCTTTAAAAAAAATACACGCGGACTCTATCGGCTTTCTTGATCCGTTTGGACGAAGAACCGAAATAAGGAGAATGGTAATATCAATTCATCTTTTTATTGTCAAATGCAAGCTGAAAAATAGTAGACAAATCTACAATAACAATTGTTCTTCACATATCCAAATATTCCTTTGCAGTTTCCCAATTTATTTATCGCCTGATACATGCGGACTAAATTATATGCAGTGAAAACTTATAAAACTGTTTAAGCTTAGAAAAGATGTAAAATAGTACTATAATTACCCAAAAAGATCCCATATAAGCGCCATAAATTGAGGAAAAATGAGGAAAATTGAACATAATACCTCAAATAGTTCATGTGATCACAACATGGCCAACTCATGCTACTATTTGAGACGCTCTCCATTGAGTAAGCAAAGAGAGCTTCCAAACTTCACAGACCAGCCATCTACATAAAAAGTGACAAAGGAACGAACACAAATCTTACTTAAGTTTCAAAGTTTTTTAGTTGGATCCGTAGTGCTTTTATGGTTCAAAGTTCAAGTGGATTCAGTTGGGTTTCCTGTACTAAATTTAACATGGCATTTCGTACAGCAACTTGCAAGAAAAAATAATGCCTTTGAGAACTATTATTATTGCCACCTAAGGAAAAGCTTCAAAACAGTGCTCGTGGCATTAGGGGCCGTTTGGATCGCTTAGGAATTTGAGGAATAGCCTATTCCTAGGCGGAAAATATTGAAAAGTGTGTAACTTTGTGAAGAGTTTGAATGGTTAGGAATAAATTTCCGTCTAGGAATAGGCTATTCCTCAAATTCCTAAGCGATCCAAACGGCCCCTTAAGGTTTTCTACCTACTACTGGTTTCTTATTAAAGCTTGAATCCTAAACTTCTTAGAATATAATAAATTTTTACACTGACAGAGGCAGGCGAGAGGAAGTGAAGTCAACCAATCTCACATCCAAAGAGTGCTTATATTTAATTTGATTTTTTTTCTCCCCCAAGTAAAAGCAACTGAGTTATATATCCAGAGAGACGCACACTAACAAAAAAATTATTTGAATGTCATGATACTGACACAACGCTTGTCAAAATAGCGAACTTTGATATTGGATTTCATGATTATTAAAATTTGGGTTGTGAATATATCGGAGAAAAACAAAATTTAATTTTCTGAGTCAGATTAATTGCACAAAATTTAATTTTTTGGTGATCTTCTTGGGTTTCATTTCTAGCATACCCCACTTGTTTGGGACAAAAGACTAAAAGACTTAGTTCTTCTTGTAAATTAATTGCCCAAACGAAGTCAATATAGCAAAGACAACCAATCATTGTTGCGTGTAATTGTTGGGTTAGTCTCGTGATATCAATCCAACGCGTTGTTGTTTCATTCAACCTTACAAAGATGAATTCATGCTTCAAGCATACATCAGATAAAGATGGATCAATTTATATGACAAGTGCCCATTGTTTGAATCATGCTACACACGTATCAGCACCAGAGGAGCAAGAGAAGATCCAACTTTGGGAAACAAAATGGATAACTCTGTCAGTGAGTGTTGAATTGTCCCCTAAATCCTCAAAAGGGTGTTTAAAGGTACAATCATGGTATCTAAAGCCACATGCCTAATGGGCTTTAGAGAAGGTTTACATCGCCTCCATTTATAAGCCCAACAGGACAAACAAGTAAAGTCTATCTATTACTCATGTTATATATAAAAGTGTGAACCAACTAACAAAAACAATGAGAGAAGGAATCGCAGAAGTGGCACGAAATCATCATGAGATCCTTCAACAATTCAAAAGTTTAATTACTTCTTAAATATGCAATAAGCAACCTAAAACAATTGAAAAATAACAAAGAAGTATAAATGAAAGAAAGGAATATCCTATCTCCATAAACTCAATCTTCTCGGGTTCTAGTGATCCCCGCCCGTATGTCCCATTCGTCAAGAGAAGGTACATCAGCCATTAATTTGTCCTTTCTGGTTGGCATCTAAAATATCAGACATAAAAAACCATAATTACAAAAAGGTCTCATATTAACTGAAAGTTTCACCTTTTAAGGGTCTCTGTTATATGATAATACCTTGTCTACTAAGCCAAACTCCTTTGCCTCATTAAAGTCCATGTAGAAAGGACCTCGCATCAATTTCTCTACTTTCTCAAATGACTGAAACATGACAGAACAAAATTCATGCATAACTGAACCGTTTTAAATTCATGATAGCTGTAGTCTGTAGACATGAAAGTTCTCTAATGCTTTAAAAAAATAATACTAACATTTCCAGTGTGCTCCCCTATAAGTTCTGCAAACTTATTTCTTTGGATCAAAGCCTGCATTAGGAAACAACAGTAGTGGTTTTAAATTGCATTATCAGTTTCAAGGACAAACATTCATAAGAGCTCTATAATTAAGGAATTGCAGAAAGCCCTCTCTTTGTATGGAAAATACCCCTGCTGAGTTCGCACATCAACAAGTCAATGCCAAGCTTTTTCAACACTGTAATGCAGAGGTCTTTGCCAATTTGCCAAATAAGAAGTTTATTTTTTTTTTAAGAAAAACCCCAACCAATATAGACATAAAACTTAAAAAATGTAAAGACCTCTCTAGTGCGGATAACTAAATCACTTGTCGACATCTCACCATATGATGGCATGCGTGGCTGTTGAATCAAAGCTGAGAGAATATTATAGTAGTAACTTTTAGTTATCAGCCAAAAAAAAAAAAAAATTAGCAAATACAGAAACAGCAACAAGCTAATAAAAAACGATTTCAGCTGAAAGATGTTGGTCTTTGTTCTCACCTCTGGCACGAGGAAACATGTACCGTTTTCCCTTAGTTCCTGCTGCGAGAAGAAGACTTGCATGGCCAGCTGCCGTACCAACTAGCACAGTGTGTACCTACATAAAATTAATTACATATTAACAATTAAAGAATAACTAGTTATATGAAGATAACTCACATAGTTATTTGTCTAGTATAAAGCCACTAGTAAGTTAATATAATGAATATATGAAAATAACTCAAAAAGAAATCAACCCCTTGTAGTTTCATAATGAATAGCATCATATAGTATTGATATTGTAATGTTCTACCCTGATGCACTGAATGGTAAAGTTAGGAACTAAATAATAAGCCCCAGCACCACATGCGTAAGAACATATCTCGCTATGTATTCAAACACAAAGAGTACCATAAGTCTGCGACTATACGCACCAGCACCAGTATGAACTGGTTAGTCCACTAGTCCAGTATAAAAACTTACCTCATTTTTCAAACACATCATGGTGTCATAAACTGCAAAACCTTCAGTCTCTAGGGCGACCTGGAATGCCACAAATTATTAGAGCATCAGATTGAGGAAACTAAAATCTGTAATTAAGAAAATAAGAGAATTACTTACAGGTTCACCATTATCTCCAGCCGTACCAGTTGAATTGATGTACAAGTAAATTGGTTCATGTGGGTTCATCCCTTGAAGGTACAGAAGTTCTGCTATAATCAGTTCAGAGACAACTGGCACTAACTGTGAGGCAGGGAGGGAGGAAGGGAGGGAGGGGGGGGGGGGGGGGGGGGGAGAGAGAGAGAGAGAGAGAGAGATTAAGCTTTAAGAAAATCAATCAAATCACTCTAGCGTGTATCAGTATAATTACAAAATCAAGCAGTTCCCACTAGATAACTGGTGTTGTACTACTGATGTTTGGCATACAGGATCAAGACTGGTACAAGTACCTACTGGTTCTAATTCTTCATGGATAGTTTTTAAATTTTTGTAGGCGTAGGAAGCATTTGGATTACGTATCAAATTGGCCAGATGCAGTACTGGTATGTACCAGCATCAAACCAATTGAATCATTGGAAAATCAGCAACATTAAGCATGAATTCAATTGCAACAAAATTCTGTTCAAATAAAGCAACAGACATCCTAAACACTCTACTCTCTCTTTCTCTCTCTCTCTCTCTTACCGGTAAGCAAAGGTAAACTATACGGGCATAAAGAAGCTTGGATTCGAGATCAGGCGGGGGCTCTGTTAGTAGCCGAGTTTCGTCGATTTGAGCAGGAGGTGTTTTCACCTAAAAAAAAAAATATTTACCAGTTAAATTTATATGCCCTGCAAAACATGAAATATATCACATATACAGTCTTAGAGAATGAGCTAAATAAGAGCAGTAATTTTCCTATTGGCTTGGTGTCTGAAACCCTGGATGTTATTAAAAAATAAAAAATAAAAATAAATGGTTTTTCTCAGTCCAGTTTACAAACCTAATGGTTTATAACTGATAAGGTACATTAATTTACCTCAAGTGATTCCCTTGGGCGACTAGGAGCGAAGCTAGAGCTGGCCACTACGTCAAGAGAAGGCAAAAAGTCGGGACCTTTCCGCAATTTCGGCCAGAAGTCGAACGAATCGGCTGCGTTGAGACCTGATACAAATGGGTCGTTGAAGTCGATTGGAGGCATGGGAAATCGCGGGTTTGACGCCGCTAACGAGCTCCGAGGTCGTCTCTTTGGAAGAGGATGAAGAGAAGAGGAGAAGGAAGGCGATGGGGAAGGAGACATGGAGACGGGAGGCCGAGGCGACAGGTGGCGAAGGGTTAGAGCTGAGCCAGTCGCCATGGCTGGTTGGTTAATTGGTTTCACAGTAGAGAGTAGACCAACGCAGTGTTAGAGTGGTGCCTTTTATGCTTTTCTCGAATGGGTTTACAATTACTCCTGAGAGGTTAGAAGAGATGAGATGTTTTCCATTATAGTCCTTGGTAAACTTGATTATTTTTTATAGCTAGATTAGTTAGTCTCAATCAAACACCACACCAGTTTATAGCTAGATTCTGTGTGATATTGATCGAGAGCATAATTCTCCTAGTTTGTGTGAAGATTTAGCTCTTGTGTGGATTAGGCCGATCCACCCCGAGGTTGTCATTCTGACAAGGTGATTCGGTTCGAAATTGTAGTCCCGTTCGTTATGGAATAGAACAGAGCGCACCATTTTCATGATTGTGAAACTTCTGAAGACTACAACTAAGGTTAGCAATTCCTAGCGGACCGCAACTCCGTAATCAAGTTTGCGTGCTCTTTTCTCTTGGTTAATTACTTATATTATTGTTTGCTTGTGTGAATTGTTAATTTTCACAAAATTGTCCAAACCGGTATAAAACTTGGAATTGTGTCTATTCACTCCCTCTAAGCCTTACTTAGGACAACAATGTTGTTTGACGAACGATATAATTTAGCATCTTTCATTGATGATGGGAATATATTATAACTTGTAGAGCATGAAGATAAATTACTTTTTTAATGACAGTTAAAACTGTAATGTTAATGTATAGTTAATAGATTCCAACATTTTTTGTTTTAGGACATCTATAAATGCTGTTAAGAAAAGGTCAAATAACTTAGCTATGCAATGTCAAGTTTTAAAATGATGTAATAAAACGTTTGAGCAATTGGCTTTAACCCTTTACGTGGTAACTTTTTTTTTTTATTTTTTATCCTGAGCTCACTAATCTTTGCTTTTGCAAAATATTTGTCAGTGAACTTTATTTTATTTTATTTTATTTTATTTCTAGCTACCACAATTTGAGATGTTTCAATTAGGTCACTCCATTCAAATAAAACTAACGGTGTGATAAATGATGATATGTCGTTGATCTAAACAAACCTTTTATGCAAAAGTGGACAACTTTTTGATAATATCAATTGGCATGAACATGACGTTTAGTGATTTTTATGGTGTTCTTTTTCCGAATGATATCAGGCAGTGGATACCAGATTACATTTGCATTTTTATTAGTTTTTGTTGGAAAAAAGTTAAGAAAATTATTTGATCAGAACAAAATATAATTCAATGCTTTAAAAGTAACTAAACAAACTTTTGTGACATATGAAAAGAGGTAAAGTACATGACCTCAAGAAATTTCCCTTTTTTCTGCAACCAACATTGTGCCAAAATACTTAATTGTATTTCGTAATCTAATTGATAATATTTTGCTTTCTCAAATATCATATATTCCGAGGATCAAATGGCAAATATAAGGCCGAAATCTGTGATCGGTTCTTTGCAGGCCTTCATAAAATTACATCTTAATAGAAATTCGGCCTAGTACGGCCCATATAACTGGTTTCACATTCATTTTTTCCAAAGATCCACATGACAGTTCTGATTTCTAATCGGCTGCTACACCAGATAAATAATTCTCCAACAAGTTGGGATATTTGATTTTTGTCAAAGACAATAATTCTCCAAGAAGTTGGGATACTCGATCTTGCCAATGTTCAGCTTAGTTACAGCAATAAGTTCACCATGGTTTGTCTCTCTGACATATGATTAACAATATAGGAAATCAGCACTACTATACAGATACAACATGGCACAATGAAATCATACTGACACCAAACTTAGTTGTGACAAAAAAAAAAAAAAAAAAAGAAGCTAAATTAAGTTGTTGAAATGGACGACTAAATTTGTAGACAGGCTTTCTTTTTATTTAGACACATGTGAATTTTGGAACTTACAAATTATCTTATTATTCTTTGCATGCCGTTAAAAGTTGTACGTATCACTCTTGTTCATAAAATTACTAAATGATTTTTTTAATATGCATGAAACTTTATATATTGCCTATATAAATGGCTATAAAAAGAAAATTCTACAATTTTGATATATATTGGGATGAATTTCATTATTGATGATCGCAATTGTTCAACAAGTTTTTTTTCGAAGGCTGGACGGCCAGAGGCCAACCGCAATTTAAGCTATTTAAGCTACAATAACGACAACAATAATTATTGGTATTATTGTTGTTCTTGTTGTTATTGCTGATGCAGCATTGCGTCCATAGAAAAGATTACTTCACAAGTTCACATTAATTAGCACAAGTTTAAAGAGAAAGAAAATATAAACAACAAATGCAATAGATTTAAATTGAAAAAGGGTAACCTAAATAAGGAAGCGAGGCTCTCTGTCTTATTACTTGCAACGGAACGGACTCCTGATTATTATCTCTGCTAATATATTGGGAAATATACCTCTAATGGTTTTTAAAAGAAGTTGGTTTCATTTATTATTTCCAATTTGTTTACAGGAATAAAAAAAAATCCGCCCCTTCTTTACTTCTTTTTAATACGTTATTAATTATCTAAACAATTTTCAAGTCACGTCATCTTTTTTATAAGAAAAATATTTTCTCCTGAACTTGATAGAAGAGACATAAGTCAGATCAAAACCAATGGTCGAGATTGTAACACCCCACCGACATCGATCATATTTTGATCATTGTTGACTGAGTTGACTAGAATTTTGACCATTGACCAAATTGATCAACTTTGACTGTGATAAAACTTCCTTGAGCTGAACCGTATGCACCGAATAAAAAAATTAGGATGACACCTCCTGCTTAATTCATGTGAATCTCTCTTGACACTTGCCTCTCCATGAGTACCACGTGTCACCTCTCAATTTTATCATGCTCATTTCTTTTGCCACATGTTACTTTGAATAGCATCTTAATTCCTATATAAACCATTCTATATTGAGTCCTGTTGAATCCGACCCATGCTTAGGTACCATTTCCATTTAAAAAGGAAATTCAAAATTATAAATTTTGCTTTGAGATATCGAGTGATTAATTTGATTTGTCGGCCAATTGGAATTTGAATTCTACGTCGCAGTTATAGTCATTTCGATTTGCTTGTGCTCTTGGATTGCTCAATCAGGTAATCAGACTTCTCTATAATTAGCTTCGTATTGTTTGATTCGATTATCGCTTGGCTTTGCTTGCATGTGTTTGCTCGTATGTGATATGTTTTGGGGATATCGGATTTAGAATCTGGATTCTGGATTCTGGATTTGTTTATGTATGTGGATTTGCGCCCTGATCCCTGTGACTAGGGAGGGGTTGGTTCTGATTCCTGTGACTAGGGAGGAACTTTATGTTATGATTATGATATAATATGATTAATCTAGATCCGATTATCGCCGTGAAATGTATGATTTGTTATGTGGATTAATCTAGTCATGTTTAATTTGCTTTATCAACTAATATAGAGAAGCTGCGTCGTTAAATAATCGGTTATTGAGCTTTGTAGCTGACATCCGTTTGTTTTTTTGTGTTTGCGACGTAGGTTGACGGACCGTCGGATGGATGCGTCCCACCGTCACGTTCCGTGTGTCGGCGCGGGGTGTGACAAAGATTTTTTCTGGATATCTCTGGATAAATAAAAAATGATCCTTTTTGTATAGATATAGAGCTATCTAATAAGTCAATAAATTTTTACAATCGTCAAAACAAAAAATAACTAAACTTTTTTATTTGTCCCTCTATTTAAAATTGATTTAAGAAACAATGGAAATCCTTAAAGTAACTTGTTTTCTCAACATTGTTGCTTTAATGGAAATTTACCACAATATTTTATTATATTTGTCATAGTTTGTCTATCTCAAACTTAGGGATAGAATAACTATTAATGGGTCCTAGTGGATTCCAAAAAAACCACTACCTCTCCTCAGATCCTTGGTACTACGAAAACAGTAATGTTTTGACTAGTGATAGTGGGCTAGATCCTGTATTTTATAACATCTTCGTTTTTATAAAATTAGCCTACGAGCTTTCACTCAAAAAAAAAAACAAAAACTTTCCGCGAGTCCCGTTAGTCATTGGAGTATAGTAGTACAACTATCAAAAGGGAAAAAGAAATATTTGTAGGACATTCTTCTCTCAATTTTGTCTCTAATTTTTTTCTGTTTAATTATTGCTATTTTTCCTCTGCTGCTTGTCATTGTCTTAACTCCTACGCAAAGGAGTGCTTTTGTCACATTATATGAGGTTTCGGGCGATCAATACAAATTATACAATGGTCGAAACCACAGATTTCTAAAGATGAAAACAAAAAGGTTGATGATTTGATGTGACATGGATAAACATTTAGTCTCAATCATACCATTCCCAGAGTAGAAAACCTTGAACTGCGATCAAATCGTTGAACCACCAACTATTTTAACTTGTCCTAGGCGTTCAACAGCCCGATAGATACAACTCTTATCCCGTGAAGTCATTGAATTTGACGAACACAAACTAGATAAAAGGAGACGCATTTATGACATAAAACACCTTCAATACTTCTTCTACCTTAATTGGTGTAGAAACCCTTTTGGGAGATTCCAATATCCAAAATTAGAACCGCACAAACAAAATTCTAATATAACCCATCCAATATATCTAATCCAACATGTTTCATATCGGATCTCCTTGTGATTGAACTGGGTTTGGGTGCTGATTAGATTTTAGATTTGACCTATTCATCTGTTGGATTGCAGTTGTACATATGACAGATGATATCGCCTTAACACCAAGCTCAAAATTTAACCTCTCAAATAACCACTCATGATACCTCAAACCTGATGAGTGATGACCAGTTTAGTTGTAAAAGAAGTTATTATCAATAGAGCGTCTAAAGTGCTAACTGTACACAAGCTAACTGAACCCAAACAAGAGCTGGCACATAAATACAGCTTTCATTGGCAAATGCTTATCTTATTTACAAGCCAGAAACGAACAAAATCAAGGCATGAGAATCCACATTAGTTCACCTAAACCACCATCACAGAGTCTAGTTTTACCCATAAAAAAGTACGAAAACAAGAACACAAAACATTCAGGAACTTGTACTAAGATAAGCTGTAAAGTCCCATTTTCATAACATTCTTCAAAGTTCTTAATCTGACCGGTCAACAACCTCAGTCAGATCCTGCTTCAGCCACATCCTCAGGTTGAAGCTGTTTGAGACGCTTCAACCTCCTCCTCACCAGATGCAGCCTCAGGCTTGGTCACATCCACAATATCTCTCTCCGTACTGTTGCTGCTAAACACCTTGGCGATTTTCTCAATTGGTATCTCCGGCAAGTACTGCACAACTGCAATGCCACGCGCACCTGCTGACTCCACAGCATGGTTGTACTTGTCAGCCCAGTGAGCAGCAGTGGGGATCACCAAGTGTGCAGCCTGTTAGAAGAAAATGTACCACATCGAAAAATGAATTAGACTAGCTAATTTCTACGGTGATATTTATAGAGGATTTGCCTATGCAATTTTTTACTGTATTAGCAAGGGCTGTAGTTTCAAAACTTGTTTATAATTTCATGACAATCAGTAGCTCATCGAGCAGATTTTTCATTTATAAATAGATACACACTCATCTCTAAGGGAAAAAATCAGTACCTGAGGGAAGAGGGGCAAACAATTGAGGTACTGCCAGGTGGCAACAGCATATTGCTCAGCAATTGGCTCGTACTCCTTGTACAGTTCAACCACAGACGGCTTGTAGCGGTCAACTCCAGCCTTACATGCGGCAGATAGGCCTGAGTTGCGTGCATTACTTAAGAATTCACATAGTGCCGCAGTTGTGACCTGCAATACTGTGTAGACATGGGATGTGACAGTCTTAATTGTGGGCGGCACATGTTGTTCCGCAACTCCCAGGACAGAATCAACCTGTCACACAATCAGAAATCTCAATTTTGTTTACCGACCGTTGCACCACAGAATAAGCAACCCAGAATTATTTTTCAATGCTATGGTTTTAAAATTTAGCAGCTTGGTTCCATCTTGGAAAAAAAATTTGTAACGTGACTAAATAACAAATATTAGATTATTTGCATCTTTAAATATATGAAACATATATCAAAATGATCTAAGCAAGTCAAGTTTCCTTGTTTGACTTGATAACACAATGTCAAACACAGTGCAATATGAACCCCCTTGAGGAATTAAATTACTCGAGTTGGACAAATTTCTAAGGGGAATGTCAAAACAAGCAGGCCCAATAATGACATGGTTCTTCTAGAAATGCAGTAATGAAGAAAATAATAAACAGTCTAATAAAGCAAGGTCTCGAGTCCTAAGTGCTATAAAGATAACAATTCAGTATTAGAAAACCAAGAGCCAAATGAAAAACAAGTAAACTAACATGAGATTTGTCTAAGGACTGTATTCTGTGTCCTCTAGAAGAATTGCCGGCTTAGTTCACATAAATTATAATTTTTCAATTTTTTATATCAAGAAAACAAAAGAATTTATCTTTGTATTACTAAAATAAAGGTGGTCAAAGCTTAAACAGCAATGAAGTACCCCCCACTGTTTGTACAGAGCATAGCATTCCATAGATAAATAAAGTCTAAAGCTGCTGCCACATAAGTTGTGTGTCTGTGTCTAGGTAATCCAGAAGTAGGTTACCGCCCAGGTTTAGGTACACCAAAACTCAATAAAGATTGTACAGGATGTTGTTTCTTGTTATAATACAGTATTTAAAGTACTCATTATTTTAACAAAACATAAAAAAAAAACACAAGAAAAAGAATCATATTCTAGAAAGTTCAAAGGACTATCAAAAAAAAAAAAAAGGACTATCGGCGCATGGTAGCAAACTTTGCTACTCTGCGCCAGGACCCAGTCCAACAAGCTACGGTGCATCGATAAAAGAACTGATGACCCCACGCACGAATGGATGCTTGGCTGCCTTGGCAGCGACCTGATCACGTGAGACGGTGAGAGAAACACTATACCCCACACTATCATGCGCTAACGGCGCTAAGATGCGCTAAGAGATAGAGAAAGGTGTACGAACCTTGCTATCAGCCAAGCAAAGGAGATCAAAGGGGAGGTCGTGGAAGCGCTTGTAGACCGGGTCCACGATGGACTTGACTGAGCCTTCCACTGACTCGACCCCACCCTTCAGTGGCCCAGATTTCTCCTTAGCCAGCTCGTATAGGCTCGCTATGCACAGTATGGCCTGAACCACCAACACATGGATGAAATCGAGATACTTCAGCTCCTGTTTCTTCTACATAAAAGATAAAAAAGGGTAAAATAAGTAAATAGATCGTTTCAACTTCAAGAAGGTCGTGCTTTGAAAGAGTCGAATGGAGATGTATTCAGATGGAAAGAAGCATGTAATTGATTTCAAAGAAATAGAAAAAGAACACTAAATCTGTTTTTTTTTTTATGATTTATACAAGATCAGAGGTCTTAAACCAAGAGAAATCTTGTTTTTCGATCTCCTTTCGCCTCAATCGCAACTAGTAACCGAATCGAGGATAAGTGGATTAACAAATCGAGATTAGTAAACAAGAACAGAGAAAACGATCCATACCGTAACGAAAGTCGCTTCAGCCATCCCTGAGGAAACTTCTCGGATTGAGATTTGAAATCGAGAAATAGGAGTTAAATAAACCTTGAAAAGGGAAAGGAGGAGGAGAAAGGAAGGAATGAAAGGGAAAAATCTAGAAGAGGGGATCACTTGTCAGATGGGAAAATTAGAATGAGAGAGAGAGAAGACGAGTCACTCCCTTTTATAGACGAATCACATCGCTCGCTCTACCGTAGCCTCTCGGTTCGGGAACCCGATATAATTAGGATTTCATGCGACGATTTCCTGTAGAAATTTGTGAGTCACGTTTAACTTAGCGCCTATTAATAGGTGCTATTAGCTTTAAATTTTAATTTTTGAGATTAAACTGAACAACCCAAACTGTTTAATTTAATCTGCAAATTAAAAGAAACATTGAAGTACTTGATATATAAATACTATAATTTATATAACTTATATATATTTTTTTAAATGGGGAGAAACATTATTGAAATGGATTGGATATTGATCTCATTCTCTCGAAGGATTTTTTTCTTTTTCCATTTGCATATCCTGCAAATTTTTAAATCAGGGCTAATAAAATAAGGAAAATAGTTACTTTATAAATTTAAAATTGTGTAAATGTTCTTTAATAATATCAGATAAGAATTAAAAATTTTAAAAATGTGTATTGTTTGACGATATATCGAAGATTGTTAATCATAGACCATTGAACAAAAAAATCAAATCACTTGATGAATAGTGAAATATATACAAAAAGTTAATAATACTTACAAACACCACATAATTATGCTTATAATGAGAATTTCAAAATTTAGCTGTTATAGTAGTCCAATGGTGAGTACTGAGTAATCTTCTCCCTTGCTCTATCCATAACAAAATATGGCTTTTCAAAAAAAATATTTGGATAAATTCAATACTACATTTTATGTTGTACCCAAGGTTACGAGTTCTTTTGCAGTTGTGGCTAGAAAATTACATACACAAACACATCAAAACAATACGAGAGAAAAAAAAAAGAAACTATTTATAAAATATCATGTCAAGCAGTGTGATTTGTGGAAAAAAAAAAAAATGCCACGCTATGATTTGAGCAATAAATATTTATACCTGCAAAAGGTTATTCATATTTTTGCTAATTATAGGTTTGCATAGGCTAATTCAGTATAAACTCATAAATTATTTTTAGGAAAATTAGCTCATAAATTTTTCTTTCTGTTTGATTGGAATGTTTTTGTTTGTTTAATTCGACAGATGTCATCAGTATCTATAGCCACATGTTGCATTTTATTTTGTCAAAACAATTGCCACAAATTTTCTTCTTATTTAATTAATGCCGATATTGTATTTTTATTTCCCAAAGTACAATACAAATTAGATAGATTTTACCCGGCAAATCGAGAAGTTTCGTGGGAAATACGTCGTCGATTACACCGCGGCTTCAATAAATCCAGTTGGATATTTTCTTATACGCGAATCCAGTGCGAAAGAAAGGCCTCATGGGCGAAGGCTCTCGAACAACGGAATTGATAGCAGTAACGGATGCCACGTGGCAGAGGAAACAGTACGACTCTCTAGGCGTCCTATTATCTGGTCCCAAAACGAAATTATTCCTTAAACGAGGTGCAAAACTGCAGATTATTACACAATAACGCAGATTCTTTATGCGGAGCAGGTGCCAGATGTGCTCTTACACCTGATTATTTGTAATTAGTGGCTAGCTATCATTCTCCGACTTCTGTGGGGACAAGGCGACAACATTCTTAGCTTAATGTTTAACATTTATTCGTTTCCTTAAATTTTTATTGACGACGCTCAATCAACCACTTCCAGGAAAGAATGAAGTATATACCTCTTTTTTATTTCTGAAAAAATGAAGCCACCGAATGGGAGCTTTCTAGCCTCCGTACAAAATTATGTCGGTTCATACGGCGGATTAATAGACAGCGACACCAATCAGGCAAATCATTGTCTCCGTTCATCAGAAAACCACAAACACCTTTCGATTTCTCCTCTGTTTAAATACGTTTTAGTGTCGCATTTGCAAACAATTGCATATCAAATGGAGCTAACAATTCAAATGGCCGGTACATTCATCTAATATCGCAAAAAAAAATAAAATAAAATAAAAAATATAAAGAACATATAACTCAGTACAATTTGCACTGAAAGATTAAGAGACAGAGTATGAATTGAAGTACAAAGGAAATAATTTTGTTATAGCAACTTGAAATGAGCTTCATTCGATTAACCAAATAAAAAAGAAAAAAAAAACCCACAACCACCTAACTACAACGTATAATAAATAATTTGAAAATAGTACAAGTGACTAGTGCCATACATAAGCACATAATAAGTTAAAAAGATCTGAGCTGTGTTATGAAAAGAATCAGACTTAGACCCAGTTATTTTATCACACTACCACACACTTGACTTAAATATGGTGTTATTGCTGGAACAAAAGACCTTAAAGTTGTTCTAAGCTTAGGCTAGGATCAATCTCATCTTGCAATTGGGAAATATCCTGTTAAAAATGAAAAAAAAAAAAAAAAACACTTAATACCAATTTCCAATTCTATAAGTAGCAGCTAAAAAGATTTGTTTCAAAGTAAGGTATTTAGTGATGCAACTAAATCAACAATAATCGTCCAGCAACTGAAAATAATAGGTACCACACATGGATACATAAACTATAAATGACAAATTGGAACCGCCAATCCTGATCTACTTTATCGGCAACCAATTTGTTCTCAATTTATTTTCCAAGTTCGTTCCGTTTTAATATGAAGAGATCAAACTATTGGAAAATGAGCACACTAAACTATATATATACAGATTTCCAATTTCGTAAGAACCAACTTGAAAAATAAAAAGATTTAGAAGATAAATGCTTGGCTAGTGAAGTAGATCAAAATTAATGGTTTTAATTTATCATCTGAAGCTAAGCTGGTAATTTCTTAAATCAAGCTGACTAACAAAAACAACAATAGCGAGCTTAAGCTCACCCTAGCTTTTTATCCACCAATGAAAAAAGTGAAATGGAAACCAAGAAAACAGATAAATATTCAAGCCCACAAAATCATTACAGTTTGTTTTTTAATGTTTACAAAACTTTTCCATTTTGATAGTCTCTCTATGAGAAAGAAGAGACACTAATGCAGGACCTTGCGGATTCTGGTGTTTTGACTAATTCAAGGCCGGGAGTTAAAAGAAAATTCCAACTATTTTATAGATATACGAACAACATTAATAAGGATTCGAGTTGTTGACCATTAAATGATTACCTGTGGCGGCATACTTTGTGTCTGTACCGTCTGCTGCTGTTGATCTGAGGCAGCATATGATTGTGGCTGTGACAAACGATAGTATGGTTCTTTAAGCTCAAGTTTACCCGTAGATGTCTGTAGTACACCTCCTTGCTCAGCTCCCACTCCCCACATTTTTGCTTTTGTACAAAAAGGGAAAAATTTAGGCGATAATAAACAAAAATTTCATGACATCTGCTCCTAAAAATTGCATGATTTTTGGTTCAGACTAGTTCTAAACAATCCAGAACAAGGTATACAATCATTAGTGAAGTTTGGTGCCAGTTACTTTAGTACAAGAATCTGATCTACAAGCAAACCAGCTCAACAATGCTGTCTACATTGGTTTTAAGTCTAACCAATGCTTCTCCCTTGAAAAAGAAGAGAAGTAAAAAAACAAATAAATAAACATAAAGCTTTATAAGGTGAGATGAGACAGATAGTGTAGTCAAGGGCCTATGCTTGAAAATTGACATAGGAAACAAAAGGATAGAGCAAAGAGCTTTACTTGATAAGGTAAGGTAGACGGTGTAACTCTGGGCACTGTGAGCAACAAGGTGGAGGCGGCCAGTGATCTGCTGTCCCGCCATAACATATAACGGCTGCTGCAGCACACAACGAAGCTGGTACCAGTGTGTAGTTGGTGATCCTGGTGCCGTCGTTAGCCACCTTTGAACCGTGCTGCATTAAGAATTACAAATAAGAATACTAATTGGTCAAGTGGAAGTACCTTATGGTGAATAATATATGAGTTTTCCTGAGAAGTGACAACTTATCATTGTCTTATCACTTTTCCCGACATCTAAATCTGAATGCCAAAGGAATATGAGAAACACAAAGTAAATTCAATATTGTAGCTGTTGCAACTACAGTATTGGCATTTGATTATGTAGTTTGGCATTGGTTGACATGAACATAAACTTTTTTTGGAATGAGATGGAACCAGAACTAAAATTCCTTGGGTAATAGGCATGACAAAACAAAAGTTACCTTCCATTAAATAATACATCGAACCAACATGCCAATCCGTGTACTCTGGTTCCAACCGTGGCTGTGAAGTTGAGAGGTATATCAAGCTCATAAAGATCTTCTTCCTAACCAACAGCCAAAAACAGCGCTTAAATAATATGCAAAACACACCATACAAATCATAATTTGGAACAAAATTTTACCTTCATACGGGTGAAATCAAGAGTGTGGAATGTAGGTGGAGAGACTAATAACCTTGGATCAAAGGCATCCACAACAGGCTGCATGACATAGTCAATAGTTTAAAATATTAAGTAAACAAGTATTTTTAGAGTCTTTGAAAATAAGTCCATTTCTCATTCTCATATCTAACAACCAACAGTTAGAACAGGTAACTCACACAATAGACCAACTATCCTTAAGTTTCCTTAAAAACAACAATTCAAACAATTTTATAAAACTTGGAAGTCAGACCCCAGTATTTAGATTCACCTGTCTAAGGTAAAAGTGCTTATTCAAATTGATGGCAACGGTAAAGCAGCTAAAAGATAAACAAACATGCCTTCTTGTTAGAATCTAATTGTCAGCTGTTATTTCACAAATGCCAAAAGGAACAATGATTTTTACATATGAATATATTTGAGTGTTCTTTGCAAATAGGTACTAGCGTACTTGGGGGAAAAGGGGAACAAAATAAGAACAAACAAATGAAATTAAAGGATAGAAACGCACTTGAGAAAAATATCCCTGAAAGGCCGATCCATGCAATGGAGTGAGATCAACACCGAAAAAATTCTGTTGCTGCCAGAATAAGGCCTGCATAGAAAATTGTAGAAATTTAGTGCTTTGTTGTTAGTGTTATCTCAATTTTGCCATAGCCACAAATTTCAGTTTTGATAAGCTAGCTTAAAATTTAGCATGTATCATTGTGCTGGTATGACATGAGAATGATAAGACACAAGATTTTGGCCTTTCAATCTTGTTTGTCTGGTCTTCTCTTAAAGTTTAAGCCATAACAAGACGGCACAAAACTTTGCAAATGAATAAATGAAAGGGAGTTTATTCACAACTTCAACAGATATTTTTGGTAGCATATAACTATGCAGGGTAAAGAAGAGTTGACCTTATTTGCAACTTCAACATAAAGATATTCATCAGAGAAAGGAGCCATATGTATCCTGTTTAAAAAAGTCAATGTAATTGCTTATTTTCCAGTACAAAATAAAAAGCCAAAGAAATTAACAGCTATCAATCACTGAATGGAACCATACATATGCAGATCAATATCAAATTATCAATATATGCCTACTGTAATAATAACTACTAAGTAATATGATCAAAAGGACCTCAGCTGGTTAAATTACATCATCTGGGCTTCTGTATGACTAACAAAAAATGATATTAAGGAGGCACTGTAATACTAGTCCATACCAATCAACTTCGTAAATTAGCTTATAACAGTGCTTAACTTGTTGTAATAAAAATCATTGGAATAACCTATATTGTACCTTCCTAGTGTAGGAAACATTTTTCCACTGGGAGTAAGAAATCGATCCCTTGCTATTATATAAGACTCCAACATCCTTTCATTGACCAACAAGGTTCCTATTAAGTTCAAAAGATGTATACTTTATATCAAAAAAATAAAAGACAACTCTGGAAGCAGAAATATCATCGGTTCGACTCACATGACAAACAAAACAATGTTAGTATGGCACTACATTATTTAGGAGACACGGCCACATGCTCATATGCACATGAATGACAGAAAACTAGTGACAGCATTATTATATTGCAAAGCAGGCAGGTCGAGATACACAGACAGCATTATTATATTGCAAACCAGGAAGGTCGAGACACAGATCAGTTAAGGTTCATATACCTCTTGGCACATACAAAAAGTTCTACTTCCTATCAGGGTAATACCATGGGCTCATTTCAAAACCGCACCACTTTTTTTCTTTGTTAGATCAAGAGAAATGCTTGAAAGCAATAAGAAGGAATGAAGGGAAACACACACCCATCGGCTCAGAGATTAAAATATCTGCTTTCTCAGGCAATTCCACTTCCTCAACTTTCCCTTTGATGACCTTTTAAAAAGTTCGTCAAAGACCCACAAATCATCAGCATGAATGAAAAAAAAAGGACTAATGAGATACATCTGTAAATTTTTTTTAAGTCATACTGTGATTCGCTGTCCCAGAGACGGGTTTCCAGAAATTAGCTTCTGTGCATATTCTGCCATCTCAGATGCCTCTACTGCATAAACATGCTTTGCGCCAGCCTGAACATAAGGCACATGAATTAATTATAGATTATAGACTAAGCATGAAAAAAAAAAGACAATATTATGACCACAAAGTTATTCAGCAAAATTTTTGGGTTTTAATTAAGGACATTATTAAAACAACTTGCTAATGAAAATCCACCCTCTCCCATTAAATGAAATTTAATTTTACTATTTCGGATTCAAATTGTACGCCAACAGTTTCTGATGTTCACATAATTTCTAAACATGGTTTACTACCAAATGACAAGGTAATAATACAAAAAAATAGAAGGAACTTTAATTAAATATCCTCACTAACGTTTGAAGGTAAATTGTGCAAGTTAATTTGACTATACTACAAGACATGATAGATGGCACAACTACAATGCTGTGTTCCAAAATGTGGGAAATTTTCGGTGAGCTTCATAGGGTACCAGGCATCTGGTGTGTGTGTGTGTCAATATTCATTAACTAAAAAGTAGAGTCTACCTGAGCAGCAAATAAAGAAAGAATACCACTACCAGCTCCAACATCAACCACAACCCGACCTTCAAAATCTGATTTGTTCTCTAGTACAGCAGCATAGTAAGTTCCTGAAAAAAAACAACAGTGAGAATGATATGTTGAAATAGTATTTTTCGAAGTACTCTCATAAACATATTAAAATAATATGCACCTTGAACTGACCTGTTCTAACAAAATCTTGCAGCATATTTTGCTGATGTAATAATTGTCCATAATAATGGAAGTACATCTTAGCTGAGGTGGCCTCTATTTTACTATCGAATTTGCTTTTAGAGGGAATTATCAACCCATTCTCCAATGATGCCCCTGTAAGAAAGAGTTCATAAATTAAGCCCTACGCAATTAAGTTGGAAGGACAATGAATGTTTGTACAAAAATTGCACACCATCTTTTAAACTCCTCCCATTCTTCCATTCCTCGAATGTTGTAGCAAACCCTTTGCTATCATCCTTCGTCTTAAACCCGACCTTAAAGGCTTTTGAACACAACTTCTGAAAAACGAAATTAAAACAATAAAAGAAAGGATATTTTTGAGAAACATCTAAGAAAAGCGAATGAACCAATTGATCAAGCAACTATTGTGCCAAAACAAACAGGGAAGGGGTTTCAGTCTGACAAACTTCTTGCCTTCTTGGTTTGATCAACTTATCTATATAAGAAGTTTCATTAACTGTCAAGTGTTGAAAACTGCAGAATTTATAACTACGAAAGATACATTCATGACAAGCAACTAATGTGCACTAAAATCATACCTCGTCAGTGGCATTGCCTCCTGATTCTTCGCTTACACACAACAAGTCAGCAGGGCCTACTCTAAATACCTAAACAAATTAAAAGAACAATAAATGAATAAAGCAAGTACTTTCACTGTCATAATTTACATGCAACTGTGCAGCATATTGAAAAAGAACAACAATTTCCGAAACACTGACAGTAATACACCTATAACATTGCACAAGACCTACTGATTGCATAAAATAATTACATTAGAAAGCAATAAATGTTAATCAGCATAAAAGATCACAAAGAATTGTAGCTCAAAATGCTAATATCAAACTTTCCCTAGCTCAATTATAACCAAAAAAACAGAAAAATGCACGCATCACTACCTGAGTGGTTTCTAGATCGAGCTCGGCCAAAGGCGCCGCTGAGCCCGTTTGCACGAATCTCAACCGAGGTTTGCCCGAGCTGTCGACGGAGAACACGGCCGCGGCCGGCGCGGCGGAGGATGACGTGGCGAGATCGGAGAAAGTGACGGAAGGGAATTCGGTCGGAGCCTCCATTTGCAGAGAGGTAGGGTTTTAGGGTTTTGAGGAAGTAGGAATTAATTAGTATTCTATTTTGGTTTTTTTATTTTTTTTTATTTCGAATGGAGAGGAGAGAGAGAGAGAAAGAGAGAGAGAGAGAGGAGAAGGCTGTAAAAGAGTAAGAGCTGAGCTGAGCGGAGGTGAGCGGCCGCCACAGTAGCGCTCTTTAAAAAGGTTATGGTGTTCTGTGTTTGCGCCTCTTTTTTTTTTTTTTTTTTTTCCTTTGTGTTTTGTTACAGTTTACAGGCGTGGCGTGGTGCTTTCATGATCGTTCCTCTCTCTGTCCCTCGAGGTTTTTTTTTTTTTTTTTTGGTTTGGCACCGCAAATGGAATTGAGCATCTTCAAAAAAAAAAAAAAAAAAAGAAGAAATTGAGCGGGGTCATACACTGTGGGTCCCGTATGTCAGTGACGTTCATCAGGACCACAAAGCCACAATGGATCCTGACTATAGGATTTGGAATGTTGTTACTTTGCTAGTGGGTGACAGTGACAGTTTAATGATGAGTGTATAATCTGAGCCGTTGATCAGCGCTTGTGGCTATTGAGAGAATTTGTTAACAATTAATCTTTAATAACTCGCTATTTTTTTTTATTTGCTTGTGTGTTTTTTTCCAATCATAATAATATCATCCGATCACTAATATAATAAGTATCATAGCCTTTCCTAGAAAGTTAAAAAAAAAGCAAATAATTAATTAGTGTTGTAAAATAAGGTGGAAGAAATAAATATAAGAACAATGTATCAAGAGTAAGTAAGACAATATTCTCAAGAGTAAATTTCATAATTTCATTATCTCTTTTCAACCATTCATTCTTTCTTGTACATCATTTACACAAGTTTACAATACCTCTATTTATAGGCTACAAATGACATCTCACATAATGATCAATAAATTGGTAGTGGAGATCATGGATATAAATGTATAATGGAGATAAATGATTAGTAGGAATATGAAGATGAACAATCCACATATTTATTAATTTCATAACACTTCCTCTTGGATGTTCATCTTTGATTATACACTATTAATATGATACTTCAGGATCAATATTAATATGGTACTTCTTGACCAATTTATCTGCCTCATTAAAAACCTTACCAAGAAAAATCCATTGGGATAAAAACTTGAATAAGGAAAAAAGAGTGCAGTGTGTATAATACTTCCCTTCAATTTAATATTATTGGACGTCTTTCAGTCGATATAGACCTATCTTCTTTCTGAGTTGTTCAAAAATACTCGCTGGCAAAGATTTTGTGAATAGGTCGGCCAGATTGTTGCATGATTGGATTTTTTGAACATATATTATACCATCTTTTTGTAGATCATGTGTCCAAGAGAACTTCGGTGCAATGTGTTTAATTCGGTCTCCTTTGATGTATCATTCTCTAATTTGTGCTATACAAGCTGCATTGTCTTCATATAATAGAGTAGGATTTTCCTTGATATTTTCAAGCCCACATTCTTCTTAAAAATATTTTGGATGATTGACCTTAATAAAACACATTCTCTACTTGCTTCATATAATGCAATGAGTTCGGTATGATTTGATGATGTGGCAGTTAGAGTCTGTTTTGTTGATCGCCGTGAAATTTCAATTTCACTATATGTAAATACATATCCTGATTGTGATCGCGTCTTATGTGGGTCTGACAAATATCCTGCATCTGCATAATCAACTAGATTGAATTTTAAATCCTTTTGATAGTATAGTCCCATATCACGAGTTCCGCAAAGATAGCGAAAAATATCTTTAATTCCATTCCAATGTCTTCGGGTTGGTTTGGAACTATATCTTGACAATAAATTTACAGCAAATACAATATCAGGTCTTGTATTATTTGTAAGATATAATAACGCTTCCATTGCACTTAAGTATGGTACTTCAGGACCAAGTACTTTTTCATCATTTTCTTGGGGACGAAAATGATCATTTTCTGCCTTCAATGATCGTACGACCATTGGTGTTCTCAAAGGATGAGTTTTATCCATATTAAATTTTTTAATATTTTTTCTGTATAATTTGATTGATAGATAAATATTTCATTCTTTAAATACTCGATCTGCAGGCTGAGACAAAATTTAGTTATACCAAGGTCTTTCATTTTAAACTCTCTTTCAACAATTTTGCAGTATTTTCAATCTCTTCAGGAGATCCAATAATATTTAAATCATCAACATAAACTGCAACTATTGCAAAACGTAAATTTGATTTTTTAATAAAAACACATGGACTAACTAAATTATTTTTATATCCTTCTTTTAATTGATACTCACTAAGTCGATTGTACCACATTCGACCTGATTGTTTTAGTCTATATAAAAAAAAATTCAATTTTATAGAATACATTTCTTTAGATTTTGATCTATATGCTTTTGACATTTTTAATCCTTCAGAGATTTTCATATATATGTCACTATCAAGTGAACCATATAAATATACTGTGACAATATCCATAAGTTGAATTTTTAGATTTTCTGTGACCGTGAGACTTATTAAAAATCTGAGAGTTATTGCATCAACTACAGATGAATACATTTCTTCATAATTTACTCCATATATTTGTGTAAAACCTTGTGCCACTAGCCTTACTTTGTATGTCACAATTTTATTTTTCTCATTTCATTCAATGGAAAATATCCATTTGTAACCTACAGGGTTAACCTCTTTAGGTGTTTGGACTACTGGTCTAAATACTTGTCGTTTGTCAAGTGAATTTAATACAGGTTGTATGGCATCTTTCTATTTAAGCCAATCATTTCTATGCCTACATTTTTCTATGATTTTTGGCACATTATCCTCTTTGCTTATAACATCACTAGTTATAGCGAATGCAAAAATTTCATCCACATGAGTTTCATTTCTGTTCAATATTGTACCAGTTTTTACATAATTTATAGAAATCTCATAATCATTTGGTACTTCAGTTTCTTCTGGAACTTCATCAACCTCTTCTGGAATTTTAGTTTCTTCTGGAACTTTATTAATCTCTTCTAAAAATAATTTCTTCTGAAATTTTATTAATCTTTTCTGGAGATTTAGTTTCTTCTGGAACCTTATAAACCTCTTCCGGGGTTTTACCAACTGTTTTATTCTGCTCTTTTCTTTTACGTGGATTTACATCCTTAGAACCAATTGGTCTTCCACGTTTTCTACGTTCATGAGATTCATTTGATATCTTTATAATATCTATTCGAGCAGGTGTATTTATAGCTGGAATATGTGATTTAGTGACGCTATTTATATATGTGAATGCGTCAGGCAATTCATTTGCAATTCTTTGTAAATCTATAATCTTTTGAACTTCAAGTTCACATTGACCACTTCGGAGGTCAAAATAAGATAATGATGAATTCCATGTCACTTGTTTATCCAGCTTTTGTTTTCCTTTCCCTAAATTTGGGAATATAGATTCATCAAAATAACAATCAGCAAATCTTGCTGTAAAAACATCTCCTGTTAATGGTTCTAAATATTTTACAATAGAAGGAGAGTTAAAACCAATATAAATTTCCAATCTTCTTTGAGGTTCCATTTTTGTGCGTTGTGAAGAAGAAATTGGAACATATATTGCAAAACTAAATACTTTTAAATGGGATAAATTTGGTTCTCTTCCGGAGACCAATTGTAATGGAGAATATTTATGATCAGCAGTTGGCCTTAATCTAATTAGTGCAGCAGCATGTAATATGGCATGTCCCCATGCTGAAGATGGTAAACTAGATTTCATAAGTAATGGTCTAGCTATTAATTGTAACCTTTTAATAAACGATTCTGCTAGACCGTTTTGTGTATGAACATGTGCCACTGAATGTTCTATAGTAATTCCAATAGACATGCAATAATCATTAAAAACTTGGGATGTAAATTCTCCTGCATTATCAAGTCGGATTTTTTTAATTTGATAATCCGGAAAGTTGGCTCTCAATTGAATAATTTGTGCTAGTAATCTAGCAAATGCAACATTTCTTGTTGCTAAGAAACACACATGTGACCAACGTGTTGATGCATCAATTAAAATCATAAAATATCTAAATGGTCCAAATGGTGGTGTTATAGGTCCACATATATCTCCTTGAATTCATTATAAAATGATGGAGTTTCAGGTCCAACTTTATTTGGAGATGGTCTAATAATTAGTTTCCAAGAGAGCATGCTTGGCATGTCAATTCTTTTGATAACATGATCTTCAGGTCTTTTAGGGGATGCTCATTTGCACTTTCTATTATTCTCCTCATCATAATATTTCCTGGATGACCCAATCTATCATGCCATAATCTAAATAACTTTGAATCAACTAACTTCCGGTTAGTGATCATATTTGATTCTATTGCACTTATATAAGTACCATATAGTTCATTAGATAATGCTGGTAATTTTTCCATAATATTTTTCTGGCCATTTATAACAGATATGATATGAAAAAATTCGCAATTTCTTTCATTCATAGTTTCAATATGATAACCATTCTTTCGAATATCTTTAAAACTTGGTAGATTTCTTCTGGATCTACTCGAATATAATGCATCATCTATTATTAGTTTTGTCCTTCAGGTAACAAAATACAAGCTCTTCCGGAGCCTTCAATAATATTGCTTGAGCCAGATATAGTTTGAATATTAGTCATACCAGAATCCAATTGTAAAAAGTATTTCTTACTTTTCAATATTGTATTTGTAGTTCCGCTATCAACCAAACATGGATTTTCTTTACTTAATATTACGTCAGTCATTTTCCCTTGAAATAAAAGAAAAGTAAAAATAAATTTACTTTTATTTATTAACATATTCATAGCATAAAAATTAAACATAAATTAAAATTTCTTACGATAAAACTTGATAATATTATTTGGACATACTGCTGGTACGTTATCAATAATTTGTTATATCACATATATCATAAATATCTTCAAGATGTTTTTCTTCGAACATACTGCTGGAACGTTTTTCTTTTGTTATCAATATTTTGTTATAACGAGTTTTTTATTTTGATGGTCACATTTTTCTTTGAAAAAACTCTTTAAAAGTAGTAACATGATTTCATTATAACTTCAGGTTATTAATATTATAACTTCAGGTTGTTACTTTAATAACTTCAGGTAATGATAAATGAAACAGAGATAAGTAAATAAATAAATAAAATAAATAAATAAAGAGAGAAAGAAAAAAATAATAATTCTAATTTAGCGTTATAACATCAGGTTATAGTAAAATTTTATTTAATAACTTCTGGTTATTAAATCATTTGACTGCGCAATTTATATAATTTAATTGAAATAACTTCAGGTTATTTTTCATTCAATGACTAATAATAAGTGTTAATATAAATTAAATTGGGAATAACTTCATGTTATTTTTCATCCAGTATCCTATAATAACTTCTGGTTATTAAGGAATAGTACTTCTGGTTCTTTGATAAAAATTTCAACTTTAAATAATAACTTCAGGTTATTTATTTAATAATGTTCAGTGGCGTTCCATAACTTCTGGTTATATTAAATTTCTAATAGAACTTCTGGTTCTAAGAAAATAATTCAAATATTGAGAACTTTAAGTTCTAAATAAATTACTTCAAATATCAAGAACTTCAGGTTCTAAACAAATTATTTCAATAATTAAGAACTTCAGGTTCTAAATAACTTTAATTCGAAATATGAACTTCAGGTTTAAACAAAATAAATTCAAGTATTAAGAACTTCAGGTTCTTCATGTAATAAGTGTAAAAAAGTGCTCAATTTTCAATTTTAGTTACTAATTAACTTAATTAAACATCAAGCACAAAGGATCTTGCTAAGTAATCAATACACACATGAGAAAAGAGAAGGAATCGATTATCTCTCGCGGAATCGTATCCGCGAGGATCGACCAATGCATGGGAGTTGATGGCGTGCTCTCCTTCGCCTTCTCCTCCGTCGACGGTCGCCTCGAGTCCACCAAGAAGTTTAATCACCTCCTCTTTCAACTTGTGCTAGCAAGGAAGATGAGAGCAACTAATCCCCAAGGTTTTCTTTCTTCTACATTTGTCAATTAACTAGTTTAATTAATGGAGATGGGAGAAATCTCAACACATGAGCTAGATGAGGTGGAAAAGAGCAAGAGAAAAAGATGAAAATTCTGAAATTTTCTCTCTAATTTTCGTTCTAGGAGGAAGAGGGAGAGAAAAAGCTATGGTGGCTAGAGTTTCTCTCTCCAAATGACTTCTTTTTATAGACCAACCACTCCACAAACTTTAGGGACCTTTTTACCCCTATTAGGGCAGCCACTATATGGGCTATCAAGTCCATTTTGTGGTGTATTAAATGTCCACTAATTCAATTAATTAATGAACATTTCTCTTGTACTCAAATCGGGCCTTTAATTTACTAATTAAATAAAGGTCCATAAGCTCTATTTAATTCCTATAATTAAATTGTGTTGAACAGAATTAATTATTAACTTATTAATAATTATTTTGGAATTAGTTAATGCATTAATTTATTTCTATATGATCTCCTTGACTTAATTAATTATAACGGTTCGCAACGGTACATAATTAATTAATCAACTTATCATATTTTCGCAATACACTGCTGCGAATAAATAAATAATGCACTGTGTGATTAAAGTCCTATTTGTGTGACCCTTTGAGGATTTATGCTACGTTGGTCTTGGAATTAAATCGCTATTTAATTCCAATAATCATAAGCGGTATCTAGCAACATGTTATGATTCCCAATTCGCATAAATAATGTACTGCTACAATATCTCAATCCAGCATAAGAAATAAAAGTATCTCCTTGTCTGATTCTTATGTCACATGATATCATCGTATAATCCAAGATAGAAATGTGTTGTTCTTGCATATTATACGTTTCTTGATCTAGAGTTGATTGTACAAGTTGGCCAAACAATCCAACTCCATCAAGGGGCCCAAACAGATATCATCACTCACTAAGTGAATTAATGAGGGACATACGGTTTTCTTGATGAACAACTTTTCCCCGCACAATTCAAGAGAACATAAATAAAGTCCGTATAGCAGCCCTTATCATGAATCAACGGTAGACGATATTTATTGAACCTATCCTCATGTGGAAAAGTTGAACCATCTCAAACTTAGAATCAAACTCATATGAAATAAACAATGACACATAACACAATCCATATGTTTATTTCATTGGGTCATGTCATGTACTATGTTCTAATAACATACACATATGCAATTAAGTTGGTAACTCCTTACCTATGATTTGTAGAACTTAATCATCACTTAACTTGCATACTAATCTTTTATGATAATTATTGTTCCTTGTTAATTATCAAGATTACGGACGATTTAGATTTATTACTGTCATTTTAATAAATGATCCACAGAGATCTACAATTCAGATCTGTCAGTAATAAACTCTAGGAACAAATGATTAAATATAATCAATAACATAAACTAAGAAATTAAGTCATTAAATATTGACTTCTAGGACACAACTCCAATAATAAGAACTTCGGGTTCTTGATAAACTTTCAAGTTTGAATAATATCTTTTTATTATTTTTATCATCATTCACTTCAGGGAATGATTCTCATAAATTTCAAACAAAAAAAAACATAGCATTCAAAAGTTCAAATAAAATTGAAATTAATGAATTATATGATATCAATCAAACCTTTTAATTACCTCAAAATTTTTTTGATCAATTTATTCTTACTTACCTAAAAACTTTGCAACTTTTTCGTAGCAATTCGTGTAAACAACTTTGCGACTCCTTTCGAGCAAATTCGTGCTGATAACGTGTTATAAAATAAGGTGGAAGAAAGAAATATAAGAACAATGTATCAAGAGTAAGTAAGACAATATTCTCAAGAGTAAATTTCAGAATTTCATTATATCTTTTCAACCATTCATTCTTTCTTGTACATCATCTACACAAGTTTACAATGCCTCTATTTATAGGCTACAAATGACATCTCACATAATGATCAATAAATTGGTAGTGGAGATCATGGATATAAATGTATAGTGGAGATAAATGATTAGTGGGAATATGAAGATGAACAATCTACATATTTATTAATTTCATAACAATTACTACACCTTTTTGCTATGTGATTTATGGACTTATGGTGTTATGTGTTCAGATAAGGCCCAAATCACATGTTTTTGCTATTTGATTTATGGGCTGAACTTAAAAAAAAAAACTTTAATGGGCCTAATAGGCTTCTGAGGTCAACCGTTTTTAGTGCGTTCTCCCTTTAGCAATGTTATAAGAATGCTTATTGCCTCACCTTAAGATAATAATAATATAATGTTAGCTTAGCTATTTAGTGATAAGCACGAAATAGTGTTAACTGGCAGTAATTTGCTAAACCAGACTATCGTAAAATGAGAACGATTCAAATATCTATTTTACTAATTCTTTACTTTTAACATAAAATTTAATAACTTCAAATTTAAAAATGTAAATATTAAAGTAAATTGTTAGAGCTCTGTCAACAATAAAATAACTCTAAAGAGAAAAGTTGAAGTACTGTCAACATTAAGGTGCGTTTGGATCGTTTATAAATAAAATTAGAATTAGTTATTCGAGTAAAAATATTATTCCTAAACAATGACGAACATGTTTTTTGAGAATTTAGAGTGTTATTTTGAAGTGGTCCAAAATTCAAAATAAATTTATATTTCTAATGTATTTAGATCATCTTCTTAATGTGGATTAATAATTTAATAAGTTGTTGGGATCACTTTTTAATTCAAATTAAAAAGATGATCCAAACACACTAGGATTTTATTCTGAATGCTGGACCATTTAAAAATAGCAATCTAAATTTAAAAAAAAAAATTCTTGACCGTTTAGGCATAATATTTTTTGCTTCGAATAACTAATCCTGATTTTATTCTTAGAAAATCCAAACCCAGCGTAAAAGAAAAAAAAATGTCGTACAACTTTCAATATGCAAAACAGCCAAATTAAACAAACATATAAACCGATACTGATGAGTTGCTCAAGAATGAAACGAACTCCTTTGAATTTAAAAGTGCGATGCACTACAAAAAGAAAAGGGAGAATTTTGTTTGTGCCACCCAAAATTTGCGAAATTCTACAATTGCCACTCAAAAGTTCAACCTTCTGATTTTGCCACCCTGAGATTATTATATATAATATTCTCTACTAAGTGTACCCCAGTTATGTCCCCAGAGTAATAATCAATCATCCCTCATTCATTAATTATAAAGGTTGTATTTACCATAACCTCACACTATCGTGTTATCCGTGATCTTCCCTTTCTTTTAGGTACTGTACGGCAGGATAATTCTTTTAGTTATTGGTAAATTTCAACCCTTAAATTAGTGTTTTTAGGCTGACTAATTATTTTATATATGGTTCTATTGCTTAGGTTTTGAACAATTTAATGATTTGGTATAATCTTTCCCTAATCTGCTTACCTAGAATATAAGGAAAATTTAGAAAGCCATAAATTATTAAGAAACAAACCTTGCTCTGATACCAGAATGGAAACGAAACCAGGAATTTCGCAACTAACTCTGACTTAGAGAAGTACTGGCTAGAAGGAAATTTTTGGAAATTTTATTGATGGTTTATTGTACAAGAGTAGAAAGGATGATTTCTAGTTGTGAGGAGATGCCTCTGCTAGTGAACCATCATACTTCATATATAGAAGGAACGCTATCGGTTGGTGAGCTCGATAATTGAATGCGGGTACTCATTGGGCCCCATCGTCCATTTCAATTATTCGTCTACCACAGTTGGTATGTCCTTATCAAACTATTAGTGGGCATATTTGGTACAATAATTGCCCATAAAGAAAGTAAATTGATGCCATTCCAAATGACAACCAACTAATAAAGGAATAAAAAGACAAGTGCGCACTACCACAGTGGCACCGAAAGTAAACACATTATTGAGATTCCCATATAATGGTGGGTCTCCCTAATAGTAATGGCCTTGCTGGATGATACAAAGCTTCTGGTGGATTGCTAACAGCTCATCAATGTTATGATTAACTGGTCCCAATGCGCTGCTGGCCCAGTTATCTTTTGATGTCATTTGTTCAAGTCGAATCTTTTGTAAATAACTCAGTGCAATAAGTCTTTCGACTTCCTTTATGGTCTTTTGTATCTGCTCATTATGAATTTCTCCAAGTCTGAGTTGCATGGCTCCTTCCCAATGAAAAGACCTTGGATATATTGTTAGCAAATCTCCAGTAATGACTTCATAATCCTGAAGAGAGTCTGACTCTCCTCCTGAGGTCGTCCATCTTTCAGCTTGCTGAAAAGCTTGCCGTCCTCCTGGCGTAAAACCAGTGGTTGGACTTCCTTCATGGATTCTCATTAATCTTCGCAAATGATCAAGCACCATTTTCTGTAAAACGATAAAAATTCACACAAACAAATTATTAGAAAACTAAAATTGTCAGTAGCTTTCCGTAGATTACTACCAGACAGTTCCTAAGATACAAGTATAGTGGGTTTTTCCAGCGGTCCACCATGCCCGCTTGCTTCCATCTAGAGATTCTAGCATATCCCGAAATCTAACACGTTGCCGATGTGGCCGACAGTTGTTGCTAGATGAGCTAGAATTTCATCTGGTGCACCTTTAGTTTCTTCGAGTACCTTTTCTAAATCTGCTAACTGTTCATCAGCAAAATAACAGTTACCGGTTTTCACCATTTTTGCTGTTAATCGTGACAGTGAATCAGCTAGTACGTTCATTTTTCCATCTATGTGCTCAAAATTAACTTGCACTCCTGTTCCTGTAACAAAATCAACAAAATTAATCCACCGAACCCTTGACGGTTTATTTTGTGTTGATTTATTGTAGAAACTGATTATAGCCTGACAATCAGTTCTGAGAGTGATCTCCTTCTGATCCAGGTAATGAATCTTGAGTGCCTTCATTGTTTCCATGCATGCATGTATCTCGGCATCGATTGTTGACTTAATCACTGGGAATTTCCCACTTGCATATGCACACACCTTCTCCGTACTCCTGGGATCATGCTTGAATTTCTTCCATTTACATACGCCACCCCATCCTTCCATACATCCATCAGTTTCTAGGATGATGTAGGATCCTTCCGGAGGTATCTCGAGATCTGGGAGCTGCTGTACAACTTGCTTGACTTTTCGGATAATTTCGTAATCCGAACTTTTGAGTCTCTTGTCACCATGTTCACTTGTTTTTGAGTACAGCGGTCCAAGTAGTGTACCCAGTTTCGGAATATATGACCTGGCATAGTTGAGGATACCAAGCCATGACCTCATTCCTGCCTTTTCCTTCAGCTTTTCTTCATCAAATGAGATGATTTTCTTGATTATATGCGGCTGAAGTTTGATCTTTCTGTTTCCAATAACTGCACCTAGGAATTCGATTTCCTGTACAGCTATTTTCATTTTTGTTGGGGATAGAACAAGTCCCCATTTCTCACAAATTGATAGCATAGTCTCCAAGTGCCTGGCATGTTGTTCTTCATCTTCAGAGAATACCAGTATATCATCTATGTAGACTGCTATGAAACTTTCTGTTCCACGAAAGCAGTCATCCATTTTTCTCTGAAAAATTGCTGGTGCATTCTTCAAACCGAATGGCATGACCAGCCATTCATACAAGCCATTTGGGACGACGAAAGCCGTCCACTCAATTGAGTCTGAATCCATTGCTACTTGATGAAATCCGCTTTTCAAGTCAAATTTTGAGTAAATTCGACTGTTACCGACTTTCTTGAGAATGGTGTTGATTCCTGGCAGACTGTATTGGTCTTTGTGTGTATTATCGTTGAGGGTACGGTAATTGAATACCATACGCTCCTTGCCTTTTATCTCAGCACCAGTTTTTGGATCAATAGATGTGCCTGAATTCACCATCATTGCCATAGTTCTGTGTCGGCTTTTGCTAGGTCGTATCACTCCAATTTTTAGCAACGCTTGAACATGTTTGTCGAACTGTTCCTTCATTGCTGGTGTTACATGTTTTAGCGGCTTGTCTTGGATCGTGATATCCGGGTTAATAATATCAAGTTTGCATTTTACCCGATTTTTCTCCCAGTGTTGAAGAGGATTGTCTCCAATATACCCTTGTTCTTTGAGTCTTTCAAGGAGAGGTCGAAACTTCTCCCTGAACTTTTGTGATTCTTCACCACAAGAGTATGCTGTAATTCTCTGTATTTCAAAATACTCGAGTTCGGATAGTTCCAGTTCTTCAATTGCTGCTGAAGCTGCCACCTCAGCATCCACCTTCGTTGCAATTGTCGTGACATTTTTGTAAAATGTCACCATTTGCCCTTCGATTCTGAGCCCTCCTTGCATGGCTCGAATGAAATTGCAACCAATCAACATCTGAATTCCGTCCCTTTGTTCCATTGGGAACGCATAAGTGAATGGAATTCTGAACCGATTTTCTTCAATAGCCATCATTCCGCCCTTTAGTTTCTGGTTGGCTATCTGAGATGAATTTACCCCGTTGATTTGAATAGGGTAAGCACTTGGTTCTAGTGCTTCTTTTGGAACTGCACTTTGGTCGACGCAACAAACTGTTGCACCAGTATCCAGGATTGCTTGAATTTTGAATTTCTCAACCCCTGGTATCTCCATTGTCAGCTCGATGTTGTAGAGTCTGTTTAAGACCCTTCTTCCTTTCCTTGGATCCGGGACCTGAGTACTGATATACTCATTTTCCTCCGTCATCATTTTGATAATCACTCCTTTTTATTTTTGGATGTGATTTTCAATTGCTTCATCATCCGAATTCATTTCTTCCAGAATTGGTTCTTCAGGAGCTTTTCCTTTTGTTGGATCTCGCATCTTGCCCAGATCCTCTCTCATTTCCAATTCCTCAATCCTTTCCTTTAGCCTTTGATTCTCAGCTAACAGGAAATTTGTATACCCAATCAGTTCGTTGATTAAGGTATCCTTGCTGTCATACTGGGGTTTTGACCTTTCAATTATTATTTTTCTCCCCAGATTGAATCTTGAACACATTGGACAGACTGTCAAGTGACACAGACTGCAATGTGCTCGCATGCGTGGGTTGGTCTGCTCTTTGCAAAACAGACATTTCATGAACTCTTGCGCTATAGGGCCATTATCTTCCCATTGGTGCGCACAATTTTCAACTTCCTGAGGTAGTGAGACTGCGACTCGCCATGAGACCTCTTTATTTGTCATCATCATTGCGGTTTCGTATGGCATCTCACTTATGCCAGCCATCAAAGAATAACTAGTACCTCCTTCCCCTTCAGAAAATGAACAGATTGCATCGCTATCTGGTTCATTCTGATCAACCGAGAGCACGTCCCAGTCGTCATCTAGATCTAGATTTTCGACTATTGCTGCTCTTGCAATGTTGCCCTTTTGCCTTGTGCAATTTCGGGCAAAGTGTCCTTCCTCACCACATATGAAGCATTTGCATTTTCTTATTTTGTCAGCATGCTTCCTTTTGAATACTCTGATGTGAGTATCATGTGGTTTGCCTCGGTATGTCTTCGCCTTTCGAAGACCATACTTTTTATTTTTCTGATAGTAGCCTGGCACTGGTATGCGGCTACAGAATGATAAATCCTTGAGACTTCTCTGGAGTGCCACTCTTTTGCACTGCTCTGCCAAATACTGATAGGTGAAATGTATTCTTGGAATAACACCTACAGTATTGCCTGGATATTTCTCAGCATATGCCTTTTCAATTTCTCCGCCAATGATGGGAGGCATTTTTCTGAAAAATTTTGTCGAGAGCTCGGGAGATATAAACATCCGTCCCGATTTTGCGGCCAAAATCTTGTAATCATTGATGTAATCAAAAAGATCTTTCACATTATGGCATGAAAGTCTTTCCAGATCATTGTATGCTCGATTTTGTTCTTCTGTGGACCCGGTTGTCGGATCCTCCAACAGAAACATTCGCCTGATCTGAGATATAACATTCTGTGGATCATCAGCGATGTTTATCAATTCTTCATATTCAGTGGGGTATGCCATTCTCCACTGAATCCAAGTCTTTTTCTCCGTTTCTCCTAGGAGATTTTCAATATAATTAACCTTTGATTTGTTATCTGCCCAGTTTCTTTCATTGATGAGATTAAGGGTAATGGATTCCCAACGGGAGATAACTTCTGAGTACAGCCCAATGTCTTCTGGTAAGACCAGGATTGCTCCTTGACTAGCCTGGGCTGTTGGCAGGTTGAACCTTTCATTCATTTGCCTTGCATAGCCACCACGGATATTATCCAGTCGTGCTTTTATCTCCGGGACTTGGAGATTTTGTGGCTGCCTTGAACCAGGTGGGTACATAGCAGGACCCATGATTGGTTCTGGTGGTATTCTTGTGATAGATGATTCTGCTGACGAGAGTACCGTCTCCACTTTTTCTCTTAGGTTTTTGAATTGCGGGTACTCCATTTCTCCAAGCATGTAAATGGTCTCTGATGGATGGTCATCATCTGACGGATGATCATCCCACTTTATCTCAGCAGAAATTTGGGAACAACTGGCATCATTCCCACCACCTTTCGCAAACAGACTTAACAAGTCTTCATCTTGATCTGCGGGTGCATCCAGTTGGGACAGGAATTGCACCGTTGAGAATGGATCATCCTCAATTTCATCATCATCATCCCAATGACAAGTCATCATCAAGGCTTGCTCTTCAGACCATTCAGTTTCTGCTTCTACGGTCTCTAGCCAATTAAACTCTGCAAATGTCATTTGCACGAGTTCATCTTCGTTATTCATCTGTTCAATAGCAAACCATTGATATGGATTGATTGGTTCCATCATTTCAACTGTTGGTTCAGTTTGTTCTGCTTTAAGAATTGCCAGGAACCATTTTCCCAAAAGTAGAGAGTCATCGTCTTGCTCGGCCTCATCACCATTATTACTGAATTCCTCCGGGTCTGTATAGATCTCTGGGAATTCTGGATCATTGTCGAAAGACCAATCATCATTTATTGTGAACACAAACGGCAATTCATCATCTATTGTTAATAGATTGATAAACTCCTGTTCGAATTCTTCCTCATCATTTTCTCCTCGAATAATCTCGTGTTCAGGGACTGTTGTTGCATACCCTGAGAATCTGACAGACAATGAGCCGTCTGTCCTTGCTCGAATTCGTGCTGCTTGGGGATTCTGGATTTGTGAGATAACAGCTGGTCTCACAAGCCACTGCCTTCCTTGGAGTTCTGCAGTTGTTCTTTGCGAGCCAGGGATGGCCCGAACTCCTCGGCTTGCTAGATGATCGGCCACATTCTGAACATTATATCTGAAGTTTGTGTGGCTGGTATTGGACAATCGCCCAATAAGTGATCTTGAGAGTAAGAGATTACTCTCACCACCTTGCCATCCTTCATATCCGTGAGTTTGAATCACCAGTTGAATGTGATCCCGAAAATCACGAATACTTAGCGTCATATCTGGAGCAGTATATGCCAACTGCGTTCCAGATGTTAGATCCATTTCCATAGAGCTAATGACAGCCCTATCATCTCGCCATCTAGTGTCTCTGATTAACACTAGCGCATTCACACCTGCACTCCGTCTGTGCAGCGTGTATAATCGAACCATGATTAGTCCGATATGCAAATGTTGGAGCCCTTCTTGTAAAAGCCTGTTAAAGCTTTCTTCAGAGATAAATGGTAACTCCACTTGCTGGCCGTCTGTGACCAATGTTCTTTCATCCGAGTAATGTTGGTATACCCGGTGTCTATTTTCTGTCCATCCAGCTTGATACAGAGTCTCTGCTGGAACTTGCTGTGCTCGTCTGTATTGAGAGATGTTGAGCTCAGCATCTGGATTCATTTGTGACTCAAGGCTTCGCTGGTATCGTCTGGATTGACCAGGGAGCCTCCTTTGAGCCTCAAATCTGAGTCTGGATCCTAGGCGGTAGCCACGGATCTGATCTTCAACAGTAGGGGTTCGATTTGTGTCTCTTTCAGACACTGATGGTCTTGCCTCTTCTGTTGTTGTTTGTGTTCTGCTCATGCCGCCTTCCTTTTCTCGGCTTCAAATATTTCTTTTGGATTTTTGAACACAAAAAGTTTGCCTTTCAATTTAGGCACTGCTGGCTTACTAGATTCACCTAAGCTCAGCTTCTGAAGTTGCTGTTGAATCTGGTCAAGGGAATCAGATAGGTCGTCAGGCTGAGTGACTTCCTTTCCCTTCACAGTTTCAAGCCTTTTAATTGCTACCTTCAGATCTTCAACTTCTTCTGTCAACTTAAGCAACAATTGTATAATCGTGTTGTTTTGCTTAAATTGAACTTCTGTTGCTCTTCCGGTGATGTCTTGTGGTCTGACAAAACCGGTTGCCGGTGGATGGATTGTTTCGGTTGCCTTGAGTGCTTCCTTGTAAATTGTACTGTTTGCACTGAGGCGCCAATCACTCATAAATAAGTTCTATAAGAATGTATGGGATTATTACGGGTTTATTCTTAATTTCTAAATGACTTTTAATTTCGTATATCCTAGGCTTGCATTTCGGGTTCAATTATACCATCTTGTTAATGCTTTATCCAAACTCCTAAGTTACACATCTAATTTGTTCTTGGGAAAAGTTCTTGGGGCTTATAGCATTTTGAATATTTTATTTCATTTGTCTTATATGGTGTGGGTGGCATTTTCAGAAGAAATTGTTTTGTGGTGGCAATTTGACAATTTCCCTCTTTTGGGGTGGTATAAACACAATTTTTCCAAAAGAAAAAGCTTTTCAATTCTTCTTGCATGCCAATCTTTGTCGCTTAAGCAGTGCTGCTGCCGTACTAAATCTATAAATTTCTCCATAGCATCAAAATAAAATAAAAGAAAACATTCAAGATTACAAATGACAAATTCTATTCGGGATATTAATCTTATTCGCATGCGTGGTCTTCTTTGGATGTCTCACCGAGAATAAGGAATAAGTCTTATTCAAACAAGTCCTTATTCAGTTATTCGTTATCCTTGTTCTCAAAAAATGGTAGAATTAGAATAAAGGATCAAATTGGCGCTTATTCGAATAAACACTTATTCAAACTTTTTTCCAAAAGAACTTAAATTAATATTATAATTTCCACTAGGGCTCAATCCCTCGTAATATTATCCGAAAGGGCTTAGGTAAGCTTGTGCGCCATAATTTTTTTTTTTCTTTGATCTCGGAGCACGTCCTATCGGATATCCTATAAGAAAGAAAGCAAATGAAACAAATACTAGTCGAATATCCTCAATATGTGTCCTTTATGAAATGCGAAATATATTAGAAAATTGAATAGCCTGCTTTATGAAATGCAAAATATATTAGAAAATTGAATAGCCTCGATATCATTAGATCTAAAGATAAAAGGGAATCAATTGTCGCCGTATCTATCCAAACCAAATCCCGTCCCACACGGGACGGTGCAACGAACCATCTCCCACCGTCAGATCTAATTTGGACGGCCCCTAGATAATATCGGATTGATAGGACCGAAAAAATATAACTGTTCAGATTAGATCGGACGGTGGGAGATGGTGTGCTGCAACGTCCCGCGCAGGACAGTAATCGAACTGGTATCTATCAGTACCGTGGGAAAAAAAAATTTGATAAAACGAGAGACAAACATCATTAATAAGTGGGATTCCTCCGTACATCCTGCTTTGTATAATGATGGTCTATAGATATTACGCTCCAAAATGGAGTTTGGATCCGTCAATTCCAACGCCGAAATTAAGTCTAGGCCCTTTCGGATAATATTATGGGGGGTTGAGCCCTAGTGGAAATTTTAAGATTAATTTAAGCCCTTTTGGAAAAAAGTCGCACTTATTCGTTGGTCGTTTGATTTCTGTCACACCCTCACATCCTAAGACGCTAAGGTGTAACTAATTAAGCCAGTTTTTTTTTTATATACTAAGCAAACAAATTCCAGCAATCTCTTATACACAGTTGAATGGTAACAAGCCAGATATTTTACATTATTGATCAAACTCTATTTACAAATATAAAACATACGGAGGTTACTAGACTGTACCTCTTCTTAAACTACAGTTTATTTTAACTATTACACATATTATACAAATTATTGTTATTGTTTGTTTACTCTCTCTCCCTCTCAAACAAGTACTAGGGGGATCATCACAAACAAGTTACATATCTTCACGCTTCCTCTTGCGAGAGGGGCGTGGGCTCAGGAACCATTCCGTCATTGGGGCTTGACGGACCAGGAAATTCAAAATACAAATACACAAAAATTTCGGAAAGTGCCTCCAAAGAGATAAGGAGAGTGGCATCGCATTCTAGACTCGGCACACGGGCTTTGAACTTAAGGAACGAACACTCAATCATCGCGATTGCTGGCTTGGGCAAACTACGCGTCTCCTGGAACCCCCAAGTTAATGAGGCACAAGCAAAACAAATAGCGGATGTGAATAATATACATCTCAGTGCGGGTTTTAGTTCCAGTTACACGATTCTTTATATGAATCCAAGTATTAGGACTAACACCCTAAATAATTCAATAATGAATTCCAAATTTAAGTCCAAAAGATATTTGACTAAAAAATCCATACCGATGACACCAGACAGAATGGGCTGACTACTGGCATGCTGCAAATATGCAATATGCAACATAAACAAATCAAGCATAACCAAGCATATTTATTCGCAGAATAACATAAACTCCAGTTCTCAAGGCCTACAGAACAGAGAGAATTCTTCCCAAATCCATTGGTTATTTTACCATATGGCACAGAACAAGCAGAGGGAATTCCAGTAATAATAGCGTTAGTAGTCTGGCCGGATCGGGGGCCAAACCGCATAACACCGGTTGAGTGAGTTATAAAACAGAGAATTATGCTATGCTGACTGAGTTTTGCATGGTTTCATTTTCAAATCAAGTCCGTCTATCATTTGATAGAATAATATTAAAATTCCTTGAAACCATTCCAATCTTTTTCTAAGTCTGAATTTCCAATTTATTTGTCAAGCGAATATTCAAATTCAAACTTAGCAAAATATTTTCAAGTTCAAATGAATGTTTAATTCAACATGCAAGTTTATTCTTTTTAGGGCTTCTATTGGCTATATGCACAAATAGAATGCAATTTCAAAAGATAACTCAACATGCTATGCATGAATTTAAAGTTACCGACTGTCCATATTCTAATAAAGATTACGTGTAATCCGCACCTTCAAAGTTGACTTGGGTGGAACCTCCACTAGTTGATCATGTTCATAGTTACAGATGAAGATCTGTTACTATTTAATTTAACGGTGTTTTATTAGACCGTTGGTTACTAACGTTTAGGTAGTGCCAGTTCAAACTAACTAGTTGACCTATAATTTGGTTCCAAGTCCAATAGCTCTTAATCCATTTATTTGCTTAATTAATAGAATTTTAGTTACTTGCCCGATCGTCAAATAGATTACAAGAATTGCTTAATTAAATCACAATCATAATCATATTCAAGAATTATCAAATAATAATCACATCGAAATCAGAATCAGTCTCAATAGATACAAACAAAATTTATTAAGCAACATTAAATAACAAAAATCAGATAATAGCAAGTAACAAATCAAATTCGAATAGAACATAACAGTAATTAGTTGTTTGATTGGGATCAGATAGTTTGATTTATTTCCTTTTTATTGCCACAGTATCCGTTCATTATTCAGACATATTTTTCATCATTTTCCGTATTAAATAATCCGACAATACTCAAGTTCAACCGATTTGCAATTAGTTAGACTCTAATGAAATCCGAAAGTCTAATTATAAGCCCACTTGAAATTAACTTCAGATTAAACCGAATCAAGCCCAACAAAGGAGTAGGCTCGAAGGAATTAAATTTCGGCCCAGCAAACCTTTTTTTTTTTTTTCTTTCGGCCCAACTCAAAATTCAGCCCATAAATCAAGGATCCGCGCTGCACATGGTTGAACCCAATCAGCCTGACTTAGCTGACTGAATCAGTCGTAACGGGTCCGACACTAACCAGTCGGATTCAAATCCCACCCGATAAATCCAAATCTCATCCATATCCAATATCCGACAGTTCCAACTTTCACAAAAGCCCATAATTAAGTTTTAGGCCCTTGATTCTTGCATAAATGCCTAGAATCTTTTATATATCCATCACATATCACAAATAAGCCCTCAAAACTTTGCACGAAAGTCCTTAGAAAATATTTTTCTTTACCAACTCGTCCCCGGCACACGATAACTCACCAGAGAAGGTATCAAACTCCATTCCAGTGTACCAGTAACTGGTACAATAGCACATAAACCACTATATGCCTTCTATAAACATGAATATGCACTCTACATGATTCCTACTCATATCAATGCACATAATTTCGTAATTTTCACCAAGAACATGTACTGTTTCAACAGAGATGGCATGAATATGCAAATTAAACCCATCACAACTTAAATAGCTCATGATATGCACAAATCTATATACAACTATCAATCACAAGTCTAACTTTCAGGTATATGCCTCAAGTATAACACCTATGCACTAATTTACAAAAAATCCATGTCATACAAACCCTAATTAACCTCTGTCAGACCTAAGCATAGCCTTAATGCATAGTTTAACCTCAACAACTAGTCTTAAGCATGATTACATGCACAGTTTTCACTTAATACTCTGATATTCCATAAGAAATGCATTTGTCACCTATTATTTGCAACTTACATAACAGAATTTAACCCTTCAAGACAATAAAGCCAATTACATGCTAGAATACATAAAATCACCTATGTAACTGACAATTCACCAATTTCTATTCACATAAATGCACTGTCTTGACTCAACAGTTCCTCATAATCAATTTACATGCTTTCTTTTGTCCAAGAACACAGCTAATCACTTAATTATGCACATGAATGAAACACATAGCTTTAATTTACCCACTGACATACATGAATATGCTCAAATGTGCACAATTTTGATTTTACAAGTCTATAAAGAATGATAACAACATTGTTACCATCTAAACATGACATTTCTTACCAATTAAATGCACTGTTATGCATGATCTTACACTGCCAACATTTAAATGCATCTCATATGCTCCTTATCAACTAAAAACAAACATAAGCTCACACAGCAGCTAACTAAACACACATCACGGAAGTTATTCATGCATGCTTCTAATGCACTCATAAGATTACATCACACTATCTCAAATTCTCATGCACAATTCCATTACTGACATGCATACGAGCCTATTCAATTATATCAAAACACTTAGAATTATTGCCATATGCAATATATTTCATGACAGGCAACACTAGCATGACTTCACTAAAGTGCATATGCAACTGAAATACAGTCCAAATGACTTGCACATTCTCAATTCCATTCATTCCCTTCTCTAAGCACAATTATTATTATCCATCAATTATACTTAAGAGATATGCATGCAGTTATCAGATTAGGCATCAGTTAACTAATCACATAGGGCTATTGTGACAGGATCAAACAACAATCATTGTCCAGTGCCTTAAATAAACTCATTTCCAGTTCTAACATTTAACTAAGCATAATACTTAAGCATCCAGCACATATAGGAAATAATATGAAATTAATTTGCAAAGTATAGATAAAGCTTATACCTTCCTCAGAGCCTCGAGAATTTCTTCTCAAAAATTCCAATACAACTAAAGCAAGTACCAGAGTCAAGCTAATCAAGAAGAAAGTCAATTCCATGCACTATTGTGCCCTAATAAAAAACGAACTCACAATTCAGAACAAAGCCAACTTCAACCAATTAACTCAAGAAATCGATAGAGATTAGAGAAATACTACCTCCCTGAGCTTTCTCTTCCTCTCTTCCTCGTCAATTTCAGCCTAATTAAACCCCAACTCAAATCTCTTTTAAATAGAAATTACCTCATACGGCAGTCAAGAGAGAGAAGAGAGAGAGATGAAGTTCAGAAGAGGGATAACACAACAACACTTCCAATTACGGCTCAATAGCCGCCATTGATCAACGAGGAGAGGAGATGACTTCCTCGTGTCAACATAACGCCACATCGAGAGGTGCCAACCTCTGGTTGGGCAAAGCTAGAGGCAGCCTCACAATCGACTAATCACATCGCAACGCACACACGCACACAGAGGGAAGGCCACGCCACTGTGGCTCGAAGAGAAAAGAAAGAGAGAGGCGAAAGTTTCGCCAAGTCAGAAGAGGAGACGAGGTGGAAGGAGAGAGCTCCTTTCGTCTCATTTTTTTTTATTAAATTTCCCTCCAGATACTCTGTGGCGCTTTCACTAATCAAATTAATTTGATCAATTCAGAAGTCGGATTATTGTGGCAATCTTACAGAAAATATCCAGAATCTTCATAGAACATTTCTATGTTCTCAAATCAGAGATCCCATCAAATTTTACTGTTATTAAATTAAATTATTTAATTTTTTGATCATATAATTCATGATTAATACTAATCATGATCATTCAAATAGATTAAGGATTTGGTTTACCAATTAACGGTCACTAGTCTTACAATTTCGCACGAATAAGATCTATTCGGGAATAGGCTTATTCGCACGAATAATGTGAAGTCTGAAACACAAGCAATTAATATGCACTAAATGCGATAACTTTGATTAATCCTCTTTTTTACCAAGGATGTTATTATATGAATAAATTTTCAAATTTAACAAATTAATAAGTAATTTTCCCTCTCTTTCTAGATTATTTTTCCTATTTCCCGAGCGTGCACTTCTTCCTAGATTTCATTGGAAGTGGGTGCTCTCCGCGTGGGTATTGGATCCCTAGCTAGAATCCGAATGCAAAATAAATATAGTTTAACTAACATGTCACATATCTCGAGCATAGCTGCGTAATTCCCAGAATCCCATTACCCTTCAACCCTTCGACTCTTTCAATAATTAATTACAGTTCAGTTTTTGAAAATCTTTTTTTTTTTTTTTTTTTTTTTTTTGCAGAACAGTTTGTTGGGTATGTTTGAATGAGTGAACAACAATCGTTAATTTGGATTATCGATTCTTTTTTAAATAAAATTATTTTCGTCAAATGTTAGCAGTTTGAATAGTACCATGCTAATTCTAACTCTTCATCATATTGTGTAAGGGAAGGATTAATTAGAGAGAGACAGAGAAAGCTAGAGAGGAAGTGTCAGTGCAAAATTTCACCTTTTGTTTGACTTTTCATTCTATTCTGTACCTAAACTAAATAGCAATTAGCATATGTAGATAGGCAAAGCTAAACACTATATATTAAAACTCCAATATATTATTTCCGTTGCTGATTAAATGTAATGATTGCGTTAATAGCATAAATTTGTTAGATAAAATCAACAAAGAAACTAATTATTTTACATATTCATAGGGGTCAAGTATAAAAAAAAGTATCACTAAAAGCCAAAATTACTAAATAATGATATATAATCATGAAAAAAATTAGGACAATCTCATTTGTTGAACTTAGTTAGGCCTATATGAGCATGTATAATGGAACCAAATTGCACCTAACTGAAGAATAAGTCTTCTATCAGCGTTCAGCTAGACTATATATTTTTTTCCTCAAGGTTAGGTGAAACAAAAGTCAAATGAGGTGATTTGAATACCTTACCTGCTCCTGTTAAAACTGAAATTTAAATTAATAAATATATAGAAATACACTGCACCAAAACTTGAAAATAATACAACAACTGATACGTGATGTTGGAAAAATCTTTCTCCTTTAATCGATAGATCAAATGGTGAAAAAGCATTAATATTTCCAAAATAAAAATATAATTCTGTTCATCTGATCAGAAAAAAGAAATTACTAATAGATTAAGAATAGCACAACCACGTCAGATGTATATAAGAAACAACTTTAGTTTTAGATACAAGAAATAGACCTTTTACCATACAACAATATAGAACGCACCAAATCCTCAGAAATAAGCTCACTTTATTCTCACAAAAATATGTAACAGAGATTCCTTTTGCATAGATACCCTCATAAAATACCGAATTTGCAAATGTGCCCCCAAAGCGAGATGCTTTGGTACCACAAGAAAACACTCTCAACAAAATACAACAATTAAGTTATGGTTTCTTCATTAATTCAATCCTTTTGAATTCATGCAAACTCAATATTTTACGAAGATATGCACACTAAAAGAACCAAACAAATAATACAACTCTAAATAAACCTTGTATACTTCACTGTTTAATTGCGGCACTGAGTGATGGCGCTGCAACCACGGGAATAGGGGTTGGCCGATGCACCCGGTTGGCAGTTGTAGTAGGAGGCGCCACGTTGGGAGCAAGGGACGCTGTCGGCTTGCAACGCTCCATAGCTGATGTATCCTGTAGTGTCTAGAAAGCGTCGGGGGATGCCACCAAACTCCAACTCGGCATCGTCTCCCAGACGCCGCTGCCCTGTTTTGACCCAGTCGAAGTCGCCGGCTGACACAGAGACGACGAATGCTAGGAGTAGGAGAACACAAATGGTGGTCTGGGTTGAGGTAGTCATACTATAAAGATGTCTTCTCCTTTGGCACCACTTCTCAGAGAAGAATTAATTGGGTGTTGTGATTTTTAGAGGGGTTTATAGAGAAGAGGTGTCAAGATAGAGAGATCAGTTAGAGGAAGGTCGTTTGATTTTAAAATGGAAATGAGAGTTTAGAGGTTGGAGGGGAAACAAAGGTGGTTTGCTTATAGAAAAATTCAAAGATTATATAATTGTCATGTTGACTTTGAAATTTTGAATACGCTAGTTGGCACCGATATATTTTCCAATTTTAATATATAGTTTGCTTTTCAAATGAAAAAGAGGATACATCGAGTTTCCCTCGATATGAAAATTCTTATTAATATTTAATTATCGAATTTGTTACAACAAATCGAACTTCATTATGCCAAGATTTAGCATTTTTTTTTAATTATAGAAAATACAAAAATAAAAAACTATTTTTAATTATAAAAATAGTGGTCACGGATTTTAATAATTATACTATAGATGTTTGAGAGAAAGAGAGTTTGGCTATGGTGATATGCATCACAAAACGTTTTTCGTGAATCACAATCAAAACTCCTGAATCTAGTTCAAAATGATCGATCCAAATTGTCTAATATGATCTTCCTATTGAAATCTCTGTGCAGAATAAATTTTACATTTTTTTCAAAACTTTAAATTATTTTATTGAAATTTTAAAAAATCGTTAATCTAATTAGTTCTGAACCGTTAAAAAAACAACAGTTTTTAAAAATCCGAAAAAAAATTAAAATTTTGAAAAAAAATATAAAGTTTGGTTTGCATGGAGATTTCGATAGAAAGATATATTAGACGGTTTGGACCGGTCATTTTGAACAAGATCCAAGAATTTTGATCACGACTCATGGAAAGCGTTTTATGATATATCTCACGATAGCCAAACTCTCTCTCTCTCTCTATATATAGGATTGGAATAATTAGCAACAGCTTAACTCACTTTTAATTGCGATCAACAAAAGATAAAAAATATTAGATTGTAAAGACATATTAAAATATTAGTCTTTTAGCATGCATCTATTTTGGTACAATTTGAATGTCATTTAATATTCATCAGATGTAACAAATTCGAAATAATGCTGTAAATTTTCAAGTAATTAGATGAATGATGAAAAACTTATGCCAATTTTTTTTTTTCATTTTCCAAATACTTTCATATCTGAAAGTTTCCTTTTATTTTTTTTACTTTAAAGTGTGGACCATTCAACTTAATTGATAATATTGTATTTCTTACCTAAATAGCATAAGTTTTTATCGACAAATTCTGCAATTGAGATAATTTTTTAACCGGAAATCCGGATCATTCGTTTAAAATTAAAATTATGAATGAATTTGCTTGATCAGGTTTGAAACTCGGTTTAAAAATTCAGTCCAATACATAATTTCCCATTTTTATTTATTAAAAGTTGGTTAGGAATTAGGATGTTGTTTCGATTGGCGACCTAAAGAAAAGATTAATAAACACTAGTTAATGATGTTTGGTCCCATTCGACTTCTAAATTCCACAAACAGAAACAATCATATATAACACAAAAAAAGCATGTATACATACAACTGAAAATAAATAAAATAAAAAGAGAGACACATAAACTTATCAATGAAGTTCGGATATAGTCATGTTTGGCTGCTACTTACATAACAATTTTTTAGGCCTATTATTTCCATAGTATGTCCTTAAGACAATTAATATATGCAATTTCCATTTGCTAAGAATTTAGAAAAAGTGCAGGAAACCTGAGATCAAATTTTATGAACCTGTGTCCCGCTTATCATTTTTGTAAGCAAGGACCTAGTAAGTTTTTGAATAAATCATTAGTTAATTGAAACAAATGAAACCTTAAATATGAAATGACCGTATATTATTATGGCGGTTTAAAAATTTTAAACAGCTAATTGCAAAAATTATTTAAAACTTACAGTACAACAGGATAATATGTGTATGATTATGAACCAACAAATATTCTATAAGGTTACACAAAGCCACACATCAATAGTTTGGACAGTGTTTATTTGAATAATAATTATATCTTTGAGGGTTTTCTGCAAAACTTGCCGTATATTGATTAAGTCGTTTTCTACATAAATAAACAGAGATAAAGACAGCTCTTCTTCCTTTAATGAAGTCATATATCTTTTTAGGTCATTTTCCTATCAATAATTTCTTCATTTTATCACAAACTTATTCAAGAAAACTAGAGAAGTATTTAATTGATACTGGCCTGTTTTGCTTGAATCGGCAGCGGGGAACGTGTGCCCCTTAACAGAGAAATGTTGTTACTAAAGTGGATAAAACGAGTAGAATGCAAGGCATTTGTCCAATTTTATTTTTGAGTACCCCAGCTTGCATTTTATAGAGATTTATTTCTTTATTTTTATTAGGTAAGATAATAAAAAAGGCCACAACTTTTATTTATGAATTTAGAATTATGTTATGAAAGGGTAGAGCGTAGGAAGTCTTAATTTGTTGATGGGAAGTCCCCTGTATATATGAAACATACAATATGAAATAAGATAAAGGGTGAGGATGGTTTGATAATTAATGAAATTAATGAGATAATGTCGACAATCATCAGAAAATCCGACATGTTGAATATAATATATTCTATAAATATCATGGACACCAAAATGGTGAAATTTTGATACAAGTACTATATTGCAACAAATTATTCGAATTTTGCAAAAGTACTCCAGGATTAATGATTTCTGATGAAATACCAAATAACATTAAATTGCATAAAACCTTACACGCAACCAATCCAAAAACCAACAATATATTCCTGCACTTAAATTTTTAAATATAACTTAATTTTTCAAATTAATAAGGTAGCTATTGTCAATGAATCTCACTAACAGTGTTAATTACAATGGTTACTTCGATCAAAAAATTCATATATATATGTGCCGACTTAATGTACAAAGAAAAATTAGAAGAGATAATCTTAGCGTCGTTCATGCATATTTATCACAAAATTAAGCTTTCAAAAGCTCAACAGTACTTACAGACAGTCGTGGCAATCACCAACGCAAGTCTTACATATTTATATACACGAAAAAACACAGAATTATCTTGTACAATATTGCGTCATAAGCACATACATCAGCTATATTTCCCAATGAGAGGTTTTTAATGGTCAAGGAGATATTTTTGTTTACAAATTCTCCAAAATGTAAGGCAAATTAAGAGATAGATTTTATGGGGGGGGGGGGGAATATCAGCTTGAGTTTATTTTTCTTTACAAAATCCCTGTATAAGAGAACTATTAGATTTTATGGACAAAAAAGAAACACCGGAACAGCTGAACTGTGCTTCTATAAAAAAAAAAAAAATCAATCGCCCTCCAAATGTCCAAATTAATTTAAGACTGACATAAGAACTCAAAACTTATTTAACTTTGCATGTGAAACAAAACAGAGAGAGTACAATTAGTCTTACAAAGATGACACAAATAAAAATTGCCGCCAACCAAAAGAATTTTTTATGGACATTGCAAGGACTCAAGTCCCTCAAATTTCATCTCATATATAAGCCTCAAGATAATTCAAACAAATAGGTACACTTATACATTTTTCAAACACGAATTAATTGATGTACAACAAACCGAAATGCCAATAAAATAATAGTAAGAATTTTTTCGACCGTCTAGTTTCGGCAGTTGGTGATCGCAGAGCAACTGCGTGTGTAGGGGTTGGCAGCGCCGGAGGGTCGGCAGTTGTAATAAGAGGCCCCGGTGACATCGCACGGCACACGATCTGCCTGCAATGCGCCATAGCCAATGTATTGCGATGGTAAATCAGTTGCGGTTGCATTGGGATTTGTGGCATTGTTGCCGCTGGTGTCATCCAACCGCCGCATGACGACCCCGGGGATATCGCTGGCTGAGGCGACAACAATGGTGGCAAGGAGGCATAGAAGCAAAAGGATGTTTTTTCTTGAGGGAGACATGAATTGCTTGGATGGATGCTCAGTTGTTTTTTGTTTTTATATATGGAGGGAAAGAGGGGATTTAAATGTCCGAATGTAAATAAAATAACTAACAGATTCAATTTTGGGCAGAGGGAAATTAATTAGGGATCATCAGGATCACTTATGAAATCAGGATATCGTGTTGCTCATTGCACGATTTGAAGTATGCCCGCCACGAAGTTTTGAACAGAATCCGGGAATATATTTAGAGTCACGACTTCTAGAAAAAAATTTAAGTTCCATTTTTTGTACCTTAATATTTAGTTCTTTTTTCTATTCTATTTTTTTTATTATTGGGTTGTAAACTGATAATCATCTGTTAACAAATTTAAATTAAATAAATAAAGTATCAACATCACAACCCCCCCCCCCCCCCAAAAAAAAAAAGAGGAAAAATAGGACGCACGACCCCCGATAAATATCAAATGCAGTTTTTGACGTAGAGTAATATCCTAACATCTCAGAATCACTTTTTTTTTTGTTTATCAAAATTTTAAAATAAAAATTTACATAGTTAATTTTGTTCCATTTATTGTAGATGTGTCCACAAAATTTTTATATATATCTTATATCAAGATGGTAACAAATATAATAGCGTTAAATTAATTTGTCATTATTACTAGATTTATTTTACTAGTTGATCTAATACAAAGTGAGCTCCGTAAATCATAGAATTTTATGCGAACGATCTCCCATAAAAAATAAACAAAACTAATAGCTTGGATTCTAATTTTTAAAAAAGAGTGTTCAATTTAAAATAAAATAATATATATATAAACTTGTGTGATACAAAGAATCAGCTTTTGGTCTAGTGGCAAAGAGCAATGCACCTTGAGTGAAAGGTCGTAGGTTCGAAACCCGGCTGGAAGGTCTTTCATAGACATTTAATTTAAAAATAAGTTGGGTGGGTTAGACCCCAATTTATCTTAAAAAAAACCTTGTGTGATACTAAAATTTTATGGTATTGGAATCCTCTTTTTGCAATTAATTGTCCATAATTTTATTTTATAAAATAATAATATTGTATAAGCATGACTTACAATTTAACATTGGTTTTCGGATCAAAGTATCTTTTTTCACGCTCTGGTGGCCAATATAAATATTTATCTAAACATAATTTGTGGCGTATTTTTCAAGTTGGAAATCTAGGTCCCAGCAACTTAATCAGGGATGTATACATTTGTCTCAGAACAAGACTGATTTGACATTGATAGCTACAGAGAACTAGTTCTTGATCTAGTGATAAAGAACAATGTACCTTGCGCGAAAAATTGTAGGTTCGAAATCCGACTGAGAGGTTCTTTATGAATATTTAATTTAAAAATAAGTTTGGAGCCTTCGCAAGTTCGCATTAAATTTATCTTTTAAAAAAACATCGATCACTATAAATATAGAAAAACAGGCAAATATGGATTAACGGATTAAAAAATTTAGAAAAACCTTATATGGAGTAAAATGTTGGAAAACATCTGGGACAAAAATTTGATTGTCTTTATTTTAGGTCCCAGGCAATTTCATTTTGATTTTATTTTAGAGAGCCGGCTTGCTTTTGCTTTAAAAATAAGAGGATAGAACGTGAGCAGCACAACCGAGAAATTCAGTAAAGAGTTAAATGCAAGGCACCATGTCAGCTTTGATTTTGGGTCCAACTAGCTTTTAATTTTATTTTAGTTTTAGCTTTTCTTTTAGTAAAGATACACCTTAGGTTGAATGAGAGTAAGACAGCTTTCAAAGCCACATTTTTTTATTTCAAAATCAAATCAGCGTCTGCATTTGGTCTATTCAATGCCAATCGATGGGTGTTGGCTTCTCTGCAGCGATGAATTCTAAAAATGTGGTTCAACAGACCGCGTATGCATATCAGCGTATCTATGTTTGGTTACACAAAGAAGAGAGAACATGTGTATTTATGGAAAGATGAAACAAACTCGCTCTCTGTCTAAATTTTCTTTGGTTGTGTCTCCTCTCTCTTTCTTCTTTCCTATTCATTCTTCTACTTTCTTGTGCTGTTAAACACAACCTTAATTGTATGTATGTAATTATATGTAGTGCTTTTAATTTTTCAATATCTTATAATTATATATATATAATATTAAAAACCAACTCTATTATTAATAAATTGTAAGATTATACTAGTGTTTTGTTATAATTTTTTATTTTTATTAAAATTTTCTTGGACATTTTTTGTATAACATAAAATTGTGTCTACTATCTGCATTTTGCATAAGAGACCAATTGCATGTATATTGAAAGATGAGGGTTCATCAAATATCACAATCTCAGTTTTTAAATTATATTTTAAATTTTAAGATTCAAATATCGATCTAGACTGCTGATCTCATTCGTTTTACGAGAGATGCTTTAGCCTCGTTTTTTTTTACAAATATATCTTTATTTATTTGATACTCAATCAAGAAGTAAAATTAAATATATTAGGATTAATCTATCACAGTTAACATTGAATAAAATAAAATATATTAGCATTAATCTATCACAATTAACATTGAATAAAAGCATCAATTTGGATCGATTTTAAAATTTAAACTTGAAATACACCCGAGTCATTTTTGAAATCCAAAAATCAAACAGTCGATCCGAACAGTTCAAGTTGTTTATCATATTGAAAAACTCATGGAGACCAAATTTTATTTTTTTCGAATTTTTTTTGCTATATATTATGATATTTTCAAATTGGAGGGCCTGAAATACTTCAATTGTAGTGCTTTTTGAAAATATCATAATATATAGCAAAAAATTTCGAAAAAAATGTAAAATTTGGTCTCCAAGAGTTTTTCAATATAGAGAACAACTTGAACTGTTCGGATCAGCTGTTTGATTTTTGGATTTCAAAAACGACTCTGGTGTACGGGAGATGATCCATACACCAGAGTGTAATTTATCTATCCACTATATATATAGAGTTTTGCTATGGTGAGTCGCGCTCAAAAACTCCTAGATCTGGTTCAAAATGACCGATCCAAACCGTCCAATACGATCTTCCTATTGAAATCTCCATGCATACCAATTTTATATTTTTTTGAAATTTTTAAGTATTTGTTTCGGATTTTTAAAAACTACTGTTTTTGAACGGTTCAGAACTAATTAGATTAACGATTTTCTAAAATTTCAAAAAAAATACTTAAAAATTTCGAAAATATATAAAATTTTGTCTGCATGGAGATTTCAATAGGGAGATCGTATTAGACGGTTTGGATCGGTCATTTTGAATAAGATCTTAGAGTTTTGAGCGTGACTCACAGACCCTTTGGTGAGTCACAACTCACCATAGCAAAACTCTATATATATATATGATAAAAAGAGAATATAAGTTGAAATTATTCTTAATTGATACATTCATCAGCGCTGGTCTTCTAAGCTATATGCACGGACAAAATGTTTAGAAAAAAATAAACACTTGTTTGAACTTATCCAGGGAAGGGTTCTTTGCCCGGTTATTTAATCCGGTATCATCTCATTTTCGCCGATGATGTAGTATCATCATTGGGATATATAAAACTACAGTTGTGCACCTACTGGTTAGTAGGTTAATTAGACTCGGAAGCTCACCCAACAACTAATTTTTTATTTCATATCTAATTAATTATTGCAAAACAAAGTCAAGATTAGGGTTCTATCATTTATTTCAGTTCCCCACTCATTCTTCCAACAACATAGCAAGAAGCCACCGACGCCTGCATCTCATCCGTCTCATTATACATTATCACATACTATTGTATTTGATTTATCTTTCATTTTTTTTTTTCACACATGTGATATATCCTTTTGCAAAACTTTTATGATGTTATTCTTACTTTCTTAGTCCAATGTTTTCTTTTTCCCTCGAATTTTGACGCTGGTTTTGTAATGTCGATATGAATATATAAAACCATTAAATAAGTATGCTACAAATCTACATATGAAAACCTTCGCATATTAAGCAGAAGCATCATTCTTATTCATTTTTTAATCACGGGTCCCTTCGCATATTAAGCTGAAGCATCATTCTTAATCATTTTTTAATCATGTCTCTTTTTCACTTTTTCTATGTCTAAGCAAGTTTCAAACCCTTAAAAGTTTAATTTGTACAACGTTTTTTTTTTTTTTGGTCCAAAATCACTGATTGGAAATTAAATACTAGAAACAAACCTCTCAACCTTGAGCGTTTCAGTTGGCGATAATTCTAACAACGTATCTAACGAAGAATGGCTTCATGTTTCAACCAATTCTATCAAAATAAAATATAAAAAAGTCACGATTTAATTTTGGGAGGATGCACACTGTGTATATATTGCAATTGTCAAAGAATTAGTAATGTACGAAAATGACGAAAATGAATGAATTTGTGCCAATATACTTTAGTATTCGTCGATGTGTACAAGCTTGATTCTTTTAAAAGTTAAGACCAAAAATAATTGAAGAGGTTTGGAAGATGGAACTAATTTTCTAAATCGATATCACTGAAGAAAGAAAAGAAAAAGCTCATGCGCAAATCTATCCGCCTTATCATTGGCAGCTAAGAGGTCTCCACCTAAGCACGCGCTAATTTTTTTCAAGATAAATTGCTTACAATCTCCAACGTAGCACACAAAAAGTACAATAGGAAGATTTATGTCTTTAATATAACCAGATTATCCAAGCATAAATGTGATAAATTGCTTACAATCTGTTGAAAAAAATTGAAACGAGTATAAAATGTGATACTGAAATTATCCAAGCATAAATCGACTAAATTGCTATTGCCATGCCATGCCATGCCATCCAAGTAGTGATAGTCCAAAAATTCTTAGCCCTTGGCCCGTCCTTTGGAAGACCGTCCTAAAATCCGGATCGGACCGACCCTTCGAAAGGCTTACGACAGACAAGGGTCCAGAAGGGCCGGATCTAATTTTTTTCAAAGACGGATGTTGAAGGACCGGATCCGACCTAGCCCTTCAATTGTAGGAACCATTTGATCATGATGACACAGTAGAGATTAAAATACTATTAAAAAAATTAAATGTTGGTGTTATTTTAGAAGGACTAGAAGGGCTAAGGACCTAGAAGGGTCGGGTTTTCGAAGGGCTAGTCTCATATTTCAAAAAACAAACCTGTCTAATCCGACCCATCTCAACCTGGTCTGACCCGGCCCTTCTATCAAACCCGTCAAGTCCGGTCCTTTAAAATCCGGCCCGACCCTTTTGCCTTTCACTACATCCAAGCATAAATTTCAACGTACCAGTCACATAAGTTGCTAAGTCAATTTCAGCGTAGCACACGCATAAATTGCTATTGCCATTTATCCAAGGCATCTTTACTTGATAAATCGAGTAAAGTGTGATACCTATATATTATTAAGATTAGTACTGATACAGCGTTTGCAATATTTTTACACTCTACCTTTTGCTTTTAGCATTATGGAAGATAATTTTTTTTCTTCTAAATACACCAGCCAAATCTTTAATACCAGATTAAGAATTTGCCTCCGAGTTTGAGGAAAAAAGAAAAGGACAAGTAGCAGAACAATATATTTTCTTATATTCCATATTAAAAATGAACATTTTTTTTGGAAAATAAATATTATTTTTCATTCCTCATATAAAAAAAGGCACAGTGAATGGCCTTACAAATATTTTTCATTCAAATTCAATTAGGTCCGGGGAGGACCGAAGTGCCAATGCAAGTTACAACATACATGTTGTTTAATGTTATTATATTAGCTATTGGAATATATCCTAGATCAGTGTTTTGAAAACCATACTGGTTACCGGAAAATTTCAGTAATATCGGAAATCGGAACAGTAACTGAAACGATAATATCCAATATTGTGCTAGGAAATACCGGACAATTTCGAAAAATACCAAATTTCAGCTATCTGGCCGGTAGGGGTTCCGGTACGGTTTTAAAAACAGTCCTAGATAGTCGCTGTATTGTATTGCATTCTTTTTTAACAAAAGCTAACAATAATATGATTTTGGCAATTGTTTGGAACAATGATAACATAGATATAGCACATAATACAAACACACAAAAAAAAGGTTTCAGTTAACTTGCTAGATACAATTAAGTGCCCATGAAATTTGATAGCGTCTCCTTAACTAAAAGGGGAAAAGAAGAAAAGATGTAAATAAAAGTGTTTTGAGTTGTTCGGTCAATTTGAGACTCGGTCTACCTTCAAAGTGTGTTCAGGTCGACACGTCACCATCAGTGGGTCCAGAAATATTACCTGATACCAGCTGTGGCAACGACCACACAGCCATCCTTTGCTCGGAAGTATTCAAAACTAAATAAATAGAAAACAAATCAATAGGGCAATAGCAACTGCACACTGCACTAGTGCGTTAACGTAAATTATTAAAAAAAAAATGGTTAAATTGTTATTAATGAAATAGAAAAGCTACAACGAAACAGCAGGTTGCAAGATGCTGTGTAGCCCAAAACAACACAAGCCCAAAAGGCATGCTTGGTATAAAATATACAGCAGCCAACCGTAATTGAACTAAACAGTGCATAAAAAGACATTTTCAGTGAAAGTGTAGATATATCTTACATTACCACATAGTTCTAGTCCTACTGAACTTTTATGCTAGTCTCGCTAGAATGTACAATCATGCAAATCTATAACTGCATTTTTTGATCAACTTAACGGCTTAGTTTAATTTTGAGCATATATTCTTTGGGTCCCAACAAAAAACACAAAAAGAGCTTTTTCCTGAGAAAAACTAGGATGAAGGAGCAAGTAGTTAGTTATAATCCGGAGTTGATTGTACGAATAATTCCTCATCATCTTCGTCCCCATCATCATCCTCAGGTCCCACCCAATTGCTAGGATGATGTTGAGAATGGTGGTTGCCTCCAACTTCTGTAAATAATAGAAGGGGGAAGAGAGGGAACACGGATGAAAAGCATATTAGGAATAGAACAATGATTCAAAGCTATTATTATTATTTTTTTATCTACATTAGATAAAACCTTCTGGAAATTAAAAATAACATAATGTTTAGTAATAGTTGCTGGCAGAACTCAATATTTCTCATCTTTGATGATGTATTGGTCAACTAGTAAAGGTACAGCTTGTTAAATATTCTTCTCAGCTCTTTTTCCCTGAACTTGAACTGATGATATCAAGCCAAGTCATTTTAGAGAAATTCCAAGCTATATAAACATCATGGCGAGATCTAGTAAGTCAATAGAGAAGGCCAAGGGCAATATGGTCCTATTTTGTGAATTACTGTTGGTTTGACAGTTGCTGGTTTTTGCTCATAACTGAAAAGATGGTGGTTTTACCAACATGAGAAATGTTGATTCTGATTTCCCAAAAGAAATTGTATAAATCAAACCTTGTGGCTCAACTGCCTGATCTGTTTCCATTCTTTGTGGTCTGCCAAATATCTGTCAAGGAAATCATCTCTTTTTGGAATTTAGGTAAATCCTTTCTTTGAAGCAAATAATAAAGTAAGAACTAGTGCTTTATCAAATGAAATATTGCGAGTGCAGCAACTTCTAAGGATACATATTGTCTGCATTTTGCAGGCCTGCAGTCTTGCATTGAGCATTCACATTAAGATCTTGAGTGACATCTTGTGCAGAATTAATAGGGTTTCTCTGCTGCTCTTGTTGGACCACATTTTCTCTACTATTTTGAGAGTTTCTTGCGGCAGTACCTGTATAAGAGGGGGAGAGGAAAATAACCAACTTAAAGAGCCCAGAAAAGGTACCATCGCATCAGTACAGTATGGTATGACACTATTATAGATTGCCATCTATGTTGACCAGTATAGTACAATCTCATGATGCAACTAAGTGCTATTTATCTGACACATTATGTTGCTAATCAGCACCACCTAACCTGATTGATAAAATCATGCCTCTATTATAATAGAATAGGACCAGAAATCACAATATTTACTGGAAGGCCAAAGTACAACTCAAGGCACTGTCATAGGCCCAGAGAATACCAATCAGAAATTCAATCAACACTGGTCTGAAATACATACCAGTAAGATCTGACCAGATCTTAGTATGCGCAGAGGCGTTCTCAGCTCCTGTAGGTGTATGAGATGGCTCACCAGGCTCCTTCTGCCGGGCTCGAGCAGCCCCATCTGTTGGTAAACTGCGCTGATCCCTGTTAATTCCTTCAACGAGTTGTGACACTAGCATAGTGGCAAGAACAAGATTTGCATCAAAATCTGAACTTGACCCATCATCTAGTCCAAATCGAGGTGCCAAGAGTACTGGTCTGGCAAAGATTGAAAAAATTCATATTTTGAGTAAGTCGAACATCATTTTTATACATCAACAAGAGCTTGAAGTACCCTGAATTCGCTTACACAAATAGAAAATAATACAATATACGAGAAATCGAAAGCTTCTAGAACAGAACTAACTCGCCAGCTTTCTCAAAAAATAGATGGATGTCAACCTCGCATCCTTCACAAAATGCCAAGAAAGCCTGTTTCAACAAGATAAAAAAAGAAGAAGAGAATTTAAGTTCGAAACAAATTAAATAGTTTTCTTGAAGGGTTGGTTGACGACAGTCAAACCAAATAATTTTATTAAAATTTTTAAAAAAATTAGAAAGTCTGCGATGTGCCAAACTCAGAAACAATAACACTGAAAGCCAAGAGCTAGTAGCAACTGACAATCTAAAATGAAACAAATAACATAGTTACAATTCCTGTCATGGTTCAGTGCTCATGAAATATTCCAATTTGTGTTATTTTCAAATAATGGATGAGCCCAAGCTAATGCTGCTATCAGGAATTATTTAAAATAAAGAAAATACAAGAGATATTCTCTGAATTGAATTGTTTGACTACATAATGATAAGACAAACTTGCTAAAACAATGCAATGATTATTTACCAATTTAATACAAACTTTAGTCAGAAATATACAAGGATGGTCCTTTAGAACAATCCCTCTTTAACTTGTTTTAAAGAAAGTCCAAAGAATAAAACAATATAAGAGGACAAAATTTTCAAAGAAATACCTTTTGTAATATAACATGTCAAACTAAACCATTAAACTAGATAATCACAGTCATCACCACCCACCCCCACCCCCCACCCCCGAGTGGAACCAAAGAGAAGAAGAAAGAAAAATGAGAAGTGCAAGAAACGCAGAGGTGAATATAATAACAACTAGTCTGCAGTATTATATGTAATAGCCACTAGTACCGGATATACATAATAGAATACAACAACAACAACAACAACAGCAACTAAGCTTTTGTCCCAAACAAGTTGGGGTAGGCTACATAATAGAATAACAGTATAATATGCTCTAAGCCTCTAACCTTGATTTCTTTGACCCCAAAGGTGACATCAACAGGATTTCCTCTATGTGAGTATTGAAGAAACTCCTCTACAGGGTCTATCCACAGCTGTGTGTGCAATTTAGCATCATTATTATCTGTCATGAAAGAAGTTACATTAAAAATGCCCTAATTATTTGAAACAACTTATAAGAAATCTGAATAAAAAAAATTAAAAATAGGTTTTAAGCATCTGCTCGAGGCGTTACTTAATTTTAACTTAAGATTTTAATACCAAACCCAATGAGCCACTAAATCCAATTCTTTTTGTTGAGTCAGATGCCATTCCATGCCATACTGATTTAACTACTAGGTACTGCTCGTAATCAAGATTGCATGCAATACTAGCTCGTGCTAAATTGCAGAGACAACCGTGCACACATCACATAACATACTAATCAGCAAGTGTACCAGCACAAGCTGACTCTTACCAATACAAACTGTCCTGGCATGTGTGACAAAAGAGATGCAATATCAGACCAGGTTCATCATCTCAGCTTGAGAAGTTGAACTTTGCTAGCTCAAGCTAGATATTAATAGGATAAAGAAAAAGAACCTTCAGCAGGATCAATATAACTACGAAGCTCCACAGCCTTACCACCAATATCGCCAATCACATCTGGTGGCCCATTTGCTGGTTCTGTGGCAATAATAGTGATTTCATGTAGCGAAGACTGAAAATTGGAGAGAAGGCGAGAGAGGTCCTTTGGACGGACCACCAGACTGCTTGGGAAGTTTGACCGGTCTAGTGACAAACGCTGAATCTCAGGTTCAGAATTGCAGGTGATCCAGTATGTCTTCTTCAGACCTGTGTATTTGTACCCGTGGAGGTTTAATGTTTTTCCTTTTTATTTTTTACTTTTTTTGCTGGATGCATTTGCTAATCAGGAAGTAAAATAATCATGAAGAAGGAGACTTCTGTGCAAATTTACAAAACAAGCTCCAGTTTATTACCACGTCTGATATACCATGTCTGAATATAATTGCTGATAGTTGAATTCGGACAAATATAGTCTACCAGCTCGCAAAAGTACGCACTAAAAATTAACTTGAAATTGGAAAGAAGACAGATAACAGTTGATCACCATGGAGACAATGGAGAGAGAACTGAATCTTGGCTGCCTCTGCTGATGGCAGGGTGACAGCTAGACTGTCGACTGATGCAGCTGGGGTGCGAAGCACAGATAACACTGCCTTGAGCAGAACGCTACATTGCAGAGGATCAGGGGAGGAATCTGAAGAACCAGATGAAGAAGAAACTGTGTATGTATCGAAGAAACCTGGAGTGAAAGAAATTGACTGGTATGCTGATCTTGATGCATTCAATGTGTGCAGCTCCAGCTGCACAAAGAAGAGGGCATATGAGATTCCGATACTGGACAGATCTTTGAATGTACTGATATACCTTTCTTTTCTTTTGTTTGAAATATTTTTCATAGGGGAACCAATTGTGTCAAGCACTGTCAGGTATAGAAAATGCTGGCTTATGTGTGAATTATGCAGAGAGACCCAAAAGGTAATCTAAATTGCATAAAGTTCTGAATTGCCAGATTTATAGTCAAAGTGGCTCTATTACAATGAATATCATGTAGTTTGGTTCACATTTTCACTTCTCAGTAAGCATCCTAGATTTTCACTTTGCTAATTTTCACTCGAAAATCATGAAAATCACATTATCTATACCTTCTCATCATCAATCACCTGCGGATGAATTTTTGTTTGAAATAAAATTGATTTATACAACAAAGTCATTTCGACAAGGTAAAAAGGGGAGGGAGCAAGGGCACTTTTGCAAATATAAAGTTTAAATGGGGATGGCTTACAAAAATCTCACAACAAAAGAAAGAAAACCTTGGAAGGGGAGGCCTGAAACACGAGCTCTGAGCCGACACGTGCGAGGCACGTGATGCAGCGGTTGAAGGTCTTGAGAGCGTTCCCACTCATGGAGAGCTCCATTGCTGGAGTGGAAGTGGAAGAGCGGCACCTGAAAGAAGGCGGGGAAGAGAAAAAGGCGCGCCTCTATTATTATCAATCACGGCCCAAATAAGCCCGTTTTAACCATATTAGCCCAGTTATCTAACCCAGTATAGGCCCAGTCCATAAGTCACTAACCGCCTAACCGGTTCGTTCCCTCGTGAGAACTGAAAAGTTATCGCTTTGTTAGTCCCATAAGAGAGCTAACAGCGCATAAGCTACTCAGACAGCTTATAAAAGGGAAAGCGTTGCTACGTTGCAACTCATACCTTTCTCGGCCTTTTGGCTAAGATCAAGTGTAGTATCTGTTCTTATCAGTTTAATATCTGATATGTGGGCCATGTGCTCACAACGATATTAAATTTATTTTTTGTGGGAGAGGGCCCACCACAGTAGCTTGCTATTGGGGTCCTCAAGCGTCGCCCTTACGCTGCACTACTGTGTGGGCCAGGCGCATCCCAACCAAAACAAATTGAAATATTATGCCTCTTGACCTTGGGAGTTGTGGCGAGGCGAAACAATTATCATTTATCAGTATTAAATCTTTCAAAAGTTCTATTGGGCCGTTTGGATGGGATTAGGAATAGTTTTTTTTTTAGGAATAGACTATTTTTAGTATTAAATTTCTCTCACAAAGTTACATATTTTTCAATATTTTTCGAATAGGCTATTCCTTTTATTCCCAAACGGTCCTATAATATTACAAAATTCCTTGTCATGAGCTGAATTTAATTTTCAGGTTAAATTGGTGCAGGTCGGGCAGAAATGTATTTGGATTTAAAATTTAAATTTAGATGTGCATTTTCTTATTGGAAGCAACAATATTAACATGCCAAATGTCCAATTAATTCACTGTGTATATGGACGTATTGTGTCACATTGTTGAAGTTTTCATTATATGATGATATTTTATCAAATTCCAATTAGACGCTGGCATTTTTTCGTCGATTGATCCCTAAGAATTTTGTCAGCACATTATATTTAATTTTTAGTAATGCTAGAATCAAACATATATAACATCAAATATAATCCAAATTTCTACAAATTTTAAACGACCGATAACCTTTCAATATGATCTCTATGTATTAAAATTTTCTTGAAAATCGAACTTTATAATTTTTAAAATTTTTAACTTATTTTTTTTTTAAATTTTTTAAATTAGAGGGTTAATAACTTTTTTAGATTGAGCATATTTTAAAATTTTAGGGTGTGTTTGACATGAAGGGTGAACAAGGCACGAGGGGTGAACAAGTACATTATTTAGTAGGAATAATTAGATTTATGCCACTGGAAAAACTTGTTAATTAGAGAAATGCAATTGTTAAATTGATAATTAGAGATTTGCCACTATAAAATTGTTGAAATTAGTTTTATGCCATTATTTTCTCCAAAAAGATGGAACCCAGAACAACCAAGCGAATAGGCTCTTATTCTTGTTCGGCTCATGTTTGGTTCGCGCTGAACTGGCGTAGTTCGCGAACAAGGCTGTTCGCGTGTATCCAAACATACCCTTAAAAAACAATAAAAAATTGAAAAAAAAATATAAATTTTGGTTTCTATAGAGATTTTATTATGGAGAACAATTTGAGCAGTTTGGCTCGGACGTTCTAATCTCAAAAATTGAAATTTCATCACGTTAGACTAGTATATCCTTACTACTTATAAAAGCACCTAGAGAAAGGGTTAAATATTTCAGTAAACATGTCAGATAAAATATATAAACAATTCTTATATCAATTATGGACCATTGATTTGTGTAATTTGATTTGATCGGTGGTCTAGATCAAGGTCAGACTTTTTATTAAAAAAGATTAAGTTACTACCAAAATAGCTATTTATTTAAAAGGAAAGCCAAAATTATTGATTTTATCATATCTTTATTGTCTAACATGTAAAGTTCTATATGAAACAATAATAATATCAATATTTTATTTTCTTATTTGCCTATGAGGGCATCTTTTGCTAGTGTGTTCAATAGGTTAAACTTTAGCCGCTCCCTTTTATTTAGTTTTAATTTTGGCTTCAGGCTTGTTGAGATTATCGGAGTATCGTGCTTTAAGTTGCACTAAATAAGACTTCTTTTTTTTTTTTTGCGAATTTTCATTGCTAAGTTGCTTTGTTTACTACGGCTCTTAAAATCTTGCATTTCAGGAAAGTGATTGCAAAGCGATTCAACAAAAGCAGAAAATTAATCACTTTGCAATCACTTGCCAAAACACAAAGTGGTACTTGCATTTGAGAAAAAAAAAGGTATTAATTTAAGTACAAGTGGAATAAATAAATATGCAACGATTTTAATTTAATCAATTAAGTTCAAAACTATTTCCCATCAACCATCTCTTGCCCTTTCTCTCTCTCTATGGAATCTTTATTCGATAAAAGGAAAATTATTAGAGATATTATTGTATTAGGAAATGATTAGGCAGAAGATATTGAATGATGTATAATATTGGAGTTGAGAATCAATATAATTGTGTGATGAGAGTAGAGGTGGGTAGGAGATGAATAAATGGTAGATAGTTATCATTGGTTTAAGAATTGGTCTTTGTAATAAAAAACATCAATTCAATATAATTTTTATTTTCTATTATGGTATATGAGCTAGCACTATACTGGAATTAGGCTCACACCTATTAAATAGTTTATTTCTTTCCTCATTCCAGAATTTCATTCTTGTTTCCTAGAATAACTCAGACCTCTTCTCTCTGTTCCTTTCTCTCTCCACGCTATTCTCTTAGGCTATGTTTGGACGCAGGAGAAGAGTAGGAAGAGCGGTCTCTTCCGGAAGAAAGACTATTCTTGGTGTACCAAACGACTTTGCTCTTCCGAGAAGAACTTTCTTCTGCTCTTTCGAAAAAAGTAGGAATAGTATTCTTTTCGTCGTCCTTGGCACCGCATAAATAAAAAATATTTTAAATTTTTTCGTCTCTCCTATATTGTAGAAATATCATGTTAACCACCGAGCTGAAGAAAGTTTTATTTGGAGTTTTTATGCAATATAAATCACATTTATTAGCAACAATAATCACAAATAAAGTAGATCTAGTGGAAATAATAATAATCACGCAAGGGGTGGAGAAATCAAGTTTTATCTCTTTCCGCCTAGTAATGGAAATGCTCGATCGTGGCATATGAGGTGATGGGAGTGCTTCTCCTCTTCTTCTCCTTACACCTTAGATCTACAAAAGTTTAAACAAACTCTCAATCAATTTATGCTAGTAAATTGAGAGAAAGTAACTAATCCAATGTTTTTTTTTCTTCTATCAAATCACTATTTAATGAAGGTAACTAGTGTTCAACACATGAAACCCTATTTAATTGCAATAATTAGAGCAAAAATGACAGTAAATAATTTGCTCCAAAGAGGAAGAAGGTGCGGCCTAGAAAGGAAGAGAGGAAAAGCGTTGCCCCAATCGAGAAGACATTTGGCATTCTCAAAAGTTGATTTAAAATTTTGCATTTGATGCATAGGTATAAGTTTGAAACCCAAACTTCATCAAGCGTCAAAACAGTCTTCAACATGTATCAGATGAGGGATTGTTCAATAATCAAAAGAGAATGGTACTTTGTCAGGTAATGATTCTCTTGTTTGAGATCTTGGGGTAGTGATTCGCATATAGAAGCAGCGGCGGATATAAAAAAAAAAAAAAAAAGTCCGGACACACATGTAATACAATTAAATTTAATAATAAAAAAAATTAAAACAAACAATAATTTAAAACAATAATCTTACATATAAATTGTACTGTTACTTGCACTTTTTCTATTGCTTTGAAGTTGCTATGCGTATAAGACCTGGAGCTATATTAGTTTGAACTTTGTTACTAATATTGGTTTCATTTTCCTTGTGACGCTTTACTTTTATGCAATTTTTGTTCGCTTTTAGATCCTTCCTTCGATGATGATAAGATGATATTATATATTATTTTACTGCTATTATTATATAATAATAACAACGGTCAACAACGAAATATAGAAAATATGAAGTTTTTAGCTGGGACGGAAAAAAGGAAATGATAAAAGAAAATCATTTCCTTCAACACTATTCCATCAACACTTTACAATCCAAACAGTAATCACTCTTCTTGGAATACAGGAATACGGAATACCTCTCTTCTCTTCAATTTGGAAGAGAACTCTTGTCGCCCCCCCCTTCCAAAAATCACTCTTCACAACCGCTATTCCACTATTCTTCTCCTGCGTCCAAACATAACCTATATGGAAGAGAACTCTTCTCACCCACTCTTCCAAAAATCACTCTTCTCGACTACTATTCCACTATTCTTCTCCTGCGTCCAAACATTTATTCTCTGTCTATTCCAAGGACTATTCCAGATCTAAGCATCTCACTCTCTCTCTACGTAAGAAATTGATCAAGAATCACCATTGCCTGACCTGTGCGCACCGCCTCACTTGACCCTGCCCGACCTCTGCCCCAGCTTTACTCCGGCACAGCGCAACCGAGCTCTCTTTCTCATACCCAATTTCCTATTAAAAATGGCTACATGGGAGGCAAGAAGAACACTTCTACTAGTCAACCTTGCTTCAATCGTAGACCGTGCCGACGAAGCATTGTTACCAGCAGTGTACAAAGAAGTAGGTGCTGCACTGCATGTCACACCTGTTGGCCTTGGGTCGTTGACGCTTGCACGATCAGCTGTACAAGCTATATGCTACCCTCTGGCTGCCTACATGGCATCCCGGTTCAATCGGGTATTTGTCATAACCCTTGGTGCTTTCCTCTGGGCTACCGCCACTTTCCTTGTTGCTGTTTCCCAAACATTCCTTGAGGTCAATTTGGTCAACACTATGTTTTCATTTTATTCATTTATTCTGGATCTCTATTCTGAAAAAGTAATAGAGAAGGTTTGTAAAAACAGGTTGCAATCTCAAGAGGCTTAAGTGGTATTGGTTTGGCACTCGCAACACCAGCAATCCAAGCTCTTGTTGCTGATAACACTGACGATGGCAACCGTGGTTCAGCATTTGGTTGGCTCCAATTCACCAGTGTGCTGGGTTCTATAATAGGAAACTTCCTTGTTCTTCTCTTAGCACCAACAACATTTTTGGGTATTGCCGGATGGAGAATCGCATTCCATCTAGTCGCAGCTATTAGTGTAATTGTCGGGATCCTTGTCTGGTCTTATGCAGTAGACCCACGTTTTCATAATGAGGCTGCTTCAAATGAAAATAAGATGACAGATAAGTCTGCATTGAAAGAGGCGCATGACTTTATAAAAGAAACGAAGGCCATCATTCAAATACCTACATTCCAAATTTTCATTGCTCAAGGTGTCCCCGGTTCTTTTGCAGGAGCTTCACTCTCTTTCCTGCCGATGTGGTTCGAGTTGATAGGATTTTCTCACAAATACACTGCTTTTCTATTGACTCTTTTGTCAATTGCATATGCAATTGGGGGAGTTTTTGCAGGAGTAATGGGGGATTTTCTAGCTCGGCGCCTTCCAAATGCTGGGAGGATAATTTTGTCACAGATTAGTGCTGGTTCTAAAATTCCACTTGCGGGTCTATTGCTACTCGGCCTGCCATATGATGCCTCTTTAGGAGCATTGTATGCTGTTGCAATATTTTTCATGGGTCTGATTACCTGTTGGGAAGCTGCTGGTACTAACAAGTAAGTTCCATATGTTAATTTTGCAAGTGCTCGTCTTGTCAGTATGTAATTATCTGGTCCTAAGCATCTGCATATCATTATCCAATGAGCTTCGAATTGTGGTTGCTTAATTTTCAAAAGATTAGAAATTGGTAGATCAATAGACTATTTCTGTAGTTTTGTAGGTTGCGACTCACTGGATTTAGTTACGCAAATATGTCAACTCATATTTTGCATGTGTTCAGTCCAATTTTTGCAGAGATTGTACCAAAGAAATCAAGAACAAGCATCTATGCACTTGATAGATCCTTTGAGACACTGCTTGCATCTTTCGCTCCTCCGATTGTTGGCCTTTTAGCAGAACGAATTTACGGTTACAGGACTGGAGATGGCATTAGAAGTGATGATCCTAAGATCAATCAACAAAATGCTGCCTCTCTAGCCAAGGCACTTTACACTGCTGTTGCAATTCCAATGGCGCTTTGCTGCTTCATTTACTCATTCTTGTATTGCACATATCCGAGGGATAGAGACCGTGCAAACAAGGATTCAGAACTCCAAACTTTTGACCCAGACTGCCAAGATGAAATGAGTATTGTTGGTTTGACTTGTCAACATGAGGAAGATTTTGAGAGTGATGTGAGCTCTGACAGATCACCACTGATGCATAGATAGTATAATTACATATATGCTCATGAAGATCTTATCGATGCAAACTCGAAATATTACACGGAGCTGCTTCAATTTGAAAATACCAGTGAGATGGTGATTGAAATATATGCTTTAATATCTCATATGTAATATTTTGTTCTTTTAGTTCTTTTTTTGTCCTTTTAAATATATTTTATTAATAGTAATTGTAATTGGAGCTGAACTTGAGTTATGAAAAGTATTTTAGCTTGTCCATATTGAATAACTGATAACTTACCCATCGATTAAAATTCACAAATTGAATATTAACTTTCAGAGTTTAGTCGTACTTTTATTATCTATTCACATGATTTAGTATTTAGTCTGTGGCTTTTATTGTTTAGTTTAAATGTTTAAGTTTGTGTTTTTTAATGTTCAGTCTAAATACACTGTTATTTAGCTTAAATAATTAAGAATTTCGCTTGTATGTGTATTATTGATTTTTTACTTTTTTTTATTTGATGTCTCCATTTATAATCATGGAAGCACCAGTACCGGATTTGAATCATCGAAGTATTAATTAGTAAATTGAAACTTTTTAAATTAATCATAATAGTGGTATAAAATCAAATGTGATATTAATTAATATTAAATTTTCAATAAAAGAAAATTTGGACATTCTTAAGATGCTCAGCAGCCAACAAGTCAATCTTATTAATCACGTAGTCTAATTAAGGTACCCATGTGGCTATATATGACGTACGGTGTGTTAGGTTTGTGTTGTTAAAATAAGTGAATCTTTTCGAGGTCAATGATAAATAATCCCACTGTCAATGCAGATTTCATATCAGAACAAGATCTAATCAATATTTTTTACTTTGTCAAATGAGTTCATACAGCCAGGTTTTTGACGCGGGCATTCACCAATTTTTAAATAATTATAATCATGATAAATATAGACCAACGTAGCTTTAGATCTGCTGCAACACAACAGTATCGAATCATTTATTTATGAACATATTTGTAAGTAAAAATGATTCAACGTTCTTCAAAATTCAACATACTGATATGACAATAAAATAATCCAAAATTAGTTTTGAGTTTTAAGCAACAGTGATATTTTCTCTTGCTTCGCACTTTTGTTAGTCTTGGCACATATACTTTGCGCTAATGACAACATATCATGAAAAATATGATTGCACGTTTAACAGTCTCTTTCAATGTTTATATAATTTAAACCTATTATATAAGAACAAAGCGCTAATGACAACATATCATGAAAAATATGATTGCACGTTTAACAGTCTCTTTCAATGTTTATATAATTTAAACCTATTATATAAGAACAAAGCGCACAGAACAAATATGGCAGAAGAAATATTGAGGCTTTGATAATCGTTTAATATGATAGAGATGTACTTTGATGGAGAAATGCATACACAGTAAAATTAAAAATGAGACCATTGGCTTGACCCCCAATTTATCTCCAAAAAAAAAAAAGAAAAGAAAATGAGACCATTGTAATACGAGTAAATCTTTCGGCACATGGTGTACTAGACCGCGCAAGAAAAAGTATAATATTTGTCAAGTGAAAATACATCCGAAATTTAGGCTTTGCTCCATATAGACTAAAGAGGGATCGGAGCTAAGAAAGGAACATGGAAGAAAGACTAAAAGAAGTGTAAGACAATGAAGGTATCTTGCTTAAGATTTCAATAATCATACATAGAAATTAATGGTGGTAACCTTCTCTGAAATATGTAGAAAGACTATACTGTCCTTCTATTTTTTCAATTGAAAGGAAAATGATAATTTTAAGAACATAGGACATTATTGGTAAAGTAATTTGATTCCCTCAGTTTTCTTTGTCACACCCCCATTTTGGGATGACTAGCATTCTCTTTAAATTAGATTTTAAGTGATGTTAATTTCCTTCCATTCTTCCCGATTCATCGATTCCTCTTCCTTTCCTTAATTTCCTTCCATTCTTCCCGATTCATCGATTCCTCTTCCTTTCCTTAGCTCCCGTTACCCATTCTGGACCAAGCCCTTACCGTGGTGGATCTAAGGGGAGGCTGGCAAAAGTCTGATCTCCCCTGATTTTTCTATTAATTTGTTAATTTTTGTTTGGGTAAATTAATATATTAGGTTTATGGGCCTAACCAAATCCAAGTCTAATATACTTTAGGCCCCCACTATATCTCCATTCTGGCTCCGCCACTGCCCTTAGGACAACAAAAACTATCTGCCATATACCGTCATGCTAGCACAAACGCAGATACAACCGTACATCTCACTCTGATACCCTATAATCGCTTAATGAAAGTTTAACGTAATAATAACACTCCTCGCAGATTAATACATGCACTCATGTATGGAAAATACACGTATAATTAATCAAGGAGCTGGAATACCTTGTCAGTTATAATAATATAACTCTACGACCGAAATAATAGTTGCTTGTTGTCTAATTAAGTTCATGTGATGTCGTGATATATTACGCATGACGCCCCCATTTAATTACTTGAAAGGTCAGCTCAAAATGTCACTTCACAAAAACCTCAAATACGCATCTAAACAAAAAGTGCAGTATCTCATTTGGATACCTTAAGATTCTTGAAAAAAAACATCAAGATGGTCGTTTTTATATAGAGAATGAATGATTTAAGGTCCATGCAGAACCAAGTTCGAATATATTCTAGTAAATTCGAACTCGAATGAAACAAAGTCTCAAAATCCCAAAAACTAATGAAAGAAGTACAGAAACTTGATTTATAATCCGATCTCACTTCCATGGAATGATGGCAAAACAGCAAGTAGTGGATCTCCATAGCCCACAGGCTCTGCATATATTAACAAAAATTTCCATAAATTATCCTAAATTTACTGAGTGATACCACATTTTATGAGACTTAACCAAGGCTGCCACTTGCTTTTTTTAATAATTAATTACATAGATAAGTAAGGTTTCACTCTTTTAACTTATATTTAAAGAAGCCTCTGGCTGGTGCATTCTTTTTGGAGTTTTACTAACTAAGGTTGTTATGCTAGTGCTATTTTTGGGCTTTTACAATATGCACATATGGGATGACAGTGAGTGAGCCCTGGATTACTAAGTACCGTAGAGAATGGTATTACTAAGTGTTGTCGTTTTAGGTTCCCATCTTTTGGTACTTACCATAACTAAGTTTCTACGCTACTGTATTACTTCAAAGATTCATATTAGGTTTCCATCTCTTGGTAGTTGATCATTACTAAGCTCCCTTTTTTGGTGTCTTTGGTGACCAAAAAAGTATCATACAGAAGAAAACTTTCATATGCACCCAACAGCAATATTGGTGTCAGACAGAGGTATATTAATGTAATTAGTATAGCAGTAAATTATATAAAAAATATTACCTCCATCCTTGCAAAGGAAGCTTATTATTTCACCAGCCACATTAGACTGCATGATGAGAAAAGTGCGCAATTACATAAAGTGAATGCATGATATGCCTCTTTTTATGCTATACTCTTAGGTACAAATAAACTCCGATTTTAGAGGATAAATACTTACTCTAATTGGCAAATCATTCTCGAATTGAGTCATAAAGCCAATGACCTGTCCTTCCTTAATGACCATTCCCTACACATATATACATGTAGAGTGAGAGCAACAGAGAGATGCCAAACTTTTATTTTCATATATTCCTCTACGCTATGTATTTCAGACGCCTCCTTATTAATTAGCAGTTGCTCAGCCACTTTTTCAGAAAGGAAAACTACTTAATTGGTGCCAAATTAAGGGACAATATTGGCATGTCAATAATGTCTGTAATTTAAAAGAAAACAAAAAACACAGTTCAACAGGATAAAAATGAGAGGGGCCAGATTGTGCAAGACCAGAATAATTTTCTGAAGTTCAAAAACCAGACTTCACCTCTTTGCAAACAGAAGGACGCTTTTGCCCTTGGACGGTTCTTGACCTTAAAAAGATGCCAACCTAGTAAAAATATCATTAAAAATATTGCATCATCAATGTTGTATCATAGAAGTTAGAAAACCAGACAGGACTACTATCAGTGTTGCTACAGTACTTGGTTCAAAAAAAGGTATCCTATTTAAAATACCACATAATTCAGTACCAGAAGTGGCACAAAAAGGTTTATGTTTAAAGGTAAATTGTCACTACATACTGCAGGTGCTGAGACTATTTCATATGAGCTTGCATCAAGGCCCTGTAATGCAAGTTTCGCATCTTTTCCTGAAACGTGCTTAAAGGGGTTGTTCTCTTCAGAGGAGGATTTGGGGGCTGCCTCTGTTTCTTGCTGGGAAGTTACAGCTGAATCATTCACCCTTGCACTAGGGACTGGTGGAGCTACGGCCACTTGATAGGAAGGTGGATGTGACTCAACTGGAGATGATTCAACATCCCTTTTCAGATACATCTGGAACTTTCCCACCTGAATATATATGCAATTTAAACAAAAGCATTATTACAGAGAGAAAATAAAGGGTGAGAAAAACATGGTAATTTAAGATATCAAGGAACATATGCATACATTATCATTGGGAACATAATCATACAAAACTTGATAAATTGATCATGTCTAAGAATACATGCTCCTTACCCAAAGTGTACCACACAAATTTGAGCAAGTGATAGAAAATTGTTGGCACTAAAAATAAAAAAAAATACCTTAAGCTTGACCTCAGCAACACTGGTTCCATCACAGATATCCCTCAACATTCCCTGCATCACAAAAGGAAAAATATTACTCAGAAGACATTCTTTTATCAGTGCAGACAGATTAAAATGAAAATAATTGGTAACCTGTATGCTTCAAAAAAAAAAAAAAAAAAAAAAAAAAAAGACTAGATTCAATATAAAGTGCTCAACTTTTTTGGGACGAAAAGGCAACATAACAACCAATCTATGAGAGATGAAAACCTGTATCCTCATAATTAATTAATTCATTATATAGATCATTACGAATCAAAAGGGGATAACTATCATAGCTTAACATGTTCGACAATCTATAGCTAGATTTATTTTATATCTAAATATACAAGTCAAATTAATGCTATGCCACCGAGATTAATTAAACTTGCAAAGGAACTTCAAGTGTCCATAACATTTAAGTACATAGTCTATAAAGTATAACGGGAACTTAAAAGACGACAGAAGAAATATAGAAAGCATGCAAGAATAAAGTGCAATGCATCACCTCGACACCGCTAGGGAAAATTGCCTTTTGCACAGCTTCTGTTCTCTCAGCAGTGGAAACTGTTACATGCAATTAAAAAGTAGCATTTTTTATGAAAAAGAACACTTTCATCGAACCAACAAGGCATCATTTAAATCTATCAACAACAACAACAACAACTAAGCCTTTTGTCCCAAACAAGTTGGGTAGGCTATCATTTAAATCTATCAAGAAAATAAATACAAAGTAGGCTCCAAACTATCTGAAGTATTCACCAGTTGATAACTTTATTTAATTTTTTGTACTTGGCCATATGAAGTTATCTTTTTTTGCATTTTTTATGTACTCAACTTAAAATGAATTAAATAAAAGATATTGCCTATATACTGACATAATAAAAGGACCCAAACCAATATCACAGCAGATCAGTAGTATTTTCTGGCATCTCATAATTCAAGCTCTAGAGAAAGAACAGCAACTAACCATCAGAGGATAACACTGAAGAAGTTTCAGTTGCTTTCAGGCATGGCAAAATTGGTTGCTTTTTTCCAATTGCTGCCCTTGAAAACTGAGCAGGTAAAATAAGCTTCTTTGAGAAAGGACTTTTAGCACCCACTACGGCCCCTGCCAAAATGTGGTTTGCTACATTAATATAACTATTAACTGATTGCAAACAGAAATGAAATTGGATACCAAACCAAATTTCCCTATGGGATTAAAAATTCAATTCAATGAGGAGAAGTAGAGACACCTTCTACAAACCAATTGCTTGATTTTGCTGATTAAAGTTCAGCAATTATCACTTGAGAACAAGTACAAGGACTAGAAAGGTATCACTAATCAGAGCAATTAGATCAGAAACAACCCAAAAACTAACTAAATAAAAGCTCAAATCTTGTCCATTCTGAGCAACGAACTAAACACAGTAGCTCATCAGGTTGCTTCTGAGAGGAGGTAGGAAAACTAGTGCCTGTGTTCTCAGCTTAAAATGGAGAGGATCCGGATCCGAGATCGAGGTGCGCTTACCAGAGAAGGAACGAGTGAGCGCTGTGGCGTCCATTGGAGAAGCGCAGCGTTCGATCGAGAGAATTCGAAAAAGGTAGAGAGAAATTAGTTGACGTTGAGTGAGAAAGAGAGTATTTAGAGAGAACAGAGAAGAGAAAGAGAAAGGTATTATGCTTTGCGCAGTTCTCTCTTTGTTAAATCCGCCATGGGCAATTTCGGCATCGGTTTCTCCGCATAGCTGGGACCCACTCATGGTTCAACTCTCACTGAACTCCGAAACCACTTGGAAGGTACGGAATAATCAATGGTGTAGCAAGTCCGAGATGCTTAGTTTTATAACTCGCTACACAATTTTGAATAATTTGCATAAATCAGGAGAGCTATATCTTGACTGGTCTTCGGCTCCGATCCGTAGAAAAGGGCCCAATTTGAGAGGAGGCCCAATGGAGCCACCTAGGACCCCCTCTTTTTTAAATAATATTAAAATATTATAAAATATTAATAATAATATCGAAATAATCTAAATTATTTAAATAATAACGCAATTACGGAATCTGAGATTCTGTAACAAGCTAATTACGGAATTCGGGATTCCGTAATTAACTTGTTACGAAAATTAGAATTCCGTAATTACACTATTCATCTCCTTCTCCTTTTTTCTTGTTTTTTTTTTCTGTCGATAGCTTCTTTTTTTTTTTTCCATTTTTGTTTTTGTTTTTATTTTTTGTTTTTTTATTGTTAATTTTTTTAAATTTCATATGTATTTTATTTTTTGTTTTCTACAGAATTTAGTTTTTTTTTATGAAATTTGTTTTTCTTTTTTTGTTGTTAATTTTTTTTTGCAGAGGGCAGAATATAATTTTTAAGAATATGAATAAACATATATATAATTTTTAATAAGCTAACATATATATAAATAAATATATAATTTAATAGAAAATATTAATTATTTATTATTAATTAATTTAATTATTATTATATTAACTATTATTAATTAATAATTACTAATTATTATTAATCCTCAATAACTATTAATAAATAATTAATATTACAATAACTATTATTAGTTATTATAAATATTACCATTACTTTTAATTAATATTATTATTTATTTTAAATTATTAATATTTACTAATTATATTTATTCAATTATTTATTGTTAATTATTATTTATTTAAATATATTATTAAACAACAAAATCAAACAACAAAACCACCGAAACAGCCCAAACCGCCCAGCACATTTAAAAATTATTGATTTGAGCAGGAATCTGCTAATTACGGAATCCCAAATTCCGTAACTAGCGTGTTACGGAATCCGAGATTCCGTAACTAGCTTGTTACGGAATTTGGGATTCTGTAATTAGGTAGTTACGGAATTTGAGATTATTTTCATGGACATTCACCCACCGCAAGTGCATTTGTCGCTGAATTATTTGATGTGATATAGATTTGACATTCACTATTCATTTTGTTTGCTGATATCGGAATCTGAAACTCCGTAATTAGCTCTATAAATATTTAGTTGTTATTGTAATCTGAAATTCATCAATCATTTTGAAACACTCTAATCAACCAAGCAATTTCCGCTTTGATATAAAAATGTATTTAATTATGGTTTTTGTCAATCAATTTCCGTATAATCCACCAAGCAATTTCCGCTTTGATGCCTCTCCACAAACTGATTATGAATCCATTAAAGAAATTATTCTGTCCACATTAGAATATTATCAAGGCCAGTTCAATTTGAGAATCGTTTCTCGTTTTAACGTCATTATTGAAGGAAGGTTCCAACAAATGATTTTGTCAGTGAACTCTCAGAATGAATGGCAATATGTTCAATACGAGTGTTTCCAAACAAGGAGACTAGAAGGTCTAGAACTGCATGTAGATTTACTTCCGGCACAAGGTAAATTACTACAATTTTTGTACGATTAATTAGGTTTAAGATAGCATAAATGTAATTAATCAATTTTTTTATATATGACTATATAGATTAATTTAAATTGTAATTATAACAATTTTTTTTAAATAATTAGGTGGTTATTATAATTATAATTATAACGAACAACAAAATTATGAGGAACAAGAACAAGAACAAGAACAACCAAATGCAATCAATTCAGAAGTTCAATCAATTACATTAGATTGGGATCCTTGGGACCCTACTAGTACAGATCCTCGTGCTAGTACACTTGGCGAAGGGGGTTGGGAACAAGGTGGTAGTTGTAGGGAACATGGTGGTGGTACTACGCGAGGACGGCAACAACAACAAGAAGAGAACAAAGAAGATGAAGAGGGTACAAGTCGACTTGATGATTTATACGACAGGGGTCCCGGTTTTCAATCAGACTATACAACTAGTGAGGACTTGAGTGATGAAGAGGCTGACTTATTTGAGTCAGAGGGTCTCGATGGTGAGGGTATGGAGGCACAGAGAAACAGAAATGTAAACCCTAATAACCAGTATTACCTTACGGGAAGGACATAAACTTACCATCCCGTTGGACAATTTCTAGATATTTCTGAGTATAGAAATTCCATCCCACAACCGTCTCAACCGCATGGATCTGGGCCATTGGCGGAAGGGACAATTTTTCTCTCAAAAATACAATTAATACAAGCTTGTAACGATTACTCAATACACTTAAATGTACAACACACAGCCACTGTCAGTACGCCGAAGAAGTATATAGTGGTATGTAAGGAATATGGTTGTAAGTGGTGTTTTATGCCCGTACGGAAAGGGAAGGTACATTTTGGAAGATAGTAACGAATAAAGAAAAGCATACATGTGTGAGAAGGGCCGGAGAATTCACGCATGACAATCTTACGGCTGAGGTTATTGCCAACTGCATCAGAAATGCAATAAAGAAAGATGTTTCTTTAGAGGACGTAAAATCACTATTAGAGAAAGAATACCCGAATGTACAACTAACTTATAACAAGATTTGGTGTGGGCGAGAGAAAGCAATCGAACATCTTTTCGGGTCGTGGGAAGATTCGTACAACAAACTCCTGAGTCTTTTATTGGCTATACAGAGGACGACACCCGGGACACAAATCAAATGGTTGTTTAACAGCGTAGGTGATCCGAACAGTGCTATGTTCGAGGCAGCAGCATGGGCATTTGGGCCATGTATCGCGACAGTTCCGTATATAAGGCCCGTGATTAGCATTGATGCATCTTTCTTGTTAGGTCATTATAAGGGTAAATTGTTAGCGGCTTGCGGTTATGATCCAGAGCAGCGGTTGCTTCCACTAGTATTTGTAATAGTGCGAACTGAGAACGAAGAATGTTGGGGTTGGTTTATGAATTTTCTAAGGAGGCAAGTTATTGGGGAAGGAAAAAAATTCTGTATTGTTTCCGATCGTCATTGGGGAATAAGGAACACGTTCAAACAACCCCAATACGGATGGCAAGAGAGTGCGGAGCCTTCATTGGCTGTGCATCGATATTGCATGCAACATGTATGTGAAAATGTGTTTACGGTGTCAGGTAAAGACCAAGGTATACCACATAAATTTAGAAAAAAGTTGGCTAATAAGAAAAAAAGAAAGGCATTCAAAAAAATGTGAGATGAACTCCGAGTGACAAATTCTGAAGTTATTAATTACCTTAAGAAGTGTGGTAAAGAAAACGAGACAGATGACAATGAGCCTTGGAGACCTGAAAGGTGGGCACAGACTTTTGACACTGGTGCTCGTTGGGGTCTTATGACGAGTAATGGATCTGAAAGTCTCAACAGCCGGTACAAGATTGAGAGAAGACTATCCGTTGTTGGACTCGTGGAAGGCACTTGGTACAAAGTTGTGCAGTGGTTTAACGAGATGAAACAAATAGCACTGCAGGGACAAGCAGATAGACAACGGTGGCTATAAGAGGTGCAATTAAAAATGATGACGCATACTATTAAAGCAGGTACAAATTTATTTTCAAGTTGCATTATATTTACCTTTAATTTTTAATTTCATGTATAATGATATAAATTCATATTTACAGCCCCAATGACAGTTGTAACCATTGACGTTGAACGTGGAGAATTCGAAGTACATGTGTCCTACGAGAAAGATTTTCCGAGAAAAACGTGGAAGTACAAAGTTCTCATCAAGCGCGATTACCAACTGGAAGATCCTCAACTACTGAGTAGGCGCGTTACGTGCGAATGTAAAAAACCTCAATTGACCGGAATACCACGTGCTCATGTTGTTGCTGTTTGCGGTAGATATAGGTGGGAGGTAGATGACTTTGTAGACGAACGGTACAGTACGGAGAATATGTTAAAGATATGGTCTTCAAGTGACTTCCACTGCTATGGAGACGAAGAGAACTGGCCTCGGTACGATGGACCCGTAGTGTTTCCTGATAGGAATATAATTAATCGTGGCAGGCGAAAGATGTTAGAGTTATGTCCTAGGAGCCAATTATTAAATGGCCACTTCTATGGTTTATGTGATTGATGATATTTTATCATTTATTCCTTGATTTATTAATTGACAGATCATTCAGGTTGAGGATCTGAATTGTGGATCTCTGTAGTTCATTTATAATTAAATGACAATAATAAATCTAAAAGGTCCGTAATCTTGATAATTAACAAGGAATATTAATTATCGGATAAGATTAGTATGCAAGTTAAGTGATGATTAAGTTCTACAGATCATAGGTAAGGAGTTGCCAACTTAATTGCATATGTATATGTTATAGAACATAGTACAGGACGCGACCCAGTGAAATAAATATATGGATTGTGTTATGTGTCATTATTTATTTCATTTGAGTTTGATTCTAAGTTTGAGATGGTTCAGCTTTTCCACATGAGGATAGGTTCAATAAATATCGTCTACCGTTGATTCCTGATAAGGGCTGCTATACGGACTTTATTTATGTTCTCTTTAATTGTGCGGGGAAAAGTTGTTCATCAAGAAAACCGTATGTCCCTCATTAATTAACTTAGTGAGCGATGGTATCTGTTTGGGCCCCTTGATGGAGATGGATTGTTTGCTAGCAACTGATACAGTCATCTCTAGATCAAGAAACGTATAATCTGCAAGAATGACACATTCCTATCTTGGATTATACGATGATATCATGTGACATAAGAATCAGACAAGGAAATACTATTATTTCTTATGCAGGATTAAAAATATTGTAGCAGTACACTATTTATGCGAATTGGGAATCATAACGTGTTGCTAGATACCGCTTATGATTATTGGAAATAAATAGCGATTTATTTTCCATGTCCAACAGAGCATAAATCCTCAAAGGGTCACACAAATAGGTTTTGACCATGCGTGCATTATTTATTTGGTTGTATTAAGGAATGCAACAATATGATATGTTGACTGATTAATTATGTACTGTTGCGAACCGTCATAATTAATTAATTAAGTCAAACGGATTATATAGAAATAAATTAATGCATATTCTAATCCTTAAATAATTATCAAAGTGTTGATAATTAATTTGTTCAACATGAATTAATTAAAGTAATTAATTTGAGCTAACGGGCCTATATTTAAATTGTAAATTAAAGGTCCAACTTGAGAGCAATTAATTGGGCCACTAATTAATTGAATTAGAGGACCAATTAAATAATTAATGGAGCCCATTTAGGCCCATTTTATGGCTGCCCTAGTGATGGCATAGTTGTAAATTAGTTACAACTTTTTGGGAGAGTGGTTGGTCTATAAAAGGACCACTTTGGGAGCCAAAACCCTAGCCACCTTGCATTTTTCTCTCTCCCTAATATTTTGGACGAAAATTAAAGGAAAAATTTCAGAATTTTTCCTCTCCACCATTGCTCTCTTAAGCTCATGTGTTGAGCACCTCTTGCCTCCATCCAATTAAATAGTTAATTAAGGCAAAGGGAAGGAAGGGATTAGGCTTAACCTCTCATCTACTAGCATAGATCGAGGTTTTGGTTAATACCTTGGTGGACTTGAGGCCGAGACACGCGTGGTGGTGCGCACAACCTCGACTCGACGGATTCGAGCCTTGCGATTACAAGTTCGCAAGAGGTAGCCCTTTTTCCCTCTTTCTCTTGTGTGTTTGGATGGCTTTTGCACTAGATCTCCTTTGCACTTAGTTTAATTAGGATTAATTAAGAGTAATTAGTCTAAAAATTAAATTTGTGCACTTCCTAACAGTGGTATCAGAGCACATGGTCGTGCTTAAGTTATTTTGACACTTAATTAAGAGAAATTGGTTAATTAATGGATTAGTAGAGTTGATGCTATTGCTTGCTGTCTGGAAACAGCAATTTCTGTGTTGTTATGCGTTTTTCGCTATGAAATGTTCTCTGGAAATTTTTTCTGTCAACTAGAAAGTTGTAGATATGTGGATTGTGGTTCTTTTGGAGTTGGATTCACATTTTTCTGAAATTGTATGGATTTACTGTGAATAAAATGGCAACGGTGCGCAGAACCAGTTTCTGCTTGCACTGTTCTGTTTGAATGGCTTAAAAGATTTATATTTTGAATATAAGTACCAGTGTTCTTTGGCTAGATTTAAAGAGGACTTGAAACACTTTCTGGACATGTATATAATGTTGCATGGTTCAGATTAATTCGTGGTTTTTCAAGTATGAAAAGAAAGATCTCGTCAGATCTGGTTTATTGAGCAAACTGATTGTTCTAATAAACTGTACCAACTGAGAACTCTTTCTGGAAAATTGTTTGAATAGAGTTGTTTATTTTTTAAGTTAGGATTCCAGGAAAATTAATTTCATAATTTTTCATGGAAGTTTGGTACCTCAACCAGGTCAAACCTTTTCGGTCGATAGTCTGTTCCTGTACAGGTCTAGTCGATTGTTAAGCTTGTAACTTGAATTTCTTAAACAGAACTTAGTGGTTTTCTTTTCATGAATAGTTAGCCAATAGATTAAACAAGTTTTTCTATGTATATTGTATGTATAAAAACTGGATGGAAGGTGATCTTTCAGACCGGATGGTTGAGAAGAAAAACAGAATATCTCAAAACGGTGCGTTCGCGCACTTGTTTCAGATTTGTCTTTTTTGATTCTCTCAGATGGTATATGATCTCTTCCTGAAATTTTGACTGGTATTTACAATCTAGACAAGGAGCTTATATAAATTATTTCATAATTTTTGGAGACCGAAAACTGTGGATTTTGTCGTGTCCCATTAGATACTTTTTTATCAAAGTATTATTTATCTAATTATTCAAACTAGTTGAAAATGTAATTAGGATACTCCTTGTGCGATCTCCTTTCAGTTTTTGATGATTGAAAAGTTTTCGAAAAGGAATTTAAACAAGTTTGGTTGTTTGAAATTTGAGCATTTATACACGGAAATTGCGAATGGCAAATAATACGCAAAGACACTTGAAAGTCATTAATTATAAACAAATTACACTAGTGGATAGACTTGTGCTAACTTTGTTTTGTAGGAGGATGTGGGTTTAGTATGGCTCATGATTCAATGCCTTGTGGTTTGTAAATTGAATGCATGTGTGATTGTGTGTAATTAGGCCTTTGGTGCCATTAATTAATTTTGATTAATTTTTGTGTAACTTGTGTGGCTTGCATGCCCCTAAGGTTAGGATGGGAATAGAAATTTACACATGTAATTTTGTTCCTTTATTTTATATAGGATTTAGATCCATATAGAATTTAGTGGGAGGGACAAAGGTTAGATTAGTTTTGCTACATGGAGATGCGGCGAAAACTAATGCAAGCGGGAGCCATACAAACCCACAACAATGCTTGAGATGCTTATTATGTGAATGTTTGTGAATGCTATGAATGTCATAGGATAGGTATGGGTGTATGCTTACACGACCACCAAACAAGAGTCACATAATTGTTTGTCCCAAACGATTGAGCCAAATCACTCTCCTTCTCTCTATCCCCTTCACGCCTTATGTTCGGCCATTGATGCATTCCGCCGACGCGGACATCGTGGTCCACCATAGGTAGTCGGGGTGTAAATCGGATTTGCAAGGAGCAAATAGAGAGGAGTTACTTAACAATGGACCCTAATCGGATTGGACATTGGAGTGAAGTTCGCGACGCGAACCAAGAGTCATAAAGTTGTATGATTGGTTAAGGAGAACCTACCTCATTATTAGTTGCTTTGATGTTGTGCCGACGCCGGCATCATCTCAACGAAAGTGGGGGTCTTGGAAATTCATTACTTTTAGGGACTTATATTAAAGTAGTGAAAGTTTTACTTTATTGGAAATTAAAACAAAACATAAACTAATTGACCTTTAATTTGAAAATTGTTGTAGATGTCTTCCTCGTCTTTTTCGCTACGTTCTCTTTTAGAGAAAGAGAAGCTCGCCTTCAACGGTGCCAACTTTCTGGATTGGCACCGGAACCTTAGGCTTGTCCTTAGGTTTGAAAAGAAGGAATATCTCTTGACCACTCCCGTCCCCGCGGCTCCCAAGTCGGATGCCCCTAAAGCGGATCAGGACAAACATGACAAGCACGTCACGGACGACATGGAGATGTCCGTCTTGATTGTCGCTGTCATGGAGTCAGAACTCCAAAAGGAGTTCATGGATAGTGGTCTAGGAGTGTTTGAAATGGTCTCTCGTCTCTCGAACATGTTCCAAACCAAGGCCCGCACCGAAAGGGCTCGTCTCATCAAGGCCGTCGCCAATACTCGATTGGCGGAGGGTCATGAAGTCGGGCCACACGTCATGAAGATGGCGGGGTTGTTTCGGCAGCTTGAAAGGCTTGATACGCCCTTCCCGTCAGGGGCGATTCAAGACTTTATTCTCAACTCTCTCCCTCACAGCTTCACCGGTTTTGTTGTGAACTACCGGATGAATGGCATGGACAAGAGCATGGATGATCTCCAAAACATGCTTGTCGAGACGGAGGAGAGTCTCAAGAAAGAGAAGGGCCCCAAAGATGTTCTTGCGGTGAGTGACAAGAGCAAGAAGAGCAAGAAAAGAAAGACCCGCCGAACTAGAAAGGGCAAAGGCCCGGTGACGCCCCAAGGTCCGGCCAAGGGAGCTCCCGAGGGTTCCAAGAGAAAGAAGAACCCGGCCACTTCCGAGACCGTATGCTATTACTGTAGCAAGACGGGCCATTGGAAGAGGAACTGCCCCAAGTACCTCGCTGACAAGAAGGCGGGAACCGTCCAGCCTTCTACCTCAGGTATATTTGTCATTGAAACCCTTCTCGCTACCTCTAACACAGACTGGATTTTTGACACCGGTTCTTGTCCTCACATTTGTCGAAATGTGCAGGCACTAAAGAGTAGGAGGCGGCTCGAGAAAGGCGAAGTACAACTCCGCGTCGGTAACGGCACGTGTGTCTCCACTATGGCCGTTGGGAATGTGGATGTAACTTTGCCTTCTGGTTTCATTTTGGAACTCAAAGATGTCTATGTAGTTCCTTGTATCACTCGGAACATTATCTCTATTTCTTGTTTAGACTTGGATGGATTTGGTGTTATAATAAAGAACAAAAGTTGTACTTTGTTGCGTGATGATGTTTGTTATGGTGTTGCGCATTTATTGAATGGTCTTTATGTGCTTGATTCTAGCGAACATGTTTTGAGTGTTGAACGTGACAGTAGGAAACGTAAGATTTCACATGAAAGTATGACTCTAATGTGGCATTGCCGCTTAGGTCATATCAACGAGAAACGCATTAAGAGATTGCAAACCGTTGGTCTCTTAGATCAATTCGCTTTCGAGCCAATTGACACATGCGAATCATGTTTGATGGGAAAGATGACCAAAGCGCCTTTTCCTAACAAAGGGATTAGGACAAACGACTTGTTAGATCTCATACATACCGATGTGTGTGGACCTATGAGCATTTGTGCACGAGGAGGTTATTCATACTTCATCACTTTCACCGATGATCATAGTAGATACGGGTATATCTACTTGATGCGGCACAAGTCTGAATCCTTTGAAAAGTTCAAGGAGTTCAAGAATGAAGTTGAGAACCAACTCAATCGAAAGATCAAGGTCTTGCGTTCCGATCGAGGTGGAGAGTACTTGAGCCACGAATTTGGTGATTATCTAAAGGAGTGTGGAATCGTTCCACAACTCACTCCACCGGGAACACCACAATGGAATGGAGTATCCGAGAGGAGGAATCGAACTTTGCTAGACATGGTTCGATCGATGATGAGCCAAACCGACTTGCCTAAATCGTTTTGGGGTTTTGCATTAGAAACCGCAGCTTTTACTTTAAACCGTGTTCCGTCAAAGTCCGTTGAGAAGACGCCTTATGAGCTTTGGTTTGGTAGGAAACCAAGCATACTTTTTCTCAAGATTTGGGGTTGTGAAGCTTATGTGAAAAGGCTAATGAGCGATAAGCTTGGACCCAAATCGGACAAATGTTATTTCGTAGGATACCCTAAGGAAACAAAGGGTTACTACTTCTACAACCGTGTCGAGAACAAGATAGTTGTTGCACGACATGCGGAGTTCTTGGAGAAGGAGTTTCTCTCAAGAAGAAGTAGTGGGAGCAACGTGGTGATTGAAGAAATTCAAGAACCGCAACAACAAGAGATGCCTCAAGTAGGAAATCTAGTTGTTCCCAATATGGTGCCAAATGAGGTGGTAGCCGAACCCATTCCACAAGTTGTTGTGGAAGAAGAGGTTCAAGAGCAAGCTCCCTCAATTGAAGACTCAAACATATCGCGAGTCGATGATGTTGAAGTTGCACCCACACTTGAAGTTCAAGAACTAAGTCCGCAAACCGTTGTGGAACAAGTTCAAGAACCTCAAGCGTCTACCCTACGAAGATCGGCAAGGCCAAGTCGTCCACCTATAAGATACTTAGGTTTGCATGACGTTCTCGTCATTGCGAATGACGAACCCTTGACCATAAAGGACATGAAGGAAAAATCCGACTCAAAGGAATGGCTTAAAGCCATGGAATCCGAAATGCAATCCATGTATGAGAACAAGGTATGGACCTTAGTTGACCTTCCCGACGGAGTAAAACCCGTTGAGAACAAATGGATCTTTAAGAGAAAGGTCGACATGGATGGCAACTTGACCATTTACAAAGCACGACTAGTTGCGAAAGGTTACAAGCAAGTTCATGGTATTGACTATGAAGAAACCTTCTCGCCAGTCGTCATGTTCAAGTCAATTCGGATCTTGTTAGCAATTGCCGCATTCTACGACTATGAGATATGGCAAATGGATGTCAAAACTGCCTTCCTAAATGGCAACTTGGAAGAGGATGTGTATATGACACAACCCGAGTGTTTTGTGGATCCAAAGAATGCTAACAAGGTGTGCAAGCTTCAAAGGTCCATTTATGGATTGAAGCAAGCATCAAGGAGTTGGAACAAGCGCTTTGATGAAGAGGTCAAGAAGTTGAACTTCATTCAAAGCGAGAAGGAACCTTGTGTTTACAAGAGGATTAGTGGGAGCGTGGTTGTGTTTCTTGTTCTATATGTTGATGATATACTCTTGATCGGGAATGATATCCCCGAATTGAATGCAGTCAAGGATTCATTGAAGAAGGTGTTCTCAATGAAAGATTTGGGCGAAGCCGCCTACATCCTAGGAATCAAGATCTATCGAGATAGATCAAGAAGGTTGTTAGGCTTGAGCCAAGATGCATATATTGACAAAGTGTTGGAAAAACACAACATGGCTAGTTCCAAGAAGGGTTACTTGCCTATGTCACATGGCATATTCTTGAGCAAGACTCAATGTCCGACGACTGATACAGATAGAAAGTACATGAATCAGTTCAAGTATCCATCTGTGGTCGGTTCGATTATGTATGCCATGCTATGCACTCGCCCCGATGTGGCGCATCCGATTAGTGTGACTAGTCGATACCAAGCTAACCCTGGTATGCCACACTGGACCGCAGTCAAGAATATCCTCAAGTATCTCAAGAGAACAAAGGATAGCATTCTCGTGTATGGTGGAGACCAAGAGCTCGTTGTAAGTGGTTACACCGATGCTAGTTTCCAAACCGATCGAGATGATGCGAAGTCACAGTCCGGCTTCGTATATCTGCTCAATGGTGGGGCCGTGAGTTGGAAGAGTTCCAAACAGGATACCACGGCCGATTCCGTCACCGAAGCAGAATACTTAGCGGCGGGTGAAGCAGCGAAAGAAGGCGTTTGGATCAAGGAATTCTTGACCGAGCTGGAGGTGGTTCCAAGCATCTCAGGTCCAGTGGATCTCTACTGCGACAACACGGGAGCCATAGCTCAGTCCAAGGAGCCTAGGTCTCACCAAAAGACCAAGCACATTCTACGACGATTCCATCTCATCCGTCAGTTTGTGAATGACGGGTGGATCAAGGTCAAGAAGGTGGACGGTGCCGCGAACACAGCGGACCCTCTGACAAAGCCTCTATCTCGAGCCGCACATGAGTTGCACGTTGCATCCATGGGGATTAGGCGTATGCCTGAGTGGCTTTGAGTTGTATCTTTTATCTTTTGAGGTTTTAGTATGAGACATGTATATTTTGGATATTACATTGAGTACTATGCACTGGCTAGAAGTCGCTGTTGATTGACTCTAGGCCAAGTGGGAGATTGTTAGAGTTATGTCCTAGGAGCCAATTATTAAATGGCCACTTCTATGGTTTATGTGATTGATGATATTTTATCATTTATTCCTTGATTTATTAATTGACAGATCATTCAGGTTGAGGATCTGAATTGTGGATCTCTGTAGTTCATTTATAATTAAATGACAATAATAAATCTAAAAGGTCCGTAATCTTGATAATTAACAAGGAATATTAATTATCGGATAAGATTAGTATGCAAGTTAAGTGATGATTAAGTTCTACAGATCATAGGTAAGGAGTTGCCAACTTAATTGCATATGTATATGTTATAGAACATAGTACAGGACGCGACCCAGTGAAATAAATATATGGATTGTGTTATGTGTCATTATTTATTTCATTTGAGTTTGATTCTAAGTTTGAGATGGTTCAGCTTTTCCACATGAGGATAGGTTCAATAAATATCGTCTACCGTTGATTCCTGATAAGGGCTGCTATACGGACTTTATTTATGTTCTCTTTAATTGTGCGGGGAAAAGTTGTTCATCAAGAAAACCGTATGTCCCTCATTAATTAACTTAGTGAGCGATGGTATCTGTTTGGGCCCCTTGATGGAGATGGATTGTTTGCTAGCAACTGATACAGTCATCTCTAGATCAAGAAACGTATAATCTGCAAGAATGACACATTCCTATCTTGGATTATACGATGATATCATGTGACATAAGAATCAGACAAGGAAATACTATTATTTCTTATGCAGGATTAAAAATATTGTAGCAGTACACTATTTATGCGAATTGGGAATCATAACGTGTTGCTAGATACCGCTTATGATTATTGGAAATAAATAGCGATTTATTTTCCATGTCCAACAGAGCATAAATCCTCAAAGGGTCACACAAATAGGTTTTGACCATGCGTGCATTATTTATTTGGTTGTATTAAGGAATGCAACAATATGATATGTTGACTGATTAATTATGTACTGTTGCGAACCGTCATAATTAATTAATTAAGTCAAACGGATTATATAGAAATAAATTAATGCATATTCTAATCCTTAAATAATTATCAAAGTGTTGATAATTAATTTGTTCAACATGAATTAATTAAAGTAATTAATTTGAGCTAACGGGCCTATATTTAAATTGTAAATTAAAGGTCCAACTTGAGAGCAATTAATTGGGCCACTAATTAATTGAATTAGAGGACCAATTAAATAATTAATGGAGCCCATTTAGGCCCATTTTATGGCTGCCCTAGTGATGGCATAGTTGTAAATTAGTTACAACTTTTTGGGAGAGTGGTTGGTCTATAAAAGGACCACTTTGGGAGCCAAAACCCTAGCCACCTTGCATTTTTCTCTCTCCCTAATATTTTGGACGAAAATTAAAGGAAAAATTTCAGAATTTTTCCTCTCCACCATTGCTCTCTTAAGCTCATGTGTTGAGCACCTCTTGCCTCCATCCAATTAAATAGTTAATTAAGGCAAAGGGAAGGAAGGGATTAGGCTTAACCTCTCATCTACTAGCATAGATCGAGGTTTTGGTTAATACCTTGGTGGACTTGAGGCCGAGACACGCGTGGTGGTGCGCACAACCTCGACTCGACGGATTCGAGCCTTGCGATTACAAGTTCGCAAGAGGTAGCCCTTTTTCCCTCTTTCTCTTGTGTGTTTGGATGGCTTTTGCACTAGATCTCCTTTGCACTTAGTTTAATTAGGATTAATTAAGAGTAATTAGTCTAAAAATTAAATTTGTGCACTTCCTAACAAAAGAAGGATCGTAATTGGATGTGGATGGATGCGATGCGAAAGAATAAAAATAAAAAAAGACGAACCAGAGCAAATAATAACCCACGACAACCTATGTCTTTGGAGGAACTTCAATTTGATTGCCGTACCAGCACACGGAAGACGAGAAGTACAAGGAACAGACCTCCTCCTCCTACGGGAAACCAAGGTGAAACTTCCAGTCGCAGAAACCAGGTTGAACCAAGTCGTAATTCCATTAGTATCGATCCTCGGACTCAGAATCGTATTGATCCTGCAAGAGAAGGAATTAAACCACGCCGAAATTCTATTAGCGTAGATCCACGGTCAGCTTCAGCCCGATATTCCACAAGTTAGGGGGCATCGAGTAGCAGAGCACAGACCGGAATACGTGGTGGAATTTTTCGCCTAGGGGCAAGCATATTTTCAAGAGGTCAAAGACATTAAGTGTAATACGTATGGAATGTACTATTTTTAATGTTTATGGTTAGCATTTATGTAATTGATCAGGCAAACTGTTGATTTGTTAAATGTATTATGGCTTATGGCTTATTAATATAATATTTAAATATTTTTTTATTTTACTTTGCGACTTATCAAGTTTTAGGTCTTCTAATATATTACATAAATATAATAAAAATATAATTAAAATTTAATAGAAAATTTAATCAAAATATAATTTATAATAAAAAATTATATGAAATATTTTTAGAATACAAAATTTTAAACTACAAAAATATAAAAATAAAAAACAAAATTCTGTTTAAAAAATAGAATACATATGAAATTTAAAAAAATAAAAAAAAAATATAAAAAAATTAACAAAAAAAAAAACAAAATTCATAAAAAAGACAAAAAATAAAACTCTATAGAAAACAAAAAATAAAAAATAGAATACATATGAAATTTAAAAAAATTAACAACAAAAAAAATAAAAGAAAAATAAATTCATAAAAAAAAAATATAAAAGACATATCAAATTAAAAAGAAAATTAACAATAAAAAAACAAAAAACAAAAATAAAAAAACAAAACAAAAGCCGCTGTCGGCAGTAAAAAACAAGAAAAAAAGGAGAATGAGATGAATAGTGTAATTACGGAATTCTAATTTCCGTAACAAGTTAATTACGGAATCCCAAATTCCATAATTAGCTTGTTACGGAATCTCAGATTCCGTAATTACCGTCGGAATCCCAGATTCCGTAATTGCGTTATTGTTTAAATAATTTAGATTATTTCGATATTATTATTAATATTTTATAATATTTTAATATCATTTAAAAAAGAGGGGGCACCTGGATTCTTTAACAGGCCGACTGGAGCCCAAAGTAGAAATTTGCGATGTTCAGAAATTGCTAGGGTTTTAAATCTAATAGAGTATATATTGCTGTTTGTCTGCTGCTTAGTTTCCCTTCGTTTGCATCCGCCGTCTTTGCAAAAGAAAACAAGGTATTCGTTACTTCTGAGAAAATCTTGCTTGAATTTCGTGCTTTTTCTGATCGATTTACGTAATTCTTTAGTTCTGTGCTGAAGTTAGGGTAATGATGGTACCATATCCATCTGTTGAATAGATTAAGACCTTTTATTTTATTTTTATGATGAGTTGTGTATTATGTAACAAGTTAAGATTCCTTAGGAGGCTTGATTCATAGATTAGCCTGATCCTAAAAATTTAGATCGCTATGTTGTGTCTGTTAAAAATTTAAACAGTGTTTTGATTGTGTGCATAGTGTTTTCTGTGTGATTGTTATTATTATGGTACCAAATTGAATAGTATTTATTTACCTTATAATATAGAAAGTTTCAAATTCCCACAATTAGGTACTTAATCATTAAATTTATTTTATGAGGTACCTTCTTGATGTGCTTGTGTTGTTGGATCTTACAACTAAGATACTCTGTAGTTTGCTAATAAATTTTCATTTTATTTTTTACACAAACTTTACATTGTTCTATTTTCCTTATTCAGGAATTGCAATTATAGCCATCGGGTCAAATTTCTGAGACAAGATGCAGAACGAAGAGGGACAGATTGTTGATCTCTACGTCCCCAGGAAATGGTATGTTGAAATGTTCATTCATGAGGAGTATTAGAAACCTATACTTGAGATCTATATTAGAGAATTCTAAGGGTATAATGTAAAATACTATTGTGCTTTCTTTAATCTCAATCTATTCTGGCATACTGTTTTGTTCTAAATTGTACTGTGCATGCAGTATCGTACTGGAGCTTGCCATTGCACTAAAAAAGTATTGCTTGATTTATTGGAAATTTGTACATTTTCTGTTGCTATTGGCTATACAGGTCACAATATATTTCAAAAAAGATGAAAGGAAATAAAAAATAGAAACAAACAACAATTCGGTGTCTTAGTAGTTTGTGTGGGATTGCATTGGTAGCTGTGGCTTTTGGTTGATGCTATGTCATATATCTGCTACCTGTTTTGATAGTTTTAAGCATAATTTTAATTTATTGGATAAATAAATGAAAAGTAAACGATCCATCTGTTGAGCTGTAATGCCAGTACCAGTATTGTCTCACTTTTTTGTGAAATATTTTGAGGACTTCATTGATACTATTTGTGTTGGTTGTAGCTCGGCAACTAATAGGCTGATAACAGCAAAGGACCATGCATCAGTGCAGCTCAACATAGGTCATCTTGATGAGAATGGCATCTACACTGGACAGTTCACCACCTTTGCTCTGTCTGGCTCCGTTCGTGCTCAGGTTTATTTTCTCTTCTCTGCAAACATTTATTTGTATACGTTGCTGCCTGTGTATGATGTATTTTTTTTTAAGTACACGTAGTGTGTTATGACCTTTCCATTTTATGTTCTGTCGTTTGGTCTGAAAATTGGTGTTGACCACTAAATCCTCAAAACTTCTTATTGCCACGGCGCTTCTTCTGTTTAGCACAAAAGTTCCCAAACTTCCCCTTCTTAGTGGTCCTTGTGCTATTACTATAAAATAGTATGTTTTTTTTTTGTGGGGGTTGGGGGGGGGGGGGGGGGAGGGATGCTGTTATATTTTTCAGAAAATTATGGAAATCCATGGGTAAAAGAGTACATTGATCTGAGAGTTATTATTATTATTAGTAATGCTCATAAAATATATTTTCTTGAAATAATCAGGCTTCTGAAACTACTGAACTAGGTTTACATTGATATGATATTGTAGTTCCTTTGTTGAAGTACATCGCACAATGAAATTATAGTTAATATTAGTGCTTGTAAAATATGTTGCTCATTAAATTTACAAAGCACCTGTGTTGTTGAACAGGGTGATGCTGATAGTGCTCTGGACAGGCTATGGCATGCGAAGAAAACCCAGGTTGGCCAGCAGTAGATGCACCATCCTGTTGTTTTTGTACTCTAAATCTGTTATGGGTTGTATTTCAGTGGGGCTGAGTTGATTTTCTTGAGGGGTCAGTGTAGATGTTGCTTTGCCAACATATAGACATCTGTTTCTTCTCTAGTTTTTGCCTTTTTGATTAAACTAGTTGTATTGGTTTTTGTTCTAATGGTTTGTTGAAATGAAAATCGATTTATCAGAACTTTTGGTGTTTTTAATTATCCTTAGTCCCATTTAAGCATGACTAAGCCTAGAAGGCTAAATGTTATGGTATAGTAGCACTTTGTTATGCAGTTTAAGTTTTATGATGTGGCAATTGCCTTTTTACAGTTGCCATTTTTTCTGCAATTTATTTTTCTGATTTGTTAACATCATGCAACTGCAGAGTTTACTCGGTAGCGGTTTATTTTGCAATTTAATGTCTTTGGAGTTCTTTTGTCACTACTCTAAATTGACTACACGAATGTGATTGCCTAAGACTGTGAAGATAAACTAATGTTTGTTTGTTTTAAATGCTAATACAGGTTGGTACAAATCAAACCATAACAGATGCTTTCTAATCAATTTTGAGCAAAGGTAGACATTGAAATTTTGAGGATCAATTAACCATTCGGCTTGGCAGAGTTGTCCAATACGTAATACTTGATTAGGATGCAATCTGGCGGGTTGTAAATCAATGAGCAGAGCTATACCACCTAATATGGTGGCCTCTATGACATGCTATTAAACAAACTCGATAGATCTATCACTACTGATTTCATGCCTTCGCAAATAATCGAATAGATTCATGCAGCATTAATCTTAAGCTAACCTCTGGATATGTTTGGATACATTTGGAATATACACTAATCGGCATTATTTTGGGGGCTTTTATTTCACATAAACACATAAAAGGGCCTTAGGTTAGATCCACTCATCATAAAGATGGGTTAGAGTAACTTAGTTCTGGCTCAATCATGACTTATTTAACCGTGCCTTCAATGAACGAATTTTTTTTTAAGAGAAATGAGAATTAAGCCTTCAATTTTAAATATCCATATGAAATTTTTGTAGTTAGATTTCGAACTCACTTTCTCGAATTAAGAAACGTTCATAAATCGGAGTTCAATGTTAATCTACCCTTATCATATTGCAACAAATAACCAAACTAAGGTGGAGAAAGCATAAAAGTGCCACTAGATGGTTCAGTGACTTGGCACAGCATTAGTACCTTTGCAATTTGCATTACTTGTTGCTGAACTTGTTACTGTCTCTATAAAGATACAAAGGAACATCATTGTCGGCAACATTTGATAAAGCAATAAGATACTCAATAAAGAATGTTTGGTTCACTTTTTGCACCAGGCTTTTAGATGTCTCCATTGAGTGATTCTTTTGTTGTGGTATGATTGTTCTAAATTTAAAAATGACAATGACCCTGCTTAAAAGCAGACACAGTTCAATTGTAAGTTCGCCACATTTTTTTTTTGTTTTTCAAACAAACAGGATATTGCTTCTTTTAAGGTTTTGTCTGTTGTTTGTTCTAGTATGTATTGGTGCCATACATCTGCACCTAAGCTTTGTGGGCCTAAAAGCATCTGTCAGTGAAACATTATACGTCAAGATTATCTAATCAGTGATTTTTATAGCTTTTCTTATTTTTGTTTTCTAAAAATTGTTGCTATATGTAGCTGTAGCATGAGTCAGTACATTGATTTGCACTTGGTTTGTCTTAAACAATAGTTAATAGGCTTGTGCAACCTATTTTAGGTCTTTCCACCTGAATTTACTGTGTCCCTTTTTTGCATATCATGCTTTGGTTTGGTCTGTAGCAGGCTTATGGTTTGTGAATAACAATAACAATAATAATAACAATAACAATAACAATAATAAATTATTATTATTAACAAAATTGATCAGAGGTTTTTTTAAGACATTTGCATGCAGGATGAAAGATTTAATAGTTACTACTAGATCAATGTGCATTAGATATTCCATTACCCATATACAGTGGCGAAGCTAGAATTTCAAATCAGCAGGATCCATAATTTTTTTTTTGCTGAAAAAATATATTTACGACAATGACATAATGTCTAATCAAGCTTTTAAAAAACTCTGTTTTATCCGTTGTATCTAGATTTTCATTTATATAGCACAATCGTTTTATCTGTTTTATCGTTGTACAACTGTTTTATCATCGTTTTATCACCGGTAAACGCTAAATCACCACCCAACCGCTAAACCACACAAATCACATTTTAAAATCTTCCATCTAATATAAACATAGTATAATAATAATTTTTAAATAAATAACTCTAAAATAATGTCGCATAAATAAACATCAGAAATCAAACATCCATTATGATAACAACTGAAGATCTAGAATAATTATCCAATATACAAAATAATAATTCATCTAAGAATCTCCTATTCTATTATAAGTTTTATCTTAATAAGATTTATTGTGGAGGAAGGAAGAAGGCGATTCACTAGGACGAATACGACATGGGTCCTGTGTGATATTTTAGGAGTCGTTACGCAATTCAAATCAAACACGACATGTCCAGCTGGGTCCTTCAAATTTTTGAGATGGGTCCTAACTTCTTATATATGTTTTTTATTTACAAACATACTAAGTGTTAACCAAATTCTTTATTTTCAGATGGGTTCCTGGACCCACCAAAATTAACGTGGCTTCGCCACTGCTCATATAACATCATTAGCTTTAAAATTATTATATTCTCTTAACTTCGCACTTGTACAAAAGTTCTAGGTGCAAGCATACAACCTACAGTAAGGCCCTGATCAAAATCAACTTTTTATGTAGGAATTGGATTTGGAATTCCCATGATTTTGAAATCCCCCGATCAGAATCTAATAAAAAGTTGGATTTCATTTCATTTGATCGGATTTTGTGGAAAAATTTGACCCTATTGAAATCCTGGGAATTGGATTGAAATTTGGTCGAATTTTATGAGGAAAATAGAAAAAGGCCTTAATATCCCTCCTCTCCTTCAAATAGATGAGGGCAAAATATGTCTTTTCTAGAATCCAAATCAATTCTTCTTATATTTGTTTTGATCATGGGATTTCAATTGGAAATCATCTCCAATCAATTCTAATCCAATGAAATGAAATGAAATCCCATGTCTACACCATTTTGATTAGGGCCTAAGTATATTTCGGGGTCACACACAGGGACAAAAAATTTGATAACTAGACCTAACTCCTAATTGATTAAGGCTCTTTATGAAGATGGTGTTTGGAAAAAATATTTTGTTGAGTTTTTATTTAAATAGACGGTCTTTGGAAAAATATTTTGTGGAGTTTTTATTTAAAATAAGCAATTAAACAAACTCTAAAGTAAACCTAAGCTACGATGTTAACAAATAAAGGGATTAAGTTTTACGCAATCAAGGATGATTAGAGGGTTCTAGCCTGTAAACCTCTCTACTTAGCTGGTTCCCAACAGTTCGTTTGAATCACGATTAATTGAATTACTTATATAATTTTATGTTAAATCAAGTGCAAAATCATAATCTAATCCTAAGTTATTAGATATTAACCATCATTATAGTCTGATTTTCTTTGTTAAATTATTACTTTCCTTAGAAATCCTAAGATTTCGGTCATCACTTTTGGTTTACGTTCCCTAAGTTCTATTATTTTACGAGAAGGAGTTCACCTATCGGTTACTAATTCTGATTTCACTTTTCAGTTTCTACCATCCCCAAGTAGTTCAATCACAAATAATACTCAAGTATAGATTATAATCACCTATCAACCTAGACAAAACTTTAGTAGTCTAATGGGTGTAATCAATTTTACTCAAACAATTCATGAAATCACATAAGCAATAAGCACAAAAAATAGAAATCACAAGATAAACATAAAACTAAACACACAATTTAATTAACTACTAAATAAATTAGTTCACTAATATTGTCCCTAAACTAAAGATCTAGTCTAACATAGTATCAGAACAAATAACAACAAGATTTCTTCACAAATTATAGAGAAAAATAAAAGAACATTACAATAGTATCAACTCCTATCTTTCTCTACCTCTGCGCTTCCAAATGGTTCGTTTGCACTTGATAATCTTAAATCTAGCTAAGTGGATTTCAACAAGGAAAATGAGGAGACATAAAATGGTTCGTTTGCACTTTATAATCTTAAATCTAGCTAAGTGGATTTCAACAAGGAAAATGAGGAAACATAAAACTAGAGGCAAAAGATTTTATTCATCATTCTTTCTTTTTGTACATGGTGATATCATAGAATAAAAGGTTTCTAATCCCCTCCCCTGGGGAAAGTGGGTGACTTTTTAGAGGGATATGAGGGTGTCATCTTCTGGATCTTCTGTGATCGCCTCTCAATAGCCTTTCATCTCCAGGTCACAACCTCGTCAGGACTTTGCATGTCTTCGCCCAACATCGCTATCATCTCACTAACCTCTCCATGTGCAGGAGGAACGTAGGCAGGGTGATACGAGGTCCTTGAGGTAATAGCGAAGGAGATCGTTTTCCCATGTAGTTGACCTACCGTCGATTCATGCGTAACTGCCTAGTTGTGACGTCATAGTTCATTATAACGGACTCTGACATCAGGGAATGTGTGATTCCTCCTTTTTTCCTATTCGCCGACAGTAGTTTCTTGGTGGGGCCCTTGTCTCTTCTCCTCCAAATTGGGCCCCCGCGACATCTTGGGCCCGATATATGTCGTTGGTCCTTTTTCTTCATGAGACTAGTGGGCTATCTCATCAATCTACCAAGACCGTATTAGTACTCTTGCGTTACCTCTTTAGGTGCTCTTGACCTGCGTGAACTCTCTTTAGAATCGTAACATGGTTTAAGGTCGAGATCTGCACTCTTTTATAGCCATCCAAATAACCTCTAGTCGGTGCAGAGTAGTGGAGATTATGCTTATGTTGTGCATGGTAAAACTGAAAATGGGATCTGTTGGATTAAACAATTAACCTTCGATTTGCTGATTTGCAAAAGAACACCAAAACATCTCAACTAACCTTTCATTTAAGTATTTTTCAGTGAATTATTATGAAGAATGGTATGAAGCAAGTCTAGCACAAGTCGTGGAGAATCAAGAGACTACATTAGGGTAGCTAAAGTCATTAGTTTAGGTATATTTAAACCCTAAACTAATCTCAATCAAATTGCTAGTAAAATATTTAGTTTTTCTGTCAAGCGTCATACAACGCTATATAGCGTTGCACAATGCTGAGAAAATCAGTCCATAATTGTTAAATCTCTGACAGGCGTGAAGTAGTGTCACACAATGCCCAGTGGCATTGAGTAACGCTATGTCACAAGGTTGTACAACGCTCAATAGCGCTGTACAACGAAGGGTTAAGAAGAATTAAATTATCTCATGTTCTCTTGGTCAGATCGTTAGGTAACGTCACCCAACGTTGCACAACGATACTATGCCATCGTTGTGTAACACTAAACGAACGTTACACAATGATCTACTATTCCAAAAAACTTCTCAGCACCAAGTTAGTAATCTTTTTTTTCAAAGCCTCCTGTCGAGGTTTGGCAACGCCAAACACTGTTGTATAACGCTAGTGTTGTGCAACGCCATTTAACGTTGTGTGACGATTTGTTAACTGTGCCAGTGTTGATCTTATCCACTATTCAGTTCATTGTACAACTCTCTGACAGTTCCAACAAAATTATCGTTGAACTTCTTTGGCTGTATACTCAATCGTTGTGCAACGCTATAAAATGTTGCACAACGCTCTGACATTGTCAACGGTAATATAAAATAGCCGTTTGATTTTTCAGCGATAATATGCAGTGTTGTACAACGCTATATGACATTAGGCAACGCTGGAGAGAAAATTACACTATTTTGGAGTAGTTGGCGCCCTCTATATATATCAGCCCCTTTGGGACAGATTTTTCACTTTTCTAGCCTTGCAAAAACCTTGTCTTTGAGCTCCAAATAGGTAGAACTCATTCTCTTTTGTTCTTGAGCATTATTTTTGCAAAATCATTGAGATTAGTTAGCCACAATCAAACCCATAGCTTCTTTTAGCCAAATATTGAGTGTTTTGATTGTGAGCATCAATACCTTGTGTAATTGAGTTGTATTCTTGAGTAGTTTAGAGGTTAGGCCGATCCACCTCGAGTTTCTTGTGACGAGGCGATTCGGTTCGAAGTTGTAGACCCGTTCTTGGTGGAATTGAACGAAGCGCACCCTTTCGTGGTAGCGAAACTCCTGGAGACGTACGACTAAGGCTAGCTTCCTCTAGCGGATCAGAACTCCGTAATCATACCGAGTGTTCAATTTCTCTTTCCTTTTCTCTTTAGTTAATTGCACTTGAATTGCTTGTATGTTGTGATTGGTAAATTGTTGACTTGACCAAAAATTGATCAAACCGGTTTAGGAACTTATTTTTGTGCCTATTCACCCCCTTCTAGGCCATTAATTAGGACAACATGATCAAATTTAGCTTATGTCTGGAATAACTGTCTATTCTTCTGAAAGGTCTAAACGACCCGTTTGAATTCCTCAAACAGTCTGTTTGGATGTCTTCTGGGCTGGGCCTTATGCAACTGTCTGATATGTTTCCAGATGGTTCATCTGAATATCTAATTGGTCTGTTTGAAAGCACAAAAAATCACCATTGTCGCACAAAAGATCGTGAAGAATCTAAAAACAAGTAAAGGCAACAGCAGTACCAATTTTCTACCTATAATTATAAAAAAATTATTAAAATATAGATATTTTAAGTATAATTGAGGCCTAATATGATTGAAATGTATGTATGACAATCGTTGATCAAGTTCCTTGGTATGACACTATCCCAATCATTTAATTTTGTTAATTAATTTATGTTCACATGTAACATGTAGTGACCCAAATTAGTAACGGTAATAGTGTGATAATATAACATTCTTGATCTTTTTTATTACCTTCTTATTGATATATTAGTCAAGATTCCTTTACAAGGATGAATTATAATACAAGAAAAGCGGATGTGGCAGAGAGTTTTTATCTCGCCAACTGTTTCCCTACTTTTCTCAATGCAGCTAAAAGTGATTGATGCTAACCATTTTTGTCTTCTTCTCTTTTTCGTACATTTTTTAGTTATTTTTTGGTAATAGTTTTCATCATCAAGGAATAATATCTTGTTCGTCGTCAGCAGATTTTATAACAAACACACAAATACAATTTTTTTTTTTTAAATATAGTTGTCAGCAGCTGTCACACACAAATAGACGTTTAAGTACGAATTCTGATGCATTTAAATTGTGAATTCTATACAATGGATTCGCAATCCTGTACATATTCAATTTTTATACATGATTTATGTATATTTCTAGTATATCAAGAAACAACAATAAGAACAAGTAATTTCATATTTCGTTTGGTCTTAAATAGCTTATATCATTTTTCTTTTGAATAAGTGTGGGTCAAGTCCAAAACCTTTTTTCATTGATATAAAAAAAAAGTTACAAAAGCATTTTTAGAAATAAAACAAAAATAAATAAATATAGGGCATCTCTTATAAATCCTACTCCGGACCCTATATAAAGCGCCTCCAACGTCAAAATTAGAGCATCTCCCTTTCCCTCTCTCTTTAGATGGCACCACAGCCGAAACATACTCAAATCCACCTTTCTCTTCCCCGTACACCCTACATAGGACCTCTGTGCAACCCGCACAACCACTATGCCGCCTTGGAGAGTCACGTTCCGACCACAGCCACCTCATCTCTTAGCCCATGAGTTATTTATTCAGATCCAGAAGACAAAAGGGGCTTGATCAGGGACTCAACCTTCCCTTTCCTCTTTTCTTGATTCCATAGAGATTGTGTGTGTGTGTGTATATATATATATATATATATATATATATATAGTTTTGCTATGGTGAGTTGCAACTCACCAAAGGGTCGGTGAGTCACGCTCAAAACTCCTAAATCTAGTTCAAAATGATCGATCCAAACCGTCTAATACGATCTCCCTATTGAAATCTCCATGCAGACCAAATTTTATATTTTTTCGAAATTTTTAAGTATTTTTTTGAAATTTTAGAAAATCGTTAATCTAATTAGTTCTGAACCGTTCAAAAACAGCAGTTTTTAAAAATCCGAAAAAAATACTTACAAATTTAAAAAAAATATAAAATTTGGTCTGCATGGAGATTTCAATAGAGAGATTATATTAGATGGTTTTGATCGGTCATTTTGAACTAGATTTAGGAGCTTTGAGCGCGACTCACCAACCCTTTGGTGAGTTGCAACTCACCATAGCAAAACTCTCTCTCTCTCTCTCTATATATATATATATATATTATACTTTCTTATCTTTTGCTTGTTTGTTCACTATATTGGACTAGTTTTGTTTAGTTCTAGGGTTATGTTTGAACTGAGATTATGGTTGATGTATTGATTTAGAATTCGATTTCTATGGTGTACAACTTGCTGGATTGTTTATTGGATGTGCTTATTTGAGTTTAGTTAATTGAATTCAGCATCCTATTAGGTGAATGTCCACAACTAATATTTATTAAAGGTGTAGATTAATTGATTGAATTCAATATGCAACTTAAGGTAGGTTAGGGGACGGAAGGTGACTAATTGGTACTCGAAAGGGGAAGATTTCTACTTAGCCAAAATCTAGTAGATGTGTTAGAAAATTATCTACTGGAATTATATATCCTAGATAATTAAGTAGCAAACGGAAGTTGAGGATAATTAATTTAACGGGACTTTAGACTAGGTTCTAGATCAAATATTGTAACAACAAGCAAGGACTGGAATTCATGAGTTTAAGTACAGCTTGATTTGTCCCACACAAATTAGAAACCGAAATATTATCATGTCTTTGCATCATCAACCAAGGCTATGCGGCCCAAAAAAAATTGAACTCATTATTTTTAGATAAAAGACGAAGCCACTGGCTAGCTAGTTGTAGATCAAATCGTGCACTAATTTCAAATTTTTTATGCATGCAAATAGATATCGTGCACTAATTTTTATTGATCATGTGTCTCAAAAATTAAGCCGACAAAGGCTAGATAGTTTTTCAGCTGCAATATTAATTAGTCGATTTTTTTTATGTTTGTTTTATCTTATCGAGACTTGATCATTGGACTGATCCATGTCTCTAAAATCATCGGTTTTGTTGTTGTCACTCTATTCTCACTATGCGACTCTCTTAGGGCTTGCTCTAGAAATTTAGTAAAGGGTGAACGAAAAGAATAGAATGGAATGAGAGTTGAAGGAAGGTGTGAAAATAAATTTACCTTGTTCCAAAGTTTCAAAATGTATACATGGAGGTTAAATTATGTCACCTACTTTTAATATATAGAATCTTTATTACTCCTTTTCTTTAATATAAAAGATCCATGTATGCAGAGAGATTATAAATCAAATTTTAATTTTTTATATAACTGAAATCAATGAATAATGTCTAACGCAATACATCTGCTACTCTATTAACTAAATTGTTAATGAAATATATCGATTCAAAAATTCAAATATCCAACACAAGAATAAATAATAAAAATATTTTGGAAAGTGAAGAAGCTTACCGCTGTCATAGATTAATAACTGTTCAGGGGTATTATTGGTAGGAAATATATATGTGGTTCCTCAATCCTCATTCCCACTCAGTACATCCCAAAATCGGGAGGTGTTATTTTGTCTCCGCAAATCAACATTTATACCCCTCGTTCCCATCCGTCCACCCTTGCATAGGATTACTGGAGCAGGTTGGAAATCATGTTCTTCCATTCCATTAACCTGTGCCACTCCATCTGGAGCTAGAGTTAGTCAATATTTTACTCAAACCTTTTTTTAAAAAAAAAAAAACTCTCAACGCTTGAAAAAACCCTCACCTTCACCGTTTGATGTGCGATTTTTGCAGCCAATCAAATTGGTTAAACCCCTAAAACTGATACCTTCATCATTGAATGTTTGTTTAATTTTTCTAAATCCAACCCTTGATTAGCAAGAGCAACACATCATTAGTGAATGTGCCATGTTTAAAACTCAACTGAGGGATTATTTATGAATATCTAATTTAATAAAAATTAGGAGGCTTTATCCCATCTTTCTTCAAAAAGTTTTTATTATTTATTTATTTTAATTTTGATTTTGTTTTCTTTTTTTTTTTTAAAAAAATTAAGATCATTTGTTTAGATATGCAGTCCAATTAGTAGAGATTTTTATCTCTTTCGCGTCCAATAAAAATTGAACTCATTATTTTTAGATAAAAGACGAAACCACTGGCTAGTTGTAAAAGACTCCCACGTTCTTTGTTTTTACTTTATTACTTAATTGTTTTTGCACAACACGCTATATTGGAAATCCAAATCCTGTGGCGCGCGACACAGGACCGTCCGATCAGATCTGAATGGATGAGGCCCGAAAAAAATGAACCGTCGAGATCTGATCGGACGGTCCGTGTCGCGCGCTACATGCTGTGTCGCGCGCCACAGGATTTGAATTGCTATATTGGTGACTCTCCATGTATTTTATAGCAATGTTTTGGAAACTGGACCGGACCGGCTGGTTCAATAGGTTTGATCATGGACTGGCATCTAGGCTGGTCTAAAATGACCCAAAGAAAATAGTTGTTTATGGAACCAAAAAGCCGGCCGGTCTGATCTGATTACAAGTCGAACTGCTGAACCGGATTGTTCGGTTCATTTAACGATAATAGATGTTTCTTATTGGGCTAACCACGTGATGATTTGATGGTTTGTTCTTCGGTGCCCTTCTTTATTCGTACGGTGCTCATGCTTAGAGCAGGAATTTGTTTATTATTTCTAGTATATATATATTACATAAAACAAATTTATTTATTCAAGTACACATAATTAGTATATACAAAACTTGAACCATATCATTATTTAATGCATAACAAACTTAATTAGCGTTAAAATTTGAATTTTAATCTGATTATTTACAACCAAATAGTAAAATTATAATATGTAATTATGTATTAATGATAATTATGATGATATCATCTGGTTCTTAAAACTAGTCCAACCGGTCAAACCAGTTGAGCTATCGATCCGACCGTTCCACCGATTCGACGACCGTTCCATTTTCAAAATGTTGCTTTTTAATTAACCGTTGTCTCTTGGCCTTTTTTTTTTTTTAATCATTTTATGGCGGGTTTTTTTTTTACCACCAGTAGTGTGGCAAATATTAATTGAATGATGATGCAGTTTTTACTTGAAATAATTTATTTATTTTTCTTCTTGCGCAAGAAGTTTTCCACGAAACTAACACTATCCTTAAAAAGTGGACACATGCTGATGCGGACAAAGGGCCTAATGGAGAGCAGCATGACGTGTGATATAATGATACTGGGGATCACTATCATATCTCCTAGAATATTTCAAGTTTCATGTTGTATAGTCGCAACTCTGTGTGCTATCTGATTCAAAGGCATTTTCTTGGGTCAATTTCAAATAAAGGTTGTGTGCTTTCAACGAAGGCGTATTTTCGCCGCATCTATTCGCTTGACGAAGTGTCCGGCATATGCACCAACAAAGAGGATCTTAACTATATGTTCTCCATTACTTGGTTCAAACAGAGAACATCTAGGTCCTTTCTTGATCATTCCATTTTTGATCTATTAGATATTTTCGACGACACTTTATAGAAGAGGCAATTTACAACCGTGTTCTCTAGTAAATGGGTTAAAGAAATGACTTCCCGTCCATTATACTCCTCTAAAATAATCCGAATTCTAGTAGTGATAGAATATATATATGTTTGGACGTACTAAGGAATAAAGTGTGAACACGAAAAATAAGGGCTTGTTCTTATTTAAGGTTTTGTTGGAACAAAAACAAGATTATTTTGGTATTGAATTTGTAATTTTGGATATTCTTGGTTGTTTGAAAATGGCTTATTCGCAAAACAATTTATTTAAGATCAAATTAAACACGGCCTTCAAAAAAAAAAAAAAAGATCAAATTAAACACACCCATAACCAACTCCTCTCAAATTGAAGGAACAAATCTATGACTATGAAGATTGTATAGAGTTCAATCTCCTCATCTCTCTCTCTCTTTTTCTTCTCCTTTTCTATTTTTTTCTACTTTTCAAATTTCAAAATTTTGAAGTAAAAAACAATTTTTGAATATAATTGATCGCGCCTCCTCTTCATCTTCTTCCTTTCTCTACAATCTTCTCGGGCATGCGCTAATTTAAACGGATATATAAAGTTACGGAAAAGACCCAAGTACCATTAGTAGATTAATTGGGTGACTCGCTGAAGTGGCTCCAGTGCTATCCGTGGTTGTATGATTGTATCTATCAACTTGACTGCAGTGCAGAGAGAATCTCTGATGAATTGTTCAGCACTCCCTATTGGAGCACACGAGGGACCACCTTGCATAATTCTTCATGCTTGAACTTATCCGTCATCGGACATGAATATCAGTTAAAGAGAACACAAACAATTTGGCACCATCATAATTCCAATTGATATTATTTTTCTTCCTTTTTCTTTGTTTTTTTGCTCATGCAATTAATTATGCCTTTGTGATAAGAAAGAAATGTTAGCTTTTTGAACATAAAGTTTGAATATCTTATATATTTGTCCTTGTGAAAGAATCATGAGTTGTATGTAAAGAGAGACACGCTTAGACTATTATGCAATTACTTGTATTTCAATCGAAATACAATTGGTCTAAATCACATATTATTATCCGACATATTAATCACATTGGCCAACATGATGCACATATCAAAATCTTACAAAAAAAAAAAAAACTAAATTTTAAAAAGTTTTTAACATTTTTTTTTTAATTTTGAAAGATGGTCCTAAACAATAAAAATATAATTATGTTTATTATATATATATATATATATATATATATTAAATTGGAGGAATGCAATTTCAACTATTTGTGTTTTGAGCTAAATACAAATATTTGTAAAATGACTTAACAAATACACACACTCTATTATGTGTGTGTCCGCGTGGATATTGGTCTGAATGGTATTAAACATTTTACAACTTTTATAAATCACACGATTAGTAAATTTATTGATGATATATTCTTAATTTATCCTCTATGAAATTATTGTCATCAACTTTGATACATTGATATTTTAATCACCGTGTTTTGTTAAAATTCGGGTTAACCGAATTAAAGTTTTTTTTTATTTGTTTTGGTTTGTAGCTTGGTGGATCGGATTACTTGTCCAATTCAATTTGCATTTGTACAAATAGAATAAAATATTTATTAGACAAATTTAATTCGATTGGAGCCCTATTTATGGATAAATAACTCTTCTGGATGGACATTAATTAGGATGTATGATAAATTGATATTTTAAATTTTTGGATGTCAAATATTGTCTTTATAAAAAAAAGGAAAAAATTTTATGTACACCTCAAAACTGAGAAAATAGAGGATTTACTCCCGAAAGAAAAAACTTTTGATTTTGCCCCCCCTAAAGTTCAAATTCTTTCTCTATTTGCTCTTCTACCATATTTTATGTCATAAATAATTCACAAATCATAAAAAAAAAATTTATGTGACCAAAATACCCTCCCATCTCATCTCCCTTCTCTCTCCATGCTGCAGAAGGACGGGAGAGAGAAGGGAGATGAGATGGGAGGGTATTTTGGTCGCATATAATTTTTTTATGATTTATGAATTATTTATGACATAAAATATGGTAGAAGGACAAATAGAAAAAGAGTTTGAACTTTAGGGAGGCAAAATCAGAAGTTTTTACTTTCAGAAGACAAATTTTTTATTTTTTCAGTTTTGAGGGATGTAGAAAAAATTTTCCTAAAAAAAACTTATATATAAGGGGGAAAAAGAAAACATATATACTAAACTCCATGTCATGAATGGATGTTCGGAAAGAAAAAGAAAAAAAAAAAAAAAAGAATTGGATGCCTGCCATAGTCTTAAGTGCTAAGGTTGAAACACCTAAGTGTAGGCTTTCTTTTTTTTTTATCGAAGAGCAGTAAATGCACCGAGTTCCAAATCTGTGGTGACAAGCTATCACGTCCCAAAAAGATAGTGATTGTTTCTCCATTATTCCCTCCCCAGTTAGCCACAAATTAAGCGCATCTGTTAAAGCAGCGTAGTCTGAAAACGATTGATATCGGCTCCACTATAGTAAATTCTTATGTAGGCTCTAAAAGAAAAGAAACCATCGTGGATAATTTAGAGGTGAAAAAAATTTTAATCTGAAATTTATTAAGCTAGTTTTATAGATCCAAATTCGATCTGAATTTTTGATTAAAAAGTAAATGATCTAAAATTTGACTTAGATTAATAAATATCATAAATGTAAACTTAATTAAAAGTCGTGTGGATTTAAAATCCAACTGTCCAAAGTACTTAATTAGAAATTTAAATCCAACCAAATAACTTGATTCAAATAATTTAGGGGCGTTTCTAAAACCTCTTCACCGGTGGCCATTGGCTGATGAGGAAATAGAAGATTGAAAATCCACACACAGAATTCAATGAACTCCCTTGTTCTTCTTCATCTTACTTTTCTCAGCTTTATTTCTCATTTGTTGTAATCTAGAGAGAACATTTTTATTTCATTTTTTATACTTTGAAATTTTAGGTTCTTTCTCATAACCAAAATTTGTAATTTGTAACTTTTTTTGACTTATTCAATTAAAAGTTACGGAACTTGACTCTAATTTTCTTAAAAAAAAAACTCGATTCAAATAATTTATATCATACCAAGAGTCAATTTTTTTAGTACAAAAATAAAAAAAAGGGAGAACTAACTGTTGAATTGAATTGATATGTACTTTAAACTGAAACTAACAAGACTTGACTTGAAACTGAAATAACTTGATGAGGAAGTCTTAGAAAATCTAAATTCACAACTAAGCGAACCAAAGTTAAAAAAATCCTACATTTACATAACTCAATTGGCACCTCACACTCACTCCAGTGAACTTGGCCCACTAACATTTCATTTCCAACAAAAATTGAAATTATGCAATTATATATATATAGGTCTAATGAGGAACGTTGTTTAATTATCTCTTTTCTTACTGAACGAAAGTAATCAAGGGATAGATAAGAACTAAAATAGAAAAGTGAGCATTTTAAATAAATGTCATTGTTTCAAAAAAAAAAAAAAAAAACAGAAAGAAAAGTGAGTATTTATTTTTTTTTATGATGGTTCACCTCTCTTCCTTTCCTTTTTTTGGCACTTATTAATTTTATCACTCATCATATTGTTGAAGAATTTTCCAAGATAGTTTTAGCTTTCCCAAAGAAAAGGGAACATTTAATGGAGGCATTTTTTTTTTGTTCCTTCCTTTAGAGTGATCATAATCTTAGGAAAACTTTGCTATTTGAATCATATAGACTATTTCTAGCATAATTAAACTTTGGGAAGGTTCCTCATCTAATTAGGCTCACTGAGATGAGTGAACAGTTGTGATTTTGCATGTCCTGGACATAAATTTTGTTTTGATGTACTCTTTCTGTCCTATTAGATATGAATATATGATTAAAAAAAATAAAAATAATCAATTAAGTAATAATTAAAGGCTGCTATTAATCGATAAAGCTTGATTTTCCACCATCTTTTGAGATGGATACTACATTCTTGATGACACTGGAACATAGAGAAAGCTTTCCCAAACAGGCTTTTGAAGGTCATTTTGGTCGCTATTAATTAATAAATTAGGATGACCGCCTATTTAGTAATGTTATTAGTAAAAACAAAATAGATTATACTATATATCATGGAATGCACGAGTGACCTTTAAAGGATGCATGGCTACTTATGGGCTTATATTATTGATTTATTATACGTTGCTTTGTGGTGTGCTTTACTGACGTTTTGATGCGTAAGGGGTGTGAAAGCTTCTTTCAGATAAGGACCAGGTTAACATGCAGGTTGTACATGATATCAACTTATATATATATAAATAGCAGTCTTCTAATTTACGGTGAGTATTGAAGGGAAAGGTCGCATGTGCAAGTAATATTAAAAAAGGGTACTAGAAAAACTACATTTTTAAAGGTTGCATATGCAATATTGTAAAAGGTACATATGGTACGTACATTCACCTATAAAAGGACCATTATCACTTTCGAACCTCACTTAGAGGGATATATACTTATCAAAAGTTGTTTCCTTTTTGTTTTCTACCATGGATGGTAAGAAGTTGGAGTTCAAAGGGGAAGAGGCTCTTAGAGAGCTTGAGAGACTAACAACAAATGCAAGAGAGCTGCAGGAAGCTATCTTAAGGGATATAATATCTAGAAATAAAGAAACTGAGTATTTGAGAAAATACATGATGGGGGCAGAGGATATTTCCGAATTCAAATCTATGGTTCCCATCGTCACATACGAGCATGTTCAACCGTACATTGAGAGGATATCTAATGGCGAGGATTCTTCAATCATTTCGGGTCATCCCATCGTTGAGATGCTAAGAAGGTCGGACTGTCCTATGTATACTGTATTTTATATGATTAATTATGTAGGAGATTTTGATGTTACTTTGAACTATTGGTCTTTATGAACTTATCAAACTATATTATATGATCCAGCAATGAAATCAGTAGCTGATTAAGGTTTCTACTTTTACTTATTTGGATAATATGTCTTAATTATATGAAATTTGTACCCATCATATCACAATCAAGGCTAAATTAGTTACGTATCAATTTTCATTTGAAAGGATTTCAAAACACAAGATTGATGAATTTAAATAAAGTAAGGAAATATGCAGGAAACAAGAACGAAAATTTTTTTGGCATGGGCCTTTTATTCTTGATTACCTCAAATATAGTATCTCAGAAGAAAAGTCGATGAAAAGGAACTCATCTTTTGCATATATATATTTATATATTTCCTTAGCTCTGGGACAACACGAGGGAAGCCTAGACTGATGCCATCCATTGCTGAGGATCTTGTCCGCCGTACTTACATGTACAATCTGCTCATGCCTATCATGAGCAAGTAAGTTGTCATATAATATTCTTTCATATATATTTAAAAGATGGGAACATTCCGACTTTTGATGATATATATTGATAAAAACAAGATTTTGTTTAGGAGACAGAAAAAGAAAGAAAAAATATCAACAATTTTTTTTTTATCTTGTATATATGATATTACGTATTTGATTCTATCAAGAATTAATTGCTGTGTAACCGTATGAGAATAACCTTAATTTCTACTAGTTTCTAGTTTTCTATTGTACATAGCACCAAAAAAAAAAAAAAAAATGTTCCAATGTACTCAACCTTGAAACATCAATTAAGTAATTAACAGCATACATTTCGAGATATTGATATGAAGTAACACCCACTTTGTAAATAGTCCGTTACAATGTACTTATGAGACATCAATTCTTGATTTGGAATGCCACAAAGTTACTACTGATAAGGACAGCAGTTGCACCAGCCATCCATATTATTGGAGGCTGCCGATTCAGGCCATCACATTTATCACATAATAATTTTTTCCACTATCTACTTCCTGGTAAAATAGTCATTCATAACAAAAGCAACCAGCTGCTCATACCAAAATGTTAGAGCTTCCTTTATTATTTCTAATTGATGTGAAAATTAAATTTCTAGGTACATGCCGGGTCTTGACAAGGGCAAGGTAATGCACCTCCTTTTCATTAAGGCCGAAACAATATTGCCATCTGGCATGCCGGCACGGTCTGTTTTAACCAGCTACTACAAGAGTGATCATTTTAGATGCAGAGAACCAGATCCATTTAATAACTTGACCAGCCCTAATGAGGTTATTCTATGTCCCGATAGTCGCCAGAGCATGTACTGCCAGCTCTTGTCAGGTTTGATCCACCGACATAGTGTCCTTAGACTAGGGGCTGTATTCGCTTCTGCGCTCCTCCGTTCAATCACTTTCCTGGAACAAAATTGGCGGGAATTAGCAAATGACATCCGTTTGGGTCAGTTGAACCCTAGCATAACCGATCAAGCATGCCGATCTGCCATGTCGCATATGCTTGTGTCTCCTAACCTGACAATTGCAGATGAGATCGAGTCAATTTGTAACAACGCTTGCTGGCGGGGCATACTAGTGTATCTATGGCCCAAAGTCAAGTGCATAGAAGCAGTTTTGACTGGCACTATGGCACAGTACATACCCATGTTGGAGTTCTATAGTGGAGGGGGAATTCCTTTGGTTTGTACCATGTATGCATCATCTGAAAGCTACTTTGGCGTAAACTTGAATCCTCTATGCCATCCAAACGACGTGTCTTACACTCTGTTGCCTAACATGGCATATCTTGAGTTTATAGAATTGGATAATGGATTGAGATGTGGGGATGAAGAGGAGGTCCAGAAAGAGAAGGTGGTTGGTTTGGCTGATGTCAAAGTTGGGAAATACTATGAGATTGTGGTAACTACTTTTGCTGGTGAGCTTCTTCCCTCCTTTTTTTTATAGAGACATCTGGAATTTTAGGACTCTTACAGCTGTTAGTTTTGCATTGCTATCCTTGTGATCTACATGATCATATTCATGCAGGTCCCCTTTTATTATGTAAGCGGTACCAAAGTACACAAATATAAAATTTGAATGCTAAAATTGACACCCACGTCTACATCCATAGACCCCTCTGTATTAAATTTTCTAAAATAAGAAGAATTATTTGTTAAGTTACATATTCCTCTTTTTGTCAGTATACTTGGTTAGTGAATGTCGTGGGTCCGTTTGATTGTGGTAATCAACAATTTCAATTTCAATTTTTGAAAGAAATGGATTAAATCTTGTCTTAATTAATTTGAATTTTTAAACTTGTCCATTGAACTATTCTCATAAACTGTCATTTGGCGTCCAGGACTTTACAGGTACAGAGTTGGTGATGTGTTACAGGTCACAGGGTTCTATAACAATGCACCGCAATTCAAGTTTATTTGTCGCAGAAATGTGATCCTCAGCATTGATTTAGACAAGACAAATGAAGAAGACCTCCACAAGAGCATCACTGTTGCCAAAGAAATCTTAGAGAAACAAAATTACCTCCTCACTGAGTATACTAGCTATGCTGACAGCTCCAGCGTGCCAGGACATTATGTGCTGTTTTGGGAGATTAAATTAATGTCTGAGAAATTAGAATCAGGCAAGGCCCAAAGTTTGGTTCATCCAGAACTAATTGAGAGTTGTTGCATCGCCATTGAGGAATCCCTTGATTATGTGTATAGGCGTTGCCGTACTAATGACAGGTATGAAAACTCTTTATAACAATTGTCCAATTTAGCTCAAATCATTGTCCCTTCTTTTTTTTTTTTTTTTTTCTTTTGTCCTCTCTAACTTTATCTTCTGGTCTTGAGGTTCCTTGATAACTCCAATTTTTTTGGGAAATGCTTAGCAGCATCTAAGAGACTAAGGGGCCGTTTGGATGAGTTGGGAATTGGAGGAATTTCCAATTCCAAGCATAAATTTTATTATAAACAATTCAACCTCTTCACAAAGTTACACACTTCCCAATAAATTTATGCCTAGGAATAGACTATTCCCCAAATTCCTAACCCATCCAAACGGCCCCTAAGAGTATAAAATTAAAAGCCTAGATTGATTACATGGTCTAAGAAAATATTTGCAGTTAATATGCAATAGAGGTACATATGGGCCGTTGGATGACAGGCATCCATCAATTACAATTGGGCTTTTAACTCTCTTTCTATAAGGCCGTTTACTAATACATCATGATGAACAACTTGTGATATGTTAGGTCAGTGGGACCCTTGGAGATCAGGCTACTGGAGTGTGGGACCTTTGAGGCTTTGATGGATCTGTTGATAAGTCAAGGAAGCTCAATTAATCAATATAAAACACCAAGATGCGTTGAGCCTGGTCCAGCACTAGATCTGCTCAATTCTAAGGTCATGGGCTCTTTCTTCAGCCCAAAGGATCCAGCCTGGAATGCTGGATTGTGAAGACGAAGCCTCTCATCTTTGTCGTGCAAAGAGAGAGTTACATGGGACGAACGACGAGCACATTGTTTCAGAGTGGTAGGTTGGGTACTTCGGGTTTGTTCTGAGTTTTTCCATTTCTTTTTTTTTTCTTTTTTTGTAAGCAACAGTTATAGCAGGGCAAAAAATAAAATAACATGTAGTAAAGTTTGAATTTTATGTGATGTGTTAAGTGGTAACAATTACTCTTCTTGTGTTATCAGTAAATATTATTAGCATATTGTAAAATAATCCAGATTTTTTACTTTTTCACCAAGCTATATTTATTGTTTACAGCTTACAAGCAGATCGATCGGACTAATCAGTTCTATAACATTTGTATCGATTTGGTCCATTTTAAAGCCTGTTGATTGTCGACTGATACTCTAGCCTCTTCTATCTTGCAATTCTTTGGTAAATCGGAGGTTAATTCATTCCCTATTGTATATTTCACCTCCGATATAAAGTTTGCAATTAAATAAGATAAATTGTCTTATTTTTCAAGTTCCCGCCCTATCATTAAAATCCAGCCAAACAGGATATTACTATTGCATAAATTGCTTAGGTTAATATATAGCAATAATTTATTATTCATTTATTTTAAAGAACAAGCGCAGAATTATGTCAAAGGCAAGAACTATAGTTCGCTAACTACCATGCCACAATGTTGCACATGCAACAACCACAGCCTTCATATTTACCGTCAACACAGAAGCAAGATTCACTAAATATAATTTCAGCTTTTGTTGACAGCTTGTCGATTTTATTCAACTTGGAAACTTCACAATCATTCATCTCACCTCTAAATATGAGTCTCTCAAGTAGCGGTGCATTGATTAGTATGATTTCAGCAAGTTCAATCACTGCTTCTGAACTAGCAAAAGGGATGATAGTTGCTTCTGTCAGACATGGAAACTTGTAATAATCATGTAACTTGTAATCACTAGAAAAAGGCAACAGGTCAGCTGGCTCAACCTGCAAATTTGTTTAGAAGCAGATGAATTGTTTGTGTAAATATATAAACATATAACTATGGTATATTGGAATGAAAACTGTAAAAACAATATGTTATGTTACTAACATATACTACGAGTTTTTGTAGCGTCGGGTTTCTTTCGAGCAATATACATGCAGAATAAATGTGATCATACTCCAAAGGTGCTAAAATCATGACCATCATGGATAGATAGTTGAGAGTTGGAGGATCCTTCTGCAAAATATAACATGCATTTCAAAAAAAAAAAAAACAAAAAACAAAAAACAAAAAAAACAAACAAACGACACACGCTTTATATTTTCATTGGTAAAAGTCATAAAGTGGAGATAAAATATTGAGTTGATGCATGTCCATCTTACCTCAAGAAAGTAACAAAAAGCAGGCGAATATGAAATATCATTAATGTAGATAGGCAACTTGATAAGATCGCCACTTAATCCAACTGTCCTAGAAGTGGCCTCCAATTGATGGGTAACAAAATCGGCTTTGCGCAAGCTAGGAGTCACCATAGAGACTTGGGTAAATTTACCACAAATTGTTAGTTCTCGAAGGTTTGGTGCGTGAATTTTAATGGCTTTATCGGCAATGACAGATTTAATTCTAAATTTTAGATTTTCCAAGAGAGGGCAATGGGAGACTAATCCTGTGATACCCTTCGGTGAAATAGTACAATCCATTAATTCAACAGTATGTAGTAGTTTAAAGCCATCAAACTCTAGAGGCAAATCAACAAAACATCTACTCAATACAATTACTTTCAACTCGAGACAATAACATATGAAATTGGTAATGTATAAAACTTGATCAGCATCCGCTTCTATAGTGAGTTCACTTATATGCTTTTGTGACAAGGTTTTCAACCATGTTGTAAGAATCATCCAACCAAGTTTTACCCCAGAAAGTTTAAATTTATGAAGATTTCCTTCATGACATTTCAAAAGTTGATCAACAAAATTTGTATTTCTTGATTCATCTTCGCTAATGTTTTGATGAGAATTTGAGTTTGAACTGCTATCGATGAGTAACTCTGGAATTGTGGACCAAGTGTGCCTCCATTTTGTTGATAGGATGCATGTCCTCACGGCCTCTTTTATTGGCAAGTAGGCTAGAATTTTAAGTTTTATGCATTCTGGAAGGTTGGATATTATAACATCAAAAACTAGCAAGATCTTCTACGGATAGTGAACTTGTGAGAGATTGTTTTGTGACAAAAATGCCACCAACATCTGCTTTTACAATAACAAACTCACAGAAGAACTGATGGTTTATACGGGAGACATGCTAGAAATTCTTTTACCCTGTCAGAAAAAAAATATTAGGCAACATAGCACGTTAAAATTGACACTTCAAGATAAAAATATTAGGCAGCATGCAAATCACAACTTTACAGATTAAAGTACTTGACATGTATTATATTTAATCATGTCTATATGTAAGTTTACGTGGTAAGCATGAAAAAACTAATATTTTGTTGCAAAAATCGAAGAAAGCCTATTGTTAGCATAAATGCAACACCTGTATAATATAGGCATTGAGAATAATGTAAACTAAAATTGCTAATAGTCAAAATGATATTTTATATCCATATTTTTTAATGAAATTTCACAAATACTAGAATTAAGGAATCAACCTCTAATCCTTTCAAATTTTGTACCTTAATTTAGCTCTTACACAACACGAGTTGTCTAACTAATTTACAATTATTAACGCTTTCAATTCGTGGTCGCATATTAAGGCGAAGCACAAACACGAGTTACATATATACAAAGAAACTTTCTTTTCTTTTTTTTTTCTTTTTTTTTTTTTTTTTTTAGAGAAGCTTGATAGAGGCTATCTAGAGATATACAAAGAAACTTTCATGGGGACTGTTTTTGCAGCTCTTAAAGATATGGGAGTTTTTAGCAATAATTTATGAATAAGGCTGCAATATGTTAATTTGTGAATTCCTCAATGATGCTCATCCAACCTGATGACTTACAACGGAGGTCTTGTGCAACAATTTGGAGGCAATAATTGATGTACGTAGAATGCGTATTAAAGGTAATGCTTGGATCTTCAGACAAGTGAGGGCCGATTTAAAAAAAGATCACTTAGAAACAATAGAAAAAAGAGCGACTTAATTTTAAAATATATATATACATACCTTGGGAAATTTTAGAATTTCAAACGAAGAACATCATGATCTTTAAAAATCCCCAATTGCTTAGTATTTTATGAGGGTGGTTGATGAGACTGACGAGATATTTTATCGATCAAAACAGAGTATGTGAGAAGCATAAACGGAGCCAAGATTCCAAAAGGCTGGAAATTATAGAGATTATGTGAACAGCTACGAGGTGCCCAGGATAGAAAAGATAGTTTGGTTATTATTATTAGTATATAATTCAGTCCAAAAAAAGTGTGTAATTGGATGCATTCTCAAAAATTAAGATATCTTTGTCTCCTATGATCTAAAAAAAATTAATTACAAAGAAGCAAATGTATCGAGTTTCCGTACTTGCCTAGCAACTTATTAACCTATATATTCTGAATTTTTTGGGCTCAAAATTGAGATATTTTTTAACAGATCTAAAATCAATCGCAAAGAATCATATGTTTTCAGCTAAAAATTAAGATATGATTTTTAAGATAGCTTTCAGTATTTTTTTTTTTTTTTTTGCGGGAAAATTGGATAGAACACCTCAAATCTTTTTCATTTGGATATAACTCCCTCAAATCATTAATATTGGATATAACCCACTCTAATCATGACACTTAGGATATAATTTTTTTTTTTTGTTAATTTCAATAGCATTTTATATTTAAAAGTAACATGTTTAAATTTTATGACCAAAATAACCCTACTCTCTCCTGTAGGTCGTCTCCTGACGCTACTCCAGTTTATTTTGGTTGATTAATAAATTAATCATTTTAGTGCAATTTATTTCTCGTGTCTGATTTATTTTGCATTTTTTTTTTTAAGATTATTACTCCAGTTTAGCTTCGAACACATCGTAGGTTGCTTTGTTTTGTCGAGTGTAGAAAGGAATAAAGATGCCTCCGATGTGATAGGAAATGAAGCTGAGGTTATATAAATTGGCTATGAGGTCATGATTTCCAATTTGTGCACGGATCACGGGATCAGTTGTCAACTCACCAAATTTAAAGAATTAAAGACTAAATTGCATATACACTATTGGCTCAAGAAAGTGTCAAGCTCTATACGATCAATTAGTATATAGGCTTGACCAATTCGTAGTTGGCCTCGAGCAGCTCTATACGATGCATATCCTTTTTTTTTCGAGTCCTTGAGTTTCATTTTAGTATCAGTAAAAATCCTGAAGCTAGGTGACGCGGTCGAGAGTGAGGGAGGCAGACAGTGACAAAGCGGGGTTAGTTTGGTCATAAAAATCAATCAGTTCACTTTTTAATTCAAAATGTTATTAAAATTAGTAAAAAGGATATATATCTCTGATTGTTATGATTATGATTAGAGGGATTATATCCAATATTGAAGATTGAGACAACCTGACAAGCAAAAGAAAACTATGATGTGCCCCTTGTAATTCCTTTTTTGTTTTCTTTTATTTTTATTGTTTATTAACTTTATTTTACTTGTTTCTATTTTTATTGGTTCAATGAAATTGTAGGAAGACAATCGTCAACCTACCATCAAAAAAAAAAAGAAAACTATGATGAACAAAAACTTTTTTTTTTAAAAAAAAAAAGAGAAAACTGAAAATTGAGCAAAAAAAAAAAAAAAAAAAATTCGAAACAAGATTACCCCTCTGATTGTCTCTCTTTTACTTTCTAGTCCTTGCAAAACCTACAAATTACAAATAGGTGATGCACAGTAGCAAATTAAACATACCAAAATATGAACACTAATGACTATAAAGAATGCCAAAACAGTATAATTATGTATTATATAATTCATCAGTATGAACAGTAGGTGAATGTACAGAACTACAGACCCTCAAGTTGTTGAGGCTGATACAACTATGATCAAATATGTTTGTAATACATAGCAGGATGCAATCAACACTTTAGGTTCTTAAGCCATCTTACAGAGTTATGGTGCAGAAGTACAATCTGGTACCATACTTTATGGAATTTACAAAATTTTAAGGTTCCTTTGTCATTTTGCTTTTTACAACCTGGATTGGATGTGCAATGGAAATTAGACAGTTTAAATTAAGGATTGATGCACTACTGAGACCAATTTAGTTTTGGTCACAATTAAGGACAGAAATTAATGATAGTTACAAAAGAAAATAAAAACAATAAAAGTTCACAGCTTTTTCAACTTAGAGAAAAGATGATCAGAGGGTCATAAGATTTTTAAAGTGCTGAAAGATTCACACCAGTCATAATTCGAAATCGGTCCCTCTCATAAATAATTGAAAGTGTGTATGGTGGATCAATCACTATGATTACAGAACCCACACCCACAAATGCAATATAAATTAATGAGTAAATTTTTTCGGAGGTCGCTGAACTTTGTCTATAATCCAATTTTGGTCACCGAACTTTAATTTGTCCCTCCATAACCATTAAACTTTGATTTTGTCCAAATCTAGTCACTCCATCATAGTTCCATTACTATTCTGTTTAAATAGTAACGTTGGGGTGAAAATGGAGTCCCGGATCAATATTTTTTGTTCCCTATCGTTCTCTCCTCCTAGAACCCAACCCTCTTAGACCTCTCTCACTTCATCTTGTCCAGCTTGCTTTTTGTCGCTCAAGTTTCTAAGCTTTGGTATAAAATGACCTGGTCCACATAAAAAAAATAATTGCTGAATAAATGTTGTCAATTTGAAGCAATGACATGCAGATCAAGCAAACAAAAGCCAAGAGTTAATTATGAACTGTAACTTATGACTTATAGCCGTTTGGATGGGGCTAGGAATAGCCTCTTTCTAGGAATAGCTATTCCTAGACATAAATCTCTCTCACAAAGTTACACACTTCCCAATATTTGCCGCCTAGGAATAGGCTATTCCTCTTATTCCTAAGCGATCCAAACGGCCTTGTCATGATGTTAAACTAGAAGATCAAAGGGTCGCCTATCTTGAGCTTCAATTTGTATTTAAGGGCATAGCTAATGTACTATTTTGTGTCTTCAAGAACAATGATCTGCTATATCTAAAATGAAAATGGTTAACAAGTTTTGCTTTATTTGAATTGGGATTAGGAATTGCATTCTGTAAGACGAAAATGACAGACCCTAAAGTATCACAGTTGAGACTTCATAATATAATAATAAACATTTTCTGATTCCTTAAATTCTTATTACTCTTATTCTTTATGTTGCCTCTTAATTGTTGAATGAGAAGATAATAAAATATAAATGCAAAAATTACCTTCAAGAGGACACCAATTTGCGGAGCAACGATGCCAACACTAAGGAGCTTTCTCGTAGCAGCAATCATATCCTCAATAATCCTCTTTGGCTTTGAAATTGGTATAGATGAAAGTACTATTGCTTTGAAATAATTTCTCTCCAAATCATGACATAAGCTGTTGAAAAAAGACAAATACCTTACGGATCCAAAAATACTATTACTTTGAGAACTTTAACAAAGAAGAGAGGCACTAGAGTAGTTGAAAGAGATGTACTTGATTTTGAATTTTCCATATGGAGGCTTTGAAGAAGTTGGAGAAAAAAAAGAAATCGCTGGAGAAGATGACTTAGTGAAAGTGGTCAACAGCGTTGGTTGGGTTCTGGGAGAAAAAAAAAACAAGGAAAAAAAGATTGATTCGAGACTCTATTTTCACCCCAACGTTACTATTTAAACAGAACAGTAACAGAACTATGATGGAGTGACTAGATTTGGACAAAATCAAAGTTTAATGGTTATGGGGGGGCAATTTAAAGTTCGGTGACCAAAACAGGATTATAAGATAAAGTTCAGTAACCTCCGAAAAAATTTACTCTAAAGTAATTTAAGAAGGATCAATTTATAAAAACATATGCACAAAAAAAAATGAATTTATGTTTCAGACTTGATAAGGTCAAATGGAGTGTGGTTGCAAATATAGATATATTTATAGCAAGAAGTAATTAAAACAAATGAGAATGGAGACAAACATAAAAAAGAGAAATATTTTAACAAACATACCCTACATACAAAGCTCTCATATCCATTGCATTTCTGACCTTTGATCAGTCATTTCCCACACCATTCAGTCATTACTTCTTGATGACCCGTTTCTGCAGCTTACCATCTGAAAGTAGACTCGAGTTAAAAGTTGTTCAAAAGAAGAAAATTTGAAACCAACGTCTCAGATTGATCCTCAGAAATGATGCAAAATTTCATCCCTTGTTCCTGTAGCATCTTCAAACTATTAAATTTTTCAGGCAAAAGCTTAGATTCCAAATAGTAAACGTGTGGTTGAGAAAAGGTTTATTCAGCTGCACATTCAAAATAGTAAAACCATCTACATTATTGTCAAACTTAAAAATACAGCATCAAATGAAAGTATCACCAGAAAGTTCCAATTGATATGGCCAATATTTTGCAATTTGCATACTGAGCAACTTTTGAGGGATGGTTCAGGCGAAAGTTTCATTTCTCTAAGCACATGCTGTTATTGGGTAGACAACTAATAAATGATACTACTAACCTAGCTTGTGCAGTTACAAAACAATACAGCATGAGTTCCATAATTGCCATCTTTAGAAAGGACCGAATATCGCTGAAAGCCCAAACAAAAGAAGGGAAAGAAACCATCACATTGTGTTTCTTTGTGCTGGGATGTTTTCGGGATTGAGAGAGAGTGGCAATTGGGTCAGATGTTATCCCAGCCACTAAATTGGACATACCCCGACTTATGCGGCATGAGGTAGAGCACCTCTGGCCTGTTAATAGAATCGGGGTGACCTACAAAACTTTTATTCTTCATTGAAAAATTTTGTCGAACACCTGGTAGACAAAGACAAAAGGAAGAGAAAATAGACTAGAGAGGAACGAAGAGAGGTAAAGCTGCCTTTAGTCAGTGTCCTTTTCCTGTTTCCGAACTTAACTGGCTGAATATATATACCCAGGTAGCTCTCGTCTCAATGGGCTTACAGGCAGGGCTTAACCTGGGAAATGAGAAAAACCTTACACAACCCAGTTATGGGCTTACGGCCATGGCATGGCGCCATGCCTTGGTGAAGTCTTTTTATGCTTGTATACACGAAAATGGGGTACGTAGCTAGGGACATGCTGCCGATTTCTCTTTGGAAGTGTAATTGAATTTTTCTGTACTCCGTACTATGTTCATTCAATAAATGGATCTTCATGGGTTTCTAATGCAAATTTTAAAATGAATCGTGTTTTTATGTTTCTTTTTTGGGGCCATGTTTTTATGTTTGGTTCATCATTTACTTCAAAATTTCTTTCAGTTTCTTGCATTTTGGTTTTGGTATACTAATATACGATAATAATAACTCATTACATACGTAATTCGCTGTTATGCAATATGGTGTTTATTTGTGGATTATTTTCATTTTTTTTTACAAAGTAGTTGATGCCTTTTTAGGTGTCTGATAATTTTGAGTCTGTGTCATTGCTTGGCCTAATAAAAATGTTTTTGTATACCCATATATGCTGTGACTGGTTTGAAAGAATATTGAGACAAATTAGAAATACATTTCCTAGTTTGCATTAATTTGGCAGTAAAATAATTCATCTGTACATTTTAGTGGTTTTCATTTCATAAACGATCGCATTTCCTGCTCTTTATATAACACTAGGTTGTCCGTCGCACGTTGCGCGACGTATGTTTTTTCGTAAAAATTTTGGTTGAACGTCGGTACTGAAGTGTGGTTATTTATTTATTTTTTTTTTAGGATGGGCAGCATTTTTTTTCATAGGGAGGAATTTTGCTTAGCATGGTTACGAATCGAAGGATACCGCTATGAGCACTGTTAGAATGAAAGAGAGATCCAATAATAATGTTAGGGGGATTGTTATGTGTGGATTGATGTGTTTTTTACTAAAAAAGCGTTTCGGGCATGTTTGGGTTGGTACTGCAGAGAAGAGAAATTGTATGGGTTCACATGAACATTGTTTTTTTCTATGAGAATTGTTTTTGTGTTTTTTCTATGCGATGTTCGTATGTTACATGTGTTCTGTAGATTCACGGTTTTTTTTTTTTATTTGTTGGACGTATGCATTTGTTTGTGGGGATGTAGTATAAATATAGTAGATGAGAAGGCATGATATCAGAGAGAGATTCTGGAGAGAGAAATAATGAAGTGTCTGTTTTCATAAAAGTATAGCGTTAGGCAGTATTGTTTGTTTTCTTGCTGCCTGGTAGAGAATCCGGGGGATTAAAACAGTTGTCTATGGTGCGCGAAAAGAAGCGATTGTATTGTGGTGGTCAATCTTACCTTGTCTAGCTGCGCATCTTGTGATATAATAGAACGGTGCTGTTGTGCTTATATATAGAGTCTTTTGCCTGGGTATTGTAGAGCATGTTTTTTAACAGAGAGAAAAAAAAAAGTGAAAGACAACATTTTTATCTGACCATGAATGCACAAAAGAAGGATGCTGTTCATGAGGTGATTTAATGGAGTTTATTGTTTCTCACATCTGACATTATTTTTCATGATAGATAAGAAAATTGTACCTAACGAACATGGATACTTTTTTTATTTTTTCAGCCTAGCATGAAGGAAGAAAAAAGGAGGTCTGAGCAAAAAGAGAAGAATGAGGGTGCTGTCTATTTGTTCAAACCTGTTGTGCTTGTCAAATGTAACAAAACTATTCGCAGGGTTCCTCTAAGTTTTTTTCCTGCTGGAAGAGTGTCTGGTTGTGAAGATAGTACTGCTAGTGATGGTGCCAGTGGTGAGGGTGATATTTATGAGGGTGGTGAGATTGGAGTCAATTCATATGATAGGGCTGGAGGGTCTGGCGTGATGAAAGTGGATGCTGGCGGGTCAGACGGAAAGAATTAGTTGTGAAGAATGGTGTCTAGGAGGGTTTTACAATGCCAGGGATGTTTTTTTGTTGTTTTGGTTGTTCGTGTGTTTGGTTTGTGTGCCTGGGTATCTATGTTCATTGAATGGGTAGGATATGCATGTCATTATGTGTTGTGTTCTCTTGTGGAGCAAGAGTGTATGTTGTAGTGCAGATTATACATGTGTCTGTGTTTTGTGTTCTGAGTGTGTTTGTATCTGTGTATTCTGTAGTCATGAATAAAGAGCTGGGTTGCAGTTCATGTTAATATTGATCATAGATATAATATTTTACAGAGCATATCTATAGATACCGGATGGCTGTACATTTGAGCAGAAGGAAATGTGTACAACTTACAGTGCATGCATGTCTAGAGTAAAGGACCAGGTCTTGCTGCCTAATGTCTAAGATTCTAAAAAGGCTGACTCATGGTCGTTTTTTATCGCATACTAACGGTGATATTTTCAAAATTATTACTGTTTTTTATTTAGATAACATGGAGGTTTCTTACTAATTACTCAAAAGATGATGGGTGCTATGAACAGTGGCATGGTGGTCTGTGCTGAGTTCTCAGTTTTCTCCTGCAGATTCTTCCTTTGTTGCATGATCTGATGATCTATTTAGTAATGAACAGAATATTATGCATTAATTTTTGTTACAATTGTATTTCTTTTGGATAGCATAAGAATTATATGTAGTGTTTTTACCTTTCTTCTTTGCCAGATTCAGAGGGGCCAAAGTGCAATTTTTTCCTTGCAGTTTTAGGTTGGATTGTGTCATCTGGTGCTATTTCTGTTGCAGGCATGTATATAATCAACACGCCAGTTAGAGACCAAGTTGTATACATCTAGTATTTTTGTGTTGTGATTTAAATGGGATAGCACCTCTTTTGAGGAGTTTTTTCTGTGGTATCTGGTATATTGAGTATAGGTTGATGTGGTATGTTCTGTTGCTCTTCCAGTGCAGCCAGTGTGAGTATCAGTGGAGGTGTCGCAACTTTTTGCTAGGTTGGAGGATACTGTAGTAAAAGGATTGGGTCTGGTAATAAAGCAATCATGTCTTCTGGAACTTGTTCATGCCGAGTTACTGTATAAGTACGTGCTGCTTCGTATCCTCCTGGTTGTTTCCGTGAGATAGTGAAGAGGCAGGCTTTGTTGAGGATGGCGAGGAGTGTTGGTGCTGCTCTGTTGCCTTCTTGTCTGTCTTGTTCTGCTTTTAGTGTGATTGCATCAGTGCCAACAATCATATCTCCAGTTTTACCAAGGAGAACAAATTCAGCTGCGCCTGTTCGATCTCTGACATGCACTCTTATCCTGTACCTATATTATTGAAGGTTGTTTGTATTGAAACAGAAATATACGGTAATGTATGAGGTATGCTGCAGAGATGCCAGGATGATTGTTACCATGGTATGAAGTGTTTCTTGGGAAGATAGCAGTTTGCACAGTACAAACCATTTGCAGTTTGGTCTAATTTCTTGTGACAGTCATTGCATGCTCGATAGCACCAATCAAAAGGATTAATTATGTGTGTTATTCGAGCAACACATTCATACAGGGATTCCTGGATGAGAAAAGAAGAGAAGAGGAGGTATTAGAGCATCAAATCCACATTTAATTTTTTTTTATCATCTCAGTGTCTATAGAAGACTTACTGTAAAGTTATCGAGATATAGTGCATTCAGATCACCTAATGTGACTCGTATAGGGTTTGGTCTCGGCAGTAATGCCTGGATTGGTGCGTTCCTATTGAACATTTCTGCTGTTGCATGAAGGATTATAGGTTTTCCATCGAAAGGTGTGCTGGACAAAAATTAAGATTATGATACTGTTATTCGAAAGAGACTTTACATGGAGAATCTGTGAAGAATGAGTAGAGTAGAAATAGATTATAAAGATTATGGATAGAGAATTTGATAGAAAATCATCACCTTTGGAGATATTCTGAAATTTCCGTGAGATCTGTATCAAAATAGAATCTCATTCCTGTGTATGTCTTTAGGCCATACATTTCTGTGGAGCAAAGATGCAAAATGTATTAATAGGAGAAGTAATGAATAATATGATTTAGAAAGTTGCAGAATCATAATTTTACTTTGAAATTTGTTGATCTGGAGGCCATTGCATGCAATGATGATTGGAGATTGTCTTGATTTTTCATATAATGCATTGATATCGAATTTGTCAATGAAATCTGCCCAGAGTGCGATATCCATTATCATCCCTCTGCAAGCAAAATTAAACTGTATGGATTAGCTACCGGTTATGATTAAGCAAGGCATGCCATTGAAAGATATAGAGTTGAGTTTTTATACTTTTGATCAGTAAGATAGATGTTATGTATTCTTGTGTGTCCTAGAACAATTCGCACATCACCAAATCCTGATAGCCTTCCTATGATGTCTGTAGAATAAAGGTTTATATTTCTAAAGTTCTATATTGTTATAGTAAGATGACAATGATGATTAAAGAGATTATGTGTGAGATGACAGTATTACCTACGACTGCTTTTTCATAGGTTATATTTTTGCCAATAGCTTCAAAAGGCTTGAAGTCAAAATAATGCAGTGGTATTGCATACAAATTAGGAGGAAGGAGTTTCACTTCTGTTTCTGATGTGAGCTTCAGTGAACAATCATGCTCGACAATTTTGTAATATTTTTTTGAATTTTCAATGGTAAATCTTGTTATCTCGACTAAATTCTGTTCAGCAAATACATTTGCTAGTCTTTCGTAATCCACAGTCAAGATAATCCCTTGTATTATGCCACCCTACAATAACACATAAATTTTTCTTTACAATCTGTGCTAATTGTGAACTGAATAATTTTAAATGATTAATTTAGCATGGAAAACAGTGTGCTGGAGATCATATAGGAAGAATTATAAAACATATTTACCATATGATCCAGCAGAAGAAAATCCATTTTCCAGACTCTACCACGGCGAGGGTCCAATGCGGGCCAGATTCTAACAGGTCTTGCATGAATTCTCGCTAGCTGTGTCTCAGTTGTCACTGTCAGGGTCGAGACTGGTATTGGCGCCTCCATCTTGATCTGGGATAAGAAAGAATGCGCTGAGGTTAGTGTCAAAGCAGAAGTATCATCAGTAAATAACTAAGAGAAATCATAAGTTAACAATAACATATTGTGATTGTAAGAAAAAAAAGAAACAGAATCACCGTTTTGTGCTGGTTTTGTGCTGAGCATAGAAAAGATTTCTCTGTAGACTATATTTTTTGTATAATTTTTATGCTGATCATCTGGGTTAGTTATGAGAATTTTAAGACCATTTGCAGATGTTGTTCTAGAGAATGCAACGTACAATTAGCCATGGCTAAATACTGGTTCTGGAAGGTACACACCAACAACATTGAGAGATTGACCTTGACTTTTATTTATGGTCATTGCATAACAGAGCTTGACAGGAAATTGTTTTCTTTTCAGAATGAAGGGCAGTTTTTCATCTTCATGCGAAAATATTATACTTGGAATTTGAACATCCCTGCCTTTCGCAGGACCTGTTATTACTCTGGCATAAAGTACTCGAGTTCCTAACTTGGTTACGATCATTCTAGTTCCATTGCATAGGCCATTGACCTGATCCATGTTTCTGAGTAATATCACTGGGACACCGATTTTTAGGCTGAGCTTATGACACGGCAAAGAACCCGATGTGATAGTGGCAAGGATATCAGGACCAAATATAGTTTGTATGTCTTCAGGAAGGTTATCAGATGTATGTATACTGTCGGAACTATAATAATCATATTGATTTCCAGGAACTTGTTTAAGAACAACCTCATTAAGAATATTACAATGTGAATTTTTTGGAGTTATAACAGCACGCTGTTGTAGGTAAAGATCATCTTGGAATTTGGTCTGAAAATCAGTATAAACAGCGTTTACAATTGCTTGTTGTGGATCATCATTACTGTGCACCAGGAATCGATCGGTATTTGTATCCAGTCAGGTTCTGTAGCACTGTAAAGGTCAATCCCATGTGCTTAGCCATCTCCTATTGATAGCAACCATGCTGCAAAGTTTGCAAGTGCTTCTGTATCTGATTGGAGGGGGTTCGACATCAAGAGTTGCATATTGATACTAAGCTTCATTAGTTTGATTGATGGCCAGAGGTGAGAATTGAGTATGGATGCCGTGATAGTTTCAGATCTGCTAGCATGTGGTATGACTGGTAGTGTTTGTCTAAAATCACCGCCTAAAACCACAGTGACACCTCCAAATGGTCTGAGTTGATTTGATGGATCAGAATCAGAAAAAATGTCTCGCATCGAACGATCAAGAGCTTCGAAGCAGAGTTTGTTGTTCATTGGTGCTTCATCCCGATTATTAATGAAGTCTGGAGCAATAAATGTGCAAGATGCGAGTGTTTCTTGATAGCACATGCTGCATCTTCTTTCAATTTCAGTGGTATTTTGAATCTGTAATATGCTGTCACACCTCCTTGCAGCAGGAGTGATGAGAGGCCAGATGATGCAACTGTGAGCACAATTTTCCCTTATGCTCTCAGGAATGCTGTTAGTACTCGCCACATGAACGTTTTCCCTGTACCACCATGTCCATACACAAAATAGAACTGGCCATTTTTTGATGTAACAGATCCTATGACATCGTCGAATATGACCTTTTGCTCACTATTCAAGTCAGCCATCAGGTGCGGAATCTGGAGGCGGAGCTCAATAGTGTTGAAAGAATATTGCTCGCTAAGCAATCTATTTTGCAGATAGTTTGTTCTTGGTTGTGTTGGTAGTGGGAGCCGAACATATTCTAACGAATAACCACGGACAAACAAAATGTCCTCCAATTCATGTAAAATATGATCTTTAAGGAGCACAGGATCAATAGTCATCTCAGGATTATGGGCATGAGATCTCATTGTTTGGAGAATATCATCACCTAAGTATTCCCAGCAAGTGCTCTATAGTTCAGAAGCATCTGCGACCTCTGAAAAGATGAGGATATCTATAAAGAGGTGTCTTAATTGTGAACTGGAAGCCATTACGGCAGCTTCCTACATTGTTGCAAGCCACTCAGCATTGTTATCAAGGAAGCCGAGAGCGTTGCATGCATCTTTGAATGTTGGGTGCAGAACTCCATTAACTGTACGGAGTTCATCAAAAGATGATGTGCCTCGGACACAGTTTAGCAACATCCTAACATAATAAACATCACCGGCACTTGGGTGGACAAAATGCAGACGTGCCAATCTATCTCCTTGCAGCCTATATTGCCAATTTTTTTTATCGTTATGCCATGTGTAGAATTTTGTCACCTCAGAATAGGTGAGATTGCGGGCACCTGCATCTGTCGCATTCAGCTCAAACCATGCTGTTAGTTTTGTACGTTGATTAAGAGGGTTAGCTGCCAATCGTCGTACTGATTGTGAATCATGGAAAATGAGGTTGTTTTCAAATGGGAGATGTACTGGGAGCCTCTCAACCGTAGGGTTACTGTGATGAATGTTGAATTGGAACAGACGCCAGATTGATTCATGAGGGGTCAGGTATCGACAGTCTAAATAGTCAAGGATCTCATCAACAATTTGTTCTTGTTGATTGTTAGGATGATTTCCTACTTTATTTAGATGTGATTGCCTATGGACTGCCACCCTAGCGCGATCTCGACCCTTACAAATATACTTGAAAAGGTATTTAATCATCATTAATGTGTGGCATCGTTCAACATTAATATGTACCTGATATTTGAACAGGAGATTGACATTGTGAGGTACAACAAATTTGTTGTCTAATTGGACACCATTTTTCTGTGTTGTTATTCATGTATTCCTTCTTCTATACAAAACAACGCCGTCTTGTGTTACTAAAGTTGAATCCTGAAAAGGTATTTTGGAAAGATTTTGGAAAGTTGATCCTTCATACATGGTGAATTCGGACGTGCTACACCACATGGTGTTAGAGTTATGTCCTAGAAGCCAATCATTATATGGCTACTTCTATGGTTTATGTTATTGATGATATTTGATCATTTATTCCTTGATTTATTAATTGACAGATCATTCAGGTTGAGGATCTGAATTGTAGATCTCTGTAGTTCATTTATGATTAAATGACAATAATAGATCTAAAAGGTCCGTAATCTTGATAATTAACAAGGAATATTAATTATCGGATAAGATTAGTATGCAAGTTAAGTGATGATTAAATTCTACAGATCATAGGTAAGGAGTTGCCAACTTAATTGCATATGTATATGTTATAGAACATAGTACAGGACACGACCCAATGAAATAAATACATGGATTGTGTTATGTGTCATTATTTATTTCATTTGAGTTTGATTCTAAGTTTGAGATGGTTCAACTTTTCCACATGAGGATAGGTTCAATAAATATCGTCTACCGTTGATTTCTGATAACGGCTGCTATACGGACTTTATTTATGTTCTCTTGAATTGTGCGGGGAAAAGTTATTCATCAAGAAAACCGTATGTCCCTCATTAATTTACTTAGTGAGCGATGATATCTGTTTGGACCCCTTGATGGAGATGGATTGTTTGCTAGCAACTGATACAGTCATCTCTAGATCAAGAAACGTATAATCTGCAAGAATGACACATTCCTATCTTGGATTATACGATGATATCATGTGACATAAGAATCAGACAAGTAAATACTATTATTTCTTATGCAGGATTAAAATATTGTAGCAGTACACTATTTATGCGAATTGGGAATCATAACGTGTTGCTAGATACCGCTTATGATTATTGGAAATAAATAGCGATTTATTTTCCATGTCCAACTGAGCATAAATCCTCAAAGGGTCACACAAATAGATTTTGACCATGCGTGCATTATTTATTTAGTTGTATTAAGGAATGCAATAATATGATATGTTGACTGATTAATTATGTACTGTTGCGAACCGTCATAATTAATTAATTAAGTCAAACGGATTATATAGAAATAAATTAATGCATATTCTAATCCTTAAATAATTATCAAAGTGTTGATAATTAATTTGTTCAACATGAATTAATTAAAGTAATTAATTTGAGCTAACGGGCCTATATTTAAATGGTAAATTAAAGGTCAAACTTGAGAGCAATTAATTGGGCCACTAATTAATTGAAATAGAGGACCAATTAAATAATTGATGGAGCCCATTTAGGCCCATTTTATGGCTGCCCTAGTGATGGCATAGTTGTAAATTAGTTACAACTTTTTGGGAGAGTTGTTGGTCTATAAAAAGACCACTTTGGGAGCCAAAATCCTAGCCACCTTGCCCTTTTCTCTCTCCCTAATATTTTGGACGAAAATTAAAAGAAAAATTTCAGAATTTTTCCTCTCCATCATTGCTCTCTTAAGCTCATGTGTTGAGCACCTCTTGCCTCCATCCAATTAAATAGTTAATTAAGGCAAAGGGAAGGAAGGGATTAGGCTTAACCTCTCATCTACTAGCATAGATCGAGGTTTTGGTTAATACCTTGGTGGACTTGAGGCCGAGACACGCGTGGTGGTGCGCACAACCTCGACATCGTCGGATTCGAGCCTCCTTGTTGCGATACAAGGAGAGGTAGCCTTCCTAACCTCAATCTCTTATGGGTGAATGCTTGGACTAGATCCATCGAGGTCTATGTCGTTTGGATTGTTAATTAAATGGTTAATTAGCATAAAAAATTCGAAAATTAGACTTCCTAACACATGGTCCATGGACCATGAACTAAGAAACAATTGAATAAGCTTCTTCATCATACACTGGATCTGGTAATTCAGCAGAGATTACTCTGTTGATGGATGCACCATCTAATAAACTTCGATGTGCTGCCAGCCAAAGGATGATGTGTGCATGTGGTAGTCCTCTCTTCTGGAACTCCACTGAGTAAATTACTTCATGACAATAATGATGAGTCGAAGAGATTGAAAGAAGAGGTGGCCGCAGGAGATATACAAATTCGAAAAAACAAATATAACATTAAAAAACAAAGTGGATATAAGCATGAATCAGGAAAGTCGTTTGGTTAACTATGATTGATGGACAAAGATACTATAGGTAAGAGAAATGTAAAGATCCCTACGATGATATAAGAAAGGAAATTTTAATCGAAAAAGACACTCATATGCTGAGATTGGGCCAAAGAATTTTCCGTCCTTAAAATCATGGACCATCTGGTTGAGCTTCATTCTAAAAACACGGCATACTAAATCAGGCCGGTCATTTGCACGCTGTCCTGGAAACAAATTGCGAGTAATTTCTGACTATGCAGGATTGGAAGTGAATGTGATGAATAGATGTGGTGTCCCAAGATGTCTACAAACAACGATTGCATCCTGATAATTCTGGAACATGTATCTAGGGCTGCCGACATGTGATGGAGGCAATACAACACGTCTACCAATCGAGCTGTCAAACATATCAGAGTTGACAACTGCATTTCTGACATTGTTGTATGTTTCTGTGCGTAATGATGCTTGGTTGGCTCGTATAAATGACAGCCGTGATTGCTCAACACATGCATACATATCGACTACAATTTGTTGGAAAAGACGGCCAGACTTCAAGAGTACATTACATCCGATCGTGCGGATGCAGAGTCGATAACAATAGTACTCATTCATTGTGACATGGCGACGGACAGTTGATGAGCTTGATGAAGCAGAAGTGGTGTATTGTATATCAAGATGGAAGCCATCCTCTCCATGGGTGAAAACCAAAGGATACTGGAATGGCATATAGGATGGATGCAGAGAACTTATTCTTTGTAATGAACCACTTCGACGCTGCACAATAATATCTCGGTCATGATGTACAGCATCAAGGTCACCTACAACCAAACCTACAACTTTAGAAGCAGTTGGGCTATTATACTGCCTACCATCACCAGACCTTTGAGCAATGATTCTAAGATGCAGATTATCATCAGAGCTCGCTACTATACGATCACGCATAGATCTGAACGCCTGCACATAGCAATTATGTTCTTGAAGCATGCTGCTTAGTGCCTGGACAATGTGTGGACGGGGTTGTGATGCTTCATCATTCCTTGAAAATAAAGATAAGCGATTGGACACTTCGTTTTCAGTATCATACATGTATAGCTGAGCAAAGCGTGGTGGTTCATCATTGATTGGTAACATAGAACCCATCAAATGACAAAGCTACCCTGTCACTCTGAAAACATATGGTCCTGTCCCCACATTGATGGTTTCATCAAGATGAACACCCATTGATGTGAATACAAACATAGAGTTATACATACGGATATTCTCTATGAAATGTTTTGATTCTGGGCCAGCTAATGGATCAAGGAGCTGTGAAAGCACCGATGGTTAGCGCTTGAACTCATGTTTTTTACATTATTGATGTTTTGGAACAGCAGCAACCTACATTGAACCACAAAGAAAATAGTGAGAAAAATTCAAACAGAACTAAATGAGAAGACACCAGAATAATATAGAGACCATAAAGTAAAACAACAGGTTATACAGAAAAAAAAAACTGAGCATGACACAATTAATAGTTATCTAAGACCTACCAGACCCTCCTGGTCTGACTGAGGACAGTTCACTGTTCTCAGCGCAGACTGGATGCTTTTTACCAGACTGCATGGCAACAAAACGGAGAACTCAAAACCAACAAAAACCAGACAGTTGGTATGCAAAAAATAAAAAAAAGACAAGAACAGACAGATCCGAAGGTCGGATACCAGCACAACAAAACAGTGACAGTAGGGAAAAAACAAAACAACACTAAGAAATGTATTTGGAGAGGAATACAATGACCTGCGTTGAGAAGCAGGAGCAGCACAACCTGAAAACGATGCAATGAGGATAAGAAAATAACAGTAAGAACCAAAACACACCAAAGAAGAACTGGACGAAAAAAGCAGAAAGAAAATTGCGTAAAGAAAAAGAAAGTAAAATAGAGAGGACCTGTCTAGTAGGGAGGGCGGGAACAGCAGATTGGAAATGAGCCGGAGAGAAGACGAATAAGCAGGTATGAGATCTGACAGGAAACCATACTCGGCAGTTGGCATAGCAACAGTAGCAGGAGAACGCCTCGAAAGAGAGCTGAACTCAGAATACAAAAACCAAATCAGAAACCTAACCTAAAAAGAACAAAAAAACAAAACAACAATTCCAAGAGAAGAGCGAGAAAAAAAAAACCTGTGAACCGTGGCAATCGAAAGCAATAGACCGGAAGAGAGCGGGCAGTAATCCACACTGAAGGGTGCACGGACCAAGATCAAGCATCCTAGGAGGGTCGTACAGCAACACGACGCCGATTGACTCGGGACCATACCTCAGAAAGGGAGCGAAAAAAGCGAGAGACGAAAAAATCGGCAGCAACCCTCCAGCGGAAAGGACTGCTCCGGAATATCCTCCGAAAAAGGAAATCGCATGGTTGAGAATAGAAGGATGCGAGGAATCTTACAGATCAAAGCAAAGGAAAGCAGCCACCTCTAAAGCCGTACGAAGACGAAGACTCACCTAATCCTCTAAGCGGCAGCGAGCCGATGGATCTCCGGAAGGAAAAATAAACGGACATGATCAAAATACTGTCTGAAGAACTGTGAAGCAATAGTGCGGTCAAAGCTGGAGTCAACACGCGCGCGTTAATATATTAATTGATATCATAATATATAGTCTCATCATTATATATATGCTCGGATAATTCTAAAACTGAAGAAAACAATAACATATTTATGTTTTATTATGTGAATAAGTTTTTTATTTGCTTATATATCTACAATTAGTGTCGGAGCCACATATAACAAAGGGGGTCAATTGACCCCACATTTTTTTTAAAAAAATATACCACTTTAAATATAAAAAATATATTTATCACATGAATTTTTATATTGACACGGCTAATTCGAACCCCCATAATTAATCATATGATATTATAAATGTAATTTTACATTTCAATATGTATGAATTTATTTAAACTTTGTTTGATTTCATTAATATTACTAATATATTGAATCCAATTAAAATATTTTCTGGCTCCTCCATTGTCTACAATCATCAATAATGTCAAAAAGTTAGCGCTTGAACTCATGTTTGCATTAGAACTTACTGATCAAATAAAAAATAATAATTTTGTATGAGCATGGTTAACCAAAAAAGAATAATTAGTCGTGTTTCTTTACAATCGCATATGTCAAGAAATTTTGATTATTTCCGTTTGATTACTCGACGATCGTTGTGATTGTTTCTGCACGAATCTAGACAAAAATCAAAATTTTATATCCGATCTTCTCTTAACCATAAGCATACGAGTGCGTCAAACCTTCCTAGATCATCTGAGTTATAAACTTATAATCAAAGGGTATCAATAATTTCAAAGCTTGAAAAATTGAAAAAAAAAAATAATAGCAAGAGTTTAATAAGAAATCAGAAATAAAGTGATAAAAATTCTGAAAATCAAAATAGTCCATTACTACTGGGTGCTGACCACTTAACCTTAAAGGTCTTCTAAACTACAGAATTAGTGCCAAAACTCGAGCCTGATAACATCATCAAAACTCCATAAAATTCCATATAAAACAAGAAGATTTTTAATAACTTCAGAAAATTCCAAAGAAGTCTTAAAAATCCAAGCAACTCTACAAAATTTTAAAAATCCTAAAGAAACTTTAAATCACTCTAAATAATCTATAAAACTCTAGCAAATTCTAAAAAAAAAGAATACCAAATAAGTTCTAGATATCCCAGTCAGTTCTTACGGCTCTTCATTTACATTACATGCAAGTCCTCAAATTACCGTGTTGGGTTCTAAAACAACTTGAAGGCATCCGATGAAGGTTCTTTTGGAAGGGGAAGGATAGATGTCTGGGAGGTCATTGTCTAGTTAATTGGACCACTTGTTGTCTTCCAAAATCAAATGGTGGTTTAGGAATTATTGATTTGGAGCGTCAGAACCAATCATTACTCCTTAAATGGTTATGGAAATTACATAGTGATACCTCCTCCATTTGGACATCCACCGTAAGACTCCTTTACGGAACCTCAGACTCCAACATCTTGAGGTCTTGCGATGTTTCTTATGGACTGGCTGACATTCTTCAATTTTTACCCTTCTTTTATATCTCCAATGTAGCCTCTACTGATAATGTCATATGGAAATAGACACGAAATGAGCTTTTCTCTTTTGCCAGTGCCTACGGCACCCTCTCGAATATAGGTGTCCGCTCTAGATTCTACCCATTCCTTTGGAAAATAAAGGCACCACCTAAAGTCAAAATTTTTCTTTGGTTGTTGCTCCTAGACCGACTGCTAACTCAACAGAATCTCCTCAAAAAAGGCTGGCCAACTTCTACTCTCTGTCCCAGCTGCAGTACGGGAACTGTTGAATCCTCAGATCACCTCTTCCTGCACTGTCAGTTTACGATTACTGTTTGGACATTGGTCCAAATCCACTTCAGGATTCCTAGCATGGACTTTACCTTAGACCGCTGCGAATTCTAGCTGACTAACAGAGATTCTAGAACTAAAAAATGGGACATTATTTGGGCTGCAACCTCTTGGAACGTCTGGAAGGCGCGCAACAACAGAATCTTCTCAAATTCAGTTACTACAGCGGATCTTCTGCTCAAGAAAATCTGCGAGGATATCAATGCTTGATCTTGCTATGCTTAGGATAGAATAAGCCTTTTTTAGTTCTTTTAGTTTTTACTTTTTAGTTTTTGCTTTCTTTTAATTCTTTTTTTATGCTCTTTTCTTTTCTTTCTCTTCTTTTTCTTTTGTTGTAAAGATCAATCAATTTTTTTAATATAATTCTGTCGGCGTGGTGATTGCCACCTGACCCTAAAAAAAAAGTTCTAGATATCCCAACAAATGTCAGAATTCCAATAAAAAAAATCCTAAAAAGACCCCAGAAAAATTCAAAAGAGTCCAAATGATCTTGCAAAAACCATTAAAATAAATTCTAAAGCGAGTCCATTCAAATTGTTCCTCATTAGATTTAATTTAATTCAACACGTCCAGAACCAAATTTAACTAGATTTAAAGCCCCCATGCCCAACTGGCTCTAATTGGATCCAAGTCTACTCAAATCAAATATAAACCCAAACTTGAGTCAATCTGAGCCCTTAAAATGCTTAGATTGAATCGAAATCGAATTAAATCAACCTTTTTCTTTAACATGGAATTAAATCAACTTGAAATTAAACTCAAATTCAGCTTATATAGTATGAGTCCCCAAGTTGCTCGAATTGGATGCAAGATAATCCAAAACCAACCCAACCCTGAGTTGGACCTCCCAAAGTGGTCTATAACCAAATAAGCTCGAATTTTTGAGTTGGACCTCGCAAAGTGGTCTATAATCAAATAAGCTCGAAGGTTCAGAGCGACGTCTTGTAATTTTACATTCGTAATTTGAGACGACGTCTTATGTTACATTCAACGTCCAAGCTCTGAAGTCACTAAGCCTGAATCAAATTAGCTTTGTGTATTCAGAGATATAGTTGCAAATGTTTTACCATGAAAATGAAAAACATGATTTCAACTGTTAAAAAAGTGGACTGCTGTTTGCAGGAGAGATCGTTCGCTTGTATAGTTTAAATATATATTATTCGACTATAGTGAGTAAACTATAAGTATATCCCGATTGGTCATTCTTTAGGCCGGTAAGACCCTGTTGCATGGTTCCCAAGTTCAAATCCCAGTCCTTATTTATTAATTTGCCATCTTATTTGAAAAAAGAAAATCCCTTCTAAAGAACCATTACTACAAGCATCTACTCTAGCTTATAAGTAGCACCCTTCCTGCTTTAGCCCGCTCCTACCCATACTTCTCGTGCTCTCAAACTCTTAGAACTTGTTTAATTGTGGTTTTGATTTGGTTTGAGCACTTGGTGAACTATACACCTCTATTTATGGCTAAAATTTTCACCTAACACATTTCCATATTTTACACATAGATTTTGAACCAGATTACGGTTTCTACCAATTAACACTTCACAGTATAAAAGTTTTACTGAATTTTCCAAGCATTTGTTGCAATGTCTAATCATGTTTTACCATGAGCACCATGTGTTTGTTGAAAGGCCTAAGACAAGGCCGAGATTTTTTGACCATTTTTAACACATTATTTTATGTGAATTCAGTAGCCCACACTTCTCTTACCGCTATGAATTAGTTTGACAGCTAGGTTAGGCTATTACCTCGTGTGTTAAATGGGTTTGAATGTGTTGCACATGTAAATGATTGTTATGTGTTTGACAGAATACTCAAGTGACTTAATACAATGCTTAATCATTACTATTTTGTTAGATTGTAGTTATAACAGATGTAATTACTCAAATCAAATAATCTCTTATATATACTTCATTTGAATAAAACTATTACATGATAAAAACAATCATAACACAACACCTTAGCAATAGAATCAGGCTAATATCAAGGAAGACTTAATTATATACTTAGGGTTTCCTATTTACGGGTGTAGCCCCATAAGACAGTGGCTTTTCATTAGGGTTTTCTTTATTTTTTGGTGGCATTTTATAAGGGGATTTATTGTAAGATGGTACACCTTCTTAACGAAATTTTCCATAGTAAGAGGGTGGTTCTAAGTAGGGGTATTCTTCATAATCATACCCAGGGTAGTTAAAGTCTGAATGTTCTGCTGGTTGTGGTTGATTTTGTTCAAGATACATTCTCGCAATTTCTCCATTACCTCCTTCTGGAAGAAACCCACCGGGAATATGTTCATCTCCAGTTTCGTACACTATCCGGAGGATCTCTTTTGGAGTTCGACTGTACGAGATAGAGTCGACATTTGCTGAGATAACATTGGTGCAAATTCTCATTTCTGCACCAAGCTTAGGGGGTACAATGAGACCTTCATCCCTGATCCCGCACATTGCCAAACGGTTTCTCAATTGTGATATTTTGTCTGTGAACACAGCCACAGTAATATTGTAGGGTTCAACAATTTCTTCTAGCCTTTCAAAGAGCCAACCGCGTAGAATAGCATCTTGGGATGATTCCACACTTAGCAATCCTGCTAAAGACTGCACATGCATAATTTCAAAAATTAATTTGGTCCTTGTTGTGTGGTGTAATTTCTTAATTTATGGGAGTAAATTACAATGATGGTCTTTACGTACGGTATCATTTACCTTTTTATCATATTTTGTTAAACGGCAAAAATCACCAATTATATTCAACTAAAAACAGAAATATTGCATTTAATTTACGCTATTGCCATGTTTCACTTTAAATTATTTCCATCCTTACGCTGGACTAGTAGAGTGATATGCGTTCAAAATAATACTTCCAAATTTATACCTAATTAAAAAGAATAGTTAGCTAGAGAGACAGATTTAATTTTTCATACCCGCTTTGAACGATAGCCATCCAGGTTTGGATTTGCACCTGTGTAACCATTAAGGCCTATATAAGGAAGAACATACAAGGCAACCATATAGTGGAGGCTATCGATAAATGGATCAAACGGAGGATCCAACTTGTATCCCAGTGCCATATTCATTAGCTTCGCCCAATGTGCTCGACTTATATCTATCAAGGGCCGTTGAATTGGACCAAATACTGCTTCGATATACCTTAATTAAATTAATAAATTAATAAAGGTGATCAGCATGCCAAAGTTGAATTGTAGTTTGATCAAAATATATTGGAATTATGAAAGCATGAGATTTTCAGAAAAATGAAACAAACTTAATTAACACTACTACTGTACACTAGTGTTACTTCACAATCACAAGGATAGTAAAATTTTCCAAGCTGTAGGCATATGACGTTTAGAACTTTTTAAAATGATTTTTTATCGTTTCCTTACCATTGTGCATTCACAACATACATTTGACAACATTTTACATTAATTTTGCTATTCGACAATAATGTAATGTCTTGTAAGAGTTGTGTTAACATATTACAACACTACGCATTGTATTAATTTATATATTGGGTGGCATTATGCAGAGTGGAGAGAGGTAAATTCAAACCTAATGTGGCCGACTTCTTGATATGCAAACTCCGTAATAATCCTTTGTGTGACCTCATCCAAGTTTGCCTTTCGTCCATCAATTGGAGGTGGCCCCCCATGGGCCAACTCCGGTGCGATTTCATCAAGCCCAATGCCCAATGCACCATGCAGGTACCACTCAGCCTCTATAAACTCTAGGTTCAATGCAAAATGAAATGGAGGCCTGTCGTACGGAAATACTGGCACGTTAATGTGAGGCGGCATCGGTGTGCATCTAGGACTATCATCATCATACGGTATGAGATACTGAATTAGTGGTATTTCTGACACTTTAATGGGACAAGTAGGTAATGGAGGATAGTTAGAGTTCTTTGGATATGTGTTGTTGACCAGTGGTTTAGAAGCTATAGTTGAGAGTACTGAAAGGAGCATAAAAATAATGAGCTTAAGAGAATAGTAGATGGTTGGGTCCATGTCGAAGTTATTTTTACTTGTACGTGAGGCATGCAAACAGTCTGAATGACCTTTTATTTATAGGTAAATAACAATGCAAACCAAGCAAACTAACTTTCTAAAGTTTTAATTCAAGTTGATTTTCTATAGCTCTCCTGTGTGTGGTCATCGATTATGTGGTTTTTGAGTTTCTGACTTACCGACCATTTTATATATATATACTTGTAATCTAATTAACTATCATAGAATCCACTACTCTTCTAATTGTTAGGTTATATGTGAAACGAACCACAAAATATTTGAAGAAGCACTAATCTCTGCACCTAACCATATTATCATTTGATTGAACAGAATTGCTACTCCTCGAGCCCACAAAGGCACAAAGTACTGAAAGAATCATAACGTACGAAATGATTGCCTGATACAATTTCCAGTTTCTTTTCTTGCCACTCAACCGATGGAAGCAGGGGATGAAGTGTTTACACGTTATTGTGTTTAATAATTCTTTTACACTCTTAACATTAATGAATAATACTTGTACACGTTATTAAGATATTATAACGTATTTTTGGGACCATTAGGCCAAGATAGATCACTTACTTCTTTTCCCGTTTTTTAATTAAAAATAGATCACTCAGTCCTTAATTTCTATGTAATAGCTAGCTAGTCTACTAGTTTGATCCTTTTAGAGAACAGCTTCTGCACGCTGCACCTACCTCTTTATTTTGTCTTAATTTTGTCTTTATTTGTCCACTTCGTAATTTTAATGATTTTCGAAGAATTGGCAACATAAATGGTAAAATTTATTGTGTATAAACTGCAAAAACTTTGATCGATCTTACTTATATTAATTGAAGAGATCGAATGAATTTATCTGAAAATATGTTTGACAAAACCTACCGTACGTACCAGGGTAAGCTAAATATATAAACTATATATAAGTGTGATTTTAATTTGTATTTTCCACTAATTTATAGTAATACAACTTAACGCGTGTTAGGTAGTCTTTTTCTATCAACGTACCAAGTAAATAATGCTTCTAAATCATCGTGTTTGCTTTATGTACGACTCATAAACTTAACGGTTCATAGCGTATATGCAGCATTTCGAGCAGTACAAATGATTATGAGCACAATTAAGATGCGAATAATATAATACTTTTGTTGCTCATAAAATTAGGGAAAAACATACATATATGGATAAACCAAAAAATAATTTACCACGAAAAAGAGAAATCAGAAAAACTATATTAGAAAGTAACACTACGTCAACATTTTTAACGGTCTAGGCATAATGCATGTACACCTTGCAATTCAGAGCATATATAGGGTCCATATACTGATATACATTGCGATTGATTAGTGTTATATTACACCATGTTGCAGAAAGGCATTTTATCATATGAAACGAAACAAGAAAAAAGGAATAAAAAAAGAAACGGGCACAAAAAGGGTAATTCCCAGAGCCCAAGTATTTCCTTTCTGAATTGCTCAGCAGGGTGACAGTCGAACCATTATTGAAAGGGAAATTGATTCTAAATATGAAATTATGTTACATACTTGGGTAAACAAGGTGCGATTTAAGAAAAAGAGGTTGTTCCTTATTCTGTGAATAATTTGTTGAGAAATAGGTGAACTGTGATGTTGGTTGGCTCACTGATTGTTAATTATCTAACATCTCATCACATTACAGTGCACATGAACGGATCAGTATCAAAGTGCCAATTTTCAATCCGAACCGTCCGATCTAATCTCGACGGTTAAATTTTTTTCGGGCCTATGAATCTCGTATTATTCATGGAGCATCCATCATTGATCGGATAGTTCGAATCGAAGGTTAGAACTCTGCTGACCTTAAATGGGTAGTCTTATACATTTGTGGCGTTTGTGTGCATTTGTTAGTTGTATATTGTTGTCAAAAATTAGGAGTAAACAAACAGCCCTCGAAAGTCTTTTATTTCGTTTTTTAGGCTTAATGTGTAAAAAGGCCGCAATGTGTTAATGGGTTTGGGTAATCTTACATATTGAAACGGAATTAAGGGCCTATTTGATTTGTATATTGGGCCCAACATGACATTTCTGCACCGAATTCTCTTAGTAACAAATTTGTTTCATTTGTGGTACAAACAAGGACAAACTGGTTATCTATGCCCTCATGCTTGTCTTTTAATGTCATAAACTAATTTAAAAAATTCTGTCAAGTTTAGATGATAAGAAGCTTAAAATAAAGTTGATATTTTACTCCAGAGAGCCACGGAAATGAGTAATGTTGTACAGATTGAGTGCTCAAACTGTTTGATTAGAAGGTTTTAGTTTTTTATTACACGTCCACACTTACTATGTTCATTGATTTAACATCTCTCGTTAATAATTTTCTGATATTTGACAATCTCTCAAGCTTTTCGAAAAAATATTTCCATGTTTCCTCGCTATTTTCAACATATTTGGGACATCAAGGTTATTTTGATTTGTGTGTGCATTCTTTATTGTTTATGCTAGTCTCACTCGTAAATTCTTTCTAATTTGATTGACTTTTTTATGGTCTCATTTGGGCACCTGACGAAATGAAAAAAAAAAACACAATACAAAAGAAAAAAGAAAGATTTACATATTGGTTTCTTCGGATGGCAACAAATTGTTACGGCAAGTAGTTATCTACGCTTTAATAACTTGGGTGAGGGAAAGTTCACCCTTGTCACCGCAAGGGAATTCCCTTTACCTCAAAAAATACAACAAAACTAGCAAAGGATATTATCTATTTGGATGCAGATATTACAAATAGGTTGGTGCATAATTAACTAATTTTTTTTAAAATTTTATCAAATTGAATATTGTTTTATCCTGTATTGGCATCCTTATTGTATTATATTTCTTTGAACAATTATATAAGTACATGTTGACGTCATCCCATACACTTCGATTCCATGCTTAAACTAAGTCAATTTGGCTTAAATAATACATATATCCAAATGTTTAAAATATTGCATGTGGATGGTGATGTATAAATAAAGTGGAAATGCAGAGCTCTTCCGAAATATGTTGAAAATTTTGCATCAGGCACAACCAATGAATTATTGCAGAGGAAATGAGAATTCTAGAATGAGTTTCTGGAAACTTGAATAGATGGTAATAGGCGAACAGAAAGATTCAAGTTGAGAAGAAAGAAAAGTTATGATTTTTTTTTCTATGAAGAAATGCTTTCAATAAATACTAAATTTTCTGAAAACAAATTATGAAACTACTATTGAATTATAAGAAATTTTTTAAAACTACTTGCACCTCTTTAAAAGATATTACGTCAGATAATCCACAAGTAATTAAAGTATTATTTTCAATGCGACTTGTATTGTGCAGCTTTATTTCTGTAAATTCATAAGGATTGATGTTTTTTTTTTTTTCCTTTTGGAATCTCGACAAATTACACTAATCTAGAAACAATTTTTATCTTTAAATTGCAAACTGCACGCGTATAGACTATAGAGTAATTTGAAAAATTCCTCAAATAATTGCTTTTGTAATTTTCAAGTACTTCTTATTTATCACTTCAAAATGGGGAGATGCAGGAAGAGGAGTCTACAAAATTGACGGTTTAAATTGTTACTAGGATGATTTTTTTTTTCCTTGGAAAAGAACATCCTGCTAAACAAATCTGGAGTGGCATAGCGGCTGCGACTTACTACATACATGGAGACAAACAGAGATACATCAGTTGGGAATGGTTTATATATTTTTGACGTGTCGTCTAGAATTCAAAATGGAATTTTCAATGAGATAAGTTGTCCATAGAAGGTGATCCATGAGAGAAAATCTCAAGACGCTAAGTTTGATATCACTTCCTAAGCTGAGTCATAAGTAATTTAAATTTTTAAAAAATTTTACATAAAGGGGGAATTTTGATTTCAAATATCAATAATTAACAGTTTCAATCTTTATAAATATGTGTAAAATACTACCTAAAGGATTGAATAAGAGCCTATTGTATGTTATCACAATTTTCTTAATTAAAAGTGCCAAAGTTTCCTACTAAAACGTTAGTGTCCCTAGCTCTGTACTTAAAATTAAAGATTTTTCTTAGAAGTATTTTTAAGAAAAGAAAAAGTATCAATTGTTTCATCTTAACTGTTTTTGGTCTGCTAGAAATTTCTTAAAAGTTTCTTAGAAGTATTTTTAAGTAGGGAATAAGTGATTCTACCTTGAACGATTGCAGAGGAAGTAAATCAGCATAATAACAGAACAAATGCAGGGTGACTGGGTGACACAAGATTAGGATTGATTATTTGACTACAAGTCTACAAGTTTATACGTGCAAGAAATCTTCAAGCGTGATGCTTGAAATGATTAGCCTTTCAAAGGTTCAATAAACTTGTATATTATTGATACTTTTGTATGATACTTTGGTACCCATTTGAAGCAAATTTAAGTCAATGCAGCTCACAATTAATAGTTCCGTATTGCTATTTTAATTGACTGATTGCATTTTTTATATTGAATAGTCTAAAGTGACTATGACATCTTAATTGTCTAAAATTTATATATTTACCCAAAATAGATATTGTAGCATACTGAAGTATTAAAAACATGAACAATGACTAATAAATCTAAACCCTCAGATTTAACCCTAAAGACCTTTATTTTTCTTTTACTACAAAAAATAAACGTTTACTGTCGATGGTGACACTTGGATATCTCTTTTTGACAAAATTATAAAATCTAACATAAAGAAAACATTTTTTTTCTGGAAGTAGGTTGAGCATAATTTCAATTTTATTAAACCATGAAAAAATTAAACATGGTGCAAGAAAGAGAAGAATGCACAAGATAAAAATCTAAACTTTTACTTGAAAACATAATTTTCTTAAAATTGAAAGGCTTAAACCCCAAACACCCCCAGAGGTTTATAATGTCTTCAACATAATCCAAAATCATCTATAAATCCTTCTCCATTAACAGAAGTTTTACCTACAAAAGTTTCGTCAGTATTGATATCCCCAAACGAATCAAGCTTTATTTAAACTGACTCTTTACTTGAAAAAAGTATTGTTTTTTTTTTTATGTAATTGAAAATCTTGGATCAAACACCCAGAACTTTATGATATCTTAGAATCCAATCCAAAATCCATCCATAATGAAACTTGAAAGACATAGACACCAAACATCCAAAAGTTTATAATATCTAGAACACAACCAAAAATCCATACATAAATATTAAATTTTTTATTCCATTAACACAAATTTACCTACCAAAATTGCCTCGGTAGTGGTGTTCCCAAACGAACCAAGCTTTTATTAACATAACCATATAACCAACTATAAAGTTCCCATGACATATTGGGACCCGATCCCGTGTAGTGCTGCACACGTGTAGAGCACCTCTCGGGCCGTCCGATTTGATCTCGACGGTCAATTTTTTCGGGCCTTACAATCTGGTGAAATTCACGGACCACCCATCATAGATCGGACGGCCCGAGAGATGCGCTACACGGGTGCCGCGCGGCACCAGATCAGAATTCTGACAATATTGACATTGATATCACCATCTACTGCATTCATTTCTGTTTGGTTACTTCTCAATTAAGAATCTACAGGAACAAACGAGAACCCAGGGCTTTTAATGGGCCATAAAACCTCCTTTTTTTCTCTAATTTGACCATTTCTTGGGCCCTATCAATTCCTTCCTTTTCTGGCACAGTCACTGCCTACGCAATTCCATGTCAGACTCCAACCTTTTCTCCTTTTTTTCCTTGGAATTAAAATATCGTTGGAAATTTTAACCTTTTTTTAGACCCTCGCAATCAACAGCTCTGAAAATTGGCTGCGCTAAGTATAGTTCATCCTTTTTCACGGTGCAAATAATGAACATCTGTGGCAGGAATTCATTGTATTCCAGTGCAATGGGTTCTGCTATTCAGTGAAAAATAATACTGCACAATAAATATTAAATAGTATAGAAATAGAAACAAGTGTTACATATATAATAATTGAAAAGTCAGTACTTTTACCAGAAACATGCTATGTTTGGCTGTATACCATTATTCAAACAACTGCTAACTGCAATATCCATCTTAGCCCTAACTTAAAAAGAGCCATACTATCAGAGTATTCCAGAAAATGATCAAACAACTAGTTAGGTGCACTATAAAATACATAAGTTTGGCAAAATTAGAATTATTTTTTTGGAGAAAAATGATAAGAAGTGGTGGAGAGTTAAGTCAAATCTCATAAAGTGTGAGATCTGAGAACACATTAAATGCTTCAGAGCCATAATTAAGTGTGTTGTTGGCTAAATTATTCAACTAATAATAGTACCTGGAATGCTACATGTGGTTCTGATTATAAAAAACAATCCTTCCTTCTGAAACACAAGTTTAATAAACTGCAAAGGAAAAATTAAGGATATTTGTTTATTTCAAAAAGCTGCTGAGAATGAGATTGGATTGCTGAATGGTTCTTAACAACATCTGAGGTGTCTTCGGAATCTTGCTGTAATAAATATTAAAGGCCATAAGCCTGCTGCTATAATTAAGATACCTTTTGACCTATATGTCCATTGAAATGTCTAAATTAGTACAGAAGAATCTCACCTTAAATCTGTGGTTCAACTTTTGATAAGTTTCAAATAAAAAAAAATAAAAAATTCCCCTTCTTTGTCATTTCAGATAAAGACAGATCAATCCACAGAAAACAACTCCCAAAATGATATTAGCAAATTGAACCACCTTTAAACATTGTTTATGTAAATGCAACTAGACCATTCATAATTCTTTTGAAAGTACAAAATTAAAGAAACACAATGTTGGCAGGGCACATTACAATAACAAAGACAAAAAAAATTAAATAGAAATCTGAACAAAGATGCAAAAGCAGATCTTTTTTAATATCAGCACTGGAGAGAGGGTCCAGCGCTTAAGTACTGTCACTCAGAGTCAAATATAGGAAATAGCAGCCGCAGTAGTTGTTCAGGTTTGTACCGGACCACTCTAGAGACCTTTATTGAGAGACCCATAAACTCAGTATATCCCTATGTTCCTTGGGACCCACCACATTTTGTAACTACCTTTATACATAACTACTTTGACGGACATGTATAAATTCTCCTAGAAACAAACTGAGCACACCTGGAACAGACCAGTATAGAAACAGAGGTAGAATGATACCACAAAATTAAACTTGTATGTATTAAGACCAAGTCTACATAAATATTTATGTTGGCACAGCAGCCAAGGTGCTTAATAGTTGCCTGTAAACCTATCCAAGGCTCACTAACCAAAAACCCCTCTACAACAATCCGTGCCATTATTTTTCATAGCAATTAATGTTAATTTATTGGGGCAGTACAGTTCAAGTCCCACTTAGCTAGAGGCTCTATGACCCACTAATTTTGTTTTGTCACCTCCAGCGCACTAACCAGAATCCTTCACATTTCTTCTGCAATCGCACTGTTTATTAAATGCCATGCAATCATTGTTAGAAAAAACTTTCTGCAAAGAATGAATCGAATTGCCCTACCTCTTTTAGTCAAGTTATTTACATAAAATGAAAATCCATTACATATGTCTTCTATCCTCATTTTTTTTTTTTTTTTTTTTTTTTGCAGCAAGATATCAGATTAAAGTTCATCTATTAACAAGAACATCACCAAAATTACCTAATTGATGAAGAATTTATTCTATTGATGTTTTAATATGTTGATCTCACCACAATTTACTAAGTTTCACCCATTATTTATTTTTTGTGAACAAGAAACAATAATTTGATGGTATATATACATTTACGCAATTTCATATCCAAATTTTTCAACTAATTTGCTAGTTAGTAATTGAGTTATTAAATTGCATATTCATGCAATTGATGAAAAACATGTAGAGGGATATTTAGGCCTCTTTCATATCCTGTGATATTTAATTACAGAATGTTAGTCGCAAATCATTACAAACAGACACCTCCAAACAAACTTTCAAAGAAAATGTAAAATGAAAACAAAACAAATACAAATCTGCCAGCAAACAACTCTCTTTTTCTTTTCTTGTTATTTGCCTTCTTGTTTAATCACACCAGAAAACAACTCGACCAGTTTGGCATGATCAAAACTTCCATTAAGCACACCATTCCTCCAAAAGAGGTCTTTCTCATGACCAGAACTAACGAAAACAACATGAGTAATATAGACAACATAAGCTCCAAAGTTGATGATATCAAATAAGTATTCAAAAATGAAAAGTTGATAATTAAATAAGCTTATGTGAATAAACTGTTTCTGACAATCCGCTTATTTTTGTAGGATCTGCTGTATGTACCTGCAGTATATTCTCTTTCATGGCGTAAACAAAAAGGAAGTAAAGAAAAACTTTCTTGCTATTAAGATATCACATCTTGCATAACTGAGAACTTTGGAATCATGAGTCAAATTTTGTAAGATGACATTTGGACAATATTTCCTGTAATTATTAAATTTGAGGCATACAATTACTGTCAAACACTTTGTATGACATACAAGAATTTCTTCCTGCAAATCAAATTTTGATTTGAACATTTTAATTTTATTGATGACTCATTTAAATTATGATACATCGAATATTGTTATCGTTATTATATTGCCAACAAAACCAAATTTGTATTAATAGATCTTGCTCGATGTCAGCTAAAATAATGTTATCTATCTTTTTCTTCATAGTTACGTAGGTCATAATGTCAGCTAAATTCGGACGAAATTCACATCGGTTCACGAGCGATGAATTCTCTATAAAAAAAATTATTAAGCTCGAATTATATATATAAATTATTCAGATACATATGATCAAATTTAAAATTAATATATAACTTATATATAGTATAAATATATTATCATTATTATTATTATTATTATTTGCAAAACACCCCTCACGAGCCAAAGCACACTAAATATCATTTTTGCTAGTCCAGTGTCATTTCTGCATAATATGTTATCTCCGGCGCATATAGCATCTTTTCCATCCGGTATAATAGTCTAGTAGTGTTTACCAAACGGTCCGGTCCGGTCCAGGCCGGTCCAAACCCCCACGGTCCACGGGTTATTCCGGGCCGGTCTAGCACGGGTTCACGGGTTAAAACGGGACGGGTTATCACGGTCCACCTCCCAAACCTTGACCCAAACCCTTGATAGACCCGACCCTAGGTGAACCGGACGGGTAAAGGCGGGCCAGTCCGGTCCAGTCCGGTCCAAGGACGGTTTTTTTCCAGATTTAAATTTTTTCCTTTTTTTCATTGTTTTCGTCTCAAAAATTTGTAAAATAAATTTATAAAAATTCGTTAAAATATATTATATTTATAGATCAAATAAGTAAGTATGATTTTGTAGTCTATTTTAGGATGGGTTAGCCATTAGAGAGGGTTTTTTCGGGTTATGCACGGGTTTAAGGGTCGGTCCGGTCCGGTCCACGGGTTAAGACGGGACGGGTTAACGCGGGTCTATGCTAGAAAGTGCGGCCCAAACCCTTGATAAACCCGACCCGGACCACCCCCTCGGTCCATCCCGGTCCATGCACGGTCCGGGTCGGTCCGGGAAAAGGGCCGGGTTTATCCCGGGTCGGGTCTGACCCGCCGGTTCTGTGGTAAACACTATAGTCTACTATACCATCTGATTAATTTTTAAAAAAAAAAAAATGAAAACCTACACATAGGATTATTAGCTTAGGATCATATCAAACCTTACAAAACAACTGCATAATCTGATATAAAATTTCCGGAAAAGACTCAACATTGTTTGTACTTCCAACTAAAGTAATTAAGCAAAAATACAGAAATACAAGAAACTCTATAAATCTACAAGGCAGTTCCTAATGGTGCCTATAAGTGACAAAATTGAAAGAAAATTAATTATTCAGTAGGAAATCGTTAAAATCCTATTAGTCTCTAGTTACCAAGGTGATAACACTACAAACCTAATTGGCTCCTCAATTTAATTAATTAAACTAATAAAACCATGCATCCAAAGATGTCATCTTCAACATCTTACACGACACCTCATCTACAACAAACATGCATTCCATAACTCTAAATAATAGATCTTACAAAAAAGAAAGAAAGAAAGATGATGAAGAAACCTAGCTTCACATAACACTGCATGAATTCGCATTCTCTTCGTTGAAATAACCAAAAGTATCCTCCCCTCGCGTAGATGATTCAGCTGTACCATAATTAAACTCAGATGGAGCCCCATAAGGATACGGGTATGGGTAAGGATGTGGATTCTGGTATGGGTACATGTATCCTTGCATACCGGGCATCGGTGGTTGTTGGTAGTAAGCTTGGCTTGAGCTCGGTTGTGCCATATGGTAGCTCATGATCGGTTGAGGCGGATACGGATACGAATATGACGGGTACATGAATTCATGATTGGGTTGCATGGGGTTGAGTCCCTTTGCAACTGGTTGTCCCTCTTCTTTGCCACTGCTCTCATTCTCTTTCTCGTTATGTTCTTTCTTCTCTTTCTTGTTCTTGCCACTGTTACTCTGTGTCGCTTCCTGTTCTGACTGTTCTTTTGGCTTCTCCTTCTCTTTTTCTTTTGCCATCTGTTTTTCTACACCATTTTCTTTTTCCTTTTCTTGGGGTTTGGATGTTGTTTCCTCAGTTTTGGGTTTTTCTTTTTCCTTCTCCTTTTCATGCCCTTTATCTGAGCCCTTGTCCTTTGCCAGTTCCGGTTGTTTCTCTTTCGGGTTCTCAGAGTTCTCTTTAGGTTCCTTGTCTTTGGGTTTGCTATTGGATTCATTGTTCTTGCTTTTAGTGTCATTTGATGAGGTAGGCTTCTGGTCGCCACCAGGTTTTTTCGCCTCTGGCCAGATCGATGCTTGTTTACCACATTTGTTCAATCTTCTTATTAGCATGTCATGATCTACGCTGCCTGTAACGGCTACCTTGTGTTGGAGTGAATCAATTTCAACCTTGTAAACCCCTATAATTAAGCATAGTAAATTAAGAGGTAATGATTACAATTGTTAAAGTAAAAATTGAAGAATATTACACAAAATATAGAACAATTTGTCAATTTTTTGGGAAAGTACAATTCATGAACCATCAGATAATTTCTTTAATTCAATTTTATTAGGTAAGGCAGTATTTCTCCCTTTCTGATTTATTTTTCTGAAGAGAGTGGGGTTGAAATGAGATGATCAGTGGTTTCGCTCTATTCCGCCAACATGGTTCGATTCACGGAGAGAGCATTTATTTTCAAATTTCTTATAACAAAATCACTGGTTTCAAACCAACCTTTTAAAAAAAAAAAAAAAAAGAAATGAGATGATCAGGTAATTTTGTTTTCATAAAAATAAGGTAATTTGCAAGAAAAGAAAAAAGTTGCTGCCTCGAACCGACTTGATTTTTTCATTTGACCGAGTTCAACCTGACATGAAAAGGTGGTATACTGTACCATACCCGTTCCATTTTTGTATAATTAGATTGGGACTGCTATTACATAATTTTTTTTGAGGGCCGCTATTACATAAATTTATTGGGTGTATAAGTAATTTGTAGTTCGTACCATCCATGTTTTGCAGAACTCTTCGAACTTTTTTCTTGCATCCTTCGCAATGGATAGAGACCTTCAGAAACAAAGTCTGAAAGGAAAGAGAGATAATTAAATACAAAAGAGAAGGGGGGAAGGAAAAAGACATCTACAACTCATAAAAAGGGCTTTCTCTTGTGCAAAGAAGAATTAAAGAATGATCCTTAATGACAAGCTAGTAATTGGTACCTTGTACTGGAGAGCTTCTGGGCCTGCTTCCGCCATTGGAGCAAGCTTTAATTCTTTTTTGTTAGAATGAAGAAAGAAGAGAGTACAAGAGAGTAGAGAGAGAGAGAGAGAGAGAGAGAGAGAGAGAGAGGAACTTGGAACTTGGAAGCGGTGCTGGGTCTTTTGAGGAGGCCTTTTAAAGCTGTGGGGATTAATAATTTATTTATTTAGCACAAAGTGGGGAGGAGATGGAGGCTTATTTATTTGAATCTCCTTAAATAAGTGGAGGGTTTTTTGAAATAAGCGTGCGAGTTAGGTGTTTGAAGCCTATTTGGACATCTATTTGTTGTAATGTTGTTTATAGGAAACAGTTTTGGGTTTTTCTCAAAGCATTTTTGAGGAAAAGTTCTCTCAAACTTTCAGGAAGCGAGTTTATGTTCTTTTCAAAACCCTTTTAAGAATCCGGATCCCGTGCCGCGCGACACGCGTGTAGTGCGGCGCATGAGCCGTTCGATTTGGATCTGACAGTCAATTTTTTTCGAGCCTTACAATCCGGAGAAAAATAGAGGCCATCTGATTTGGATCTGACGGCCCGTGAGCCGCGCTACACGGGTGTCGCACGCCACCAGATTCCAATTGCCCTTTTAATCGAGTTATCTGTGTTGCATCTCGATGCTAAATTGGCCAAGAGAGATTTCGAGTAAAATGTCTGTAATAATTTGTGTATTTAAATTCTTCTATTTGCCCATGTAGGAGTTTTAAATTTGTTCTTCCTAAAAATTTATAAGGTCGTGCTATCTTGAGTTTTTATGTGCTATTTATTTTTAACGGATGTATTTGGTTGCATCAAAAATAAAGAATAGGGAAGGGAATAAAACAATTAAATATAAGGAATAAACATGGAGATATATCATGTTTCATCTTCTCGTGAAGAAGTGGGATAAGAAATAGACTTTTTTTTTTTTTTTAAGATAAATTGGGGTCAAGCCTCCCAACTTATTTTTAAATTAAATGTCTATAAAAGACCTCCAGCCGATTTCGAACCTGCGACATTTCATTTAAGATGCATTGCTCTTTATCACTGGATCCAGAGCTGGTTCTCAAGAAATAGACTTTTTGGGTGTGTTTGGATGGTTCACGAACAAGGGACGAACTAGGGATGAACAAAGGCCCACGAACAGGCCCACGAACTAATTCCAGTTCGTGAAAATCGGAGAACTACGAACTAGCCAAGAAGTTCGCGAACAACCTAGTTCGTGGGTTGTTTGGTTCTCGCGAACTAGCCTAGTTCGCAAACTTCTAGTTCACGGATGGTGCCAAACACACCCTTTATCTTTTCTTTCATCTCTCATCTTCTTTATTTTGCTACAACCAAACACATCCACAAGGATAGTTGGATTCAATACACTTATTTTTTAATATAAAATATATACTCGATATTTTAAAACTTTTATATTTATTTCAATACTTATTCCACTATAGCATAATACTCGCTTAACTATTAAATAAAATATACATTGAACTATTGTAGAAATACACTTCCTAACTATGTTGTTGATACCTCACAAAAATGTATCTACACCCCCTTTAATATTATTAATTTGTTTTTCTATTCGAACTTTTTTTTAACCTTTCATGTAATTTTCACAGTTGACGGTTTCTAAAGTGCCATCGCAATCGAATTGACGCATGCATTCAAATCTAGTAAATATACAGGAACCTGACTAGCTAAATAAATCTCCCAAAAATGGTCCATACGTTGCTATGAGAGAAACATCAATGTTATGTTTGGCCCCTTGATTTCTGAAAAACCACACAATTAAAATTTTCAAAACCATTCTATTTCAAGAAGAGGTTTGTGCAAATGGAACTCATTAGTTGAATTATTGTGGGACCCAATTTCACACTTTGAAAGATGGCGACCCTTAACCTAGACAATTATATCAATTTAAATTGCGGGATCACGATGGCTATTTGACGACTACAACCTGATTTGAATATACTTTTGGATTTGGGATCATGATAAGGATTATTAGGGTAGGCGCATATATATGTTCGTTTGCATCCGAGTCTACAATCATTCATGGCCTTTCGTTCTCGCTCATATCTTCTTTTAATTCATTTTAATAGATACTAAAAAAGGCGTTATATTAATTTGAAAACTCCATATAAAATTATTTAATGCAGTGCCAGAATTATAATGCTCGGATTAACAGTAATATCAGATAGACAACAAAAATTATTTTGATGGATGGGTTGACTTCTAGAATTTGTGTAACAGAAAATATAGGGGGCAAAGCAAAAAAAAAGAGTATATGCGTTTTTTGGTAAGATTGTTCGTTTTAATGTAAAAGGTTGATGTTCGCCTTAGCAAGTTAGAAAAAACGACGTCATATTTTAATATGTAAAGTAATGATTATAATATTAAATTTTTTGTAGCAAAATTAATTGAATGGTAAAAATTGAAATAATAATCGCCAACAGAACGAGTCCGAAATGAACTACTATCGAACTCAGTAAACTCTCCAGTTGCTTCCCAAAAAAAAAAAAACTCTCCAGGAAAAAAAAAATTAAATAAATAAATATCGCATGACTGGAACTGTATATTTCTGCGTCTTGTTCTTCTATCCCCCCCCCCCCTTTTTTTTTTTTTTTTCGCCCCATTGGCGTTGCGTCCTAATTTCATTGGTACGTAACAAACTTCGGCGGTTGCACAGGCTCTCATACAATTTGCATGCCTCAAATTAGTTTGGTTCGTATCAACATTGTAATTGTGAAAAGTGTGAATTTTTGGAGCCAAATTTGTATAAAATTTGAGGAGTAATTTAAGATATTGACATTCTATCTTTCACTCGGCACATTCTTTTAATATAAAATACAAACTAATGAGAACCAACTCTTGATCTAGTGACAAAGAGCAACGTTTTTTCAACAGATGTCGCAGGTTCGAAACTCTATTGGAGTCCTTTGTGACATTTAATTTCGAAATAAGTTGGAGGACTTCACCCTATCTTTATCTTAAAAAAAAAAATACAATCTAATTTATCCAAATCGCTTTTTTTTTTCCTTATATTAGAAAAACATCAACTGTTTGTTTCATTTTACGAGAGGTAAAATTCAAGTTAGGAAGCCGGCAAGATATTTATATTTTATTGCATACGTAATATTTCTAGATAAATTAGTTAAATTTCTCAACTTTAAGCATATAATATAAAAGACTTCTAAATGAGTTTCCAACCCACAATCTCCATTAGATAAAGTATCAATAGAGTGAAAGTTAATTCTTTTATTATTGCATACCCGATGGAAAGTATGCATCTATATATGTGCCGATAATTATGTTTATTTTTGCACTAAGAAGACACTTCATCAAAATTTTCTTTGCTGCCTTAACAAATTATTTTTCCTCTGAAAAATAAATTATGGCATTTTAATTATTTTCTTGCTATCGCCTTCAAGTATCTTTAGTTCTTCTATCTGTTTGTCATAATCTTTTATTTTCTTCTTTCGTGTTGAGTCTTGTTGTTTTTTCCCTTTGTCTTCTTCTCTCCTTAGCTTCATTAATTGCCTCTTTAATTTATCCCTTGACCAATATGTTTAAGGGGACTGAACTATGTACACTACTAAAATTATTGACGAATGGTTCCTTTCTGTACGAATTTTGAGAGAGTTTTGGTTCTTTTGAAATACATTGATTATATAATTCCTTAAATCCTATTTTTTACATTATATAATGCATTAACTTTGGGGGAACCACTATTCTTATGGGTTCTTACTTCTTAGCAATGGACGCCAAACCAAAACGATCTCAAGGCCTAAGGGACAGTTGAAGACTTGAAGGTATTCCGAGTTCCGACCCAGCATTTTTTTTTAAATGTGCGATAAGAAAGGGACGGTGTTATAAATTTCGGCCCAATTAAAGATGTATTTCCACGTGCATTGTCTTAATTATTTTTAACTTAAAATCATTACATGTTTTCTATATATTTGACCCAATTATTTTTTTTTATTTTCTTGCCACGGAATTTTTTATCTCACTCTTTTATATGTTTAAAATTTGTGGTTAAAGCTCGAAAAAATCTAAGTACGATTCCATCCTCGATAAAACTGAAAATTTTAATTACGTTATTAGTTATTACGCTTATAATTGAAGGTAATTATTAACGGCAATAATATAATTTATAAAAGAAATAAAGAAAATAACAGGAACCAAAATTAGGAACCTAGACAGGCTATCTTCAAAAAAAAAAAGGAACCTAGACAGGCGAACTGAGCATTCTGCTGACGTGGTTCGATACGTTTGGTGCAGAGTGGAGCCCAATAAAAGCACTAGGCGCCAATGGCTTGCCTTTAAAATAGTCAATTAATGCAATATTTACACAATAAATCTTTCGTCCCCACATTTTACAATACAATGAATTTCGTACTATCATTTGTCATTTATCACAAAAATATATTTTTCAAAATCACACAGGCATTTATCTATAGTGCCATCAATTATTGAGGATACTGCAAGCCAATTAATTAGAGGGAACATTTTCATGTGACGGATAGATAATAGAATCATCTAAAATTTCAATTAATATCAGTTTATTAGTCATTTGTTGATTGTTGATCCATTATTTTTATACAGCATATAAACAATATTCAATGCAAAATTTCTGCGTCACTAACTATTATTTTGATGCTAATTATGGAACTTCACGAGTATGATTAACAACACTAATATCATAGCACAGCCATGCTTACAATAATAACATATCGTGTCCAATACAAGCACAATGCATCTAGATATGCTTCTGACACTAATCAACAAAAATAATGCAGTCAAATTGATGACACAATTTAGATATATTGTTGACATGGATATGACATATTATAGAGATTTATCACACGATATCATATACGGATGGTAATTAAATATTCAACTATCTAGCATTAGAAGACATTTGATGATAGTTACCAGTATTATATATATAGGCAAATCTGTGAAAAATATAAGAATGATTGATGGTAACTCGTATTTGCTATTACTTTTTTTTTTTTACATAGACCTGTTGAAATTATATAGTAATTTCAATTGACTTAAACGAACTTTTGTGATGTGTTTAGTCTAAATCAAACAGGTTGAATTAAAAAATAATACCTTATTACAAATCAATTTGAAAATAAAAAACGATAGGATATAAAGACATTGACGTAAATGAAACGTGACAACCTAGTAATCATAAGAACATTGATTACTAGTAATCTAGTAGCAATACAGATACAACTAGGGGGGGGACTTGAAAAAGTTAAATTTGCAAGAGCATTTGATGTGATTTGAAAATTCACAGGGGTGTATGTCAAGTTTTGTGGATTAAGGTACACATGCCAATAAATAAAAGGAACTGGTCGGATCAGATTTGCACAGAGGTTAATTATATTGACTAAGAGCAATCGAGAGGACAGCGCTTGTTCCAGTTGAGACTTCAGCGGCAGTGGCAAAGATTGGATCCAACACAGGATCCTTTTGGATTCTCGCCCAACATGACCTTTTAAATCAAACTTGTACTTTTTTCACCAAAATTGAAAGTAAAAGAATATGCACTGCTTTCTATCCGCCGCTCCAGCTCATAATTCCGGATTGTTCATGGCAAAATATGCAGTACGCGTGAGTGCAAAAGAAAAGACAAGGAAAATAATTTAGGATGTGTTTGGAACTCATCAAATAAGACTTTGTTGAGAAAAAACTTATTGAGGTCCAAATCAAACGCAGAATTAGTAATTTGAATAAGCCACAACTTGCTTATTTGCTTCCTTATTGCAATTTCATCTTTTGGGAGAATTGCTTATTCTTCCCACGTGAATAATGGAGGAGAGAGAAACACACTTGCTATTGTTGAAATTGCTAATTGTTCTCATGTGAATGGAACTGCCAAATTGCTAATTGTGAGACCATTGGCAGGTTTCATTCTGCCATTCTTTTTTTAAATTTTTTGGTTTAACGAATTATGGGTCAATAAATTACTAGCGTAAATAAAAAAAAAATACTTCAATCAATAAGCAACATACTTTAAGAATTGAATTCCTTACGAAGTGAAAATAATAATCAACCATTTTTTTTTGTCAGAATTCATGTACAAATAAAAGAAAAAGAATACTGGGTCGGGTTATCGGGGCCAACAACCCGAACCATAAGATGACGTTGAATTCCTATTACATTCTGCAAATTATTAAAATCACTATTTAATATTTAATCATGCCGGAAATGGTAATCCTCTGACAATTACTTTGGGGTGGGGGGGGGGGGGGGGGGGGCATGATCACATGCATCATCATCATTACTAGAAAAACAAAATATCGGCAGACCCACAATGTACCATGTTAGATGTGAGTTATCAATTATTCCTGTTTAAGTGAACAAAATTATTGCACGTAGCAGCATTTCGTACGGATTCATATGTATCGTTCGTTTCGCCATTATCTTCTTATTTGTGCAAAAGAGAGAGATTTCTCATCAACCAATAATGCTTTCGTACCATGTACTTAAACTAGGTACGTACTGTTTGCATTTCGTTATTTCAGAAAAAGTTGGAGAAGCAATTTTGGCATGATGATGAGAGGATATATGGAGAAGTGGAGAACCAGTTAGTATATCTTTTTGAAAGACAAATGGGAACATTCCTGCTGTGGCTCACGAATTAAAAAAAAATGTATTTTGTATTTGCACAAAATAAATCATGAGACTTAATTAAACTTTAAACCTAGATGTATAGTCCTTAAAGCAGTGTTTTCAATATCTTACCGATTACTGGAATATTCCAGTAATACTGGATATCGAAACAGTGATTAAAACAACGGTATCCAGTTTTATGAGAGAAAAATACAGGATTTCGGTCACCAGACCGGTAGAAGTGCCGGTATTGAAGACACTGCCTTAAAAAAAAAAAAAAAAAAAAACTGCCTTAAAACTTGGTACGTGAACATCTGAGAGCGGCCAAGAAGTCTTTCCTCGGAGCCCTTAGATTGAGTTCAAATTCATCCGAGACACACTAACCACATTCTTCATTTTTTAATAAACTTAAACTTAGAAATAGTTCTTTTACACATAGTTGTCATAAAATGTATGACATCTGGCTACTATAATTTTCACGAGGCGTCTGATCAAAATCAAATGGTCCAAAATCACATTTTTTTTTATTCCAACGAAAACCTTTTGTTATTTGTTTAGAATTGTTTGATTTCAATCGGATGGTCCACAAGCAAAGTCTGTTGCATTGCTCCAATGCATCTTTTATGACAGCGGATGTAGAGTCTTGGTTCTTTTAAAAAACTTAAGAACTAACTATACTTATTTTCTCACAAAATTAATGCTCTACATGTTGCTAAGATGCAGCACCGACTCATCAAAATGAGAAGGAAACAACGATTGTGTAGAACACTCTAGTATTTTTAAGTATATTTCAAAGTAAACTTGTATATTCTAGAAAAGTCATGAATATGTCGGTTTATAGGCAACAATAGTCTATAGATTTTTAGAATTTATATAACCAACATAAGATAACTATAAATAGGAGTTGTATGTTGGAAGGTAGAGTGTGTACCAACGAGATATAGAGTACCAATGAGAGTGTATGAAAAAAAAGAGTGAAAATAAAGAGTGTATAATTGTACTCCTTCAAGTTAGTAATAATAAAGAGAGTTATAAGAAAATCATCATCTCAGTTAATTCCATAGCTCCAGTTAGATACGGGATTAATACTCAACAATTGGTATTAGAGCCACGTGGGCGCAATCGGAGTAGCGACGTATGAGTGAAGATCGAAAGAGCATCTTAGCGATGGCTTCAAGTGTTGGCGCAAGCATGACGCAGTCAATGGTTCTGATATTCACCGGAGAGAACTACAACATTTGGAGGATAAAGATACAAACGTTGCTACGATCTCAAGGATTATGGGATACCATGGAGAACGACTACACCGAGTATGCTGAACCAACAACGCAACAGAAAAAACAATTGGCAGAAGACACAATGAAAAACGTCAAGGCATTGTTTCTAATCCAACAAGGTGTTGCCGAGAATCTATTTTCGCGTATCATTAGTGCAAAGAAGGCGAAGGAAGTATGGGAAGTTTTGCGAGAGGAGTTTCAAGGATCTGCAAAAATAATTGCGATGAAATTGCAGACCTTGAGAAAACAATTTCAGAATCTGCAAATGAAGGAGTCGGAGAAGATAAAGGAGTACTTCACAAGAGTAATCGAGATCGTCAATCAGATACGGGCATATGGCGAAGGTATGTCATATTAGAAAGTTGTTGAAAAGATCTTGATCAGTCTGTCAGAGAAATATGAGCATATCGTCGCAGCGATTGAAGAGTCAAAAGATTTATCAATTCTTTCGGTTTAACAACTAATAAGCTCGTTGGAGTCACATGAAAAAAGAAGGTTACAACGTGGGGTGAATTCGAACTCGGTAGAGCCGAACTCTGTTGAAACAACACTTCAAACAAGGTTCAAACTCCACCAAGCTCAAAGTAAAGATGATTCAGGTACACATAATTCATCTCTATGGTGCGACGTATGCAAGATGTCAAATCATGGTACGTCAAGATGCTGGCAGAAGAAACGATGCAACAAGTGCAAAAAGATCGGCCATATAGCTCGGAAGTGTAGAACCAAAAATGTTGATCGAGCAAACTTCGTTGAAGAGGATGAGTACGAAGAAAGTATCTTCTATGCGTGCCACTCTGCAATTGAAGAGAGAGACAACATGTGGTTCCTCGACGATGATTGCACAAACCGCATGACAGGTAATCGTGAACCCTTCAGAGATATCGACACTTCATATACACTAGAGGTACGCATGGGTAATAGTGCTTTAGTTAAAGCAAAAGGAAAGGATAGTATTGCCATCCAAACTAAGTTGGACCCGAAATTTATTTGAAACGTGCTATATGTACTAGACTTGAAGCAAAATTTATTAAGTGTGGGACAGTTAGTTCAAAATAGTTATGCGGTCCATTTTGAAAATGGATGTTGTAAAATAATGGATAGAAAAAAAAATTGATGATAGCAAGGATCTCTATGGAGAGATCTAGAAACTTCCAGTTGAGGTTTAGTTATGCTCCACAACCATCGGTAGAAGAAGAAGCACAATTTGCATTGAGGGCTCAAGTAATCAACGATCTCGACAAAGTTGAGAAGATGGCGAGTGGTAAAGAGACGAAGTGCACACATAGAGGGGGAGCTCGAAAAGAACCGAAGCATCACCAATGTATGTGTAAGGTATCTTGTCAAAGAAGAAGAGTGTGCTATAATTGTGGAAGATGTGGTCACTATGCACGACAATGTTGGCACAAAGAAGAAGTTAAAAAGAAAATATCCGTTGTGAGTAGCATAAAGAAGCAACGAGAAGTGCAATCGAAGTTCACTCCGAAGGATGAGCAACTAGCTGATAAGAAAGTGTTATACATGAAGAAGTTCGAAGAGGAATCTGCATATCGAGACGAGATCGTGTCGCTACTGAGGGGGAGTGTTAAGATGCAGCATCAACTCATCAAAATAAGAAGGAAATGAATCGACCCAATCCAGCAGCGATTGTGTAGAACACTCTAGTATTTTTCAAGTATATTTCAAAGTATATGTGTATATTCTAGAAAAGTCATGAATATGTCAGTTTATAGACAACAATAGTCTATAGATTTCTAGAATTTATATAACCGACATAAGATAGCTATAAATAGGAGTTGTATGTTGAAGGTAGAGTGTGTACCAACGAGATAGAGTACCAATGAGAGTGTATGAAATAGAAGAGTGAAAATAAAGAGTGTATAATTGTACTCCTTCAAGTTAGTAGTAATAAAGAGAGTTATAAAAAAAATTCTCCTCTTAGTTAATCCCATAGCTCCACTTAGATACAAGATTAATACTCAACAACATTTTAATCCTTTTTTCCCCAAACTGCAAGGAATGCTTTGGTGCTTTTATCGTTTTTAGAGTTGTTAGATGTAAAAAAATTCTACAATTAAGCTAGCTTTTTTTTTTCTTATAAACATGGTCATTTGAAATACACAATTTATATCTCTTCCGCTCTTAGCGAGAATTAACCTCATTCTCTCTAAAAAATAATAACAATCGAATCACTTACTATCAGTGTTAGACTCACGTTTTTTTAAAAAAAAATTCATTACAAAAGGCATATTATGGCTAATAATTCCACATTGGACCATATAATTAGAATTCATTTTTTTTCATCTAAATCAGGCAAGAATCACTACAGACTTTTTTCAATTTGAAAAAGTTCCTAAATAATATTTTTGTTGCGATAGCTTAGCTTGTACCTTTATAGTAAAAATAAAAAAAAGTATTGTAGTGGTCCAAGTTGATTTCTCCTACTAGAAGGGTGTTCCAAAAATAATATTGATATGCAGATACGTATTGGAAGGTTTTAAAAGTTTTGAAACTGTATGGAGCATTGAAAACATACTCAGAGGACATTGGACAAGTATCGATTTAGACGTCTCGTTTAGACCCTTGTTTCTCAATAATATGATTATGTATAGGGCTGCATAACATTAGAAACGATCACGAAAGCATGTACTTTCGTTAACCGTTTCGTTTACTCAACGAAACAAACATTTGTTTCGTCGATCGTTTCGTCTTTAAAACACAAGTGAAATAATTTTCGTTGATCGTTTCGTCTTAACTAGCAAAATAAACAGTTAAAACAATCAAGTTATATTGATCGTTTGACCTAGTCAGCATAACATACAAAGGAAAAAATACACCAAAATACATAAAAAAATTGAGAAATAACTTTAAAAAATAGCACAATAATACATAACATAATAACAAAATACATGTTTCATAAAAAAAAATACATCAAAATAACTTCAAACTTATACCTAATTTAACGGGGATTAATTCAATATGAATTACGGTGGTCTCAGTCTTTTAATTTGAAATCATTGGGGAGATATCAACAGACCCAATAAATTCGACTGACCCAACAAAATTCCTAAGTTAGAGTCTCAACCCCTCTAACTGGTACTTGGTACCCTTCATCATTGACCCGTCCATATTGAAATAATCCCCTTGTTAAACTTACAGACTCTCCTTAGTCCTATCAAATATGGGCACCAAAATAAAAATAAAAATCAATTGTTCCAAAAAAAAAAATTCCCTTGTTGAATTAGCAACAAGTTCACTTGGAGTTAGGGTACCAGCAGCATCAATTTCAATCCTGGTCCCATATTATAAATTGGAACCAATCAAGTCATAGATACTAGTGAATTAACAATGCATACCAGTGAATTAATAGTGCATACAAGATTACCAGTGCATTAATAGTGCATATCAGTGCATCAATTCAACATATTGCCAAGGTTAGTCATGAGAAACATCCACCCCTGACATACCAGTTCATTCCCACTGCTAAAAGACTGTTAGGCATGGATGTTTCACATGACAAACACAATTAATAAGCAAACATATAACAGATTGCAGGACTCGATGTCAATCATGACTAACTCAAATAATAATCTTAAACCTGCTCTCATAACATGATTGCCAAGGTGTGGCATGAGAGACATCCACCCCTGGCATACCAAAGCCACATTGCAAGCATAAACACACCAAGAACATGTATACAACATATAAAGATTTGTAACAGAGAATGGATGTTTTTCATAGCACACACAATTGCCATGAATGGATGTTTCCCATGCTACACACCAATAACAAGCACAAGAATTAAGCATACAACATATAAGGATTGTAACAGAAAAAAAAAAATCATACTCATCATCTGACAGATCTGGTTCTTCCTCGTGCACACTTTCTGTAACATGAGAAAATACTATACGGTATTTCAGCTTAGTTAATTAGAATAATTCCATTAATAATATTGAAATAAATGAAATTATAAAAAAAATATACTCATAACTAACCTAAATTAAGGAATAAATTCGATGCAACAGTAAAATCGAACCGAAATCGAAAATTTCTACCTTGTGTAGTATCTACAATTAGTTTATATGATTCTAGCAAAATCAAAGCTTGAGTATACTGAAATTCATAAACAAAACAATTAAAATTCTAATAGAAATAACTATAAATAATAATTTATATGAGTTGCAGCATTCTTGGTTGTATAAACCTTGCCACAGAAAATCCCAGAGGATATTTTTTAATAAAATCTCGGTTTTTCGCTGGCACCATCTCCTTCATCCCCTCTCTTTTCTTTTCTTTCTCCGCTCCGCTCGATTCTCTTCTTCTCTGATGCTTATCCAGACCCAGTGATCGAAATGGATGCACTGTGGCTAACCAATCCCACCGTGCCACAGTACTCCTCGTCTCTGATTGGCTGTCTGTCCTCGTTCTTATCCATGAGAGGATAGATAAGGCGTTGAAGTGTTGACCCCTGTGAGATTCGAGCTTGGATGTGATATCCGCCGTTGGTTCCTTCATCTCTCTTCTCCTCTGTGCTGCTTATAAAAGCTCTCTCCTCAGTTCATGTCGGTTGGTTGGATGATTAGGGTTTTGGTTTCCACCGAAAGAAAATGAGAGGAATAAAGAAAGAGAGGGAGAGAACAACTGCTAGAGATCGAAGGTATAACTTAACTTTACTGTGATTGATTTGATTCAGTTGATTTTTGTTGAAATTTTGGTGGTGAACAGTTATGGTTTGGATATGATTTCGGATTAAAAACTTTGTTATTCTTTTTGATGAGATGGCAAGCTGTAAATAGAGTGATTGTTAAGTTTAAGCCCTAATTAATTGTTGTTGGTGTGTGGGAAAGTTGAACTGTGGTTGATATGATGCTGGTATGGACCTGTGACAACTGTATGACCCGAAATCTTGTGATTTGGAGACTTATATCTCTTTCTGGGCACTTATAGGGACTTGTGTAAGGATTACGATGGGTTTTTAGGCCTGGTACCAGCCCCTGGTACACTTGTTGTACCTCCGGTATTCTACCGGTACGCTGTGAAGGAAGCCAGGGTTCGTTTTGTGAGGAAAAAAGTTTTAAAGGGCCTGTTTGTAAATTTCTGGGGACCCCTTTGTGAATAAAAAGGACTTGATTGTGAAAAGAATTGAACTTGAGGGGCCTCTAGATAAAATTACAAGCATTGCGGGTTGGATTCAGACCCCTTCTTATTGGATCCAGTCGGACCCATTACGGATGGCTCAGGTCAACTAGGTCAGGTTGACCTGGCTCAGCCGTTTGCGATTTTGGGCTGGAGTTGTTTTGGGCTCTGGCTTAAAATAAAACTCTTGGCCCAGCGCAGGAAATTAAAGTGGCCCAGTTCAGTAAATTGTGGATTTTAATATTGGACCCAGATTTAATAAATCATAAACTTAATCAAAGATTAAGTTAATTATGGGCTTAATAATAAAATAAATAATTAAAGGAGAGGCCATTAGAAATAATTGGGTATCCCTTTAGTTAAGTCGGATTTTGGATTTCGGATTTCAGGAAAATGATGAGAATAGTCTGAGTGAAACCAATAACAGATACCTTGACATAAATCACTGACTTTCTGATCCCAACTCAAAACAAATCAAATAATATTCAACTTTGATTTTCTATCTCCAATTGATTTTCTTGATTTTAGATTTTGATTTTTCCGATTTAAATTTTTGATATAACAATTAGTTAAATAATCAAATAGACAATATTATGAATAATTTAATAAATATAAAGTAAGTCAAATTAATTAAGTATTAATAAAATAAATCAATATGATATAAGGGATATTAGAAAAGAATTATAAAATAAATAAAAGAATACTTTAATTCTAAAATATAATTAATGACTTATGTAATAAAAACAAATGCTAACTCTTAATGATTGGAAAGTCAAAACCAATTACTAAATAACAGAATAAAATACTTAATAATATATTTTAAAATAGAATCTCCTTAATAAAGAATTTGAACTTAACCATTCCAAATCTAAACTAGTCTGGTTAACCTAGACCGTCAGTATGGTAATCCAATAACCGTCTAGGAATAGGTTACTTAGGTTACTTTAAGTATTTAACGGTCAGTAAGGAAGTCATCTGTTTTTATTAGAAATCCGATCTAGGATCACTTGATATGAGACTATCAAGCTCAAAAGACCGTCAAGCAGGAGAACCTGGATAAGATGATTATCTAGAACTCGAACCATCATAGGATATCGAAGAGCTACGCTTAAGCTTGCTCATATCCAGGTGCGGAATTACGTTAGATTTTTGTTAAAGTTGAAGTGATTATTAAACTGTTTTGAATGCATATTAGTTAAGTGGTTTTGTGTTTGCTAAAACAAAACATTTATTATTCAAATGCATATTGGAGACTCGTTTGGTTGCATAACCATGTTTCTGCATTTTAGAGATAGAACCCAAATATTGATAAAAATGCATTTTGAAAGATATGTTCTCCGCTTTGGGAAATTTGAAAAGTGACAGTCAGATATTTGAATATGCCGTTGCTGTTGATGAATCTGATTTATGAATGATCTGACTGAAAAGAATTGAATCATAATTGGGATATGTAATGATGTGATTGATATGTGTGAATTGATATGCTTGTATCACTCTTCGGAGTCGGTCGGCCCCCGGCTTCGACCAGTTCGATAGCGCTATGCAGATGTGGAATTCCATTTTGCTTGTCCAGGGTTAGAGATGAGTCTCTTTTGCCTGCCCGTGGGTTAGGGAAAGGTCACCTTTTGCTTGCCTAGCCGGTTGGGTTAGGGGCCTGAGTGATTTTGAATATATGAATATATGATTATGAGATTATGAGATTATGAGAATGATATGTGAATTTTGAAGTTCCCTTTTGCCTGCCTTCGTGTTAGAGAATTATGTGAATAAAATGTGAATTATCCAGACTCATGCTATGCTTAGTTCTGTAATGCTCGGACTCCTAACACGCTCAGTTTCCTTTCACGCTCAGACACATGTTGTCTGTGATGGGATTCGTGCTACGTGTTCAGTTCCGACATGTACATGACTTTTGTCATAGATGGGTTTTGTTGCATGTCCGGTTTTGATTATATTGTATGATGGATGTCATTTGCAATTGTTTTTGTTAAAATAGAGATATGCATGTTTTATTTTATATCAAATTAAGATAATATTCAACATGTCTCATTATATAAATGAATTATTTTATTTATGGAAATTAATTCTAGAACTTGGATTTTAGCTTAAATTCACGTACTGGAACTAAAACCCGCACTGAGAATTTAATTCTCATTCCGTGCTTTTGCATGTTTTCCACAATGGTTGTGGGTTCCAGGTTGCAGAGACGGGCGCGATCAAGTCAAGTAAAGATTAAGCCAAAAATATCTTGCCATGATGACTCAATGAGTCGTAAAACATAGCTGGGTAAATCATGGTAAGCTGAGACTTAAACCTTGTAATTGGTAGAAAAGTTCGTTGTGTTACAGTGTCTTGCTTTTCTTTTCTTTACTTTTATTCTTGCCTTAGCTTTATAATATTCTATTATATTATCTGATTAATATAAAAAAAAATGTGTAATAGCTATGCTAAGCCTTACGAAGGTACATTCTCATGTACTTTTCGTGGCGGGAGCTGCTACATCTAGCTGCAGGATGTGACACTTTCTCTCTGTGAGTCAGCCATTTTAGAGTACCTTTTTGTCTTTCTCCTACAACAAAATTTAAAAAAATCAGACACATAAACAAATAAAGTACTAGCTTAAAAAAAACAAAATAAAAGTAAAAAAAAAATCAAATATCAGTACACATAATACAGTACCTTTCAATCTCTATTTCCTTCCTAAATTTCCTACAAAGAACATAGATTGAACAAGAAAAAAATTAAAACCAAAAAATAAAATTAAAATTACAAGTAACAGATTGAACACATACAATACCTTTTTGTCTCTCTTTCCTTACTTTCTTTCTTCTTTTCTTTACTACAAGGAACAAGAAAAAAATAAAATTAAAATTACAAGTAACAGATTAAAAAATTGAAAAAAATTTAAATAAGATAGAATGAAATACCTTTCTCTCGTTCTTTTTCTTTTCCTTCCTTCCTTTCTGTCTTGTTTCTTCATCTTATATAGCCAATTACCCTTCATCATTGTTAGAAGCCGAACAAACCCTGACTGATCTGTTAGGAAGTCTAAGTTTTCAAATTTTTGTGCTAATTAACCATTTAATAAGCAATCCAAACGACTTAGACCTCGAAGGATCTAGTCCAAGCATTCACACACAAGAGAGAGAGGTTAGGAAGGCTACCTCTCCTTGTATCGCAACAAGGAGGCTCGAATCCGGCGATGTCGAGGTTGTGCGCACCACCACGCGTGTCTCGGCCTCAAGTCCACCAAAATATTAACCAAAACCTCGATCTATGCTAGTAGATGAGAGGTTAAGCCTAATCCCTTCCTTCCCTTTGCCTTAATTAACTATTTAATTGGATGGAGGCAAGAGGTGCTCAACACATGAGCTTAAGAGAGCAATGGTGGAGAGGAAAAATTCTGAAATTTTTCCTTTAATTTTCGTCCAAAATATTAGGGAGAGAGAAAAAGGCAAGGTGGCTAGGGTTTTGGCTCCCAAAGTGGTCCTTTTATAGACCAACCACTCTCCCAAAAAGTTGTAACTAATTTACAACTATGCCATCACTAGGGCAGCCATAAAATGGGCCTAAATGGGCTCCATCAATTATTTAATTGGTCCTCTAATTCAATTAATTAGTGGCCCAATTAATTGCTCTCAAGTTGGACCTTTAATTTACCATTTAAATATAGGTCCGTTAGCTCAAATTAATTACTTTAATTAATTCATGTTGAACAAATTAATTATCAACACTTTGATAATTATTTAAGGATTAGAATATGCATTAATTTATTTCTATATAATCCGTTTGACTTAATTAATTAATTACAACGGTTCGCAACAGTACATAATTAATCAGTCAACATATCATATTGTTTCATTCCTTAATACAACCAAATAAATAATGCATGCATGGTCAAAACCTATTTGTGTGACCCTTTGAGGATTTATGCTCTGTTGGACATGGAAAATAAATCGCTATTTATTTCCAATAATCATAAGCGGTATCTAGCAACACGTTATGATTCCCAATTCGCATAAATAGTGTACTGCTACAATATTTTAATCCTGCATAAGAAATAATAGTATTTCCTTGTCTGATTCTTATGTCACATGATATCATCGTATAATCCAAGATAGGAATGTGTCATTCTTGCAGATTATACGTTTCTTGATCTAGAGATGACTGTATCAGTTGCTAGCAAACAATCCATCTCCATCAAGGGGCCCAAACAGATATCATCGCTCACTAAGTAAATTAATGAGGGACATACGGTTTTCTTGATGAACAACTTTTCCCCGCACAATTCAAGAGAACATAAATAAAGTCCGTATAGCAGCCCTTATCAGGAATCAACGGTAGACGATATTTATTGAACCTATCCTCATGTGGAAAAGTTGAACCATCTCAAACTTAGAATCAAACTCAAATGAAATAAATAATGACACATAACACAATCCATATATTTATTTCATTGGGTCGTGTCCTGTACTATGTTCCATAACATACACATATGCAATTAAGTTGGCAACTCCTTACCTATGATTTGTAGAACTTAATCATCACTTAACTTGCATACTAATCTTATCCGATAATTAATATTTCTTGTTAATTATCAAGATTACAGACCTTTTAGATTTATTATTGTCATTTATTATAAATGAAACACAGAGATCTACAATTCAGATCCTCAACCTGAATGATCTGTCAATAAATAAATCAAGGAATAAATGATCAAATATCATCAATAACATAAACCATAGAAGTAGCCATATAATAATTGACTTCTAAGAAATAACTCTAATATGATCCACTATCCTGTCACCAGTCTCTCAAAAATACTAGCAATCATAACCTTTCTCAAGCCTTTTAAGCTACCAAGCCTACGCTTAAAGCTATGGTTTTGGAAACCAAGTGATGGAGAGTCGTAATCAAGGGCTAATCAGTCTAGGGTTTTGGAACAAAAGGTACTAATGATGAGGATTTCATCGAAACCAACAGAAAGAAGGAAAAATCAAACATGCATCTGTGCCTCAGACAGCGTGCATCTACCGAGAGAGAGACAGAGAGATGAAGAGGTCGTGTGCCTCTCGTCAGCTCTCCAAGAGCATGCGTGAAAGAGAGATAGAGAGAGGTAGAGATTAGATCTGAGCCTCAAAGATCGAGAAAGAAGATGAAAAGACATGGCTTCGCTTTAGAGAGAGAGAGAAAGGTGGAAAAAATTAGATTAGGGTTTCTTCTGATTCTCTCCATCCGACCCTTATATATACAAAAGAATATTTTTATATTATTAAATATATTAATTATATTAAATATATTAATATTAATAAATATATAAACTATACGAAACGAAATAGCACAGTTCCGTTAACCGCTTCGTTTAGACCACAAAACTGAATCTGATTTTGTTGATCGTTTCGCTATACCGAACGAAACCGTTTTTTCTTTCGTTGATCGTTTCACAAGGCCGAAACGTACAAAACGGTTTTACGTAAAAAAAACTCTTCCATTTGCAGCCCTAATTATGCACTCAGTGCTCTTGCCAAAAATTACCAACAAAATTTAAGGATGCGTTAGACATTTAAACCATATATAAGTTTAGATCGCTTGAGAGAAACAAAAAGAAAAAAGAAAAAAATATAATGTACTTGTTTTTTATGTGTCCGTTTTAATTATATTGAATCGAGCACTCGAGCGTATATCAATTTTGAAATTTGGAATTGACTTGTGTTAAATTGATTCTAATAATTAGTCCTACTAGTGATGCGGTAAAGAAAATATCAGACAAAGCTTAATGCAAGAGTAAGAGAAACATATATGTGAAAGGAGATTGGACTAATTAAAAAGAAAGTTCTGTTGCAATATGCATTGTAATTCATACTTTTTAATAAAAAGAGTTTTGTGAACTCAAAATTGCAAAGTTCTTATTGAAACGCCTTTTTCTTTATATAGAGGAAAAGGATAAAAGGCGCTCAAATACGAAAGTGTTTCTTTGACTAGACGATAGCTAGATTTCTCAGTATTTCGATAAAGAAGACGAAAAGAAGCTAAAGTTGAAACTTAAAAACGACAGTATATAAAAAGGTCACATCAGCCAAGCGAGTTTGGACTTTTGGAGTTAGGACTCAACTTTACTACGCATTTTATTGTCATGCTTTGATCATGCATGCATGATAGTGACTCGATACCATTTCATTTTTTTTTTCTTGGGTTACTATTTACTTATGGCGATGTACATCGTGTGGATGAAAATGGACCGGTAAAAAAACAAAAGCTGAGGTACAGATAATATTTAACATATATTGGATGGTAAAACGAAAGTTCCAGGTAACTGCACATGCATTTCGTATTCCAACAATAATATACACTCAATTATTTTGAAATTATTGTATTCATTTTCTAATGCTGACAAGTGACAAAACATTATATATAATTAAAATTATTGTATTCATTTTTAAATGCTGACATTTCATATAATTAGTTTATTTAATTATAGCAAATTAATTTCTCTTCAGGGATAGGGATCTGTAATATTCAATAAATGCTGATGATGAAGTGATATTAAATTCGATTCATAGGTACAACAATATGTAATCGTCATATCATCATTGTTATTAGGGGAGTATTGTATGGCAAGATTGAACCTGAAACATATGTACTTATAATCCTTGACATCCCCCCCCCCCCCCTATTTAATGTGAAAATTTAGAGGATGTGGATTCTTAATTATTATAAACTAATAGCAAATGTTAATGTGAAAAATTATAATATATATTGCATGAATGTAAAAACGATTATTTGCTTAGTTTTAATGATAAATAATTCCCAGCAGCTTGGGGGCACTTCTAGCTTTTATTTTATTTTTTTTTTAAATATGTAAAATCGATTGACAATTTGCAAGTTGTTGAAACTTTATATTAGAAATTGCACTCGGTTTGATGCCTACTGCAGGATGTAAAATAAAATGGATTGAAATATTAAATTAGTCCTGTAAATTAAAATTATACAGGAATGAAACGATAGTAAGATTTGGTATTTGAAAATAATTACTAAACTTGTTAAAAGAATAAAAATTAAAAAGCAAGATGGCTCTTTTTTCTTTAAATTTTGGTGATGCCCATAATCTTGCCTGTACATATATACAGACATTCTTTATCCAGAAAATAAAAAAGTAGATTACATAATTAATTTTTCTGGCCTGAAATGTTTTCAATGACTTTGTACGCAACGTAATGACATAATTTTTTGAAAAGGACAGAGGGCGATCGGAGACAAAACACTTAAAACATGACACGCACAAATTCAAATGGGATTTAATAAAGAATCCTTTATCCAAAAAAAGTCATATAAAAGCCTTCGTGATAGAGTGAAAAGATGTCATTAACAGCAGTAAAGAAATGATCACAATTATGACTATTTACCGCATCAAATGTACAACTTTATCAGGTTCCCAACATTGATATGCATGTCGGGTCTATCGCGTTAATCAATTAAAAACTAAAATTAATTAGTTAGATTAAAGGATTTTAAATTTCAAAATCATCTTATATCTTATTTATAACTAAAACAATCTTAAATTCTTAATATTTAATTACAAGTATATTTGTATCTTAAAGTCTCGTACTTTTGTAACAAACTGTATGTTAGGTGAAATTGAATATAAGTTCAGATTGTTTGCATAAAAGTATATTCAATTTTGAGTTCCGTTATGAAATTAATAATATGGATATGCTGGAATTATGGTTTCGAATTCCCATTTTTAAAATCGAAACGGATGATCCGTGCTGTTTAATTCGATATATACACATCGAAGTATTTTTATAGACATCGTTTTTCCCCAGAATTTTAGAAAATTCTTCTATGATAAGATAACTGATGGCATTATAATATTTTTTGTCCGTTTGTGCCCTTCGGAACATCGACGGACGGATCATTTGCGAAGGGGGAAAAAAATGGTCATGGCATCATCACTCAAATCTTTAAACTAGAGATTACAGAAACAATTTAGAGTTTTTTAAAGTCAACAAAATTTTATTTTAACAAAATAGTAAAGAAATCTAAAAAAAATGTAGAATTTGAAATCTTATAAAAATTCAATATGTAAATTAAATTACGCAGTTTAAATGAGGTCTTATGAAGTTTGAAAAATATTTCGGTTGTGTTGTACTAGTTTGTATCATCCAGCTAAAAGTTTAGGAGCAAAATAATCTGGTGAATTTTATTTGAATTCCAAACATTGGTCCAAAATGTGAGCATACCTTAACATGTTTATTAAGTCCTTGACCCCTCACATTTATTTTAATAATAAAAACGAGTAGGCTTAATATTCAACAATAAATTTTCAAATTTAGCACCAAAATTCCAAAAGGCTAATAGCTCTGAACAGTAAAATACTAAAATACAACCCCCCTTGTTCCCAATTTACACCACAAAAGTGACTAGGAGCGACGACTATTATGCGTTGAAGTTACAAAGGTTGTCTTGTCGTGTAGGTCTATTTTCTCCTCCCTCAACGGCCATCAAATAAGGTAGTCTGAATCACCATCTCACCTTTTGCCTATTTCCACTCTTTTGCTAATGACTGGTGAGTGCTGACACCACTATCAACATCAAATTGAAGGGTACACAAGAGTTGGTACAGTCTCCTTTTCTAAAATCACTGTTTTCAATACCCTATTAGTTACTGGAAATTTCCGATAATACTGGGTACCGGAACAGCGACTGAAATGGCAGTATCCGGATATGTGAGAGAAAATACGGGAAAAATTCGGAAAATAAGGAAATTTGATCACAAAGCCGGTAGAGGTGCCGGTATGGTATTGAAAACACTGTCTAAAACGGTAAAACCCCTCTTAAAGGCGCTGATTATAATCATTTTTTTTAACACTGGATTTCATTTCATTAGCAATATTTTGATCAAATTGGATAAATTTGATAGGAATTTACATGTATTAGATCCAATAAAATCTCGAAAAATTAATTGTAAATTTGTAATGAAACGAAATTAAATGAAATCCTACGTGAAAATTATTTTGTTCGTCTTTTAAGTTTTTGAATAGACCTGGTTGGTAGAAGCCCACTAACGGTTCTTCATCGGCCCAAAATAACTCTTCTCTGGCGAGTAATTGGGCCCATAGGGCCAGTTCTGTTTGGATCCAAAACCGTGTTGATCTATTTTTAATAGACCTGGTCTGTAAAAGCCTATTAACGATTCTTCATCGGCCCATAATAACTCATCTCAAGCGTGGATTAGGCTCTTCGGCCTATTTCTATTCGGATCCAAATTTGTGGTGATCTACTTTCGTCTTCTCTGCTTCTCTCTTCCGCGCGCACTGCATAATGCATCCATTGAAACACCTTTCTAAACTCCGAAACAATCCCCTTGTATTACCCAGAGTCTTCTCCATTTCTACTACAACTCAATCGCACAATTCGCCAGAGTCTCCTCCTCTCCAGACGCAGCTTAACACCTTCTCTTCCCTCATTAGTCGCAAGCGATATGCATCGGGCAAATCCGTATTTGCTTCCATCCTCTCCTCTCAAAAACCCATCGACCCATTTCGCTCCATTGCTCCATTGATCCAAAACTCATGCGAGATTGCAGAAGTACCAGAAGATGTCGTATTTGACATGGTATTTCGGGTTTACTCAGAATTAGGCTTAATTCATCATGCACTTGAGGTGTTTGATTTTATGCTTGAACGGTTTGGCCGTGTGGAAGGGAGGTCATGCCAAGTGTACTTATTGGCGGTCAAGAAAGCTGGTCGGTTTGATATGGCGGTCGATATCCTTTATCGGATGGTTGAGTTGAATGGGGTTGATGTGACCCCTATCTGTGTGAACATTGTTCTGCAAGGGTTATGCAAGAAAGGGGAAGTGGGGGTTGCCCGGGAGTTGTTCGATGAAATGTCTCAAAGAGGAATGAAGCTGAACGTTTTGTGTTATAACTACTTGCTCGAAGCCTATGCAAAGATTAAAAATGTTGATATGTTGACTGATATTGTTGATCGTATGAACTGTGAAGGAGTTAGGGCTAACGTTGGCACATACACAATTCTAATCGATTTCTATTCTAATTTAGGAGATATCAACAAAGCTGAAGATGTCTTTCATGATTTCAATAAGAAAGGATTAAGTGCAGATGTGTATTTATACACCGCACTAATAAACGCTAACTGCAAGGTTGGGAACATGAGAAGAGCTTCTACTTTATTTGATGAGTGTGTAGAGAAAGGGATTTCCCCGAATGAGCATACCTATGGTGCCTTATTAAATGGGTTTGTGAAATTAGGTCAGATGGAGGCAGCCGAGATGCTCATGAGTGATATGCAATGCAAAGGAATAAATTTTAATAAAATCATATTTAATATAATGTTACATGGATATTTTAGAAAAGGGTTAGTGGAAAAAGCTCATGAATTAACATCAATGATGGAGAATACAGGCATTGAATTAGATGCATACACATACAATATACTTGCATGTGGTTTCTGTAAACTTTCTAAATTTGGTGAAGCCAAGAAAGTTCTAACTACCATGGCTCAAAGAGGGGTTAAGCCTAATTACATCACTTATACAACATTAATCCGCATTTATTGTAAGGAGGGAAACATGGCCGAGGTGAGAAAGTTATTTCAGGAAATGATTGAAAAAGGCGAACACCCTTCTTTGGTCACATACAATACAATCCTGCATGGATATATTAAAAAAGGAGATATGAGAGAGGCAGAGTTGTTTAAAGAAGAGATGGAGAGAAAAGGGTTGCTACCAGATGTGTATACATATGCTTCTTTGGTTCATGGCCATTGTATAAATGGGAAGATCGATATTGCACTTGAAGTATTTGATGAAATGAAAAGCAAGGGTATAAAGGGAAATGTGGTGGTATACACAGCTTTAATATCAGGATTGTCAAAGGAAGGGAGGTCTGAAGAGGCATTTGGGTTTTATGATGACATGGTTGCGGCAGGGTTTACACCAGATGATTTGGTATACACTGCTCTCACTGGAAGCCTTCATCGAACAGTTGGTGTAAAAGATATTTTGCCTGATGTTTGAAGGCAGAGATGATGTTGTTTATAATGATTAGCATATCATGTTTACCTGGGATTGTAATTTGTATTTGTGCTGGTATGCATACTGATATGCATATCCCATAAGAAATATGCTATAGCTATGCATATCATTCAAGTTGGATTAGGTTTTGATCGAGTCCAATTGGCAACATCATTTATCGTAGTATGACATAAATACCGAGCAAGCATAGTCTTTTCTTTTTACCATTAATTTTATTCCTTGTGATTTTCGCATTGTGTAAAAACATTTAATAATAATTGGCCACTTGTTGGATCATTTTTTCCCATATTTTTAGGTTAAGGATTTTAGAAGCTTTCTATCTGAATTAACTTTGCAGAACAGTATCTATTGTTTAATCAAAAAGGAAAAAGAACCAAGAAACAGTAACTACAGTTTTTTAATTTTTTTTGCATATAGTATCATGTCATTGTATATCAGACATCGGCACCTTTTAGTGTACAGTCTGCTTAACTCTATATATATGTATTTATTTGATTTTGTGATGAATTTGACAGGTGTTCTCAAAATAATTATAAAAATGGTACAACATAAACAGCTGTAATATAAGCAGGCTCCTTGCTTCCAAGGTATTGACAAGAGCAAATTACACAAATGATTTTTAATATTTTTGTTTACTAATTTGGTCCTTTGAGTTTCAAAATTAAAATAATACTTCTGAAACTCTTTAGAACTAACAAGATACATGAAATTTTACGCACTAAAATGATACATGAGTGAACCTTGGACCATTCGTTTAATTCACTCTATTGAAAAATTTGACAACCAAAAAGGAAAAGAAATTATGATTGTGGAAAAATATACAGATTACCAAACAAAGTTAGTGATTATCAAAAATTTATCTAATGTCTTCTATGGCCTTTTGTTGTCCCGTGTAGAGCATTTTGAGCCAAATGTCAATGATTTACACTCAATGGTTGTGACTCTATGCTGTGAAGCTGATCAGTGGCTAGGCTTTGATTGCATGGTAGAGTACTACTGAGGATTCAAAATATCCAAAATCTGATCATGCATTGAATTCTTTTCTGTCTAATGCATAAGGAAGAGGTCTATTTTCTTTCATGTCTCTGATAGTGTCATTTCCTGCTTCTTGATCACCATTTTCTGATGGATCCTTCATCTATTTTCAAATAAGAATGTAAGACAATTAACATTTTAGATTTTCTTTTACCTGGATACATGCATTTGGTAATCAGAAGTTTCAAGAGGAAGTGATACACCTGTGTTACTTGCATGTAAATTGAGCAAATTTTATTCCATGTTATAATATGAATAACAAATGTTTACCGCAAAATTCCAGAGATTAAATGCCCAGCTGTTCTGGCGCGCATGAATGGTAGTCTTCATTTCTTTAACTTCCTAAGGATCACAAGCATAAATGTCAAAAATAAGGAATTATTTAGAAATCAAAGCACCGTATTCTAAAAAGGAGAAATTAAAAAGAAAAACAAATAAAAGAAAGCAGTAACTGTTTGCAACTGGTCGACATCTGAGCTAAGTTCCTTCTTCAGGTCTTGAAGCTCCTATATACATCAAAGCAATAACATAGTAATGTATCTACATAGAATTTGAACTCTGGGTGTTATCATATTTACTTTTGTTTTGAAGGACAGATTAATACATTGAAATGGTTTTTTATTTCAACAGAAAGAAGCCTAAAGGAATTAATAATGTTACTAACTTTAGGATGTTTCAACTAAAAGCTGATAAGTAGAAGTAAAAGCTCAGTTTACATTTTTGTACGCGCTTGCTTGTTTGTCTAGATTCGCCCTCCACTTTTGTACCTCCTACACAAACCAATATTTTGACCATTAAACTCATTGGTTAGATGTTCAGTGAGTACTGGTACAAAGCTCAGCTCTCATGATTTGTTAATTAGAAATTGCATGGATGAGACATAACTGATACCTTTCCACAGAAAAGGATAAGAGCAATTTAATTATTTTCCATCGAAAAATAGTTGGCAAAGGCAATACAATTTAAAATTTATAATATGTATGCCAAAGTAATAAGCTTACAAAGCCTAGAAGGTAACCCCTGCACAATGCTAGTGACAAATTAACACCGACAGGTGGGCGGCATATGGTGTAAAGTAGAAATGAAACAATTACACGGTAAAAATAATACAGTCCAGCAAGTACCTGCCCTACTGGCACGAAGACCTTAAAGTATCAGAATTGAAATTATGTATTGACACCGCTATTTTAGTTAATCATTTGTACGCATCAGTAACATATATTTTGTGGGGTTTTTCTTAGCTTGAGCTACCAAATATACCATTTACCAATACATTACAAAATTAGATACATAAGGATTATTTTCTCATATGAAACACATAAAGCCCTAATTAGGGGATAAATGTAAATGTACCTCTTTCAATTCCTTAATCCGGGATAGTAGCTCCGATTGAGATCCATCCAATTCCTAAAATTCCACACAACAATTAACAACATCAATGAGAAATTCACAAAATGCATCAAATCCCATAACTTCTTAAAATTTCCAATTAGCCCCTAAATAATAAACGGAACTCTTACATGTACATTTCACTTTTCTGGTGTTTGTTTGATTTTTTACTGTGTGACTGAAAGCTGTAACAAAATAATATTAATCTCACCGCAATTCGTTCTCCCATTTGCTGGAAATGCGCTTTATTCTGCAATTAAACAAAGCGTAGAAACAAATATATTTCAAAAGGTCACCAAGGTAGAGTCAATTCAAGATCAGGTAAATAGGGATCAATACCAATACTGGTGGTGGAACGGTGGTTGGTAAGGTGGGAGAATGAGATGTCTCAGCCATTAATGGTGCTTTGAGAGAGAGAGAGAGAGAGAGAGTGAATGAGAGCGCGACCTGGTATAAAAGGGAAGCAAGGTTGTTGCCAGAGATTTAAGTTGAATTAATTAAATATTCTGTGATTATATCACATAAGAGCGGTCGCTTACTTAGTCGTTGGAACGATTTGTGAGTGGAAGAGTTGGTAGTTTGGTGCACCAGATCAGAAGGATTGCTGAAACTGTAAAACTTCTGTTGAGGATGTGGTTTATATTTAGTAATTATTATTATTGGAATGACTAAAGCAACAGAAATAAAAAAAACTATGCAATCTATCAGTGCCACAAGATCAGAAATACAATATGCAATTTATGGTTTTGGACGCCTTATGTGTGAAGCGTGCTATAAAATGTATTCATGAACTTAGATATTGTGGCATTCAAAATTGAGCAGAGTATGATAAAATATTAAATTTATTTCAAATAAAATTTTTAAAGTTTAAAGCACCATGAAAATAAAACTGGTTGCATTTCAGTTTCTTGGAAAATGAAAAAAATATATATTGGAAATTATTGGTCTTATCTTTTGAGAAGATGTGGGGATCGTGCAGTTGGATTGTCCGGCAAAACTAGATTAGAAAATTTTCAAAAGCTTCTACGAAATATTATTACCCAGCTAGGCTTCAAAAAACAATAAGTTGGTAAGGCACAATGAATAGTCATCAATATTATTTAATTAAGAAACTAGAATCATTTTTATGGTGTTTGACCTTCTTGCATAATTCAAAATAATCAATTTCAACAAATCAATAAGAACCAAAACTTAGACTTGAGAAATTAAAAATAGAATATTTAGGCAACAAAAGTTATTTTTAACTCTTTCTCACAACAAAAAAAATCGAAATAAATAAAAGAGAGAGTACTTGCTGAGGGGAATCACATCCTCTGTTGACCTTAACATGTTGCAAAGCTATGATTCGAACCGTCCGATCAATGATGGGTGTCCTATGATTAATACCAGGCCCGTCAAAATTCGTGTGACACGTAAAAATCTGTCTGTCGAAATTAGATCGGACGGTTCGGATCGAAAGTTAGCACTCTGCTGACCTTTTAGGATACTGGTCCCTTGCCAGGGTTGAAAATGGAAGCCCGTTTAACCGTTTTTCGTTTCGTTTTGTTTCGTTTGGACGATACGGTTAACGAAACAACAAAACGATTTCATTTGGTTGGAGGAAACGGTTAACGACATAATGAAACGGTTTCGTCCATGTGTAAATCACGAAAATTTCGTTAATTTCGATCGTTTCGTCCGAACGAAACGATTAACGAAATTAAAAATTAGTTTCGTCAACGAAACGAAACTGTTAACGAAACACCATAGTTTCGTAATCGTTTTGACCGTTTTGCAGCCCTATCCCTTGCTGAGGTGGTGCTCTTGGGTCAACCAAAAGTTTTATAAGCGGAATAATAATTTCAACTAGAAATTCAATTCAATGAGCTCGACAAAATGTTTTGGGCTATAATTGGCCCAAGAAATTAATTTACTTTAACATGAAAATAACGGAGGAAATGAAACAATAGATTAGGAAGCAATATATTATCTAATTTGAAATGTCAATTTCTTCAATAAAATTATAACTCACATTCAATTTTTTTTTTGTCTTAAATTATTAAAGTAATCATGTGCCAGCACAAAGCTACAGCTATATCCCTTAATTTTAGAATTTAATGATAGATATGCATGGTGGATCCAGCTGCTCGAAAGTTGTTGCTAGTTGAAGTTGATGTACAAGTGTATTGAAATATGAAAGTCAGAGATATTTGGAACACGAGATTCGCTTATATGCCCATAAAATTTTAATATTAACATTTCAGTAAATTTTTAGTACATCCAGTTTCGTATATCATGCAATAAGAATCAACTCGAGTCTTTTGACGTGTCTTTGTACCGTTGGTATATATTAACAAAATAATTTTTGGCGATCGATTGTGCATTTTAAGTTTATCCAGAATAAGCATTTTATTTTACGGCGATTGAGAAAGTATATATTCAAAACTATGGGAACTAATTCTCAAATCTAAGAATATGGCACGGTACATATGCCACTCTCTTTCAGCTTAAAGTATGGAATATATTGCACATATCGTACAATGACTGGTGCAAACTCTTGTTCCAAACAGGACCATCAATATATGATATATCTACTGGAACTTTCTTTTTTTTTCCCTCCTCTTCTTCTTGATTAAGTTTTATCTCTATGAAATATTATAGAAATATATATAATACGTTAATTTCATCCAATTACAGATAGTATATATATATACTAATTAAACTTGGCATGCCAATGCATTTTTTTATATGCAGAAAGAAGGGATTTTGATCCATTAATTTACTCTAACGCATAGAGAAATTAATTACATTAATCAATTAATCAAAGATCGCTATGGAAAATACATATTGAACTAAAAAATATGAACAGGACATTGAACAAGTATCCTAAACTGTATCCAGATGAAATAATTTGCACAGATCAAAACAAAAATGTTGTTCTTAAATGCTTGGAATCCGCATCTAAGATAGTGATTATTTTTATTGTTGGTTAGAAAACGTGGGATATATACAAATAATGGGATTCAAAATATCATAGATCAGGGTTAATTCGTTAATGCATATATGATACATATGATTTGTCAAAAGAAAGATTGGAAGCATAAACAAAAGCAAAGTACATTACGGTTGATGTCAAAATCAAAATAGTGCATTTCATTTTCTCCTACTTTTAAGCAAAAGATGCTCCGCTAACTTCATTAGTTTGCTAACTCGACAAAAAGTTTTAGGTTATGACTTTCTCAAAATGATGCCAGCTCAAATTATTCGCCATATTTTAAATGTTATAATCTAAACAAAGAAATTTAGGTTATGACTTTCGAAGAGCGACTTCCAGGAAAAGTCCTTACTCTGAACAATCCAAAATCCAAATACATATCTATATAAATTGATTTTATATGGATAATGATAAAATGAAATTGTATTAGGCAAGTAGTCAATATTTTTTTAATTGATTATTATTTTTTCTTTTTTTGTGGTGGGGATTAATTGGGAGAACTTTTCTGTTCCTTTCTATTCACTGTTTTAACATTCTAGAATAGACTAGCATGGCCGTTTGAATTTCCATGTAAATCGAATATGATCTTAACTTTTGAACAGCCTTTTGGGCTTTGGTGGAATTTGAAAACATGGCCTGCCTAAAAAAATCATGCTTTTTCTACGAGCCATTGTTAATTCATGAAGGAAAACGAATTTGTTCTTGATAGAATATCATAGAGACATTTCTAAGATTTTGATATTTCTCATACGAATTAGACTTGAAAGAGGACTTCATTATCAATTTTGTGCCTTCATGACTTATAGTCAAATCAATACAAACTTTAAAGTAATTAATTCTTGGTCGGGAATCCTTTAGTTGATGTTTATCTTTTCCTTCTCCTTATTTTCCTCTTAATTATCATGCGGACATCTGTTATGTATCTGTTTTTATTTTTTTGTTTGTTTCTTCATTTTTCTTCACCATACTGTAATTGGTCCGGGCAAATTTCTTTTATTCTTTTGGTTAATTAGTTTTCTTTTATTTTTATTTTTTTATAAAAAACACTCCACCATAGATTAGTGAGATCAAGGATTAAAATTAGTATTTTAAAGAAAATTTATTAACTTCTAGATTAACAAATAAGCTAACTTAGAAGTAATACTAAACTCATGCATGCCAAACGTCCCCAATATTTATTATTATTATTATTTTTTGTACTAATAAATAAGGCTCACAAGTTTTTGATCATATTGTTCGCAGTGACAGTTAAATTCTAGACTATTTAGAAGTCAATATTGTAGCTTACTAATTTAATTAAATTACTCTGTGGGTTTTCTTTTTATCGATATAATCAGGCATTTATAAAGCAAGAAGCTAGAATTTGTTTTAACATCTCTTAATTTATTATTTACATGAAATAGATTAATCGACGAATTTGAAACACGTTCCGCTAAGCGGCCGAGGCTGTACAAAAAAAAAAAAAAAAAAAAAAAAGAACTGCGTATCGGAATATCAAAGGATTAGGAGACGACATAAAAATGTTTATTTATTTGTATTGCGCATCCGGGGAATCGAACCCCGGTCAGTACCGTGGGAGGGTACTATGATACCACTACACCAGATGCGCTGTTTGTTTTGAAATTTTGGTTTCAATATATGATGTTCCTTTGGTCAACAGTTTCAAAAATCATAGTATTAAAAAAAATATTTAAATGATAACGATATCGATATTCGTAGACCAAGGAGCATGTGTCTCCTTGCCTAATGTGAGATCAGAATGAGCAATAAAAGAACAATATTAATTTTTTTTCGGACCTATCAATCTGGTATTATTCACGGGGCATTTTTTAATTGTTGAGATTAAATCGGACGGCTCACATAAAAAAACATCCACTGGTTGTTTTAAACAAACGACCAGAGGATCTCGTTCCATATTATGTGATAGGCTGATAGCTAGAGGGTTCAAATATCTTTGTTTTTGCTCATACTTTATTCTATCCGTACGTTTTACATTCTTAATAATAATAAAAAAAACTCAAATATCAAAGTAAATGTAGTAAAAATAATATATTATCGTCACTCCGTGTGCATATAAATTATGATATTTCAACTATGTTTTCAGTGAGAACAAAAAACTTCTAAAATTTATGTTAAAAAATTCTCCATATAATATAAAAAAGGCAAATTGGAATGTTTTACTCAAGATTAATTTGTTGATATATTCTCCATCATAGACATGCATCAAATTGAATTAGAGTAATGCCAGAGCCAAACGCGTGACACTTGAGCCTTTCAAATACGATTAAATTTCAATTTTCGATATTACAATGGCAAATCCGAACCGCTTCATTTATTCTCCATAATGAAATCTCCTTAGAGGTCAAATTTTATATTTTTTCAAATATTTTTATTATTTATTTTGAATTTTAGAAAATCTTCAATATAATTAATTCTGGACCCTCCATTTAAAAAAAAAAATCTGAAAAAGTAGTTAAAATTTTGAAAAATTGTAAAATTTGGTTTTCAAGATAATTTTAATATGAAGATCATATTGAACGGTTCGGATCGGTCATTTGAAATTTTAATAGTTGAGACTAAAATCACGTTTGACATCAAATGCGTTAATTCATAATTTAACTGGTCATCAATAAAAAAAAAAGATATAAAAATTAACCTGCTTGGTTTTGTTAAACAAAACGATACAATCAAAGAAACGGAAGTATTCAAAGAAGAATTGAAATACAAACAACAGTGTTCAACCACACAAAAAACTCAAAAAAAAAAAAATTAATAAATAAATAAATAAGCACTGGAAATAGTAGGTCCTAGCCCAAAAGAATTAATAGTAGGAAATAGAAGCTTAATTATTTGTCTACAATTTTTTTTTTTCAAAAAAAGGAGCCGACAATAGAGAATAAAAAGGTTGATAATTTGTCTAATATATTCTTTTTTTCAGAAAAGAGCCAACACTAGAGAATAAACAATCGATGCAAATATGAGCAGAACTTATGAATATATAGCTGAAGCTATTATTTATTTATTTTATTTCCCCCTTCGTTACAATATTCTACCTTGTTGATTCTGGAGCTTTTGTTTTTTCTAATGGCCAGAAAATAGATCTTTAAGAATGAATAACTAAATCAGACAATTTTGTGATGTTAAAGTTACACTTTATCAAGTATAGCAGAAATTATGAGCACAAAGTAGGCGAACATATCCATATGCCCTGCGAGTTGACACGTGACGTTCACGTGATATAAGGGCTCCTAACGGATTCTTATCTTACATTTAAAATTTAATGGAATCAATCCCTTCTTTCCAAACGCCCCAACTTTTCACATTCTTTTCTCCATTTAGTTAGGGGAATTGATCCATTTTCTCCAATCTTAGGCGGATTTGTTCCCTTTGTTAGGCTTTTATCGGCTATAACAATACTATATATAACTTTTTTAACTTTTTCTTTAATTTAATCTCTTATGAATACAGGCAATGTTTTCTTCACTTGACATCTTGCTACATGCAATGATATCATATCACGGTAATAGAAATTTTCGCAGAAAGGAACATAATTAATTAATTTCATATACTAACATATAACATGATATATGTTGAGTTAGGTAGTACAGTATTTCCAACCTCATTCTTTTTTTTTTTTTTTTTTTTTAGAAAACACCATTTAAGTAATTTTCTACCAGAAACACATGAAAATCCAAAAAAAAAAAAAAACAAATTGAGGGTTTCATACATCCACTTGTAATGAAATTACCACTCATAATAAAAAAGTCTGATTTAATTTGTAAAATTTGCATTGTTATTTCATGATTGGGATGTTGCAGCATTTTATTTATTCATTTATTTTGAATGTGATGTATCAGTATTTTAGTTTAAAGACCATGTGCATTACCGTGACCTGTGACAGCTATTGATGAAGCATCCATCCATCAAGCATATTTTTACATTTCTTTCTAATTGGTCCACAGAATTTTTAAAACTGTTATCTTGATCAAGACGTTTTAAACATATATGACATTTTATATATCATTGTCATGAACTACATAAGAAAGTGTTACTGTACTTTTATATCAATAAAGCAGATTTTCTATGAAAGGATCAATCCTCATTTGTTTCAGAAATGATTAAATTGACAAAGGAATAACTTGGTACCATTGAGGTACTGCACTGAATAGAGCTCAAGCTATTCAAGGGATTGTTTTGATCTGCGTACTCTGCTTCTCTTGTTTGTGTATATGGGATTGTAAATCAAGTTCCTAATAAGTTCGTTAATTATATGGTTTAAGTGTTTAACTACGACTTAAGCTGATGGCTTCTCCCTCTTTAATTAGCAATTCGAGCTGACGATGGTTTTAAAAGAGATATTCGGCTCATGTCAAGGTTGGGCACTGACAACTTACATATTATGTATTCAATGAGTATTTTGAGAACTTGTTTTTATTTTCTTCCACATAAGTTTGGAGATAAAACTATAATGAAGGAGGTACATATCATTTGGCACCATTGTTTAGTATGGTTCATGCCAGAAGAGAGAAAGTAATATTTGCTGCATTATAAATATATAAGAAAATGCATTACGTACTCCAAACTTTTGATGCCCTCTGCATGGGCACACACAGGAGTTGCCTCCTAGAAAAATTAGAGGTGGAAGGTGGCTGAGTGCAAAGTGGCCAACTTTTCCAAACCCTAGGGGATCCCGGCTCTAAAAAAGTTAGAATTTGCTAGTAATGATGATTAATTACATGGCCCATGAATTAAGGAAAGGTGGAGAATATTTCAATTTCATGATAATATATATTAAGCAATCGAATTATCCCTTAAATAATGCGATAATCCCTGAGTGTTCTGGAGCTTGCAAATCAAGAAATCACTTTTTGTACGTTTCTTTAATTTTGCTTGTACAATTTTGATTTGTTTCATGATTGATTTCTTGACAATGTTCGAGCATTATTCGTGTTCATTTATTCCTGTGCAAAGATACGAGTAAAAAATTGGAAATATTGTTGAGAGTTGAGACTTTATGTTAGAATGTTGATATTCACAGAAAATGGAATAAAAAATATATATATTCAATTAGAGCACTAATAAGATTAGAACAAACTTTTGCTGATTTTCAATTTGTATTAATAAAAATGAACAAATTACAAATCAATTTCTGTGGGTTAGAATAATAGATCGAATTAATTGATGAAGGAAGATGCACAGCTGGAGATTAAAGGACTAAATTAAATGAACGGAGGAGCTTCCAAGCGCCGGATTTGCTATCAAATTATAAGCCTTTAACTGCTGTACCGGCTATCGAAAAAGTGAGGCTGGCGGTATGGGATTTTACCAGTTTTAAAACTGCCATAAGAAAGTTAACAATACTGATCTTGTCCCAGCTGTAAGAGAGTAGCTTGCCACAGCTGTGAAGTGGGTTAAATACTTAAATGGTTTAACTGGTTCGCAAACAGGCTGATTGTCATTTTCACACCGGATCAAGGTCCTGTACCAGTTAAATCCCGTACCTAATCTGGTATTTAAAATACTCCCACTTACTGGAAAAAATGCTAAATTATTCGGTATTGATCAGCTAGCTTGAAACTGCCATTCTTGTTTAGAGTTGAAAAACAAGCAAGTCATACATGTTTTGTCAAAATATGGGGGCGAGTATTTCTCTTGAAGCTACATAAACATCACCTAATTGATTCCTCTTCTACATTATAATGGTCTGAAAAGTCGTGTTTGAAATTTTGAAACTTTTGAAAGTCGGATTTAATTATGTGCTTTCTATGGTCTCCTGCATGCTGGCTTTTGCTTTGGCTGGATAGGCATATGGGTTAATATATGAGTACTGGAAAAGGAAGGTTCAGAACTTCAAATTGCTATTGATTAACGTCTCTTTTTGGTGGAGTTCAAAACTTTATCCATATCGTTACCTTTCATTGACTTTAATTTAATTTTTTTTTTTGCTCATTTTTGGTATTTTTCCAGTACTGACACTTCATTGATGTTCGTTCATTATATTCGTGATGATGGATAGAGATGTGAAAAGGATTATTCAGAAAAAAGGTCTACATTGAACAAACATGCTATGTCTGAACAGCGCGCAGACTAATTACAGGGAATATAAAGAAAATAAAAAAAGAATTTATAGTTAAACTATATTATTTGAAGATGGAAGTAAAAAGCTTCTAAATCGACCTCTTTGTTCAAAAACTTTTCAGACATCACATGCTCAAAACGGTGTCTGTTCAGACAAACAGAAATTCCCAATAATTACCTTTTTTTTATCGGTGCCTTAAAGATATAATGGGACATATTTTATCAATTATATATATGACCTAAACGAAAATAAATCCCATATTTGTGCATTAATTCCTGGTTTAGGATTTGTTTTTTAATTAATAATATATTAATAAAACCTTCAAAAAAATTAACAAAACCAAATTAAGTTTCAGGAATTTAAACGTATAATATATTAAAAATAGATATGACAAAAAATTTTCCATTCTCATTGTCTTTCATGAAAAATATTTTTGACCACTGCACACTAGGTATGGAGACACTTTGGATGACTAATACACCTTGTAAATGTCTCAAGTCAATAGAGACTTTCCTCTCATTAAATCGACGCTATGTGTTGATTGATAGGGGAAGATTTTTCACACTTATGAACATACTCTGTGACTCTGTCACCTTTCTATTAGTATTATACATATATCCAATGATCCAATCGCCATCATGTACACGAATACGGTCCCGACACTGCGAGACATGTATAACTATATACTAATGGCACGTACAATCATGCTTGGTTAATTAATTTTGTCATCTACCACTTCCATATATTAATTTGTTGGTATTTTCCATTTGTCAACAACTTATGAGGTACGTAAATAAGCAAAAAAAAGTTGTAATAGTGTTTTATCTGATTGGCTCAAACAATTGATTGATGCAATAATCTTTGAACCGAAAAAGGAACACGGAGTAAAATATATATGAGCATTTGTTCTTCAAATGGTACGAGGATTTGTAAAGCAAGAAAAGACACTTGTCTAAGCTCAATGGTGCATATATGATCATGCCTATATATCTAATTAATATCTAGAGATGAATATATATATGTCAAATATACGTAGATCCTGATGTGGAATTACACAGCATATCTATCTAATGCACTGATAGCTTATCTCTAGAGGGAATCTAGAGACTCCCTCTCTGTCTCTAATCTCTATACCACGTCTGCTACAAGCCGTTAGTTTGTGTTGGCTAGATTGCGTGATTCCGTACGGAGATTGGCCTAATTGCACCATACGCGTTTGTCTTTCCCATATTCCAGTTTTACGTCCTCATATCAAAGTAAACAACTTTAAAATATTTTGGAATATAAAAAATTAGAAAATTTAAATTGCACGACACTGAATGAAAATCTCCTTTTGTAACAATATATTGGTGCTCAGTGATTTAAATAGCGGCGCTATGAACCGCAATAGCGCCGTTATAGCGGTACGACTTGGTAGACCACTATGGTGCGAAATTAAAAGTGCCGCTATAGCGGTGTTCATTGGTATATAGTATTATTACTTAAAACTGTATTTATCTTAGGTATTTTATTTCTTATGGTGGCTATAATAGTAAAAATTAGCAAAATATAAATGCATTATAATGGTATTTTAGAGAAATATAGCAACGCAATTTATTACGTGCTAGTATAGAATTAGTATTGAACATATCTTTTGCATATAAACTCCGACTGACTTAATCTAATATTAAGTACAATGAGATTTGTCTATTGCAATAATGGATTGTAAAGTGTATGTATTAAATTTAACTATTATAACATGCATATAATTTAATATGATATTTAATTTTTAATTAAAAATATGTATATGATGTAATAAATAATTAAGTACTTTTGTGCATGCCCGTTATGAAACCTGTAGCGGTTGCTAAATGATCACTACCCGCTATCTGCTATGACATGAGGTTGTCCGCTACCAACTTGCTATTCGCTATTTAAACCTTTGTTGGTGCTACTATCATACGCACAACTTATTCAGTTAGACTTGATATTAATTAAAAAATGATGCATGAGAGACAAGTATCTTTCTTTTTGTATGTTTATTTGACAAATGCAAACAAAACCACGATCACACGATTCAGACCCATACATAAAGTAACGTACCCAACAAAAGAACAGAACCTCACCGAACGCGCCAAACATCATAATCATGTTCCAAGTATTCCCTCTTACCCCACAAGCCCCCTTCTCTTTTTCCCTTCTCAAACTCTATATATACCCCCTTCCACCACTCCCCATCCGTATCCGCTTGTCCTTCTCTTTCTCTCTATCAAACATACACACATATATACATTCTCTGATTCTCTCCCCTCTCTCTTTAAAGATGTCAGGAGTGTGGGTATTCAAAAATGGCGTTGTCCGTTTGGAGAACCCGGCATCTGGTGACAGCCGAAAAGCATTGGTATACATTCCAAACAATGAAGTGATAACTTCATACAGCTCTCTGGAGAGGAAGCTGCTAAGCCTCGGGTGGGAGCGGTACTATGAGGACCCTGACCTGCTGCAGTTCCACAAGCGGTCCTCCCTTGACCTTATCTCCTTACCGAAAGACTTCTCCCGTTTCCGTTCCATGCACATGTTTGATATTGTGATCAAGAACCGTGAGACTTTCAGGGTCATTGACAATTAACTGAAGCATGTAGCTTTTGTGCACACTTAGCTAGATGTCTGAGGTTTTGTTGTGCTTTCTCTAGTCTTGTACCTGAGAAGTACACTAGTGAAGTCAGGATCTTTGGTTGAGCTCACCTTAACTTTTCTGATGCATGTGGTTTGTGGTGAATTTATCTTTTTTATGAGTGCTGCTTGTTTCATTTTTTTTTTTTTTTTTGTGGGTTTCTAGTTTTGAGTGCATCTGTTATATATTCTGAGAAAGGATGTTCTTTGTAATTTGTCTCATGTATGTTTAGTGATTTTAATTATCTGTATGTTTTGCAGTTTGCATGTTTGTGTGTGTCCGTGTGCGTGTGCGTGTGTCTGTTGGGGGGGGGGGGGGCTCGGGGTACTTTAATTTGCATGCATGTGAGCATGCACGCATTGAAGCTGTTTCGCATGCTGTTTGCAGTTGTATATAAGACAGTATACAAGTATATATTCTATGAAAGCTGCTACTTTCGTATATGAATTGCAGCTGTTCAAATCAGGAATATTTTCTTGTTTGCCTTAATTGGAATAATTTGAGCCTTTGATATATCAAACTTCTTGCATTGCAGCCTGAAACATATATGTTCTATCCCTGTAGTGTCAGAAAATAAAAGGAAAATATAGGATACATAAATACATAATATTTGTAAATTTCTTAAAAGAGTAATTATAATGTCTAAATATTTTGTTTATCGTTTTATTCAAACATAATTTTCTCATTATAAACTAAAATTCATTATTCTTACTTAATGTGAATTTTTAATTAATAATATCACTACAAATACTGTCTCTTCTAAATATCCATTTTAAGTGGGCTAGTGGACTAATCGAAAGACTCCAACATCATATTTATGCAATCCACATTATATACAATTTCTTTAGTTAGGACTTAGGACGCATATTTACACGCAAAAACAACCCTAAAACTATGCCATAAATAATACTAATAATATTAACGACCTCTGTCAATTATAGCAGGCGATGCAACTTAATTAAGAGGAGCTGACCTGAAACAGAGAATAATTTAATATAACTTTCACAATGTGGAACATGGAATACAACTTTAGTATATTACATTATTTTGGCAACTTTACCTACTTTGCACGGATTGTACTACTTTTGTTATGCAAACATTTGCAGTATAGATTTTTTTTTTTAATTAAGAAAAAATATTCCCAGTGATTGCTGGCTTGACACTTGGGTAATTGTTATCAAGGCTTATGTGAAGGATTCCAGGAACTAGTGGGGGGATCTGATAATTTAAACAAACCAACAGGCAAATTCATCCTTCCTCATTTCTGCATCATGTTAACGTGTTATCTGGTGTCTAGTGCGCAACGAATATCTCAGCCATCAAATCTGCATTAAGACTCGTGCATATCCAGATCGAAAATACAATCGATATGGGGTCTAAATAATTAAAAACTCAATTTCGAAAAAATAACAATAATGTAAAACCATATGGAATTTCAATAAAAGAAAAAGTGGTAAATGGACAATCCATTTGGAACAAGATGGAAACAAGTTACAAGCCTAGAAAGAAGCTGTTATCTGGTGTCTTGATGTAGTTCTCTAATTCTCTTAAATTGGTTGTTTGTTCTTTTTTTTAATAGAAAATCTACCGTATCTCCACGCGTCGTGTCATCGTATTTGTTCAGTTTATTTATAAATGTGTTCACTTTATTCAATTATGAGTTAGATTATTTCATTTTTTCCATTGTTGTTTCGATTTTTATATGCATATTCAACTTATTTTTATTAAACTTTATTTGTTTGTATATGTGTTTATTTTGATTATTTAAATGTTCACTTTGTCTATTTTATATGTTCATTTTGTTTAAGAGATGGCAATCGATAGCAAAACTACATATTGTAGTTATCATCTCTGTCTTTAATATATTAGTTCTATTTTGTGTTATAAAGTACTTCCTCCGGTACTGAAATTAAAAAGAACAAAATATCCAGGGCTGAAATCGAAAGCCGTTTCAATCGTTATTTCGTTTCTTTTCGTTCAAAATGAAATGAAACGGCTAAGGAATATGGTTGTGTTTCAAAAACGAAACGGTTAACGAAACAATAAAACAGTTTCGTCCATGTGTAAATCACGAAGATTTCATTGATTTTGATCGTTTTGGACGAAATGGTTAACGAAATTACTAGTTGAATTTGTCAACGAAACGAAATGGTTAACGAAACATCCTAGTTTCGTTACCGTTTCAATCGTTTTGCAGCCTAAAAGTATCTCAGATTCTCACTAAAAAGGAAAGCGCTGTTAAATAAGCGAAAGGCCTATTACTTCATCAAAACGGCCTACAAAAAATCCAGTTCGAAAACAATGATACAAATTCAAAAGAAGCTCAAGCCTTATTCGTTGGAGATTTGTGTTTGGGCCGAGGGGTTGGGTGGTGGCATAAACATTTGAAACCGTACACTGAAACCTTCTGATTCTGACTGATTTAGTGTTTCCGTACTGTTTAAAAATAATAATAAAATAATAGTAAATATTAATAATAATATCTAAATAATCTAAATTATTTAAATAATAACGCAATTACGGGATCTCGGATTCCGACCGTAATTACGGAATCCTGGAAACCGTAACAAGCTAGTTATGGAATCCTGGATTCCGTAACTGGCTTCTTACGGAATTTGCAATTCCGTAACAAAACTTTTGAATTACGGCTGATTTTTTTTTCTTTTTTCGGTTTTTTCTTTTTGCTTTTATTTTACTTTTGTGTTTTTTAATATTTTTACATTTTAATAAATTGTATAATATATAGTGTTCTAAATGCGTGCCCTGTCGTGTCGAGCCGTGTCAAACACGTCGTGTCCGGATCATTTGTTGTGCCGTTAGTGTTCTCCAATCGTGCGTGTCGTGTCGTGTCAAACACGATCGTGTTGATTAAGTTTAAACTTTTTATTAATATTTTTTATAAAAAATAATAATTAGATTAGAGCACTATTATGATTTAAATGATGGTAAATAATATGATATAGTATTATAAATTAAAATTAAATTATTAATTTTGCTTAAATAATCAACATTAATAATTAAATTTGTGTTGAGGTGTCGTGTTAATTCGTGTTCGTGTCGTGTTCATGTCGTGTTGCGTGTTGAATCATATCGTATTGAATCGTGTCAAATTTTCTAATGTTCCAACACGACACGATGAGGGTAGTGATTTGATGGGGTTAGAGAGGTAGAATGGTGAGGATAAATACACCACTAATAGTTGCTATCCTTAAAGTACTAACCTCAACATACCGCGCCAAACAACATTCACTAATCTTAAGTTAACGCTAACCCCATCAAATCACTACTCTCACCATTCTACCTCTCTAACCCCATCAAATCACTACCCTCATCGTGTTGTGTTGGAACATTAGAAAGTTTGACACGATTCAACACGATATGATTCAACACGCAACACGACACGAACACGACACGAACACGAATTAACACGACACCTCAACACAAATTTAATTATTAATGTTGATTATTTAAGCAAAATTAATAATTTAATTTCAATTTATAATACTATATCATATTATTTACCATCATTTAAATCATAATAGTGTTCTAATCTAATTATTATTTTTTATAAAAAAATATTAATAAAAAGTTTAAACTTAATCAACACGCAACACGATCGTGTTTGACACGACACGACACGACACGCACGATTGGAGAACACTAACGGCACAATAAATGATCCGGACACGACGTGTTTGACATAGCTCGACACGACAGGGCACGCATTTAGAACACTATATATTATACAATTTATTAAAATGTAAAAATATTAAAAAACACAAAAGTAAAATAAAAGCAAAAAGAAAAAACCGAAAAAAGAAAAAAAAAATCAGCCGTAATTCAAAAGTTTTGTTACGGAATTAACAAGCCAGTTACGGAATCCAGGATTCCATAACTAGCTTGTTACGGTTTCTATAATTCCGTAATTACGATCAGAATCGGAGATCCCGTAATTGCGTTATTATTTAAATAATTTAGATATTATTATTAATATTTACTATTATTTTTAAACAGTACGGTTTAGTGTTGGCAATGGCAGTTTTTTTTTTTTTTTATTTTAAACAACGGCAATAGCGGTTCTTGGAAGACAGTATGAAGAATGGGTTTCTCTTTCCTATATTTCCAACACAAACTATAAGACAAAATGAATATTTTTGTATTATCGGATTGTTCCCAGCCTCTTGTTCCAACAAATCATTCGAATAAGTAGACTCCGAATTAGCAATTCGGACAGTTCGTGAGGTGTTTGGGTTCAGGCTTATGCAATGGGACTGTATGGGAATAAGCTAATTCGGAGTTAAATGTACTTAAATCAGATTTAATTCTTCCCAGTTCAAACTGAATGTGCATGGTTAATCAAGTGCTTAAATCAATTATTTTTAAAATATATGATATATGTAATTTCGCTTCCCATCGAGACATCTCAAATCGTTCAAACATAATCCTGCCCATCGGCCGAACCTTAATGTATTTAAATTTCTAGTTGTAACTTATAATACACGCCCAAATTATTCTGACATGATAGTAACAAAAAAAAGAAAAAGGTTAACATTAAAAGAAAATATGCGACATAAGGATAAAACAAAACGTTGATCACATCACACCAATAGATAAAAGATTAATTACCCAGAAGAGAACCAAATCCTCAAAAAATAAGAAAAAACAAAAGTCAAGAACCTCACCTAACGCGCCAAATTAATCAAAATTATGACACCAATATCTTACTTTTTTTTTTTTACTAATTCAGTATAAAAATAAAAAATATCGGTCACACCCATACGGACAGAAAGTTAGAAACACCCATGAAAAAGAACAGAACCTCACTTAACGCTCCAAAGATAACATATTATATTCCCCTAAATTAATTATCCCAAAAGCTAGTCCCCTTACCGTTTCACCAACCACATTTTATTTCTCCCTTCTCAAATTAACTCCATCCAATACCACTCCCCTTCCGTATTCCCTTGTTCTTCTCTTTCTCTCTATCGAACTTGCACCAACACACATATTCCCTGTATCTCTCTCTCTCTCTAAATGTCGGTATTCAAAAACGGTGTTCTCCGTCCGGAGAACCCGGCATCCAGTAAAATTCAAAAGGCGCTGTTATACATTCCAAGCAATGAGGTGATAACTTCATATGATTTGCTGGAGACGAAGCTGGGGAACCTCGGGTGGGAGCGGTACTACGAGGACCCAGCCTTCCTGCAGTTCCACAGGCGGGACTCCCTCAACCTAATCAGCCTACCGAAAGACTTCTCATCCTTCAAGTCTGTGCATATACTCGATGTCGTGAACAAGAACCGTGAGGCGTTCAAGATCATTGACGTTATTAACTAAGATAATTAACTTTGGTGCGCACTTAGCCAGGTGTCTGAGAGTTCGTTTTAGTGCTTGTACCTGAAAGCACGGGACTCAGGATTTCAGGAAATTTGGTTGAGCTTACCTAAACATTCCTGATGATGTGTGTGGTTTGTGGTGAAATTTTTATATATATTTTTTAAGAGTGGGGCTTGTTTCTCGTTTTCTATTTTCTTTTTAGTTTTCCCTTTTCTGTGGGTGTTCGGTTTCGAGTGCATCAGTTATTTCGAGCCGTTATTTGTAATTGGTCTCATGCTTGTTTTCTGATATTAATTAGCTGTGTGTTTAGCGGTTTGCATATATATGTGTTTGCGTTTCTGTGTTAGAATTAAATATTTGCTTATTTACCCTTCTGCTCAATAATTTTTTTTTAAGTGTCAGCAAATGCTGACAATTTTTTCATTAATAAAAAATAAAAGTTTAACAAAAGTATAACAATAAAAACTCTAACGAATATCAGTATAAAAAATTAGTATAGCACAACAAATGAAACAATTTTTTCATTAATAAAAAAAAACAAAAGTTTACAAAAGTATAACAATAAAAGCTCAAACGAATACCAGTATCAAAAACTGATATAGCACAACATATGAAACGATATAAACTACTAACAAACGTCTATATCTAATGCAACAGTATTACGCCACTACTAACTCATCCAAATTCAAGTTATAACCTACCGAGTATATATGAGCTACTCAAGCGATGCAAAACAATGACTTTTAGTATTTGCATTGTTGAAAACATATGTTTTCTCACTCAAGAAAATAAAAGTAAGAAACAATATAGGGGAATAGTTGTATAATAGACAGAATACGTTGACAGTACACGAATTACAAATATCCATTATTGTGATGAAAAGACTTAGAATGAATCCAGAAACACTTGAAATACTCAAATGATATTCAGAATTGTATTATTTGTACTTTATATGCATAATTACTATCTATAATCCAATAATTTTAAATAAAAAACATATGAATCATATTGTAAATAGTATAAAGAGTTTTAATGTAGATTATTGTGATCAAATGACCTAGAATTAATCCAGAAATGTTTGAAATGCTCAAATCATACTCAGCATTTTCACTTTATATGCGTAATTACCATGTATAATCCAATATTTTTGAATAAATAACATATGAATCACATTCTAGATAGTATAAAGAGTTTAAATGTAGATTATTGTGATGAAACAACTTAGAATGAATCCAGAAACGATTGAAATGATCAAATGATACTAAGAATTGCATTATTTGCAGTTTATATGCGTAATTCCAATGTATAATCCAATCTTTTTTAATAAATAACATATGAATTATATTCTAGACAGTAAAAATAGTTTAAATGTAGATTATTGTGAAGAAATGAATTAGAATGAATCCATAAAAGATTGAAATGCTCAAATGATACTCAGAATTGTATTATTTGCACTTTATATGCGTAATTACCATGTATAATCTAAATTTTTTGAATAAATAACATATGAATCATATTATAGACAGTATAAATAGTTTAAATATAGATTATTGTGATGAAATGACTTAGAATGAATCCAGAAACGATTGAAATGCGCAAATGATACTCAGAATTGCAGTATTTGCACTTTATATCCGTAATTACCATGTATAAACCAATCTTTTTTATTAAATAACAGATGAATTATATTATAGACAATATAAATAATTTAAATGTAGATTATTGTGAAGAAATAACTTAGAATGAATCCAGAAACGATTGAAATGCTCAAATGATATTCAGAATTGCATTATTGGCACTTTATATGCGTAATTACCTTGTATAATCTAATCTTTTTGAATAAATAACATATCAATCAAATTCTAGACAGTATAAAGAATTTAAATATAGAATATTGTGATGAAATGACTTAGAATAAATCCGGAAACAATTAAAATGCTCAAAAGATAATCATAATTGCATTATTTACACTTTATATGCGTAATTACCATCTAAAATCTAGTCTTTTTGAATAAATAACATATGAATCATATGAAATGACAATATAAAGAGTTTAAATGTAGATTATTGTGATTAGACTTAGAATGAATCCAAAAACAAATGAAATTCTCAAATGATACTCAAAATTGCATTATTTGCATTTTATATGCATAATTACCATGTATAATCTAATCTATTTGTATAAATAACATATTAAAAATATTCTAGACAGAAGAAAGAGTTTAAATGAAGATTTTTATATAGAAATGACATAGAATGATTCCATAAAAGATTGAAATGCTCAAATGATACACAGAATTGCATTATTTGCACTTTATATGCGTAATTCCATGTATAATCCAATCTTTTTGCATAAATAACATATGAAACATATTTTAGACAGTATAAAGAGTTAAAATGAAGATTATTCTGAAGAAATGATTTAGAATAAATCGAGAAACGAATGAAATGCTCAGATGATACTCAGAATTGCATTATTTGCACTTTATATGCGTAATTACCATGTGTAATCCAATAATTTTGAATAAAAAACATATGAATCATATCCTAAACAGTATAAAGAGTTTAAATGTAGATTATTGTGATGAAATGACTTAGAATTAATCAAGAAACGATTGAAATGCGCTAATGATACTCAGAATTGTATTATTTGCACTTTATATCCATAATTACCATGTATAATCCAATCTTTTTGAATAAATAACATGTGAATTATATTCTAGACATTATAAATAGTTTAAATGTAGATTATTATCAAGAAATAACTTAGAATGAATCCAGAAACGATTGAAATGCTCAAATGATACTCAGAATTGCATTATTAGAACTTTTTATGCGTAATTACCGTGTATAATCCAATATTCTTAAATAAATGACATATAAGTCATATTCTAGACAATATAAAAAATTTGAATGTAGATTATTATGATGAAATGACTTTGAATGAATTTAGAAACGATTAAAATGCTCAAATGATACTCAGAATTGCATTATTTGCACTTTATATGCATAAATATAATGTATATTTCAATCTTATTGAATAAATAAAATTTGAATCATATTCTATACAGTATTAAGATTATAAATGTAGATTATTTTGGTGAAATGACTTAGAATGAATCCAGAAATGATTGAAATGCTCAAATGATACTCATAATTACATTATTTGCAATTTATATGCCCAATTACATTGTACAATCCAATCTTTTGGAATAAATAACATATAAATCATATTCTAGACATTATAAAGAGTTTAAATGTAGATTATTGTGAAGGAATGACTTAGAATGAATTCAAAAAATATTGAAATGCTCAAATAATACTCAGAATTGCATTATTTGCGCTTTATATGCGTAATTTCCATTTATAATCCAATATTTTTATATAAATAACATATGAATCATAATACTCTAGACAGTATAAAGAGTTTAAATGTAGATTACTGTGATGAAATGATTTAGAATGAATCCAGAAACGATGGAAATGCTGAAATGATGCTCAGAATTGCATTATTTACACTTTATATGCGTAATTACCATGTATAATCCAATCTTTTTGAATAAATAACATATGAAATATATTATAGACTCTACAAAGAGTTTAAAAAAAGATTATTGTGAAGAAATGACTTAGAATGAATCCAGAAAGATTGAAATGCTCAAATGATACTCGAAATTGCATTATATTCACTTTATATGCGTAATTACCTTGTATAAAGCAATCTTTTTGAATAAATAACATATGAATAATATTCTAGACAGTATAAAGAATTTAAATGTAGATTATTGTGATGAAATGACTCAGAATGAATCCGGAAATGAATGAAATGCTCAAATGATACTCAGAATTGCATTATTTGCACTTTATATGCGTAATTATAATGTATAATCTAATATTTTTGAATAAAAAACATTTGAATTATATTCTAGACATTGTAAAGAGTTTAAATGTAGATTATTGTGACGAAATAACTTAGAATGAATCCAGAAACGATTGAAATGCTCAAATTATATTCAGAATTGCATTATTTACACTTTATATCTGTAATTACCATGTATAATCTAATTTTTTTTAATAAATAACATATGAATCATATTCTAGACAGTATAAAGAGTTTAAAAGTATATTATTGTGATGAAATGAGTGAGAATGCATCAAGAAACGACTGAAAGGCTAAAATAATACTCAGAATTTTATTATTTACAATTTATATACGTAATTAACATGTGTAATCGAATATTTTGGAATAAATAACATTTGAATCATATTCAAGACATTATAAAGAATTTAAATGTAGATTATTGTGGTGAAATGACTCAGAATGGTTCCAAAAACAATTGAAATTCTCAAATGATACTCAGAGTTGCATTATTTGCCTTTTATATGCCTAATTACCATGTATTATCCAATCTTTTTGAAAAAACAACAAATTAATCATATTCTAGAAAATATATAGATTTTAAATGTAGATTATTGTGATGAAATGACTTAGAATGAATCCAGAAACGATTGAAATGCTCAAATGATACTCAGAATTGCATTATTTACACTTTATATGCGTAATTACAATGTATATTCTAATCTTTTTTTAATAAATCACTTATGAATCTTATCTAGACAGTATAAACAGTTTAAATTTAGATTATTGTGTTGAAATGACTTAGAATGAATCCAGAAAAGATTGAAATGCTCAAATTATACTCAGAATTGCATTATTTGCACTTTATTATATGCATAATTACAATTTATAATCGAATTTTTTTGAATTAATAACATATGAATTATATTCTGGACAGTGTAAAGAGTTTAAATGTAAGTTATTTTGATGAAATAACTTAGAATGAATCCAGAAACGACAGAAATGCACAAATGATACTCAGAATTTCATTAATTGCAGTTTATATGGTAATTACAGTGTATAATCCAATATTTTTTAATAAACAAAATATTAATCACATTTTAGGCAGTATAAAGTGTTTTAATGCATATTATTGTGAAGAAATCACTTAGAATGATTCCGGAAACGATTGAAATGCACAAATGATACTCAGAATTGCATGATTTGCACTGTATATGCATAACTTCCGTGTATAATCCAATGAATAAACAACATATGAATCATATTCTAGACATTAAGAAAAGTTTAAATGTAAATTATTGTGATAAAATAACTAATATTAAATCCAGAAACGATTGAAATGCTCAAATGATACTCAAAATTGCATTATTTGCACTTTATTTGCGTAATTACCATGTATAATCCAATCTTTCTGAAGAAACAATATATGATTCATATTCTAGACAGTATAAATTGTTTAAATGTAGAATATTGTGAAGAAATGACTTAGAATGAAACCAGAAACAATTGAAATGCTCAAATAAAATAGTCAGAAATTGCATTATTTGCACTGTATATGCATAATTTCCCTATATAATCCAATCTTTTTGAATAAACAACATATGATTCATACTCTAGACAGTCAAAAGAGTTTAAATGCAGATTATTGCAATAAAATGACTTAGAACGTATCCAGAAACGATTGAAATTATCAAATAATACTCAGAATAACATTATTTGCACTTTATATGCGTAATTACCGTATATAATCCAATCTTTTTGAGTAAACAACATATAAATTATATTCTAGACAGTATAGAAAGTATAAATATATCTTATTGTGATGAAATGACTTAGAATGAATCCATAAACAATAGAAATGCCCAAATGATGCTCAGAATTGCATTATTTGCTCTTTATATGCGTAATTACGATGTATAATCCCATCTTTTTTATTAAATATTATTAAATAACATATGAATTACATTCCAGACAGTATAAATAGTTTAAATGATGATTATTGTAAAGAAAAGACTTAGAATGAATCCAGAAACGATTGAAATTCTCAAATTATACTCAGAATTACATTATTTGCACTTTATATGCGTAATTACCTTGTATAATACAATATTTTTGAATAATCAACATATGATTCATATTCTAGACAGTATAAATAGTTTAAATATAGATTATTGTGAAGAAATGACTTAGAATGAAACCAGAAACGATTGCAATCCAGAAATGATACTCAGAATTGCATTATTTGCACTGTATATGCGTAATTTCCGTGTATAATCCAATCTTTTGAATAAACAACATATGAATCATATTCTAGACCGTAAAAAGAGTTTAAATGCAGATTATTGGAATAAAATGACTTAGAATGTATCCAGAAACGATTGAAATGATAAAATGATACTCAGAATTGCATTATTTGCACTCTATATGCGTAATTAACGTGTATAATCCAATCTTTTTGAATAAACATCATATAAATCATATTCTGACTGTATAAAAAATTTAAATATATCTTATTGTGATCAAATGAATCAGAATGAATCCAGAAACAACAGTAATACCCAAATGATACTCATAATTGCAATATTTGCATTTTATATGAGTAATTACCATGTATAATCCAATCTTTTTTAATAAATAACATATGAATTATATTCCAGATATTATAAATACATTAAATGTTGATTATTGTGAAGAAAAGACTTAGACTGAATCCAGAAACAATTGAAATTCTCAAATTAATACTCAGAATTGCATTATTTGCAATTTATACGCGTAATTATCTTGTATAATCCAATATTTTTGAATAAACAACATATGATTCATATTCTAGATAGTATAAATAGTTTAAATGCAGATTACTGTGAAGAAATGACTTAGAATGAAACCAGAAACGATTGAAATGCTCAAATGATACCCAGAATTGCATTATTTGCACTGTATATGCGTAATTTCGGTGTATAATCCATTCTGTTTTAATAAACAACATATGAGTCATATTCTTGACAGTAAAAAATGTTTAAATGCAGATTTTTGCAATAAAATGACTTAGAATGTGTCCAGAAACGATTGAAATGATCAAATGATACTACAAATTACATTATTTGCAGTTTATATGCGTAATTATCGTGTATAATCCAATCTTTTTGAATAAACAACATATTAATCATATTCTAGACAGTATAAATAGTGTAAATGTATCTTAATGTGCTGAAATGACTCAGAATGAATCGAGAAACAATAGAAATGCCCAAATGATACTTAGAGTTGCACTATTTACACTTTATATGCGTAATTACCATTTATAATTCAATGTTTTTTTATTAAATAACATCTGAATTATAATTCAGACTGTATAAATAGTTTAAATGATAATTATTGTGAAGAAAATACTTACAATGAATACAGAAACGATTGAAATTCTAAAATTATACTCAGAATTTCATTATTTGTGCTTTATATGCGTAATTACCTTGTATAATTCAATCCTTTTCAATAACCAAAATATGATTCATATTCTAGACAGTATAAATAGTTTAAATGTAAATTATTGTGTAGAAATGATTTAGAATGAAACCAGAAATGATTACAATGCTCAAATGATACTCAGAATTGCATTATTTGCACTGTAAATGCGTAATTTCCGTTTATAATCCAATCTTTTTGAATAAACAACATGTGAATCATATTCTAGACAATAAAATGAGTTTAAATGATGATTATTGGAATAAAATGACTTAGAATGTATCCAGAAACGATTGAAATGATCAAATGATACACAGAATTGCATTATTTGCAATTTATATGCCTAATTACCGTGTATAATCCATTCTTTTTGAATAAACAACATGTAAATCATATTATATACAGTATAACAAGTTTAAATATATCTTATTGTGATCATATGACTCAGAATGAATCCAGAAACATCAGAAATGCCCAAATGATACTCAGAATTGCATTATTTGCACTTTATTAGCGTAATTGCCATGCATAATTCAATCTTTATTATTAAATAACATATAAATTATATTTCAGACAGTATAAATAGTTTAAATGTTGATTATAGTTAAGAAAAGACTTAGAATGAATCCAGAAACGATTGAAATTCAAACATTATACTCAGAATTGAATTATTTGCACTTTATATGCGTAATTACCTTATATAATCCAATCTTTTTGAATAAACAACATATGATTCATATTCTAGATAGTATAAATAGTTTAATTGTAGATTATTGTGAAGAAATGACTTAGAATTAAAACCAGAAACGATTGAAATGCTCAAATGATACTCAGAATTGCATTATTTGCACTGTATATGCGTAATTTCCGTGTATAATCAAATCTTTTTGAATAAACAACATATGAGTCATATTCTAGACGGTAAAAAGAGTTTAAATGCAGATTATTGAAATAAAATGACTTAGAATGTGTCCATAAAAGATTGAAATGATCAAATGATACTCAGAATTGCATTATTTGCACTTTATATGCGTAATTACCGTGTATAATCCAATCTTTTTGAATAAACAAAATATAAAGCATATTCTACACAGTATAAAATTTTAAATTTATCTTATTGTGATCAAATGACTCAGAATGAATCCAGAAACGAGAGAAATGCCCAAATGATACTCAGAATTGCATTGTTTGCAATTTATATGCGTAATTACCATGTATAATCCAATCTTTTTTAATAAATAACATATGAATTATATTGCAGACAATATAAATAGTTTAAATTTTTTATTATTGTGGAGAAAAGACTTAGAATGAATCCAGAAACGATTGAAATTCTCAAATTATACTCAGAATTGCATTATTTGCACTTTATATGCGTAATTACCTTGAATAATCCAATCTTTTTGAATAACCAACATATGATTCATATTCTAGATAGTATGAATAGTTTAAATATAGATTTTTGTGAAGAAATGACTTAGAAAGAAACCCGAAATGATTGAAATGCGCAAATTATACTCAGAATTGCATTGTTTGAACTATATATGCGTATTTTCAGTGTATAATCCAATCTTTTGGAATAAACAGCTTATTAGTCATATTCTAGACAGTAAAAAGAGTTTAAATGCAGATTATTGCAATAAAATGACTTAGAACATGTCCAGAAACGATTCAAAAAATCAAATGATACTCAGAATTGCATTATTTGCACTTTATATGCGTAATTACCGTGTATAATCCAATCTTTTTGAAAAAACAACATTTAAATCATATTCTAGACAGTATAAAAAGTTTAGATGTATCTAATTGTCATAAAAAGACTTAGAATGATTCCAGAAACGATTGAAATTCTCAAATTATACTCAGAATTGCATTATTTGCACTTTATATGCGTAATTACCTTGTATAATCCAATATTTTTTAATAAACAACATATGATTCATATTCTAGACAGTATAAATAGTTTAAATGTAGATTATTGTGTTGAAATGACTTAGAATGAATCCAGAAAAGATTGAAATGCTCAAATTATACTCAGAATTGCATTATTTGCACTTTATTATATGCGTAATTACAATTTATAATCAAATTTTTTTGAATAAATAACATATTAATTATATTCTGGACAGTGTAAAGAGTTTAAATGTAAATTATTTTGATGAAATAACTTAGAATGAATCCAGAAACGACAGAAATGCTCAAATGATACTCAGAATTTCATTATTTGTACAGTATATGCGTAATTATCGTGTATAATCTAATCTTTTTTAATAAACAACATATGAATCAAATTCTAGACTGTAAAAAGAGTTTAAATGCCGATTATTGCAATAAAATGACTTAGAATGTATCCAGAAATGATTGAAATGATCAAATGATACTCATAAATGAATTATTTGCACTTTATATTCGTAATTACCGTGTATAATCCAATCTTTTTGAATAAACAACATATGATTCATATTCTAGACAGTATAAATAGTTTAAATGTAGATTATTGTGAAGAAATTACTTAGAATGAAATCAGAAATGATTGAAATGCTTAAATTATACTCAGAAATTGCATTATTTGCACTGTATATGCGTAATTTCCATGTATAATCCAATCTTTTTGAATAAACAACATATGATTCATATTCTCGACAATCAAAAGAGTTTAAATGCGAATTATTACAATTAAATGAGTTAGAATGTGTCCAGAAATGAATGAAATGATCAAATGATACTCAGAATTGCATTATTTGCACTTTATATGCGTAATTACCGTGTATAATCCAATCTTTTTGAATAAACAACATATAAATAAAATTCTAAACAGTATAAAAAGTTTAAATGTATCCTATTGTGATCAAATGACTCAGAATGAATCCAGAAACGATAGAAATGCCCAAATGATACTCAGAATTGCATTATTTGCAATTTATATGCGTAATTACCATATATAATCCAATCTTTTTTTTTAAATAACATAAGAATTATATTTCAGACAGTATCAATAGTTTAAATGTTGATTATTGTGAAGAAAAGACTTAGAATGTGTCCAGAAACGATTGAAATTCTCAAATTATACTCTAATTCATTATTTGCACTTTATATGCGTAATTACCTTGTATAATCCAATCTTTTTGAATAAACAATATATGATTCATATTCTAGAATGTATAAAATAGTTTAAATGTAGATTATTTTGAAGAAATGACGTAGAATGAAACCAGAAACGATTGAAATGCTTAAATGATATTCAGAATGTAATTATTTGCACTTTATATGAATAATTACCATGTATAATCCAATCTTTTTGAATAAACAACATATAAATCATATTTTAGACAGTATAAAATGTGTAAATGTATCTTATTGTGATCAAACGACTCACAATGAATCCTGAAACGACAAAAATGCCCAAATGATACTCAGAATTGCATTATTTGCACTTTATATGCGTAATTACCGTGTATAATCCAAATCTTTTTGTATAAACAACATATGAATCATATTCTAGACAGTATGAAGAGTTGAAATGTAGATTATTATAGCGAAATGACTTATAATGAATTCAGAAATGATTGAAATGCTTAAATGATACTAATAATTGTATTATTTGCGCTTTATATGCGTAATTTCCATGTATAATCCAATCTTTTTTAATAAACAACATATGATTCATATTCTAGACAGTCAAAAGAGTTTAAATGCAGATTATTGCAATAAAATGACTTAGAATGTATCCAGAAACGATTGAAATGATCAAATGATACTCAAAATTGCATTATGCGCAATTTATATGCGTAATTACCGTGTATAATCCAATCTTTTTGATTAAACAACATATAAATCATATTCTAGACTGTATGAAAAGTTTAAATGTATCTTATTGTGATCAAATGACTCAGAATGAATCAAGAAACGATAGAAATGCCCAAATGATACTCAGAATTGCATTATTTGCACTTTATATGCGTAATTACCATGTATAATCCAATCTTATTTATTAAATAACAGATGAATCATATTCTAGATAGTATAAAGAGTTTAAATGTAGATTATTGTGATGAAATAAATTAGAACGAATCCATAAATAATTGAAATGCTCAAATGATACTCAAAATTACATTATTTGCACTGTATATGCGTAATTTCGGTGTATAATCCATTCTGTTTGAATAAACAACATATGAGTCATATTCTTGACAGTAAAAAGAGTTTAAATGCAGATTTTTGCAATAAAATGACTTAGAATGTGTCCAAAAACGATTGAAATGATCAACATATGCGTAAATGATACTCAAATGATACTCAAAATTACATTATTTGCAGTTTATATGCGTAATTATCGTGTATAATCCAATCTTTTTGATTAAACAACATATTAATCATATTCTAGACAGTATGAATAGTGTAAATGTATCTTAATGTGCTGAAATGACTCAGAATGAATCGAGAAACAATAGAAATGCCCAAATGATACTCAGAGTTGCACTATTTACACTTTATATACGTAATTACCATTTATAATCCAATCTTTTTTATTAAATAACATATGAATTATAATTCAGACAGTATAAATAGTTTAAATGATAATTATTTGCATTATTTGCACTTTATATGCAAAATTACCCTACATAGTCCAATCTTTTTGAATAAACGACATATGAATCATATTCTAGACATTATAAAGAGTCTAAATGTAGATTATAGTGATGAAATGACTTAGAATGAATCAAGAAACGATTGAAATTCTCATATGATACTAAGAATTGTATTATTTGCAATATATATGCGTAATTACCATGTATAATCCAATCTTTTTGAATAAACAACATATGATTGATATTCTAGATAGTATAAATTATTTAAATATAGATTATTATGAAGAAATGACTTAGAATGAATCCAGAACGATTGAAATGCTCGAATGATACTCAGAATTGCATTATTTGCACTTTATATGCGTAATTATCATGTATAATCCATTCTTTTTGGATAAATAACATATGATTCATATTATAGACAGTATAAATAGTTTAAATGTAGATGATTGTGAAGAAATGACTTAGAATTAATCCATAAACAATTGAAATGTTTAAATGATACTCAGAATTGCATTATTTGCACTTTATATACGTAATTACAATGTATAATCCAATCTTTTTGAATAAATAATATATGAATGATATTCTAGACAGTATAAAGAGTTTAAATGTAGATTATCGTGATAAAATGACTTAGAATGAATCCATAAACGATTGAAATGCTCAAATGATACTCAGAATTGCATTATTTGCACTTTATATGCGTAATTACCGTAAATAATCCAATCTTTTAGAATAAACAACATATAAATCATATTATAGACGGTAATGGAAAGTTTAAATGTAGATTACTATGTTGAAATGACTTAGAATGACACCAGAAACAATTGATATGCTCAAATGATACTCAGAATTGCATTATTTGCACTTTATATGCGTAATTACCATGTATTATCCAATGTTTTTGAATAAATAACATATAAATCATATTCTAGACATTATAAAAAGTTTAAATGCAGATTATTGTGATGAAATGACTTAGAATGAATCTAGAAACGATTGAAATGCTCAAATGATACTCAGAATTGCATTATATGCACTTTATATGCGTAATTACTTGGTATAATACAATGTTTTTGAATAAGTAATATCTGAATTATATTCTTGACCTAATAGAGAGTTTAAATATTGATTATTGTGTTGAAATGACTTAGAATAACGATTGAAATGATCGAATGATACTCAGAATAAGCATTATTTATATTTTATATGCGTATTTATTGTGTATAATCCAATCTTTTTGAATAAATAAGATATAATCATATTCTAGACTGTATAGAGAGGTTAAATAAGATTCTTGTGATGAAATAGCTTAGAATGAAAGCAAAAACGGTTGAAATGCTCAAATGATACTCATAATATGCATTATTTGCCCTTTGTATGCCTAATTACTTGGTATAATCTAATCTTTTTGAATATGTAATTTCTGAATCATATTCTAGACCGTATAGATAGTTCAAATGTTGATTATTGTAATAAAATGACTAAGAATGAATTCAGAAATAGTTGAAATGCTCAAATGATACTTAGAATATACATTATTTGCAATTTATATGTATAATTACTATTCATAATCTAATCTTTTTTAATAAATAAGATATGAATTATATTCTAGACCGTATAAAGAGGTTAAATGAAGATTATTGTGATGAAATGACTTAGAATTAAAGCAGAAACGGTTGAAATGTTCAAATGATACTCATAATCTCCATTATTTGCACTTTATATGCATAATTACTTGGTATATCCAATCTTTTTTAATATATAATATCTTAATCATATTTTAGACCATATAGAGAGTTTAAATATAAATTATTGTGTTGAAATGACTAAGAATGAATTCAGAAACAGTTGAAATGAAATGATACTCATAATATGTATTATATTCACTTTATTGGCGTAATAACGATGTATAATTTAATCTTTTTGAATAAGTAAGATCTGAATCATTTTCTAAATTTCTCGTTTTCTATTTACTTTTTAGTTCCCTTTTCTATGGATGTTCGGTTTCGAGTGCATCACTTATTTCGAGCCGTTATTTGTAATTGGCCTCATGCATGTTTTCTGATATTAATTAGCTGCGTGTTTTGCAGTTTGCGTATGTGTTTGTGTTTGTGTTAGAAATATTTGCTTATTTACCCTTTTGCTCAATAATTTTTTTTAAGTGTCAGTAAATGCTGACAATTTTTTCATTAATAAAACAATAAAACTTTACAAAAGTATAACAATAAAAGCTCAACGAATACCAGTATCATAAACTGGTATAGCACAACATATGAAATTTTTTTTCATTAATAAAAAAACAAAAGTTTACAAAAGTATAACAATAAAAGCTCAAACAAATACCAGTATAAAAAACTGAAACAACACAACATATGAAACGATATAAACTCCTAACAAATGTCTATACCTAATGTATCAATATTACGTCGGGACCAACTCATCCAAATCTAATTTATAACCTACTGAGTACCTATGAGCTGCTCTCAAAGCAATGAAGAACCAGACAACCTGACTTTTAGGACTTGCACTGTTGAAAACATATTTTTCTCACTCAAGAAAATAAAAGCAAGAAAAAAATATAGGGGAATAGTTGTACAAGTACAATAGATAGAATATACGTTGATGATACATGAGTTCACGTGTACAATGCAGACGATACTTTCTATTATTAGAGAAAGAAAGAAAAACAATCTTACGGTATTTTTTTTTTAAAAAAAAGTGAAAGCACCACTCGGTTTCATTATGAAAATGAAACAGTACAGAAAGAAAGAACAAAGTAAAAAAGTAAAAACCAGCAGCATGCACTCCTATTATTAGTCATTATCATTACTACTTAAAAAGCATCCAACAAAAAGACATAAATATGTCAGATAAAAGGTGTTAACTATCCTTAACATCAAATATAGATAATTAATTTTGTTAATCTGATACGATATATGGTTTGACAAATAACAAATTTGAGATAAAAATCTGTTGTTGTGTTTTATTTCTTCTCCTCCAAACAATATACAGTAGAGAGATGCAATAAAAAGGAAACAAATCAAAGCACAATTTTGGAAAACTATCCTAAATAATATTCTGAAAATCTAATCAAATCTAATCCTAAACATCATGTACTTGACATATTTGCATAGATGACATATACACATAAATATATATCGGCACACTCCCCCTCAAGTTGGAGCATGAAGATCTCGAATGCCCAACTTGCTGAGTAGATAATGAAATTGTCGCTTGCCAAGAGCTTTTGTGAAGATGTCTGCCAATTGTTCTGTAGTTCGTACATGTGAAGTAATGATGTGTCCAGCACGAATAATATCTCTCACATAATGACAATCCACCTCAATGTGTTTGGTATGCTCATGAAAAACTGGATTAGATGCAATGTGAATAGCAGCTTGACTATCACAAAATAATTTCATGAGTTGTGTATGTGAGACACCAAGAAATCAAAGAAGAGACTTGAGCCATGTCAACTCACAAGCAATGGTTGCCATTGAGCGATATTCTGCTTCAGCTGAGGATCGAGAGACAGTGTGTTGCTTTTTGGTTTTCCAAGAGATAGGTGATCGCCCCAACATCACAAAGTACCCGGTTAACAAGCGTCTAGTCAATGGACAACTCGCCCAATTCGAGTCACAATAGGTATACAATCGAAGGTCACTATCAGCACGAAGCACAACTCCTTGCCCTGGATTGCCTTTCAAATACCGCAAGACTCTAATAGCGGCATCATAATGTGCTTGGAGGGGACCTTGCATAAACTGAGCCAATACATGCACTGAATAACATAACTCAGGCCTTGTGATTGTTAAGTAGATTAGGCGTCCCACAATTCTCCTATACCGTTCAGGTACATCCAAAGGTGGACCCGTTGCTGTCAACAATTGATGGTTTTATCCAATAGGAAAAGCTGCAGGTTTAGCACCAAGCAACCCACTTTCAGCCAAAATATCAAGTGTATATTTGCGCTGACATAAGAACAGACCCTCTGATCCACGTGTTATCTCTATGCCAAGAAAATATTTAAGAGCTCCAAGGTCTTTCATGTGAAAGGTACTGCTCAAGTACTGTTTAAACCTTTTGAGAGCTTCTGAATTATTCCCAGCAATAAACAAATCATCAACATACACAAGAATGGCAATAAATACATCACCTTTGGTGTAGGAAAACAACGAATAATCAGCTTTTGACTGAACAAATCCATAGGATTGCAATGCTGCACTCAGCTTAGAAAACCACATTCGCGGAGCTTGACGCAATCCATAAAGAGATTTTCTTAATCGGCACACCTTGCCAGGTTGAGAAGAATTGAATCCTGGCGGTAGACGCATATAGACCTCTTCATTCAAATCCCCATGCAAGAATGCATTATGTACATCCATTTGATGCAACTCCCATCCTTTTGCAACAGCTACAACCAAGAAGGTTCTCACACTAACCATCTTCGCAACTGGAGCAAAAGTTTCAGTATAATCAATTCCCTCTACTTGGCGATTACCAAGAACCACCAGTCGTGCCTTGTACCGTTCAATGCTCCCATCTGAGTGATACTTGATACGGTACACCCACTTGCATCCAATTGCAGTCTTCGTTGGAGGCAAATCTTCTATAGTCCATGTCTCATTGCGTTCCAATGCATCTATTTCTGACAGCATCGCATTTCTCCAATTGACATCTTTTACGACTTCTCCAAAGTGATGCGGTTCTCTTCCTGCTGTAACTGCAGCTAGAAAAATTCTGTGCCACAGAAAATTTGTTATAATCCAAATATTGAGCTATTGGATAGAGGCTACCTGAGCAGCCGACTGTTGTGGGGTGAGCTTTAGATGGGTCACAAAATACTGTATAACATATGTAATCTTGAAGATGAGCCGGAGGCTTGCGAAATCGTTGACCACGACCAATCAGGTCCGATGCAGGTGCACTATGTCCAGGTACATCCTAACCGGATGCACCTGCGCTCAGTTCGGGCACATTCTGACCCGATGCACCTGAACTCGAGTCGGGTGCACTCTCCCCCGATGCACCTACACCGTGACCGGGTGCATTGTCACCTGATGCACCTACACCATGATCGGGTGCACTCTCACCCGATGCACTCGCACTAAGCCCAGGTGCACTCTTACCCGATGCACCTGCACTAGGTTCGGGTGCACTTTCGCCCGATGCACCTGCATTCTGACCTATTGTGTCTGCATAGTCATGTTCACCTATCAATGCAGGTGAACCATGTCTTGGTGTACTCCCCCTTACTTGTTTAAAAGGAAACTCATTTTCATAAAACACTACATCACGTGTAACAACAAATTCTTTTGTCTCCAAGTCATAAACATGCCAGCCTTTCTTTCCAAAAGGATATCCAACAAACACACATCTTCTACTTCTACTATCAAATTTATCAGATATTCTAGACTTGTGAGTATAACACAAGCAACCAAATGTGCGAACTGCAGCATAAGATGGTGATTTTCCAAACAACATTTCATAAGGAGTTTTATTTTGTAGCAAAGAAGTGGGTGTTCTATTAATGAGGAATGCAGCTGTGAGGATGCACTCACCCCAAAATTCAAGTGGAAGGTTCGATTGAAACCTCAATGCTCTTGCTACATTAAGAATGTGTCTATGTTTTCTTTCAACTCTTCCATTATGTTGTGGGGTTCTTACATACGAGGTTTGGTGCAAAATTCCATTTTCAGCATAAAACTTTGACATGAGTCCAGATTTGAACTCATTATCACTCCTAACACATTTAACGATTCTACAAAATTGAGTTTGAACCATTTTACAAAATGACTGAATCAAGCTAGCAACTTCACTCTTTTCGGCTATCAGATACACCTACACAGCACGAGTGAAATCATCAACTATAGTAAGAAAATAGTGTGCACCGCAATGAGATGTAACACTATAAGGACCCCAAATATCACAATGTATCAATTCAAAAGGTTCATTTGATTTATTTGAACTCACTGGGAAATGTATTCTACTTTGTTTGGAGCGCATGCAAATGTCACACACACCATTTGTCATATCACCACCACCTTCAACACCAGGAAGAAAACAAGTTATCTTATTGGAAGGATGACCCATTCATTGATGCCACAGTTCATAGGTTGTCTCCTTTCTTGTATGAAAAACTTGACTCGGTTCCAATGGATGATAATAGTAGACCCCATCTCTTAGCTCACCCACTCCAATCAGCATCCTCAAATTGCGATCCTGAATGACACATAGCTCATTAGTGAATATAACAAAACAATCATTATCTGATATAAGTTTACTAAGTGAGATGAGATTGCAGTTCAATGTGGGCACATATAAAACTTTTCTAAGAGTGAGTTTTCCTTGTAGAACTACTTGTCCCTCATGTTTAGCCATGGTTTGAGTCCCGTTCGGAAGTCCAACTGATGAAGGTACAATATCATAAATGCCTTGTAGGCATTCATAATCTCCAGTCATATGATGAGATGCACCACTGTCCAATATCCATTTCAGAGATGCACCTGCATTGTGGGATGCACCTTTATTGGAATTGGCTAGAATAGCTATGATTTGCTGCATCTGGACGTCAGAGAGTCCAGGTATGAGGACTTTTGACTCATGCTTCTTGTCTGGTCCATAGGGTGCATTGTAGGGGGCACCAGCATTCGCATAGTGCACCTGCACTGGGTGAACCTGCACTCTGTTGTAGACTTTACTTGGCTGCTTGCCACTGGATGCACTTGGATGCACCCGCATTGAACACGCCTGCACTTCTGGGCACACCTGCATTGAATGCGCCTGCACACTGGCTGCACCTCGTGCCTCATCCTTGGACACTAGTCGCTCCTCCTTGTTCACCAGTCGCTTCATGTGTTCCGGTAGCACTTTTTGCTCCTTGGCAGCAATACCACACCTAGTACCAAATTTCGAAGCCGGTGCCATGGCCATTGGAATAATGGTCTTCCTCACGGCGAACTTCTTCTCCATAGCCGTAATTAAAAATGAGGAGCCGTCACTCTCGACATCCTCGAGCAAATCAAATCGGTTCAAGGTTGTCACCATAGTGATTCAACATGTCGCTCTGATACCATGACAAATAACAAATTTGAGATAAAAATCTGTTGTTGTGTTTTATTTCTTCTCCTCCAAACAATATACAGTAGAGAGATGCAATAAAAAGGAAACAAATCAAAGCACAATTTTGGAAAACTATCCTAAACAATATTCTGAAAATCTAATCAAATCTAATCCTAAACATCATGTACTTGATATATTTGCATAGATGACATATACACATAAATATATATCGGCACATGGTTTAGATTTGAATATGAGATATAGATTTGAATATTGAATATGAGATAAAAATTGACTTTTTGTCTGATACTGTCGAGTCGCTGGGATGGTGTTTACCGAAACATTTCGCTGCTATTCGCGAGTTCGATCCCTACGACCCTTTTTTTTTTTGGACGTGTGGTTATTCTGTGAGCTCCCTAAACAAAAAATCAAAGAAAAAGGAAATAGACCGCCTCTATCCCCGTTTCCCCTCCTTCGCCTCCGCCAGTACCCTAATAAGCAAGTAAGGCTGCTAATGGACGGGACAGTCCATGGACAATGTGGACTGGACAATGTTGGACATCTATGGATTGAAGTCCAGTCCATGTCCAATTATTAAGTCTTATATGAACGAATTATGAACAATTATGGACGAATTGTGGACAAATGTGGACTTTAAGTACAAATAGATTCAATTTAAATGGATGTGATTTGTTTGATGCATGTATATGAATAGAGTTTGGATGTGAAACTTATAGATTTCTTAATCCTTATTGATTTTGTTAAAATTTTCAAATGTCGAAATTTCAAAATTAATGGCTTATAAAATTTAAATTTTTTAATTTCAAAATACGAAATTAAAAAATAAAAAAAATTTCAAATTTAAAATTTTTTTATTTTAAATTTTAAATTTCGAAATTTCAAATTGAATTTTGAAATTTCAAATTTCGAATGAAATTTCGAATTTTAGAATTTCAAATTTCGAATTTTAGAATTTCGAATTTCGATTTTTGAAATTTCAAATTTTGAATTTGAAATTTTAAAATTTTAAAATTTGAAATTTCAAAATTCAAATTTTCATAATATGAAATTTTAAAAAATATTTTCTTATTTTAAATTTTCTAAATTTCATTTCTATTTTAAAATCTATTCACTATCATAACATTTTTATCCACTTCTTTTTTATAGATAAGTTTGTTTGAAAGTTGATCCATATGGTAACTTGTGGACAATAATAGACAAATGGTGGACAAATAGTTGAACTGGACGTGGACGAAAAAGAACTAAATATTGTGAACATGGAATTCAAGTCTTAACAATTGGACGGATTTGGACTTCAATTGGAATCCATCCACTGACAGCCCTATAAACAATAAGGCAAGAATAGAAAGTCTCCGCCTCTTCCATTCGAAATCGGATCTCCTTTCGCTAGGGTTTGCTCTCAACCACGCCACGGCTCAAATTTTCTTCAGTTGACCTCCCATCATCAGGTGAGCCCCGATTTTACTCTCTCTGTCGATTGTTTCTGAATCGAGTTCCTCTCTTTCTTTTTTTAAATATCCACGCCCTTGGGCTTGTTCGAGCAGCTAATTAATCGATGGGTGGTTGTTTGGTTCGAACGCTACAAATTTTGGCTTCTTTTCTTCTCATCGTGCTTGATCTGGTGTCTTGGATCTGCTAATGTTCCATTCTTTCTAACATATTTTTCTTGTCAATCGGTGAATTAAGGTGTCAGTGCCATGGCTGGTATGTCCAAATTTTTACCACTCACCAGTAAGTCTCTGCTTGAATGCGAGAGTGTGCATGCATCAGAATTGGCCAAATAATTTCAAATTTGTGTTTGCCTTCTTCCTTGCGCATCCATATTTGCATACCATTTTTTTTATTCCACTACATGGTCAGAAATAAAAAAGACTAATTTAATTATTTTCTGACAGGAAATGGAGGTTAAAGAAGAATGGAAAAGAAGATGGCGAAGTGATATGAAGCAAAATGTCTTTGATGAGAATCTGTCGTGGGCCGAGCGCATACACAGACGGAGAGCTGCCAGGGCATCAACTGATTAACGGATATCCTATCTACCATCCTAGAGACGGTGCCATCCTGCCATCCTACAGGCTATTAAGCAGCCCAATATTCTCTCATGTGAGAGACACGTGATCTCTCGCACAAATATCTCTCTCACTCTCAGATCTCTCGACAGATCTCTTACTCGACCAAATCTCTCTCCATTTCTCTCTCTTCTTCCAGATCTGATCTCTCTCTCCTCTTGGCATCGCCGGACCTCCCTCGCGTCGAAGATATCTCTCTCTCTACGAAGCCAGTGCGTGTTTCTCTCTCTATCGAAGCTCACATGCTATTTTCTTCTCTCTTTCAGGTAAGTGTATCCTATTTCGATCAGATCACAAAATCTTCATCAACATCACAATTTTCATTTCCTGTTGTTTGATTTTGTGTATTTGATTTGTACTTTTTGCGTATTTGATTTGTGATTTTGAAATTAGAAATAGATTTAGATCCATTCTAGTCTTTTAAATTTCTCTGAAAATCAATTGTTCGGAATCGGATCTAGATTTTTACATTTCGTTTGAAACAATTTGTACTGATCAATTGTTTGGAATTGGATCTAGGTTTTACATTTAGTTGCAGCATATTAACTGTTAGTCTATCCCTATCTTGTTCGGAATCAAATCACTTTATTATGTTTTTTATTCCTTATTTTTCAGATTTATTCCATTACTGATTTGTTTTAGTCCATAAGGTAACGATTTTGATTATTACGGTTTGGATTTCACTGTCTTGTGAAATTAGAGGTTATGTATGTTTGAAATTCCCCTTTTGACAACAATAAAAAATAGTTTCATAATTTTTGTTAGCGATCAGTACATGTTAGTTTCATAATTTTTGTGTGCAAATATAAGTTAAATAACAACAAAGCAGTACTTATTTGACAACAAAGGATTATTTACTTATTTCACAACAAAGGAGTACTTATTAATTTGACAATAAAAGAGTACTTATTTGACATGAAAGGAGTGCTTATTTAACTTTTATTATTACTTTTTAATTTACAGAGTTTCCTAGTTCAGAGTCACCTTCTGCTGGTCGTGCGCAGGAGGTCTTCGAGGTGAATCTTCTGATGATTATCGAGGTGGCGTTAGAAAATGGTCCGTTGAAAGTGGCGGTCGCGGTGAAGGCAGTAAACGTGGCCGTGGTCGTGGTTGTGGCCGTAGCCGTGAACGTGGACGTCAATAGGAGCATGAAGTATCCCCCTCTGCATTTGGTTAGACTAATCTGTTTTAAATGTTTATTTAAAAATTATGTTGACATACTTGTTCATATGGTATTTGAATACTTTGATTCTATTTATACAAAACAATAGAGTATGTAATTCAGTTTATTAGAGCAAGTTATTAGAGTATCAATCTTACTTTTATTCTTTTTTCCATTTTGCTGTATATGAGTATCTAGCTATTTGGTTGTAAGTAAATAATACTGAGGGAGTACATAAATAAGGCTGAGAGAATACTTAAATATTACTAATGGTTTTGATGTGATTTGCTGAGAAGTAAAATAAATATCAGGAGGGAGTACATACCTAAGTCTGAGAGACATAAATATTAGTGATGGTTTTGATGTGATTTCTTGAGAAGTAAAATAAATATTAGGAGGGAGTACATAAATAAGTCTGAGAGAGTACATAAATATTAATAATGTAAACTAAATATCAGGAGAGAGTACATAAATATGTTTGAGGGAGTACCTAAATATTACTGATGGTTTTGATGAATTTTGGTGAGAAGTAAAATAAATATCATGAGGGATTACATAAAGAGGTGTCAGGGAGTACCTAAATATTACTGATAGTTTTGATGTGATTTGGTTAGAAGTAAAATAAATATCAGGAGGGAGTATCTAAATATGCTGATGGTTTTGATGTGATTTACTGATGGCTTTAGATATAATAATATATATATCTTAATCAGTACCTTTAATTGTGTGTATCTAATTAATTGGTACATGGGAATAATACCATATACAACTTGATGATTGCTGTGATGTCATTCCTTGGATGTAATTAAATAACTCTCAGAGAGTATGTAAATAATATTGAAGGAGTATTTAATTATATATGTGGGTGTATCTAACTAAGATAATTGCTACATAAATAACACTGATTGTTTTGATGTCATTTCCTAAGAAGTAAATAAATAATCATGAGGGACTATATATGAAAGTTTGAGGGAGTTTTTTTTATCAGATAAGATCAGATCACGAATTCTTCATCACTTTCGTATTTTTCAATTTGCTATTTAATTCGTGATTTTGTTATGTTCTATTGTTGATCAGAGAGTATATAAATAATACTGAAGGAGTAATTAATTATATATGTGGGTGTATCTATCTAAGATAAATAACACTGATTACTTTGATGTCATTTACTGAGAAGTAAATAAATAATCCTGAGAGAGTAAATAAATTAGCCAGATGGAGTACCTATAAACACTGATTTCTTCAGTTAGGTGTTGAATACATTCATTAAGGAAAGTATATATTCTAAAATTGTACAATTCTATGTTTTGCAGATTGATGTTGTCGATGATAAGTGTGTGGTTGCTTACCGGCTGTTAATAGACCCTACAAATGAAGTGGAGCCTAGATTCAGAAATGTGAGTGAATATATTCTCCTTGACCTTGAGTGAGAAGATTGAAACTTGGTGCTGTTGTTGGTTTTTCGTTTAGTGAATTTTATTTAGTGAATAGTAATGTTTGTATTTTATTTGAACAAGGTTGGATGAAAGTTTTAATATTGGATGCTTATTTGAATCCCTTATGAAGAAGTTTAGACTCCCTTATTAAGAATCATATACTCTCTTATTATATTGAATTCTTATTTGTACAATTTTTTGTCTGTTTGTTAAATGCTTATTTTGCATTCCATATGTAGAAGTATATACTATCTTATAGAGAAGTATTTACTTCCTTAATATTTTCAATTCTTATCTGATTATTCTTAGTTGAAATTCGTATGTTGAATGCTTATTTGAACCTTTTTACGAAAAAGTATATACTCCGTATGGAGAATTATGTACTCCTTTACGAAGAAGTACATACTTCCTTAATATTTTTCAATTCTTATTTGAATAATCCTTAATGTTGGAAAAATAAGTACTGCATTATCGATAATAATTAAATCTTTTGTATACAATTACATACTCGCTTGTATTTCCAACTAATAGCTCCAAATGACATAATTTGATTTATTAATAATATTATTAATATTTTTAATTTTATTAGAAAACATATTTATATACTCCTTTACATTATTTTAAATACTCTCAGTTTTTAAGTGACGTCAGCGTCTAAATCACCAGCGCTTCTTTTTTGGGCCAGCGACGTCAGGACCTGCGGGCATGCATGTGTTTTGGACCAGCGTCATGTGGGATGTCTAGGATGTCATTTTGCTGGATGTCTCATATCAGCTCCGATTGATTAAGCCTGGGATTGCTAACCAAAGTTCAGGAAATGCACTTACAAAAGATGTAAATATCATAACACTTATGTTGCATGCAAGTATCATATATTCGTTTGTAGTTTTTGAATATTCCGGAAAAGGTCCAATTTTACAGTCTTACTTTCTTTCTCACTTGCTTAGTGAGGTCAGAAAGGGTCATTTTTGGACAGGGGTATGCTTGATAGAGTTTTGCAATGGTTCTATGCATAACACCAGTTGGCTGGTGCTGCATTTCCAATTTCAATTTTTGAAATTCAAACAGTTGATCTGAGTTGTTCAATTTGATCTATACATTGAAAACTTGTACAAAACCAAACTTTACTTGTTTGGGACCTTTTCTACAATTTTAATATGAACAGATCATTTCTATTGGAGATTAAGAATTTCTAAAATCAATGGATTCCTTTCTATCCAAACAGGAAAGGTAGTAGAAAGTCTTAGAAATTGTATAAGTTGATTCCTACGAGATGTTGATATCCAGATCAAATTGAGCAATTTGGATGGACTGTTTGAATCCAAAAAAAAAGTGAGATTTTGTGCTTCAGACATTAGCTCTTTGGTATGATATATAGAGCATTGTGCTTACATTTGATATGGTGTCTGGTATATTTGCAGGGCTATAAAAGATGAACCATAGTGTGTGGATCTTGGAGTTTTGAAGTGTGTGGAACTGAAACTCATACTGGACCTAGGTCCTACGATATATGAAGTTTTTGAAGGTCAATATGTTCAAAGAAGTTTTAACTGGAGTTCTGTAAATAACCTGTTGTGTTAATAACGGCTATATTTCTGAGGTAAAACATATATTGATGGTGTTACTAATATACTTGAGATTCTATAGCTCTTTCCTAACCTAACTTATATCCTAGGATGATTTCTTATGCAATAAGCTAAATTATCACCGGGATCATCAGTGTGGTCATTTTCCTTTTGTAGTCCGGGTACCAACTGGGCTAATTTTTTGTTCTTATTCGCAGGTTTTGCTCATCTGAGATCTGGGGGATGGTTTTAAAGTCAGACAATGCTCATGCGATTTCAGTGGAACCCAAGTACCTAATATTACTCTTTAGCAATAAATTTTTATTTTAATTAATGGTTCGAAAATGGTTGTGCGAGATTTTTTTTTTTTTTTGCTTCATTTTATTTAAATGTAGTGTGTGGCCACTAATAATTGAACTTTAACTGTGATATTACTTGGTTTTCACATAACACCCATAAATGAGTGGTCTAAATTAGTAGCTTATATTTTTGTTTGATATGTGTTTTGTTCGCGTATGCATATAGTGGTCGCCTTCGTTGATTTATATTGTTTCTTATTCTTTTTCAGTGATGAGGCTGATGTTAGTTGTGCATTGGTTGGTCAGAAATCTGTCATCTCTGCGCCTGCTCCCTCTGCCTATGCCTGCAAGCTTCATCAGCAAATTACAAAGGTGAGAAAAGTAACACGTCTTTACATTTCTCTTCATGATATTGTTCTGTTTTTAATCTAAGGGCTTTCTTGCTATACTAAATTGACCTGTCTCTCAAAATAGAGTATAGAGATTATTCATTGTGTTTGTATTAATCGTTGATAATATATTTATTTACTATGATTTCTCTTCAAAAGGGCTATTGAAAAGTAAAGGAATATGTTCAAAAGAGAAGGAACAAATAGAGAAGATTGTTACCAAGTAGCTGTCTAAGAGCTCACATGAAACCTACAAATCCCACAAGGTATGAGACATTGGATATTGTTAATTATGTTGTAGATTCTGAAATGTCTTCATTTTACTGCTATGGTTTTAAGTTGGTAGCAAACTTTTGTGCGAAGGAATTGTGACCTTTAATTATTTCTCCTCTTATTTCCATATCAATTGGGAGCATTGAAGGAGAAAAAAAATGAACAAGCAACTTTTATATATAGCTTTGTTGCCGAGAGAACGGTGGTGTTAGCTGAGCACTCCTTTTTGAAAATTTCAGTGCAATTGCAATTCACTGTTTGACAATCTGTATGTTCTTTTTGTTGCTTGTAAATATTTCAACCAAAAGCATTCTTTTCTCTTTTAAATCAGTGCCACTTCTTTTTTATTTGTTAGAGATTACATTAGTATAATTATTAAAACTGGTCTTATTTTTATTGTTTTTGCTCCAAACTTAGTCGATGATACTTTTATAATCAGAGCACGGTATTTGATATAGAAATGCAATGTAATTGTAAAAGAATTGCTGGCATATTTTCATTTGACACCAGTGATTGTAGTGAATGATAAGGTATGCGTAAATATCTCGTCTCTGTAATACTTCAATATATTTAATTGAGAATTTGTATTTAAGCTATTTTTTAATCTCCACTTCCCAAACAAAAAAAAAATGCTGATTTTTTTAAGATATACGTCTTTTTATTACTAGCATCTTTAAGAAAGGTAAAATTTAGAAAGTTAACCATATAGAACCATTTATTGATATATTTTATGTAGCAAAAAACTATTCCTTTTTAGGGGAGAAATTGATACGCAACCTGTGCCTGTGCCTGTGGCTGTGCCTGACAGCAGCAGTAAATTGTACATGGGAAAAAGTATCTAAAATTAGCATATTTTTTCATTGTTTCCTTCTAATATTATTTAAATCCCCTAAATTTGGAAAGTTAATCAATTATTACTAACAAATAATAACAGCAAGAAATATTACTTTTCACACTCATGGCATGTTTTGATTTTTATAATAAATAAAAGAAAACATTGATTTCCATACTCATATTTAACTATTTCGATTTCTATTAAAGGAATCATAATATTGAAGATATGAAAACAGATTCCTCTTCTGATTTACACATATAACATTGTGTCAGACAATTTGCATCGATTGCAAGCGCTAGAATGTCCCAATTGTTTGGTCTCTCAAAAAAATGTCTACAACAAATTAAATTAATATTTTTAAAAGCTGTTCATTTATCTAAGAAATATTATATGTTAAAATTATCGTTTAATTTATTTTTGCCCACACATTGGGTGAGCGTTTATGCTAATCTACATAAAAACAACTCCCTCATTACTATCTATCTAAGACCCCAGTAACAGAATCCAGAGTTTAACCGCTGAACTTAGAGAGTGCAAAACTAAATTGAATATCAAAGCAAGAAGCAAATAAAACCAAGCACAACACAGACACGTTTTAGGCTCAGAGCCAGTTATTACAAAACCAATAAAGTCTGCATATGTTTCCAGTAATTATAAATAACGATTGCATACATGAAACTCAAACAAATTTCTTAGACTGCATAGCGCAGAGTCCAATTGCTAATTACATACCACACCGGTCTCTTTCTTTAGTCATCTAATAACAGTTCCTTAAATTGGTCGAGCAAGATAAACAGTAATATTAAATAAAATTTATAAATTACACAAAATGTTGCATTAGCTTTTTTTAGATATGTGCTTTCGTAAATGTTTCATTTGTTTGGCAGATTAAATTGAACAAGTGCCATCAGCTCTTCTCAAGTTTTCATCATCAGAACACGCACAAAAATTCAGATTAAATGTTCAAAATTAAGAAACTAAAGCACAGATTGATTTTACCCTAAGCTATACTTACTACCGTGAATTATTAGCAAAAGCTAAAGGAATCAAGGCATTTGATTTCATTCACAATTTCAAGACCAGATATTCAGAATATTTGCCCAAACAGTATAAGCAAAGTCTTCACAATTCAATTCTGTCAAAGAAAAAATTCCATAGCCCGACTCGTACAAAAACATAATCCACCCTCATGTGAAATTGCATCTATCAAATCAAAAATCCTACCAAAAGCTTTTACTGGTCAACCCATCATAAACTCTTAACCTCTGTCCCAACAAACACTCAGACGTACACTTAGAGCTCCTCTTCATTTCTCAAGTACTCACCGTTATCAGCTTGGTGGTGCACAACAACTGCATTGGTATCTGCTTTTCTGCAATCTTGTGTCGACCTGGCAGCAACTCCAAATCCCAGCGGCAGATCCGACATGGACAGCACAACCACCCCATCCCCCGCCTTGGTGTTCTCAGTGATTCTAGCCAGCATCGACTTGGTCACCGAGTTGCCATACAAGAACGTCATTTCTGCCGCTGGCTTGAGCCAGATCTTGTTTCTGGCATGCGCAGCAAGCAGATCGAGTGAGTGAATTGTGAGACGGAATTGACCTGTTCCATCATAGTACTCATTTGAGTGTGATTACAATGTAAATACAGGTAGGTACTATTAGCTGGATATCATCTCGGCATTCAGTACTAGTTTGTGATTCATTCAATGCACAGAAAACATCAAATTCATGATACAACCTGGTTATTACCATGTCCTATTCTATACTGGTATAGTGCCTTTTTTATTTTATGACAATGAATCTTATTTGTTTAGTTGCCAAAACAGTTAACACTCATCACTAATCAGCACATACCGTGTCCAGTTAAAAAATAAGACACCAAATTCTCTTATTATCCTACAGAAAGGGTACTACAAATTCCACAAAAAAAAATCTCTAATGGTACCTGATAAAAGGAGAAACATAAGTCAAATTGAACCCAGTGGATACCTGATTTGGTGATTTTGCCAATGGGAAGGCCGAGAGAGACGAGCTTGGGGCGGGCGATGGAGGTGGCGCGGCGGACAAGAGACTCGCTGGTGTAGTAGACCCGGTTCTTGTGCAGCCGGAAGCAGTATCCACCCGGGTCGGGTCCCTCCATGGCGGGTCGCTCGATGATGTGCTTCAGGTTCGGACCCACGAACTTGAACAGCTTTTCGAACACCAAAGTCGTCTCCTTCTCGTCAAGCGGCCTCATGGCGATGTAAGGGTTTGAAGGATTTCGAGTTAGGTTTCTGGTGTGCAGCTGTGAAGAGAGAAGAGAGGGGGTTTTGTGAGGAAGAGGCTGCCGTGAGAACCGAGTAGGCTAGGGTTTTGGTTTGGTAAAAGCCAGAACGGTCCTGTTACTCCGAACCAGTATCAGAGGGGCAGACCTTCGATCTGAACCGTCGGATCTAATTTCGACAGACAGAATTTTACGGACAGCACAATTCTCGACGGACCTGATATTAATCATAAGTATTCATCATTAATCGGACGGTTCGGATAAAGGACTGCAGACGATGTGAATACGGAGTAACAGAATGTTCACATGGAGTAACTCATTTGGGTCACTAAGTGAGAAAGTAATTATATTTGTTGTTCCAAATACATTGATCGAAGAGTGGACGGTTTGAGCACGGATCCCGGTTCCGGTGCCCCCAATTTTATGCTGCCACGAATGCCACGAATTTTGAACCATTAATCAGCATAGAAATATTAATACAATATAAAAAAACTAAGATTGATTTGAAATTTCACGTATTTTTATAATTTTTAATTTCAAAATTTTAACATAACACATAATTTTTCAATCAAGATATTACCAATTAACATCATCTGATTTTTATTATTTTTTAATAATACATTTGTGATCGAGGGATTCTATTTTATCAATATTTCTTTTCTTTTTTTGGTGAGCGATGCATTAAAATGATTTGTGATCCGGACCGTTCATCATATGCTGATTTAACGGTTCAAGATTCGTGGCAGCGTAAAATTGAGGGTACCGGAATCGTGCTCGGACGGTTTAAGCTGAAACGTTGGACATAAACATGCAAAAAAAAAAAATTATTACTATATAGTGGACTGAAATATTTTAACTGGACTTGAATTCTTATTAATAATATATGTTCATACTCACTATCACAGTATCACTACTTCTTACAAAGTACATTGATTGAAGAGTATATCACCTCTAGACCTAGACCTAGTGTAAACCACATCCTATATCATTGATCGATTTGATTGGTAGACGAATGATGTTTAGTTTTCTGATTTTATATCTAAAATAAAAAGAGTATTGATTAGAATAATAAATATTTTTATTTTGGAACGAGAGCACATGATAACTTTTTATCACCTATAATTTTTTTTTTGTCACAAAAAATATATATTCTTATTAAATTATTTTTTCATGTTGATATGTTGATTTTAATTTTAGTTTTCTAGTTTAAATAAAAAATTTAGATAAATTTTAGTCCAATTTTAAATTCAACCCACCAAAAATTTTCAAAGACCAATATACCCTTGATGCCTGTTAATCGAATGCCCAATACTTGTCAGAACAAACACTGCAGAAGAAAAAAAGAAAATAGCTGCCGACGGATTCCGATTTCTCAAATTCATTGTAAGATGCATGAATGGTTAAGTTTGTAAGATCACACAAATTATTAAAGCGTTTCTGAAAAAAATAAATATATAAGCACATGGTTAGCGAAAAGTGATTGGTTAAAATGTCAAATTTTTATTGGAACCTACATCATTTATGATTTTCTTACTTTAAATAAATTTTTTTCAGATATATTACTAAGTAAGGGTGTGTATCACTTTTGAGGGTTATTATCTCGTACAACTTTTTAGATATATTATTAAGTTATTATTATATATTTTGATTTTAATCAAATTTTTGTTGGCTTGTGCTTTTTCGTTTATGTTAAAAAAATTATAAATTTATTGATTTACATATTATTGAATAAATAATTTATAAAATTTATTAATATCTTCTTAATTTAATATTTAGTGAAGAAAAAAAATTTATGTGTAATAGATTTGTATGGGATTGTGTCCAACAATACTATTGAATTTTGATCCTAAATTTTATATTATTTGCATTACGAAGTTTGCAAATCGTGCAGACTGTATTACATTTTTTATAATAATATTGCAGCAAATATTTAGGATCGCATTCTACATTTGATACGATTTTTCTATAAAAAAAAAATGTAGCTACAGACTTGAACTGAGCAAGGGGAAAAAAAAGTAATAAATAGAAATGAATTATATTCAAAACAGATGGTTCAACTATATTTATTGAAATAAGTTGGCAGAATTCTGTCAAGTTTTCTAAAAAAGAAGTTGGGAGTGCTTGTAGAAGTAACGTTCAATGAAGAGACAGAGGGTACATTGGTCATTGAAAAATATTTGGTGGTGTAGTATCACATCGCAGGGGAGAGTATCATCTGCCAACCTTTTAAGGTTTGGTAGAGTGCCAACTTTTGATCCGAACCGTTAGATCTAATCTCGACGGTTAAAATTTTTAGGGTCTATCAATCTGGTATTATGCACGGGACTTCCATTAACTGTTGAGATTAGATCTAACGGTTCAGATTAAAGATGGGCACTCTACCAACCTTAAAAGATTGGCAGAGGATATCATTCCCATCGCAGGGGTGCTCAAATCAATTCCCCAATCCGACCCATTCGGCCCAAATGTTTTCAAGTTATTTTATTTCTATTCCTTAGTTAGGCAACTGAATCCTCAGCAGTCAAAAAAGACTGCTCCAAACAGTCCTTTTCATTTTTTTTAATATTTAAAAATTTTAAAATTCAAATGGAGAATCCAAACCGTTGATCTTGTTAAATTTTACCGGTGATGCATTTTCATATAAGTTTTATAAAATTTGAAGTCGATCTGATAGTTGATTAAGTGACCAAATTATGAACGTATTAGAATTAAATCTAACCAGATTCGTTCATTTGTTAACCACTTAATCTAGTATCAAATCAACTTCAAATTTTATAAAATTTATATGAAAACACATCGCCGGTAAAATTTAACAAGATCAACAGTTTGAATTCTCCATTTGAATTTTAAAATTTTTAAATATTAAAAAAAAATGAAAAAGACTGCTTGGAGCAGTCCTTTTTTCGGCTGCTGAGGATCCGGATGCCCTTAGTTAGTTGTAACGATTTTTTTCCCAAAAACAAAAAAAAATGTGTACATTTTAATTAGGTGTAACGATCGTTTGTATTTTATAAAAGTGTTTCGATGAGAGTTCATTAAAAGTCGCAATTTATATAATCTCTTTGGTTCGCAGATATCTGTTTGAAACAAATTACGAGGGTGAGATGAATAATGAATTTACAAACAGGTCGATTTGAAAAACTTTAAATTATTATTATCGAATGGATTTAAAATTTAACGCAACAGATAGTCACATGGTGAATTGGTGATCGACAAATATTCATTTCGCATGTGAACCTCTTATGATTACATTAAGCAACATTAACTTCTGAAATCCCTACCAACACAGTGATCCAAGAAGTTATTTCCCACGGATCACATGTTGAGAAAATTGGAAATCTCAATGCAATAAGTGTTTTTTTTAGTTTTCTTTGCAAGAAAAACTGTGGAAACTAAAATAATTTTACTAGTATAATTGTGTACATTAGGACTCGGAACACACGTCAGTGATCTAGTACCAAAGCCACGTTATTATACAAGACATTAAACAACCATAAATATATACAATCACAAATTTTCACCTTTTTCTGGTCATTTATGTCATATAATCGATTACGGCAGGCACAAAAATAAATTTACACCAAGAAACACACAAGCATCTAGAGTTTTCTAAGCTTCTTGTTTTAGGAAATTGTGGCACTCTAGTTGCATCATCTCTCCACCAGCTGCTGGATCAAATTGACATCTATAGAAACTGCAACAGGTTCAATTACACATGTGTTAGACAATACAGAAAATAAATCCACAATCATAACATACTCATGTTGCTAGCGGTCAATGAGATGTAATGATACACATATTATGTCCACGAGAAAAAGCACTGATAGCATTATTTCCGCCTACTAATGTCCATCTAGATAACAACGATAATTTAGGAATAAACTGCTCTATATTCTATTCCATGATCTGCAGAATTAAGTTCAAATTTCACATCTCTCTGCTAAACCAATAAATGTATATTCAATTTACTAACCACCCATGAATACAGTAGAAATCGAGAATAAGGCTTATGACCCACAAAATTATATATACTTAATTTTTTTAATAACAGGAGTCAGGAACCATGGTCATATCTAATACAAACATAGAACTGCACAAATTAACGATCAGAAGTTTGTACAGTACAAGTATACCACACAGATGACAACCTATTGTACAGTACACTTTATTCATGCCAGTACCAGTATAAATCAGCTGGCACATTTTTTGCAATACAATGATAACTTCGGAAATAGACAGACATAAATAAAACTCACCTTCCATCCATGCCGACAATAACAATAGTGTTTTTCTGGTCACCAAATGCTACAATATACTGTGAACCTTCACGCAACCGAAATTGTGCCACTGACCACTCTGAATGGAAATATTTTGGCAAAACACCTGAAAATTCAAAAATATCACCTGTTAGTCATAACTGCCCAACTAGAAGGTGAAATTGAAGGGGGCCGGCAAGTGCCACTATCTTTGTGCTTTCAGCATGTTCAAATTAAATGTACTCATTTGTGCCACTATCATCAGAGAAGACAATTGACACTTTGACAAAAACAAAAACACAAACTGTCTTGGAAAATGAATTTCCTAGCTTTTTAGAGTTTGAAATGTATTTAATTGATTGCTATTAAACTATTCATTTTCTGTTTAGGTTATAAGTTTGAAAGAAACTCCATAAAACATTAAACTTTTTTTTTTTTATGATAAACCAGTATCATTAAAACTTGGACCCTGTTGGCCTATTCCATTGTTCTTCATTCAAGAAAGAAATGAAACATAAATCGCCAACACTGGATAAATTTTCTTATGGATGTTTCTTTTACCAGAAAATGATTCATTTTGTATCAATACCTCAATTCATTTTTTTAGGTACCAATTTTCAGGAAAGAGATGGGATTCAAAACTTTATTAAAGAACCACAATACAGGCATATCTCTTTTCAGAAAAATTATAATTTGCACAACTCCTTTTATGAGTAGTATTTTGGACAATGTTTCTGCTCGAGTAATGACTATACCTTTGATGAAAGAGAGAGCAGGCGTAACATTTGGAACACTAGGTTCAGGTGCTGGTCGAGGCTTGTCATTTGGTGTCGATCCCATATTAATCTTTAGGCTGAAAACATGAACTGTTCCCTTGTCACTGGAGACAGCAAGCCACTGCATATTACGAGAGAATGCCACACTATATATCTCCGCTCTATCAGCACCTCTTCGTACCTATTCAATAAACCAGAAAAAAAATTCTTCTGAAATTTTATTTTATACTAAAGATGAGAATCAGACAAAACAAGAGGTTAAGTTCAATGCACAATGTCATTAGCAACAAGGCACACAAAGCAATCAGCATCTCCCAGCATATGCAAAATAACAAAGCGAAGATTTGTCCCATTGGCAATTAACTACTATAAATCCAACATAGTGTCAACTTGTTAACCAGAAAAGGACAAAATGGGCTCTGCAAAACCTTATACCAACCAAAGCACGTCATTCTTTTACTATTGATACAACCACGGTGCCTAAAACCTTAACTTGGTTGGATAGACACTTTACAATTTTTTTTTTGAAGCCTGACACTTTACAATTTTACTTGCAGGTAATGACAGGCAAAATTTGTTGAACACTTGAACTAGAATAATAACCCTTGGCAACATCTGCCGTGGACTAAATGTTGCAACCGGGCTTAAATCCAGATCATTCGTTTGAAATTATGAACATAGATGAATGAACAGGATTCAAACTCAGTTTAAATTTCTGTCCACCATAGAATTACCCATAAGTCCATAACTTTCTTTTTTTTTTTTTTTTGAAAAAAGGCCATTGGGCCCCTTTCTATTACTAGAAAATCCATAACTTTTTACCTTTTGTACTGACTTATATTGCGGCAATGCATGCAATTGCACACATATCAGAGGATCAGGTAGTACTTAGCACAATGAGAAAATAGATTTTCACAAGCAACCAAATTATATTTAGCAACATGACTTACCTCTTGCAGAAGGGTTCCATCGAATGTACTGAAGATTCTAACAAGTGTACCCTTAGTACTGGCAGTTGCCACCAGTCTCCCGTCCTGCGACAACACCAAACAAGCAATCCTCGAATCATGTGCCATGATAAACTTGGTGCGTCTCGCACCATAGTGCTCGATCCTGACCTGGCCCTTCTGGCCACCAGGGCAGACAAGGATGAGTTGGCCCTGGTGTTGAGACACAGCACAGAGACCGCGCGGGTTGGGGGCAGTCTCAATCTGGTGAACAAGCTTGAAGTCGACAAAATTGTAGACAAAAATTTTTTGATCAAGCACCACAATGACGCGGTCTCGACGCAAGCGCACAGATCGCACTTCTGTGCGGAATGAAAGCTCGCCAATGCACCGGGTCTGGTGGTCATCCCATATCATCACCTATAATTTTTGAGAATTTAAGTAAAAGTTAAGAGAGGATTCCTCATGCTTTTGTTTTGATGCAGGGAGGCATGTTAAATTTTCCAATAATGTAAGTTAATTTGATTAGTTGAGCACATTTAAACTCGTTCTAAGTGAAAAGGGAGAAGAGATGGAATCAAACTCTTTGAAGCTCCTAATATTGTTGATTCATGACTGTATAATCTGGTATATTAGGGAGAACAATACGGACCCTTGTGTATCAGATAAATTAATTAATTAGTATCACCTTTATCAGGAAACATAATCTCCACATTGTTCCTGGCCTAGAAAAACCACTTCTTAAGATTAAGATAACTTCCGAGTCTAGAGTACTAAATTTCATATCGTCCAAGTCATAGGGTACATGACTACAATAATAGGCATAATAAGAAAACTAAACAGGCACATAATATAGGATGATGTTTCAAGCAATCAGTAATTATTAATTATCACAATCTTAATAGCAATCAGGAGATCAAATCTAAGACTTTGTACATTATTTTTTAAAATTTTCTTCATGAAGTTTATCATAACTCCCCTTTATTACAAACCTATCTACTCCTGACCCATATATCAAAATTCTCCCAAATTACTAGCACTCTTTACAGGATCTGAAGCCGTTTTCGGGATGTCACTAGTCACTAGCCATCCACACTAAAAAAAACTTATTAATACATATCAGAAAAGAACAAGGAAAGCATTTCAGACATGCCTTATTTTGGGGGAATGCAGGGGTGGGTCCGCCACCGACTAATGCTAAGAGATTACACCGAAATAGCATCTCTACAACCTTCACACCACCTCCTTCGAAATCCCGATTAATGATCCCACGAAACGGGTCACAATTATAGACCATGAAACCCGTTGAAGTACCAACCGCGAAGCACCCATAATCCTGATTGAACGAAAGGTGAAGTAGAGCAGGAGGATGCGACGAGGCGGTGGTGGAGTTGGGAAGAGGTGGCGGTGCTGTCTGGATTTGTTGGGAACTAGGGTTAGGGTTTTCCCCCGACGGAGAACCGGGAGGAGAAGGGGAAGTAGGTGAGGTAGGTTCCTGATCGGGTCGAGATTCTGGGTCGGGTTCGGGTTCGGTTTCTGTTGCTTCTTCGAGGAGAGGTGGGGTTGGGGTTGGGGTTGGTGTTTCGATCGGGAGGTTGGAATCAGAGTCAGGGTTTGGATCGGGAGGGATGGAGAGAGTCGCCATGGGAGAAGGTGAGAGGGGCAAGGAGGTAATTGTTCGGCAGAAGTAAGTTCGAGGTTGAAGAAAGGTTGAAAAAGGATTGGGACAAGTTTTCTTTTCTTTGCTTCTGGGTTTTATTCTCAACTCATAATATAACTACTTTGCATGTTAACCCTACCACTTACGGAATTTATATATGTAGACTTAGTAGATGTTCTTCTCTCTTTTGGCTGTATTTCACATCAGTTTTGACTGTAACGTTTTTGGGTGTGTTTGGACTTTGGATGCATTATATATTTATATTGTGGCTATTTTTGGTAATATAATGTCTAGAAATAGTTATACATAGTTAGTTAGAATAGTCTCAAAATAACTACACTTGATTGGGTAGGCTATTCTGACAACACTTGATATTATTATTTTATACTCGACTGCTAGATTTTATAAAACATCCAAATGCACACTTTATTTCCCAATTTCAGCCGGCGACATTTTTTTTTTGCAAAAAACAATATAGTATTTTGCAAAATCACCTTCTATTTCCCTATATAGTTATTTTTTATTCTTAAAAAGGAGCATGATGACTTACACAAATATATTATTTTTCCTAATGCAAATTATAAAGTATAAGAGTATAACACTAGGTCTCTAAAATGAAATTGCACTTAATAGTACGACCGGTATTAGAATCATGTTATGCTTAGTTTATATTAAATTTAATCTTACTGTAGATACATAAACTAATTAATGAGAAAGTTTAATATGCACCATAGTGCATAGGGAGGTCTATGCACCGCAGACTTTTTTAGGGGTATTTTTGTAAATTGACAAATCTAATTTAACCAATCTAATCTACATATTGAAAACTCATAACAAACCAAATTTTATAATTTTTGAGATTTTATTACTATTTTTTTCGATTTTTTTAAAATCTGTCATTTTTGGAATGTTGTAAATAGTAGTTTGTTTCCAAAAATGGCAGGTTTTAAAAAATTCGAAAAAAATAGTAATAAAATCTTAAAAATTGTAAAATTTGATTTGCTATGAGATTTCAATATGTATATTAGATTGGTTAAATTAGATTTGTCAATTTATAAAAATACTCCCGAAAAAGTCCGTGGTGCATAGAACTTCCTATGCACTATGGTGCATATTAAACTTTCTCACTAATTAATTTAGAATATTTGAAGTCATTGTTTTTAGACATAAAAAGTAAGTATTGTACACTACTTCATGCAAAAAAAAAAAAAACAAATGCAGAGACAATATAATTCAAAAAAGAAAGAGAAAGTTTAATATGCACCATAATACATAAGGTTTTCTATGCACCACGGACTTTTTTGGAGATATTTTTATAAATTGACAAATCTAATTTAACCAATCTAATCTACATATTGAAATCTCATAGCAAGCCAAATTTTACAATTTTTGAGATTTTATTATTATTATTATTATTTTTAAAACATGTCATTTACAACATTAAAAAAATGACATGTTTTAAAAAATTCGAAAAAAATAGTAATAAAATCTCAAAAATTGTAAAATTTGGTTTGCTATGAGATTTGAATATGTAGATTAGATTGGTTAAATTAGATTTGTCAATTTACAAAAATACTCCCAAAAAAGTCTGCAGTGCATAGAAAGCCCTATGCACTATAGTGCATATTAAACTTAATTTCTAAAAAAAAAAAGAAATTTGTATTGAAAAAAAAAAAGATTGATGGTTGAAAAAATCATATCGGAAAACAACAGTTAAAAACTCAAAAACCCATAGGAGTTCTATATTTCTAAGTTGGTTTAAATTAAATGATTGAACATTCCTCTTTTGAACCAGAGTAAATTTTGACTAATAATAATTTATTCTTATGAAAAGGGTAGAATCGGTGGCAGTGATTTTGCTATAATGGAATCCTTGCATTTTCCATGAGTTAATCGAAGGATGATCTCGTTTCTATATTATTATTTGTATATAATTAGTTTGCTATGTCTTATCTACAATTTATTTGGCTTGCTAAAAGGTACACGTGCGATCCAGGACATTCCTTTCTTTGGGAGAGAATTTTCTTTGCAAGTAATAGCAAATAACTACGGAACAGGTCGTGCATAATGCTAGATGTACATAATTGAACCACTAAATGTATATTAAAGCTCCCAAATACCAAATTAGCCGAACTTCTGCAACACAACATGCACTATCTTGGAATTTTTAACAGATTACAGAAAATGTTTGCAAGAAACAATAAAAAAAATTTTGTGCAACGATAGAATTTTTAAAAATACAAAAGAGTTTATGGAACAATAAGCAGTTCAATGGACTCTTACTAGTCAATAACAAGAATTATAACTTCCCATATAGGGGTTCAGATTAAGAGAGAAAAGCATTAGCAATGAATTGCGCAATAATAGATTGAAACATTTGAAGAAGATTTTATGAGGCACTGAATAAAATAGATTGCACATAATTACGCAATTTGGAAGTCTAGAATCTATAATCTATGTCATTTTCTAATGGCAAGGCAATGCCCCATCATTTCATTGGGTGCATTCACAAATTCATTGATTATTCAGTTCTAGTAAACCAATGAAATAAAATACTAACAGCAAACCAAGCTTTCAAGAGTAGTGTGCAGCATAATGCGAGCACTTTCTGCTCTTAACCGATCCGAAAATATAAAAGTTTACCGAAGGTTGAAGTAGAAACGGTTATAAACATAGTTTACTTTGCAAAGATTGGATTTTTACTCTTATTTCTACAAATCAAATCTCTCGTCTCATTCATTATTTCACACTTAAAAGAAATTAGGAGAACAAAAGAGCACTGAGATGACATTTGTATGCACGACCCTGACAAACAAGAATTATGAATCCCTTCCATTAACTAAAATCTACAAAGTTCCTGGATTCTTGGTCTCTCTATCCCACCTAAAAATCATATCCACCATCAAATCCACCGGCATCATCAAAACCCGCATCGTACCCGGCATCATACGCACCTACATCGTACCCGGCATCATATGCACCTACATCGTACTCGGCATCATATGCACATGCATCGGATATCATGTCACCAATCAGAAGTCCTCCAAGAGCCCCACCAAGCAAACCTACTTCAAGGCCCATTCCAAAATCGTTCTGATTCGGCATGCTCTGTTGCATGGGTTGCTGCTGCGGATACCCGTAACTACAAACAGGTGGTGGATGCCCAAACCCGCCAACTGGTGCCGCATACGGCTGTGCATATGTTGGCCTTGGTGGTGGATAAGTTCTGACAGTGACAGGCTCTTGCAGCTTGGCCATAGGTGGCGTTGCCAATTGCTCCCGGAGCTTGGCGGGCTCTTGCAGCTGGGCCATAGGTGGAGTTGCAAATTGCTCCCGGAGCTTGGCGGGCTCTTGCAGCTGGGCCATAGGAGTTGCCAATTGCTCACGGAGCTTGACGGGCTCTTGCGTCTGGGACATAGGCGGACTTGGCGATTGCTCACGGAGCTTGTATGATATGTTAATAACTCCACGCGGCTTGCGTAAACCGGCTTTCCGTATTTGGTACGATGCGAAATATGCAGCTTGTGTACGGTTAGAGCCGCCATATGGCATCAAGCTCTTTAATGGGATATAAATCTCACCTGCAAATATGGCAAATGGAACTGTTAAAAAAGTTCAATTTAATTGTGAAACATGTAATGTTCTTAGTCCTTAAGATATTTCTTGTCTTTTGAATCACATCTTCTAAATTTGTAGTACAAAAGTAATCATGAATTCAGAATTACTCACACTTTTTCTACCAAGTATTTGTCACCACCTAATATTTTCATTTTCCAAAAATACTTTCAAGCGGGGTAGAACTGAATAAAAAATTTGGAACTAAACTCCTTAATTTCAAGCTGAGACTTGATAATTAAAAAGAAATTAAAAGAAGGAGAGAGAGCAAAGTAGCAATTTGTATTGGAAGTAAACTTTCTCTTTAATTTTTTTATTTCAAGAAATCTTCCTGGTATAGTGACCAGATATTTAATTATTTTCAATTTTCAAATATGAAAAATTTACAAAAAAATATTCAAGAAGAAAACTCCAATATTCAGAGGAGCGAGGCTCCAAGAACCCCAGCATGCGGCTTATCACTAACAAGTAACAACTCAAGAGTTCACAACAAATTATGTTAATTTTTTGTTAGTTAAATCAATTATTTTGTTTATCCAAAGTAGTACTACTTAGAAAAGCTTAATTAAAATTAACATATGCACCAGGCATCTAGCTCTTAAATTGTTTTTCTGCCGATTTTTCTGTACCAGGATGACCATTTTTGCTACAAATAAAAGAAGATACATAACTAAACCACTAAATTAGTATAATTATCATCTTCCACATGGACAAACTGTTTAATTAGTTTTAAATTTCAAAAGTTAAAAACATAAAATATTGTGACTGACATATTTATTGTAATTAATTACCAATGTCCCTGTCACCAAGCATCCGTTTGGCTCGGATCAGTATACGGAGGTTGCCGTCAACCGAGTCGCCATCAGCTGGTATAAAGAAATTAGCAGTGTAATTCCATTGCGGGTTCTTATTGCCATGCCGGTCGACCGGAGTTTGTTCAAACTGCAGCCTGCTTGGTAAGGACACGATCGCGTATGCCTGCAGTTTGGAGATGAGGTTTACATTTTTCAGGTCTCGAGCTGAAATTAGAGTTAGGTCTAAAATACGGTATGCCATGAGTTTTGATAGTTCCTATAGAAAAAAAGATGAACGATAAAAATTTGGAGAGATTAATTATATAGGTGACACTTTAGACGGTGTAAGAAGGTGGTGCTACTTTTGTCTCGGCTTTGTGCATTAAGCCTGGTACAAATGATAAATAATGATATACGATATTTAGACGGATATATATGTCAATTATATCTTATACACGATATGTACTGCAATAGTTTAGACAATTTTTAAACTTCATATGAAATAGAATTGTAGAAATAGTTCATATGACTTTTAGATTTTATAAAAATAAAATTGTAGAAATATTTTAATTATGCTGTATAAATAAATTATGTATTAAATTTCGTGCAATTTAAAATATCTTGCCCATTAACACATTACTAAAATTGAACGGTTAGGTTATAACTTTAAAATATCTTATGGGGATCAATTTTTAAACTACATTGAATTTGATGCACAATATATTTAAATAAAAATATATATCTGTCATTTTATTTTTTATAGTTTATTAATGATTTAATTAATTAAGACATATGTAATATAGATTAATTTATTAATTTAATGATATTGTATATGTTGTACTAAACGTCTCTAAGTTTGTCGATTACAAAATAATATCATTTGACATTTAACAATCTTCTTTGAATTTTATAGGAAGAAGTTGCAAATTATGAAGACTTGGATAAGAGCTATGAGCAAGACCTAGATCAAGTCTTTAGAGATGTTGTAGGCTAGTTTAGACTAGGGTAGAAGGTATACTTTAGTCCTTTATTATCTTTAAAATGATCTAGATAGCAGAAAAGCTCAATTTATCAGCAAAATCCAGTTTTCAATGACAGAGCGTCGTACAATGCTATATGGTGTCGCACAACGCTGTGGTTTCAAAACTAAAATAGCTAAATTATGACAATTTGTGAAACAGCGTCACACAACGTTAAATAGCGTTAGGTAACGCTGAGTCACAACGTTGTATAACGCTCAATAGCATTGTACAACGCTCCAGTTAAAGACATGAAAATTTCTGTGTACTTAAGGCAGAACGTTGTGCAACGTCCTTTACAGTTGCACAACGCTCCTGGGTACAGGTATGTAACGACAGCGTTGTGTAACGATTTTTAGTGTTGTATGACGTCCTTTTGAATTTGTCAGAGTTGTTTCTCACCGATACTAGTTCGTTTACCAACGAAACTGTTGGAACTTTCCTTTGGCTATACACTCCATCGTTATGCAACGGTATTTGGTGTTGCACAATGCTCTGACAAATTTCAACGGAACTGTCGGAGTTCTCCTTTGACTGTACACTCCATCGTTGTGCAACGGCATATAACGTTGCACAACGCTCTGACAGTCCAACGGCTATATTAAATAGCCGTTTGATTTTACAACGGTAATATTTAACGTTGTACAACGCTATTTAGTGGTAGGCAACGCTCTGCCCAATTTTTGCTGGTAAACTACTCATTTTGAACCCTATATATATCCACCCCTTGTTTTCTCTCCAGAGAGAGCTTTGCTTGCAAAATTAGACCATATTTGAGCCTTTTGAGCAACAGGGATACTCTCCCACTTGAGCTTTTCATAGCTAGATCATTTTGAGAGATAAAGTAACCTCAAACACTACTGCCCCGACATTATCGCTAGGTGTAGGTTGGAATAGGTTGAGAGCTCATCTCCTTAGGAGGCCTTGGTGCCATTTGTTTTCAAGTTAGGCTGATCCGCCTCGAGTGTCCTTGTGACGAGGTGATTCAGTTCGAAGTTGTAGTCCCGTTCTTATTGGAATTGAACGGAGCGCGCCCTTTCGTGGTAGTGGAACTCCCGGAGACGTACGACTAAGGCTAGCGTTTTCTAGCGGGTCGGAACTCCGTAATCACATCGAGTGTTCAATTTCTCTCTCTTTCTCCTTTTTACTTTCTTGCTATTTAAATTGATTGTGTGTGCTTGTCAATTGTTGGGTACCAATTGAATTGTGTTAAGGTAGTTCATACCAAACCGGTCTAAAACCTTAATTGCTTCCGCTAAATCTTGTTTAAGCCGCCTCCTTCAGGGACAACAGTATAATAAATAGGTATCATATTTTTTTTGTTCAAATTTCGGTCTCGCTAATATTAGAAGAACGGAGGTGTTTCATTTTTTTTGTTTATCTTTTTGGCAGTAGAACAGAGGTGTTTTCAACTATTTCCATGTACTGTGAGTTGGTTACTGATACATGAGACATCTCAGGTCCTTAGAAAGGGGAGAACGCACGTTCAATAGCGAATCAGCATCGTCAATATTTTTGTCCTTTTTTTTTTCTTTCCAATATTTTGCTAAGGAACCGAAGCATTAAATTTATTTTGTCCTGTTAATTTTTAAAAAAAAAATCAAATATTCAACAAAGCATCCGAAATTACGATTATTCTTTAAATTATCGCGTGTTTAAAAATTATCCTACCTACTGGGTAAAAACAAGCATCTGATAAATTGTCATTTCAAAAGTATGAAGATATGCCCTGATCAAAATATTTTTTTACTCGGGATTTCATTTCAATTCAATTCACAAGATTTCGTTAGATCTAATTACATAGAAATTCCAACTAAAAGACACCAAATCCGTTCATTTTGATCACGAATTTTTCAACGAAATGAAATCCCATGTTAAAAAAAAATGGAATTTTGATCAGGGCTCTGACATTAATTTCGTCTCTGGTTGGAACAATTTTATTGTAAAATAATTATTTATTTTATCATTTTAAAACAATGTTCTATTTATTATTATATTATTTATTTATTTTAATATTTGATATTGTAAAATTTATTTATTTATTTATTATTATTATTTAATACTAATTATAATAATAATAAAATAATTATTAATAATAAGAATATTATAATAATATTATAAAAGTAAATACTACTGTCATATATAATATTATAATAAATAATAATATTATTATAACAAAATACTTGATTATAATAATATATACAAATAAATAATATTTTAATATAATATAAAATAATAATAGTATTATTATGATATTATAACATTATCATAATGATAATATTCTTATTATATTTTTCTTTCAAACTAACTTATGCTTTATTAGCCATAATAATAATAATAATAATATATTCAATCGCGAACCAGAAATGAACCGGCCGGTTTTATATATATTTTTAACTATTTTGTTTTGATTTGTGAGATGAAATAAATTTTTAGCAAAATTTGCTCCCACGAGAGATTGAATCCATGCTACTGGTGTTAGAAAGTGTTGCTAATGCTCAATTTTAATTTTTATTATAATTAATAGCAATTAATTAAGCATACAAACACCATAGTATCTAGTCTCAAGCAAATAACACACATCCAAAGAGAGAAAGGTTGTAGGAATTCTATACCTTTTGCGAAATCGTATTTGCAAGGCGCGACCACGGCATAGAAGGCGGTGGCGTGCTCTCCATGCCTTCTTCTCCTTTCTAAGGTTCACAAAAGAATTAATCAACTTTACAAGGTTTCGTGCTAGCGAAACGTGTGAAATTGCCTAATCCGATGCTTCTCCTTTTCAATTAAATCACTATTTAATTAGAGTAGCTAATGTTCAACACATGAACACCTATTTAAATGCAAGAAAAAGCTCTTTAATGACAGCAACAATTGCTCCAAAAAGAGGGGGCTGCCTCAAAGAGGAGGAGAGAGAGAGGTGAAAAAGTTGCCCTAATTCACTCTTATGTGGTCCTTATATAGATCTCCCAACCTAATCCACTTAGGGACCACTTGGGACTCCTTCTTGGCTACCATATAATGGGCCTTTTAGCCCATGAAACAATATTTTAGTTGCACATTAATTCTATTAATTAATGGCACTTTCAATTGCATTCAAATTTGAGCTCAAATTGGTTAATTGAATGAAAGCTCGTATACTTAGGGTGTGTTTGGAACTCACCAAATAAGTCTTTATTCAAAATAAGCTTATTCAAGTTCAAACCAAACACCCAACAATAATTTCAAATATTCTATTGAATGACTTATTCTTATTTCTCTTTTTTGGAGAATTGGGTGAATAATAAACCCAATTAGAAAAGTGAAATTAGAGGAAAGAGAAACCCACCCATCTTTATTTCCAATAGCCTATTCATACTCCCACCCAAACACACCCTTAATATAATTCATATAATTATATTAAATTATGTTGAACAAAATTAATTATCAACTCATTGATAATTATTATAGGATTAGACTTTGCATTAATTAGTTTCATATGATCAATTTGATATAATTAATTATAATTGTTCGCAACGGTACATAATTAATTAATCAACTTATCATATATTGTATTATCTAATGCAAATAAATTAATATTAATGCACTATTGATTAAGCGTCATTTATTCATGTGACCCTCGAGGATTTATGTCATGTTGGTTATGGAAATTAAATAGTCATTTATTTTCAATAATCATAAGCGATATCTAGCAACACGTTATGATTTTCAATTAACATAAATAAATACTGTACTGTTATAGTATTTCAATCCTGCATTAGAAATAAAGTATTTTCTTATTTTGATTCTTATGTCACATGATATCACTGTATAATCCAAGATAGGAATGTGTCATTCTTGCAGATTATACATTTCTTGATCTAAAGTCGATTGTCTAGTTTGCATGCATACGATCCAACTCCATCATGGGACCCAATAGATATCATCACTCGCTAGATTTACTAATGAGGGACATACGGTTTTCTTGATGAATAACTTTTTCCCGTACAATTTAAGAGAACATTTAAGAGAACATAAATAAAGTCCGTATAGCAACCCTTATCAGGAATCAACGTTAGACGATATTTATTGAACCTATCCTCATGTGGAAAAGTTGAACTATCTCAAATTTAGAATCAAACTCATATGAAATAAATAATGACACATAACACAATCCATACATTTATTTCATTGGGTCAAGTCCTGTGCTATGTTCCAGTAACATACACATGCAATTAAGTTGGTAACTCCTTACCTATGATTTGTAGAACTTAATCATCACTTAACTTGTATACTAATCTTTTATGATAATTAATGTTCCTTGTTAATTATCAAAATTACAGACACTTTAGATTTATTATTGTCATTTAATTAATAAATGATATACAGAGATCTACAATTCAGACCCTCAACTTGAATGATCTGTCAATAATAAATCCTACGAACAAATGATTAAATATCATCAATAATAAACTAAAATTAAGTTAATAAATCATAGGAACAAATGATTAAATATCATCAATAACATAAACTAAAATTAAGTCATTAAATATTGACTTATAGAACATAAGTCTAACAACTGGACTAAACAAACAAGAGCTATACTAATGAATGGATGACGTCATTCAGTTCCATCCACCAATTCAACCGGTCGAACCATTCGAACCAGTTGAATCATCACACTAGAGCTTTAACGATTACACGTCCGATACGGTTTTCAAAGTGTAATCCGGATTTCAAAACATTGATTAGATGAACCAGGCACGTCAACCAAATTGCAATCGGGTCCTCCTCAACTCGACAGTGGCCGCCGTGTCGGATACTCCAGGCACATACACCACAACATAACCGACAGGTGTCTATAGTTAAGTGGGGCCTACTCGTCAGTTACACCCGCTGGTTCTCCCTCTATGGTTAGTTGCAGACTTGCAGTAGACAAAAAGACATTGACACATTGTCTCTTTTTTTTGAAGTCGACCGCAGACAGCTTTCAGATTTCCCAAAATACCCTTCAGCAGTTGGAAATTTGCTCTACCCATCTGGCTCTTTACCAGGGGCAATTGAGTCATTTCGCATCTCCTACAGAGCCCTGCGAGTTCTTTCCCGTTTCTCCTCTCTCGCTTCTACGAATGGAGAGGGTGAGTCGTTTTTCCTACAGCGACCTTTTGTCAAGTTGCAACCTTTTCTATATCCGTGCAACTCGAGTCGCAACCAGTTCTTTTTCCGTGCAACTCGAGTTGGTCCAACTCCACTTTCCTCTCTCTGTTCGCCTCCTCTTTCGTACCCTCCTTGTTCTCTTCTTCTTCTCCTCACGAAAGTCGAGATCTCCAAACCCTAGCATCGTCATATAAAGTAGCGAGTTCAACTCTATTGCCTTATTTTTTTTTTTGTGTTTTGGTTGGTACCAATTTTTTCTGATTGTTGAATTCGTTTATTTGGGTTTGCAGCTTTGAAGAAGCTCCTGAATTGAGTTCCTTCCTTGAGAATTTGTCGATTTGTTGATCCAGGGCTAGGGTTCTGGCAATTTGGTGGTTAAAAGAAGTTGAAATCACTGTGATCGGAGCAAATTTTGCATTCTGCGCGGAAATTTATAGGGTTTAGGGTTTCTACTCTTAAGTAGGCAAAACGAATAGCTGCTAATTTCATTTATTTGCTTAATTTTGGTACAATTTTGGGTGCTCTGAAGAGTTTCGTACCGACTCATTTAGCTGGGATAGGAATACAGTTCTCCTAGATGGAATTTGTCTGAAATTTCCATGTAGTGGAGGATCAATGGATCGACTGAGATTGGCTGTGGGGCCTCCTGAGGAGACTAATGGAGTCCCAGAGGAACTTCGGTGCAAGCGGTCAGATGGCAAGCAGTGGAGGTGCAGTGCACTGTCGATGCCTGACAAGACAGTGTGTGAGAAGCATTACATCCAGGCCAAGAAGCGAGCTGCCAACTCGGCCTTACGTGCTAGCCTTAAGAAGGCTCGGCGGATGGCACAGGAAGAGGAGGAGGCTGGGACCCGGATTAATGGGTTTGTGGGTACCAGTTTGGACTTGGGTTCAATCACTTCTGCTAGGCGGTTTGGTGGGAAGTTTAACAAGATGGATTATGTTGCCAATGGTGGAATTGTGAATAGAGAGAATAAGGAGATGGGGGCACAATTGGTACTCTTGAGGAATGGATATGGTGCTAATAATTTTATTTCTAATGGGAAAAAGGAGGAGTTTGGTGGAAATGGCATTGGCCCTGAACCTGTGGTGAGTTGCTGTGCTTTTATTTAATAATATTCTTTATTGTACCATTTATATTGTTTTCATTATCACTAGATCTGGTCCTGAACCTGTAGTGAGTTGCTTGCCTTTGGTAATGACCGGGTGGTATACTACTATAAAATTCCAAAAATTTCCATGTTCTATTGATTCTTATGGAGTGCTGTTGCTACCATCTCATATGGAAATTTTGTTGAACAATAATATAATGATGGAACATCTTGAAACGTTATTTAACCTAAAAGTATGGATTGAAGGCTTGAATATTTATTCTGATTGTATCAATTTTTTCTTTATTGTATATACATACTGCTCCTTGCAGTGCACAATGCAATTCCAAATTTGGAGAAACATATCAGTGAGTAATTTTTGAACTGTTATTTGATTAACAGCTAGATGACTCATTAAAAGTGGGTGATGTACAAGAAAGACCTACCGAGTTGATTTGTCACCAATGCCAAGAGAATGCTAGCGGTTTATGGTGCGATAGCTGCAACAATAAGGGTTACTGTGCTTATTGTATCTCCAAGTGGTATAAAACTCTACCATTGTTAAGTAATTGTTTATTTCCATCAACATTATTAGTTTTTATTTTGACTGGTACCTTAAAATATGCTTGTAGAATCGGTGCCAGTATTATACTGGTATGAGACTGTCATGTGCATGTTAACGTCTATTTGTAACAACTTGTTTTCTCATTTTTTTCTTAATTTCTTTATATCTACTACTAGGAATGCTGAAATTCCAGTGGATGAGATAAAAAAGGTCTGTCCTGCTTGCCGTGGTATTTGCAACTGCCAAATTTGTTTGCAAGGAGATAATATGATTAAGGTAGAAAATTATTGCTATCATTTATATGAGTTCAAGTGCCAGTCTAGTTGTACCCATGCGAAATACTTTTATATCATGTTAAAATTAAAATATCTGGTCAGGCTAAAGTGCAAGAAATGGATGGAATGGAGAAATTGAAGCATCTTCACAGGCTTCTGGTATATATTCTTCCAGTCGTAAAACAGATATATGCTGATCAGTGCTTTGAGATTGGTGTGGAAGCTAAAGTGCATGGTATGCTGAAAGTCTAAATTAACTACTTTGTTATATGAATTCTTCACTTGTCTACTGTTAAATTTTTCTTCCTTTTGTTAGGGCCTAAGGTCGATATACCAAGAGCAAAGATAGATCCTGACCAGCAGATTCTCTGGTAAAGTTTCATTCCACCTGCGCTTATTGGTTAATGTATTTAAAAAAACCCTTTTAAGCAATCCAGGGAGTTGAGTTTGAAATAGTTTAAAAGGAATTAGGTTATATTCTAGGACAAGGAATTTGTACATCTGAAGAGAGAAATTCAGGTGTATATGATAGTAATTATCTAAAATTTTCAAATAAAATTGCTGGAAGTAGTGCTCTCTCTCTCTCTCTCTCTCAGATATATATATTTTTTAAAGTTCTCCACTTATATTTCATTAAGATTACCATGGTACTGATATTTAGTTCTTTTCTTCAAGTGACTTTTGCAAGGTGCCAATCTACGACTACCACAGACACTGCAGCAATTGCTCCTATGATCTGTGCCTGGCATGCTGTCGCAATATTCGTGATGCATCAAAAGCTCCACTTGAATCCAAAGAAATATGTGCTAATGCAATTAATTTTCATGAATTATTTCCTTCCTGGAAAGCTAGTAGAACCGGGACCATTCCATGCGGACACACATCAACTGGATGTGGCAGGTCGGAGCTGATCCTTAGGCGCATACTTAAGATAAACTGGATTTCCAAGATTGCTAAAAACACTGAAGAGATGGTTTACGGATGCCGGGTTTTGGAACATGTGGACCCTTCACATGAGACAGGTGAACTGGTGAGCTCACCATATTGTGCCTTGTGGGATGAGGTAAAGCAGGGGGGGATCAGTCAGTTCTCCAAATATTGGGAAAGAGGCATACCAGTTGTTATTAGGCATTCTTTTGAGATGCCTCTGGCTTCCAGTTGGGATCCACTCACCTTATGGAGAGGAGTGAAGGAGACAATTGATGAAGAAATGGATGAGAGATTAACTGTCAGAGCTATGGACTGTAAAACTCAATCTGAGGCAAGTAACTGAAAACTATCTTTTTACCTTTAGTTTGTCATTAGCATCCTTATTGTTTGCTTCGGGGAGGGCAACTGACAGGCTCTTAATTTTTCTGGTATTGGGCCCAATAAGTTTATGGGTAGTTCCTAGTCAGCCGCTGACTAGTATCTCTAAAAATAAAAAAAGTTTATGGGTAGTTAATTAGATATGTTTTAGTTATTTGATAATGTGTTGATCTCTGACAGGTGGAGATTGAACTAGTTGAGTTTTTAAGAGGATATTCAGATAGAAATATGCTGAAGAGAGAATCGACTCATCAGCTTTTGAGGCTAACAGGGTGGCCACCATCTACTGTTCTTGAAGAATTCTTGGTTGTTCAGAGACCTGAATTCCTGGTGAATTTTCCTCTAATTGATTTCATCCATTCTAAGTGGGGTGTCTCTAATCTCCCATCTAAGCTGCCCCATGACAGCTCCATGCCAGAGATGGGCCCAGGGTTATCAGTCTCTTATGCGAATTCAGTGACTAATCTTCAAGTCAATATGTCTGATGTGGTATGCTCATACATTACAAACAATTTCTTTTCTAGTATTATATATATAGAGCACCGATCCCAACTGATGAAAGCTTGTTTATATGAAAAATTTGCAGGTGTTTATGTTGATGCACACAACTGGGTTGCATCATGGAAAAGAAATATTAAACAATCATGAGTTTGAAGAAGGCAAAAGTGACAATGGCTCCATTATCGATTCATTGTCAAGTGAATTGGAGAGAGAAAACCTTGTAGGAGTTGTTTGGGATGTTTTCCAAAGGGAGGATATATCAAGTTTAAATGAATTCCTGAGATTGCACTGGCTGGAGATTGGACCCACACGTCAATCTCATGTGGTAATTTGGTTATGCATTACCATACCAAACTGATTTGTTTATCTAATTGACCTTCTATCCTTTATAATTGAGTGCCTTCAATGTTAGTTCTCTGGTAATCAAAGCATGTATGTCGTAGCATATGCAGAACAATTATGTTGATTACAAAAATTTTTTCTCAGGTTGACCAACCTGTTTATGATGGGGCTATTTTCCTTGATGAAGAAATGAAAGTATTATTGAAGAATGAATATGGTAAGTAGTGGTTCCTGTTTAACTTGGGTGAATTTATGATCTAATATTGAACTTAGTACATTTTCATTTCAGTTAAACTTAGGGAAATTTCTGCTAAATGGAACCTTGCCCCATGTTACAATGTTTGAATAAAGGTGGTAATCGCTGTGTGTATTGAATTTTACATGTCAATATTTGTACATAACAGGAATACAACCATTGCTGATTAATCAACAGATTGGGGGTGCTATTTTCATACCTGCTGGCTGTGCCTTTCAAGTTAGGAATATTCAGGTAATGCTTCTCTACCTGCGTGATCATTCACATCATTTATTGAATCAAAATAACTATGAACACATGCCCTTGTACGTGATTGAGCTGTTAAAAGTTTTATTTGTTTTAATCAAAGACTTCAAACTGGCTAGTAGGGAGGTGGTTGGGTGGTTTGCACCTCCTTGAAACAACAATAGGCTTACCAGTATAAGAACCTTAATTGACAGATGACATGGTAAATTTGGTCTGGCTGATAGCAAACTAGTATAGACTGTTATTATCTATATACCTTGTTATTTTTGTCCGACAATGATACAAAGCTTAAAAAACTACAGAGCATTCAAAACAGAATTGGGCCCTACTTAACTGTTGGTACATGTCCATGTCTTACTACTTACTAGTACTATACTGCACCTTCTTCCTTCATTTTTTTTTTTTTTGAAAATCTGCAGTCTTCCGTTCAATTGAAGTTTGAGTTCCTATTCCCCGAGAGTGTACAGGAGTCGACACGTATGGCTCGAGAGATTCGTTGCCTTCCAAATAATCATCATGCAAAGTTAAATATGTTGGAGGTACATAAATCTTATTACTTTAAAAAAAAAAATCAGTTTCAGACCTTGCATATCGTGCTAGAAATGTTTGTGTTCCTGCACAAAAGAAAATGGAAAAGAAAAAGGGAAAATGGTTTATATGCTTGGAACAATGCATGGAAACATTCTACTTTTTGCAAACTTCAAAATTCCAGAAATGATCCGACAAAATAGAAGTAAAAGGAATCCCATAAACTGTGATTAAATTGCTTGATTTATCCTTTGTTTCCCAGTTTCTTAAAAAATACCTGAATTATCTCACTATCTCCTGTTATTAAGAGAGTTTTTGTAAAACAGGATAGCTTAATTGGTTGTTTGAATAAAATCTGAGAAATTCTGGGTGTAGAGGCACTATAGCCAGTATTTTTAATGAGAAATTCAGGGATATGGTAATCCTTTGTGGGGGTGGATGCAGGAATTGGTTCTGACTTCTGACACATCAGTACAAAAAAGGGAAAAGTATTCCTAATTGAAATTCTTGATACTAAAATGTGTTGCCCCTTAATTTAGGTGGAGAAGATATGTCTATATGCTGCCAGCTCAGCTATTAGGGACATTCAGAAAATATCACTTGACCCTAAGTACTCTCTCTCTCTCTCTCTCTCTCTCTCTCTAGATTTGCTTAGATTCCAAGTGACAATTGATGTTTTCTACTAATAATCGTCGTGTACATATTTTTCAGGCTTAATTTGGATAACAAATTTAAAGATCGTAATCTGACAGAGGCAGTTTCAGAGAATTTGGCGCGAGTAACTAGCAACAAACTCCAAGTAGTAGTTAACAGTTGAGAAACCCAGGTATAAAATTTGATTACTTCACCGACCATATAATATTTGATGCTGCAGACATTGCTCGGCTAATTGTACAGTTCTTTTAGTAATAGTTGTTCTATATAGTGTTTAGTGTCTTTAACTTAACTGCCATTGTAATATCTATTATAGAGTTAATGTGATTTTGTGCTCGAGGTTGGGTTTGTCGCCTCATGTAAATTGTACTAAAAGAGAAAAATAATCAAATAAAAAGATTAATATTATTACAATATGTGATGTCTTCTACCTCTCATTTTTTTTTCCCATTATAAAAACAAAATTATCTGAGAGATATTTATGGTTCATCTAGTTTCTTGTAGAAATTAGTTAGTAGATATATATTGTTAATTCAAAGAAAGCAAACAAAAATGTTACTTCTAAACTAGAAAAGAAAGAGCCAACTTTTGTTTGCAGAAACAAGAAAAATACCAGATAACATTCTTATTTTTTTCTTAATCTCAAGTTTCGCAGCTGGACTTTGAATTGATTATTGGACAATCTATATTTAATATTACATCATCAAACCCTGGAATGGAGAACCTAGATGCTTTTGAAATTCAGATTGAAACGGAGTTACAAGTATGTTAATTACGTTCACTAAGATTCGATAATACACTTACTTGTAAAAGACTAAAAGAAAGGGATTATAAACACGCTGGCCAGGACCATCCAGTTGACCTCCACAAAAGAGGTTGCTAATAGGTATTACTGGTGTTAGTACTTTTGAGCCATCTCAGTTAGCAAAGAGGATAGTTCTATAGGCTGAGAAAGCATGGCCATGTGATCGGCTCCTTTGATCTCGTTCACCTCAGTCTCAGGGCTATGCGCAACCATCCATCTTTGGAACTCCATTTTTATGGCCTTGTCTTGCTTGCACACAATGAAAACCCGGTTTACCGAGCCGTAATTTTGTTTACTGATCATGTCTTGTTTTCCTTGGTCAGAATTGAATTGGCTCCCTGGCCTTAATAGTCCTCTTGCCAAAGTCAGGTCCTTTAACATGTTATAGAAAATGATTGCCAAGTTATAATTTGTTTCACATTAATTGTTATATGCTTTAAATAAATTTTAAATTGCACGATACCAAAGTTCCGAGTAACAACATACGAAGATGATAAAGTACATTACATGAATGAGTAGATTACGCTAAGATAGCATAATTGTATCAAAAAGGTAAATTAGATAAATTAAATATATAGCTTCGATGAAAGATTATGTCAAATCATCAACTAAAAAAAGGTGCAAATCATCAGAGATGTTCCTCTTTCTAATTGCTTAGTTAAGCAGAAAAATGTCTAGTATTTCTTATCATCTTTATTTCGTTTGTTGAAGTTAGTGGGTTGAAATCAATCACCTGAGGTGGGCAGAGCTGGTACATCTTGGTGGCTAGATAAGTGGGTCCCAGTGTGATCACTGGCTTAGGTCCTGGTATTTCTGGGTCCGCAGACAAGGTTGAGTCCAGGAAATACTCTATGGGATGCTCCTTTGAGTACTGTCATAACACCCAAAATAATAATAATAATAATAATAATAATAAGAAAAAAAAATATAAAAGAATCGTGGACATTACGAACTCACAAAGTCAAATCCAATTTATCAACAAAATAGCAAAACCAGGCTGGAAAGCTTCATGATCATGGGCAAGATAATGGGTTAGTAGGTGGACGATTCTTGAACGCCTAAAATCCCTTTTTTGTTTTCCTTTTCTTAGGTGAATTAGGTTCCTGTAGAAAATTGTAGGTATTGGATTGTACAATTATTTTTTTCCCTTCTAAAGAGAATATAGCTTAGCTTTTAAGAAGTTATGCTTTTTCTTTTGAAGTTAATTACGATTGTATGCCAATGTTGGAACTCTGGTTTCTCAGTAATGACATCTGAATTGAGACGCCGATCGTTTTTGGTTAAATTTCTAAACTATTATGCAGTGCAAGATCTGTGCCTAAATTACTAAAACATTGGGATATAGATAAGCGTCGTCGACATGGCAAAATTTCAACCACATATAAACTTGGGTCTAGAATCGACTCAGATGGGGAAATCACCAAGAATGCATGTATTGTGGATAGGCCTGTCAACGGCAGAGTATAGCACGTGATGCCGTTTCGTTTATATGAAACGGAACGAATAACGGCACTCTTTTTTGTTCCGTTCCAATAACGAAACAACAAATGAAACACAATATTGTGCCGTTTCAAACCGTTTTGTGTTGTTTTCAACCAAAATTAGTTTTAAATATGAAATGGAACGAATAACGAAGTGGACATTTGTGTCGTTATGAAAACGAAATGGTATCTCGTACCGTTTTCCTAAACGAAACGGTAAACGACAGGAGTTGTTCCGTGGTTTTTTTTCAACGTTTGACATGCCTAATTGTAGATCAATGTTACCAACCATTTCCCAGAAGGAATTTATGAATTTCAACTCTTAAACATGGCATTAATTCTAATTGCTGGATTTTACACTCCGCAATGAGTAAATATGATGTGAATACATACAAATGGCACGTAAGGTTAGCCTATTTCCCAAGACATTGTTACTATTAATTTATTGAGTTTCATCTCCGTCAAAATCCACTTAAATTCAATAAAAAGCTGAAAAAACAGAATATGCTTGTTTTAAAAGTACGACCTAAATTTATGATTGTATTTGGACTTAAAAGTACGGCCACATGCATATATAAATGTGGTCAAAGTACATCCCTTGCGGTCACACATGATTAATTGTGACATTTGCTGCAAGCAGAAATCAGGATATAGTTTCAATACTTATTTGCTTATACAGTTAATTATAAATACCTTATCGCATAAGTAAAACAACATATAAATTATGTACTTATATAATTTATGTAGATTTTACAGCATCCCTTGTTTAACAATTTATACAATAAGTTTACTTTTAATTTCACTTCTTTCTCATGTACATAACTTTTTTTATTTCATTAATAAAATCTGTCTGCCAACATGTCCCCCCCCCCCCCCCAAAAAAAATTGTACAATAAGTTAACCGACAACTATTTATTATTAATTAATAATATATGTATAAATAGTATAGGTGACAGTAGGTGATAAGATATTCTCAGATGCACTTTTTATTGCTAACAGACGGGTGGATAATTAAATGATGAACAGCAAGGTAGATTGAAATATTACTACACTCGGTGTTTAATGTGTTAGGGACTTCCTTTGATTTAAAGATATAAGTCACAGAAATACAATTATTGAATAATATCCGTATTGTCCTTTTTACAATCTTTTGAATTCTCAGATGTAATTTTTTAGAATAACGATAATTTAGTTTTTTTAATTGTAAACCAACAAATCATCAAAGAATACTTTCATATGGAGGCGCATTTCTACAATACCCTTTCAGATTTATCCAAGCCGTTGATTCAGCTGGCCTTCTGATCGAACCGTCATTTACACTTTTCTTTTTAGGCTGTTCTGGCCTTCTGATTGGAGACAAATAGGCAGTTGGGAACAACGAAATTGGGTTTCTCTCTCTTCTCTTATTTGTCATTTATTCTCCCAAAATTTAAAATTGCAATAAGACACTCAATAAGCTATTCATTTCTTATTGAGTTTGCTAGTTAAGCTATTCATTTCTTATTGAGTTTGCTAGTTAAGCATTTGGAATTTGCCTCATAAGCTATTTATTAAATTAGCTTATTGAAAACGTTGCCAAACACATAGCTATTCATCTCTTATATGTATGTCATGGTCTTCCGTCATTCCATTTGATTTCATCTTGGTCGTTGGATTAGGCCTGTTCTAGAGCATCCGTTCGCTCTCTCTCTGGGTGGAGCCTAGCATGACTCCACCGACCATGTGGCACACTATAGTCTACAGTCCAACGGAGACATCAATTTGAATATTCTAACTTTTGACTAGGGCTGTCAATGGTACGGTACGGTACGGTAGGAGATATTTTCATGTCCGGACCTGTTAAATTTTTCTTTATCCGTACCCGTACCCGTTAAAAAGGATCCTACCCGTACTCGTTAAGAATTAACGGTACGGGTAGGATAACGGTACATAATGGGTAATAATAATATTATTAATTTGATAAAAAAATGTATAATGTGCTAAATAAATAGTATCAAATAAATATATAGATAAAGTAAAATATTTAGATAATATTTTAGATATAACAAAAATCATGAAATTTATTCTCATATCAATTGAATTCGAAAAATCTATATAACTAATTATAAATTATAATATAATATAGTGTAATTTAATTTTTTCATCATCATAAATAAATTTGGATGATTTGGATGAAGATTGAAATGAATAACAAATCTTACGAAATATGCTAAAAACGTGATTATATATACATATATGTTTGTAAAATATTACCCGTTAGATAATGGGTACGAAATAGCCCTTACCCGTACTCGTACCCGTACCCGATAAGTTAACGAAAATTTTTCTTTACCCGTAACCATACCCGTTAGTCTAACGAAAATAAAACCTTATCCATACCGCCTTATCGAATACGGTACGGGTAGGGTAAACGAGTAAAAAATTGTGTACTACTAGGTACGGTACGGGTAGGGTAAACGGATTTCATTGACAGCCTACTTTTGACCTCCGTATATAATTCCTACGATGAGTTGAATATTCTGACTTTTGACTTCCTTTTCAAAGCTCATATATTTTTATTTATGTACTACTAAAAAATTGTGTTTTACTTTCTAATTTGTTTCAAAGTCTTTTTCAAATTTTTTTTAACGTAAATTTAACGTACATGCTCTAGGGCTGACAAAATAATTCGTGACTCGTGACTTGCTCGAGATCGATTCGCTAATTATTCGAAATTAGCTCGCTCGAATTAATTTCGAGTTCTTAATCGAATCGAGCTTTTGAGCTCGAAATCAATTTTGAATCGAGTTCGAGCTATGCACAGCTCGAGAGTTATTCAGCTCGAATATATACATCAATTTTCTATTTGTTGATAATAAATGCCTCAAGCGGTCAAGTCCAGTCCCAGCCGATTCATCTTCTTTTAAGATAAACCCAAGTTTTTCCTTCGCACTGATGCCTCAAACGGTCAAACCCACTCTCCTGATCTCTCATTTCTCTACCTCGCATTTTATACTACCAATTTGAGCTATTAACGAATCAAATCGAGTTCGAGCTAGGGCTAGTTCGCTCGAACTCGACTCGTTGCCACCCCTAACATGCTCACAAAATTATCAGGAATCCAACTATACCAAACTTTTCCTTTTCTGGGATTTCGAAAGTGTTGTAGATAATTATTTCTGTTAGCATGCTATCTTAGTGTATTTCATGAATTTGATCGTTTTGCGAAAAAGTTTAAAAAATTATGGATCATTTGCAACCATGAAAAATAAAAATAGATCGCACAATTTAGATGATTTTAGACTACATGCATGCCTTTTTATTACTTTAATTTATGAATTTGACCATTTGACAAAATTTTAAACATTCACAAATTGGCTATTTTACAAATCTAAAAAAATTATTTTACATGGTCTTTTGTTTTATCTTTTTAAAATAAATATAAAAATATAATAGAAAATCGATAAATGAAAAGTGAAAATACAATGACCGCGCAACATACCATGAAACATCTTAATAAGGTTATTATTAATTATAATTATGTTATTCACTTAATCCAATGATATATATATTTTTTGTTTTAGATTTCTAAAATTTTGAGTAAAAGTTGTTTAGATTGATGATATTTTTTTATATTTTGGAACGGGTGAAATTTCAAAAGATCGATACTTTTTGCCAAAAAAAAAAAAAAAAATTCAAAAGAAGACTTTGGTTAAATATTTATCGCGCGAAGCGCGATACTATTGTTAGTTATATACAAATTACGTACTTGTTACTACGGTACAAGATCGTCCAAGAATGAAACCATGGATGCCAAAAGGCCCAAGACACAGCACAGACAAATCTGAAATCTCAACTTTTGCAAGTACCGTAGATAACTTTTGTTTTCCAAGATTTTTCTTTCAAAATTGAATCCTAGATTTTAAATTCTACTAATAAGCCAGAACCAGCTCTTGGTCTAGTGGCAATGAGCAATGCATCTCAAGTGAGAGGTCGCAGGTTCGAAATCCGACTGGAGAGTCTTTTATAGACATTTAATTTAAAAATAAGTTGGGAGGCTTAGACCCTCAATTTATCTTAAAAAAAAAAAATTCTACTAATAAGCACGTAGGCTAAAGAAAGCAGCGAAAATCTAAAATTAGAAAACAACTAAAGTTGATCACTGCCATTGTGTAGCCGTACAGAAATTTGCATGTGAAAATGCATGGCTTGTTAGTTGTTACGGTACAATTCCAAAACCGAAACTAATATCATAAAATTACCTCTTCTTTAATCTTGGAGATGGAAAGCATTTCACTGGGCATCATGGCGGTGACAAATACAGCCACAGATACCTTGGTTGGGAACTTCTCCATGGCAAGTGCAATGCAAAAGCCCGACAAACTATGTCCCACAAGGACCACTTGCTCATTTGGCGGGATGGCTTCCAAGGCTTCCAACAGAGGCCGGCAGTAGTCGGCAAATGATTCAACCTCCTCAATTTTTGTGGGGTTTATGCCAGATGCCAATAGGTCCGGTGTTGTCACACGGTGACCGGCCGCCTCTAACATAGTGGCGAGCTTGTACCAGCACCATGCGCCATGGCACATGCCATGGACTAGTACAAAGTGCTTGTTCTTGGTCGCCATTTAGAGTTATTTTTCTAAATTTATATTTCAGGATATTGATTTGATGGGTATTAACTATTGAAAAATGAGGCGACGCTTGTGAAAATTGAACTTACAATTAATGTTTCTAAGTTTCTCTGGGATTTATATATATACTAAGTTAGGTTGCGTGGGCCAACGAGTTAGTGGCAAAACATCTTACACTTCATGTCTGTGTGGCATCAATAATTGTGTCGCTCTTTATGCATGCCTTTCTCATTTCCAGTTCGCGACTATAATTTTTTTTTAATATATCCAGGTTAAAATAATATTCAAAGTAAATTTAATTCGAATTAAAAATAATCTAAACAAATTAAGAATAATCGAAAATTTATTTATAAATCGAGATCACTTAAAAATAACAGTCTTGATCTAAACACAATTAATCATTTAAGAATAATATTTTTAATCCTAAATAACTAATTATATAATTGTACTGTTATTCTCAAACAATCTAAACGCACCATATATAGGTGTTATAAATGCTGAAGGAAAAAAAAAGATGATATTATTCACAAATACCAATAAGTTTTGAAAATAATCCGAATTCATTCTCAGATGCTACGAACCAAGCAAATCCACATCGATGGTTTGTATAAATCCTCTTCGATATGAAGTCCGATTTGTCGATTTCTAATGGGACGAATACGATCTTAAAGTGACTCTACTATTTAAATTCAAAATATTTTGAAGCAAAGCATGAGGTGAAGAGAGTTTGATCAAGCAAATTTTAATCAGATTTTTGCGTCAAATCAAAATCTCTTTTTAGTTTACAATGTATTGTTCTTTTTATAAAACCTATAAGAAATCTGCATTTAAAAATATGGTGTATTCATTAGTAGACATCTATTTAAAAGCATGTATAAAAACTAGGGACAATTTAGGCAAAAGGGGTGGACAGGTCCAACTAATTGCATTTTCTGTACACAGAAGGAATCAGCCAACCATTTGTATCTCTCGTCCATATATTCAACAATTGTGGTTTTGGATGGGCTACTGTCAAAATATCTTTCATTAATTCTTAGGCTTTCTTAATTACAAGATGTTGTTAATTTCTCTTTGAAACTGCAAAAACATAATAAAGCTGCTTTCTTGATAGTTTATACTTTATAGTGTTTTCTGTTGGCACATTTGGTTAGCTAGAAATAGTTGCATTTTTAACAACTCTTCCATTAAAACTCATAGGCATTTGCTAACAGATATTTGTGCAACTGTGAAGTATAGAGCAGGTTTGGCTAAGACAGAGGTGCAAGATTGTATCAAACATTGGATTCCAAGTGACTGGGATCAGATTCCCATTCACACAGCTAGGCTTGAAAACGATACACCCGTTAACCGTTTTCCATGCACGTTCCGTGCATACGGAACGTGTGACGGAATGGTTTCGCATACCGTCGTATGGAACGGAACGTTGGACGATATTCTCTCAGGTAACGTTGGTATGAACGGAACGTTAAACGAAATGGTATGTTCCGTTGACGTTTCAAATTCGTTCCGTCCAGAATTTTATTGGTTTACAATACATTTTATAGCAGAGGAGGGGATCTGGGAGGGATAAATTAAAAGTCGAAGTCTCTCGACTGATTAAACAAGTCCCAGCTCAGCTGAGCCTAGGGTTTTCCGCCTCCTTCCCTCATTTTCCTCCCTCTTTCGTGCGTACTTGCGCCGAATAACCTCGATTCTCTCTTCCATCACCTGGCCTCCTTCATTCCTCAATCGCTCACTCTCTCAATCTCTCATCCTTGCACGCAGCACGCGTAGTACTGTTGTTCCCTGCTCTCGAAGCCGAATGATTAGCTCTAATCTGACTTTATCCTATAAATTCCTAGCATTTGTGGCTGTCGAGGCTTTTGGCTGTCGATTGGTCACAAGTTTCCACCAAACAAAAACGTATATAATCAGATCTGTGGCTATTAGAGGCTGAGTTGACGGATTAATATCTCATAGCTGAGAATAGTACTTTGTACTTATAGATCTGAGATGATTGGTGCCTACTGGTGTGAGACAGTGACCGATTTGATGGCCAAGGCAGCACAGCCAGCAGCTAGGGTTTGGCTATATATTGTTTATTTCAAGGAAGAGAAAAGAGAGAGGCTGAGACAGAGGCTGAAGTTGAGGCTGAGGAAGGAGAGAGAAAGAGAGAGGCTGAGGCTGAGAAAAGAAAGAAAAAAAAAAGGTCAATTTTTCTATTTATTTTTTTTTTATTTTTCCTTAACTTTGAATTCATTTCTGTTTCTACTCGTCTCATTTTTTTTCTTTTTTGTGATTTTGAAGAATTGAAGTTATTGAAGGGTTTGAGTTTGAAAGGATGGCAGAAGCACAAATATCTGAGCCTGACCTTTCAAGCGATGCCGATGAGTATGATTTTTAAACTCTGAACTTTGCTATCTACATGAAATTGATTAATGGAACTGCTTTAATGCTTAGTTATCTGCTTGACTGCTTGAAATGCATTTAATGTTGTATCTCTTGAAATGCATTTAATGCTGTAATGATTGAATTCCTTTAATGGTTAGTTATCTGCTCGAAATGCATTGAATGCTGGTTGAAATTGAGAAGCAATTAATTAGTATCTCGTTGAAATTGTGAATGCTGTAATGATTGAATTGCTTGAACTGAGAAGCAATTACTGTGTATGATTAGTATATGCTTGAAATTGAGAAGCAATTAGTGTGTATGATTGAATTGCTTTAATGGAGACCCAATTAATTGCTTGAACTGAGAAGCAATTACTGTTTATGATTAGTATATGCTTGAAATTGAGAAGCAATTAGTGTGTATGATTGAATTGCTTTAATGGAGACCCAATTAATGCTTGAACTGAGATGCAATTACTGTGTATGATTAGTATATGCTTGAAATTGAGAAGCAATTAGTGTGTATGATTGAATTGCTTTAATGGAGACCCAATTAATGCTTGAACTGAGATGCAATTACTGTGTATGATTAGTATATGCTTGAAATTGAGAAGCAATTACTGTGTATGATTGAATTGCTTTAATAGAGACCCAATTAGTGTGTATGATTGAGATCCACTAAATGAAAACGTGTATGGGAACTCACATAATTACTGTTATGTTTTTTTCTACAACTTGTAATTTTTAAAAACAAATTAATTTATTGCTGAAAACCATTTAATTTCCTAGAACTGTTATTTCTTAAAATGAATTAATTTATTTCTTAAAACCATTTAATTTCCTACAACTGTTATTTCTTAAAACAAATTACTGTGTCTCTTTCTCTCACTCTGCATGCATGTAATGCATTTATTGCTTTAAACACAATTAATTTTCTTTTGTGCTGGTTCATATCTGCATGCATGTAATGCAATTGCTTGATATCCTTTTGTATCTGCATGCATTATATAGATGATTAAAATACAATTGCTTGATATCCTTTTGTATCTGATACTCTGTTGACTATTGTATTAGCATGGGGCCTGGGTTGCACCATGAAACCCCTGAAGAGATACAAAATATTCAAAACAATGTTGAAGCAGCATCACAACCTCCTCTTCCTAAAACCATTAAGAAGAGAAGAAGAAAAGAAACCCTTAGTGCTCCTGTGTGGGCTCATTTCAAAAAGGGTGCTGTTCAAGAGGATGGTAGTTACACTGCCACTTGCTTGTATTGTGTCCATGTCTATCCTATGGGTAACCAAAGGGGTACCGGCAACATGCGAAACCATATTAAAAGGGGTTGTAAGAAAGTGCCTCCATCAAAAAGGCATAAGCCTGATGCTTTACAAAAAATCTTGCAGGCTGGCCGAGATGAAGGTAGTATTTGAACTTTAATAAGTTATTCTTTATTTAAGACATTGATTAATTTTTTATTCTAACTTTGATATGTTTCAATTCATAGCTGGTCAACCAACTATTGCTTCTTGGGTGTTTGATCAGAGAAAGTGTAGAAAGAGTCTTGCTAGATGTATTGTTGCACATGAGTATCCTTTCAATTGTGCAAATCACCACTTCTTGAAGTTATTCTTAGCTGATTTGTGTCCTAGCTTTAAATTATCATCAAGACCAACAATTAGAAGTGATTGTATGAACATTTATGATGAAGAAAGAGTTCAACTGTATGAAATGTTGGGTAAGCTTGATTGTAAGGTCAGCTTCACTAGTGACTTATGGAGTTGCAAAGGCAGAGATAGGGGTTTCATGTCTTTGACATGCCATTATATAGATGATAATTGGATGTTGAGAAAGAGAATTATAGGCTTTGTAGTCTTGCCATCTCCTCATATCGGCAGACATATTGCTCAAGCCATTTATGAGAAATTAGTTGATTGGAACTTGGATAAGAGAATACTTTGTCTTGTGAACTGAGGTATATTTCATGCTTGCTTAAATATCTGATCATATTTCATGCTTAATTCAGATGCATATTTCATGCTTGCTTAAATATCTGATCATATTTTATTGGATAGTTCAAGTGACATTAGTGATACAAGGGCTGGGTTAAAGAGCTTTTTAAGTGGCAAGAGGAATGTCGAGCCGACAAAATCTGAGTTGGATGAGTATCTATCTGATGCACTAGATGGAACCAGTTTGGATGTAGATTTTGACATACTAGCATGGTGGAAACTAAAGGCACCTAAGTATCCTATAATGTCTAGACTAACAAGGGATATCTTGGCTGTGCCAATTTCAATGGTGGCCTCGGAGTCCACCTTTAGTGTAGCTGGTAGAACTCTAAGTCCAACCAGAAACTCTCTAAATGATGAGAGCTTAGAAGCTCTTATATGTGCACAAGACTGGTTGAAGGCATCAGTTACAGGTATATACCTTTGTTATATGCCTTGATATTTATTTTTTTTAAGTTGATACACTTTAATTGTTAATGCAGAAACTGGTGGATACTTTGGAGATGTTGTTTGGTCAAGTGAGCCCTCTGATGATACTATCTGTGACAGTGCTAGTGGCAGCCAACCATGAGGTTGTGTTACCTTGTTACTTGCTTGTTATCTTTGGCACTGAGCCCTATATTGTATGCTTATATTGCTTCTTTTGTTGCCTAGCAGTGGCACCAAGTGTTGCCTCATTTTGTTTTAAGTATCTGTTCTTTTGTCTGTGTATGTGTTGCCTCTCTTGAGACCATGAAGTTGAGACAATATGTGTATGTGTTGCTATTACACTTGTGCATCAGTGCATGTATGTGTATGTGTGGCTATTACACTTGGCGTCTTGGATCCCAACAACAGAGTTTCTATGATGATATCATCCATGATACATGTGTTTATTCTAGCTTTAATGGCTGAGAAAGGTTTAAATTCTGAGAATCTTCTTAGGGATCCAAGTGGGTCAGTGTAGTAGCTGTGTAGTGCTTGTGTTGTGTGGCATATTAATACTTGTGTAATGCTTTTCAAATTGTTGTATGAATGCTTTTATTTGGTTCTAAATTTGTAATACTTGCGTGGTTGTTAATATTTGTTGTATGAATATTTGTGTAATTTTTTTTTCTCCGCAAAATTCTAAGTTTTTTAAGGTATTTTGTTATTCAAATGTTTGAACGTTCCATAACGTTCATGAGAGTTCACAGAACGGAACGTGAACGGCACAAATTTTTATGCCGTCAGTAGAACAGAACGTCAAACGTAAACATGACTGCATATCGTTCATCCAACGTAACGGCAAACGAAATTGGCCATTCCGTTGCCGTTGTAAACGTTTTTTAGGCCTACACACAGCACCTCCTCCTATGTTATGCAGACATATTAAGGAGCAGGAAGAAGGGACGTGTGTGCATTGATGGCAGCTGGATAGTGCAGACTGGAAAATATTACCTTTGCAAACCTGAAGCAAGAATTTTACTTTACTTACAAACTTTTGATTGTTGGATTTCCATGGATGTAATAAGTGGTCCATTTTGTCACAAGGGGAATTTTTTGTGGTATTCTGTAGCTTATAGTACAGGAAAAAGTAGGGTACAGAGAAAAGAATAATTGGTACCATAAAAGGTACAGCATAAGTTAAGTATTAATCGATACTGACATATCTGTTTGGTGCTCTAGGTAGTTGGGGAAGACTTTGCTGAAGGTCCTTTTTCTTTTTTCCTTTTTGCTACTGTATCAACGCTTGTATCATACAATGAAACGGTAACCACTTTAGGTTTACTTTTTTCAAAAAATAAAAACTGTTTATAGTTTTCTTTTAAGTAAAAGCTATACAGATTTTTCCTGAAGTGTGTGATTTCTAAACTGCCGTCAAAACAATTAAATCATTATATAAACTAATTAACTATTGAATGTAATAACTGTAACTGTATGACATTTAACTAACCAGACACAGATTATCAAGGGTGTATTTGGAAGTGAAGTGAAAAGTATTGAATAGTTTGTTTTTGAACAAAAATTATATAGAGTATTGCTAGAATCCAACATGTTTGACGGTGTGTTCGTCAAACTTGATCGAAACTCAATTTTTGAGATGACAATGATCAATCTGAACAACTCAATTATTTTTTCATAATGAAATTTTCTTGAAGATCAAATAAATATATTTCAAATATTTATTATAGTTTTTAGAATTTTAAAACATTCTCAATCTAATTAGTTATGAGCCATCTAAATTTAAAATTTAAAAAAAAAAGTTGAAAAAATGTAAAATCTCATCTCCAAGGAGATTCTAATGTAAATATCACAATGAATGGGTTGGATCGGTCATGTGAAATTTCAATAGTTGAGGTTTGGATTGAGTTTGACGTCAAACATATTTGATAGCATTATTCAAAATTGTAAATAAGAATTAGGTAGAATAGTCTATTTATGAAAAATGATATGCTATTTGAATGATATGCTAGAATAAGAACGGAAGAAATAAATAGAATAATAATGTGTTTAATTTATTTTTCTTCTTCTCTTTCCTGTCATCTTTCTTGGTGATCCCTTTTTATTAATTTTTCTTATATTTGTTCCACCATTTCTTTTTTTTTTTTTTTTTTTGAGGGTCAGGTGGCAATCACCACTCCGACAGAATTATATTAAAAAATAATAATTAATTACATAATTACAAGTAAAGGAAAAGAAAACCAAAAAAAGAAAGGACAATAAAAAGGAAATAAACGAAAGCCCAAAACTCGTAATCTATCCTAAGTAATCCTAAGCATTGTTTGTCCAAGCTTTGAAATCCTCGCAGATTTTCTTGAGCAGAAGATCCGCTGTAGTTACTGAATTCGAGAAGATTCTGTTGTTGCGCGCCTTCCAGATGTTCCAAGAGGTTGCAGCCCAAATAATGTCCCAGTTTTGAGTTCTAGAATCTCTGTTAGTCAGCCAGAAATCGCAGCGGTCTAAGGTGAAGTCCATGTTAGGAATCCTGAAGTGGATTTGGACCAATGTCCAAACAGTAATCGTAAACTGACAATGTAGGAAAAGATGATCTGAGGATTCAATAGTTCCTGAATTGCAGCTGGGGCACACAGTAGAAGTAGGCCAACCTTTTTTGAGGAGATTCTGTTGAGTTAACAGGCGGTCCAGGAGCAACAACCAAAGGAAAACTTTGACTTTAGGTGGTGATTTAATTTTCCAAAGGAACGGGTAGAATCTAGAGCGGACACCCGTATTCGAGAGGGTGTGATAGGCACTGGCAGAAGAGAAAAGCCCATTTTGTGTCCATTTCCATGTCACATTACCAGGCGAGTCTACAGAGGAGATAGAGAAGAAGGGTAAAAAATGGAGGATGTCAGCCAATCCATAGGAAACATCGCAAGACTTCAAGATGTTGGAGTCTGAGGTTCCGTAAAGGAGAGTTACGGTGGATGTCCAAATGGAGGAGGTATCACGATGTAATTTCCATAACCACTTAAGGAGGAGTGATTGGTTTTGACGTTCCAGATCAATAATTCCTAAACCACCATTTGATTTTGGAAGACAACAAGTGGTCCAATTAACTAGACAATGGCCTCCGAGACATTTATCCTTTCCCTTCCAAAAGAATCTTCGTCGGATGCCCTCAAGTTGTTTTAGAACCCAACGAGGTAATTTGAGGACCTGCATGTAATGTAAAGGAAGGGCCGTAAGAACTGACTTGACAAGGGTCAATCGCCCACCTAGTGATAAAAATCTAGCCTTCCACCCATCCAATTTCCGTTGGAAAGCAGCAATCAAAGGTTGGAAATGAATTTTTTTTGGCTTACGAAAAGAGAGTGGTAAGCCTAAGTAAGTGAAAGGTAGCTCCTTCGGATTACAGTGGAGGATAGAAGAAATACGAGGAAGGGCTAGCTCAGGGATGGAAATAGGGACAAAGAGATACTTTGAATTGTTAACACGGAGGCCCGTAAGCAACGCAAAGTTAGACAGGATCTCGGTGACAATAAGAAGAGATTTTTGGCTAGCTTCCAAGAGAATGATAGTGTCATCTGCATATTGAAGGGCTCGCGGTGGTATAATAATAGGGCCAGGTGTAATAGAAGAGGAGTTGGTAGAAAAAGATTGTAAGGCGTCAGTGACAAGGATAAAGAGAAGTGGGGACAATGGATCACCTTGCCTTAAACCCCTTTTATGAAAAAAGCAATCAGATAGCTCCCCGTTAACTTTTACAGCCGAAGAGGAGGAGCGAAGAATAAGCAGAACCCAAGAGATAAAAGCGGGAGGGAAGCTTCTTTCAATAAGAAGGTTTGTGAGGAAGGTCCAAGATACAGTGTCGAAAGCTTTGGCAAAGTCAACTTTATAAAGAATTGCTGGGATCTTGCGTTTGTGATAGAAGGATAAGAACTCTCTGGTGACCATGTAAGATTCCATAATAGATCGTCCCTTTGTAAAAGCAGTTTGCATAGGACTCACAAGGTCATTCATGAAAGGTTGTAGGCGATTTGCCATAACCTTAGTGATGATTTTGACGAAAGTGTTGATGACACTAATGGGCCTATAATCAGAGACATCTGAACAGTTATCTTTCTTAGGAACTAAGGAAATGGTTGCCTTGTTAAGAATGGAAAGATCAAGCGTGCAATTTTGAAAAGAGGTGATTGCCCGGAGAACATCAGATTTAATAATCTCCCAGAAAGTTTTAAAAAAGTCAATTGGAAAACCATCCGGCCCGGAAGCTTTACCAGAGGGGAGCTGCCGGATGGCAAGAAGGATTTCAGCTTCAGAAAAAGGGAGGACTAGGTTTGACAGGTCTGGTGAGCTGCCCAGACAACCCCTTAGGTCAAAAGGAGGAGGATGAGGAGGGCTACTTCCTAAGATTGCTCGAAAGTGATCGAAAAAGGTAGACAAAAGGTGTGTTTGGTCAGAAATAGAGGTATTGTCAAACTGGATGGAGTCAATATGGTTGACAATACGTCTCGAAGAGGCCACGGCATGAAAGAATTTTGAATTTTTGTCACCAAGTTTGAGCCAGGTTATCCCACTCCTCTGTTTCCATTTTACCTCTTGGTCCTGGATTAGAGCAAACGCATGTTCACGAAGAGAGACTCGAAGACTGAATTCGTCAGGACTAAGATTCCTTAGTTCCTCAAGTAAATCAAGGAATCGAATGATGAGTTTAGTTCGATTGAGAAAAGTATTTTTATGAGCGTACTTTGCAGTAGCCCATTTAGATAGAGCCAGTCTAACAGATTTAAATCTTAAAAGGAGGTTTTTAGCGGGGTTGGGATCCGAAGGGACTGTCGTCCAGGCCGAAGCGACTACATCTTGTATATCGTTCGCTCTTAGCCAGAAGATTTCAAATCTGAAAAGTCTCTTTTTTGAAGGACGCTGGGGCAAAATAGAGAGTAGAAGAGGGGAATGATCAGAAGTAGTAGCCGGGAGGTCTACTAACGAGTGAAGAAGAGGCAAATTAAGCCAATCCGGTGAAAGAAAAGTTCTATCCAGGCGTGAGAAGCAGGGAGCTGGTCTTTTGTTAGACCAGGTAAAGCGCCTGCCGTGTAAAGGCACCTCAAAGAGGTTCAAATTTGAGATGAAAGAATTGAACAGTTGAAAAGAAGAGATGCTTCTAGGGGCGCCAGTTGAATCAGATGGGTCCCGGAGGAGGTTAAAATCACCTAAAATGATCCAAGGATGAGAGGAAAGTGTTCTAACAGAGGTAAGCTCATCAAGGAAAGCAGGCTTGCGGCTTTCTTCTAAAGGTCCATAAACAACCGTAATCATGAAAAAGAAAGAATCAAAAGATAGGACAGCAGTAGAAGAGTAAGTCAGATTTTGAGAAAAGGAGCAGTTGAAACGATCAGACCAAACTAGGATAATGCCACCTTTTGTTCCAACAGCATCTAGAGCTAAAAAGGAGTTAAACCGAAAAGGACAGATACTGCGTGCTTTAAAGAAATCACAAGATGCCCACTTAGTTTCCTGTAGGCACAAAATATTACAATTCGAATCTCTTATAGTTTCCTTAACTACAGCACATTTATTCAAATCAGAAACCCCTCTTACATTCCAGCAAAGAGTTTTAATAGACGGAAATAACATAGGAAATAAAGAGACAAGCTAGAATAACAACCAGCCTCTAACAATAAAAAAACAGAATAAAACGCAGAAAGAAAAAAACTAAACAGGTCTGGAGTCAGCACCCTGGTTGGCAGAGGGAACTTTTTGAGGTAGCAGGCCGCAGTATCCTTGCAGAGCACGCTGTTCTTCAACAGTTAAGGATGCTTCTGACATCAAAGAACGGTTCAGTCCTGCCTCTTTGATAGCAGCTTGGAGAGATTTTTTTGAGGGCCCTGTGTTGGTAGATTTTCCCTTCCTTTTCAAACCCACCTCAAAACCTCGAAGGCAGTTGTTTGGCTTCGGGTTTCGATTGCTCCGTCTAGGCTGTGAGATGTTCGAGCAAAGCTGTGAGGAGTTTCCAATAAATTCGACATTGCTGGTTATCGGTGAAGAGTCAACAGGAAAAAGTTTTTTCTTGGCACTGCGAGGGTTACGGCGATCAGAGGGGGAGATGAACCTAGGAGGCAGCGTCTCAAGTGGGCGTTGAAACACTGCATTTGAGACCTGTGGGGACGGGGACGGGGAAGGTTCCTCTGAAGGCTGATGTAGTGAGTGCTGCACAAGTGGAGGAGAAGAGCCCGAATCCAAGAGTGTCTCAAAATGCTGCAAAAGGAGAGGAGAAGTGACAGGAGCCGAACCATCTGTTTTCTGTTGAGATGCAGCGGTATGTAGAAAGAGAGCAGAATTGTTATTGGGTTCTGTTGAATCAGAGAGGCGAGGAATGAGTGGATAGCAAGGGTTAACAGGCGAAGAAGGGGATGACGTCACAAAGGGTACTATAGCCAGAGGATTTGACGGAGGGGAAAGAAAGCCCTCTTTCATTGGCGGGGGAGGTGTAGGTGGGGAGTTGGGAGAGGGCAGGAATGGAGTAAGAGGTTCGACCTCCATCGAATCGATTTGAGGAGAAGGGTCAGAGTGGGTCGGGTGGGTGTTTCCATTCGGGTTGGGAAAGGTTGACGTGGGTGGGTTTAGAGTTGTTTTGGTTTTGGGTTGGGAACGGGAGTGGGAGTGGGAATGGGTCGGGTTAGGCCTAGTGCTGGTGGGTATCGGATCTGAAACCAACGGTATGTTTCGGATTGTCGATTGAATGGTAATGGGCTGAGAAAAGTTAGAAATTTGGTTTAGTGATGGGCTCTGTTGGACTTTAGAGGAAGGCTCAGTTGGGCTTGTAGTTGTGGCCGACGAAATTTGAGAAAGAGATCCAGATTTGGAAGAGGAGGTATGATTGATTTGTACTGAATGGTCCCCCACCTTAACAGAGAAAGCTTCTCTTCTTATTCTGTCTCTGTAATAACTCAAGAGAGGAGGATCTTTCGGCACAACTGAAGGCTGTGAAGGAAGCGTAACAGAAGCAGCAGCAGGCTCTTTTCCTTTTCTGTTTGAATTTTCAAAAAAGTAAGAGGGCATGGGATCCTTTGTGGCAGGAGCTGATGGGTTTGATTGTGTTTGGGTATCAAGGAGAATGAAGCCAGTGCCTAAACTGTTGTTTTGGGAAGCTGAATGCAAGGATGATAGTGGAACAGTAGGGCCTGGGTTGGCCTCAATGGTGGAAGCTCTTTGCATTATTTCCCAATACGGTGACTTTTGAAGGCTTCTTTGGAAGTCAGATTTATGGGATGAAGGTGGTAGAGAAAGCCAGGCCAAGTAAGCTTGTTCGAATTCAACAGAAACCGTGTTACCCAGAGGGACAGCACTAATTTTTTCTTTAGAAATCGGAGGTATGTTTCGGATGCGACGATCAACCTCTCTAAAGTAACTGCTTGAGGGGGTAGGATCAATAGGTGCGGTGACAGTGAAAGGTTCATCGATCCAACTCACAACCTGTAGAGGAATTGGCTTAAGGAGAAATCTGTCAATAAGATGTGCAGAGAGAGGAATTTCCTCGAGTCTTCTAACCGCAACCAAAACTCTCAATTTCTCAAGGCTTTTAACCCCCTCAAACTTAGTGTGCTCAAGTAAAAGGCCAAATTTACTAATCATAGGCAGCAGGTGTTGGGCATTCCAAGCTTGAATTGGTACATCAATCAAATCAACCAGCACTTTGTACCGATAACTGATTGGTGAAGCATCTATCGCCGGGCTCCAAGGATAGAGAACAAGACCCAGTTCTTCAAATTTAACTTGGTTACTAGAGATAAAAAGAGATCTATCCTTTTTTTCTGGTAATAAGGCAAGGTAACGGTCGGTATTCAGGTGAATTAAGGAGAAAGGGTCTTTGGAGGAGGTGATCATCATGAGCACTGCTTGAATTGAGGAGGAAGTGAATTTACCCGGTTTGAGGCGACCATCAATTACGACACCTCTGAGGAGGTACTGGAGGTCGTGTATGTTGTCCGAGGATTGGGGCAGATAGACATTGACATAAGTGGGTCGATTGTGTGGAAGTTTCGCCGAGCCCAGGTTCCCACGAGGCTGAAGCTTTGGTGGTGTTTGTTGTTTGTTAAGCTTTGGGCATAGCTCAGCTCCATGACCCGGTTGGAAGCAGCGGGCACAAGCTCTGATAGGCGCCTTGCAATTTGCCGAAGGATGACCTCTTACAAGACAGGTGTAGCACCTGTTTTTCCAACCAAGTTTTGAAGGCCCTGGTATCGGATCCAGATAAAGTTTGCCAGTGAGACAAGGATCTGTTTGGTAGGCTTTTTTTGTCACGGGATCTGTTGAGTACCAAGCAGTGTAGGGATCAGTCGAAGAAGATTGATTAGGCATGGTGAGAGGTTTTGCAAGGTTTGTAAGCTGGGAAGAGTTAGGTGTTTGAGAGGAGGGAGGGGTTGCAGCGTTGGTGAAAAATGAGGGAGCAAAGGGGTGTTGAGAAAGAGGAAGTAAATCTTTGCATAAAAGTGGATTTGGTTTGGTGAAGAGGCGCCCCACATAACGAGATTGCCTGGAGTATCGGCCAGAATTGGAATGGGGGCGTCGCTGATTGCTCCGGGTGACAGTGCTCCAGCCTTCCTTGTCGGTGATGATAGTGTAGCGCCTAGCCATCGCTTGGGAATCGCCTGTAATCGTTGACAGTGCTTGTTGTTCCACCATTTCACTGGATAAGAACTAGCTAGAGTCTGAATTTGTTGTTCTAACTATTTGTAAGTCCTTTGGAGGAGGGTAGTGTAGCGCCTAGCCATCGCTTGGGAATCGCCTGTAATCGTTGACAGTGCTTGTTGTTCCACCATTTCACTGGATAAGAACTAGCTAGAGTCTGAATTTGTTGTTCTAACTATTTGTAAGTTCTTTGGAGGAGGGTAGTTCCACCGTCTGTGAACAAGCTAATTGAAGCCAGTTCTAAAATTTCAGCTGCTTCATTGCATAACTTTGTTGCTTAATTTTAGAATGGTGTTGCTTTTCCAAGACGTTCTAATCCATAAAATTCACGTGGTTGGCGCTGATAAAACTATTGCAAGAAATAAAGGTGGTGTTAACAAATGATATATATTTTTTTCGTCAGGTGCCCTGATTTAAATAGTTTTTAGGAGAATCAGTTTTTTTTTTTTTTATCTAGAATTAAATAGTTTTTGGGAGAACCATTTTTTGATCTAGTGAAGAGTAATGCATCCTTAGTAAAAATTTAAAGATTTAAAATCCGCTTATAAGAAGATCTTTCTATTATTTTATAAACATTTAATTAAAAAAATAAATTGGAACCTTGATCATAATTTATCTATATAAAAAAATAGTTTTAGAGTTTTCGGCTAATCGGTATATGTTGGTTTGGGCTTGCTATGGACATTTTTTTGTTTTTATTTTATGGGCCCGGATAGCCTTAAGATTTTTTTTTATCAATATATCTCAAATTATGCTTCTAATTAATTTAATTTACAACCGAAATCAACCAGTGATTTCTTGAGAAAAAAATATTTGTTTGTATGTACCAAGGGTTAATTTAAATGTGGACATGAAGTAATTAAAAGACATACGAATCAATCATTTGTAGGAAACCAAAATTATTTATTACATATCATGAAAATCATGTAAATATTAAAAATATGAAGAAAAGCAATCTCAATGAATTCTAAAAGTGAAAACCAGTCAATTGTACTTCTTTGCAACCTCTTGCAAAACGCCAAACAGCTCGGTCGGTTTGGAGAGCATGACCATATGATCAGCACTAGCAATCTCCACCAGTTCTGTCCCGGGGCTCTTTTCGATAATCCATTTCTGAAGTTGTTCTGGTCCAAACTGATCATCTTGGCAAACTATATATACCCGAGGCAGTACCGATCCATATTTCTCTTTAGTGATAATCTTTTCATATATCGGATCATCTGAAAAATCAGTTCCCGGCCTCACCAGCAACTTGGCCAGCTCCAAATCCTAATTAGATTGCTAATGTTGTTAATAAAATATTCAATTACTAATAGATTTAGAAAAAAAAAATAATAGGATCAATTACACCTAGTCTCTGCCACATAGAAGCTGTTGCATTTCATCATTTCAATCGTAAGCTGTAATTAGTTATACAAAAATCATTCTCTCATTCAAGTCGATCATGCTAACCAAACCTATCATCACATAAAGCAATGAGATGCATTGGTATCCAATATTACTATTATTTTATAATTACTGCAAGATTGTGCAATGACTACTCTCGAAATAGACAAATGAAAACGTCATTCATTAACATTAGAATGGTACTGTTACCTAATACAAAATCAGACAATTTCGGATGGTTTTTCAGTAAATGAAAAGTTACCTCATCTGGGCAATTCTAAAATAGAAATTAGTAACAGTGCAATAGTGTTACCTAAACAAAAAATCAGTAAATTTTGGATGGATTTGCAGTGTATAAAATGTTACCTCAACTGGGCAATTCTGATAAAGTCTGTTTGACATGCACTCAGGGCCGAACTCAATTGAAGGCAATTGATTTGGGTTATCTTGCTTCTCTTTGATTTTGCTATCCATGAAAACCTCACGGCCGTTGGAAATATACTTGCAATAACACGAGGAAGTATTATAATCAAGTGGTATCTAAATATGCTAGGAATGTCTCTAAAAACGCCTCATTTATTATTATTTTTTTTTTGTCCTTGTTAACTGCTAACATTTTTTTTTTGTTGGAAATTGTGACTGCTCGCTGAAAGCCTAATTTGGGTTGCTTTAGTGGGCCAGGTTGATGGGTTAGTAGATTGTGGACTGGGATGGGGAATGGATTTCTGATATAGTGGGTTATGGGCTTATGGAATCACATCCTCTGCTGCGCGGCAGACCGTCCAATCTATGATGGATGCCACGTGAATAATACTAGATTGATAGGTCCGAAAAAATTTAACCATCGAGAATAGATCGGACAGACTGAAATTGCGGCAGCGATTTGCAGCGTTTTTGGTCTGCGGCAGAGGATTTTGGTCCATGGGCTTATGGCTTGATGGGTTGGTAAAAGTCATTTTTATTAAATTTTATTGTAATCAACAAAGCCAGGGATAAATAAGATGAAAAGAATGAAAGAACAGATACCAAGAAGTGAATAAATAACCCAATGAAGTTAATTTTCATTAATTACTGCACAGTAAATTCGATTGATATTGACCCAAAAAAGTACTCAGTGAGACTGGTACAAATAATTGAGACTTCTTATCGCCAGGAAATAAGCCCCCGATTTAATTAGGAATATAGCGATACCGCAAAATAAAAGTAAATTTTGGTAAACAACCTTATGTTGTTTAACCTTATGTTGTTCATATATATACATACCAGTTTTGAGATAAAAAATTTGGGATCCTCAGCACACGGCATAACAGCAGCAGCAAACACTGTAACCAAGATCTTCTCTGGAAACCTCTCCATAGCAAGAGAAACACTCAACCCACCAAAACTATGCCCAACAAGAATCACCTTCTCACCAGGTGGTATCGAGACCATCGTCTGAAGTAGGGGCTCGGAATAATCCGTGAAGGAACTGAGGTCATCCAGACGTGATGGGTGGATCCCACATGCAGCCAGATCAACTGCAGTGACACGGTGACCAGCTTGTTGGAGTAAGGTGGAGAGCTTGTACCAGGACCATGCACCATGGCATGCACCATGGGTTAGAACAAAGTGTTTGCTTTTAGCACTGTCATGTTCTTGTGCCATTTCCTTTGCTAACCGTTGTGTGTAAGCATATGTTTTTTTTATAGATATTTTTGTTAGACTGACTTGAGTGAGAAAAGTACACTAAAATAGACAACGACCAAGTTGAAAAGCTAGATTATTTCTGGGTAGGTTTGGGCTCTTTGGAGAGTGGTACCAGTTAGATACCGGTGCGATATTTGTGGAATATTTTGAAAGTTGTTTTGCAATCTTTTTGTGGAATATTTGGAAATCTCGAAACATGTTGATCTTTCAAGGAAGAACCACCATCCCTGATAGCCTGACTACTATTAAACAAAACATCCATACTCACACACGTTACTGTCTAGTGTACCAACAGAAAACAATCAGAGATTCGAGATATAAGAAATATCAAGTACCTTCTGGCAGTAAAATCGTATTAATTGATGCATCGTGTGACCCTTCCCAAAACCCCTATTTTCCTTTTATTTGTTTTAATCCGTGCTCTTACATGGGCCCCTTTTTTTCATTTTCTTTAGCTCCTTACACTACTAAAAAATAAAAAAATAAAAAAGGTACCGTTGGTGCCAAAAGTAGTTGTAAGAACTATTTAAATGTTTTCTAATGAGACTGGTAGCTAGAAGCTAGATGTAGGCACCGTAGTTTAGTCTAATCGACAAATGTACATATATAACAACCAATTAAACAAATTAATAAACAAATGAACAAATAAAACAAATAGATTAAACTCATACACAAAGATAAAGTGAACATACATAGAAAAATAAACATATACAATAAACAAAGTTAATATACACAACAATAAAGTGAACATATATATAAATTTGTTAAAATAAAAAATAAATGACCATATTCAACATACAAAGTGAATACACATAACAACATAGTTAACAAATAAAATGAACAAAATGAATAGATATAAAAATAACTAAAAATGAAAAAAAATGAGTAAACCAAGTGAACACATAATGAAACAAATTGAACAGATACAACAAAAAAAAATGAACAAATATTAAAATTAGCTGAATAAGAAATAAAGTCAACAGATATAACAAACTAAGAGAGCGCAATAACAATAAAAATGAACATATATAAAAAATAAGCAAAATAAGAAATAAAATGAGATAAAAGAGCTAGTGAGAAAAGAAAAAGACAAATAAAGAGGGGATAGAAGGGAGCACGAAGGAGAGAGGAAAGAAGGAGATTTTTCTTTGAGTTTTTGGCTGGATGGATGGTAAGTAGTAATTTAAAAAAAAAAAAATTGTTTTTGAGTTTTCGGCTGATCGGTATATGTTAGTTTGGACTTGCAATGGACATTCTTCTCTTTTTTCTTTTTTTTTTTTTCTAGTTATGGGCCCGGATAGCCTTAAGATTTCTTATCAACATATCTCAAATTATGCTTCAAGTTAATTTTATTTGCAACCGAAATCAACCAGTGATTACCATGAGAAAAAAAAAAATTTTGTTTGTATGTACATGAAGTAATTAAAAGACAGTATGAATCAATCATTTGTAGGAAACCAAAATCATTTATTAGACATCATGAAAATCATGTACATATTAAAAATATGAAGAAAAGCAATCTCAATGAATTCTAAAAGTGAAAACCAATCAATTGTACTTCTTTGCAACCTCTTGCAAAACACCAAACAGCTCGGTCGGTTTGGAGAGCATGACCATATGATCGGCACCAGCAATCTCCACCAGTTCTGTCCCGGGGCTCTTTTCGATCATCAGTTTCTTAAATTGTTTTGGTACAAGCAGATCGTCTTGACAAACTATATAAACCCGAGGCACCAACCCATATTTCTCTTTAGTGATCATCTTCTCATATATCGGATCATCCGAAAAATCAGTTCCCGGCCTCACCAGCAACTTGGCCAGCTCCAAATCCTAATTAGATTGCTAATGTTGTTAATAAAATATTTAATTATTAATGGATTTAGAAAAAAAAATAATAGGATAAATTACATCTATGCCACAGAAGCTGTTGCATTTCATCATTTCAATTGTAAGTTGTAATTAGTTATACAAAAATCATTCTCTTCTTAGTCGATTATGTTAACCAAACCTATCATCACATAAAGCAATGAGATGCATTGGAATCCAATATTACTATTATTATTGTGGCACAATTACGGAAAAAGACAAACGAAAACGTCATTCATTATCAATAGCAGTGGTACTGTTACCTAAATACAAAATCATAAATTTTTGGATGATTTTTCAATATATTAAAAAGTTACCTCAACTGAGCAATTTTAAAATATAAATTAGTAATAGTGCAATAGTGTTACTTAGACAAAATTCAGTGAATTTTGGATGGATTTTTCAGTGCAGAAAATGTTTACCTCAACTGGGCAATTCTGGTAAAGTCTGTTTGACATGTACGCAGGGCCGAACTCAATTGAAGGCAATTGATTTGGGTTATCTTGCTTCTCTTTGATTTTGCTATCCATGAAAACCTCACGGGGCAGGCCGTTGGAAAAATACTTGCAATAACATGAGGAAGCATTATAATCAGGTGGTATCTAAGGAGGAGTTTGGTTGTTACATAAAGAGTGAATAATTTGGCTATGTAATATTTATGTCACCAAACTGACATAAGCTACATAAATTTGCATAAGATGCCTTCTGATACGAAAAGAGGTGTTGTAACTTATGTAAGAGGTCTCACCCACTACATAATAGATTATAATAAAAATTTCTCATCTATTTTTCCATCATTGTCCTCTATATATTGATCATATACAAGGATATTTTAGTCTTTTAACATTCACATTCACATTTATTACTCAACTTTTAAGTTACTATTTCTTATTTCATAGCTAATTGCTTACTCCACAACCAAATGCCTCCAAAATATGCTAGGAATGTCTCTAAAAACTCCTTATTTATTATTATTATTTTTTTGTTCTTGGCGACTGCTGACTTTTTTTTTTTTGTTGAAAATTGTGACTGCTGATTGCTGAAAGCCTGATTTGGGTTGCTTTAGTGGGCCAGGCTTGATGGGTTGGTAGATTGTGGATTGGGATGGGGAATGGATTTCACTGATTTAGTGGGTTATGGCTTGATGGGTTGGTAATTGGTTTATGTCATTTTTATTGTATTAAATTTTATTGTAAATTTGTAATCAACGAATGCAGGAATAAATAAGATGATGAGCAGAATGAAAGAACTGATACCAAGAAGAAGAATAAATCAATCAAGTTTGATTTGCATTAATTACTGCACAGTAAACTAAGGACAAAAAAAAATTGGCCTGTAAATATTGAATTGATATGACCCAGAACAGTACTCAGTACGACTGGTACAAACTAATTAAGGCTTCTTGTTGCCAGAAATAAGCCCCAATTTAATTAGGAATATAACGATACCAAAAAATCAAGTAATTAAATTTCGGTAAACAACCATGAGTTAGACAATCAATTTTCTTCTAATTTTATGTTGTTCATATGTATACATACCACTTTTGAAATAAAAAATTTGGGATCCTCAACACACGGCATAACAGCCGCAGCAAGCACTGCAACCGAGATCTTCTCTGGGAACCTCTCCATGGCAAGAGAAACACTCAACCCACCAAAACTATGCCCAACAAGAATCACCTTCTCACCGGGTGGTACCAAGACCATCGTCTGAAGTAGCGGCTCGGCATAGTCGGTGAAGGAACGGAGGTCATCGAGACGTGATGGGTGGGTCCCACATGCAGCCAGATCAACTGCGGTGACATGGTGACCGGCTTGTTGGAGTAAGGCGGAGAGCTTGTACCAGGACCATGCACCATGGCATAGACCATGGATTAGAACAAAGTGTTTGCTTTTAGTACTGTCATGTTCTCGTGCCATTTCCTTTGCATATAAGAAATATCAAGTACCTTCTGGCAGTCAACTCGTATTAATTGATGCATCCTGTCGTGGGACCCTTCCCAAACCACCCCATATTTTCCTTTTATTTGTTTTATTCCGTGCTCTTTCTTACATGGAATGAAAGTATGAAACTGGTAAATAGAAACTAATTTTTTATATATATTAAAAAAAGTTAAAAAAACCAGAAGTAGGGACCATAGTTTAGTCAGTCTGATCCAATTTTTTCGCCTCTGTTCATTTCTTTAATCTACAAGAAAAAAAAGAAAGGGGCAACAGAACAGAAATGGCCTCTCTCTGTTCCCGTTTTGTTTTTTCTTCCCAACTCTCTCCCAACCCAAATTTTCACTTCTCTAAAACCAACGCCAAGCCATTACCGACCTTCACCTTCAAAACAAAACTGAATTGCACCAAACAAGACCAGTCAATACCGACCTCGCGCCACTTTGTACTTGTACATGGCGCATGCCATGGCGGCTGGGTCTGGTACAAGCTGGCGACACTGCTAAATCAAGCCGGGCACCGAGTCAGTGCACCCGATTTGGCGGCTTCTGGTATCAACTCAAAAAGGCTGGAAGAAGTGAATACGTTTGAGGAGTATTCTGAGCCGTTGATAGAGGTGATGGAGGCCGTGCCGGCTGATGAGAGAGTGGTGATTGTGGGCCACAGCAATGGAGGCCTCTCGGTTTCGCTCGCCATGGAACGGTTTCCACAGAAGATTGCTGCGGCAGTATTCGTCAGTGCGGCTATGCCGAGCATTACTAATTCATTTGTTGCCATCACCAAAAAGGTATTTCTCATAATGCATAGATATTCTGTTTTATTATTGTTATTTCTTAATTATTGTGCATATTGTACTTAATTGGAGAGTTGTTTGCTGACAAGTGTGGTATGCTTGATTCTCTATTGTTTTACTAAAATTATAAGGGAAGATTTAATACAAGAGTTAACAAGTAATAACTGTCAAAACTCTATCCCTTGGGGTTTCAAAATTCTCTTGAATTACTCTTTGGATTCCAAATTCATAGATACTTATAATGAGATGTGAAGATATATATACGAACAGCCAATAATTAATTTCCCATCTGTTGGCAGCTTCTGTCAACTTCTCAAAAATAATAATAATAATTAATTTCCGATGCCTTGGACAGTAGTACATATTTATTTGTAGCCTTCCTCAGTTTAATCAAGACCAATTAATCTTTTGCATCCCTTACAGTTCAGATGCATGGTTGTTAACGCAGTTAGTGGATTGTTGATGAGCTAATTTTTTTTTGCTAAGGTCTCATGTATTGAGAAATCGAATTACAAGTGTATAGACAATTTTAAATGCTTGTCACAAAGAGATTGAGATAATTAATTAGGTTGATTGTTGACCCTCCTAACTTGCAAAGGAAAAATCTTAGAATATATGAGTTCTTCAGGTCTATATTACAATAAAATAATGCTCCTAAATCCCAAGTTAGATCTAGTATGATGCCTATCAAAATTCTATAAGAGGTAATTAAGCAAAAGCATCTAATTTTTATAAAAATATGCATTACAACTTGTAGATGCCTTCTCTGTCAAACATTAACATGTATGGTTTCTTTGTTTCCTTTTTCCAGTGTTATGATCTTACAGATTATTATTTTTCCTTTGTTTGAAACCTTTTGAGCATTTTATTTCTTTTATGCATGACAGCTTCTTGGGGATGTTCGTAAAGACATGAAGGATTCTAAAGATGTTTCTGGACCTCGTAGGTCATTCTCATTTGGCCCGGAAGACTTGCGAACTAATTACTACCAGTTATGTGCACGTGAGGTATATTGTACTGATTTCACTATATTTTACTTTGTTAGATATTTTATGGTTTGAGAATTTATATGTGCACGCCTTATATACGAACCTTAAAGCATCATATAGACAATTTTGTGTAGATACTAACAAATAGCAAAACAGTTGTGTTGTTTTGTCTTTTGTATTTGTTAAGAATGTAAGGGTTTTGGTTCCTGTTGCCCCGCATGAGGAGAAGCAAGCAGATAATGTTTTTTTTTTTTTTTTTTTTTTTCTTTTTTTTCCGAAAGCATAACTTTCAAAAGTCTTCACAGCTCATTTATTCCAAAAATAATTTTGTTCGGGTACAATTCAGACACCTCTTTTATCCTTTTAAGTTAGCATAGAAGGTCACTTGTGTAATTCACATTTTACTGAAGGTATTCTAACTTGATCAAATAATCAAGGTGACTTTTACTATTTTGTAATTCTTGGCACTGTCTGACTCCATCAATTAATGACAGGATGTAACATTGGCTACAATGTTAGTGAGGCCTGGAAAGCCATTTTTCGACTCAAGTATAAAAAGAGATGATTTTGTAACAGCAGAGAACCACGGTTCAGTGAGCCGGGTCTACGTTGTATGCAATCAAGATAGAGCTCTACCTCGACAGACCCAGATTTGGATGGCTGAAATGAGTCCTGGAACAGAAACAATTGAGTTGGATGGTGCAGATCACACGGCCATGCTTTCAGTACCAGAAGAGTTTTTCAGTCACTTGGTTGACATCTCAAATAGGTACCATTGAGCAATTTCGTAGATTTGTTTGCACTGGTAATTTTGCAATTTGCATAGCAAACATAAGGTATATATAATACTGCCATCAGTGATCAGTGATCACAAGAGTAAATAAATGTGAATTTCAGAAATGAGAGTTATTCTTGCAGTAAAATTATGTTGCTTTGGCCTTTCATGGATCCAATGTTAGCATTGAAACTAGGGTATTTTTATCTACTCTGTGTTTTTCTGCTCTAAATACAAAGAAAATAAAGTATATGTTATCTTTGCCACTTGAGGAAGCAGAAAGGGGGCTTTTTCCTTTAAGAAATTGAAATAGACCGAGGAGAGTGTATCTAGGTTATACAGAGCCACCGAGCCCTCTATACATGCTGGAAAAGGTAGGACCCACTTTTAAGTGAGGCTTTTTTCTCCAACTTCATTGCGGCAGTAAGAGTGGGTGGAATTGACATGCTGGCATGCTGCCATTGTTACAATGGTTGATTATGTATTCCTGTCATTGAATTTGAGCTGTAAAATTGAACAATTTAGATTTGATCAGAAGTCCACTTTCTATTGTAAAGTTGGATGGCTACACTCTTGGGAATTCTACAAACCATGCCAATACCATTGCAATAACGTAAGTAGATATTGTTATTGTCTAGAATAGCAAGACGTTAAATTAAGTTGTTTATTGATTTTTTTTTTTTTTGGACATTTGCTTACATTATAACAAATTGATATATTGTAAATTCATTGTGTTCTCAAGTGAGACATTTTAAGATAACTGACATGCCAAAAAATTTAATTAAGTTGTAAATATGAATTGGTGACATTTTAAGATATATTGTAAATATGACTGCAATTATGTTGCTTTCGAGACGTAAGAAATTTTTGAGGGGTAACACCCGCACATGAATTTCCAAATAGAAATAAAGAAACTGCAATTTCATTCGTCATATTAATTCTTGAATTATGTGGTCAAGGAAGATAGATGCATTTTTGCAAAAAAATTATTGTTTACCAAGTTACCATTACACTAATGGACTGAGATAATGAAAAATGGATTACACTGTTTTTCCACTACCTAACAATCAAATAAAATTCGCAAAAAAAAAAAAAAAATGTCCCGATCACACAATTTTCAAAAAAGACGGGTGCACAACTTCGGAAAATTTTTACAAACTCTATTGCAATTCAAATTCTAACAGAAGATTAAAAAAGGCAATTCACCTTCGCTGTTTATTTTTTTACGACACCACAAAGTACCACTGTAACGAGCTAAGAAAGCATGGATTATTAGAGTAAAAAAAAAGGGTTTGCTTTTACTTTCATGTGCCATTCATTCCCTGTGTTGCCTTGCCTCTCTTATCATTACTTGTTAATACTTATAATAATTAACTCTATTATTAATAATTGTTGGTTTATCGTCACATGTTTTCAGATATTTTACTTGTTAAAAATATTATATATAATGAAAAATAAATGTGTACAATTATATTTAAATAATTTATAGTATTTTTATTATATTTTACAAATAAAAATTGTTCATTTTAAATATAGTTTAAATAAATATTTAAAGAAATATATTGTCTGTCTATCGGCCCTTCAAGTCCGGCCTCTTGAAACCCGGAGGGCCTAAAAGGGCCAGGCTTGAGAAGGGCCAGGCTCAATCTTCATATTTAAGCCTTTCTAAGCTCGGTCTTTCCAAAAGCTTCCCTAAGTCCGGTCCGGTCCAGTTCTTGAGTAGGCCTTTTTAGACCCGGCCTCCCGAGAGCCCGGCCCGGCCCTGGAAGGCGTTCATTAGGTAGACTTAACTCCGTGAAAAAGGGTCTAATCTTGACCTGGGCCCACAGTCAGATCCATTCTTTTCACGTTTGTGTTTTTTGCCTCATGTGTTTATTTCTCGGAATTTAACAGAAGAAATGGACAACAGAAATGGCCTCTCTCCATTCCCGTTTTGTATTCTCGTCCCAACTCTATCCCAAGCCAAATCTTCTCCACTCAAAGTCTAAAACCAACGCCATGACCAAACAAGAACAGTCAACAGAAAGCTCACGCCACTTTGTGCTTGTGCATGGCTTGTGCCACGGTGGCTGGGTCTGGTACAAGCTGACAACGCTGCTTAATGGGGCCGGGCACCGTGTCAGTGCACCCGATTTGGCTGCATGTGGTATCCACCCGAAAAAGTTGGAAGAAGTAAATACATTTGAGGAGTTCTGTGAGCCATTGATGGAGGTGATGGACGCTGTGCCGGCTGATGAGAGAGTGGTGCTTGTGGGGCACAGCAATGGAGGTCTCTCGGTTTCGCTCGCCATGGAACGGTTTCCACAGAAGATTGCCGCGGCAGTATTCATCAGTGCAGCTATGCCTAGCATTACTAATTCATTTGTTGCCATCACCAAAAAGGTATTTCATAATGCATAGATATTCTGTTTTATTTTTGTTATTTCTTAATTATTGTGCATATTGTACTTAATTGGAGGGTTGTTTGCTGACAAGTGTGGTATGCTTGATTCTCAGTTGTTTTACTAAAATTAAGAGGGAAGACTTTGGTACAAGAATTAATTAGTAATAACTGTCGAAACTTTATTCCTTGGGGTTTCAAAATTCTCTTGAATTATCAATTATGCTTTGGGTTCCAAATTCATAGACACTTATTATGAGATGTGAAGATATATGTGTGAACAGACAATAATTGATTTCCCATGCCTTGGACAGCAGTACATATTTATCTGTACCCTTCTTCAGTTTAATCAAGACAAATTAATCTTTTGCATCCCTTATTGTTCAGATACATGGTTGTTAATGCAGTTAGTGGGTTGATGATGAGCTAAATTTTGCTAAGGCTTATGAATTGAGAAATCAAATTACAAGTGTATCAGACAAGCTTAAATGCTTGTCACAAACTGATTGAGATAATTAATTAGGTTGTTTGCTGACCCTCCTAAAGGAAAAATCTTAGAAAGTGATATAATGAATTCTTTATTATAATTAAATAATGCTCCGTCTAAATCCCAAGTTAGATCTAGTATGATGCCTATCAAACTTCTATAAGAGGTAATTAAAAAAAATTATCTAATTTTTATAAAAAATGTGCATTACAACTTGTAATGCCTTCTCTGTCAAACATTAGCAAGTATGGTTTCTTTGTTTCCTTTTTCCAGTGTTATGATCTTACAGATTATTTTTTCTCCTTTGTTTGAGAACCTTTTGTGCATGACAGCTTCTTGAGGATGTTCGTAAAGACAAGAAGGATTCTAAAGATGTTTCTGGACCTCGTAGGTCTTTCTCATTTGGCCTGGAAGACTTGCGAACTAATTACTACCAGTTATGTGCACCTGAGGTATATTGTACTAATTTCACTATATTTCTCGTTGTTAGATATTTTATGGTTTGAGAATTTATCTGTGCACGCCTTAAATATGACCCTTAAGAGTATCACATAGACAATTTTTTATATAGATACCATGTGTTGTTTTGTCTTTTGTATTTGTTAAGAATGTAAGGCTTTTTGTTCCTGTTGTCCTTCTCGAGGAGGAACAAGCAAATAAAACTTTCTTTATTATTTTTTTCCCAAAAGCATAACCATCAATAGTCGTCACAACTCAATTATTCCAAAAATAATTTTGCTTGGGATAAAATTCGGACACCTCTTTTATATTTCTTAAGTTATTATTGAAGGTGACTTCTGTAATTCACAATCTTACTGAAGATATGCTAACCTGATCAAGTAATCGAGGTGACTTTATTTCATAATTCTTTAATGACAGGATGTAACATTGGCTACAATGTTAGTGAGACCTGGAAAGCCATTTTTCGACTCAAGTGTATCAAGAGATGATTTTGTAACAGCAGAGAACCACGGCTCAGTGAGCCGGGTCTACGTTGTTTGCAATCAAGGTAGGGCTCTACCTCGACAGACCCAGATTTGGATGGCTGAAATGAGTCCTGGAACAGAAACAATCGAGTTGGATGGTGCAGATAATATGCCCATGCTTTCTGCACCAGAAGAGCTTTACAGCCACTTGGTTGACATCTCAAATAGGTACCAGTGAGCAATTTCATAGATTTGTTTGTAACTATAATTTTGAAATTGGCATAGCAAACATAAGGTATATATAATACTTCCATTGGTGATCAGTGATCGGAGAAGTAAATAAATGCGAATTTCAGAAATGAGAGTTATTCTTTCAGTAAAGTTAATCTTTCTTTGGCCTTTCATGGATCCCATGTTGGCATTGAAACTAAGGTACTTTCATCTACTTTCTATTCTGCTGGTGTACATACAAAGAAAATTTATATATATTGTCTTTGCCACTTGGGGAAGCAGATCAGGGGCCTTTTTCCTTTAAGAAATTGAAATATACAGATGAGAGTGTATATAGGTTATAAAGAGCCACCGAGTCCTCTATGAAGCTGGAAAGGTAGGACCCACTTTATATGAGCCAGTGTAAATGACATGCTGCCATTGTTACAATGGTTTGATTATGTATTCCGAATTAAAGAATTTGAGCTGTAAAATTGAACAATTTATACTGTTTTAGTTGTTGTTCATATCAGTTCTATTACTGGTATGAAGTTTGAGTTTTTCTTTTAATACTTTTGTAAACCTTTTCTTTTATTAATGAAAAATCGTCAGTATTTGCTGACCCTCAAAAAAAAAATTGAACAATTTAGATTTGATCAGAAGTCCACTCCTATTGTAAAAGTTGGATGGCTTAACCCTAGAGAATGGTACAAACCATGCCAATACCATTGCAATTACATCAGTAGGTGCTGTTATTGTCTAGAAGAGTGAGATTTAAAAAAAAAAGGTTGTTCATAATAAAACATTTTAAGATATATTGCGAATTCAATGTGTTCTCAAATAAAACATTTTAAGATAACTGATATGCTAAAAATGTGTGCATGTGACTGCAATTAAGTTGCTTCCAAGACATAAAACTCTTGAGTGGTAACACCTGCACTGGAATTTCCAAATAGAAATAATGAAACTGTAATTACCTTATATTAATTCTTGAATTATGCTGTCATGGAACATGGATGCATTTTTTGCAGCAAATAAGGCCCCAATTGAAATGGTTTTTTTTTTTCCTGTGAGAATTCCCATGATAATTGAAATTTTTTTGTCAAATAAATGGATTTGATTTGATTTTATCAGAATTAATTTCCATATTATTATTAGACCCAACGAAATCTTAATAAGAGATCAATTCAAATCAAATGATATCAAATGAAATTCCGTGTGTAAATAATTTTGATCAAAGTCTTATTCTTAACCAAATTACCATTACACTAGCGGCACAGATAATGAAAAATAGATTGCACTGTTCTTCCACTTCCTAACAATCAAATAAAATTCACACACAGAATTTTATATAAGAAGACGGGTACATCCGAAATTTTTTACAAACTGTATTGCAATTCAAATTCTAACAAAAAGATTTAAAAAAATTATTTCAACTTCGCTGTTTACTTTTTTCCCAACAAAGTACCACTGAAACGACCGAAGAAACCATGGATTAAAATAAAAGAAAGTGTTTGCTTTTACTCTCAAGTGCCATTTATTCCGTGTTGCCTCTCTTTTCATTATTTGTTAAAAATTGTTGGTTTAAGTTTTCACTTTTCGGATATTTTTGTTATACTCACTCCGTGAAAAACGGTTTAATCTATAGACGTCACGTGGGGCTGACAGTCAGATCTCAGATGCAATCTTTTCACGTTTGTGTTTTTGCCTCATGTGTTATATCTCGGAATTAACAGAGAAAACGGACAACAGAAATGGCCTCTCTACATTCCCGTTTTGTTTTCTGTTCCCAACTCTATCCCAAGCCAAATCTTCTCCTCTCAAAGTCTAAAACCAACGCCAAGCTATTACCAACCTTCACCCTCAAAACAACACCAAATTGCACCAAACAAGACCAGTCAACAGTAAGCTCACGCCACTTTGTGCTTGTACATGGCTTGTACAAGCTGGCAACACTGCTTAATGGGGCCGGGCACCGTGTCAGTGCACCCAATATGGCTGCGTGTGGTATCCACCCGAAAAAGCTGGAAGAAGTAAATACATTTGAGGAGTACTGTGAGCCATTGATGGAGGTGATGGAGGCTTTGCCGGCCGATGAGAGAGTGGTGATTGTGGGCCACAGCTATGGAAGCCTTCCAGTTTCGCTTGCCATGGAATGGTTTCCACAGAAGATTGCCGTGGCGGTATTCCTCAGTGCAGCTATGCCGAGCATAATTCATTTGCTGCCATTACCAAAAAGATATTTCAGAGTGCATAGGTATAACTCTAATTAAAATCCTGCCTTGTAATTTGTGAATGATTTATCTCTTAACATAATTTGCAGATTGTTTTTTCTCCTTTATGATAGACATTTTGTGTATTTTGTTTCTTTTATGCATGGCAGCTTTCTAAGGAACGCCAGGGAAAAGACATGATGGATTCAAAAGCAGTTTTTTTGTGGAGAAGGGACCAACAGAGCTCTTATGTCCTTCACATTTGGCCCGAAACACTTGCAAACTGATATCTATCAGTTATGTCCACCTCAGGTATATCGTACTAGTTTCACTGTAGTTAATGCTCTTAGAAATATTTATGGTTTGAAAAATTCATATTATTAAGTCTGCCTTAAAGCCATCTTCAAAAGTACCAAATGAGCAATTGTATATGGATATTCTAACAAATAATGACAAATTAGATGTATCTTCCTTCAGGGTAACATAAAAACAATTGTGTTTTTGGTCTTTGGTAAGAGTGTGATTCGAAAGTCTGGACAACTCCCTTTTTCCAAAATGATATGTGAGACAAATTTGGTTGATTTTGCTTGGGGTGCTGTTAGAACACCTCTTCTATCTTTCTTCATTTTGCATTGAGGTCACTTCTGTAGTTTACAATCTTAGTGAAGGTGTTATTGATCAAATAATCAAGGTGACTTTATTATTTCATAATTCTTAGCACTGTCTGATTCCATCAATGACAGGATATAACATTGGCTACACTGTTACTGAGGCCAGGAAAAACATTTTTCGACTCAAGTGTAACAAGAGATGATTTTGTAACAGCAGAAAACCATGGGACAGTGAGCCGGGTCTACATTGTTTGCAACCAAGATAATCTATGTCACGACAGAACCAGATTTGGTTGGCTGAAATGAGTCCTGGAACGGAAACAATTGAGTTGGATGGTGCGGACCATGTGCCCATGCTTTCTGTGCCAGAAGAGCTCTTTAGCCAGTTGATTGATGTCTCGGATAGGTACCAGTGAGCAATTTCCAAGAATTGTTTTTGGTGGTAATTTTGAAATTTGCCTAGTAAAGATTTTTTTTTTGGGAGAAATTTTTCCGTGCCACCTAAAATTTGCGAAATTCAACAATTGCCACCCGAAAGTTAAACCTTCTGATTTTGTCACCCTGAAATTAATATATTCAACATTACCTACTATGTGCACCCCAATTGTGTACCCAGATTAATAATTAATATTTCCTCATTCATTAATTATAAAGGTCGTATCTACTATAACCTCACATTATCGTGTTACCCGCGATCTTCCCTCTCTTCTTAGGTACTGTACGGCATGATAATTCTTTTGGTTATTCATAAATTCCAACCTTAAATTAGTGCTTTTAGGTTGACTAATTATTTTATAAATAGTTTTATTCTTTAGGTTTGAACAATTTTAATGGTTTGGTATAATCTTTCTCTAATTTGCCTACCTAAAATATAAGTAAAATTTAGAAAGCCATAAATTATTAAGAAACAAATCTTGCTTTGATACCAGAATGAAAGCCCAGTGAATTTGAATTTCTCGCAACTATAGAGTATTGAGACTACGAAGTTTTTGAGAAAACAGAGTTTTATTTGACCAATCTGAATATTACAGAAGAGGGGTGATTATTTAGTGTGGGATGTGTGTCAATCCAAGTGAAGCACCTTTACTTATATAGCTTAATGGACGCTTCCTATTGAAGCTCAATAACTGAGTGCGGGTGCAACTTTTGGGCCCCATCGTCCACTCAATTAGTGACATTCACAGATGGAATTGTCCTTACAACTACTAATGGACATCTTTAGTACAATAATTGTCCATAAAAAAAAACAAGTCACTGTCATTTCATATGACAGCTAATTAAGAAACGATAAAATGATAGATAAGCACTACCATAGTGGCACCGAAAGTAAACACATTATTTGAGATTCCCATATGATGGTGGGTCTCTCTAATAGTAATGGCTCTGCTGGATAATGCAAAGTTTCTGGTGGATTGCTAACAGCTCATCAATGTTATGATTAACTGGTCCCAATGCACTGCTGGCCCAGTTGTCTTTGGATGCCATTTGTTCAAGCCGAATCTTTTACAAATAACCCAGTGCAATAAGTCTTTCGACTTCCTTTATGGTCTTTTGTATTTGCTCATTATGTATTTCTCCAAGCCTGAGCTCCATGGCTCCTTCCCAATGAAAAGACCTTGGATACATTGTTAGCAAATCTCCAGTAATAACTTCATAATCCTGAAGAGAGCTTGACTCTCCTCCTGAAATTGTTCACCTTTCAGCTTGTTGAAGGGCTTGCTGTCCACTTAGTGTAAGACCAGTGGTCGGATTTCTTTCATGGGTTCTCATCAAATTTTGCAAATGATCCAGCATCATTTCCTGTAAAAGATAAAATTTTAAAACAAAATACTAAAAATTGTCAGTAGTTTTCCGTAGATTACTACCAGACAGTTTCTAAGATACAAATATAGTGGGTTTTTCCAGCGGTCCACCATGCCCGTTATTCTCCATTTAGAGGTTTTGGAAGAGAGATTTCTCATCTAACATATTATCGATGTGTCCGATAATTGTTGCTAGATGTTTGATGATCTCCTCTGGGGGCCTCTTTTGTTTCTTCGAGCATCTTTTCCAGATCAGTTAATTGTTCATCAGCGAAATAACAATTTCTGGTTTTTATCATATTCGCTGTTAATCGTGAAAGTGAATCAGCTAACACATTCATTTTTCCGTCAATGTGCTCAAAGTTTACCTGCACTCTTGTTCCTGTAACAAAATCAACAAAATTAATCCAGTGAACTCTGGACGGTTTATTTTGTGCTGATTTGTTATAGAAACTGATAATGGCCTGGCAATCAGTTCTGAGAGTTATTTCCTTTTGATCCAGGTAGTGTATTTTGAGTGCCTTCATGGTCTCCATGCACGCATATATTTCTGCATCTATTGTTGACTTGATCACCGGAAATTTTCCGTTTTCATATGCGCACACCTTTTCTGTTGACTTGGGGTTATGTTTTGCCTTCTTCCACTTGCAAACTCCTCCCCATCCTTCCATACATCCGTCTGTTTCAAAGATGATGTAAGATTCTTCTGGAGGTAATTCTAAGTCCGGGAGTTGCTGCACAGCTTGCTTGACTTTCCTGATAATTTCATAGTCTGAGCTTTTGAGTCTCTTGTCGCCATGCTCACTGGTTTTCGAGTAGAGTGGCCCAAGCAGCGTTCCCAATTTCGGAATATATGACCTAGCATAGTTGAGAATGCCTAGCCATGACCTCATTCCAGCCTTTTCCTTCAGTTTTTCTTCATCAAAAGAGATAATCTTCTTGATTATGTGCGGCTGAAGTTTTATCTTTCTATTTCCAATAACTGCACCTAGGAATTCGATCTCTTGCACAGCTATTTTCATTTTTGTTGGGGAGAGCACAAGTCCCCACTTCTTACAAATTGATAGCATGGTCTCCAAGTGTCTGGCATGTTGTTTTTCATTTTCAGAGAATACCAGTATATCATCGATGTAAGCTGCTATGAAACCCTCTGTTCCACGCAAACAGTCATCCATTTTTCTCTGAAAAATCGCTGGTGCGTTTTTCAAACCGAATGGCATGACTAGCCATTCATATAAACCATTTGGGACGACGAATGCCGTCCATTCAATAGATTCAGGATCCATCGCCACCTGATGGAACCCGCTTTTTAGGTCGAATTTTGAGTAAATCCGACTGGTACCGACCTTCTTCAGGATGGTATTAATTCCTGGCAAGCTGTATTGATCTTTGTGCGTATTGTCATTAAGGGTACGGAAGTTGAATACCATTCGTTCCTTCCCTTTTATTTCAGCACCAGTTTTCGGGTCTATGGATGTACCCGAATTTACCATCATTGCCATGGTTCTATGCCGACTCTTACTGGGTCGTATCACTCCAATTTTTAGCAGCGCCTGAACATGCTTGTCAAACTGTTCCTTCATTGCTAGTGTTATATGTTTTAGCGGCTTGTCTTGGATCGTGATATCCGGGTTAATAATATCAAGTTTGCATTTCACCCGATTTTTCTCCCAGTGTTGAAGAGGATTTTCTCCAATATACCCTTGTTCTTTTAGTCTTTCAAGGAGAGGTCGAAACTTCTGCCGGAACTTTTGTGATTCTTCACCACAAGAGTATACTGTAATTCTCTGTATTTCAAAGTACTCAAGTTCAGATAGATCCAGTTCTTCAATTGCTGCTGAATCTGCCACCTCAGCATCTACTTTAGTTGCAATTGTTGTGACATTTTTGTAAAACGTCACCATTTGTCCTTCAATTCTGAGCCATCCTTGTATGGCTCGAATAAAATTGTAACCAATCAACATTTGAATCATGTCCCTTTGTTCCATCGGGAAAGCATAAGTGAAGGGGATTTTGAACTTATTTTCTTCAATAGCCATCATTCCGCCTTTGAGTTTTTGGTTGACTATTTGGGAAGAGTTAACCCCGTTGATCAGAATGGGATAAGCACTAGGTTCCAGGGCTTCTCTTGGGACTGCATTCTGGTCTACGCAACAGACTGTTGCACCAGTATCCAGGATTGCTTGGATTTTGAATTTTTCAACTCCTGGTATCTCCACTGTTAGCTCAATGTTATAGAGTCTATTTAAGACCCTTCTTCCTTTTCTTGGATTCGGGACTTGAGTACTGATATACTCATTTTCCTCCGTCATCATTTTGATAATCACTCCTTTTTGTTTTTTGATGTGATTTTCGATTGCTTCATCATCCGAATCCATTTCCTCAAGAATTGGCTTTTCGAAACTTTTCCTTTTGTTGGATCCCGCATCTCGCCTAGATCCTTTCCCATTTCCAATTCTTCAATCATTTCCTTTAGCCTTTGATTCTCGACTAACAGAAAGTTTGTATACCCAATCAATTCGTTGATTAGGGTATCCTTACTGTCGTACTGGGGTTTTGACCTTTAAATTATTATTTTCCTCCCCAGATTGAATCTTGAACACATTGGACAGACTGTCAAATGACACAGACTGCAATGCGCTCGCATTCGTGGATTGGTCTGCTTTTTGCAAAACAGACATCTCATGAACTCTTGCGCTACATGGCCATTATCCTCCCATTGGTGTGCACAATTTTTAACTTACTGAGGTAGTGAGACTGCTACTCGCCATGAGACTTCTTCATTCGTCATCATCATCGCGGTTTCGTATGGCATCTCACCTATACCAGCCATCAGAGAATAGCTAGTACCTCATTCCCCTTCAGAAAATGAACAGATTGCATCGCTATCTTGTTCATTCTGATCAACCGAAAGCACGTCCCAGTTGTTATCTAAATCTAGATTTTCGACTATTGCTGCTCTTGCAATGTTGCCCTTTTGCCTTTGGCAATTTCGGGCAAAGCGTCATTCCTCACCACATATGAAGCATTTGCATTTTCTTATTTTATCAGCATGCTTCCTTTTGAATACTCTGATGTGAGTATCATGTACTTTGTCTCAGTATGTTTTTGTCTTTCGAAGACCATACTTTTTATTTTTCTGATAGTAGCCTGGTACTGGTATGCGGCTACAGAATGATAGATCCTTGAGGCTTCTCTGGAGTGCTACTTTTTTGCATTGTTCTGCCAAATACTGATAGGTGAAGTGTATTCTTGGAATAACTCCTACAGTATTGTCCGGGTATTTCTCAGCAAATGCCTTTTCAATTTCTCCGCCAATGATGGGAGGCATTTTCCTGAAAAATTTTGTCGAAAGTTCGAGAGATATAAACATCCTTCCCGATTTTGCGGCCAAAATCTTGTAATCATTGATGTAATCGAAAAGATCTTTCACATTATGGCATGAAAGTCTCTCCAGATCATTGTATGCTCGATTTTGCTCCTCTGTGGACCCGGTTGTCGGATCCTCCAACAGAAACATTTGCCTGATCTGAGATATAACATTCTGTGGATCATCAGCGATGTTTACCAATTCTTCGTATTCAGTGGGGTATGTCATTCTCCACTGAATCCAGGTCTTTTTTGTTAGGAAGTGCACAAATTTAATTTTTAGACTAATTACTCTTAATTAATCCTAATTAAACTAAGTGCAAAGGAGATCTAGTGCAAAAGCCATCCAAACACACAAGAGAAAGAGGGAAAAAGGGCTACCTCTTGCGAACTTGTAATCGCAAGGCTCGAATCCGTCGAGTCGAGGTTGTGCGCACCACCACGCGTGTCTCGGCCTCAAGTCCACCAAGGTATTAACCAAAACCTCGATCTATGCTAGTAGATGAGAGGTTAAGCCTAATCCCTTCCTTCCCTTTGCCTTAATTAACTATTTAATTGGATGGAGGCAAGAGGTGCTCAACACATGAGCTTAAGAGAGCAATGGTGGAGAGGAAAAATTCTGAAATTTTTCCTTTAATTTTCGTCCAAAATATTAGGGAGAGAGAAAAAGGTAAGGTGGCTAGGGTTTTGGCTCCCAAAGTGGTCCTTTTATAGACCAACCACTCTCCCAAAAAGTTGTAACTAATTTACAACTATGCCATCACTAGGGCAGCCATAAAATGGGCCTAAATGGGCTCCATTAATTATTTAATTGGTCCTCTAATTCAATTAATTAGTGGCCCAATTAATTGCTCTCAAGTTGGACCTTTAATTTACAATTTAAATATAGGCCCGTTAGCTCAAATTAATTACTTTAATTAATTCATGTTGAACAAATTAATTATCAACAATTTGATAATTATTTAAGGATTAGAATATGCATTAATTTATTTCTATATAATCCGTTTGACTTAATTAATTAATTATGACGGTTCGCAACAGTACATAATTAATCAGTCAACATATCATATTGTTGCATTCCTTAATACAACCAAATAAATAATGCACGCATGGTCAAAACCTATTTGTGTGACCCTTTGAGGATTTATGCTCTGTTGGACATGGAAAATAAATCGCTATTTATTTCCAATAATCATAAGCGGTATCTAGCAACACGTTATGATTCCCAATTCGCATAAATAGTGTACTGCTACAATATTTTTAATCCTGCATAAGAAATAATAGTATTTCCTTGTCTGATTCTTATGTCACATGATATCATCGTATAATCCAAGATAGGAATGTGTCATTCTTGCAGATTATACGTTTCTTGATCTAGAGATGACTGTATCAGTTGCTAGCAAACAATCCATCTCCATCAAGGGGCCCAAACAGATATCATCGCTCACTAAGTTAATTAATGAGGGACATACGGTTTTCTTGATGAACAACTTTTCCCCGCACAATTCAAGAGAACATAAATAAAGTCCGTATAGCAGCCCTTATCAGGAATCAACGGTAGACGATATTTATTGAACCTATCCTCATGTGGAAAAGCTGAACCATCTCAAACTTAGAATCAAACTCAAATGAAATAAATAATGACACATAACACAATCCATATATTTATTTCACTGGGTCGCGTCCTGTACTATGTTCTATAACATATACATATGCAATTAAGTTGGCAACTCCTTACCTATGATCTGTAGAACTTAATCATCACTTAACTTGCATACTAATCTTATCCGATAATTAATATTCCTTGTTAATTATCAAGATTACGGACCTTTTAGATTTATTATTGTCATTTAATTATAAATGAACTACAGAGATCCACAATTCAGATCCTCAACCTGAATGATCTGTCAATTAATAAATCAAGGAATAAATGATAAAATATCATCAATCACATAAACCATAGAAGTGGCCATTTAATAATTGGCTCCTAGGACATAACTCTAACAATCTCCCACTTGGCCTAGAGTCAATCAACAGCGACTTCTAGCCAGTGCATAGTACTCAATGTAATATCCAAAATATACATGTCTCATACTAAAACCTCAAAAGATAAAAGATACAACTCAAAGCCACTCAGGCATACGCCTAATCCCCATGGATGCAACGTGCAACTCATGTGCGGCTCGAGATAGAGGCTTTGTCAGAGGGTCCGCTGTGTTCGCGGCACCGTCCACCTTCTTGACCTTGATCCACCCGTCATTCACAAACTGACGGATGAGATGGAATCGTCGTAGAATGTGCTTGGTCTTTTGGTGAGACCTAGGCTCCTTGGACTGAGCTATGGCTCCCGTGTTGTCGCAGTAGAGATCCACTGGACCTGAGATGCTTGGAACCACCTCCAGCTCGGTCAAGAATTCCTTGATCCAAACGCCTTCTTTCGCTGCTTCACCCGCCGCTAAGTATTCTGCTTCGGTGACGGAATCGGCCGTGGTATCCTGTTTGGAACTCTTCCAACTCACGGCCCCACCATTGAGCAGATATACGAAGCCGGACTGTGACTTCGCATCATCTCGATCGGTTTGGAAACTAGCATCGGTGTAACCACTTACAACGAGCTCTTGGTCTCCACCATACACGAGGATGCTATCCTTTGTTCTCTTGAGATACTTGAGGATATTCTTGACTGCGGTCCAGTGTGGCATACCAGGGTTAGCTTGGTATCGACTAGTCACACTAATCGGATGCGCCACATCGGGGCGAGTGCATAGCATGGCATACATAATCGAACCGACCACAGATGGATACTTGAACTGATTCATGTACTTTCTATCTGTATCAGTCGTCGGACATTGAGTCTTGCTCAAGAATATGCCATGTGACATAGGCAAGTAACCCTTCTTGGAACTAGCCATGTTGTGTTTTTCCAACACTTTGTCAATATATGCATCTTGGCTCAAGCCTAACAACCTTCTTGATCTATCTCGATAGATCTTGATTCCTAGGATGTAGGCGGCTTCGCCCAAGTCTTTCATTGAGAACACCTTCTTCAATGAATCCTTGACTGCATTCAATTCGGGGATATCATTCCCGATCAAGAGTATATCATCAACATATAGAACAAGAAACACAACCACGCTCCCACTAATCCTCTTGTAAACACAAGGTTCCTTCTCGCTTTGAATGAAGTTCAACTTCTTGACCTCTTCATCAAAGCGCTTGTTCCAACTCCTTGATGCTTGCTTCAATCCATAAATGGACCTTTGAAGCTTGCACACCTTGTTAGCATTCTTTGGATCCACAAAACACTCGGGTTGTGTCATATACACATCCTCTTCCAAGTTGCCATTTAGGAAGGCAGTTTTGACATCCATTTGCCATATCTCATAGTCGTAGAATGCGGCAATTGCTAACAAGATCCGAATTGACTTGAACATGACGACTGGCGAGAAGGTTTCTTCATAGTCAATACCATGAACTTGCTTGTAACCTTTCGCAACTAGTCGTGCTTTGTAAATGGTCAAGTTGCCATCCATGTCGACCTTTCTCTTAAAGATCCATTTGTTCTCAACGGGTTTTACTCCGTCGGAAAGGTCAACTAAGGTCCATACCTTGTTCTCATACATGGATTGCATTTCGGATTCCATGGCTTTAAGCCATTCCTTTGAGTCGGATTTTTCCTTCATGTCCTTTATGGTCAAGGGTTCGTCATTCGCAATGACGAGAACGTCGTGCAAACCTACGTATCTTATAGGTGGACGACTTGGCCTTGCCGATCTTCGTAGGGTAGACGCTTGAGGTTCTTGAACTTGTTCCACAACGATTTGCGGACTTAGTTCTTGAACTTCAAGTGTGGGTGCAACTTCAACATCATCGACTCGCGATATGTTTGAGTCTTCAATTGAGGGAGCTTGCTCTTGAACCTCTTCTTCTACAACTACTTGTGGAATGGGTTCGACTACCACCTCATTTGGCACCACATTGGGAACAACTAGATTGCCTACTTGAGGCATCTCTTGTTGCTGCGGTTCTTGAATTTCTTCAATCACCACGTTGCTCCCACTACTTCTTCTTGAGAGAAACTCCTTCTCCAAGAACTCCGCATGTCGTGCAACAACTATCTTGTTCTCGACACGGTTGTAGAAGTAGTAACCCTTTGTTTCCTTAGGGTATCCTACGAAATAACATTTGTCCGATTTGGGTCCAAGCTTATCGCTCATTAGCCTTTTCACATAAGCTTCACAACCCCAAATCTTGAGAAAAAGCATGCTTGGTTTCCTACCAAACCAAAGCTCATAAGGCGTCTTCTCAACGGACTTTGACGGAACACGGTTTAAAGTAAAAGCTGCGGTTTCTAATGCAAAACCCCAAAACGATTTAGGCAAGTCGGTTTGGCTCATCATCGATCGAACCATGTCTAGCAAAGTTCGATTCCTCCTCTCGGATACACCATTCCATTGTGGTGTTCCCGGTGGAGTGAGTTGTGGAACGATTCCACACTCCTTTAGATAATCACCAAATTCGTGGCTCAAGTACTCTCCACCTCGATCGGAACGCAAGACCTTGATCTTTCGATTGAGTTGGTTCTCAACTTCATTCTTGAACTCCTTGAACTTTTCAAAGGATTCAGACTTGTGCCGCATCAAGTAGATATACCCGTATCTACTATGATCATCGGTGAAAGTGATGAAGTATGAATAACCTCCTCGTGCACAAATGCTCATAGGTCCACACACATCGGTATGTATGAGATCTAACAAGTCGTTTGTCCTAATCCCTTTGTTAGGAAAAGGCGCTTTGGTCATCTTTCCCATCAAACATGATTCGCATGTGTCAATTGGCTCGAAAGCGAATTGATCTAAGAGACCAACGGTTTGCAATCTCTTAATGCGTTTCTCGTTGATATGACCTAAGCGGCAATGCCACATTAGAGTCGTACTTTCATGTGAAATCTTACGTTTCCTACTGTCACGTTCAACACTCAAAACATGTTCGCTAGAATCAAGCACATAAAGACCATTCAATAAATGCGCAACACCATAACAAACATCATCACGCAACAAAGTACAACTTTTGTTCTTTATTACAACACCAAATCCATCCAAGTCTAAACAAGAAATAGAGATAATGTTCCGAGTGATACAAGGAACTACATAGACATCTTTGAGTTCCAAAATGAAACCAGAAGGCAAAGTTACATCCACATTCCCAACGGCCATAGCGGAGACACACGTGCCGTTACCGACGCGGAGTTGTACTTCGCCTTTCTCGAGCCGCCTCCTACTCTTTAGTGCCTGCACATTTCGACAAATGTGAGCACAAGAACCGGTGTCAAAAATCCAGTCTGTGTTAGAGGTAGCGAGAAGGGTTTCAATGACAAATATACCTGAGGTAGAAGGCTGGACGGTTCCCGCCTTCTTGTCAGCGAGGTACTTGGGGCAGTTCCTCTTCCAATGGCCCGTCTTGCTACAGTAATAGCATACGGTCTCGGAAGTGGCCGGGTTCTTCTTTCTCTTGGAACCCTCGGGAGCTCCCTTGGCCGGACCTTGGGGCGTCACCGGGCCTTTGCCCTTTTTAGTTCGGCGGGTCTTTCTTTTCTTGCTCTTCTTGCTCTTGTCACTCACCGCAAGAACATCTTTGGGGCCCTTCTCTTTCTTGAGACTCTCCTCCGTCTCGACAAGCATGTTTTGGAGATCATCCATGCTCTTGTCCATACCATTCATCCGGTAGTTCACAACAAAACCGGTGAAGCTGTGAGGGAGAGAGTTGAGAATAAAGTCTTGAATCGCTCCTGACGGGAAGGGCGTATCAAGCCTTTCAAGCTGCCGAAACAACCCCGCCATCTTCATGACGTGTGGCCCGACTTCGTGACCCTCCGCCAATCGAGTATTGGCGACGGCCTTGATGAGACGAGCCCTTTCGGTGCGGGCCTTGGTTTGGAACATGTTCGAGAGACGAGAGACCATTTCAAACACTCCTAGACCACTATCCATGAACTCCTTTTGGAGTTCTGACTCCATGACAGCGACAATCAAGACGGACATCTCCATGTCGTCCGTGACGTGCTTGTCATGTTTGTCCTGATCCGCTTTAGGGGCATCCGACTTGGGAGCCGCGGGGACGGGAGTGGTCAAGAGATATTCCTTCTTTTCAAACCTAAGGACAAGCCTAAGGTTCCGGTGCCAATCCAGAAAGTTGGCACCGTTGAAGGCGAGCTTCTCTTTCTCTAAAAGAGAACGTAGCGAAAAAGACGAGGAAGACATCTACAACAATTTTCAAATTAAAGGTCAATTAGTTTATGTTTTGTTTTAATTTCCAATAAAGTAAAACTTTCACTACTTTAATATAAGTCCCTAAAAGTAATGAATTTCCAAGACCCCCACTTTCGTTGAGATGATGCCGGCGTCGGCACAACATCAAAGCAACTAATAATGAGGTAGGTTCTCCTTAACCAATCATACAACTTTATGACTCTTGGTTCGCGTCGCGAACTTCACTCCAATGTCCAATCCGATTAGGGTCCATTGTTAAGTAACTCCTCTCTATTTGCTCCTTGCAAATCCGATTTACACCCCGACTACCTATGGTGGACCACGATGTCCGCGTCGGCGGAATGCATCAATGGCCGAACATAAGGCGTGAAGGGGATAGAGAGAAGGAGAGTGATTTGGCTCAATCGTTTGGGACAAACAATTATGTGACTCTTGTTTGGTGGTCGTGTAAGCATACACCCATACCTATCCTATGACATTCATAGCATTCACAAACATTCACATAATAAGCATCTCAAGCATTGTTGTGGGTTTGTATGGCTCCCGCTTGCATTAGTTTTCGCCGCATCTCCATGTAGCAAAACTAATCTAACCTTTGTCCCTCCCACTAAATTCTATATGGATCTAAATCCTATATAAAATAAAGGAACAAAATTACATGTGTAAATTTCTATTCCCATCCTAACCTTAGGGGCATGCAAGCCACACAAGTTACACAAAAATTAATCAAAATTAATTAATGGCACCAAAGGCCTAATTACACACAATCACACATGCATTCAATTTACAAACCACAAGGCATTGAATCATGAGCCATACTAAACCCACATCCTCCTACAAAACAAAGTTAGCACAAGTCTATCCACTAGTGTACTTTGTTTATAATTAATGACTTTCAAGTGTCTTTGCGTATTATTTGCCATTCGCAATTTCCGTGTATAAATGCTCAAATTTCAAACAACCAAACTTGTTTAAATTCCTTTTGAAAACTTTTCAATCATCAAAAAACTGAAAGGAGATCGCACAAGGAGTATCCTAATTACTTTTTCAACTAGTTTGAATAATTAGATAAATAATACTTTGATAAAAAAGTATCTAATGGGACACGACAAAAACCACAGTTTTCGGTCTCCAAAAATTATGAAATAATTTATATAAGCTCCTTGTCTAGATTGTAAATACCAGTCAAAATTTCAGGAAGAGATCATATACCATCTGAGAGAATAAAAAAAGACAAATCTGAAACAAGTGCGCGAACGCACCGTTTTGAGATATTCTGTTTTTCTTCTCAACCATCCGGTCTAAAAGATCACCTTCCATCCAGTTTTTAGACATACAATATACATAGAAAAACTTGTTTAATCTATTGGCTAACTATTCATGAAAAGAAAACCACTAAGTTCTGTTTAAGAAATTCAAGTTACAAGCTTAACAATCGACTAGACCTGTACAGGAACAGACTATCGACCGAAAAGGTTTGACCTGGTTGAGGTACCAAACTTCCATGAAAAATTATGAAATTAATTTTCCTGGAATCCTAACTTAAAAATAAACAACTCTATTCAAACAATTTTCCAGAAAGAGTTCTCAGTTGGTACAGTTTATTAGAACAATCAGTTTGCTCAATAAACCAGATCTGACGAGATCTTTCTTTTCATACTTGAAAAACCACGAATTAATCTGAACCATGCAACATTCTATACATGTCCAGAAAGTGTTTCAAGTCCTCTTTAAATCTAGCCAAAGAACACTGGTACTTATATTCAAAATATAAATCTTTTAAGCCATTCAAACAGAACAGTGCAAGCAGAAACTGGTTCTGCGCACCGTTGCCATTTTATTCACAGTAAATCCATACAATGTCAGAAAAATGTGAATCCAACGCCAAAAGAACCACAATCCACAGATCTACAACTTTCTAGTTGACAGAAAAAATTTCCAGAGAACATTTCATAGCGAAAAACGCATAACAACACAGAAATTGCTGTTTCCAGACAGCAAGCAATAGCATCAACTCTACTAATCCATTAATTAACCAATTTCTCTTAATTAAGTGTCAAAATAACTTAAGCACGACCATGTGCTCTGATACCACTGTTAGGAAGTGCACAAATTTAATTTTTAGACTAATTACTCTTAATTAATCCTAATTAAACTAAGTGCAAAGGAGATCTAGTGCAAAAGCCATCCAAACACACAAGAGAAAGAGGGAAAAAGGGCTACCTCTTGCGAACTTGTAATCGCAAGGCTCGAATCCGTCGAGTCGAGGTTGTGCGCACCACCACGCGTGTCTCGGCCTCAAGTCCACCAAGGTATTAACCAAAACCTCGATCTATGCTAGTAGATGAGAGGTTAAGCCTAATCCCTTCCTTCCCTTTGCCTTAATTAACTATTTAATTGGATGGAGGCAAGAGGTGCTCAACACATGAGCTTAAGAGAGCAATGGTGGAGAGGAAAAATTCTGAAATTTTTCCTTTAATTTTCGTCCAAAATATTAGGGAGAGAGAAAAAGGTAAGGTGGCTAGGGTTTTGGCTCCCAAAGTGGTCCTTTTATAGACCAACCACTCTCCCAAAAAGTTGTAACTAATTTACAACTATGCCATCACTAGGGCAGCCATAAAATGGGCCTAAATGGGCTCCATTAATTATTTAATTGGTCCTCTAATTCAATTAATTAGTGGCCCAATTAATTGCTCTCAAGTTGGACCTTTAATTTACAATTTAAATATAGGCCCGTTAGCTCAAATTAATTACTTTAATTAATTCATGTTGAACAAATTAATTATCAACAATTTGATAATTATTTAAGGATTAGAATATGCATTAATTTATTTCTATATAATCCGTTTGACTTAATTAATTAATTATGACGGTTCGCAACAGTACATAATTAATCAGTCAACATATCATATTGTTGCATTCCTTAATACAACCAAATAAATAATGCACGCATGGTCAAAACCTATTTGTGTGACCCTTTGAGGATTTATGCTCTGTTGGACATGGAAAATAAATCGCTATTTATTTCCAATAATCATAAGCGGTATCTAGCAACACGTTATGATTCCCAATTCGCATAAATAGTGTACTGCTACAATATTTTTAATCCTGCATAAGAAATAATAGTATTTCCTTGTCTGATTCTTATGTCACATGATATCATCGTATAATCCAAGATAGGAATGTGTCATTCTTGCAGATTATACGTTTCTTGATCTAGAGATGACTGTATCAGTTGCTAGCAAACAATCCATCTCCATCAAGGGGCCCAAACAGATATCATCGCTCACTAAGTTAATTAATGAGGGACATACGGTTTTCTTGATGAACAACTTTTCCCCGCACAATTCAAGAGAACATAAATAAAGTCCGTATAGCAGCCCTTATCAGGAATCAACGGTAGACGATATTTATTGAACCTATCCTCATGTGGAAAAGCTGAACCATCTCAAACTTAGAATCAAACTCAAATGAAATAAATAATGACACATAACACAATCCATATATTTATTTCACTGGGTCGCGTCCTGTACTATGTTCTATAACATATACATATGCAATTAAGTTGGCAACTCCTTACCTATGATCTGTAGAACTTAATCATCACTTAACTTGCATACTAATCTTATCCGATAATTAATATTCCTTGTTAATTATCAAGATTACGGACCTTTTAGATTTATTATTGTCATTTAATTATAAATGAACTACAGAGATCCACAATTCAGATCCTCAACCTGAATGATCTGTCAATTAATAAATCAAGGAATAAATGATAAAATATCATCAATCACATAAACCATAGAAGTGGCCATTTAATAATTGGCTCCTAGGACATAACTCTAACATTTTTCTCTGTTTCTCCTAGGAGATTTTCAATATAATTGACATTTAATTTGTTATCCGCCCAGTTTCTTTCATTGATGAGATTAAGGGTAATGGATTTCCAGCGGGAGATAACTTCTGAATATAGCCCAATGTCTTCTGGTAGGGCCAGGATTGCGCCTTGACTGGCTTGGGCTGTTGACAGGTTAAACCTTTCATTCATTTGTCTTGCATAGCCACCACAGATATTGTCTAATCGTGCTCTTATCTCCGGGACCTGGAGATTCTGTGGTTGCCTTGAACCAGGTGGGTACATAGCAGGACCCATGATTGGTTCTGGTGGTATTCTTGTGAGGGAAGACTCTACTGATGAGAGTACCGTCTCCACTTTTTCCTTGAGATTTTTGAATTGCGAGTACTCCATCTCTTCGAGCATGTAAATTGTTTCTGATGGATATTCGTCCCACTTTATCTCACACTTTATCTCAGAATTTTCTGGGGCATCATTCCCACCACCTTTCGCCAGAAGACTTAGCAAGTCTTCATCTTGGGTTGCCGGTGTATCTAACTGAGACAGGAATTGCACTGTGGAGAGTAGGTCATCCATTTCACCATCTGACTCATCCCATTGACAAGCCATCATAAAAGCTTGTTCTTCAAACCACTCACTTTCCGCTTCTACAGTTTCTAGCCAGTTAAACTCTGCAAATGTCATTTACACGAGTTCGTCCTCGCTATTCATCTACTCAATAGCAAACCATTGATACGGATTTATTGGTTCCATCATTTCAACTGTTGGCTCAGCTTGCTCGGCTTTTAGAATTGCCAGGAACCATTTTCCCAATAAAGAGTCATCACCTTGCTCGGCCTCATCATCATTTTCACTGAATTCCTCAGGATCTGTATAGATTTTTGGAAATTCTGGATCGTCATCGAAAGACCAATCATCATCTATTGTGAATACGAACGGCAATTCATCATCTATTGTAAGTAGATTGATAAATTCTTGTTCGAGTTCTTCCTCATCATTTTCTCCTCGAATGACTTCTTGCTCAGGGACTGTTGTTGCATACCCTGAGAATCTGACAGACAATGAGCCGTCTGTTCTTGCTCGAATTCGCGCTGTTTGGAGATTCTGGATATGTGAGATAACAGCTGGTCTCACAAGCTACTGTCTTCCTTGGAGTTCTGCGGTTGTTCTTTGCGAGCCAGGGATAGCCCGAACTCCTCGACTTGCTAGGTGGTCGGCCACATTTTGAACATTATATCTGAAGTTTGTATGGCTGGTATTGGATAATCGCCCAATAAGTGATCTTGAGAGTAAGAGATTACTCTCACTACCTTGCCATCCTTCATACCCGTGAGTTTGAATCACCAATTGAATGTGATCCCTAAAATCACGAATACTTAGTGTTATATCTGGAGCAGTATATGCCAACTGCGTTCCAGATGTAAGATCCATCTCCATAGAGCTGATAACAGCCCTATCATCTCGCCATTTAGTGTCTCTGATTAACACTAGTACATTCACACCTGCACTCCGTCTGTGCAGCGTGTATAATCGAACCATGATTAATCCGATATGCAGATGTTTGAGTCCTTCTTGTAAAAGCCTGTTAAAACTCTCTTCAGAGATAAATGGTAACTCCACTTGTTGGCCGTCTGTGACCAATGTTCTTTCATCCGAGTAATGTTGGTATACCCGGTGTCTGTTTTCTGACCATCCAGCTTGGTATAAAGTCTCTACTGGGACCTGCTGTGCTCGTCTGTATTGAGAGATGTTGAGCTCAGCGTCATGATTCATTTGTGACTCCAGGCTTCGCTGGTATCGTCGGGATTGGCCAGGGAGCCTCCTTTGAGCCTCAAATCTGAGTCTAGATCCTAGGCCGTAGCCACGGATCTGATCTTCAACAGTAGGAGTTCGATTCGTGTCTCTCTCAGACACTGATGGTCTTGCTTCCTCTATTATTGTTTGTGTTCTGCTCATGCCGTCTTCTTTTTCTCGGCCTCAAATATTTTTTTTTGGATTTTTGAACACAAAAAGTTTGCCTTTCAACTTAGGTACTGTTGGCTTACTAGATTCACCTAAGCTCAGCTTCTGAAGTTGTTGTTGGATCTGATCAAGGGAGTCGGATAGGTCGTCAAGCTGAGTGACTTCCTTTCCTTTCACAGTCTCGAGCCTCTTCACTGCTACCTTCAGATCTTCAACTTCTTCTGTCAACTTAAGCAGCAATTGTATGATTGTGTTGTTTTGCTTAAATTGAACTTCTGTTGCTCTTCCGGTGATGTCTTGTGGTCTGACAAAACCGGTTGCCGGTGGCTGGATTGTTTCGGTTGCCTTGAGTGCTTCCTTGTAAATTGTACTGTTTGCACTGAGGCGCCAATCGCTCATAAAGAAGAAATGAGTTCTATAAGAATGTACGGGATTATTACGGATTTATTCTTAATTTCTGAATGACCTTTAATTTCATATATCCTAGGCTCAGCATTTCGGGTTAAATTATACCATCTGTTAATGTTTTATTCAAATTCCTAAGTTACACATCTAGTTTCTTCTTGGGGACAGTTCTTGGGGTCCTACAGCATTTTGAATATTTTAATTAATTTGTCTTATATGGTGCGGGTGGTATTTTGCTAAGAAAATAGTTTGTGGTGGTAGTTTGCCAATTTCTCATTTTTGGGGTGTCATGAGCCTAATTTTCCCTTTTTTTTTTTTTTGAAGGTTGGTTTGAAACCAACAATTTTGTTATAAAAAATTTGAAAATAAATGCTCTCTCCGTGAATCGAACCAAAGATAACTTGGTTGGCGGAATAGAGCGAAACCACTGGGCCAAACAACCCAACTTTGCCTAGTAAAGATAAGGTATATATTACTTTTATCAGTGATCAGTGATAGCTGAAGTAAATAGACATGAATTTGGGAACTGACAGTTCTAATTTTGGTATAGTTATCTTGATTGGGCCTTTCATGGACCCAATATTCTTGTTGAAACTAGGGTACTTTTTATCTAATTATATTTTTTTTCCTGGATATTGATACAAAGAAAATTAAGTATATATCATCTTTGCCCCTGGGGGAAGCAGATATAGGGTCTTTTTCTTTAATGATATTGAAAAATACCGAGGAGAGTGTATGTAGGCGCTCACTCGATTCTGGAGGCTGGCTTGTGAAACCAAGAGCAAATACATGCACACCCTTCATGTTGACCTGGTACCAAGAGAGTTATACGGAGCAACTGAGTCCTATACATGCTGGACCCAACTTTTGAGGCTCTCTTTCCAACTTTGTTGTTGCAGTATAAGTGGGTGGAATTGGATATGCTGCCATTATTGCAATGGTTTGACTTTGTATTCTTAAAATTTGATTTCATTATCTTCCAAACAAATAAAACCCAAAAAAAGTAAGCCCAGAGATGGCACATTTTTCAAATAAAAGCTGTGTACTTTTAGAAATCTAGAGATCTGCTTCAACTGCCATTGGTTTTAGGGCTGTCAATGGATAGGATACGATACGGTAGAGACATTTTTCATACCCGTATCCATTAAAATTTTCTTTACCCGTATCCTATCCTTATCCGTTAAAAATAGACTTTACCCGTACCCTACCCTTACCCGTTAAGAATTAACGGTAAGGGTAGGGTAACGGTAGAAAATGGGTAATAATATTAATAACTCAATGAAAAAAATTGTACAATAGAGAGAAATAAATAATATGAGGTAAATATATTAATAAAGTGCAACATTGAATAATACTTTAAATATAATAAAATCATATAATATCTTCTCATGTCAATTGTCACAAAAAAAAATTCCATAACTAATTACTAATTATACAATATTTTTTCAAACAACAACGAAGAAGGGAACTTCTAAAAAAAATTTAGTATTTTTTTTTAATATAGCTCGTGAATTGAATGGACTATGTAGTGCATGAATGAATATCAAACAAAAATAATTAACATATCAATTGAATCTTACCATTATATCTTTCCAATTTAATGTAGTATTATCTCAATCAAATCTTACAATTTAATTGCCTAGTTTAATTATTAACATATCAATTGAATCTTACAAGCATATCTTTTTTTATTTAGTTTGTTATTAACATATTAATTGAATCTTATAAGTATATTTTTTTATTATGATAAAGATTATAAACTATATATATAACGGTACGGGTAATTAACGAATACGAAATAGCCTTACCCATACCCTTATCCAATAAATTAACGAATTTTTTTTTTTATCCATATCCATACCCGATAACTTAACGAATAAAAAATCTTATCCATACTCGTCTTATCGAATACGATACGGGTAGGATAAATGATTAAAAGAGTACCATTGACAACCCTAATTGGTTTCCTGTTAGACATACAGCAGTGCAGAGAGCTAACAGTGCACTTTTAGTCTCCCACTTACCAGAAAAGCTGAAGGACAAAGTAAGAAGAGAAGGAAATTGATACAGCTGGTAAACTTTATTGGTCTCTGTTAGTTTTTGGTAGTATAATCTAAAACTGAAATAAGAGTTTAGATATACCAACAATCGCAGCGGAAAAACTCTTAGCCTGGACTTCTATCATGCAAATCGATCCTTCAAGCCTTCTGTTATCTTCTCCAATGCACTAGTGAATACTGCCACATATAGGACAGTAGACCCACTATCCAAAGTGCAATCTGCTCTGACTCAAAACTCCTCTCACACCAAGTGAAAGATCTAGTGGAACTCCCTCTCTCTTAGTGTTCTCTCTTTCTAATAGCAAGAACAGAACAGGAATAGACTCTCTCTCTTCTGGAAGAGACATATCAAATACATAACGTATATCTGATAATTAAAGCGTCCACAGGCGAAACATTGCCTATCTGAATTCTTACGCAAATGGTCCATCTGGAACTCCAAACGGTCCGTTTGAATAAGTTTCCACTATTTCTAACAGTCTCTAATAATATGAAAATTGAAAGATTTCGACCCAGGTACTTGTCAGAAGTTATATTTTCTGGAGCTAAAACCTTCTTGGTTCTTCATCTTTTTGAGTGCTGTCTTTTGATTAGATCATCCTTGTTAAATTGCTTGTTGTATTCCACCGGATGTGAGAAGTCGATTTGGGTAGGTTTGTTTGTGAACCCTCTTAAAATTACTGAAGTATATCAATCATTTATTCATTTTGGTTGATCTGTTGAATAAAAATCTGATTTGACTCTTATTGATCATGGATTTTGTTAGTGCCCAGAAGGTGTTTGACGAAATTCTGCAAAGAAATAATTGTGGTACATTGATTAATTTACTAAACCTCTTTTATTTTTTCTAAATTATTCTCTCAGCAACTTCTTACCAAGCTTTTTTGAGAAACATTTCTTAAAGAGTAATGGGTCTTAATTTTATTAATTACTACTATCTAACACAACTAGTAGGTTTTTTTGACAACAAGTTCAAGCTCATCCTTCCTATGCACAGAGAATCCTGGCGAGTCACTCATGTCGAACTCTTCCCTTGTCATTCCATTTGGCAACTCCCAATCAAAGTGATGTATCATATTCGCTAGTGCAAGCTCTGCTGTGGCACTACCAAATGCTATACCGGGACAAATCCTTCGTCCTGCCCCAAATGGGATGAAATGGAAATTGTTTCCATTGTAGTCCAGTTGGCTACCAATGAATCTTTCTGGCATGAACTCCTCTGGCGCCTCCCATGATTTTGCCTCCCTCCCAATAGCCCATACGTTGATGAGGATTTTGGTTCCTTTAGGAACAGCGAAACCATTTATTTCGCATTCTTCCATCGATTCCCTTGGAAGCACCGGGATAGGAGGGTGTAATCGTAGGGTTTCTTTGATAACTGCCCTTAGGTAGCCCATTTGGTTTAAATCTTCTGATCTTACCATGTCACCCTTCTTTACCATTCCCCTGACCTCCTCTTGTAGTTTCTTCATGATTTTAGGGTTTTTCATAAGCTCGCACATTGCCCAGTCTATAGTGATATACGTTGTATCTATCCCAGCAGCAAATGCATTCTGAAAATATTTATTGTGAAAAATATATATATAGAATTAATTAACTTGTGCTCAATTAAAATATTTAATAAGTCTTTCTTTTTTTTTCTCCCTCTTTTGCTCTATTCGTCCATTTAGCAAATAAAATATCCAGTATATATTTCTTCATATCCTAAAAAATAGCAATACAGTAATCTGACATAAAGCTCATGTTTGCATTTCAAGATCCAGGACTTTCTTTTTGATATTTTAAGTTAACAATTTGAAATTTGAAAAAATAATAAGAACAAACTTACTAGCAGCAAGCCCTTCATCTGATTCATGGTAAGATCAGGATTGACGCTTGAATCATTCTTTAAGGAAAGTAAAATATCAACAAAATTATCTTCTCCCTTGTTCCTCTCAACATGAGCTTGGATTACCTCTTCAAAAAACAGGTTCCATTTGTTCTTAGTTCTAGTAGCACTCCTGCTCAATCCTATAAGCCTTTCTAACCATGAAAATGAAGGAAACACATCGCCAATACTAACTTGGCCAGCTAATCCAAAACTCTCCTCTACCACCTCTTGCATCATGGCATACATCTTCTTTTCTTCAATAATGAATTTTCCTGAAACAACCCTACATATTACATCCATCATGAATGAGAACAAAGCCTTGCTTAATTGTATAGGATTACTGCTCGATAAGGAGGCATGATTGGTAATTTTCACAATCAACTTACCAACCTCCTCGTCTCTAATTGTTGTATAGGACTGAACCTTTTTTGCACTCATTAGGTGGATGGTGAAAATCTTTCTCAATTTCTTCCAATTCTCGCCATAAGGTTCAAAGGCCATGTCACCAAAACGAAGGATATTAGTGGTAACAGAAGAAGGACGAGAAGCCAAGGCGAGGTCATGGGTCCGCATGACGGCACATGCCACATCAGATGACGAAACAATGAGACATGGTACTTCACCAAATTGAAGCAGCATGATGGGCGCATATTTCAGAGAGAGTGAATAGAGTGATTGGTGAAAAAGTAAGCTTAATTGGTGGAGGTTTCCTATGAATGGGAGCTTTGGAGGGGAAGGGATGAGCTTCTCTGGGCTTGTTGAGAAGCTTTTTCTTTTTGCAATGGAATGAAGTACAAAAATAATGAACAGAGAGATACAGAGTAGTGATAGGCTCTGCATTGAAGTGAAGAGCAGCTCTTGAGGAGGCACCATTTCTGTTTTACAGGTAATATTTTCTTTCCCTGAGCTGTATTTCAGCTCGGAAACACTGATTTCAGAGAAAAACCAGCTAGTTTTAGCAGCCGATATAGTAGGCTGTCAGACCCAGCCTTAGGTTTTGCTCAAAATTGAAAAGAAATAGAAGTAATTGAACTAAATTGAAAGGTAGAAATGATATAAGATTCGGTCATTAATCCTTGCAAATAATCCAAGATACAAATAATCCAAAGAAAACTGGAAATAACGATCGATAGATAAACATAAGAGAGAAAATGATAAGATGGATTTTCAAGCATGAGCCCCACTAATTGCTCTCGTCACTGTCTTATAGTCCCTCCTAAAATATCTAAAAGTAAAATAACATTTACATTTCACTAATTACCCAAGTCTTGTGTAAAACAAATGGCTTCAGTAACACCTTCACTGGTCCCAGCCTTATGTTAACGCCTCTTCTCCAAGACTCCAACAAATAAAAACAAAACAACTAACAGATGTTAATGAAGATATGGGACTCCGTTAGTATTTTCACTTCTAGCCCATATGTCATCATCTCATAATTAACGGCACATACTGACATACAGCTCTTTTTCTTCTTTACCTTTGCTGGCCCACCTGTCAGCATCTATAATCCCTTTACTTTACTTATCGACTCAGCCTCAGTGGGCAGTGGCTCTTTTCTTCTCTATTTTGACTAGGTCAATCTCCAGGATTTGAATTGATCTTAGTGCCAGAATGAGTTCTATTGGTCTGAGACTAAGAGATCATGACCGATGAAATACAATATTATTTCAAGCTACAAAATCTCCGTATTTCTTTCGGAACTGAAAAATATATCTGTCCAGAATTTCATGAAAATAAAAAAATATTATATGGTTTTGATAGTTTCCTTGCACGTTAAATACATCAAATACATAATTTATTTAAAATATATGGCACATCTGGTTAAGATAATGAAAAAGTGTGAGACTGTGAGTACTCTCATCAAAATAATGAGGCGACAGAAGTGAAATCGAAGCGAAAGGACGTTATTATGTGGCAAAAGTAAGAAGGTTTAATCAGATTTATGAAATATAAATTGCCATTTCCTTTGCAACTAAGTCAAAGTGCTTCAATTTTGCTTCTTCGGTTGCTGGCTGTAAAAATTCTTTACCACCAAATCATTTCTAGCTCCAATAAAATATGTATTCGAGGAAATAAAATATATTTTTTAAATAAATAAAATATTTTTTTCAAATAAATCTTACATTCACCAAACTCTTAGAGACAAGTATATATGAAACAATTACAAATGTATACAATAAAATAAGGCGTATAATAATAAATATGGAGAAATACAAAAGAATATTTCTTTTTTTTTAATATTTTTGTTGTAATTTAGATACGCTAAATAACTCTTTTAAATGGGAAGGAAAAAAAAAGATGCCAAATAATAGACATTTACTTATTTAATGCAGAAAAAAATAATGAAATTGGAAAACCATCTTATTAGAAAAAGGTAAAGAACATCGATGATTTTAAACAATAAAATTTAATCGGAATTGTTTTTCACCATCCCAAGATTCTCTCATCCCCTCATCCCCAACTAACATCCCTAATTCACCGCTCATCATCATCCCCTCTTTTTCTTCCCTATATTTCCCTTCATCCCTTCGTGTTTCTCTTCCTTCCTTCTTCCCAATACCCACCCCCATCCGGCTCCTGTATTATTTTCATTCTCATCCCCACCCCTCTATCGCTGACCTCCCGCCTCACCCAACTTGTACTATTAGATTTACTAACTAGCACAATTAGGTTTACCCACTAGAATAATTATGTTTATTAACTAGAACAATTATGTATAGTGAGTAAAATAATTAGATATATGAATAAAAATAATTAGCTCAACCAAATTTTCCTTTTAAGCCAATTGATAAATTATGACACCTAATTATTCTATTTAATATACATAATTGTTCTACTTAATAGACATAATTGTTATAGTTTATATGCATAATTGTTTTAGTTACTAGGACAGTTGTTCATATTATGTAGGACAATTGTATATTAACTAGCGCAATTATAATTAGAAAATAAAAAACAGGGGATGAGAGGAGGATGATCGAACAAAAAATAATGCTGGGAGAGAAGGATAAGTGAAAAAAAAAATAGAAAATCCAGGGATAAGAGGATGAGCACAAAAATAGAAAATTCAGGAGATGAAAGGACGAGCGCAAAAATAAAAAAGTAGTTAAAGCTTAATTAATCACATTTCAAAAATGAAATCGTGTTTTTAAGGGGACGATAAGGATGAGGGATATTGGAGATGATTCTTATCATTTCGAAATTTAATTTTTTTTATATTAATTTATAAATTCTTAAAATGGGTAGATGGAGTGTACAATTTGCCTTGTAAGTTGTAACTCTATATATTACACTTTTTTCAACACTGGGTTCTCAAGCATTCCCACTTTCCAAATCATATATAGCCGGCACCGACAGCTCCAATACTAATTCTTACCAACTTGCACACGAGTATTATAATTTATGATAAGAGAAAGGCTTCGGTGCTCCATTTTTGCAGTGCTAAAAAAATCACCAATTCACTTTATTAATTTTTATGTTAAAATTTAAAATATAAGATGTTGACGTGAATTGTTGATGATCTTGTTTAATTACACAATAGATATGTTACTATAAAATTTTATAATTTCCGAATTTATTTGATATTTGATCAAGGGATCATCAAATGAATATGTTAAAATTAATCTACCATAATTAATTAAATTCATTTGTTTTTCTATTCTTATCAATTATCTAATAAATTTTCAAAAATTATAAAAAGTTATGAGAATGCACGCATCTCTCGTGAAATTGAACAATACTAATGATTTGGATCATACGTTTAAATTTTAAATTTTGAAATTAAAATTAGAAAAAACAAACTTATGACATCTATAACACCAAAAAAAAAAAAAAATTAAGCATCTGACATCAAAATAAAAAAAATGAAGCATCCGAACCCTCCTTTGATAAATCGATAGAACTACAAGAGTGCGTCTTAAATGAATATAGTATTAGCTATTAATTAGCTCATGCTAGCAAAAAGATGCCCACCACATAGTTGAGAAGAAAAATATAGTCATATTAAAAAATGTTGCTGCTTTTAAAAAATGGCATCCTCGTTATTGGTCTGAATTACATCGATCTTCGGAATATTGTATCGGACCTGACCAGCAGAGATATGTTTATTTGAGTCAGGGGGATGTTTGGAAGCCTTGGAATAAGTCTTTATTCGGAATTGCTAGTTCCGAGGGTTGCCAAACACATTTTAGAATAAGCCGAATAGCTTATTCGGCTCCTTATTCTTGTTCTAACAAAATGTTAGAACTAAATTGGAACAAGCTAACCATCCAACAACAAATTATTATTTTATACTTTTTTTCTTGTTCTTATTCTTAACTAACCACCCAAACAACATCTCTTAATTTAAGAATAAGCAATTATTTAACATTCTCTATTCATCACTCTTATTCTAAAATAAGCTATTCTATTCTTATTCACCACACTTCCAAACACACCCCTTGTATTTTAATGAAATTTCTTAGTTTCAACTTTCAAATGCATTTCAAAGGTCGCAACGCGCAAGCGACCTTCCTTCACAAAAAGATATAAAAAGAAAAATGTCCTTTCCAGGAAACTGTCACCCAACTCCATTCACTGTTTCTGAAACTGATGGAACGGCTAATCTTTTTTCATGACTAAAAAAATCATTTACAACATTTGAAAGTTCAGACCCAATAGTTATAGAACTGAATAAATTTGGATTAGACATAATTTCAGTCAGTTACAGAACAACATTAACGATCTCTAATATTTTGGTAAATTAGGGATGAGACCTAACATTCACCGCCTTCTGAAAGCCTTTATTTAATTTTAAATTTTCTTTGCTTTTTGACATTTTTAATTTGCACTATTATTTTCATAACAAATAGTTTCTTACAAAAATAATCTTATATATGCTGGAAAGGACGGAAAAAAATGAACTTGTTTATGCTTAGATTATTTTTAGATATGTTCATCATTAATTCCAGTTTATTTTTTCCTTTTCAGATGAATGTTTATGAAATGTATAAAGCCGATATTCATTGTTTTCCATTTTTATTTTTACTTTTAGAATTCAAAAACCAAACTTTAGCATACACAGCAAAATGTTCATCTTTACTATGACCCGCTACATATGACTCTTATTAACTTTTTTTGTTTGACCATGTGGAAGCTGTAGCCAAAAGAAAGGGTAGAGGCGTTTGTTCAGAAACAGGTTTAGGCTCAAAACTGGAAGTTGGTACAAGAGAACTAGATATCAGCTTCAGCTTGTTCCCTCTGGAATCCTTTTAGACAGGCACCAGCACACAGTTCTTGTTCTGTACTTAGAAACACAGGGAGAAGAGAGGAGAGTTTAAAACAGCTGGTAAAATTTGTTGGTCTCTAATACTGTTGAAACTTGACAGAGTTGAACTCCACTACTACTTGTCAGGAAGTTGGGTTTGTTTAAAGGTAAAAATTCTTAGTTCTTCATCTTTTTTGGGTGTTTTCTTTGGTTAGATACCCCTTGTTACATCGCTTGTTGTATCCCACTGTATGTGAGAATTCAGTTTGATAAGGTGTGTTTGTGAATCCTCTTAAGTCTTAACAAAACTCATGAAGCATCACCAGTTTCCCTTGTTAATCTGGTGGTTGAAAATCTGACTGGCCTTTTATATGATTGTGGATTTTGGTCATGCCCAGAAGGAGTTTGACGAAATTCTGCAAAGAGAATTTTGGGGTACTTTGGTTGGTTTAACCAGGACATAACATGCTGCTACTAAACCTATCTTTTATCTAAATTATTCTCTCTACTACGTCTTATAAACTTTTCCAGAAACAAGTCTTCTTAAAGAGTAACAAGTCCAAACTCCAAACTCTAAAGGTCCTTATTAGTCCTTTGATGAATAACAGTATGGATAAGAGATTAATTTGTATAATCACACTGGTTCATAGAGTCTTTACCTCAGAAGTCATAAAGAGTAATTAATTTTGATCTGTAGTTAAGTCAACCAAGGCCCATGGGCATGCTTTATTTTCCTAATACAGTTGAGATATTATGATGTATTCTGGTAATATGCAAGAAATCAATGAGATTGACATTAATGAAATGACTTCATTTAACATTTCATAGTCCAGCTCTTTTATATGATAATCAAACACACTGCACAGTGAGAGGTAATTGTAGAGAGTGTGCATGCTCTCAGGTTTAACTTTTGATATAGTGAGGTAACAATGGTTAATAACTCAGTATCAATTATGTTTGTGCTGATATTGATAAATAGGAATGTATTTGGGATAACACCTCATTTGATCATAACAGAAAAAAAAATATGCTGACAATATAAAATGTGGTATAATCTTACATCAAGATCAGGAGACAGACAAATCTGATCCTTTCTTTCAGTACAATTTTACACATACTGCACATTATTTCACTACAATAATATGCCGCAGCTCATCCTTCCTGTTTTTATTACTACTGTCTAACACGACGGATGAACATTTTTTACAAGAAGTTCAAGCTCATCCTTCCTATGCACTGAGAATCCTGGTGACTCGCTCATGTCAAACTCTTCCCTTGTCAATCCACTAGGCAACTCCCAATCAAAGTGATGTATCATATTCGCTAGTGCAAGCTCTGCTGTTTCTGTAGCAAACACAATACCAGGACAAATCCTTCGTCCCGCCCCAAATGGAATGAACTGGAAATTATTGCCCTTGTAGTCCAGTTGGCTGCCAACAAATCGTTCTGGCATGAACACCTCTGGCGCCTCCCATGATTTTGCCTCCCTCCCAATGACCCATGCATTGATAAGGACTTTGGTTCCTTTAGGAACAGTAAAACCGTTTATTTCGCATTCTTCCATCGATTCCCTCGGAAGCAGCAATGGGACCGGAGGGTGTAGTCGCAAGGTTTCTTTGATAACTGCTTTCAGGTAACCAAATTTGTTTAAATCTTCTGTTGTTACCATATCACGGTGCATCACTATTCCTCTCACCTCCTCTTGTAGCTTCTTCATGATTATAGGGTTTTTGATAAGCTCACACATTGCCCAGTCTACAGTGACATATGTTGTATCTATCCCAGCAGCAAATGCATCCTGAAAATTTTTACTGTGAAATAAAATAATGGATAGGATTATATATTCTGTATGGTATGCTCAACAAAATGCATATTTAAATATATATTTTCTCCCTCTTAATTTTATTATGTTCGTCCATTTAGCAAATAACATATCAGAATATATATTTAATTCTTTGTACACTAAAAAGTTTAGCAATACAGTAATCCCATATAATGCCCATGGTTGCAGGTCAAAACAAGAAATTTCTTTTGATATTTAAGGTGATAACTTGGAATTTTTGAAGAAAATAAAAGAATACTCACTAGCAGTAGGCCCTTAATCTGATTCACAGTGAGATCAGGATTAAAGCTTGAATTATTCTTCAGAGAAAGTAAAATATCAACAAAATTGTCTCCTCCCTTGTTCCTCTCAACATGAGCTTGAATTACCTCTTCAAAAAACAGGTCCCATCTTTTCTTATTAATGTTAGCCTTCCTGCTCAATCCTATAAGCCCTTCTAGCCATGAAAAAGAAGGAAACACATCGCCAATACTAAATCGGCCAACTAATCGAAAATTCTCCTCTACCACCTCTCGCATTATGGCATACCTCCCTTTTTCAATGATAAATTTTCCAGATACAACCCTACATATTACATCAATCATGAATGAGAACAATAACTTGCTTAATTCTATAGGATTGCCGCTTGATAAGGTGGCATGATTGCTAATCTTCCCAATCAACTTACCAACCTCCTCCTCTCTAATTGTTGTATAGGAGTGAACCTTTTTTGCACTCATTAGGTGGACGGTGAAAATCTTTCTCAATTTCCTCCAATTCTCACCATAAGGTTCAAAGGCTATGTCACCAAAACGAAGGATTTCACTGACAGCTGAAGAAGGCCGAGAGGCGAAGGTGAGGTCATGGTTCCGCATGACAGCACATGCCATATCAGATGACGAAACAATGAGCCATGGTACCTGACCAAAATGTAGCAGCATGAGGGGCCCATATTTTAGAGAGAGTGAATAGAGAGATTGGTGGTAAAGTGAGCTTATTTGGTGGAGATTTCCTATCAATGGGAGCTTTGGAGGCGAAGGTATTAGCTTCTCAGGGTTTTTTGAGGAGCTTTTTCTCTTTGCAATGGAGTAAAGTATGAAAAAAGAGAACAGGGATATAAAGAGTAGTGGCAAGTTCTGCATTGAAGTGAAGTGCGTCTCTTGAGGAGACACCATTTTCTGTTCAACGGTAATGTTTTGTGTTGCTGCAAGTGTTGTATTTGAACTGCTTTATTTATAGCGCAAAGAGGATAAGACACTATATTTTCTGGACTAGATAATATTCCTCGTACTTCTTTCCGAAATGAGAGATATATATCCGAACAAAACAAATTTTTAGTACTTGATAATTTCAACAAAGATCACAAAGAAGTATTTCTTTCAAAATATTGAAAAATATGTACAATGTATTTGCCACATGAAAAGTTCCTATAGAAAGAAGGAATTTTATTACTTTTAAGGGTTAATTAGATTTATGCCACTGTGAAAATTTGAAATTAGTAAAATGCCATCACTAAATGACAAATAAGTTTTATGCCATTATAAATAGTAAAAATTAATTTTTTTCCATCAACAAATTGATTTGCTAAATTTTCCCTTTTAAATATGCCACCAAAAAAATTTAAAATTAGAAAAATGCTATTACTAAATGATAAATTAGTTTTATGCCACTATAATAATTTGATATTAGAAAAATACCATCAGTAGAAAAACAATAAACCCAAATTATTATAATTGGTAATGAAATATAATGGGTAACAATTAGTACATCTGTTTCACGCTGAAAAAAAGTAAAATTAATTCTTTGCATAATTCATTTTTCACTAAATTACCATGGTAGTTTTGTCCAAATGAAAAGGTAAAAGATGGACCAAAATATGTTCGTATTTTTTCAAATTAATACCTATATTCGTATTTTTGTTGAATTAACATATGTGAAAGTAACATATATATAAATGGGCCAAATTCTATGCGAAGCTTTCTCTAAATTGCTACGCTAAATGTCACTTGGTTGTTCAGCGCTTTTGGTTTTAAGATTTATTAATGAGGACAGCTTGGGAATTTTTATAAATAATGAGAGATTTCATGATGGCATTTTTAGAATTTAATCTTTTCTGGAATAAGATAATGGCATATATCTAATTTAAACAATTTGATAATGGCATAAATCTAATTAGCAATCTAAAAATGGCATACTCCTAATTATCTAATTTTGAAGTGGTATAAACCTAATTAATCCTACTTTAAAAGTTTTCATTGCAACTAAAGCAAATATCTATAATCTATTTTTAAATTGGGTTAATTGGGTTTATGCCACTGTAAAAATTAGAAATTAGAGAAATACCATCACTAAATGACAAATTATTTTTATGGCATCACTAAATGATAAAATTAGTTTTATGCCACAAGATAATTAATTTGACCATTATACCCTTTTAAATATGTCATTATAAAATAATAAAATTAGAAATATGCCACTTTAAAATATTAAAATTAGAAATATGCCACCGTTAAGTAAATAAGGCCCTGATCAAAATATTTTTTCTGCGGGATTTCATTTCATTTTATTTCAATTCAATTGATTTCACAGGATTTTGTTGGATCTAATTACATAGGAATTCCAACCAAATGACACCAAATCCGTTCATTTTGATCAAGAATTTTCCAACAAAATGAAATGAAATCCGATGTTAAAAAATTGGGATTTTGATCAGGACCTAAGTGATTTTATGCCATCAACAAAACAAATAAAATTTCAAATTTCAAAATTTCAAAATTTAAAATCTCAAAAGTTGAAATTTTAAAATTTTTAATTCAAAATTTCAAATTTTAAAATTCGAAAATTTAAAATTCAAAATTTTAAAAAATTTCAAAAATTGTGAATTTGAAAGTTCAAATTTTTTATTTTAAAATCCAAAATTCGAAAATAAAAAATTTGTAAATCTGAAATTTCAAAATTTGAAATTAAAAATTTAATTTATGTCAATAACTTTTTTCATTTTTTTAATGAGAGGGTATTTTGGACCATTTTAAAAAGTTAGAGTGTCATTTCTCTAATTTGAGTGGCATATCTCTAATTTTGATCGAAAATAATAGCATAAAACTAATTTTAACCATTTTATGGTGGCATAAAATTAATTTATAATTTAAGAGTGACATATCTCTAATTATCAATTTTTCATAGTGACTATCTAATTATTCCTTTTAAATTTGACACATCTGATAAATATAATGAGATAACAATGAGAAAATACTAGCACTCTGATCAAAATAATGAAAAAGAAACATATGGTTTTGAATGGATGGAAACGTTGTTAATGTGGCATAGCTTTAAAAACATCAAACTTTATCTGTTTATGCGAAATATAGATTTACCTGTTCTTTGCAACTAGTAACTGCCATATATATTGTTTTTTTTTTTTTTGTTTACTTGCTGTAGAAACTGCATGTATACCACCTTTTTATTTACAAATATTACTTTTCGAGTTTTGCTCTGAAAAAATGTTGTTTAGTAAATAAAATTTTATTTATAAAAAAATTGTTTTGTTGAGAATCTTACATTCAGTAACATTTTGTGGTATGAAACCTCATGTACAGAGAACACAACAAAAAAAAAAAAAATTGTATCACTTTGAGATTTTTGTTGTATCACATTTATTTAAAATAAAGAAGGAACAAAATAAATGGGTCACCTAATCAAAATCAATACCGGCAAAGGCTAAGGAATATAAGCTAATTTTCTTTCTGTAAGTAATTCATTATAACTTTAAAAAGAGATTTGAGTGTACAAGTTGCCTTGTAACTCTATGTTTTAAGAAGTCTAGACTTGTTCAAAACTAGGTTTTCAACCATTCAAAGTTGCCAAATCACTGCTTCAGGCACCAAAGCTCGTTCACTTGTTCATTTGTCTTTTGTAAGTAACTCATTCATTAAGATCTAATGGAACTGACTGAACGGCAAATTTTGTTTAATCACTCAACCAGTACCGTATATGACATTCCATACCAATGGTGATTGATTGAAAAGTTCTACAAGAAAAATTTATCTTCTTTTCCTCCACTAGATCTTTGTATTGATTGGGTTGCATTTGAATTTTACTTACAAGTATTTCGTGGTAGGGGGAAGACAGACTAGACAGTATTGCGTTCGTGCGTTACCATGTGTAGTTGATTAGACAAGGTTGGAGGAGGAACCCGAATTCATACCACGAATGTTAAGTAAAAATTCTTGGAATTCATTGGATTTGATGTAGTAGCAGGATAGGAATTTTTATTTTATTTTATTTATTTAAGGACAAGTTAATTTCTTCCCTATGCCATTGACAAATGACGAGTCCTCATAAATGATCATCCCTTTAAGAACTATACCTGACCTGCTCATGTGATTTAGTTTTGCTGATGCTGTTGTATTAGGTATAGTATCGAATCGATCAGTTGGTAATATAAAAAGATGCTTATTCCCAAAATTGACACAACTAATTCGTTTCGATCTAATAAATATAAAAAAATAAATAAAATAAAATAAATATTGAAATCTTTTATGACAGTAAATTCTACTTTAAAAGTTTTTTACTATATATTCAGATAGAAAAAAGAAAAGTTATTAATTTTGAAAAAACTAACATTTAATTTCTTAAAATTTTTGATGTGTAGATTGAATGAGAAGCTTGGATCGGCCATTTATAGTTTTTAAAAAATATATTATTTGAACCCATATCACCTCTGGATCAGTACTATCCATAGCACCATAACCTCTTTTTCAATTTTTTCACTTATAATGACTTCCTCTTCTTCTTTTTTTTTGGACATCTCGCTTGCCAGCATAAAAGTCTTTTTTTTTTTTTATCGCGCCTTTCTACGTACTAAGAGTCCTAAGATTTTCGTTTTTAATGACCTCCACTAAAATGAGTCCATTGTCACTCTCCTAAATCTTGCATTTTACTAAACGAAGAGGAATACTGGAAATATTTTACTCCACCAAAATCCATGCATTTTACTCCACAAAAATCATTGAAACATTTCTACTTAGAACAAACAAACAAGGAAATACGCATTTTGACAGTGGTGGAATAGATCCAAAACTGTCCTGTCAAGACTAGGATAAGATAATTAGAGGTCATCTATTTCAGGTTCCGACCACATATTTTCCAAAGCAATGCCAGGTCTATAGAAAAAGTACTGTATCGGGCACAAAAGTAACTAGGAGTCTACGAGTGCCTGGCATTTTTTATCTAGAAACGATAACTACTATTTACAATTTTGTCATCGTTCGAACAAAATAAACATATAAAATAAACAAAATGAATATTAATAAGTTCAATAAAAATAAGTTGAATATGCATATAAAAATTTGAACAACAATACAAAAAAAAAATCTAACTTATAATTAAATAAAGTGAACACCTAAATAAATAAACCAAACATATAAATAAATAAATTGAACAAATAAAAACGAGATAACATATACTGCCGTGGAGAAGAGATGGTAGATAGTAATATTTTTTTTTTTATCCTCTTTAATCACACTAGACCAGGGAACCTGGCAATGCTTGTGTTGACCAAATATTAATTAAGTTTATCAAAACGTAAAGAACAACCATATAAATTTAGTAATGCCAAACACTGGTTTTATCTATTATTTTCTCTGTTCTAAAGTTACAACAAATTCACGGTATCCTATGTATCATCTATCTAAACGTTACACGTTAGCACTCTTAATGGTTTTCCCTTGTACCCAAGTGGAGTTATCGTTTGTCTTGATTGCAAAATACTTTCGAACTCGAAATCATCTAATTCAAGGCTATAACCCTTAACAAGGCCCGAGAAAGTAAATGGTCATGTGGATTACAAATTTACAATTATGGAACTATACCTGTCAAACGTCGAAGACGTAAGCGGAAACAGCTTGTTTCATTTCCGTTCCGTTTTGGTAACGGAACGAAATTATTATTTCGTTTTCGTTCTGTTTCATCAAATGAAACAGATTTTTGTTTCATTTAACGTTTCCGTCCTCATTTTCTATTGATTTCAGGCCATTTCCGTTTTCGTTTCCATTTCCATCTTCATTTTCTTCTTCCGTTTTCGTTTCGTTTTGAAAACCAAACTGAAAAACCCTTCCGGTTCACGTTTCGTTTGGACGGAACGAAACGGAACACGTGGTGAAACGTTAATACTGACTGGCCTATATGGAACGCCCTTTTTCAGTAATTAATTAATGTCCTACTCGTTGACTTGGTCTACCTTGAATTATTGCCGATGTGTTGAAAACCGACCCGGATATCGAATCAGTGGGTTTCTGTTTCATTGGTTCAAATTCAACTCATGAGTGGTCGAACCGATAGATAAATATAAAAGTTGAACTAGAATGATGATTTGCTTTGCATAATGTGTTGAAGAAAATTGAGAAGTAAATGTGCTCCCATTGATTGGTTCGGAGAAAAACATTTACATGATAAGACCAAATGCTCTCAGGGAAAGGTAATTGAATGGAGTACAAATACTCTCAGGTTTAATTTTCTACCATAGGGAGGTGCAAATGGTTAGGATTAAGATTGCGTTCGCACTGATCTTGATGAATATGAAGGCTTCAATTTGTGAACTTGTGATCAGAATCGGAAGATACGGATTGTATTTTTTTTTTGAAGGTAGCTAGGGTGAACCCTATAAAAATTTTATTAATATGAAAGAAACTATGTACAAAGCAAAAAGAAATTAATTACAAAGGCCAACAGCCTTATCGTATGTCTAGCTTATACCAGCAACATCAAAAGTTAACTTTCCAGAGTATTGCGTCTTGGATGGTCTTCCTTGTAATAATACCTTATTTGACCATTACACAGAAGAATATATATGAAGAAAATATAAATTGTGATATAATCACATAACCTTGCATCAAAACCAAGGACAATCTGATCAAATTATCTCTTCCATCATTATTTTACACATACCACATTATTTCACTATAATAACAAGCTCAAGCTCATGCTTTCTAGCTATATCAGTATCTACTACTATAGTACTATATAATGTGAGCCCTGGCCTTTTTAACAACTAGTTGCAGCTCATCCTTCCGGTGCACAGAGAATCCTGGTGACTCGCTCATGTCGAACTCCTCCCTTTCAATTCCACTCGGCAACTCCCAATCAAAGTGATGTATCATATTTGCTAGTGAAAGCTCTGCCGTGGCTGTTGCAAACAATATGCCGGGACAAATCCTTCGACCCGCCCCGAATGGGATAAGCTGGAAGTCGTTGCCCTTATAGTCCACTTGGCTACCAGTGAATCTTTCTGGCATGAACTCCTCTGGCGCTTCCCATGATTTCGCCTCTCTCCCGATGGCCCATGCATTAATAATAACTTTAGTTCCCTTAGGAATAGTGAAACCGTCTATTTCACATTCTGCCATCGATTCTCTCGGAAGCAGCAATGGAATAGGAGGGTGTAGTCGCAGGGTTTCTTTGATAACTGCTTTTAGGTAGCCCATTTGGTTTAAATCTTCTGATGTTACCATGTCACCATGCTTTACTGTTCCCCTGACCTCCTCTTGTAGCTTGTTCATGATTTTAGGGTTTTTGATAAGCTCCGACATTGCCCAATCTACAGTGACGTAAGTTGTATCAATCCCAGCAGCAAATGCATCCTGAAAGGTTTGATTGCGAAAACGCAATTATTCATAACTCAACATTCAAGTGCTCAACGAGTTACATATTTAAAGTTTTTTTCCTATTTATTTTGTCCTCTTATTCCAGCAATTTACCGAATATATCCGGATTAATGTCCTAGAAAACATATCGATAATTTAATCTAGCTACATATGGTCACTTTTGAATATCAAGACCTAGCGATTTATTTTATTTAATAATTTCATATTTTCTCAAAAGAAAAAAAATAAAGAACATATAAACTTACCGCAATTAGTCCCTTCATTTGATCCATGGTGAGAGCAGGGTTGATGCTTGGATCATTCTTCAAAGAAAGTAAAATATCAACAAAATTATCGTCTCCCTTATTCTTCTCTTCACTTTGCACATGAGCTTGAATTACCTCTTCCAACAACAGATCCCATTTTTTCCTATTTCTAATAGCCCTCCTACTCAATCCTACAAACCCTTCTAACCATGAAAATGAAGGAAACATATCGCCTATACTAAAACGGCTGATTAAACGAAAATTCTCCTCTACGACCTCTCGCAACATGTCATACCTCTGTTCTTCCATAATGAATTTTCCAGAAACAGCCTTACATGTGACATCAATCATGAACGAGAACAAAACCTTGCTTAATTCTATAGGAACATTGTTTGATGAGGACACGTAGTTGCTAATGTTCACTATCAAATTACCAACCTCCTCCTCTCTAATTGCTTTATAGGAGATGAGTTTTTTTGTACTCATTAAGTGGATAGTAAAAATCTTTTTCAATTGCCTCCAATCCTCACCATAAGGTTCAAAGGCCACATCACCATAACGAAGGATATCAGCGACAATGGCAGAAGGCCTAGATGCAAAGGTGAGGTCATATGTTCGCATGACGGCACAGGCCATATCAGATGAGGAAACAATGAGCCATGGTACTTCACCAAAATGAAATAGCATGAGTGGCCCATATTTCAGAGAGAGTGAATAGAGAGACTGGTGGTAAACTGAGGTTAATTGGTGGAGGTTTCCTATGATTGGGAGCTTTGGAGGTGAAGGTATGAGCTTCCCAGTGCTTTTTGACAAGCTTTTTCTCTTTGCAATGGAGTAAAGTATGAAAATAGAGAACAGAGAGATACAGAGTAATGGGAGACTCTGTATTGAGGTGAACTGCATCTCTTGAAGAAGCATCATTTAATTTCAGTTTTATTGTATTGTTTTCCTTTTCTGCTAATGTTGCATTAAAATTGGGTTGTAATAGAATAATAATATATAGCCCCGCAGAGGGGTTAAACTTCATCATAAATTATAATACACTAGCTATCGTGCCATCAATGCTTTGGAAAAGTTCACGTGATTGAAAATGAAGTATGTTGTAATTTATGACTAATTTTAAGTTCATAATATAAAACGACATCTTAAATTAATCATTTATACTATATAAAGCCTTCACAGTTCTTGAGACAGTATTTTGATCCTGTCCGTTCAATCTTCGCGCGTGGATCTTGGTCATCCGATATCTTTATTCTGGAGAGTTCCTGCGTTCTCTCTCCTACCCTCTTGCTCTCTCCTCTTTCACGCTGCTCGCACATGTGATTTATGTACGGAGGTAAGGAGATGGAATCCGAATCCTCTGAGAGAGAGAGAGAGATGAAGCAAGCAAATCCAGTCAAAGCGTCAGAAACACCTTCGAATCTCCAATCGGCGCACCCATGAGCGCCAATCTCCAACCAATCAGGTCTCCTCGCCTACGTCCATGGAGCGTATTCAACGCCGTGCGCTCCTTCCATTCGACTACCTAGGCGTTCATGTTAGAGATCGACGCTACCATCCCCCCCCCCACCGAGTACTTGGATGCCGCCGTGAGGTCGTTAAAAGTGACGCTGGAGAACTGTCCGCCGAATAAGGTTTCGGCGGTTGCGAAGCTCTGTCGCTTATGGTGATTGCTAATTCTCAGCTGCAAATGAAATTATAGAAGCAACCTTTACTAAGGTGATTAATTAGCCTTTTAACTTTTGTTGTGTCGATTTGGGGTGCAAATTGGGATTCTTGGTGGTGTTGTTAGTGAAGTAGGGATTATTAATTGAATTAAAGGAGCTTCTAATGCTGGTTGATTTGGGGGTGTTTTTGTAAATTTACTCTGATCTTAGTGTTATTGTTCTTCTTCAGATTAGAAGATTGATGATGCTGTCAAGCTGTTGTTCTTGGTAGTTTCTGCTATGTTTTACTTGGTTCTCCAGCCAATTCAATTTTAAGGTGTACTGGCGTTCCCTCCTTCCTAAAGCAATTTTGTTACGCACGCCTGTTTCTGTGAAGCGCAGTCTACCCACCTTGCTAAATATGTGTTGCCTCTTCGATTTTTGTAGAGGTGCGTTGTACGCAGATGACAAAAAATTGTTTTCATTTTAGTGAACAAAGAGGAGGTACCCAACCACTTTTTTGGTCTTAGGTATCGTCACCTAAGACCAGATGTTGTTTTTGAGTTATGTTTTAGGTGATTATTTAGTTTATACAGTATTATTCAAGGTCCGATTCGTTTTTGTTGATTTGGTAGGGTTCTAATTTGGTGTGTCAGTGCCATATCTTAGGTGGTGGCGATGTCTCAGTCAGCGGAATCGATAAAGGTGCTGAAAGGAGCTGCAAGTATTTGGAAGGAGCGTCAGCTGACAACATTGATCAAGCAACCCTGACAAGTGACAATCACCCTCCTTTTGAGTTGGCAACAGATGCCTTATTTCAGAGTTAGTTCTCTCTATTTTCCTTTATATTTCTTTGTTTTTGTTTACCAGTGAAAAAGATGAATTAGTTCTGTATTATCTACAATCTTTTTCGACAAAATACAAATAAATAGGATTTTGATTATTTTGGAATTAAATGATATTGAGCCAGGATTGTAGAAAATCCTTTGGTTCCAACTGTTTACAATGGTAAATTAGAGCATACTGCATGAGTTGTATGCAATATATACATGTGCTGACTAAGTTGAGATTGTATAATAGACGCCTTATATATATCGTTTGATATGGATTTAGGCCATGATTAATAGTATACATAGTGTAAACGAAGTTAAATGTGTATATCTTAGTGTGAACACGTCTTTGTGGGGGCGCAATGAGCTCTGGATGCGATTTTGGTACAGGCTCAGGTTGTGTACCAGTTTCTGGTATGAGATTTCAGGTTCTGGTATGGAAACATAGATGACTTTGTGAATTCTGAAAATTTTTTAGAATTTAAGTGAGGAAACACAGATTTTTCTTTAAAAACAGACAGGAAATTTGTAAATTTCCGAGCTTAAATGGGGTTTAGGTCTAATTGGTAAGGGATACAACCGTACAAGACTGTACTCTGTCTTTTGAGTTTTGATACAATTTTTTGGTTCTGATATATAGTAACTATTTCTAACTCACTATTTTGGCATGGCATGTGCTACCTAAGGTACCCCTGACACATCAAAAGTGTGTACACGAAAATCATATGGTTTAATATTTGTTGACTTACTAGGTCCGTGTTCAGTAAAATCCAGAAAATTCATCCACCTGTTAGACAAAATTACTCTTCATATAGTCATGATATTAAATTGGTAATTTTCTCTTTAACACCTTTTGACCGATTTCAGATATACTAATTGAGTTGTCAAGGAGAGAGCACTGAATATCAAGCCCAACCTGGACATTAATATGTACATAAAGGTTGAATTTAGTTCCATAAATAATGCGTATTATACAGTCATACATCATATCATATTAATAAGAATAGATTTTCATAATCAGAGAAAGTAATTGTACGATTAATTAACTCTTTTGCAGTACATAGCTATCAGCATGTTGAATGGAAGGCCAACAAGAAAATGTGCTTATAGACTACTTAATAAAGGTATTCCTCTGTTAATGAAAATTGAAAGCAATTGTATGGTGAGTTAACTCTTTTGCATTACATAACAATCAGACATGTTGAATGGAAGGCCAACAAGTAAACATGGTTGGTTAACTCTTTTGTGGTACGTAATTATTAGGCATATTGATTGGAAGACCAACAACAAAATGTGGTTAAAGATTGAAACCAATACAAGATTTTTTTTTTTTTTTGTCCTCTACAATTTTTTTTTGTATATATATGCAGATTATAGGATTAGACGTGTGCAGAAATTATGGTAGGCAACATGATTAGAGGTATCTCAGGCGGTGGAAAACAGCACGTCACAACATGTGCAAAAATGGTATTATTCATTATTGTCATTTGTGGCCAATTTAACTCCAAACTCTCATACTCATCTGTGTCTATTCTGCACTGATGGGTGGAATATTAATGGATACCATGAATTTCATTGGCGTTACATACTCTTACAATTCATGCACGTGAAAGTCTTCAGAATAACAAGAACCATGAGTGGAAGTTGCTCAGGAGCACAGCTGACATGAAAAAGCTTTGGTATTTATAGTGTTTCAATATCATTCCTGTTATTGAAAAACTCTTTAACATTTATGTTCCTATCTTTTATCTTATTTTTATTGTTGTTTTTTTTTTCATAATTTATCAATATGCACTATGGTTAACTATGGTTTGTAGATGTAATACACTAAACAACAAAATAAAACTACCATAATAGTAAAATTTAACAAAAAAAGATGAGAGAAAAAAATAGGTCGCGCAACGTGCGACGGAACCCATTAGTATTATATAAGCCCATGTTAACGGGTGTAAAAAATTTAGAAAAATATATATTCACCAATGTTTCTAGCTGCTCAGAAAGTACCATGTCCGGTATAGATTTAGTGTTCTTTCCCCAATTAATGTAACATGTACAATTTATACATGATATGGATTACCGGAGTCAGATCCTCTGATCGTTTTTTATAAACGACAACTGGACGTTTTTTGATTCGGACCATCTGATTTAATCTCAACGGTTAATTTTTTTCAGGCCTATCGTATCATGCACGGGGCATCCTTAATCGTTGAGATTAAATCAGACAATCTTGGACTCTTAGCTTGATTTCTTATGAATGAAAAAAAAAAGGGAAATAACTTTGAAAGTAGCGCAATCTGAAAGCTGACATATCTAGGCTAAAATAAGATTTAGAGGGCTATTTATATCAAACCCTAGCAATACAATTAAGGTCTAAAGAATAATATCTGGAGAACAAAAGTAAATTATCTTTTTTCTGGCACGCTTGACCTTGGCTGGTAAGGTACCCTGGTTAGTGCGTTATTGTCTTATTGAGACAGCTGTGTGTTGAAGTTGAAACTTGGTGTATTTGAGATTTGTGCCATTCAGTATTTTTAATACCATACCAGCAATACTGCCAGTCAGTGGCTGAAATCAAATATTTTTCAAAATTGTCCGTTGTTTTGTCTCATTTTATCAAATATCGTCCTTTCAGTCTCTGTTCCGGTTCTGGCATATCAGAATTTTTTTGTATGCGGTGCGGTATTATAAACACCGGTGCCAATGATCGAGTGAATACCCAAAGGGAAGGTATGCAGGCTATTATGCTTGTTAGGCATATCATTACCTGACAGCCACACTATGTATATAGTATTGTTATGTGCAACTAATCAGATGTGGCCAATGTACTCTCTGTTCGAAATGATGCAAATTAATATATATGCGGTAATGAGGAAATATATAGACCAAACCGACAAAACATATTGGAAGAACTGCAAAAAGTCAAAACAAATTAACAAAACATATTTTAGTTTAAACGAAGATAATTTTAGTTTAAACATATATGGGAGAGATTCAGTACTAACTCAATTCACTCAGGCCGGCACTTGCTTTCTGTTGCCTTCTTATCTGATAACCAGATTCCTTCGGATAGTTCTCACTAAGACTTGTTTTCTTGTAATTTTGATTTCATCGCTTTTACTTAATTTTACCTACTGATACTTTTGTAACTTTAGCGCCTTGCTAAAATTTTATTTGATTAATATAAGATGAGGTCTCAGAGCCTCATTTTTCCTTCAAAAAAAAATTATCATTTTATTTCGGAAATGGCACAATATGATACACATTTGTGACCAGACGCAGCATATGATGCCTTTTTAATCAATTATTAAAATATATATATAAATTACATTTTTCTCTTTGTTTTTTTTTCCTTTCTTTCTTGTGATATTAGAAATTATTTAACACTGCTCGCTATGTCATGAAAGACTAGATATGTAAAAAAAATTTATAATTGATAAAATACAAAAAATATTACACGACTAAATACACAACACACGGTTAATTTATCGATCAATGCACAATTAGATACACAACACATGATCATAAATATATTGATGATTGCATCCTTTCTTATATAATTTTTAAAAATAAATAAATTGGATGCTCAATGTGGTGAAGGAGACTTATCGATCCCTACAGGATTCCCTTCAGTCGGATAATATATTAAATTGAGACTTAATGATAAAAGGGACAGTACATCAAAAGAACAATTAATATTTATGAAGGGCCACAACATGGTTTACCTTTCTTTGATAAAATAATGGATGCAAACAAATATTATTCCCTTTATACCTTGAGTGTGTGTATTTAAGATGAAACACGTTGTATTCCAGTTCACCAGGATCACAACTTAAGAGAAATTAATTATATTGATGGTGATATAAAATTAAGGATTGTACCACGTCAAGATTATATCAACAACGACATTACAACTTCTATTCACAATAAACCAAAAAAATATTTGTTTTATTCCCACTTCCCAGGACCATTTCCGAAATTTTCTTTTTCAGAAAAAGCTTGTCAGTGGCCATTACCAAATTTTATCTCACACAAATTAACATAAAAAAAACCACCATAATAAACAAATAATAACAGAAACTAATAATAATTCGAGTTTACAAAACATGCTTAACAACAAGGCGAAGACTGTCCTTCCTCTGAACAGACAAACCTGGTGATTCACTCATGTCGAACTCATCCGTTGTCATCCCTTCTGGCAGCTCCCAATCGAACTTGTGCACTAAGTTTGCTAAAACTAGCTCTGATGTTGCCATTGCAAATGCTATACCGGGACAAATCCTTCGACCTGCCCCGAACGGGATTAGGTCGAAGTTGTTCCCCTTGTAGTCAACTTGGCTGTTAATGAATCTTTCTGGCATGAACTCCTCTGGCGACTCCCATGATTTTGCCTCCCTCCCGATGGCCCATGCATTGATAATGACTTTCGTTCCTTTAGGAATAGTAAAACCGTTAATTTCGCATTCTTCCATTGACTCTCTTGGAAGGAGGAGAGGGAGTGGAGGGTGCAGTCTCAGTGTTTCTTTGATTATTGCTCTGAGGTAGTCCATTTTGGTTAGGTCTTCTGATGTAACCATGTTATTGTGCTTTATTATTCCTCTGACCTCTTCTTGTAGCTTCTTCATTTCCTTGGGGTTTTTAAGGAGCTCTGACATGGTCCAGTCTAAGGTGATGTATGTTGTGTCAATTCCCGCAGCAAATGCATCCTGATAGAGCGAGAATATATAAAATGAAAGTTTCTAATTGATTGCAATTTAATTAGGCTTGAATTATTCAATTTCCAAATCATTAAAGACCATTCAATGAAACTGAGTATAGTAAAATTTTTCTTTGACCAAGTTCTGACTTACCGCTAGCAACCCCTTGATGCGGTCTGCCGTGAGCTCAACATTTATAGTTGCATCATTTCTCAGAGAAAGTAACATGTCTACAAAACTAATCTCTTGGAATCCATCACTTTTTTCACTTTGAAGATGAGCTTCAATAACTTCATCAAGCAGCCTATCCCATTTTTCCCTATTCCTATTAGCCCTCCTGCTTAATCCTATCAGTGCTTCCATCCATGAAATAGAAGGAAACAAGTCTCCAATACTAAATCGGCTAGCTAACCTAAAATTTTCCTCTACCACCTCTCTAAATGTGTGATACCTTCCTTCTTCCAAAACAAATTTTCCACAAACAACCCTGCAAATTAGACTGGTCATGAATGAGAAGAAAAGACTTCTAAGTTCAATGGAACCACCATTTGACAATGAGGCATGGTTGCTTATTTTTCTGATCAAACTGTTGATCTCCGCCTCTCTAACCGTTTTGTAGGAGCCAACCATTTTGAAACTCATGAGGTGGGTGGTAAATATTTTTTTTAACTGTCTCCAATCCTCTCCATAGGGTTCAAAGGCTATATCTTCAAATCGAAGGATGTCAGTAACGACAGTAGAAGGACGACTGGCAAAGATGTTGTCATGGGTTCGCATGATGGCAGATGCCATATCTGAAGAAGAAACGATAAGCCAAGGTACTTCACCAAGCTGGAGCAGCATGATGGGCCCATATTTAAGAGAGAGTAAATAGAAAGATTGATGGACAAGTGAACCAAATTGGTGGAGGTTTCCAATGAAAGGGAGCTTTGGAGGGGATGGTGGGAGGTTCTTAGGATTTTTTGAGAAGCTTCTTCTCTTGTTAATCAAGTTAAGAAAGATGATAGAGAGAACAATTATGGAAAGTAAAAATGTAGAAAAGGCCAAATTATGAAGTAATGCCATTTTTTGTTATCATGGTTTTTCATCAAATTAGTTCCTAATTAACCTTTTTATAACCATAAGTGAATGCAAACATCAATTTTTGTTACAGTAATATTGTACTACAATATAATTATGGACGTTGCACCCGTTCCTTTCAAGTGATTCCAAGTTATCTGCTGTTGTCATTGGCATTCCAATATGTGGTAAATTTACATTCGTCTCAGAGCCTTAATTACCTGTCCAGCTCTCTCGTGGGCTCCACCACTTATTTTAATAGAAGCAAAGTCAAACATACAGATCTCAACATCTATACAACAATTAGACCCTGAATGAAAGCTTAATTGTCATATTAATTTTTTTATATATTACGCACGCTTGTTTTTATTCAGTAATTTCAACACCCACAGAGTGACTGAGTGAGGCACTGTTGACTCGCAGAAAACAAGCCTTGATAAGACGAAAAATCACGATACAACTATAGCTTGAAGTGAGCGACCCGCCTTTTTCTAATGATGGCTGTCAAAAAAAATAAATAGATAATAAAGCACAAGAACAAGGAATATTCAGGCCTATTAAGTATTAACTCCAAGCAACTATTTTTCATTATTTTATTTATTTATTTTTTGAAGGCGAACTCCAAGCAACTTATAAGGAAATATATTTTGTCAGAAAATTAAGTCCTTTTTTTAATGAAAAAAAAGAGTCCAGCAAATGATAAGGATAAAATGTACAAGCGAATATGCGAAAATAATTTTGCTCGTATCTAAGCCGACTATAGAAATAAATTTAAGGTCATAATTTATGAGGACATGGTTCCCCTTCAGCATTTAAGGCGCTTGATTTTTTTTTCTTTTTTTTTTTTGAAAAATGGAAAGATTCCACTGGTTTCAAATGAAAACAGGCATATATATTTATGAGATATCAGAATTTCTTTACGACTCCAATTTAGAAATACCACAGTATCTGCCGTTGTCGGGCCCCAAAAGGTCCGAAATTTGCCCCCAGATATTTAAAATTTTTAATTATTTAGTTGTTTTGGATAAATTCATTTTATTTGTAATCCTATCTAATTTTTTTTTTCAGACGTCTTAGTTATTTTTTTTATAAAAGACGAGTAATCATATATTTTGATTACCTTTTAAAATAATAAATTCTAGATTGCTTTGTGTGTTCTTTCTTGAGATAGAACTTGTGCCAACTCGCGGTGTCGTAGACTCATAATTGCACCCTAATTACCATAACCAAACATAAATGGGTCCTCTCCAGCACTTCCTAATTATTAAACACCTGCATCTTTTTTTTTTTTGGCACTAAATTGGATGCACAGTGTGGTGAAGGAGACTTGTCGATCGCTACAGGTACCTTTCTATCGGCTAATAAAATTGAGACTTACACGTAGAAGGGAGGTCCGTACACCAAAAAAATAATATTTCTTAACGGCTACAACAGGTTTCTCTTTGCGTGATAATGGATGCAAACAATTATTATTACCCATGAGTGTGTGTATGTAGATGAAAGACGTATTCCAATTCGCAACGATCACTACTCAATAAAGCAAATAGTTTCTATTACCAACCCCTCCCACCCAACCTAAGAGGAACTATATATGGATGTTGATAATATAGTTAAAGTCTTAAAGATTGTACCACTCAATCAACGACGACACTATAAAGTCTATATAATAAGTAAGAACCACTATTTACAATAAAAAAAAATATATTTGATTCCCGCTTCTTATGACCATTACCAAATTTTTTTTTCAGAAAAACTTGTCTGTGGAAACTGACAAGTAGACCATTACCGAATTTTATCTCACACAAATTAACATTTAGAGAAAACCACCATAAGAGTAAATAATAAAACAAACTAACAATTAATTCGAGGCCAAAACATGCTTAACAACAAGGCGAAGACGGTCCTTCCGGTGAACAGACATACCGGGTGATTCACTCATGTCAAACTCATCTGTTGTCATTCCTTCTGGCAGCTCCCAATCGAAATGGTGCACTAAGTTTGCTAGCACTAGCTCTGATGTTGCTGTTGCAAATGCTATACCAGGACAAATCCTGCGACCTGCCCCGAACGGAATGAGGTGGAAGCTGTTGCCCTTGTACTCCACTTGGCTGTTAATAAATCTTTCTGGCATGAACTCCTCTGCCGCCTCCCATGATTTTGCCTCCCTCCCGATGGCCCATGCATTGATAATTACTTTTGTTCCTTTAGGAATAGTGAAACCATTAATTTCGCATTCTTCCATCGACTCTCTTGGAAGGAGGAGAGGGAGTGGAGGGTGCAGTCTCAGAGTTTCTTTGATTACTGCTCTGAGGTAGTACATTTTGGTTAGTTCTTCTGATGTAACCATGTTGTTGTGTTTTACTATTCCTCTGACCTCTTCTTGTAGCTTCTTCATTTCCTTAGGGTTTCTTAGGAGCTCTGACATGGCCCAGTCTAAGGTGATGTATGTCGTGTCAATTCCAGCAGCAAATGCATCCTAATAGAGAGAACATATATGAAATGAAAATTTCAAATCAATTGCACGTTTATTAGGCTTCAATTATTCAATTATTCAATTCCCAGGCCAAAATCAATGAAACTGAGAAAAAAAAAAAATTTGAACTAATTCTGACTTACCCCTACCAACCCCTTGATGCGGTCTGTGGTGAGCTCAACGTTTATAGTTGCATCATTTCTCAAAGAAAGTAACATATCCACAAAGCTAATCTCTTGGCATCTATCACTTTCTCCTCTTTGAATATGAACTCGAATCACTTCATGAAGCAACCTATCCCATTTTTCCCTATTCCTATTAGCCCTTCTACTTAATCCTATCAGTGTTTCCATCCATGGCATAGAAGGAAACAAGTCTCCAATACTAAATCGGCTAGCTAACCTAAAAGTTTCCTCTACCATCTCTCTAAATGCGTGATATCTTCCTTCTTCCAAAACAAATTTTCCACAAACGACCCTGCAAATTAAACTGGTCATGAATGAGAAGAAAGGACTTGTAAGATCAATGGGACCACCATTTGACAATGAGGCATGGTTGCTTATTTTTCTGACCAAAGTGTTGATCTCCCCCTCTCTAACCGTTTTGTAGGAGCCAACCATTTTGTTACTCATGAGGTGGGTGGTAAATATCCTTTTTAATTGTCTCCAATCCTCTCCATAGGGTTCAAAGGCTACATCTTCAAATCGAATGATATCAGTAACGACAATAGAAGGACGACTGGCGAAGATGCTGTCATGAGTTCGCATGATGGCACAAGCCATATCTGATGAAGAAACGATTAGCCATGGTACTTCACCAAGCTGGATTATCATGAGGGGCCCATATTTAAGGGAGAGTAAATAGAAAGATTGATGGACGAGTGAACCAAATTGGTGGAGGTTTCCAATGAAAGGGAGCTTTGGAGGGGATGGTGGCAGGTTTTTAAGGTTTTTTGAGAAGCTTTTTCTCTTGTTAATCAAGATATGAAAAATGATAGAGAGAACAGTTATGGAGAGTAAAAATGTAGAAAAAGGCCAAATAATGAAAGCCATTTTTTGCTATCATGGTTTTTCATCACATTAGTTTCTAACCATTTATAAAAATTTATAAGAGAAATGAACATCAATTTTGTAAAGTAGTATAGTACTAGACAGTTGACCCATTCCTTTCAAGTGATTTTCAAGTTATCTTCTGTCGTCATCTATATATACTTATATACTATACATGAAGATCCGTGGCCGCATTGATTAACTTTTAATGCTGTCAAAAATAGAATAAAATCTCTTACACTGTTAGGCCCTGATCAAAATGATTTTTAAGTCGGATTTCATTTGAATTGATTTCATAAGATTTGGTTGGATCTAAATATCTAATTACATGGGAATTCCAACCAAATGACACCAAATCCCTTCATTTTGATCAAGAATTTTCCAATGAAATGAAATCCCTCCAGTAGCATGGCTACCTCTACAGGGGTAATAGAATATAACAAATTATACATAAAAATATCTTACAGCACAAAAAATCATACCATCATGTCATCTTCAAGGTTCCATCACCAGACTATGCAATTATCTATTTGTTTCATATATGCTCAGTATTACTTGGATTGATCCTGCAATTCCGCTGTCTGAATTACTAAGCCAAAATTGAAAATATATTAAGCAATGAGTTCAAATATTCTCCTAATTTACCCTAACACCTATTTTGTCAAAAGTAAACATGTTACTGCATATGGATCCAAATAATCTGACAATTTGAACATCTGTCAGTATTCAGCCAAAAACATGACAAGGGTAAAGATATGAGAATATACTTCATAGTTAAGAATAGAGAAGGTAAAAAATCAACACTTTTCAATTAAAAATGTGCAGTGCCTATTATCTTATAGTTTTTTTTTTTTTTAAGGTCAGGTGGCGAGAGCCCTATTATCTTATAGTAAAGAATAGACTATATAGCTAAGAATAGAGAAGGGGAAAAACAACACAAATAGAAAAAGAAGAAATGATATCATACAATAAAACTGCCTACTATCTTTTCAAGCCTCTCTATTTCTGACCAGAAAAACTCTAATTTATTTAATACAGTTGCTGCTTCTACCGGCCAGTACAGGCTGGAAATGTGTACTGGTACACCTCTTCTTCCTTTTTTTTGTTATAAATGTCAAGGTTAAATGTTAAGCTCTTAGCTCAGTGGACCAGGCTATAGAACAAAGTATAAGAAGTTAATAGGGAAACTTTGGTTAGCACTGTTAGATTTGGGCCTTTGGCTCCGCCCAGAATCATAAATAATTTATGTTGCCCGATTCTTCTCAGGAAAATTAGTTTTATTGGTTAGTTCATATTTCATAGTTTAACTTGTGGCAGAATAATGTAGAAATGAAATGTCTCAGAGTTTATGCAAATATACTGTAGACGAAATTATTTATCTTCGCTGGACTCCTGATTTTATAAGTTTATTTTGACTACCTTACAAGGTTACATTTTGGAATATGAGTTTGATATTCTGCATCTATGACATTGCATTCTATGGCAGACTTGTTGTTGGTGATTGTGCCCTTCTCAGCCTCTCTAAGAGCTTCAATTAAACCATTTTTCAAATTCACAGATTGGTACAAGCTTCTTCTTTTCCATAATTTCATCGAATAATAACCTTCAACAGCCCCAATGTATGAAGCTGAGACATTTTTTACAGTCATGACAAGCCAGTCAAGGGGAAAGAATCAACTGGATTAAGGCTGGAATTTTAGAATGTGACCTTCTAGTAAGCGTTAGCCCACATTATCCTGAGTAGCTCTACTCAGTTGTTGAGTGTGGTGTTGAATTAGGCCAATTCATCATCGAAAAAACCAGTCATGCAGAACAAATGAAAGTCGTGTGAAGACCAAATTTTCATGGACATGCCAGCACTAAATGCAAGTTGGGTCATGGTCCTAAGGCCTTCTGTTGATATTATTTGTTATTAGCTCTTGTCGTAAACAAAGATTGCGACAATTTTGATTTTATTCAATTTTTTTTTTTTTTTTTTATTCATTCAATAACTTTTTTTGGAAGGACTGACGTTTCTACAGATGACTTGTGATAAGCATCACTTGATTCACTTTAATAATTTAATTTCATTCATGCCATTGAAGAATTGACTAAATATTAAAGTTTGATACCAAGTTACAAAAATACTAAAGAGAGTATGATAATTGATACCTTCTGTTCACATCCTCCTCCATATTTAGGCCGTTGTAGCAATCATAAGTTTCGGCTCTTTTGCATCAAAATCTGCATAGGGGTGGCACTAAAGCCCAATAGACCGACAGCCTGCTTCAGCCTACCCGGCCCAACTCTGTGCCTGCCTGGCCTGGAGCGCAACAGGCTAGATCGGGTTAGGCCTAAAGTCAGGCCAGGCCAGGCTTGGGCTTGAGGGAATACCTGATGGGCTTATATGCGTTGTACTGGATATTGGGCTTCAAATAAGGCCTTCTAATTTTTTGGCATGTGGTGTACAGTGTACTGCGTGTACACTTGGATGCATCACCCTCGTTCCGGTCCAACGCTTCTCCGTTTCCTTCCTTCTCGCTCCCTAAACCCCGTGCACCGCGCTGCACCGAGTCCAAACAAATGACCTTCCGACTCAGTCACCTAGTCGCGGCGCGGCGAGCGCTCGCCTCCGCCCATCGCCGCTCCGCACTAAGCGGTGGGTCCCAGTACTCTCTGACCTTCACTCGCTGGCACGTGGGCCATCACCATCACCATCACCATACTCCCGATGATAAAGAGAGCGCGTCGCCAAGCGCCGATCGGATATTCCGACTCGGCCTCGCGTCGGATGTGGCTCTCGCTGTTGGAAAAGCTGTAACGGGTTATGTCTCTGGTAGCACCGCCATTATTGCTGACGCAGCGCACTCGGTTTCTGATATCGTGAGCTTGCAACTTTCTTACATGTTTTTCTAAGATTTTATATAATTTGAGGATAGTTAACTCTACACGACTCCTTTTGGAAACAAAGTTTGTTCCTCTCATTCAATAAGCACATCTGTTGAATAATCAGTAAATGATGCACTTCTTAATTTAATAATTTATTTTTCTGTTTGAATTATTATGTTGTTTAGTTGAATAGCTTTTTTTTTTTTTTTTTTGCTGAATTCTAATTAAATAATCGATATTAGGTGCTGAGCGGAGTTGCATTATGGTCCTACAATGCAGCCAGAGCTCCAAAAGATAAAGAACACCCATATGGTAAGTAAATTGCCTTTTCAAATTTGCAGCGTAAACATTTCATCTGAGGCGAGATGTGTGCTTAATCCCTGTGGACCCAGAGATAATACGAAACTCAGATTGAAAGTTGATTCCCACTGCCCAGGATTAAAACTGGCTAATTACATATGGTCATATTGTAGATGCCTATGTCACTGCTGAAATTAATTGCTTATGTCAATATTTACAATTAAACTTTTTTCAGGTCATGGAAAATTTGAAAGTCTAGGGACACTTGCTATCTCCAGCATGCTTTTGGTTACTGCCGGTGGGATCGCTTGGCATGCAGTTGATGTTCTTCAGGTTTATTTTGCTTTTGGTTCTTTTCTTATTAGATATTTTTCTGAAGTTTACAATATCTAATGATTTTTATATCAGGGACTTCTGGCTGCAGATGTGATTGGCAATGCATCACCCCATGGGCACCATAATCATGGCCATACAGGACATCATCATGGGATAGACCTGGAGCACCCAGCTCTAGCTCTGAGCATGACTGTGGTAGCAATATCTGTTAAAGAAGGGTAAATATCAGAAACAAGACCCTAACCCCAAATCCAGCAACTAATTAGAATTGAAAGTAAATATAAATAGAGAAACTTCTGGTTTTTTTGGTGAAAAGGTTGTATTGGATTACAAAAACAGCAGGGGAGAAGGAAGGCAGTGGCCTAATGAAAGCAAATGCATGGCACCATCGCTCTGATGCCATTTCTTCTGTCGTTGCTCTTATTGGGGTCGGTAAGGCATTTTCTTTCCTAATCGTCACCACAGTCAGCACCTAATCATCATCACCATGACCTTATTCAATATACCATGATTTGCAATTTATTTTCTTCAAAGACCCATATTGATTGAGCTAATTCCAGGTGGAACTATTCTCGGCGTACCATTCTTGGACCCACTAGCTGGTCTCCTTGTATCTGGCATGATTCTGAAAGCTGGTATTGAAACCGGTTATGAAAGGTATATTATTTATTTTTAATTATAGGAGTCAAAACTCAAAATGATAATCACCTTATCATTTATTTTCTTTTTCTTTTGAATTTGGCTGTAGTATAATGGAGCTTGTGGATGCAGCAATTGATCCATCCATTTTGCAGCCTATGAAAGAAACAATTCTTCAAGTTGAAGGTGTCAAGGTAGTGACCTAAGTCACCTAACACACCAGTCTCTCCCTGTGAAGGTAGAGACCTAAATGCAAACTTCCTTTCATGCAGTGTAGTTGCATAACATGATAAAAGAAAATTTCAAAATTACAAAACCATACAAAAGCAATGAAGAGGAGGTCAAACCTTTATTTTTTTTCCCCCTATCATTTGTACACGTACTAAATTTAATTTTTTAAGACTAATGGATTTGTTTTTTCATGTCAAAAGGGATGCCACCGATTGAGGGGAAGAAAGGCCGGTACTTCGCTGTACCTGGACGTACATATTGAGGTAAGCAAATCATTATATGATCAGCTGTGGAAAGCCATTTCCATTTTGGCCCATCATTTAATTATTTCAGGTGGATCCATTCTTGAGTGTCAGTGCAGCACATGAAATTGGTGAAACAGTACGTCATCAGATACATCAAGCTCATAAACAAGTTGCTGAAGCATTTATACACATAGGTAGATGTTACTATACACACACACACACACACACATATATATGCTTTCTCAGCATAACATGAAAGTAATAAACAGTAATTCTGAAATAAGAGGGCAATAAGCTGTAAGGATATTTCCTTTGTAAAAGGTACTATGTCCTTTCTCAGAAATGAGAAAACACATTTCTTAAACTGTTGATGTTGTGCCTCATCTGTAGTATTTGTCCATATACTGTAAGAGGGTATATATGCAAACCTAAAGTTTATTCTGGCAATGAGGTGTATGTATCGTTTGTTGGGGGAGGGGCTGAGTTCTTATTACAACTGGTTCGATATATACGAAAGGATATTTACCAAGATTAATAGGGTGTTTACAAATTACAATTGTTATTTATTCAGTTAGAATTGCTTGCTTTTTATGTTTTGTCGACTTTCAAATTTGTTGCTATATTGTTTGTACCTTTTACGGCTGCTTCTAAGGTGCTTAATTATACTTGCATTCTCTTCTAATTATTTATTTTGTTGAGCAGATCCTTCATATTCAGATTGCTCCATCAATCCTGACAAGAAAACGTTAAGCAACTCAACTAATTTGTCAGAGGGGAACTCAACACTCATTTCTAGCCAACAGGAGGCTGAAGCCATTGTTTATGATGTTCTGTCTGCACGCTTCTCAAAGGTACTTGTTCTTTTCTTTTCAAAAATTGTGCATCAATACTTCTTTGAAGGGAGGTATTCCTGCTACAAAGCCTCTTACAATATATATATTTTTTTTCAGAAAATGTCTCTGGACCGTGTAATTTTACACCTGTTGCAAGGGAAGTTGTTGCTGCAGGTGCAAGTATCCATGCCTCCTCATTTAGTGATCAAGTATGTCATATTATTTTAGCATTTACTTTTTTCAGTAACCTATGGAAATTGGTCATTGCAAAATGAAAATATTATTTTTATCCTTAAAAGGGATGCGATGGAGATTGCAAAAGAAGCTGAAAAGGAGATTCTAGAAGCCGACTCAAGGATAAACCAAGTCAGCATACAGCTGAGTTTAGGGAACCAAATTACCAATTTTAGTTGATTTTTAAAAACACAAAGAGCTTTCAAGGGGAAAAAAAAATTGAAGGCGATCCAATAAAATTATCTGGATTTGTTCACAGTATATAGTAGCCCTATTATTGTTTGTACAAAACGCTCGCCAATCTTTGGTACCCAGTATATTCACTATCGATCCATTCATTCTGCAAATAGAAACATCAGAAGTCGGAACATACATGTTTTTTTTTCATCAGATAAAGGTACCAAAATTTCTAGAGATCCTACCTCAGCAGTAAAATTTGACCACTGGTGTCTCTATACTCCATAGGAGGCTGGTTCAGCTGTGGTACTAAATTAATGGTAGTGTTATAAAATTAAATGAATTTGTGAATTGTTCATCTTCACATTCCTTACTACTCATTCATCTCCATATTCTCCATTATCCATTTATTGTCATGTTCTCTACTACTCACTTATTACTCATTATGAGGTATTATTCACTTATTACTATTTGTAGCCAATAAATAGAGGCATTGTAAACTTGTGTAGAGGGATGAATGGATGAAAGAGATAATAGAAACTCTAAAATTGAGATTGAAAATATTATCTTACCTACTCTTCATATATTGTTTATTGTTTCTTTCTTCCACTTTATTTTACAACGGGTAGCTAGTTATAAGAAAAGAATAGTATTATCTAATCTCTCCGTATTTTGAAAGCCACCTTAAATTAGCTTATAGCAATGAGATTTTAGCTTTTTTTTTTTCTTTTTTTTTTTCATATTTCAATTTTTGGACAGTCACATAGGTAGCAAATCTGCTAATTCAAAATGTGAACCACGTTTGTTTGGTCAACGCCAACTTTTTATTGTTGAATACATTTTAACTAAAAAGTTATTGCTTGAAAAAACTTTAATTTTATGTAAGTTGATGGTCGTCTCCATTGCACTGTTATTTATTTATTAATCTTAACAATAGAAAGTTACGAACTTAAAACACGAACAGCATGTCAACATCAGATGTAATGTAAGACAAGAACGTGTATAAACCGTAGATGACTTTGACCTAACAATGGGGCACACTTATACTTTTCTTGTGGGTCCCACTAAGAATTGTTACTTGGCTAGATTCTATGGGGTCGTTTGGATGGGCTAGGAATAGCCAATTCCTAGGAAGGAATAAGAATTTTCGTTGGGAAGTGTGTAACTTTGTGAGAGAGATGAAATTCCTAGGAATATGAAATTCCTAGAAATTGGCTATTCCTAGCCCATCCAAACGACCCCTATAATATTTGTGCTCCTGGCTCTAGTTTCCTAGTCGTCGACTCGCCGCTAACAAGCAGCGAGATCCTATTTGCCGTAGTTTTTAACTTGACCGTCCGGTCAAAATCAGACGGCTCCCATAACTTTGATTTTTGAATTAAGACAACCGAAAATTACTACCGTTGATGCTACAACCTTTTTTTATTATATAAAAAAAAAAAAATGCGCCAACGTACTGTTCATCTCGCGTGTGAACCGCCAGTCCGCCACTAAGGGCACCAACACAACTTCGTTAAAGAGAGCACGACACCTAGCCCCGAACGCCGATCGCATGTCCCCACCCATTCGTTCTCAGTGGTCTTGGTAGTGAAAGACAAAAGACATGATCAGATTCAACTGGTTTGATAAAAGAACCGGAAAGGATCGGATTGAAAAGAATAATTAAGATGGACCGAATTAGACGGATTTGTTTTTTTTTTTTTGAAAAAGGAGACTGGTCATTCAAAAATTCGGCCCTTTTAAAATTTATACCAACGTTTAATATTTTTCAAGCTTGATAACTACAATCAGACCTTTAAACAATTAGTAAGCAGGCAATCATATGCCTAAAATAGAAAAATCGTTATTCTGAAAATAGTAAGCACTCCATCCAACACATTCTTCTCCATCCTCCCTTCTTACACGCCTCCCCTCCCTTCCTCTCCCCTTCCGTCTCGCATCACCCACATCTCGCTCCTCACCCACGCATCTCATGTCACCCTCACGCCTTTTTTCCTTCCATCCCCTCCCCATTTCGCGCGCCTCCTTCCCCTTTTATGCACGTCTTTTCTTTTTCCGCATCTCATTTCCTTTCTCAAATGTTCTTAATGGGCTTCCAAGCTAGTGTACAAAGGATAGTCTTCTCGTATATAGTGGAGACCAAGAATTCGTTGTAAGTGGTTAAATCACACCAGTGTCGCCCAAAAGATCATAAAAAATCTGAAAACAAGTAGGGACAACAACAGTACCAATCTTTCACCTAAAATAATAAAAAATCTATTGAAACACAGATATTTAAATATAATTTGAGACCTAATTAGATTTGAAATGCATGTATGAAAACCGTTGATCAGGCATGACATGCTCTAGACTTAATAACTTTTCTATTGTGAAATACTATTCTAGGAACAGAGAATATGCTTTTGGTTTGCTTTGATTTGTTTTCTTTTTAAATTAAATTTTTATAACGCAATTTGATAGTTAATTAATTTTTTCATGTTTTTCTTTTCTTTTTAAATCAAAATCAGGTACTGAGGTAACTGAGCCAAGTTGCATTGTAGAAGTTTATATTTTTTTTTTTTTTTTTTTGACAATTGACCCGTAGGCAGCACTTAAACTCGAAGCAAAAAGTTCAATACATGACAGCAAATAAAGAAATAAACAACACACACAGTAAAGAAACTAAGCAGCACCTAGAGTTCGCTACTGTTGCCAGTACTGACCCGTAACTACAGCTTGCAGTAAACCAAAAAGGTAAAGCAAATTAATGAAAGAAAAAGAAGCTCCTAAAGAGGCGGAAAGGAAGGAAACGAGTAGCCATTGTAGAAGTTTATAACTGTACTCATTTAGCTGCACCTCAAAAGTGTTTGTACTTCCTCTGAAAGAACAAGTATACCAAACATCAGCAGCCCAAATAAACAACCAATGCCCAGCTGTGGTACTAAATTGATGGTAGCTACGCCAACTCTCCTTCGTTGAATGCATTTTAGCTAAAATTTCGGCTTGAATTTTCAGCAAGTTGATGATTTAATGTCTCCATCACACTCTTCTGTTTTTTTTTTAATTATAAGAAAAATTAAAAACTCAAATAACATCAGATGTAAGACTACAACAGTAGAACTTGGATGAACCGTTGATGACTTTGACCTAACTATTGGGCAGAGTTTTTTACTTAATTGTGGGTCCCCCTAAGAATGGCTACGTGGATAGAATATGTCTGTTCCTTGCTATTGCTTCCTGTCTTCTAGACTTCTAGTCGCCGCAAAGGTCCTATCTGTTTTCCATTTTTTATATATTTTAAGTTGGATTTGTTTATTATTTTGCTTTTGTTTTTCTCAATATATGCATTCTTTTATCTGCACTCAAACATATTTATATTTTATTAAAAAATTGTTTATATCGTATGATTAAAATTATTTATATCTTTTGGATATCGGTATCAACACTGTCGAATAATCAAAACATATATTATTTCACAGAATTGGATCCGACTCCGAAACAACTATTGGCGAACAGTTCTCCCGACAGTATTTCAATCCTGGCCATCCAATCTCTTCTGCGTATCCTGGCCTTTCGATCCAACTCTTCTCCTTCGTTGGATACATTTCTTCTGGAGACTTCTCAGCTACTCTCCGCTCTCTCTCCTCCTCTCTCACAGAAGCCCTCGATGGACCGGGCAGGTGGCGTCGCCCATGTGGCTCGAGTACGGACGCCCTTTTGAGGACTGATCCTGGTGTATGCGCCTGCTTCTCTGCCTTATTCTTGCTCCTGCTACGGTGTTTGTCTGCGGTGTTCGGTTGATTTCACATATGTTTGTGCGCGCACCTGTTTTTGTGAGCTGATGCGCTACCGCTCTCCTATTTCCTCTTGGTTTTCTATGGTGGCAGTCTATCCAATCAACTTCGCCAATTTGCCCCTTCGATTTCTGGAGCGACGACTCTTTATTTTGTTTTATTCTCCACTCGGTTCTTATCTCTCTTTTCCTGATTTTCTTCTTCTATTTCAAACGCTCTCATTCCCGTGAGCATTCTTTGTTTTCATCATTAATTTGGGGTTTTTCTTTTCTTGCACTTGATTCCTTCCAATTCTGCTCTTTATCTCAATCTAGCCTCAACGCACAAGGTTCGAATATGCTTCGTTGTCTCATTCTCACATATGAAAATTTTCTGTGAGCCTGCAAATGGTGTGGAGTTATCATCATGCCTATGAACTATTAGAGACATTTTATTATGCTTCTTTGACGGTATCAAAAATTTAAGTTGTTCCTCTTTTTCTACAATCTGAGTTTGATCTACAAGAAGGTGCTTTGGTTAGCTGACGTACCTTAGGTACTCCTTTAACATAATGGCATCTTCTTTCTACTATTCTGAGTTATATGCTTTGTTATATTTTATTTTTATCCTTTGATTCTAACTTTTAATAATCATTAATTAGTTGTGTGTTATTATATTTTTCTTCTCTGAATCTGATTATTACTTATCAATTTTTTTTATAGGATTTGTGACAGTGTGATACATGAGACTGTTCAAGACTTAAGCAAACCAGAAAGGGAGAAGCTAAATAGTAATGATCTATTTTTGTCGGTAATACATTATTTTTCATATCGTATCACTTACTTTTTATCGATAGTCTATTTATCGTTAAATTTATATCTGATCATTAGTTTTATGTGCTCATACATAAATGAATATTAAAATTTATTGTTGTAGCTATGAAAATTTTAAAAAATTGAATTGTGTATGCGTTGTAGGTGGGGAAACAGTTCTATCAAGAGATGACAAGGAATTGTAATGTAAATGAAGCATATCAGTAGAGCTCTCTAATTGAAATTTATCAAAGGTATAATTGTACATTATGTTTTGCACTGATAACTACATCTCATTTAGGCAGTCTTCCTGGGTGCTTTATGTATTCCTTTTTCGACATCAATTTTTATAATCTTGGATAATTTCCTATGTTATTTATGTTGATAGTTCAGGTTCAGATTCCTCATTGAAAAATAGTACAAGTAATTAATTTCTTCTTGCATTGACATTCATGTTTTATAATCTCAAAATTTCAATGCTTATTTAAAAAATACCAATGAATTTGCTAGCTGCCATTTTTTCAGGGGAAAAGGCATTAGCTCACCTTCTAGCATCTCCCCAAATGTTTATTCATTTCTTTCCTATTATTTTTCAGGCAAAGCCTGACCTACTATTGCTTGCTTCTTGAGGTAATTTCTTACCTTCTATTTATAATCCGTGTTGTTCTCGCTAAGTCTTACTTATGTAGCTATATGGTGAATTTGATATAATAAAGTCAAGTAAAGGATGTAATGAACAATGAAGGATCTCTTACCACATATTTCAATATCTTACTTATGTTGCTAATATGTTTAATATTTTGGCAACCTCCAGCTCCAAGCATGGCCTTGGTCAGATCTTTTTTCTAATAGCCTCTTATTCTCTACAATTGAATACTGTTGTTCACTTTAGCCAAAGAGCACACTCAAGTGACGATGTATTGCTCCATTTTCCTTTCCTTTTTTTCTGCTATATTTTTTCCCGTCCTTACAAACCTCATTTATTTTCTCATAAATTTGATTTTCTGAGCAAGTATTTCTTCTTTTTTAAAAAATTCTGTTCATTTTATTACAATCAATTTAAGATTTTTTAAAAGTCTCTTTTTGTTTTTTTTTTTGGCAGACAGTCAGACACCAATGAGTATAGAGGGTCTTTTTCTTAACTGCAGAATTGCTATTTGCTGGTGTGCGATACCTATTGAAGATGAGGATATTCTGGCGTATCAGTTTTGTACCATACAGTAAGTAAAGCTATGGATAGATATTCTAACTTTTTTATGTTTTATCTATTTCTGTTTTCCAAATAATAGTGATTCAGAGAATATAAATTTGGATGTGTCGCTTTATATTGCTACTTATGCACTGGAGCTTTTGATTAGAGCAGCAAAAAGAGAAATGGGATTTTTACTTCTTATAGGTGTATTGCATTTTTGGCCATTTTTCCAAATAATAGTGATTCAGAGAATAACATTGGATTAATATGACCTGTAGATATGTACTGAATAATGAAAAAGTTTGACAGCTTTTTTTATTCCGTTCAATATCGATTGAGGCTTTTTATAGAGTTAACAACATTTTGTTTCAGAATTTATAGTTTCTATGGATCCACTTAATCTATCAGTTGACTGCAAGGGCATTTCAAGACAAATGAAGCCAACAAATGAGGTATCTTTTATCTGTTGAACAAACTTAGGCCCTAATTAATCATAATTGGTGTATCATTGGACAAAAACAATTGCAAGGTCTGATTACAAGGTCAAAATAAGAAGCAATTGCAGAAATCATTTTAACCAACAGATGCATCAGTCTAAAAAATCAATCAGACTTGACACCTGTCAATCGAAAGGGAACCTGGGATGCAGCCATGACTTGATAGTTATTAGTTGGTTTCTAGCACGAAACCTGCTGTTATCTATCAGTTGACTGCAGGGACATTTACAGATTGTTAGTTCAATGCATAAAAAATAAGTTCATCACTAAGTCATTAATTAATAATTTCATACACTAAAGTAATGTTTTTTAAAAAAAAATTTGAGAAACCTAATTTTTGAAGTCTAATCACTATTACTTTTTACACTGCTTTGCTATTCATCTACGTATTCCTTTAAAATATTGGTCCGCATAATGAACAAATTATTACTGTATCAGAAGGAAGGATCACATATTCTTCTCTAATGCAATGTATTTCCTGTTTTTCTTTTCTACTTAACAATTGAAAATTGTTTGTATTTCTACTTAACACGATCGCATTTGATTTTCTGTACTTATATAAATGATCAGGTAGCAAAGCTTAATTAGTTAATGGAAGAGAGAGTTTCATCATTCAATGTGCGATGGTGAAGAAAGGCTTTCTTATGCAGTGATAGTGATATTGCTGTGAGATATATTTTCTTTCTCTTGGTACTTTGTCCAGAATCCTAAAAAATGAATCAAAACATGAGTAATTGGACTTCAACTATTGTTGAATTCTTGCTACATTACCAAAGAAGGAAATTATTTCCGTTTTTACCCCTGGTCTACCTAATTTGGGGTTTTGCGCCTATTCAAGATTCAATTCTTCTAATTTTCTTCCTCTCAGGATCACTGCCATCCAACTGTGTTGCCTTCTTCTCTTGGGGTCTTGACTAAACTGTTTTATACGCATTTGTTGCTTTATTCAGCTCAGTTCTCATGAAATTAGCAGTTTATGCTATTGGTCTTCTCTTGCCTTTGTTCAGGCCAGTATTTCCAATTATTGTCATATCATTTCATGGTTGAATTGTTGTTTAGGGCTTAAATAGGATAACCAAGTACAGATGTGATCTCTGCATAAATTGGTTGCATTCTGGTATTCTTAGATGCACTCATGATCAATTTTAAAAAATTGGCAAGAAATGTGTTGTTCTTTGACTTATGATCAATTTGATCTCTTTTCAATTTTTGCTTAGTTAATATTTTTCCCATGTAAATTCTATTTCGTACATTCATAATCACTAAAAAAACTAAAATTTTGCTTCTTTTATAGCACAAAAATTTAGGTTGGTGTTGTTTAAAAAAAAAGAAGAAGAAAGAGCTAATTAATGGTTGCAAGATTTTGTTGTATGTGCAGGTCATATAGTTGATGTGAACCTAAATGGTTGTTCTTCATGGATGCAATATTTTTGTTTGGTTGTTTGGAGACCAAATTATTATTAACGTATTAATACTAAATAATTTTTCCTCATAAAATTAATTAGAAATGCTTTCATGAGGACTTGTTTATCTAATTTGATGCAATCATTCTGTTTGTTTTGTCATGTGAGGTTTATATGATGCTTTATCATCTGACACATATAGGCAGAGAGTATAACAGCAAGGCAACAGATGGCTGAGGTTTGTTCATCGTCTCTTATTATACGTGCAGTTTGATGTTGTTTACCATCTCTCATCAGTTGAAAAAGTTGACATTGCCACTTTCTTCTTTGATAGGCACTTAAATTGAGCAGATTCTTTGTACGTTACCTCACTAATTCAATCTCTATTATAAATCTCTTCTCTATTAGGATTTTGATTCATGGTCAAGCTACTCATTTGTTCTTATATTTGAACCTGTCGAAATACATCTGCTGGACATTGCTGAATATCTACATATGTTGGTCATCAAGTACATCTTTTTTTTTTAAGGTTTCAAATTATTATTAATTTTTTTCTTAGGATTTTTCATAAATTAATAGCTGACGACCCAACAGCCAAATTGAAAGCCCATTTTAAATTTGTCACATGTTTAAGTATACAAGCATTTCTCTTTCTTCAAAGATACTGACACTAAACATTTGGTACTACCAGTTGTCTGGCTTACCTTTCGCAAAAGAGCAAGGCTAGCTGAAAGCATCTACATGGTGATAAATTTATAAAAGAATGGCTACAATGAGGTCGACTGGACATTCATACTCTACTAAAAGAGGCTATATCTCCGAAGTTTTATTTTTAATGAGTTTGTTCATTATGATAATATATAAGACATTGATTTGTTAAAGGTACCTGATTGGACATCTTTTGTTGAGGAAAAGTATGTATAATTCATAGTTTTTGTGCAAAATACTCAGTGGTAAGTGAATAGCCTACAAAACTTTGAACGCATGTGGATTTGCTTGGTTGCTAATGATAGATATAGTACTTTGGCTTCTCTATGGATTGCTGGTGATTGTAATAGCTTAGAAAGAAAGCAGAAATCAGTTACAAATATTGTTGATTAAGTGACAATCAATTTGCTAATGGTTACGCGCTTCTAATTATATTTTTCATTTTTAATGATTGTTTTCATCGGTGTAGACTGCTGCAAACATGGCGAAAAGCGAAGAGCGATCAGCAAATTATTTTTTAGTATTTGCATGTCGATAATCAAAACTATATATACTACATGGTACTTTTAAAAGTAAGTCATTGATTTTGCCTTTCATTGTAATATATTTATCTGTGAATAAGTTGTTCTATATCTCAACAAGAATTCCATTATTGCTGATGTTAGAATATATTTGTTGAACACGATCAATAATTAAAACTCTAAGTTGATGAGGTATTGAAGGCCTGAAAATGCATTTTTTATTTTCTATTTTCTTTCTCAATTTCTCTTCTATGTGTCACCTATACTCCTATCAAAATTCGTGGTGCATGTATATTGGTTTGTTTACAAAGATATATAAATTAAATAATACTGGTATCGTGTTACTGCCAATACTGTATAAAACTTCTTACATGAAAGAGTAAAGATCTATTATTTCGTAATTTTAAATGTTGTAGACAATAAAATTGTATTGTTTATATTTTTTCCTATCAATAGTATTTGAAAAGAAATTACAAATAGTTATTATAAACTTTTAAGGAAAAAAAATAGTTCGCGCAACGCGCGAAAAACCCACTAGTGAGTATTTATGTTCGGTTATTACCAAAGCGTTTATTTCTTTTGTGTAGGAAATATATTCTTTTATCATCAGATATAATTTTTTTTAAAAATGCATAAACACTCTAAAGTATGGATAGAAGACACCTTTTTAAAAATAAAAAAAAATAGCGGGTTTGGTCCCACCACTTTTCATTAATGAAAAGCAAGAGAATATACACAGTGCATGACGAAAGTTATCTAACATCCCATATCCCATCATCCCATGTATATCGACTCTCTGAAGACACCGATAACACTTCACCCTCTTATTCCCTTCTACCATCCTTATTACAAATTGTATCAAATCACAGAATATAGCACCAACTTCTAAAATCAAATGAAGTCATTAATGCAGACAAAATTTCTATAATCACTTCACGCTAGTTTGTCACCAAATGGTACACTTTATGTACGGTTAGATGACCATTTTAGTCCTTTTGATTGAGTACCAAAATGAACTACAAAATTTATAAAAATTATATGAAAATGTATTGCTTGTTAAATTGAACAAGATAAATGATTTAAATTTTAAATTTTGAAATTTTAATAAAATAGTAAAGTTGTGGAATTTGTGGCAATCAAAACTTGTGGCACTATAACCTTGCTCCATTTTCATTCCCTATCTTAACATATCTGTTTATAACTGTATATCTACAATCTGTTCATACTCTTTAATCTTTCTCCAAAAAGGGGACCATTTTTGTCTATTGGAAGTTTTACAGTATTTACTATATAGCATGTCCTTCCACCAACTTTGCAATTTGGATCTTTATACCTCCAAATTCATTTACAAAGGAGAGATATTTTCATGGTTTTCAGATTAGAAAAGCATAATATATGTTTTTCTAATGGATATATGCTTTTCTAATGGATGAAGACACATGAGTTACAAAAAATAATTCTGAATTATTAAAATTAAAAATATGGGAAAAATACTCCGTGAAATTACTATTAGAATTTATTAGAAAGGAGATTAATCTGATTAAAACTGAGAGAGGTACTAGCAGTCGCATGCCGTATTTTTCATCTGGCCGTCATTTTTCATCTGGCCGTCTGATCAAAATCAGACGGCTTTAATTTACTTCGATAGTTTAATTAAGGCGAATAAAATTTACTACAGCGGGTGCTTTTATGTAAAATTGCGCGTCAAAGACAAACCCATGGACTAGTGGAGACTGCTCAAATGCTCAGTGGCCACTCGCTGCCACTGAGCGGCGGGACCCACTTCTCTTCTCTTTGACCAACGCACTTTCGACGAAGAGAGTGCGACGCCTAGCACTGATCGCACGTCCCCATTGGGTTTCGGTTGAATGTGACTCTAGCGTTGGAAAGCTTGTGGGTTGTGGCGAGTTCATGTCTTGGGCTCTCGGCTACCACACCGCTGACGTGGCACACTTGGTTTGTCATGTAATATGGTAAATAAGATTATCACTCGCACCGTACCCTTTTCTATCTGAATTTTACTGAAATTTATGCAAATTTGTAACAACTTAAGAATTTCGTTGTTTTTAATTAATTTGTGATGCATTTGAATTAGACAGAATTTGTTGGGGCTGGGTTTTCAAATTGACTTCTTGGTTGCTGCAATTAGTTGTAAGTTGTGCTGGATGATCACATGCCATGCTCTTATTATATATGATATATTCATCTGGTAGCCTGATAACTACTTAGTTTGATTCTTTGTTTCTAGATTGATGTCGTGTTTGTGTTCAATGAAGAAATCAAATTCAACAGAGACAGAAAGTATTATAACTTGATGCTGGCACAAAAATTAAAACGGAGTTCGCATTTAAAGAGGGGAAAATCATGCTTAGACTCCATGACATTTCTATTGTGAAATGAAACTCTATTCTAAGCTTGAAATGGATCTTCATTGAAACAAGGGAGAGTATACACTCCATGACATTTCTATCTGGAAACTGAGAATTTGCTTTTGGTTTGCTTTCATTTGTTTTCCTTTTGAATTAATCCTTTCTTATGCATTTTGTCAATTAATTACTTTTTCAGTTTTTCTTTACTTTTTTTTTTCTAATTTTCTATTTCATCCTGATATCAAAATCATGTACTGTGCAGAGTTGCATTTGGAGAAGTTCATAACTGCACCACCCTGTTATCTGCACATCAAAAGTGTTTATACTTCCACTTGAAAGAATTTATGGCAAATGACAAAATTGTTTGTATCTTTTGAATAGTTGCAAGCAAATAATTCGAACATGCATGCTATCTGAACTCCTATGCAATCTTAACTTGCGCATAATCTATTACAAAAAGTATTTGTACTTGTTATACCAAATATAGAAATTTTATCCTCATGTATAAGCACTTTTCCGAGAGGAAGTAAAAACATTTTTGGGGCTGCACATATGGGTGCCTTGATAATTTCTCTGCCCATAATTCAGCACATAGAGTCTAACTTGGGAGAGATGTATTTTTGGTCCATTGTAGACCAAGAGACTGGAAAATCAAGCTGAAACTTTGTTTCTGCAGACTACATGATAAATCTACCTCATCTGTTTTAATATAGTGTGCAGAGATCCAATGCAGGTGTGACTGGCTGTCATATTTGCTCTTTTTGTCTTTTGTATTATTATGATAAAGTCTGCTTTGTGTATTGATGAGTTTGAAACCTAGAGCATTTTCTATTTCCAGCCTGCTTTTGACGATCGTGGATGCAGTCACTGGGCATGAAATTGATGTCCTTCTGGTATGTTCTTTTTGAATCATTTTCACAAAATTTTGAAATTTTAAGTCAATTGATTTTGAACTCTGTGCTTCTGGACTGGATATGCTTGGCGCAAACCACATGCATGGGCAGCATTATCATGGCCATGGCCCATGGAGGCATGGTCATGGGATAAACTTCTCCAGTTCTTGCATTGAGGATGACTGTGGTAGCTTTTAAGGAAGGTTGAACCAAAAGTAATTTGTCGAAATTAAATCAGATTAACTGAAGAGCATTATAGCAAGAAGGTCTGATTATATTATGAGTGAGAAGGAAGGAGGCAGGCAGATACTAATTTCCTTTTTTAGTGTCTGGTCATATTCCAGTTCCATGCATTTGCAATTAGGAGGAATTTGAACTTATATACCCTCCACCAAATACTAACATTTTTTTAGTTTGAAGACTAAAGGATTTGATTTTTGTGTGAAAAAAAAAAAAAAGGATGCCACCACTTGAGGGGAAATAAAGGTGGGTATGTTGATGTACTGGTGTGCTAAAGTGTACATGTTGAGATGGGCAAAATTATCCCACTATATGATCAGTTTGTGCAGTTTCCATTTTGACCCACTAAAGATTTAAAATATTTCCAGTGGATCCATTCTTGAATGCAAATGCAACTCCTAAACAAGTTACGAAGCAATATTACAATGTTCATGTGCGTTTGTACTGAAATGGAGAAATATGCAAGGATATTCTCTTGCAAAAGGTGGCCTATCTATTTCAAAAAAAAAAAAAAATGGTTCATCTAAACTCTTTATGCTGCCTCCTCTTACTCTATATAGCAGGGTGAGATTCATTAACAACAGCTTAACTTGACATTCTTGACAATGCCTTGTCAAATCAATCGGAAAAAGTAAAAGAGAAGCATGTTATATTATAGACATGTTGTTTGCATTATAGATTGGTTTTGTGTCACAATTTGAGCATCATTTGGCATTCCATCAAAGATCATTAAAACTAGATCATTGCAAACTTCAACTCATATGGTGAGCAATATAACTTGTACCAAACTTCATTGGGTTTCATATTTATGATATGCACGAAGTATAGATAGTATTCCAGGTGTTTGATTTTAAGATTCTACGTTAATATTAGCAGTTGTCAAGATTGTAAGTTAATCTGCTGTAGTGGGTAGTTTTAAACATAATATAAAATCAGGAAAATCGCTGTAGGTATACAAAATGATGTAGGTGTTCATGGAGAAATGATATAATTTATGCAAAACATGGTTTAAGTTATGAATAGGCATACAGGAAATGTCAGTTTTGCAATGAGGATTGGACTTTCTTTCTTAAGCAGATTCTTTGAGTTCCAATTGCTTCCTGGATACTGATAAGAAAAGGTTACGCAGATTAACTGATTTGGTGGGGAGGAATTCAAAGATCAGTTTAAACAACAGGAGCCGAAGCCATCAAGTTACAAGGGAGAAATCTGTTCCTGACTTTTTTTTTCTAGTTTCTAAGACTATTTCTTTTTTATTTTAAGAAAATGTCCCTGGACCATTTAATCTTACACTTGTTGCAAGGAAACTTCTGGACTTCTGGTACAAGTTGGCTTCTGGTGCAAGTATGCTAGAATATACATTTATTTATTTTATACTTTTATTTTTCCTTTTCTTTTGACTTGTGAAACTTGGTCAATGCTACAATGCAATGACTATTTTCCATTCTTCCAAGGGATATATGCAGAGGTTGCAAAGAAGCTGAAAAGGAGTTTTTCTAGAGGCTGAATGAACATAACCAAGTCAACATTCAACTAAGTTTGGAGAATCAAAAGAGTTGTTTGTTGAGACTTGAAAAGGAAGATCTTAAACCAAAACACAAAAATGAAGGGTACCTTATATCATATCTGTCAATATTTATACTTGCTAGACATGCTTGCTTAGAAGCCACAAGTTTTCTCTCTTTTCTTTCTTTTTCCGTTTGTAGTTTGGACAACATATACTTGTGAGTTCATGTTGTTGAGCTAATATTTCATGGCAATGTTATTTCTTTTATTATGTCAGGTTATGTTATTACTTCATCTTTACCAATGCAAAGCATTTAATTACTGTGCGACGTCATGTAAAAAAAATAATAAATAAATGATGCTGCGTCCTTATAAAGATATTTTACATGACAATTCATGTATTAATCAAAGTCCTTGTGCTAAAATTGGAACGACTCTTAGGCAAACAATTTGTAGAATTTGTCACGCTTATTTACAAAGAGATTTGGGATCTTGTAGAAGTTCATTTGTAACTCCTGTCGCCTTAGGTTACCATCACTGCAAATTTAGAGTACTGTTCTGGTGGTTTACTTTTATATGGAGGTGCTGTTTGGTTTGAACCAAAAAGAAGTTACATGTTTTTCTTGTGAACGGGGTAGTGTCCCAAAAATTCAGTTTTGACCCAGCTTTTTCTTTAGAATCAGAATTTTATAGTTGTCTTCCTCAGCTTTTGGCTAGACCTTCGCTCCAAGTTTCATCTTATCACAGAACTACGTTTGTTTAATTTCAAGATAACTTGTTATAAACGGAAAAGGATTTTGTTAGGAATTTCTGTTATTTTGTATGATTCAATCATAACAGAAAATATTTCCTTTTATAAAAACAGCCCCATATATTGAGTTGCTGCATAAACAAATTCCCCTCTCAGTACATGGCACCACTTTCTTTTTCGCAACAAAGCACTAACATCAAAGTATTTAATAAATGCTGAGAGTAAAAATTAGTTGACAAAATACCAAAATGCCTGTCTCACATTGCATCATTTGATGCAAGAAAAATTAGATTTGATCGAGCAAGTTATTAAAATAGAGATCATATACTATAACCCAGCCAACTGTCAAAACCCGCACACTATATAGGTACACACAAACATCTGCATTTATGGTAACTATTATGAAAACAAAAAAAAACTAACACTGTTCCTAAAGTTCCAGAAATCTGGAACTAATTAAACAAGAAACACTACTCATATTCCCATTTATTCTATCAGATTCTTCAGACCAATAAACCAATTTGGACTTTAAGTCGACAAATCCACCTGAACCACATTATCACAAACCTTCACATCAGGCTGGACATCTCCAGTTAGATCCACTATGGGCTGGTCACAATTTCCATTGCATGACTCATCCTTGGCCACAGCACTCAGCTCCATCACATTGGCATCCTCTGATGAAATGGGACCAACAATTTCTTCCACCTTGTGGATCCTTCTCGAAGCTCCCCCTGACCTGCGGGCCTTTCTGGAAGGAGCTGAGAAATTTCTCTGCTTGGGACCTCCAAGAAATCCATTGGCAACTGCCTCTAGTGCACGTACTGTTGGTGGTCGGTTCCTCGTACTCACCCGTCTTCCGCTCATCGCGGCCTTTGATTCACTTGGTACCGGTGCACTAGATCTGTCACTAGTACCAACATCCATAGGTGCAGTTTCTGGCTCATCCAGATTAAAGTTATGAGGCTCTTCTTTGGCAACTGAAGTCTCGGGTTTTTCTATTTCTTTTGTCTGACATTGTCTAACTTCGCAACCTACAACTGAAGCAGACGGAACCTCAATTTCCTTCTTTACTTCCTTGACTAAAGGCTCGATATCCTTCTTTACTTCCTTGCCAGAAGATTTTGGTTTCCTCCTGATGACCTTCTTTGATTTTTTGGAGAGACCTGAGTCATGTTGGATCAGATCTGCTGCACCCATTTCAGACCCATCAATTAAGTGAGGCATGACATTGCTCTCTCTTTCCAGTGATTCTCTGAAGAGAAAGGTCACCTTTCTCTGCCTCTTAGCAGGAACAGCTTCCTTAACCGATTGAGTCGCTTGAGCAGACGAATTGGAGTCAAGTTTAGTCTGATCTACTACCACTTCTAAACCTGGCTTACAATCAGTTTCAGCAACCTTCAGCTCTTTAACCTTTCTCTTCCTTGGAACAGTGTCTGTACTCACTTCTTTTGGCTTATCAAATGGACCTAGCTCAACTCTGGTTTCACCCTCAAGGGACTGAACAACTGTTTCAGCCATTCCAGAAGATCCCAAATTAGGCTCTGTTTCCTCTTTCATTACATCCTTGACCAAAAATTTGACTTTTCTCTTTCTTTGGGGGTGTGTGCCTTCTCTACCCTTATCTGCTTCGGCAAGCAAGGCTGACCCATTATGACCTGCCTCATCACCATTTCCTTTAGAGAAAGAGAGGCTCTTTTGACCGGCCCCTTGCTGCTTACACCCACTCAGCCTCCTCCTTTTAGGCACTGGAGATAAATATTTGTGCACCCTCAGCTTGGAAGTATGAGAGACATTGCCAAAATGGCCCTCCTGATCATTTACAGCAGAGGTAGTAGCTACATGACCATTACCAACTGCATCAATGATTGGATCTGTACCAAGGTCAATACCCTCCACCAGTTGGCTGGTTTGTACCGGGTTCACTTCTGAAGCCTCACCTGATGCCAAATCTCGTCTCTTGACTCCTGACCGATCGTCATCCTCAGAGTCTGATGTATCCGATGAAATTGCAACCCTGGACGGGCCTGCCACGAGCCCAGGTTCCATCCCTGAGGCTACACCAGCTGGTAGGCTCTTCAGCTCTCTAACCCTTATCCTATTCTCGTCGTACAGCATACTGGTGTCCACCACCATAAACTGCATCAACTCCGAGCCATCACGAGGCCTGACCTTAGGTCTGAGATACTCCTTCTGGCTCACAGACATGGTACCTGGGGGCCACTCACCGTCCTCGTTACCCGCCACAACACTGTCGATATCCAACAAATCAGGTTCGGCTGCTACCTTCTTCAGGACATCACTAACACAGTCATAATAATGATCCCCTTTCATCAGCCTCTTTCGAGAAAACTTCTTGATGCCAGGCAGGAGAAACACAAGGGAGTTTTTAGACCCAATAAGGTCTCGAGGCTGCTCAGAGTGCCAGCCCCGGGCTAGCAAGCGTGGCCACACAGCTTCCCAAAAGAGGTCATTTGCGCGAGCCTTGCTGAGGCGAAAATCACCGGTAAGGAATCTGATGATCTCAGATGGTGAGAGTGATGAACAGGCCTTCCCTGATGGGATCTCAGGACGGGCCGGGGCCGGGTGGGCTGTCCTGCCTGAGTCAGGACCTGGCCCTGTCAGGTCTTCTCGACCCTTGCCGATGGAAACTGCATCAATGAAGGTTTGGAGGCCAATGGTGGATCTTAGAGAGAAGATGAAGTCTTCAAATGAGACAGTGTTCTCATTGAAGGATTTGATGGCCTGAAATAAGAGGGAATGAAATAATTGATAGGCTGAAAAAGCACATTCAAGGACCTGTTTGTGCATGCTGATACCAGCCAATAGTCCAACAGTTTACTGCTCAAAAGAAGAACTGTATCACAATTATCTAGCACATAGGTTCAAGAGTTCCTTACTATTTCTGAAAGCGTGTTTTCAAAGTACAGTTTATTTAAGTACTGCAGAAACAAAAGGGTTCATTTTTTTAATTAACTTTTTCTGAATGCAAAAGGCAGAAAGTTTTGGTTTATGAAAAAGGCTACTATTTATGCCCGTACAGATCACCCTCTGGACCAGCATGAAGCCAGTGCAAACTGATCCTACAGAATTAACTAGAATATAAATTCAAAATGGTAATGAGGTTAAACTAAAATGCGAATTAAAAGTATTATCACAATAAAACTACATACCTCTAGCACCCGTTCATGTTTCTCTTGGGGTGCTGCTGACAGGAGACGCGAAACAAGCTCCTGTTGTCTCCAACCAGTAAAGATACGTGCGCCCACAATGCACCTGCGAGTGCGTGCCTTTCTACAGTCAAACCATTTCTTATATGCCTCTGATTTGTAGAAAACTCCATAATAGTACGCCAACACATGTCCCATGCTCTTACTTTCAATAAATTTCTGTATTAATCGAAGGTTCTTCCCGAAAATGTACAGCCCAAGAACCAAACCCGTTGCCTCAGTTTCGTTCCAATGTGGTGTACCTGTACCGGGAACTGGTACAGGCCCATCATTTTCTTGAAAATCAGCCCAAGTAAGAGGGACTGGCAAGCCGATTAAGAATTGGTTGTCAGGTGGTACGGTTTCAGATAGTACGGGCGAATCTGGAACTTCTACTTGGTATTCATCTCCTACACGAGGACAAATCGGTGTTTCATCTGACATCTCATCGGGTACAGGAGACCCTTCTGGCAGTAGTTGTAGGTTATAAGGAGGTGTTTCCTCTGTATTCTCCTCTTCGGTATCTTCGTCGACTATTGCGCCAAGTGGATCCATCTGTCAAATAGTAATTCATTTAATCTCAGTAACTGTAGCTAATAATTCAATCCATGATACTAATAACACACAGCAACCCAAGTTTAGAAATCATGCATAGCTATAGCAAAGGTAATTGAATCAATATTACTTTATATTTATTCAAATGGGATCATATCAGGTCAGACGTCTGACCATGCCGACCCAGATCACTTATGAAACGGGTCGCCATGCTTGACCCATTTATAATCAAAACCCCGCCTAATTATTTCTCACTGCCTTGCCTCGAGTTTACCGGCTGGGCCATGTTCAAACACCATACCAAACAATTTTTTACTAAACGGGTCGATGATGTGGACCTGTTATAGATTTGTGACCCAATACCTGCTTATGTTCGAACCAATGGCCGGCTTTAGCAGGTCAGTTTGCCTAGGGTTTCTCAGTTGAATCACACTTAGAGAGAGAGGTGGAGGGTTAGGGAGAGAGGAGGGAGAAACAAAGAGAGGTAGTATTATATTGTAGAAAGAAAAAGGACGGGGTTCGAGGTTTCTTTAACCAAACAAGATTTGTAACCCGTTAAACTATTTTACCACCGAGTTAGCAACCTAGCGTTGTAATAACCAAGTACTTAACCTAGATGCTCAGAGGTTACATTATACCAAATGCAAAATCAAAACTACAACCCACTGTCGAGTTCCACAATGGTGTACAACCCACAATAAAAACACCATTAGGAATCGATCAAAGCAAGGAAGAGGCGAGAGTTCATAAACAAACCAACCCACTAGACCCGCTTGGATGTAACTGGAGAGGTCCTGACTGGAATCGTGGAAGGGAGAGATGGGAGGAGGAATTGCCTTCGATTCCACTACCATGTAAAAAAACCGAATTGTTTTTCATGCCAAGAGAAAATTTGGAATCAATATTCGTACCATGTGGTGAAAAGCTCGCGCTTTTGGCTCCTTCGGGTTTGTTTCTTTTGCTCGTAGTCGTAGGAGAGGAGCTTGTGACGAGAAAACAGAGAAGAGAAGAGAGAGAAAGAGAGAGAAGGGGAAGGAAAAAGAAAGGAGAGAAAGCAAACCCACCCCCTATTTATTAGCTATGTATTATGTGCTCGTTTAGTTGTTTATGTGGATCTTATATAATATTTGAATTGGTTTCCTATTTACTTCGCAAAAAAAAAAAAAAAGACTCCGTATATTTTACTGCCCATATGTCTTTCCTAAATAATTTATTGGTTTATATGTTAGGAGAGAGATGTTATGAATACATCATAGTTTCTATGTATATTAACTTCTATGGACAACCCTCTATTTTATGGCCGAGTTTGATTGGAGTATTTATATTTATATTATATAAATATAAATAATATAATACAGCACATAATTTCAATGTAATGCTGTACGATCCAAACATAAATTATATTCGTTTGAACGAGCAAGTGAAAAAAATAAAAAGAATGATAGCATTCATATTATTATAAAAAATATAAATAGTGATAATAGTAACAGTAACGAGGATAATTAGAAAAATAATGAAAAATAATAATGATAAGTAGGATAACAAGAACAATAAAATAAAAATAATAGTAACACTAACAGCATGATAATTATAAGAATAATATATATATGATTGAAACAATCAATATGGTGATGATGAACATGATAATAATATTTGATTACATTTCCGATAATTAAGTTTCACTGCTAACTCCTAGTCTAAATTTATCTTAGGGATTTATTTCGGTAAACAGTACGATTCATTGTCAGTTTGCCAGATTTTGTGCTTAATTTGAATTTTTTTTTTTTTCTTTTTACAATACAAGGATTTATTGGAATATGATCTTAGTTTATTCGTTCCTGTATTCTGATGTTATTTGCACAACATAAGTTACATCATGCGGTGTTAATTTAGGTTTAGTATGAATAACATGTGTAAAACAAATTCACCTTTGCTGAATTTGTATTGTTATTGAACAGTCTAAATTTAAGTTGACGTCTAGAACCGGTCAATTTTTGTCTTTCGTTGCTTCTTCCTTACTATTTTAATATTGTTGCACAATATCTATAATTGTTAATTTGCGCACGGCGCATGCAGTGATGCAGGAACAAGTGTGCAAGACAGACTGTACCAAGATCAGTACTAAAACTGCTTGGTTTAGAAAAATTAGAGTAACAGTCACAATACCCATTAAAACCTTCATACATTTTTATTTTTCGTTAAAATTTCAAAATTATATTTCGTTCATAATTGTCCGGTTTTTTTTTGTTGTATTTAAATTGTTATTCGTTGACAATAATCTTTTGTAGAAGATCGAATTTATTAATTTTCTGTACAAATAATATAAAATCATTATACTCCTCTCCAAACTAAGAAGAAAGAAAAAAATCGTTATAATATGAATAAATTAAAAAAAATTAGTAAGCAGGTACTCGAAATGAAAGGAAAGGAGTATAGTGATCGTATGGCGTTTCACTAGTAGAGTGTAGAGGTTGAATTGATAAATTTAATTCAAATAGATGTTTCGTCATGCATAAAATGATTTTTTAAAATTAAGATTATATTTTAAATTCTACTTGAAAAATTAATTGATTTCGATTTTGGACGAAAAAGTAAAAGAATTTTTGGAAGCTTTAACGGGTAAAAAACCATTATTTCCTAGGTTAGACCCTCCCGTACTAGAAATTATTTATGTGCTTTTTCCGATAATTTTGTTTAGAAATTTTGAAATTTCCATTCACATGCATACACGTATACCAGTATATATAATTCAGATCCCTATTTACTTTGCATTGTTGCAAAATAAAAGCTGTTGAAATTGAAATATTACGTATTTCAGTCCATCAAAATAGAAACTCGCCATATAAGTATAATAAACTACTTGAGAATTCAATAAATTTCAATAGAACATAGTTCAATGGAGATGATTAAATTCGATTGATGAGATTATGCCGTCTAAGAAATAATTGTAATATCATAATAATTACGAAAAGGGAGAGTAAAATTCCTTAAATTATTTTATTACCACGTGTAGGGTTTTAGAGAGGATAGGAGAAAGAGGAGCATTTGTGAGAGAATCGTCATCTATTTCTATATCTATGACGTGATAATAGCAACACTTCACTTTCGCAGAAGCGATTTTTGTCAAAATTTTATGACGCGATTTCATTCACTTCAAATGGCGTCATGTATGCCCACCCCCCCCCCCCCCCCCCTCTTCTGCTTCTCTTGATCAGGAAAAAAAAGAGAGACAAATTCTCTTCCAACAACAAAAATCTATCTTGATCAGAAGGTTATTAATTGAGAATTTATCGAGAAATTTTCACTTATAAGATTACTCTATTAAATTTATTCTTAATACCAACTTATTAGAATCCTATTAATTTTCGATTCAATTGTCATCGTATATAATTTGGTAACCTAAATTTTTTTAAAAAAGGAAATATAGAAAATTATTCTTACCCGAATGCAGATAAATGCAACCTGATGACGCTTCGCTTCCTTCCGTTTTAGCTTCAGTGATTAAATTTGACGGACGGAAATTATTGTGGTTTTGATAGAGACGACCGCAAGTCGAACGGAGGATGAAAATTGTTGTAATTTTGGTAGAGACCAGCACAATTTGTAAAGAGAGAGATTTGATATTGGGAAAGTAAATAAAAGAAATGATAAATTCAGAAAAAGATGACACAATTTATTAGAGAAGAAAGCGTAAATGAGAAGATGAACTTAAGGCGGAATAAACGATATAATTATCTCGAGTGCAGTGGCATAGCTAGGATTTTGTGTTGTTTTGTGTTAGCAGGTTCGGTAAAAATTTTTGCTAAAAACATATGTATGATGTAATGTCTAATATAGACATAATATAATAATAATTTTTAAATAAACAACTCTAAGATAATGTAACATAAAAAAAATTTATGAAAAATCAAATATATATTATAATAACAACATAAAATTTAAAATAATAAATTAAATATATAAAATAATAATTCAAAAGTCAGAATAGTAAAAAAATACAACAATTCTCTATAAATTTTCATTTTTTTCATAATTTTACATAATAGGTTTATTAGAAACCTTATTAAACACTTATTTTCTATATTATAGATATATAAAGGTGGAAGAGGCGTGCCAAGGGGTTCGGCCATTATTCAAACCACATTATTTCAGATATTTTATGACATTCGGAATTTTTTTAACATGAACATTGTTTAGGAATTTTTGTGGTAGTTTTTATATAATATCTTATTAGTGTTTTTGATTTTTTTTTTGTGGTAGCTTTTGTTTATAATATCATAAAGTTTACAAAACATTATATGGACGAATCACGCAATGCGCAAAATTCACGCTAGTGTGTGTATATATATATTTGCTACAAATAATCATTCATCCAAACATATTCTATTATTTATAAAGAAATGCAATGTCAAATAATTTTTTTTTTCATGTGGATCCCTAGACCCACCAAACATTACATGACTTCGCCCTTCTTGAGTGATTTATTGTGAATATGGTTCAATAAGCAATGTTATAGACCTAATCATTTCATACTATGTTATGCATATTGAATTAGTACTTTTTTTACGAACACGCCTGTTATCTGTGAATAATTGAAGTATATTCATTTTTACTAAGAGGAGAGTTCAAATGTCACAAATTATTTGTCACAAAAATATTACAACATCACTTTTTTTATATTTTAAAATTTATAATTCAAACAACTAGATCCAAATCATTAATATTGTTCAATTTCAAGCAAGACGCATTCCCATAAAATTTTATATTTTTTAATTTAATTAGATATTAGATCAAGAAGTGAAAAAATTGAACGTATTAGAATCAATCTATGATAGTAAAAAAAAATATTTAGATCAAATAAAAACTGGTTGAAAGAAGGAAAATACATGAGATATTGGGGAGCGAAAGAGGCCTAAATTTCATTAAAAAAATAATAATAACATGTTAAATTAGAGAGACAATGTATATATAAAATTATACGCCATATATATGATCATTGCGAGTGATTTACTCTAGAGATATGATTCTGCAACCAACATAACCAGCCCAATAATTTAACATCATGTGATACATATCAAATATTTGAGTTTTCAGATGCTAGAGTCACTATACACAAACTCCATAAATGAAAATTCTGTAAAAAAATAGCATAGTGTTGGACAATAGATAACAGTAGACAATATATTAAGTTTTCCTTTCCTTTTGCTGTCATTTTTCCCCCTGTTTTAGAGACCTTTTTGTATAACCATTACTTCAAATGATCAATCATTATCACGCAGATAATATGGAATTTTCAATCAAGCCATATGAAATCAACCTAACCCGACTTGAGGCACCATTCTGCCTCCTGGTGGGACCAGGGTTCTGTGTGTGGATAATACAAATTAAACAATTATATGCATCCAATTAATTTAAGATCTCTTGAGGATTAAAATAAATGCATCCCACTAATGTAATAATTGTTCCTTAAATTCCAGTAGACAATGAAAATAGAAAACCAGCGTATCATTGTTTGGATTAAAGTTTGAATAGAACCTTGAATGTATCTAATCTGACGGGTTAATATTCCAAAGTAAGGATATGGCTCCTGTTTTGTTTAGAACCGTTAAAGAAATAAAGAAATAGATAACGGAAGTCTCGGTTGGTCCCAGTCCGTCATTTGTTCTGTGTGCTCGTCATTGGCGTGGTATGCATGGACTTCAAAACCACGAATCTTTTCTGGGTGAGTGGTTTGGCAATTAAAACCACGGTTTTAGGCTTGAAAGCGACATAGAAAGCCGCAAAGGATTTGCCAAAAAGGTAAAAAGAAAGGCAAACTGGGCTCGGTGTTAGTTTCAGGAAAAGCCCAGAATTGTAGAACCCAGGGATCCCATCCCATCTAAGGAATCACCTCCGTCAATTTTTATCTGGATCTAATTTCAACAATTAATGGATGCTATGTGCATAATACCAAATTAATAGATTCAAAAAATTTTAACTGTGAAAATTAGATCGAATAGTTCGAATCAAAAGATGACATTCTGCCGGCAGAGGATACTGGCCCTCCCATCTAATGGGGATTCATTAGGGATTAGCTTTCCATTCGTTCAGGTCATATTCGAATCGTTAAAAGGTCTTAAGTCGTTCGAATTTGATTCGTCTCGGACTCTGATTTTCGGTTGCGTCCATTCGAAACTAGAAATATAACAATTTTTGTAATTCCTATATGCTGATATATATATAATACAGTTTTAAAACTAAAAAAAAATATGTTTGATGATTTTTTAAGTTATTACTTACCTACAAAACTAATAAATTTTTGTTCCAAACAAGTTGGATATGCCAAAAAGAAATCCAGCAAGAAAAATCATCGAAAAATAAAATAATATATAAAAATAAATAGTAATAATAGTAATAATACTACCAATAATAATAATAATAATAATAATAATAATAATAATAATAATAATAATAATAATAAAACCTACTCCCTTAGCCGGAATCTAATAATGTGATTTACAAATCTATGGCATCACTCTTATCTCTAGATTCCTATGTCATGGCTCCGGTATATAAATTGTTAATTTTCATGTGCTCCTATCGATCGCTAACTCCTTAGAGACATTTCATTCTTTGAGGTCTCTTTTTACCGCTTCTTCCTATGTCAATTTTGGTCTACCTTCTGTCTCTCCGTGTGTGTTTCGAAATGGTTGAGAATTTTGCTACGCACTGGTGCCTTGGAGAGGCCTACGTTGGATATTTCCAAACCATCTCAAACGATATTGGGTCAGCTTACTCCTTTATCGGTGCAACCCCAACCATATCCCGTATGTCATCATTTTTAATCCAATATCTCCTTGTGTGACCGCAGATCCACCACAACATACACATCTCTACTACACTCATCTTTTGGACATGTTGTCTTTTAATAGCTCAACATTCTACGCCATACAACATCGCAGGTCTAGTCGCAATCCTATAAAACTTGTCTTTTAGCTTATGTGGAACTTTCTTATCGCATATGACGTCTGATGCTTGATTGGAATAATAAATATTTTTCTATTTTAGATAATGATCGGTTCTATGCGTACAGGTCAAACTTAATCCTTAAATTCCGATTCTAATTCGATTGTAGAACAGTTTAAGGGTCGAATCTCAGGGACGAACTATTCGATATCCAAGTTTCAGTTTAATCATTTCAAATTAAATTCTAAGGTTTAATAAAAATCAAGAAGTTTCAACAGTTTTAAAATAAAGAATAATAAAGTAAAATTCAAATCCTAAATCGCCAAATCCTAAATCAAACAGAAGATAATCAAATCGATGAAAACTAGGAGTTTAGATCTTCAAACAAATCTCTAACTGTCAAAGTTAGAACGGTCTGTTCCATCTCTGGAACGGTCCGTTCTTGACTCCGTCAGTTGATCGGAACAGGCCGTTCCAGGCCAGACTCCCCCTTCCAGGCCGTCCGTTCTGACCTTGGAACGGTCCGTTCTGATTGACTGATACTTGTTTTGTTATTGATTTTAATTATTGATTAGATGTTTTTATGTGAATTTAAACATTACTTAACCTATAACTTGTACTCTAACTCCCGTTCAGGTCAAATTACTAGGTTTAGATGTCTAACTCCTAGAACTCTTAAATTTCAACTTTCGTTTTTTGGTTTAGTCGTTCTAGACTACTTCTCGAGTCTTGGCAACTTTTAATCTTCCGATCTCAAGTTAAACCCTAATTAATTAAGGTCTGGTTTAATCCTTCCGGATATCGCCTACCAAACAGGATAATTGCTAAGTTAACGTTGCTGTGATTGACTTTAATCCTAACAGTTAAACTAGGCCTTTGTTTAGCGAGGCAATCAGTTCAAACAGAAACAAACTTAAGCAATTAAATAGACATTTAAAGCACAAGAAGCAGAACATAACTTAATTTAACTAATAATTAAAGATTCAAATTAAAAACAAGCAACTAGAAAAATATTCTCAGATCATAGCCCCTAAATTACTCTAGTCTAACAAATTCATGCAAGAACAAGCAGGTTTCATCAAATACAAAGACATAGGGTGTGTTTGGAAGTGAAGTGAATAAGAATGAATAAGGTTTTGAATAAGCTTTCTCTCTCCTCTCTCCTTTATTCCGAATAAGGATCTAATTCCACCATATAGATGGTATTATAATAAGGGGATGAATAAGCCCTTATTCGGAATAAGGCTTATTCAAAACACGTTTGGTTTCATCCCGAATAAGCCTTATTCCGAATAAGGCTTATTCAACCTTTGCCAAACACACCTATAGAAAAGAAGAAATCAAGTTACAACAATGCGTGCTCGAAAACTCCACGTTTCTGTGCTTTGTCCAGTCTGGGGCGGACCGTCCTGATCCTAGGGCGGGCAGTCTCAGGTAGGGCGATTCCTCTTCGCAGGCTGACTCCTTTGTTGAGTTGGAAAGAGGCTAAACCTAGAATTTCGAACTTAGCCTTTGCTTGGAGACAGGATAGCGCTTTTATAATGAGGCATTGGTGGCATCAATCATGGGAGACGTGCTTCTGGAAGGTCGATAATAGAGGGAACCGACTTGACAAACATATCCCTCTATTTTCAGCAGTCCAAAGATAGCTGGAACGGCCCGTTCTAAGTCTGTGTTAGAAAGTGCTCAAATTTAATTTTTCAACTAATTTGACTCAATTAAACTCAAGCAAAGAGGATCTAGCCCAAGCATCATAACATCACAAGAGAGAAATGGGTGGAGATTAATACCTCTCCTTGTATTGCAACAAGGAGGCTCGAATCCACTCGTTTGAAACCGGTGGCGTGCTCTCCCTTCTTTCTCCTTGGTCTGCCTCGAGTCCACCTAGAGGATTAACTACCTTCTCTTCAACTTGTGCTAGCAAGGAAGAGAAGAGAAGCTAATCCAAGTTGCTAGCCTTTCTTTCAAATAATCTATATTAAATGAAGTGGCTAAGTCTCAACACATGAGTTCCTAATGCAAGGAATAAAGAGAGAATTTCAGATCTGAAAAAATCTCTTCTTTAGAGGTGGCGGCGGCTAGGATGGGAGCAAGAGAGAGAAATAGATTAGTCTAGGGTTTACACCAAATGAACCCCCTTTTATAATGCTCCAATCCCTACCTAACCCAAAGTGTAACTAATTACACTTATGCCACTAGGTGGTCGGCCCCTTTAATGGGCTCAATTGGGCTATACCAATTTAATTAGTGTTTCATTAATCCATTAATTAATGGCCTCTCAAGTTGCATTCCTATCGGGCTTTCAATTTAACAATTAAATAGAGCCCAATTAAATATATAATTCTAACAATTATATATATTAAAATGTGTTGAATAAATTATCAATTTATTGATAATTATTTTAGGATTAGCATATGCATTATTTTATTTCTATACGATCCCTTTGATTTAATTAATCATAACGGTTCGCAACGGTGTATAATTAATTAATCAACTCATCATATACATATATTTTTTTCACAATACTCACTATTGTGAATAAACAAATAATGCACTGTGTGGTCAAAACTCTATTTGTGTGACCCTTTGAGGATTTATGCTATATTAGCCACGAAATTAAATCGCTATTTAATTCCAATAATCATAAGCGGTATCTAGCAACACGTTATGATTCCCAATTCGCATAAATAATGTACTGCTACAAAATCTTAATCCTGCATAAGAAATAAAAGTATTTCCTTGTCTGATTCTTATGTCACATGATATCATCGTATAATCCAAGATAGGAATGTGTCATTCTTGCAGATTATACGTTTCTTGATCTAGAGATAATTGTATCAAGTTGCTAGCAAACAATCTATCTCCATCAAGGGGCCCAAACAGATATCATCGCTCACTAAATAAATTAACGAGGGACATACGGTTTTCTTGATGAACAACTTTTTCCCTCACAATTCAAGAGAACATAAATACAGTCCGTATAGCAGCCCTTATCAGGAATCAACGGTAGACGATATTTATTGAGCCTATCCTCATGTGGAAAAGTTGAACCATCTCAAATTTAGAATCAAACTCAAATGAAATAAATAATGACACATAACACAATTCATATATTTATTTAATTGGGTCGTGTCCTGTACTATGTTCTAATAACATATACATATGCAATTAAGTTGGCAACTCTTTACCTATGATTTGTAGAACTTAATCATCACTTAACTTGCGTACTAATCTTATCCGATAATTAATGTTCCTTGTTAATTATCAAGATTACGGACCTTTTAGATTTATTATTGTCATTTATTATAAATGAAACACAGAGATCCACAATTCAGATCCTCAACCTGAATGATCTGTCAATAAATAAATCAAGGAACAAATGATCAAATATCATCAATAACATAAACCACAGAAGTAGCATATAATGATTGGCTTCTAGGACATAACTCTAACAGTCTGGGGCGGACCGTTCCAGCCTGGTCAGGTTCAGTCTGTCTGAAGTCTGGTTGAGTCCGTCTGGACTAGTCTCTTCTGGTCAGGGCGGACCGTCCTGTAGTCCAGGCGGTCCGTTCCAATTTTTCTGAGCACCTCCCACTTGATGTTTTCTCTGTTCTCCATGCCGAATAAGTGTTGAACCTGCAAAATAAATTTGCCGGGCTACGGCTGGACCTTTCTACAACCTAAATTAGCAGAAATTGATAAAAACACAGGTATTTGAACATAATTTTGGGGCTTAATCTGGTTGGAAATTGGATATAAAAATCATGCATCAGATAAGACAGTGAGCACATATGGAAATTTTATCACTTATATTTCTCAAATATAATTGTTATCAAGAAATATATAGTTTTGATATTGATATTTTAATTTTTTATTTTAATAAAGTATAAATATTTTTAATTTTTTGTTTACTCGTGATGTGTATTTTCCTGCTCTTAAATTTATACTTTAATCTACCTAAATTAAGTCGCAAGCACACGACAATCGTCTAAGTATTTCGGGGTCGAACCACAAGGACGGTTTGGATTATTTGATTCTAATTCAATTTAATTTGCTAAATTAAACGAACAACAATAAAAGTTGATTGGTCACAGTAACAATTAACAAAAACTTGCAGTAAAATAAATCCTAAATTAACAGATCACAATTGAAGAGGATTAAAACACAATTAATTAAAATTAGGGACTTAGGACAAGGTAATTCTTCAGTTTACTCCAGTTCTAGCGGCCCGCTGAAAGAACTCAGGTCGCTAATCCTATTGTCTGGTCGCTGGCTACTTGGCGGGCATAGACCACCTCGCTGGTTCCCTCAGCGGTCCGCCAGGATTAGTGCAGATTCAACAATTTAGTTAATTTAGAAGTCGTTCTGTGTAAGGAATAGGGTTTGGTTGATGTTTAACAGATCAAACTCTCGTTTTGTGGTCTAGTTTCTATAAGTTTATACCTTTCTAACCTAATGAATTCTCGAGTTTTCACTCTTAGAAAGGACCTAACTCTCGTTATTAGTCTTGGTTTCGATCTCTCAATCTAAACCTTCAAGTTGGTACAATTGCATCAAATTCCTTAAGTTTGGTTTGGACTTAACCATTAAACAATCAAGCAAAGCCTATACTTGACGAATGCGAGCAAATCTAACTTAAAGCAATTCAGGCAATCGAATAGAATAGTAAAGAAAGAAAATAAAACACAACATGCAACAAAAAAATTAACTAAAAAGTATATTATCTAATCATAAACTAAAGGTTCACTGTCATGGCCCCTAAATCGGTATCTACTCACTACAATTCATCAAATAAAACAAAAAAATATCAAAAATAAACAAAAATATAAAAAAGAATAAAAGATTACAACAGATAACAACTTGGACTCTATCTTTCTGTCTTCTGCTACTCTCCAGCGGTTCGCTGATGGTGTTGGCGGCCCGCTGGCTCTCCTGTTGGCTGTCTCAATTAGCTGCAATTTAACCTCTAAAATCGCCTCCCTCCTGGCATTAAAGCTTCTCCCTTTTATAATAGGCATTGGCGGTTCTCTAGAGGTGAAGGACGTGCAATTGGAGGCTCCAGAATTAGCTCAGAACGTGGTTAAGAAGTTGACAAAACTGGCTGGCTATATTTGGCAGTGGTTTTTCTTCTTTCCAGCGGCCCGCTTGTTAGGAAGTGCATAATTTTCATTTTTAGACTAATTACAATTAATTAATCCTAATTAATCATCATGCACTATGGATCTAGTGCTCAAGCATTCACACAAGAGAAAGGAATCGGGGTTTGTACCTCTTCTAGTATCGCAACTAGAAGGCGATTCCAATGCGTAGGAGTTGGTGGCGTGCTCTCCTTCGCCTTCTCCTTCACCGGCGGCCGCCTCGAGTCCACCAAGAGGGTTAACCAATTTCTAACTCAAATTGTGCTAGCAATTGAGAAGAACAATGGCTAATCCTTAGGCTTTCTCCTTCTTGCTAATTAACCCTTTTAATTATGTGGAGAAAGGTTGTTCAACACATGAACTATGGTGGTTTAAGAGGAGAGATAGAGGCAAAATAGAAATTCTGAAATTTCTATTTCCCTTTTAATTTTTTCGGCCAAGAGGAGGAAGAGAGAGAGAATGGGATGGAGGCTAGGGTTTCCATCAAATGGGACCTCTATTTATAGACCTCTTGACCTAGCTCTCTTCCTATTTTGCATAGACCAAAATGCCCCTCCTTGAGGCCGAAATTAAGAGGTGGATTTATGGGCTAGAAGTCCATTAATTCAAACATTTATTTGCTCCTCTAATTAAACCTCAAATCGGACTTTTAAATAACCAATTAATTAGAAGCCCAATTAGCTCAAATTAAATTAAGTGTGTTGAATATAATTAATTATTAACTTATTAATAACTAATTTAGGATTAGCAAATGCATTAAATTTATTTCTATATGATCCCTTGAATTAATTAATTATAACGGTTCGTAACGGTATATAATTAACTAATCAACTTAACATATTTTCACAGAACCTACTGCTGCGAATAAATAAATAATGCACTGTATTGGTTAAAGCTCTATTTGTGTGACCCTTTGAGGATTTATGCTACGTTGGCCATGGAATTAAATCGCTATTTAATTCTAACAATCATAAGCGGTATCTAGCAACACGTTATGATTCCCAATTCGCATAAATAGTGTACTGCTACAATATTTTAATCCTGCATAAGAAATAATAGTATTTCCTTGTCCGATTCTTATGTCACATGATATCATCGTATAATCCAAGATAGGAATGTGTCACTCTTGCAGATTATACGTTTCTTGATCTAGAGATGACTGTATCAGTTGCTAGCAAACAGTCCATCTCCATCAAGGGGCCCAAACAGATATCATCGCTCACTAAGTTAATTAATGAGGGACATACGGTTTTCTTGATGAACAGCTTTTCCCCGCACAATTCAAGAGAACATAAATAAAGTCCGTATAGCAGCCCTTATCAGGAATCAACGGTAGACGATATTTATTGAACCTATCCTCATGTGGAAAAACTGAACCATCTCAAACTTAGAATCAAACTCAAATGAAATAAATAATGACACATAACACAATCCATATATTTATTTCACTGGGTCTCGTCCTGTACTATGTTCTATAACATATACATATGCAATTAAGTTGGCAACTCCTTACCTATGATCTGTAGAACTTAATCATCACTTAACTTGCATACTAATCTTATCCGATAATTAATATTCCTTGTTAATTATCAAGATTACGGACCTTTTAGATTTATTATTGTCATTTAATTATAAATGAACTACAGAGATCCACAATTCAGATCCTCAACCTGAATGATCTGTCAATTAATAAATCAAGGAATAAATGATAAAATATCATCAATCACATAAACCATAGAAGTGGCCATTTAATAATTGGCTCCTAGGACATAACTCTAACACCGCTGTCGAACCTAGTGGCACGCTGAAACCTTTTGAGTCGCCAGTCTTCTCTTCTATCCGCTGGTGCTCTTGGTGGGTCGCCGATCGATGCAGATTTTGCCATTTCGAGTAGCTTATCTTCAATCATGTACAAAAACAGAACAAACATGGCAGTACCTAGATTCTAAGCTAAATTATCAATTTAAACAATAGAAATTACAATAAAATGCATGAAATTAAGTCCTATAAATGGTTGAAATACTACGTATGAAAACCATTTATCAACTCGTATTATGTAGTTCTTTATATACTGATGTGATAACCGTCATTCAGCAAATTGCCATCCAACGCCATCTAATTCTCCCTTCCCTCCCCCTTGCGCTCTTTCTCCACTTTTTTTTCGTCTTCCTTTTTTTTCTCCGCTTCTCTCTTCCTTCCTCTCGCCTCTGCTTCTCTCCCTATTCGACTCACCTCCGTCACCCTCCTCTGCCTCGCCTTCTCCCCTTTTTTCCTCCGTCGCTTTTCACTTCTTTCTTCCGCATGGCCTCCTCTCCTCTCCTACAACGCCTTCCGCCTCTCCTCCTTTCTGATGTCCTCCAACTCGTCTTTTTTGCCATGGACTCCACCACTTTCATCTTACCTCTGCCTCATTCATCTTCGCCTCTACTATGTAGACTCTGTCTTGTTTTCTCGAAATAAATATATACAACGATAAAGTAAACAGATATGAAGATAATATTAACAAAGATTCAAAGTGTACATATACAAGAACAAAAATGAATATATATAACAAACAAATTGAACAAATATAAGAGTTTTGCTATGGTGAGTCACGACTCACTAGAGGGTCTGTGAGTCGCGCTCAAAACTCCTAGATCTTGTTAAAATAGACCGATCCAAACCGTCCAATACGATCTCCCTATTAAAATCTCCATACAGACCAAATTTTACATTTTTTTTTGAAATTTTTAAGTATTTTTTTGAAATTTAAGAAAATCGTTAATCTAATTAGTTTTGAACCGTTTAAAAATAGCAGTTTTTAAAAATCCGAAAAAAATACTTAAAAGTTTCAAAAAAAATATATAAAATTCAGTCTGCATGGAGATTTCAATTGGGAGATCGTATTGGACGTGGACGGTTTGGATCGTCATTTTGAACCAGATCTAGGAGTTTTGAGCGTGACTCACAGACCCTCTGGTGAGTCGCGACTCACCATAGCAAAACTCCAAATATAACAAACACAGTGAACTTATACAAAAGATAAAGTGACCATATATACATACAAAGATGGACATATAAAATAAACAAAATAAACATATACTCCTATTAGATATTCTTTTTAGTATTATTTACTTAGTAGATATTAGATACTCTCTTTTTTAACTAACTTAACAATTACACCCATTAAATACTCTCTGAATATACATTATATACTTTTTTGTCATAAGAAACTGAATACTTATGCATATTAAATAATCCTTTAGTATATGATTATTTAAGTGAAAAAAAAAACGAAAAAAATGAGAAAAGAACCAGGAAGGAGAAAGAGATAGAGGAGAGGAACGGAGTAGGAACCACACATAAGTGGAGAGAGGGGAACTAGAGGAGAGCGCTGAAGGGAGGGAGCAGATGGAGAGAGCAAAGACGTGGAAGGAAGGGAGGAGATGAGAGAGCGCTCCATCTGGATGGATGGCGTGGAAGGGGACGATAAGGGTCTACTCCAGAACGTGGTCTCATAGAGAGGAAAGAAAAGTGACGAAAAAAATTTAAAACTTTACTCTGCCCGAACAGTTTACTTGCTCCAGATCAGTAGGTTATAGATGGAAAGAAAAAAAAAGAAACGAGAGATCAAATATTTACTCTGAAATTCTACATCTGTCATCCCTAGAATTTCATCCCGATCTGGAGAGTCTAGGCAGCAATTCCCCTTTGTATAAGAATGCTTATTAGCCTGTTATTGTGCGACCTAAATGACTGTACACTGTCACTGGGTATATTAGATGTGACTCCGCATCCTCTGGATGGCCATCCAGTGGATGGTTTTCGATCTCAGCCGTCTAATTTAATCTCAATGGATATGGATGTCCCGTGCATAATACCAGAATTGATAGGCCCGAAAAAATCGAACCGTTGAGATTAAATCAGACGGCTCGGATCTAGAGACGTCCACTGGATCCAGAGGATACGACTCCTATTAGATGTGGTTTCGGGTAAAAAAAAATCTCCCATTAGACGTATGTGATCGGAACCGTTAAATTTAAATCACACGGTTTATACAACTCCTGAGGTAGCAGAGTCCCTATTCCCGACCGGACCTAAACCCTTCTTTCCCTCTCTCCTCTCTCCTCTCACGCGAAACCCTGAAATTTGCGAATTTTTGTAAAGCACTTGCAATCCATCCCAATTTTTGCACACGGCCATGAGCGGAGGCGGCGCCATCAGCTGGAGGACTCTCTTGCTTCGGATCGGCGACAAGTGCGTCGAGTACGGCGGCGGTTCCGACTACAGGGACCACATCGTTAGTCACTTGACCTAGCACTTCTTTTTTCTTTTTTTTTTTGAAATGTTCGTGCCTTTTTGTGATTTTTATGGTGTTGTGAATCATAGGACACATGCTTTAGCGCGCTTGGCAGAGATTTTGAGACCTCCAAAGATGCAATTTTTGAGGTAACGCATTTGTTTTGTTCTAATATTTCTTAATTTTATTGACTAGTAATTCCATTGTAGTGAATGAAGCCACCCCTTCTAATGATATGCTATAGTTCATAATCTTTCCTTTTGCTTGCCATAGGGAGTATTGTACATGTTACAGAAAGAAATGAAAAGCTGTTCCTTTCTTACGTTAATTTTCAATTGTACTTTAATTAACCAATTTTCTGGGATCCATATAGCTTCTACTCCAATGCTCCGAGCAGTTGCCGCACAAAGCTCCATTTTATGCTGTTTTGGTAAGGAAACTATTTATTTCTCAACTGAGACACCTATTTATGTGGACATTTTTAGTGGAAATTTTGAAATATGAAACAGACTTCACTTCAGAAACTGTAACAGCTCTTACAAAATATACGTGAAAAGAAGGCACTTCTACCTAGAAAAGTAATAATTGTGTCAGTTCCAATTTTGAAATGCACCCTGCATTGAATTTGTATATCATAAATCAATTTTGAAAACTTACCGTGCAGTTGAAATCTTGTTTCATTTTATAGCTTGTTTGTTTAAAAAAATTTAACTTTTTTCCAGGTCGGTCTGGTAAATTTGGAAAATGAAGATTTTGCAAAGCGAGTGGTAGATGCTACACATTCTGCATTACAGGTGCTTTTGCTTTATGGAGGCTTTTGTGCATATTATGTGGCCTTCAGGTGCTTTAATAAAATAAGACCTGTTTGACTTCATATTCAGACAAAATTTAATTTCATCTGTTTTCTTCAGGATGCCTTGCAAGAAGGAAATTGTGACAGGATAAGGATATCACTGCGGTTTCTCACTGCTTTGGTGAGTAGTTTAATTTTTTAAAATATAATACCATATCACAATGAATCTTGCCATTTCATAATTAAACTTTGAAAAGTTGATTTTCTAATTTTAGACATTTTAGGAGTCGTAAAATATTTCTTTCCTTATCAGAGTTCCTCAATGCTGATTAGGAACTTGATAAATCTATTCTTAAATATATCTCATTTGACCATTATTGTTATAATAAAAAAAAAACATAAGTTTTCTTGTGTCCCTTCAAAACACCATAATAACTATGTATATGGATGAAGAATAGGGATTTTAATAATGCTTTTACAGAATCACGATGCCTCTATAAACTAGCCTTTAACCTGCTTTACTCTACATGATGAACAACCCCATCTTTCTCATGGTTGTTCTATATATATGATGAAGATAAGGGAGAAAATTCTGGTTCTGTGAAGGAACTTAAGATGGGGGATTATAGCTGATATTTATCATGTTTAGAGGGGCACATGAAGTATTTCTGAAGGTGTATTATATTGTTTCATGGAGATGCATATGAACCTGTTTCCATTGGTTACCATCGTTTTTTTTTTTTCCTTCTCATCGATTTGCTATTTCATAGAGGTGCATTTGAGTGTCTTTGTATCGTGATCACTAAGAATATCTGTTGATAAAAAATTTTGGACCTGTTTCAGAGCAAGTATTTGCTTCACATCTGAAGAAATATTTAAGAAATCTAAAAAAAAAGTACAAATTTGGCTTCATAAAATATTCCAACATGGAGATCACGTTGACTAGCTCGGGTTAGGCATTTAAATTTAAAAAATTGAGATTGGGGGCTAATGTACTGGCCCTACTCCTAATGTTCATGTCGGAAAAAGTCTTTTACAAATGGTAACTCTGATAATTCAGTTATATTAGGGAATTCAAGTATTTTAGTCACTTTATAGCCTCATGGAAATTGCGCTTTTGCCGTATGCTGAGAAATACTCAATTCCCTGTCTTGATGACTTATAATCCATTTCAATGCTGATATTTGACCACACAGAATTTTTGTTTGGATGTGCAGAGTTACATCCCTTCTTCTTTATCAGCCAGTGATTTTATTTTTCTATTTTTTTGCCTTTCCTTTTTTTTTAACTAGATGTCTAGTAAAGTTATTGCTCCGAGCTCAATTATTGAGGCATTTGAGACACTATTGTCATCTGCTGCAACAACAATTGATGAAGAGACAGGAAACCCTTCATGTCAGCCTTGTGCTGATTTTTATGTTTATTGCATTTTGGCTAGCCTTCCATGGGGTGGTGCCGAGCTTGCTGAGGTAATGCAAAATTTGTGTAATTTTGGTTAAAAAATGAAATTTTATTGTCACATAACAAAATTTTTATATTTGTCCAACAAAGAGGCTGCAACTTTTATTTTTTGACTGATAATCATAGTTTCTGAATTTGGTGCTAATTTATTTTTAGTTGATCATAACTTGATGTTTAATCCTCTGTTGAGATGTAAGCTATTCTAGTGCAAGTCAGAAAAAATAAAAAATCTAAACTGCAGTTTAATACCCCAACCAAGCTTTAAATTGCACTTTATCGTTCTTTTGTGGCCTACCAAAATCTGCATTAGAAGTCTGCATCTTCAATTTAATCATAGAACTGTTGAAGAAAAAGAAACAACAGATCATTAAGAGGCTCTTTTTTTATCAGCAACATTATTATGTGATTTTGTTAACCACAGTTGGCACCGTATTCATTACTGATAATACTAAACCCATGAAACTGTGAGTTTTGAAGATTTGCTGGGTTATGTTTTAACAACCATTTTACCACTGCTAAATAGCTATACTCTAATTTTTAACCTCACCACTTTGGACCTGTAAATGCTGTTTCAAACCTTGTACCTCACCAATATTAACCTTAGATGATACACACCTGTTACCAGTACCCACTGAATTGGTGCTGAAAAATGGGCACCATCATTGTTGGTTTAAACACTGGTAAGCGCATTGCACAATTGAGGGTATATTCTCTTTTTTTTTTTTTGTCAAGTTCAACTAAGATGACAACGTTCTTTTTTGGATGACAGCAAGTCCCAGATGAGTTTGAAAGAGTAATGGTTGGGTTACAGTCATATCTAAGCATCAGAGCCTGCTGTAATGACATTTCTTTTTCTGTGTTTGAGACTGATGAGGGAACGTCTCCTACAGAGAAGGTTTCTTTTCATTTTAATTTTTAATTTAATTTATTTACATTAGACCTAAGACAAAGGATCTTCTTCCTGTTCCTACGTTTGATTTTTATTTTCTGCTTCTAAATGTTGTGGTTATTTCTTTGTATATTTAATTTGGATTTATAAATGATTAGCTGGGTGCTAAAGAGGCTTCTAATCTTTATGTTGAGCCAGTAAACCAAATGTTGAAACAATAAAGAATCCAGAAGAACTTATTGATCTTATGGTTCTTTCAAACTCTTTTGTATCAGTTTTGCAAATTTCTTGATTTTTTTTCTTTTATTAAGTTCCACTTCTAATAGAACTTGACTGTCTCTTAGGATTTTATCGAAGACTTGTGGGAACGTATACAGCTGCTTTCCCATAATGGATGGAAGGCTGTTAGTGGTATGTACTGTTTACTTTAATGTCAGTTTTCATGAATGATGATTTTTTTCTTTCAACAGTCTCTTGGTAAATATATTACAAAATAATATTGCATGGTTGTTTTTCTCACAAGCAAATAAAAAATTCTGAATTTTGTGAAAACTTCAAGATGTGCAGTACGTGCTTGCAAATTTATGAATGGTGGAATTTGTCTGACTTTTAGACTACCCTTTTCTATACTTCCTGCTCTTTATTTTCTTATATATATGTACATAATGCTTTGCTACATTTCATGTGATATAGTGTACTACAATATCTTTTGACTGAATAACCATCTTGAAGACTTGACCTAGTATATCTTTTCTGAACTGTAATGCATATATTATTGTACTTGTTTCTGATCAGATTATACATTTGTTAGTGAGTTAGTGGTTTCTGTGCTGCATTTTATACTGAAGTTATGGGGCTTCTCTTTGGATTTATTTTGATTAAATGTGTTGTTTCTTGTTAAGTGCCACGACCTCATCTCCCATTCGAAGCACAACTAGTGGCTGGACAATCACACGCTTTCTCTCCAATCAGTTGTCCTGTACAACCAATTTCATCTTCATCGAACTCCAAGAAGTTAAGAGGACAGGAGAGGCATGAGGCTGGGTTGAAGTTCCCTCAGAGACTGCGCCGCCTCAGCATCTTTCCTTCCAATAAAAATGAGGTAAACTGTTTTTATTTTATATTTATTTTCATCTGTTGATTTTTTGCAAAGGAATAACATGGGAGTTAAGAATTTGAGATCTCACGTTTGGCCATATGGTTGAATATATGAGGTACATTTTTATTTGGCTTGGAAGAATAAACAGAGGAAAATTGATGACAAAGATTTAGAAGGGGTATTCTAGTCTCAAAGGAACCAAAACCAGGAAAGACTCGATCATGGGGCAACTAGGAATTAATTCTTGCATGTTGTGAGGCCTTGATTTCTTGTTTATTCTAGTTCGGGAGGGATTAAATCCAATAGCTACCATATTTCTTCCTACACTATGCTTTGTTGGATTAACATATATGCATTTTAGATTTTGGGTTTCTAATGAGATCAGTGTAGCCAACGAACAAGAATAAGTACATTTTATATTTTGTTTTCTGAATGGCATCAATACTATCCAACATGAGTGGTTCCACTGTGTGCTGCTTCTTTCAAAGAAAACAAATAGGAATCCTAGCATACTTGCAGGTTTGTCTCAATATTGTTTGAAACTAGCACATCTCTATACTGACTTACTGAGCACATCTCTATACTGATCAAGCATTTCATTTTGTTTGAAACTAGCACATCTCTATACTGACTTACTAAGCCCGACTAGCTTTCCAATTTCAAGATCTTATCCTTACCCAAATGCAGAAAGCTGTAATAAATTGTACTCTACATGAACTGTTAGATCTCATTTTTCTGTTCTTTATTCATTTTTTTTTTTTTGGGTTCTTTGGTAGACCATGAAGCCTATAGACTGCTTTGTAGTTGAGGAGTATCTATTGGACGTGCTTCTTTTCTTCAATGGCTGGTATGTAAAGTGACAAATCTCCTGTTTGTTATTGTTTTTTACTGAAAAAATACTGTAATTTTTTAGAACATTGCAAACTTCTTGTGCAGTTTTGAATAAACATGATACGTTTTGTTAGTATAATTACCTGTTGGTTTAGTCAGTATTACATACCAATGTGATGAAAATTCCTCTCATTTAGCTATTCTTTAAATTTTAAAATTTTGTTGTTAACTAAAAGAATATTTAAATCTAACTTGTTCTTGGAAAGATAGTCGCAAAGAATGCGCCTTCTACCTAGCTGGGCTACCAGTACCATTTCGGTACGAGTACATCTTGGCCGAGACAATATTTTCTCAGGTTGGTGATACCTGTCTTTTATTGTCATTACAATTTGGCTTTTCTTTTCAACTGTTATAAGGGCTATTTTGTTTGTTTTAGAATGGTATTTTTATGCCCAACAAATATAAGTAGTCCTAATGTACTCATTCTTTATGCATAAGTTCTGACTAAAATTCTTTTGTGCAGCTTTTATTGTTACCTCAACCACCGTTTAAGCCTATATACTATACACTGGTCATTCTTGACCTTTGCAAGGTACTTTTTTTAACCTTCAAAACATTTTTGTCATAAACATATAATCAGAATTGATTTTCTGTATCTCAAAGCTTATCATTTTTATACTTTTTTGAAAATATCTGTACATAGACTAGACTAGAGAAATATAGGATACACTAGTACACATATTTTTTCACCTTGGTACTCATCTAGTCATCTTTGGTCCTTTTTACTTCAGCTAATTCATCAATTTGCTTTCTTCAGAAACCTTCTGTTTTTAGCCTCTTCCCAAATCAAAAGTATAAAGGGAAAACAATTTTATGCTTATTGTTTGTATATGTTCCTTTGTGAAAATATCTGGTCTGATGTGTTTGTTAGTATACTGACAACAAGCATACCTTTCAACAAATAAAAGGTGGTTATTAAAGTCTTGCAATTTATGATACTAAAAGGCATTTTGATTTTGTTTGTTTATTTTTGGAATTATCTCAGGCATTACCTGGTGCTTTCCCAGCTGTTGTTGTAGGAGCTGTGCGTGCTCTGTTTAACAAAATTACAAATATGGATATGGAATGCCGCAACCGCCTTATCCTTTGGTTTTCTCACCATCTGTAAGTTTTTTTTTAATTATTAGAAGAAATCTGTACAATTATTAATATGTGAAGCTGTTTGAAGTTTGAAACTACATAAAGATGATCAAAACTTTTTACATACGTAGGTCGAACTGTCAGTACATCTGGCCATGGCAAGACTGGGCTTATGTTAGAGACCTTCCTAGGTGGGCATCTCAGCGGGTCTTTGTTCAAGAGGTGTTAGAACGGGAGATTCGTTTGTCATACTGGGATAAAATCAAACAGGTTTAAAATGCCCTTTCACTTTTGTTAGCCAATTTTATATTCAAACAGGCTGTTAAAATTTCTCGCACTTCTCACTAGAAAATTAATCTATCATTTTTTTCAAGTGCTGGACTTAATTGGTAGGTATTGCTTGTAGTTTCAAATAATAAAGGGTGACCAGCAATCTGTAACCTAGTCTGAAACCTTGATTAAGCCTACTTTAAGAGTATAAAAAATGTAATGTGGAAAAAAAATGTTCTTTATTAATTCTGGTCCAGCAACAAAAATCATGTACCAAAGAGGTTCGACTATCACAAATGTTTAAATAATCTCTTTTGACCCCATGTGAACAGAGCATTGAGGATGCGACGGCATTGGAGGAATTGCTACCTCCAAAAGGTGGACCTGACTTTCAATATACAACCACTGACCCAAACCAAGAACTCACAGATGGACACAGATTATCGAGGGAACTAAGTGGCCATGTGAGGAACCGAAAAACATCACGAGAGATTTCTTCATGGGTTGAAGAATACATAATCAATGAGCACGGCCCCAAGTTTGCATTAGAAGTGGTTGCACAGACTTTTTTGGATATTGGGTCAAAGAGTTTTACCCATTTGATAACTGTGCTAGAGCGGTATGGTCAGGTGATGATGCTTCCATGTTATATACTACTAGTTGGTGATGAATTCTATTAACATTAAATTGGACTTTGTTTGATATAGCTTTGGTATTTGTTTTGTTCGGGGTAGTATTTTTCTACAGTGGGTTACAATATATTGAATATGTAACATATTTGATCTGTATATCTCTCAATTAACCATGTTTCAGCCAGTAAAAAAGTCCATCTAAAGAGTTATTTTTGAAGGTAAATCATGTTTACTCTGCAAAACCTCAAAATATCACATATACATGTGTACTGGTAAAATTTAATGATCATTCCCAAGAAAAATAGAATTTGATGTTTATGCCTAGGAAATAGGGGATAAAACTATTGAGAGGGGTATACTTGCTATTTTGGTTACTTAAAATTTAAGTAAATGAAATGTAATAATTCAAAAATGGTCTAATGTTTCTCCTTGCATCCCTAGGTCATAGCGAAGGTATGTTCCAATGAGGATTTGGAAGTTGAGCTGATGAACGAAGTAGGGTTGTATTGGAGGAACAGTACACAAATGACTGCTGTTGCCATTGATAGAATGATGGGTTACAGGCTTATCTCGAACCTGGCCATTGTTAAGTGGGTGTTTTCTTCAGTAAACATTGATACGTTCCATGTCTCTGACCGGCCTTGGGAGGTACCATCTTTATTTCACTGTTCTTTTTTTAATATTTTTTTGCTCAGTATACCTTTTCTTTATTTTGAGGATATTTGGATGTGGTTCTGAACCCTCGTATCCCTCTATGAGGGAAGAGGATATGTTATGTTTTGGGATGACTTGACTATGGCTTTGACCTCGCAGTCGTGTCAGTTATTATAGATGAGTTGTATTTGAATCCAGCATTGATGATCTGCATAATGCACACATATCTTATACTAACAAGAATTATAATTAACCAAATTGCTTCGCTGTAGGTTCAAATTTGAATTTTGTCAGCTATTATAAATAAGTTGCATCTTATATACAGCATTGATGATCTACATAATTCATACATATCCTATATATGAAACTAACATAAATTAGAATTAACCAAGTGGATTCACCATGGGTTGCAATTTGTATTTTGGCTGAGACATCAGTGCAATTTTTAGTTTGTGTCCTTCACTTGACCTATAATGTACAATATTATGTTGCTTTGTGGACAGGTCTTTATTGTTTTCCTTTTCATTTTTGTTATGCAGATACTCAGAAATGCAGTGAATAAAACATGCAACCGTTTAGCTGATCTAAGGAAGGAGATTGCAACTCTTGAAAAGGCTGCTTATGCAGCTGAAGAGTCGTCTTTAAAGTCAGCAAAGGATTATGAGGAGGCCAAGTTAATTAGCGAGGCTACAGACGGGAAGGAGCCCAGTCAGCCACCTGCACGGGTGAAACGGCTTGAAATATATGCTGAGAGGGCTAGGAAGGATGTGGTAACAGCACACGAGTCTGTGGAGGCAAAGAAGGTGGCTCTTTCTGGAGCTATGGATGAAAGCAAGGTTCTTATTGTACTTTATTTTTACCTGTTGTTTAGTTCTAATGCTGGGAAATAATACTCTTGTTTCAGTAAATCCTTTTTTTTCTTTATTAATTGGATTATTGGAGTTTAATATACCAAAACCCAGAAAATTTCTCATGTTTCTGCTGAAAGATTTTAGATGAAACTAATCTCAGTTTAACTCTTTTCAGTTGAAATCAGGTTAACTCTAGAACGAATTGTCTATTAGTTTCTACTAGCTTCTATTCAGTTTACTACCCGTATGCACCAGTTGTGGAACTGATTTGATTGGAAAATACCTTGGTTTTGTAGAGAATTTTCTCCTTAGCTCCTAATTGCACATTCGTACAACTTTTCTGTTGGCATTTTCAGGCTTTGTTCACTCTGCTATTTAAGAGCTTTGTGGATGTGTTGAATACAAAGCTGCCAGCTGTCTCTCCTAACGGAGAGCTCCCAAACCTGCGCAGCGGGAATGCAAATGAGAAGCGTGTGGAGGTGGACCTTGAGGCGCCGGCTTCTATGGATGTTGACCAGGACAATGAAAATGGAGGGGCCAATGACAGGCAAATTTTAACTTTAAAATTTCTAGTTTTTGTTGATGGGAAATTTGCAGCAAGTGTGACCTTGTGACTTTTAATACAAGTCTTTGCCTGATCACAAAAATAGATCTGCAAATCTTATTGATGGGGAGGGGGATGTTTGTAAATTTTTGTTTTGTATTGTACCCTCCACTTGTTTTTTTTTTTTTTTTTTCCTAATTATAAACACAATGCTCAAACAGTGGAGCAAACGGAGAGGGCAAAAGACAAGGCTATAACATAGGAGAGCTGGAGCAGTGGTGCCTTGTCACACTAGGATATCTAAAGGCCTTCTCACGCCAATATGCAACTGAGGTAAACACATGTTATTTGTATTATACTTTTCGTTAGCTTATTACTGGACGAGAGGTTGATGGTGCAGAAGAGTTGCTTGATAGTACTACGCATCTCCTTCCAAATTTTTTAAATATGTATCTCAACTTAATTGAAGTTTTATCTTTCAGATATGGTCCCACATTGAAGCACTTGATTCAGAGGTTTTCACTGGAGACGTGCACCTACTTATCAGGAAAGCTGCCTTTTCGGGGTTATCTAGACCTAGTAACGAATGGTGATCAAGTTGTAGGTTGTATGACTAGTTTTTGAACTTTGGTTGTAGTATTGCCCCCCCCCCCAAAATGAGGAGGGAAGTTTGTAGTTGACGTGCTAATTATTTCATGGTAGATACCTTTTCCCTTTTGTAGGTAGAAAGATCTGTAGTATTTCTCCAATATATCAATTGAATTAGAATGAATTGTAGTTCTGTGTGAAGTTCATGTAGAATTAAAACTTCCCTGCGTTTGAACATCGTTGCATCTCTGTTGATGTTTGCGGTGATTGGTGGCGCAACATTCTTAATACATTGGTAGAAATAAAAACATGAGTTGAACCATTTATATTTGGGGCATTTTGGTTTATGCCAGTGGAAAAGTTGGAAATTCAAGATATGCCATCCCAAAATGACAAATTAGTTTTATGCCACTACAAAATAATATAAATTATTTCATGTCACCAATCGATTGAAATGACCATAATACCTTTTTGAATATCACTATGATACATTAAAATTCAAAATATCAATCACAAAATAATAAATTATTTTTATATTATTCCAACTTAATTGATAATCTTGGCGGGATGTGGTTTTAGCCTTGAAATTAGTGGGATGAAATTGCCAAATAATGTAAAAAGACTGTACAAACCTATGTAGTAGACGAATATGAATTAATGAACCGAAAAAATTAAAACTAACGTTACTGTTCACACGAATTTCGAAAAAAACGCTTAAAAATTCGAAATTTTAAAACTAACGTTGTTAGATCGGCAATCGGAATGCCGATACTGGAAATGGCTTAGATCGGCAATTGGAATGCCGATCCAAGCTTAGATCGGCATTCCAATTACCGATCTAAGCTTAGATCGGCAAATGAAATTCCGATCAAAACAAAAAAATGTCTGACACATTTTCTGACACATTTTTGGACGGCAAATGTTAAAACATTTGTTTAATTTACACTTTTTCATTTTAGCCCTCAAAATTTTTGTTATTGCAAAATATATAATTTGTGATTACAAATTAAACAAAATTTAAACATCTATTATAAAAATATAAGTATATATTAAATTATGCATGTTAAATATATAATATTGTATATGTGTATAATACTTATTTTATACATATATATTATGTATCATATATTTTATATATTAAATATATTATTATTGTATATAATTAAATTATGCATATTGAATAGTTATACATATTATTGTATATAATTAAATACAAATAAAAGTATTAAACATGTCATATTATAAATTCTATTTTTATTGAATTTATTCGCCGATGACCCTAAAATTATTATTTTTACAATATAGTCCAATATTTTTTTTTGTTATACATTAAATGTAAATATAAATATATAAAAAATTGTATATACATTAAATATACATACAAATATATATAATTATAAATATAATATATGTGTAAAATTAAATAGAATTTATAATATGACATGTTTAATACTTTTATTTGTATTTAATTATATACAATAATATGTATAACTATTCAATATGCATAATTTAATTATATACAATAATAATATATTTAATATATAAAATATATGATACATAATATATATGTATAAAATAAGTATTATACACATATACAATATTATATATTTAACATGCATAATTTAATATATACTTATATTTTTATAATAGATGTTTAAATTTTGTTTAATTTGTAATCACAAATTATATATTTTGCAATAACAAAAATTTTGAGGGCTAAAATGAAAAAGTGTAAATTAAACAAATGTTTTAACATTTGCCGTCCAAAAATGTGTCAGAAAATGTGTCAGACATTTTTTTTGTTTTGATCGGAATTTCATTTGCCGATCTAAGCTTAGATCGGTAATTGGAATGCCGATCTAAGCTTGGATCGGCATTCCAATTGCCGATCTAAGCCATTTCCAGTATCGGCATTCCGATTGCCGATCTAACAACGTTAGTTTTAACATTTCGAATTTTTAAGCGTTTTTTTCGAAATTCGTGTGAACAGTAACGTTAGTTTTAATTTTTTCGGAATTAATGAATGCCTTTAGCAAAAGTATTAATGACAGGCCTGAGGCCTGTATCCACGCACCGTTAAACCATGCCAGAAAATCATGCATAAAGAACACGAATTTTCTTGCTGTTTGGCAGAGCATGAAGGAAATTAGATGATGTTCATTTTTTTTAAAAAAATCTGACATTAAACTATAATTTTTTAAGAAAAAAACAGTTTATATTAATAAATAATGGCATATATCAAATTTTGGTAGTTTTATGTTGGCATATATCCAATTAGTTTTTTGCCATGGCATATTTGCAATTGGGGTATTTTTGGAGTGGCATAAAATCAAATTTATTCTTTATATTTTGGCCGAATGCAGGTGTTATACAATAGCCTCACTCAGGTAAGGACGTAAGGTATATATATATGCTATAACGACAAGTAATTCGCATTGCAGGCGTACAACGATGTAATAAATAGATGTCAAGCGTGGACACTGGACACACATGAGCGGGAGGCATAAGGTTATGGCCCGAAGTGTGAAGCACGTGGGGTTGACGCATTGTCACATCGACAGTTTGACACCATGCATGCGTTTGTCACATCGTATAAGGTCTTTCCTCCCTCTTCCCTCCCTACCTCACATCGTATTTGGATGATGGGTTGAATAAGAAATAAGAATGAGAATTTAAAAATACGTGTCTATTTATATTTCTTATTCAAATTCTATAATTTTGTTAGAATAAGAATTCAGACCCGAATAAGTCTAAATTCTTTATTTTTGTATTATTTAGATTTCACAAGAGTAAAGAATTTGAAGCTTATTCTTATCCAAATTCTTATTTTTATGCATCCAAACACAAAACACATCCCATGAAAATAAGTAGGAGTTAAAACGAAACAAATGTGTTACCAACTTGCAATTCCTCCTCGTATAAACATACTGTTAGTTAACGGGCTTATGGTTATGGATGCAACATATATCGCATAATTTAGTAAAAATAAGCAAACATACGTTGTGGGTGTAAATGAAATTCGTTTCCTTGATTATTTATTTTGTTTTTCTGGCTCAAGAAAACATTTTATTATCTTATCGAGTAAAGATACAGATAAGAAAAACAAATTGTTAGTTTATGGAATAAGAATACGACAATAGATATTTTTCTGATTGAGATTACATCACGAACAGAAAATAGTTTTCTTAGAAAAAATTATCGAAACTATATTTAAAATAATAAAATTTTTTATTGATAAAAAATTGAAATGATATAAATTATTTTAAGTACAAATTGTACATATTAATTTTGCATTAAATAAAATATTTTCAATATTTTCCTCTTTAATTTGGATTTTGGACAAGCTATATTATAACTAAATAGGTAGAGTTAAAAAAATAAATTTTGTCAGTATATTAATGAAATAAAATATTTAAAAGTTTAAATGTATGAAATAATTTAATGTAGAAGGTAAAAACTATATATATATATATATATTAAGAGTAAAGTTCCGGTGCCAAAAGTTTAAGGTGCCACCAAATGCCACGACTTTACTTTTTCATTAAACTTTTAAGTTTTAAAATGTAAATTTCAAATCTAAATCGTGGATCTTCTTCGTTTTAACGAGTGATGCATTTTCATATAAACTTTATAAAATTTAAAGTTGATTTGATACTTGATCCAGATGTCAAATCATGAACGTATTATAATTAATCTGTTATAGTTAACCAGATTCGTTCATTTTTTAACCTCTTGATCGAGTATCAAATCAACTTCAAATTTTATAGAATTTATATGAAAATATATCACTCATTAAAACGAAAAAGATCAACGGTTTAGATTGGACATTTACATTTTAAAATTAAAAAAAATGACGAAAAATTTTAAGTTGTGACATTTAGTGGCACCCTAAACTCGTGACACTGGAACCCTCCTCATATATTAAACAATGCTATTTTTTTTTTGTCAGTTTGGGATATACCAGATTAGACATGTCCTGGCCTTTCAATTGAGATTGTGGCCTGACCCTTTTTACACCTGAGTTTTATAGGTTCTTACCATTCTTAAGCCTAGCTTTTGTCGGTCATGTGCCTTCCTGGTCTGGTCCTTTCTAAGTCTGATCTCTCTAGACACTGTCCTTCTTAAAACCTTGTGCTCTAAATGTCTAATAAAAAGGAAAGAAAATATTAAGAAGGATAGGGAAAGAAAGGAGGGAGTTAATTATTTCCATTACAAACTCTAGTATGAAACATAAAAAAAGGGAAGGTTAATAAAATGATGACTATTTTACCCCTTCAACAAATGTTTTGGAGGCAGAATTTTTTTAAGGATAGTTTTGTCACTATGTATGATGCACTGAGTGTTACTTCGTGTACATTCTGATTTCAGAGGGATCAAATTTGGCATGTTTAATGGAAATAATTCACTTTGTCCACCTCTTCTTTCCAAATATCATAACTTCTAGAGTATGTAACATATAAGATTTTTGATAAAGATGCTAAAGATGAAGGAAATTACTTTTATTAATGACAATTGAGTTTCACACACAGTACATCAGATAATATATATAGCTCTTATTCTTGAGAGAATACTTTCCTAATTAATTACAAGAATGTCATTCTAACAGATTAACTAATCTCATTAACGCATCTCTCCTTGTCCCATGTCTAGTCCTTACTGGACATATCTAGTGCTTCATCATTTATTGATTGTACAGCCCTCTTCAAGCTCAGTAGGTTTTTAAACACAACGAGCTTGTCAGTGAGAGTATTAAAACGAGGTGAGGGTAAACTTTTGGTGAAGATGTCTCCAATTTGATTTGTTGAGCATATAAATTGAACTGATAACTTCTTAGCTGCCACCTGTTCTTTGACAAAGTGAAAATCTAACTCAATATGTTTGGTTCTTGCATGGAAGACATGGTTAGCAGCCAGAAAAGTTGCTCCTAGATTATCACACCAGAGTGTAGGGACTTTGGGCATATGCACATGCAATTCAGAGAAAAGGCACTGCAGCCACATGAGATTAGCTGTAGCCATTGCTAAGCTTCTGTATTATGCTTCAGTAGATGACCTGGCAATTGTTTCCTGTTTCTTTAAAGACCATGAAATAATATTTTTACCTAGAAATACATCATATCCACAACGGTTGATTTTCTATCATCTGGGCAGCCTGCCTAGTCAGCATTAGTGTATGCCTGAAGTTGAAGAGAGAAGGAAGGTTGGAGTTTAATGCCATAATCTAGTGTACTAGTGAGATATTTGAGTAGCCTCTTCACTGCTTGCCAGTGAATATCAGTGGGGTCAGACATAAATTGAGATAATTTATTGACAGCAAAACTAATGCCAGGTCTTGTAATTATGGTATATTGTAGTGATCCAATGGTCTTCGTGTACTGATAGCCTTGTACTAGAGTGTTTGGAGAGTTGTAGACCAGCTTGCATTGGGGTTTTGCAGGGTTTAGCTAAAGCCATGTTGTTGGAAACCAGTAGATTGTGTATATATTGAGATTGAGTAAGGAAGAGAGAGTCAGCCATAGAAGTCACTTCAATTCCTAAGAAGTAATGAAGGGTACCTAGATCCTTGATTGAGAAAGTATTCTTGAGGGTCTGAATGAAATATTGAATAGCCTAAGTATTGTTGTCAGCAAGTATGATATCATCCACATATACCAAAAGATACATAATAGTGTTGTTGTGGTGAAAGAGGAATAAGGAGCGATCAACTTGAGAGCTTTGGAATTGATTTGCCAAAAGAAACTGTTTGAGTTTGTGAAACCAAGCCCTTGGAACTTGCTTGAGTCCATAAAGGACTTTCTTAAGAAGAGACACTTTTTGTGGGTACAAGGGGTCAATAAACCCAGGAGGTTGCTGCATATAAATGCTCTCTTCTAGATCTCCATGAAGAAAAGCATTGTTAACATCAAGTTAATGAATGTACCACTTTTGAGAAATGACAATGGTGAGTACAGTTCTAATAGTTGTTGGTTTGACAACTGGGCTGAAGGTTTCAAAATAATCTAGCCCTTCTTCCTATGTGTAGCCTTTTGCTACAGCATTTTTCTTAATTCTGAATAACCACTTGCATCCTACCATATTTATATTGACAGGTAGATCAACTAGCACCCATGTATTGTTTATGGCAAGTACATCCAACTCCTCAGCCATAGCTTGGCACCAGTTGGCTGATTTGACAGCCTTTATATAACAGGTGGGAGGGTTTTTAATTGATTGATATGTATCAGCAGTAAATAGTTGGTGGTGAGGAAATTGTCTTAGTTTTAAATTGTTTGATTTGGATCTAGTGACCATTTGGTGTTGATTGGGTTGAGAGGAAGTGTTGGTAGAATTAGCATTCAATTGACTGTGAGTAGTGCTAGTTGAGGATGGATTAGTTTCAGAAAAAGGAGGTGGTAAATGAGGTATATTAGTGGTAGAAGTGGCAGGTATTGATGGAGTTGGAGGATGATGAGGTATGATAGTAATAGTGTTAGTTGTGTCAATAGGTGTAGGAATGAAAGGAATAGATGTATAAGTAGAGAAAGGAAATTCATGTTCAGTAAAAAAGACATCTTTAGAAATGTACAGTATGTCAGAAGGTAGATGGTAGCATTTGTACCTTTTTATGATTAGGTGAGTAGCCCATAAACACACAAGAGTCAGATCTGGGTTGTAATTTATGACTGTTATAGTCTTAATAAGGAAAAATATTCATCGCCAAGTGTGTGAAGAAATTGATAGTCAGGTGGTTTGTGAAATAAAGCCTCAAAAGAAGTCATTGAATTTGGTGAAGTTGGCAGTCTATTAATCACAAATAAGGTACTCTCAAAGATTGTGTCCTAGTATTTAAGGGGTATATGGGCTTGATACATGGAAGCAAGTCCCACCTCTACAAGATGTCAGTGTTTTCTTTCAACCAAGTCATTTTGTTGAGGGGTGTAGGGATAAGATAATTGAAAGGTGATTTCAGAAAATTTGGACTGAAGAGGTTTGAACTCAGTACCACTATCACACTGTATAATTTTGATTTTATGAGAGAGCAAATGTTCAACTTTTTGTTTGAATTTGGTAAACACAGTCACAACATCTGATTTGCATGCACAAAAATACACCCAATTTAATCTAGTAAATTGATCAGTAAAGAAAACTTGATATCTATTGCCACTGTTAGAAAGTACAGGAGCTGGACCCCACACATCAATGTGAATTACATGTAAAGGATGAGTGGTAGAAGAAGAGGAAGGAGAGTAAGGAAGTCTATGAGCTTTTGCTTTAGTACAATATTTACAAAAAGAAAAATGGGAGGAGGAACAAGCTATTCTATTATTCCTATGAAGAGCTTGAATGATAGAACTGTTACAGTGGGCCAACCTTTGATGCCAATTGTCAGCAGAAGCATGAGAGACATGTAAAAGATGGTGATTGGTGGAAGGCATGATAATTGAGTAGAGACCATTTCTAAGAGAGCCAAGCAGAAGGGTTTTCTATGTGTCCTTGTCCTTCACAAAACAAAAAGTGACAATGAATTCAATTGTAATTGGATTGTCTTTCAGTAATTGAGACATACTTAGCAGATTTTTAGTAATATGAGGCACACACAAGACATTTTCTAGATTCAATTTCTTATGAGGTGTATTAAGGAATGCAAAACCAATATGAGAGATGTGCAAACCTGAGCCATTACCTATATAACCTTGTTAGAGCCAGTGTACACCTGATGAGGTGTGACATGTGTTGTGGCTCCATAATCCAAAAACCATGTGGGAAAAGGAGCTGCTGCAGTTGGTTCTACTATGAGGGCATGGGGTGGCTGAGGTGTATTGGTGCTGGTTAAGCTGTAGGTTAAGTTGAACCTATGGTGACAGTTGAGAGCAAAGTGACCCCATCTGGTACAAATTTGACAGTAAGTATCTTCATATTTAGGGTTGTGGTTGGAATTATTGTTGTTGCGCCCTCTTCCACGACTCTTAAAATTGTTTCTGCCATGACCTCTGAAGTTGTTATAAGTTTTGAACCCTTGCTGCTGTTGAGATGGCTTGCCAGAATTTTGATTGAATGTGGTACCAGTATAAAGTACTCAGTTACAGCAGATGATACTGTACTTGTCTGACTCTGATTTACTGTCAATGCAGCAAGTTGGAGAGAAGTTTGTTGTCTGGCTTCATGAGCAAGAATGAAACTTTGCAGATCAAGCACAGTAGTTTCACCAGGGCGCATGGATATAGCAGTTACAAATTGGTCGTAATCACTTCCAAGCCCTTGAAGTGTATACGAAACAAGATTTTGTTTAGTGATTTGAGAGCCAAGCTGCGTAATCGATTTGCAATTTCTTGAATCTTCTGCAAGAATTGGACACAAGTGTCTCCTCATTTCTTAATTGTTTGTAATTTACAATTTGAGATCAAGAATCTTGGCCATGGATATGTAGCTCAGATGAATGAAATAACTTTTATTAATGACAATTGACAATTGAGTTTCACACATAGTACATCAGATAATATATGTAGCTCTTATTCTTCAGAGAACACTTTCCTAATTAATTACAAGAATGCATTATAAAAGATTAACTAATCTCATTAACACATCTCTTCTCGTCTTCTGTCTGGTCCTTTCTGGACATATCCAGTGCTTCATCATTTATTGATTCTACAATTTGCTTCGTCCTCGCCTTCCATTCCATTACTTCCTTTTTTTACCGCCTAGAGCACAGCCTTAGAGAGGCCCGGTCGACCTTGTCTGTCACAAGGACTTTTTTTGAAGATAAATTGGGGGTCTAGCCTCCCAACTTATTTTTAAATTAAATATCTTTCAATTTCGAACCTGCGATCTTTCACTCAAGATGCATTGCTCTTTATCACTAGACCAAGAGTTGGTTCTCCTGTCACAAGGACTTGACTAGGTAAGAGTCAAGGCCAAAGATGTTGGACATTCACTAAAATTATATTGACACCACCACCAGCTCTGTGAGTTTGAGTTCATACACTCCTTATTATAATAATAATTTGTATATATATATATTTTTTTAATAGAGAGAACATCGAATTTTTGTGTGTGTGTGTGTGAAGTATTACATTCAATTGTTTACCGTTTATTTAGGATATATTATTAATCATTATTTTATTTGATAACTTTTTTTTTTATTGATTTAACAGATAAAGATAGAGTTTGGTTGGGATCATGGTAAATGAATACAAGAACACTATAAAAAATACTAATTCTTGATGGATATGATATTTGTGACATAATTATTAATTGATAAGCTTGAAATGTATTTATTATTTTGTTAACTTTTTACTCGAAAATCAGTTCATTACTTCATTCTCTTGTTTTATGTATGATTTGATATGATTTTATGTATGATTGGGTTACTATGGTAGTTTCTAGAACTTTTCTGTGGGAATTCACCAAGAAATATATGTGGGAGAAATCTAAACAAAATGGAAATGGGAAACAAGACCAAAAATTATGTGCCGTACATTTGTATTTTTTAAATTATTTTTTGGAGCCACATTTAAATTTAAAAAATACAACAAAGATAGTTAAAAATATGCGAAAAGTGTTTATTTAAATTATTCGTGATTTCGACCATTGTTCTAAAAATGGCTGACAAGGTCTAGTAATCTTCAAATTAATCGTTAGTGGTGGTTGAACTGTCATGTATACTGTTATTGATGGATATTGTACAGATTTTAATGAATGGCCACAAAAACTAATTAGCCAGCTGTCAAACCGATAAATTAGTAGTCAAATTCAATTAATAATTTCTAATAAGCAATTTAAGTCGGCTTGAAAGAAGTTTTCAAAAAAATTTCAAAGCAAATAAAGACCTAGTCTAAGTGCATCTAAACCTATTTCAATTTACTTACGTAGAGTTATTGAGATATGGCTATAAATTTCATATATTGTTACTTGCTTATTCACTGATTAATCTACGTTATCTCTTTGATTTTATCCTCTGTAAATGCTGTAAGTAGAATATGTTTCATTTTTTAGATGGTGGCTATATTTAAATAGTTAGATATTAGATATAAGAACAAGTTCAAACAATTTTAAGATATTTATATATGTAAGAAAGGTTAGACCGCTACCTCCAAAAAAAAAAAAAAAAAAAAAAAAAAAGAGTCTCGTAACTAAAGTGATAGATCGTGTACTTTCTACTGTAATTATAATAACCTAAAAGGGATAAATATAGATCTCTTGACACAAACAATCATTGGCATAATAATACCACAAGAAGCGGTAGTTGTTAGTTTGGGATTAAATATCCAAATTCTTTCTTTTTGTTAGTCTATCTTCGGAAATTTAATCCATCTCTTATTCTTTACCTTTCTTAATCATAGGCAATAATAGTGGGTTCAACTTTAGGGATGCTATTTGCTTAATGGGTTCATTGAGTTGGTTGAATATTCTGCAATTATATATTGATGAATAAATGTCACGCTTTTAGGAACCAAAAAGATCCAACTAGAATAATCCTGAAAAGAAAAAGGAGGCGGAATGATTTGCCTCATTTATTTTCCGCCAGAAACTTATTAGCCCTGATCAAATTCTTCATTTATCTAACATCTAAAGATATGCATGCATGCATGTGATGAGAAATGGGTGAAATTTTAAGAGATTGTGAACATAAATAATATGAACCTAAAGGTCGCATAAACAGAGATAAAGAGCATAAAAATATGCTCTCATCAAATAAAAATTGAATAAAAAACTTTAAAGTATGCATCCAATGTCTTTATTGCTATACAAAATTGGAATCCCAGAAAGCAGTTATGATTGTTCATGTCAAGATTCCAAAGATTGCTTGCCAATCAGACCACCAATATGCATTTCAAAAAAAAAAAAAAAAAAAAAAAAAAAATCAGACCACCAATATCACACCAACCATGGCGACCAATGAATACATTCACTGCTCTTAAATACGTTCACTGAACTTATCCATAACCATAGTATATCCAGAGTATTCTTTCCGATATACTTCTCAGCCATCACAGTGATTGTCCAGTTCTGAAGAAACTTGAGAGGATCAAAGCTCAAACTAGGTGGCACTGTACCACTATGGTCTCTCTGACCTGGGCGGCGCAACTGAACGTGTTTCATTGAATCTACAGATTAACTGATACAAGTACTCTATAGATAATCCTGTAAAGAGTCATTAGCTGCACTGATCGCCCCATTTTTCCGCTTTATGTGGGCCAAAGTGACAGTGACTTGAAACAGAGTCCTACTACAAAGTATATGCAACAGGGGATATATTAAATTCGGCTTTGTAGCTAGTTGAAGTAGTTGGACTTGGTAAGTATATTCCGTATTACATTTAGCTGCGACAACATTCCGAAGAGCCCGGTGTTTTGTAAGAACAGTCAATGGATAGTGGGGCCCGCACAAGTTTCTCCTAGCGCGTGCTTAATTTTTTTTTTTTTCGCTTTTCTGTTTCTTCGATTATTTTTTTACGCTATGTGTGTGTAACGACACCTTACGCAGCCACTGGCCCATACAGATGGTAGATGGATCGACGCAGTTGTGATTTGTGAAGAGCAAAATAAAATATTTTTCATTTCTACCCTTGTAAAATAAACCGACTTTTTATATAAAGCCCTCCCCGTATCAATGGGCCGGTGGGTCCCGCCGCAGTCTCGTTTATCTACCACAATTAATCCCTTGGTTAGCATTTTTCTTATATTCTATATTTATTTTATTTACAGAGCTTAACATGAAATTACTATATTTACTATTGGACCCAATTTTTGTACATTATTATAAAAAGAGCATTAATGCCATAAACTAGTGCGAAATTTACACACATATTTTTGGCAACTAAAGAAATTTATGTTGCATTGTCCCCATTTTATTTCATCAATTTCCTGCCTAAAATTAATTAATTTATGTGGCGATACATGTCGGAGTTTCAAAAATAAACAGAAAATTGGAATTTTAAGTTCAATGGATAACATGGCTTATATTTTCGGACCTGTAAATGAAATTCAGGCAATGTAGCCTAAAGTGAAAAAAGTTAAATATATCCAGAAGCTGATGTGGATTCCATACAGTTTTAGAAAGAAGAACAAATAGTACACTTTCAAGGGACGTTGGTGCAAAACGCACGTTTTTCTTGCAAGAAAATAGCTGAAAAGAAAATAGAAGGAAAATTAAGAAACATCGCGTTGGTAAAACCGAACTAATTCTCTCTTCAATTCTCCTTGAATCGATTCTTGATTGATTCCATTTAGGGATCGCTCGGATCGCTTTAGTTCTTCTAGATTTTGGTATTTATTTTGCAATAAAATCAATTCGATCGAAGGGAATTTGGGGCTGGCGATTGTCGGTCCGATCTGCGTTCGTTCTTCAAAAGCCATGATTGGCAGTTCGAACTAAGAGCAGTGTTGCGATTAGGGTTTTCAAATTGGGAATGGAGGATAGCGAGCTAGAGGAAGGAGAGGCGTGCGATTATGCTCTTGACCCTGACGCCTACTCTTACATCGTGAGTAATTTTTCTCAATTTGATCAACTCTACAAGATCTTAGAACTAATATTGGTAGCTGTGTAATCTTTGTTTTTAGGTAATCTTGCTATGGATCGCTAATTAAGAACTTAGATTGTGTCATTGGGCATTGATCAGTAGCGTATTGGTTACAAAAATTGAAGAAAGTGGTTACCAAAAGAAATAGAAAAGGGAACTTTTGCAATTCTAAAATATTCTGCTAAAGAGAACTTGAATTCTAGCTCCTTTTAAAAAGAGAGAAGCTGCTCATACAAAACTAGATATAGAGAGAAGATTGCGAATTTGTTAGACTTAACTGTGTGATCAACTAATTCATGTTACTGACCTTAATCAGGAAGCATGTTCATTGCACAATTTGAGACAGGAATAATTCCTGAACTGTCTGGTAAAAGATAGGTGTTAGGGTATTACCAGCTCTTTTATTTTTCATAAGTAGCTTTTGTAAATTTCTTTTTCAATCTTTGTTATCAAATTACCTTTGTATTTTTTTTACCTTTATTGCCTCAGGATGAAAAAATCGAGAATTACTTGGGGCATTTGCAGAGGGAATTTGTGGCTGGAGAATTATCAGCCGAGCACCTGGGTAAGATGAAAGAAATCAATCAGTGCTGTTGCCTTCTCCAGATGTGTTACGTCTTTAATGAAATAATATGAGAATGTGATTGACAGGGGCAAAATTTGGAGGTTATGGCTCTTTCTTGCCAACACATAGACGATCTCCTACTGTTTTGTCTCAACCGAGGAGCCCGGCTAAGCCGCCCAATCATAGAAACTCTGTATCTCCTTACAATCCCCCACTGGAGGTGTTTTACCTAAACTTTCTTTGAAAAGTGAAAAAGCGCTATTTTGTTACAATCTTAAATTTGAAACTTATAACTTCCTTCATAGGCTTTGTATTATATACTGCCCTATTATCCAGTAAAGCACCTTTAATACTAAAACGAAAAAAATGTCCTCAATTGGTAAACTGAAGAACCCTGTTCATTCTATAGTCTCAAAAGAAAACCTTAATAGAAATTGTAGTAGGAAGCAGAACAAAAAAGTTTGAACGAAAACTTCTAAGAATCATGTACTAGATTTAAGAATAATATAGGAAAACTAGCATTATGATAAGACCAGTAATAGGGTTATCTCATGAATTCAGCAAAGTAATTTTATTATATTGTCCATCGGTTCCAGGGGACACATCACAACCGCTCTGTGGTAACTGGTACATCAATTTCCTCGAGGAATATACCCAAAAGAGTTCCATCAACAGATAACCTAGCCATGAAAGAGACACTAACAAGTGGACCCAGTTCAAGGCAACTGCCGACTCAAAAACACAATCCTTCAAAAAATTCTGTTGGTGGGGGCAGTAACGATCAAAAGACGCTTAAAGTTCGCATTAAAGTTGGTAATGAAAACGCGTTGAGAAGAAATAATGCTGCAATCTATAGTGGCTTGGGGCTTGACATCTCACCTTCTTCTTCCTATGAAGCTAGTTCAGGAGGGAGTGCGGGGCCTTCTGCTGAGTCTCGAGGCATACCCAGTGAATCTCCTCAGTCCATTCTTGAGGTATATATTATATAGATATTTTTCTTTTAATTTGTTATTGATCAAAATGATTTAGAGTTGTATTATTAGTGCTTTTGACCCATGACATTTTTTAATTAATGTAAAACCATCCAGATGTTTACTGTTAATCCTCATTTGCCCTGCATGTCTCTATGGACTTAACTTTTATTTTTCTTCTGAAAGAGAACATTTAACATTGAGAATTACAATGCTGTAACTAGATGGACTGGGGTTGCTTGCTTCTGTTTCCTTTCTAGAAATTTGTTCACGATATACTTATTTTGCCCATGTTGGAAAATGTCACTGTACTCATGAGTCGAGTGTAGGCTTTGTGCTTATCAATAAGCATTGATCTGCTAAGATAATTGTCCATTTTGTTACTGATACAGACAATGACATGCTCTCTGATACCTGGTGGGGATCTTCTTTCACCCATCAAGGGATGCTTTATGAATTTCACTGGAAAGACAACCCCTCCTATGTTAAAAAATGCTCCTAAGACTTCTCAAAGTCTTGCCAAGTCAAATTTCCTGGCAAAAGAGGCTAAGGGCCACAAATTGAAGAACTCCCGACCTGATGAGAAAAATCACACTCATTCTGGTTCTAAGGCTTTGAAAGAATTACCAGCTTTACCCTCAAAAGAACAAACGAGCAGAATTGACTTGGTAAAGGAGAAGGTGGAATTAGTTGAAGGTGATCAGAGTTATGCATCTAAAAGTGTAGAGAATGGGGATGTGAATTCTAAGGATAAACCTAAATTGAAATCAATCAGAGGAGAGAAGAAAGCAGTTGATTCTAATAAAGAAAGGTTTCGTGATTCGTCTTCTCTTGATACACAGAGAAAAAATAAAAGTGAAACAAAGAAGAAAATAAGCATCAGCAAAGCTGATTCAGTTGAATCCAATAAAAATGGTGACCAATATGCAGGGCCTAGTAATGCCATGAATAACCTTGTAGAAGTAGAAAATGCAGCAGAGGTGAAAGTGCAACCACAGTATGATGAGAGGAGAGTGCAAAAGGAAAAGCAATCTAGCAACTCAACCTCTACAGATAGAAAAAAAGAATCTGTTATGAGATCAAAAAAGTTGGACACCCTGCAAAAACATGAACTTGAAAAAGAATTTACATGTGAGTTTTCTGAAGAGGATTTGTCAGAGAAGAGAAAGAAATCAGGCAGTGTGAAGATTCAAAATGAGAAGGATTTTACTTCTTTGAGGGAAGCTGCTCCAAAGGAGAGACCCTCTAATAATAGATTTGAGAAAGAACCAGTTTTGGAGGCGCAAGTTAATAATTTTGTACCAGCACCCAGTAATATTAATCTAACAACTGCTGAGGCATCAGTGCCACCAAATCCGCCAGTGGAAATAAAGGAGAATTGGGTTGGTTGTGACAAGTGTCATAAGTGGCGTCTCTTGCCTTATTGGACTAATCCTGAAAGCCTCCCAAAAAAATGGCACTGTAAATTGCTTGACTGGCTGTAAGTTCTTTTTGTCTCATCTTTCAATTTAAAGGAGAATAGTAGTTTCTTTTGGTTTGTCTTGTGTCTGTTTCCTGTCCTATTATAAGATTCGTACATAAAAGATAAAGTAAATTGGAAATCCAACCACAATTTTAATTGTGTTGGACTTTACTTACACAGTACAGTTACCTAGCTTGCATCATAATGTTTGTTGGAAGCTCTTTTTTCTTTTTCGGTGTCTGTGGTGGTACCAGAGTGAGCAATAACAAACAAATAATTAAATAATTTAAAAAAATTGATAAATTACATAAACATGTTAATTAAGATAGTTACCACACATTTGCATACTGTATAAAGACTTGTAAATCATTATTAGCAATTGTTTTGAGTCATGGAGAGCAGGCTAATTGTCACAAAATATAAACTTTTTATTGCATTTTAAGGTGCTTTTGATATTTTTTATTCTTGACTTTACTTGAGGATTAATCTTGATATAAGTACTTCTGCATTTATTTTTTTTTATCACTGTGGAACTGTTAGCCTGTTGGTACCCTAAGTCCTTTATGTCTAAATGGTTCTGTAGGCCTGGAATGAATAGATGCGATGTTGGAGAAGAAGAAACAACAGCTGGTGCAAATGCACTTAACCTGGTCCAGCTTCCCCTCCCAGTAACTTTGAATGCTTCAGCTGTCCTTCTACCTGATGCTAATGTAACAGCTCCGCTGCCTGGTGGAGTCCAATCTGTTAGTCTACTACCTAGCCAAATTTCAAAGAAGAAAAAGGAACACAGAGAGGGGACTGATTTAACTAACCCTATGAAGAAGAGAGAGAAGGCATCTTTGAAAGGTAACTTGGAGACATCTTCTTATGGCAGCGGCGGGTTGGGTATTGAGAGCAGGTCTGCTGATTTTACAGCAGAGAAGCAGAAGTTTAAGCACCAAAATTCAGGACGACGATCCGATGGAGGTTGACCCCCCCCCCCCCTCCCCATTTATTTGTTTGCATCCATCCAACCTCTAAAAGGATTGAACTAATGAAGAGTAGTTATGCTTCTGTTCTCCTTGTACTAAGTTGGGATGCTGCCAAAGAAATGATCTCAGTGATTGTTTCTCACTCTATTGTTTTCCAAGGAATCTAAAAAATATTTGAGCTCTTAAGTACTCTTTTTTTCTTCTTCCCTTGAGCAAGTTAGCATTTGTCTGAAACTGTGGTGACCTTATGATAAATGGTCCTTGGCATCAACCATGATGGGTTTTTTGTAGTTAATATATTTTTATGTTAAGGTCTAGCACTTTATGTTGTTAAAGTAATTCTTTTTTGTGCTTAAGAGAATGTGTGTTTTGTTGGTTGATTTTGCTTGCAGGGGATACTATGGGTAAAGCCAGCAACCATTCAAAATCCAAGAACAAGAGACCCATTGAACCTGATGATTCCAAAGCATCTAAGAAAATTAAAAAAGAAAACTCTCATTCTAATGCGAAAGAAAAGAGGCCCGAGGCTGACTTACCTGGAAATGCAGCTTTAGATACTGCAAACATATCATCTAAAAAGATGAGCTTAAAGTCTTCTCTTAACGAAAGATTAGATACCAAAGGTGCTAAAGTTGAGAGGAGAGAGAACTTCAGCATGCCAGAAAATGAGAGACCTGACAGAGTATCTGAGAGAATTGATGTTGCTCAAGAAAAGAAGATGAGAGAACAAAAGCATGGAGAAAAAGCTCCTAATTCAAATAGAAGGGATATGGCCTATGCACATCCTTCAGCGGAGGCTACTTCGAGTTCATCCAAGGTGTCGGGTTCCCGGTCCCGTAGAAGTAAAACCAAGCTTCTTGAAAGGAGGGGCTCTCCAGTTGAGTCAGTGTCTTCCTCTCCAGTCAGGCATTTGAGTTCCGAGAAGCTCCATAGAAAAGGAATACCATTGAAAGAAGAGGTCGTAAATATTGCATCATACACATTACCTATGGTGAGCCCAAAGAGGGGTCCCAGCACAGAAATTGACAGACCAAGCAAGCAGCCCCGCTTGTCAGAGACTCAAAGAAGCATGGCTGAAGATTTGAAAGCAGTTGGAAGTAGTAGAAATGTACCACCAGAGCAGGATAGTGAGTACTTAGAGAAGAAATCAGTCCAACTTATTGACAGGCCCAACCATCATGAAAACCATGATGGTTTAGATCAACGTAAGACGTTAAAAAGTGAACCAAAGGTTTCTTCAAGACCAAAAGAAAAACATCGAAGCCACTTGGACAAAGGTAATATATTTTGAAACCATATGGGCCCCCACTGTTCTGATCTAGTAGATTATGATATATGTTTCTCCTTTCAGTATCAGTGATCCAGAACGGCAGAAATTGATCTTTTGTTAGGCATTGGTCTTTGTTTTAATTTTTTGTTATTCTTTAGACAACAAGTAGAGGCCTTAAAGATTGGTGCCATGAAGGAAAAATTTCTGTATCAGCCAATTTGATGACATGATTTATCATTACTGACTAGCACTTGAAATACTGTTTGTGCTTGGTAATTGGATTAGTTAGTACCAAAATATTTACCCTCAACATATCTATCTCTTCTGACTGAGTTTTTATAACCCTTTCTTATTTCAGCTGCAACTGCCAAGCCACAAACGTCAGGTAGCAAGCTTGAACCAGAAGTCTCAAGAACTCAAATTGGCTCTTCAACAGTGAATGAAAATAGGATACAACAAAATGGTGATTTTCCAAAGGCACCACCACCCAAAAAACCTGAGATTGCTAATGGATTACCATCAAATGCCATTAGGCAAGCTGCTCCTAACCTACTGGACAAATCCAGTCCTGCGAGGAGAGATGGCCATTCAGCTGTATTTGCTCTTCTGAAAGAAGCCCGAGCTTTGAAGCATACTGCTGATCGTATGAAGGTAATCACTAATTGTGGTATTGTGAATTACATTTGACAGTATAACTTAATTCATCTGTTAACAGAGTCACCTGAAGGTGCTCACTTGGTTTTAATTCATTATTAATTCTACAAAAAGAACTATATCTGTAAACCTAGGACTGCACTCACATGTTAATTGTGATGAATATTATCTAACATTAGCAGCTAGACTACTTATGTATTGACTTCTTGGTGGGGTGTCTTGTAGAATGATCAATCAGAGTTGGATAGCACGAGGTTATATTTTGAGGCTGCTTTGAAATTTCTTCAAGCAGCCTCTTTATGTGAGCCTGCCAGTGGGGATACCTCTAGACAAGGAGAGACCACCCAGGCCATGCAAATTTATTCAGACACTGCAAAACTGTGCGAGTAAGCTAGCAATCATTATTTTTTTTTTCTGTACTAATTTGTTGCATACGTACAAGGAACAAATGAGGGTTCAGCTGGTTTCCTTCATCTTATTGAACAACATTTTTTCATTGACCTCTATTATTACATCTGTTGACATATTTTTTTCAGTTTGTATGTTCTCTAGGCAAGGACAGCCAGTTTGTATTTTTTTTCCATTGACCTCTATTATTAGACCTTGCAGTTCTGTTAAAGTTGAGCACCGTTATGTTTTTTTTGTCAAGTTTAGGTCGTTAAGAAAGTTGTGTAGCGCTTGTATTTCACTTAGAAAACCATATTGAAATTATGGGATGTCTCATCTAACATTTCTTTCTGGATTATTTCTTAGAGTAGAACTTGGGATCAATGTGTCTTTATTATGTGGTCGTAAGACTATGCTTGATCTGAAGATTTTTTTTTTTTTTTTTGTGTTGCTGGTTTCTTTGGCAGATTCTGTGCACATGTTTATGAAAGATGCAAGAAAATGGGTGCTGCTGCCTTGGCATACAAGTGTGTGGAGGTAGCTTATTTCAAGGCTGCCTTCTATAAAACTCCTGGTGCTAGCCGGGATCGCCATGAGCTACAAGCAACTCTTCAGATGGTTCAACTTGGTAATTAGTGTCTATTTCTCAACAAGTACCAGTGTTTAGGTGTGAGTTCAATGAATGACTCACTGCAGTAGTCACTAAATTGGTCAAATTGTCAAACAACTCTTCAAAGCATTTTTCTTAGCAGTTTATTAAAATTGGTCAAGTTGTAGTTAGTTCTGTCATGTCAGCAGATTGGAAGTTCATTTTGTTTATTGTTTAACTGTATCTTTGGTTGTTGTTATAGGGGAGTCGCCATCATCCTCTGCCTCAGACATTGACAACTTGAATAACCATGGATTGGCCAAGGTTGCTTCTGTCAAGGATTCTAATTCACCTCAAGTTGCTGGTGCGAACCATTTACTGGCCGGTCGCAACCAACCTCCCATGATGCGAATACTGACATATGTAAGTTTCTTCAATGCCACAGAACCTGAATTTGTGATTTTTAATAAAGGATTTTTTAAAATTTTTAAATAATATATTTACTTAAATGTTCGATTTTATTTCTACACGAACAGCTTATGGATTTTAAAGGAAAATTCCAAATGGTATTCTTCTCCATATATTTTTTTTCAGACGTAGTGTCTAGACATTTGTGATCTATACTTGCATTACACTTTTCAGACGTATTGTCTAGACATTGTGATCTATACTTCCATTACACTTTCTATTCTATGCTATACTGGGTCTGACTTGTGCTTCCTAATATTATGACAGGCAAATGATCTAACTAGTGCATTTGAAGCAACTAGAAAGTACCAGATCGCTTTTGCAGCTGTGACAAATCCAAATCCTGTACATGGAGAGGTTGATGCAAACGGTATTGCCTCTATTGGAAGTGCCCTCAATTTTGGTTATCACAATGTCAGAGAGCTACTTCAACTTGTACGAGTTTCAATGGAGTGTTTGTCGTTAGTATAAAACTTTTCCACTAATCAGGTACCCTTCTAAAAGTATATTAGATAATTGAATTCTAGTATATATGGTAGATAATATGAAGTACATTACGTACTTTTTTTTTTTTAAATATAAGATGGAATACCATAAAATGCGTGTTTTTTGCACTGTGTTATGTACTAGCACTGATAATAGGCTAGAAAATGGCCCCAACTCCACAACAACTACCACCCTACGCCCCCACCCATTAAAAAAATAATTGACGTGGTGCTACAATTTAAGGTGCACTAGTGCACTAGAAGAAGCGATTAATAGTTTTGCGTTCAATTGATGAAAGTGGGAATAATAGAGTTTGGTGATACTTCGCAGTATGTCAACATAATTTATCTGAGACTTGTATTGTTACAATGCACTTTTCCAGGTTAACATGCTTCAAATAAAGTGGTTTTCCCACTGCCCACTCTCATGTCATTGTGTACAATTACCAAGGGACATGCTATACAAGTATATGGCCACGTTCTTTTGTATAACAATACTAGTTCGATTACTTGCGTACAAATGTTTCGAGTTGAGCTGGTTCAAGTGTAATATTGGTTCAAGTGTAAATATTACGAGATGAATTATCAAGCTTAGCTGCACAGAGCTGACAAGATTTTGATGGTAATTAATTTTCATACTGCATCCGATTCCTTGATTATTTACTAATTATCTTTTTCTCTTTGGACCCACTCATAATTGATATGTAAGCTCTTACGCCAATAATTAACAAAGCTGTTTATTATAAAATGGATAAACAAGTTCTTTTTTTGAATGAACTGTGCTAATATAATCAGCTTAATTTTTTTTTTCAGGTTTAGAGGGGAATAGAGCTCAAATTAGCTGGCTGTCTGTTAGGTAGATTTATGGATTATGCGGTTCGATGTTCTTGTCATGTCACTGACATGTGTACATTCATAGAAATTGTATCATGCTGCGTTCTTTATCATCATTGCTGCTGTAAATATCCTTCACTAGTTCGAGATCTGATGAGTAACCCATAATAATTTTTTTTATTTATCCTTGCTTAACAGTTTTGACTTGTAATTGATGAGTTTGATCAGTGAATCAGAACTAGCCCAATGTTTTTGCTCTAATTGTACAAGTCAAGTGCGTTGAATTAGTTCTAAACTGTTCGTGCAAGATGGTCTAATTTTACTTGTGGGCCTTGTTAAAAGATCCACATAAGTTCAAAGTCTATAATATGTTTTCGTTAATGATTACACTAAAGGATATCACATATTGGAACCACACCTTAAATTTGATAGTTTATTCTGGCCTATCTGTAGTTTTAATACAATAACATATACATTTATAATATACTACTATCTCGAGAAAAATAACATCGTTTCAAAGTCAAATTGAAGAAAACCAGCGTTGATAGAAAAGAGAAATGATAAATAAATAAAAAAAAAAACACCAGACATGGCTAGTATTCGTAGCAACTACAAAGAGGGGAGGCGGTTTTTCAAGCATTGCCAGAAAATACTGCTACAAGTTCAATGTATTGCAATTTAAATGTAAACATTGATAATCTACTTCTGTGTTATCTAACACTGAATTTTTCTGTAAGGACCGTATTGCACAAAGTACTGATCCAATCTGACAATGGTAGTCAAACGAGAAGAAGTCATCCAATCTTATTACAAATGGAATAAAAATTTCCGCTAGAAGAATTTTCTCTAAGAAAAATGTTGGTGTCATATAGTGCCTCCCATTCCAGATCAGATACGCAAGATAAATCACGACTAGTCAAGTTGCTCATTCTATAAGCAAATTTCGTCCAAGACCAAATATCAAAGCTCTTCTTCCTGCAAGAAATTTTTTTGAAAAATAAAAATAAAATCAACATCTGTTTCATCAAAACAAAGCAGAAAAGAAACGAGGTAGTCATATTATACTAATAAACTATATTAAAATAGATTAAAATCAAAGATAATCCTTAACTAATAAACTAGATTAAAATAGCACATGGTCTTGTAGTTTTATGTTAGGTTAGTCTCAAAAACATCAAAATTCAAGTCCGGGGTACATAAATGAAAGTTGGACCCCATCTTTGTTAAAATAATAATGATAATAATAATAATAGAACAATGCTTACGTCAGGGAAAGCTAACCAATAAATCCTTTTGTACACCCAACTGCCCAAGGCAAAAGACCAGCTGTGGTAATAAAAGTCTTCATCCTGCTATCTCCGCCTTGCAAAATACTTAATTTCAAGCAACAAAGAGAACACTACCAAAATTTAGGTAATGATATGCATGCCCACTTTTCTTCTTTGAAATTAGAAGCTATTAGAGGCCGAGAGAAGCCAACGCGGGACAAGCCCTGAGTTTATAGTTTTGACATCGGCTGCATAATAGTTTTGGCATGGTAGAACAATTAAGTTTCAAGTTTTGGCAGAGATGTAGTTCTCTTCCACCATCACATTATATTGGGACAGAGATGAAAATTTCTCAAAATTTTTGTCAAAGAAAGAAGGGCAATTTTGGTGGTCAAACAAACTGGGTTTCCTAGTTATACTAAATAGCAAAAATATTCTAACAAATTGTTCTTGGCGACTAAACTTGGAGGTCCTTCATTAGGAACTTTTCTTTGGTCCTTCAAATTGTACTAATCTCAAAAATAAAATAAACTCTATTAGGGATCTGTTTTTTCCTTTTTTTTTATTTTTGTTAGTTACCGTTCTAAACTTTTTTAAGAAATCGGCCATTTTATTTTCAAAACCCAAAATATACCACTATTAAAACTCTCACTCAAGCCTTGAGAGATACATTATAAAAGTTGAGGGCCTACTCCAAAAAAAAGGAAAAATCGATTTACCGATATATTTAATTTTGTAATAGTTCAAATTTAACAATTTCTCTTTGTGGAAATAGTCGAACGAATTAATTTGCATAGTAATTGATAAAGGTTCTCTAACAGTGGAGCCCGCTGTCAGCAATACTTTGTATCGTGTTGGTACACTTTACAGGGACATATCCTCTGCAGTGCTAATGCAGTGGTTCATCCGAACCATCCGATCAATAATGGATGCCCGTGATTAATATCAGATCAGTACAGCTCGTAAATCTTAACCGTCGAAATTCGATCAGACGGTTCTCGGGATATTTATCCCACTTTACATGGACCTAAGAATAGATGGAGTCCATTTTCTCTCCCTTTGTGCCAAATTAAAATATTTAGTTAAAAGATAAATTCTGCGTGGACTAAATTTTATAATTAGACTTAAGTTTAAATCGTTCATTTAAAATTATGAACATAAATGAATGATTAAGATTCTTAAAATTTACATCCACCATAAAATTATCCTTAGTTAAAAAAAATTCGTACTCTTTATCTCTCTCTCTCTCCCCTCCCCTCTCTCCGCTTCCTTCTTCTCCGCATTCACAAAGTCGTAATTTGTCGTTTTCAGGAGTAAACTTGATTTACAATAAATAAAAAATATAAAAATTTATCTATATGAATTAATAAAATTTTAAAAATTTTATAAAAATAAATCTTTTTGTATGCTTGAGATCATAAATAATTAAAAAAATATATGCAAAAAAATTCTATGGACACAAATTTATCTATATTGAAGTCCAATTATAAAATTATATGGACAACAGAATTTGCTTTATTATTATTATTATCATCATCTCCATTCTTTAGAACTAGCAAATGCACACATCCAATGTGTGGGTAAATTTTGATAAATATTATTGTATGAGAATAATTTTTTACTATTTCAACTCAAATGTGTTAGATTAGTAGTGTTATAATCACAGTGTGATGAATTCAATATATAGGTTCAATTTATATTTAAATGATCTATAAGTTGTTTTATTTGTAGAAATTTTCAGAAAAAAATTACAGTTTATTTTTCTATTGATATTATGTGTTTGTGCTATGATTAGTTGGGAGAAACAAAAATAGAAAGATACTAAATATGATAAAAATGCGGAATTTCTTACCATCATCATAGAGATTCCATCATCCCCTCATTCCCATCCAGCGTCTTCATTAATTACCCATCATCCTCCATAATGACGCGTTTTCTCTTTTCTATTTTTGAAAAGAAATTAATTACCTATCATCCTCCTCCCTTCCCTGTGTTTCCCTTCCTCTCCATAATTTTTTTTTCCAAAACTTTTTTCGAGGACAATTAGCTATATTAACTAGAACAATTATGTATAATAACTAGAACAATTACTTATATTAACTAGAACAATTAACTATATTAACTAGAACAATTACTTATATTAACTAGAACAATTAGGCATATCAACTAGAACAATTATGTATATTAACTAGAATAATTATGTATATTAACTAGAACATTTATGTATATTAACTAGAACAATTAGTTATATCAAAGAGCACAATTAGCTATGTAAAACAATTTTTGGAGATGTCTTGATCTTTTTTTATTAATTATCTAGCGTAAGCAGCAGTAGAAGGGGTGAGGGAAGTTACGGAAAGAAAGGAGATGGGATGGGTAGACACGCTGGATGATAGGGATGAGATTCTAGAAACGAAAATGATGGAGTAGACGCGCGTGCCTAGAGGATGATGGGATGATAAATCTAGGGATGATCCTTATCAGCCCGATAAAAATATGATCTATAATGAATCTAAATTCCATTTGTATCTATTTCTTTCCATATATTCTTTATGCATTGTTGTTATATTTCTAATTCTTGCTCATTCTAGATGAAATGTTTAAACCTTTTATTTTGTTATTAGGTCCAGACCACTAATCTGATTAGATAAAAAAAAAAATTCATGGTCTATATCATATATTATAACATTTAGATATATTTTTGAACTCAAAATTGGACAGACTTTTGGTACAATTTGGATAGAAATTTGATTGATGCTTCTATAAGGAGCAGAATTTATTGGAGTCCGGATCCACTGGTCGGCTCAAAAAAAAAACGACCAGTGATCGTTTTTGGATCTGACCCGTCCGATAGATCAAAAACGATCACTGGTCGAGGATATGAGTCAAGAGTTTACTGTTCTTATTGTTCCCACATCCAAACGCACTTAAACACCAAAAAAAAAAAAAAAAAACCGCACTCAAATTCGATAGTGAAAAAAAATATAATAAAACTTCGCTACAGGGGTAAAATCGTCATTGAAAAATTTAAGAGGGTTCGAAAAGAAAGAGGCGCTGTCCAATGCAATGCAAAGCAAAGCACCACACCCAAATCTCTCTTCCGATCAACAGTCAATCACAATCCACCTCTGAAGAATCGCTTGAAACCCCGAAGAATCAATTAATCCCAAACCCAAAAAACCCAAAAAAGAAGTTAAGTAGAAGAATCGGCGTAACTCAGACGGCGAGTCGGAGAAATCAGCGAGGCAGTGGTAACTGGTATGTTTCATTTCACCCCTTTTTTTTCTATTCAACCCTTGCATTTTCGCTCAATACACTTTCGACCACTCAAGAAAAGCACTCATTTATCGGATCTCGAGCTTCTGATACATTTCTCAACCTATGATAGCAAAGCAACATTGGACTATTGTTTTCTGTGGTATAAGGTTCTAATTGTAAGTAAAGCACTATATAAACAGTACAATGGAGGTATTTGGAGTGTTGGGTAGGAGGGAAAATGCAAGGGTTTCTGGTTGAGTTAGTGTATACTTGCAAAGGAGGTTCTGGTGGCTTTTCTTTTTGCTCTTGGAAATATTTTAAAGCACCTGGAATATGAACACTACTTTCAGAACAAGCATTACTCTTTGTTATTTGTTTTGAAAATTGCTCCCTGATTGGAATGAAATTTAACATGGGTACATTTCAATTCAATAAAATGGAATGTAGTGGAGTTGATTGGAAACTGAATATTATAGATGGAAATGAAGGAGATGACAAGAGTTCATGGATGAAAAATTACAAAAAATCTGCATCTATTCCCTAGTTTACAGAATTTGTCATTTGAAATCCTAACTAGGTTTTATTAGTTTAAACCTTAGAAAAGACAGATTCATTCAAAACCTGTCAAAATCTGATCAGAAATGTGAAAAAGAGATCAGTAACCTTGTTGGGACTGTTGTTGGTGACCAGAGCTCAAGCTTCAAAGCTAATCTTCTCAGCCACAGTTACAAATAGGACGAGGTAAACAGGTCTTTACACGGGGTAAAAGCAAGTTCTCATCCAAAAGCATCGCTTCGACGATGAATTTAGTACCCGAGAGGTCTCTGCACGCCTTGAAATTTCATTGATTCTCTTCTTGTCATTGTTGTTCTCACTTCTGGTAAAAAAAATCACTCCAGATCTGATTCTGGATTCAGCAAACGAGAGTGTATTCTGATCACAGGGTTAGTTTCTCTTTGTCATTCCATGTCCCTGACCAAGTATTCTGCCATTTTCTAAAACAACCTTGCATTAGTAAATGTGAATTCTGACTTTTGCTACCTTTTCCAGGAACGTATAAAGCTTCAACCTGTCCATTTGATTGTAAGATTTAAGATGTACTACAACTTTAGAAGGCGTTGATTTGATGGATCCAGAGGGAAGGAAGTTTGGTGTAGGTACATATAAATAGTTCCCCACTTTATTTTGCACTGAGTAAATTAAACAGTGTGCATTGATGAAAATCAACCAACCAGCTTGTATTTTACATAATTTTTTTTGGGAACAATTATGTCATTTGGTTGTCAATGTATGTATTTTTTGTGTCAAAGTGAAATCTAGAGAGAGGCCACAAAGGTGCATGATACTCTCTATATTCTGTCATTTGGTTGTCAATGTATGTGTTTTTGTGTCCTCATGTTTCTCAACTTTAAGCAAGGACAGCCAATGGGAATGCATGTATATAGGCTATATTGACAGAAAATCTATATGACAACAGTGACCTATTAATCTGTTATAAAAAAAAATTATAAAGTAAAATTACAGGTATGCTCTATACAATTATCAGATAGGTTGTATATCAAATTTGGTGCTATTTGAAAACTAATTGATCGCCCATCGAGCAGTTTGAAACATTAATGACCCCTTCAAACAAATTTCAAATTGCACCAAATTCAATATGCAACCTACCTTAACTGAAAAGAATAATTCTAAAATTTTTCTCTTTCTATTTTGATAATTGTATTGTTGGTTGTCGGGGTTGTGATTCAAAATGGTTGTCACTATATCCTACCCATTTATAAATACATTAAAACAAAGTGCTTCGAGAAAATAGGATAAATATTTTGGTAATTAAATTGATTATATTTGTTGCTGATCACACAACTGCTTTTACTAAACTATACTCAGCTGAAGCTTTATTATACTTTATATCAGGACCAAGAGAGCTGAATGGGGCTGTTGATTTGATAAGGCACTACAAACTGTCAGCGCACCACGACTTCTTCTGTAAGAGACCGCTGCCAGCAGCATTATCTGAGACACACTACTTGCATAATTTGGTGGGAGACACTGAGATCCGTAGAGGCGAAGGGATGGAGCTCGACCAGCTCCTGAGAGATGGTCTGTACTCTCGCTTGCATGACACTGCCTCAACTCAGATCCGGCCGTTTGATATGGAGACATTGAGTCAGGCCTTCCAGCTCAGAGAAACCACCCCCATTGATCTGCCTTCTGTAAGTATGCTTCCTTGAGAAATTTGGTACCAATTGATTATATCAATTTTGGACGCAGGCCAGCTCAGTCCATCTGGTAGCCAATTTGTGCCAGTACCTGTACTGGCACCAGTTTGTTTATATTTCTCCAGGCTCTACACCAGCATAAGGCCCCTGAACTGCTATGTTGGTACCATCTTATACCAATAATGTTTCTGTTACTGGTTGATCTGATAATGCTGATAATTTTTCCAGATGGTTTCTACTGACCAGTAGTCCAGTACCAACTACTGAAATTCGGAAATGAAATTGCTTAAAACTAGCACTTTACATTCAAACTAGGATTAAATTGTGTTTATTCCCTCACGTTCTTTATCAAGTAGAAGTCCTAAGCTACATGTAAAGTTGAGAAGGTAAAAGTTGATATTTAGGTTTTAAATTCTGGAAATATCTTATGCAGTCTGAGAAAGGAACTCCTACAATCTCTGGCAAATCAAAGAGTGATTCGAAAGAAAAAGATAAAGACAAAGACAAGGAAAAGAAGCATAAAAAGCACAAAGACAAAGACAAAGATCGAGAAAAAGACAAGGAGCACAAGAAGCATAAGCACCGGCATAAAGATAAGGATCGAAGCAAAGATAAAGAGAGAGATAAGGATAAAGAAAGAAAAAAGGATAAGAGTAGCCACCATGACTCGAGTGGTGACCATTCAAAGAAGCATCATGACAAGGTATGTGAATTCTTTTGAGTATGACACTGAAAATAAATTATGTCCTCACAGCTGAATATAGTTGAATAAAATTATGACAAAGTGGCCAACTAGGAAATCATGTGAATCCTATTACTGACTCGATTGATCAATTATTTGATGCTAAAGTATTCTGGGTCTTCTCTTCTTCTTCTTTTTTTTCCCTAATGAATAATGCAGGCTTCACAAAGGTTTAAGTTCCCTTGTATTTTACTGATTGAGATAGATTGTATTAAATACTTTATTTTTCTGGATGAATACTGGCAGAAGAGAAAGCATGAAGGCTTTGAGGATTCAGCAGACAATCACAAGCATAAGCGCAGTAAAGGTACTGGAATCCTCGATGGTAACATTAATTGTAATGAGAACTGCCCCCCCCCCCCCCCCAACCCCCATGCACACACAAAAAAGAAAAAATCCCATAAAATGCGCACACATGTACACTCACTTCTTTGCCCTCATTGGTGTCCTAATAGAATTTCCTGATTAGAAAATATAGGAATTTGGAATGTGTAGACCTGGTTTGTACAAAATTTTCCATGCCTTACCCTTTGTTGAATTAAAATTTAGGCTTAATTAAGCTCATTTGGGTACTAGACACCATGTCTTACCCTTCTGTCTTTTCTTCTCAATGACCTTCTTGAGCTAGGTGATTGTGTTGCCTTACGGGAATGACGTTTTTAGTTGTGTAAAATAGAGAGAGATTTAAGTTAAGAACTGAAACCTTTTTTAACCAAATATAACATTAAGTAAAGACTCATCTCTGGGCAATATCAAATCATTTATGTTGTTTAGATATAAGTTAGATCTCTCTAATGATAAATTATACTTGATCTCTGACAGCTCAAGAGCTTGAAAGCAGATAGCAGGGGGTGAAAATTGGTAGCTGTGATAGATATGACTATTCTCTGTGATGTTATTTATCCTTTTTATTGGGTTCTTTTCATTTCCTTACTAGGTGGTGGAGCAATTGATTTGTAACCTGGTGTGTGCTATATTTTTTGCTTAATCAAATGTTCATTTAAATACAGCGTGTAAGCTTTTACTTGCTCAAATCTGTCCTGAGTATTTCACGGACCAATTTGGACGGGATAGATGCTCTTGGACCAAGCTATTTTCTCGACCTAATTTCATATTGTGCTTGAACGATGCAGGTTATAGGAGTAGGTAGCCATTATGCTGCAGCAGGCTAGCTCTAATTTTGGAGTTCTATTAACTGTTCATGATGGGACTAATCCTCTGTATTTGACAAATAATAAAAAAGATATGGTTTTAGGGACCTCTTTAGTGTGATTGTAAAAAAGAACAATCTAGCTATTCTTCACTTCTTTCGGCCTTAGGCCTTAGAAGCCTTTAGTAGGAGCATGCATGATATGTTTTTTGTCTGATGTACTGTAAATAATTTGTGTGGTTTGGTTCATTCATCTCTAATCTCTTGCAGTTTTGGCTTATATTTATCTTGCAACCCTTTATCTGAATACAAATGCATACGAGTACAATAAAACTCATTTATATTTGTATAATTTAAGGTCATTTTATTTTATTGGTATTCTGAAAATATCAAATGATATTTAAATTATAGAAAAAAATGTGCAAAATTTGAATTCTGAAAAAAAAGAAAATATAGATGAAACTTCGCCTTAATTATACTGCTTACAAAACTGATTGTGTAATGGTGATTAACAGAGAATGCCACATTCTCTATAGGAAATTACTTCTTACAATCAGACCTAACACAATCAAACAATTAGACTCACGCGCGCTCCCCTCACCTCTCCCTCCCCTCACGCCATCCCCCTGACGCGCGCTCTTCCCCTTCTCCTACTTGCGCCCTTCCCCTTCCCTCTACCTCCTCACCTCTCAATCTGGCACAACTCCAACTTTTCAATCCCGATGATGTACTTATGTTGCAAGTAGAGGAGAAGAAAAATGATCAGATCTAGTATAGGAAGAAGGAAGTAGAGATCGAGAAGGGTGAATAAATAAAATACATTTTTAGTTCTGGTTCTGCTACGAGTTAGGAGTAATTAAATACATATAAGGAAATAAATAATGAATATGAGGGAGTACCTAATAAGTTTAAATAAACAATTATTTATTTTTTGTTATGAAGTATATAATTATTGGTAAGGGAGTAACTAATAAGTTGAAAGGAGTATCTAATAAGTAGAAATAAGCATTTTGCTATGTGAGTAGGTAAACAACATAAGGGAGTAATTAATAGGATCAAGGGAGTATTTTAATTTGACTCAGAGAGTATATATATTTCATAAGAGAAGATTTTATATAAATCACATAGTTGTATGTCATAAGGGAGCATTTTATTTGTATTATGAAAGTATATAATTATTGATAAGGAAGTAACTAAATAAGATGAAGGGAGTATCTAATAAATTAAAAATGGAGTATAAATACGCATTTTTATCTAATGGAGTAAATAATATGTATAAGGAAGCAAATAATGTATAAAGGAGTTAGTAATAGATTTAAATGTGTAGTTAATTTAAGGGAGTAACTAATGACTTTACGAGAGTAAAACAATATATATAAGGGAGTATTTATTTTCTACTAAGGAAGTATAATGTAAAGTTACATTATTATACATCATAAGGGAGTATTTATTTGTAATAAGGGAGTATTTATAGTTGGCAAAGGAGTATATTAAAAATCAGTGCAAAAAAATAGAGTGCTTGAGGCGATCTTGAAGAGGAAGGAGGTGAGAGTGCAGAAAAACATACTAGGGAGGGGGAAGGAGAGTGTGAAAGAGCAAATGATGTGACAGGAAGGAGGTGAGAGTGAAGGAGAGAGGCGAGAGAAGGGGAAAGACGGGGAAATGAAGAGGGGAGGGAAGGGGACTCGGATGAGAGGGAGAGGAGAGGTGGGTGAAGCGCGAGGGAGAGAGGAGGTGCGTGTGGGGGGGAATCGCATGAGGGGAGGGGAGGCGAGTGAAGCGCAGGGAACATAGGGGAGGGTGAATCGCGTGAGAGAGAGGGGACGCATTTTCTATTTTCGGAAAGAGAGAGTTGAGCGCGCTTACTCAAAATGGTTTGTGATTGTATGATTGTCTTAGAGACTGAGCAGTTATCAGCTCGCAATGTTGGACGCTACGGAGAGCTAACCCACTTGGACTTGGTAATGCAGGCCCAACTACATACAAACTCGTTAAATATAGAGCGACACAATATTCGCCATCAGAAATCCATTATCCATGTCAACTGTCAAGGCCTCCCTTAATGATTATGATCCTCTGCGTGTTAAGGCTAGGCCTGAATACTCTATGTGTTTTTTGTTTTTTTTTTTGTAAATTGGGCTGTCTGATTTAATCTCGATTGCAGATTTTTACGGACCGCACAAATTTTGAAAAATTTAATATTAATCACGGAACATTCATCATTGATCGGACGGCCACGTTCCAAAAACTTATCACTGCGGGTTTTAAAAAGAAACTCGCATGAGGATCTCGTTCATTATGATCCTCTGCGTATTTTTTAATCTATCTAAACTAAATGGACGGTCGGATGATCCACTCCACCAAAAAAACAAAGAAAAAGATAAACCCACTCAAAGGCTTACGATTTCGTATGCCACATTACATACCGTCAGTTTTTAGAGAAAAAAAAGAAGGCGAGAGAGAAATTAAGGAGGCGATCGATCGTCGAGGCGAAGCAAATCGAAGTTGATCGCTCGTCCGCAACTATCTCCCTCTAGATCGTCCATATCTTCTCTGCCGATCAGAATGCCCCTTGTGTGAGTCATGTCCTTCCCAAACCCCAAATAGATTATAAGATCACCTCTCTCTCTCCGCAATTTCTAAAACCCTAAAACCCTGGAGCTTCTTCCTCTCAATTTAAGTTCCGTTCTACGGTAGTTGTTTGATTTCGACCTACATTTCCCTAATTCGGTCCCAATTTTGTATTTCGATCGACATCCTAGGTTTTCGAGACGACATTGAGTAACACCACCCGCCAAGAAAAAAAAGAAATCAAAATGCCTTAAATGCAATTAAGGACGTAGGGTTTGACCAAGAGTTTGCATCATACTTCATAAACTTGTACCACTTATGAACACCACATCAATTGATATTTGATAGTATTGTTAATACATAAAAATATCCTTATTTCTTTTGTGTTTCTTTTCTTTTCGTAATTAATGTTTGTGATTCTTGTGAAAATGGCTCAGCCCAAAAAAACAAGAAATGCGGCTCGTGGAGGAAGAGGAACACTTGCGAGGGATAGGAGAATGATCTTCAATAGAGCCAGATGTCTCTAAATGAGAGAGATGAGAGGGCTAATGAGAAAGAGTGACTCCTAAAAATAAAGCAAGATGAGCTTAATGAGGCCGAAAGGAACATTGAGGCAACCTAGAATTTCCTTTAGAGCATTTTGGGTGGTAATGTAAGTTTTTCTTTTTGTTAGATAAGCTTATTTAATTCTTTATTGTTTTTCTATGAGGTTCACTCGCATGTAAATCTTTGTGTTAGAAATTTGATTGATGCGATATTTATTCACTGGATATCAACATGTATCCACAAGATAAAAGAAGAAATGTAGCAATTTAATCTTAACGATTCACGATTCAAGGTCGCAGCAAGTTGTATTTTAGCAAACAATTATTGGCATACATCATCAGTCGAGCTTGTGTGGAGTTCACCTGTTATAAGAAAAACAAAAACTATTGGTGTTGTTTTAAAAGTTCTACTAACAAAGACATGCAGTATTCTTATTCGGTAACAAAGAGGATGCGACCTTTGTTAGCTAGGTGATGTGATTTTATTCGGTAACAAAGACTGATTGTTCGTCGATAATAAGTTATCTTCCATTTACCTAGATAATCGTGTGTATAGGTTATGATCTTGTTTTTATTTACAGTTCGATAAGTTGAACAAAAATTTGGTTGTATGATAGATTTCTTTTCAAATAAATTTTTTTTTTTATCAGAATTTTTTGGACTTTGAAGAAAAGAACTAACAACATTGAGTTAACTTTTAAAAAATTTTTGATTGTTTGAATGAATTATGTGGCGAATGAATTATGTGGCAAATGAATTGAAGAATTATATTGCCAAGTAGTTATTTTATGGAGAACCGTATTGAGAATGGTCTGAATTTGGTTGACCAAATTGAGGAGTTATTACATGTCATGTCTCTATCTGACGAGAACTTGAAACATGCTATTGAGAATTTCAAAGAGGCTAAAAAGTTGGATATTGAAAAGTCTGACTTTTCAATATCTAACTTTTTAACCTCTTTGGAATTCTCAATAGCATGTTTCAAGTTCTCGTCAGATAGAGACATGACATGTAATAACTCCTCAATTTGGTCAACCAAATTCATGCCATTCTCAATGCGGTTCTTCATAAAATAACTATTTGGCAATATAATTCTTCAGGTCATTTGCCACATAATTCATTTGGACAATAAAAAATTCCTTAAAAATCAACTCAGTGTTGTTAGTTCTTTTCTTGAAAGTCTAAAAAATTCTGGTACAAAAAAATATTTGTTTGAAAAGAAATCTATCATGCAATCCAATTTCTGTTTCAACTCTTCGAATTGTAAATGAAAGTAAGGCCATAACCTATCCACACTATAATCTAGATAAATGGAAGATAATTTATTATCGACATACAATCGGTCTTTGTTACCGAATAAAATCACATCACCTAGGTAACAAGGGTCGCATCCTCTTTATTACCGAATAAGAGTTCTGCATGTCTTTGCTAGGAGAATTTTTAAAACAACACCAATAGTTTTTGTTTTTCTTGTAATAGGTGAGTCCTACACAAGCTCGACTGATGATTTGTGCTGATAATTGCTTGCTAAAATATAACTTGGTGCGGCCTTGAACCATGACTCGTTAAGATTAAATTGCTGCATTTCTTCTTTTGTCTTGTGGATGCATGTTGGTATCTAGTGAATATATATCGCATCCATCAAATTCATAACAAAAAGAATTGCATGCGAGTGAACCTCGTAGAAAAACAATAGAGAATTAAATAATCACATCTAATAACAGCTCAAGGAAAACTTACATTACTACCCAAAATGCTCGGAATAATTTTCGAGCCCTTTTGAAGGCCCATACAAAGTACTTCCCAGGTGCATTCATGAGTCGTCACATTCGAAAGAAACAACACATGAAATGGTTGAAAACTGGGCAAATTGTTTGTTTCTTTTTTAGTTGTCAGGGCTACTAAGTTGATTCTTCTAGAAGCCCTGTCATATGAATTATTCCCCCCTAAAGATGGTGCAAGGGGCAGTGGTGCCACAACAGAGGGCAGGAGGTGATGGCTCAATGACAGCTGAAAAACACAATTTATTTATCTGCCTCACAGGAAAAGAGATGTTGTGCAAAACAGCTGTTTTTGTGCACCTATCTCACAGGAAAAGAGATGTTGTGCAAAATAGCAGTTTTTGTGCACCTAGGATTATTTTTGCAAAATGTGACCAATAGTAAGATTTTATGCAGTTTTGTCGAGTTTTGTTGGCTGAGAGTTGTAATTTCCGTTTTCTGTGAAGGTTGGGTTTTTGTTAGGAATAAAATGTCTGTGGTATTATCAAAATCATAAAATAAAACAATAAATGAATCTGCTGTTTCCTGCGTCACTGTATTTCCCTGCATGTCTACAGTTCTTCCGACAGTAATTAGATCAGAGCCATTCGTTTGGTTCTCCTAGATCTTCACCGTTCGATTCGTTTCCTTTTTTCCGCATGATGTGCTTCTTCTGGATTCTTCGTTCTAGTTTACCGTCTTTGTACTTTCTTCTTGTGAGAGGTGTCTGTGTAGTAGGCGTGTGCCGTCATCCATGTGGCCTGTGTACGGATGCTCTCCGAAGGATGGTCATGGTGTGTGCGCCAGTATCTCTTTGCTGTTGATTTTTCTACTGTAGTGCTGGATTTGGTTCTACCGGTTTCCTTTTCCTTCCTTTTTGTCTATGCTGAACTCTGTGTGCTGTGGATTTGATGGGTGGGCCATCCGCTCCCTTTTTGCTGCTCTGGGTCTGTCTTCTGCTTTTGCTGTTCCTTATACCCGCCCATTCTGTGTTCCAAAGAATGTGCTTTATCACCTATATCTCTCTCATCGTTACCTGCTTTCTGTCTCATTTCTCCGGTTGGTTTTTTCCTTTGCTTTGTTGTGGTGTTGTGTTCTTTCTCTAATTCTATTTTGCCCTTTTAATTTTCGTATTTTTTCTTTGCTATGTGGTATTTTTAATTGGCTAATTTTCCTGCTCTGTGTTCTGTAGGTTCTTCAATTGCTGTGTGCTTGGTTGTTCTCTTGGCTTCTTCTGTGCTGCTATCTGTTTTTCTACATCTGTGATTGGGTCCTGTTGCTGCAAAGGAGGTTGGTATTCTTACATCTTCTGGTATACAAAGAAATCTTCTCTGCATTACAAACAATGCCATCACAGAATGGTGATTTTCTCTTTTTTCATATTTTCTTTTTTGCCTTTTACATCTATTCTCTTACTTATTTCATATTCTTACTGCCAACTCTCATTATACATATTCACATTACAATTGTATTTCATATTTGCATTTACAAATTTATATTGCATTAATTGTTCATCAAGAACTCACAACATTGATTTCCATGCAGGCAACAATGAATCCTCCAATACCAGTATCGACTCTGACCATCACAATTGACATACAAAAGCAAGGATCCATGCCAGGCCTGTTCGGATCTGGCCGGCCTCTTGACCTGCATCTTGGAAGAGTCTGGAAACTTAGCTTCTTTCTTCTTGATCATGTGGTTTGTGATTTAATTCTAGACCTTTCAATTACTCCTGCTTCTTGGTACACTGGTGTAGGTTCATACTCCTCTCTATCTAAACCCTCTCTCTCTAATTTAGCACCAAATGGCTCGGCTTCTCTTACTCTACTCTCACTTCTCATATTCGGACGACAACGACGACGGCAACAACAACAACTAAGACTTTTGTCCCAAACTAGTTGGGATAGGCTAGAAAAGAAACCCAGCAAAAAAAGTTTCTCATATATATTTTGACAAATAAACAATAAAATTTTGTAAAAAAAAAAAAATGTTTCTACAATTCCTTCCTGAACTCCACCCATCTAAAAATCACTAATTCTGAAGTTACACAAATATTGGACAAGCAACGATGTAATTCCGCCAAAAACTCTAATCCCTATGCAAATTCTTGAAATTTATAAACTATACCTTTTCTCTGGCACCAAGCTTCTTCTCCCTCTCAATCAATTCCTTCTCCTTGCAATCTAAGTTAGCAACTCCTTGTTAACGTTCAACTCAGTAGATTGGAGGTGTCAAAGGAATTCACGGGGGACAAAAAAATTAAACATTTTCTTCGCTCTTAAGGAAATTCCAGGTTGCCTCAATGTTCCTTTCGGCCTCATCAAGCTCATCTTGCTTTATTTTTAGGAGTCGCTCTTTCTCATTAGCCATCTCATCTCTCTCATTTAGAGACATCTGGATCTGTTGAAGCTCATTCTCCCACCCCTCCCAAGTGTTCCTCTTCCTCCACAAGCCACATTTCTTGTGTTTTTGGGCTGAGCCATTTTCACAAGAATCACAAACATTAAAAGCGAAAAGAAAAGAAACACAAAAGAAATAAGGATATTTTTATGCATTAACAATACTATCAAATATCAATTGATGTGGTGTTCAAAAGTGGTACAAGTTTATGAAGTATGATGCAAACTCTTGCTCATACCCTAAGTCCTTAATTGCATTTAAGGCATTTTGAGTTTTTTTTTTATTCTTGGTGGGTGTGGTGATACTCGAAAAACAAGGATGCCGATGGGAATACAAAATTGGAACGAAATGCAGGTCGAAATCAAACAACTACCGTAGAAAATCAGTACCTCTGGAACTTAAATTGAGAGGAAGAAGCTCCAGGGTTTTAGGGTTTTTAGCAATTGCGGAGAGAGAGGCGATGTTATAATGTATTTGGGATTTAGGAAGGACATGACTCACACAAGGTGGAGCATCTAGTGGGAGATAGTTGCGAAGAGTGATCGCCTTCGATTTGCTTCGCCTCCACGAGGCCTAGCCTCGACGATCGCCTCCTTGATTTCTCACTCTCGCTTTCTTTTTTTCTCTCTCTAAAAGCTCACCTCACGGTAGTACCATACGCATACGAAGAAGTATACGAAATGTCCCGAAATCGTAAGCTTTAAAGTGGTTTTTCTTTTATGTTTTTTGGTGGAGTCTTTGATCCACTCGAGATCCGACCGTCCATTTAGATCGGACGGTTGAGATTAAAAAACCAGCGGTGCGTGTTTTTTAAAGATCCACAGAGGATCTAGGGTTTTATCTTTTTCTACTGGAAACCCTCTCCCTTCCGAAATCATAAACCTTCTCTAATTCTCTTCTTTTTCCGTTCCCGATATAAATTTAAAGGACGGAGAATATCAGAATTTCCTTGTCAGATTGTTAACTAGTATTAGCATTAGTGCTCCAATGGCGGGTGCAGTCTCTAAACCATTATTCTTTGCCGACGCCTTGTTTCCCCATTGCTACTGGAAACCCTTAAATGAGGTAAAGCCATTACCACCTTCAACTGAAAAATTTGGAGTCTTTGGACTTGTATTTGTAACCGCATTATAAAACCCAATTCATAAACCAGAACATGCCCATGGAATTGTGCGTGTGTGTTCCTGAACCAGCCTATTCGTCTTGTCCTGGTAAATTTTGTTATTTTGGGGTTTTAGGTTTGAGGCTAAATCGGGCTTAAATTAGTATATTTGATTTCTGCAAATTAGTTAAAACACTATGTAATTTGACATTTTATACATGTGACGGTAACAATCCTCCAATGCTCTTTAAATTTTGGAAACAGGTACAGGAAGGTCCATTTAGAGTCAAAATCTCAAAGGAAGTAGCTTCCACTGGTATAATAGATTCCTTTTCTTTTCTTTTTATTGCCTGGTAATGTGCATATCGCACACCCTATCTTATTGTTTTACATTTATCAATCAAATTCAGGTTGGAAACTATTAAAACCTTGTACAGCAACTGGTGCGAATGCTATCAGACAGTTTGGAGATTATTACTCTAGTTATATGTCCTTGCAGAAAAAACTTGATTACTCGTTGAATTCAAGCTATACTGTTACTGGTACATCATTGAGTGTAAATACTATTATTTCTGGTTACTGGATGGGGCCTGATGATGAGGATGGGTGTGGCTATGTTGACGCTTTGGTTCAAAGAATTATTTGATTTTGTTATGTATTCGTTGTCAGTATCTTTTTTTTTTTGTTTTTTTATTTACTTGCTATTCTTGTGTTGCTGTTGGTGATTCACAACTTTGAGTTTTTAAGCTACGGATTTTAACAATGTGCAACTTAATACGATGGAAATATAGTTTTGTAAAAAATGCATTGGAAGAATTATTCTGAGACCAAGGCTTTTTTTTTTTTTTTTTTTTTTTTTCTTTTGCTTGCGTTGATTTTAGTGTACATTAGTTTGTGGGTTGTGTACTTGTTGGTTGAGGATTTATTTAGGGTTTGATCAAAATATTTTACGCTGGATTTCAATTGACTTCATAGCATTTCGTTGGTTTGAATAATATGGAAATTTTGATTAAATGACATCAAATATGTTCAATGTGAATAAAAATTTTCTTAATGAAATGAACTGAAATGCCGTGTTAAAAAAATGATTCTAATGAGGGCCTAAGGCGTTTAAATTATTTTGGTAATTGATTATCGCCATCGGACGATTAACCATCGCGCGCCATTGTTGAGGTGCTCCTCTCAGCAAGCGCTCGATGATCCCCTCACCCAACACACTTATTTCTTATCTAAATGTTCAGTTGGGTATGTACAAATATTTTGTTAATTGAGTATAAATGTTCAGTTAGTTGCAATAAAAAATATAAATATTATAAGAAAAAATGTTCACGTTATTAAGTATAAATGTTTAGTTTAGTAAGTAGAAATATTCAGTTGGGTAAGTACAAATGTTCTGTTAATTGAGTATAAATGTTATAAGAAAAAATATTCATTTTATTAAGTATAAATGTTTAGTTTAGTAAGTACAAATGTTCAGTTTAATTAGTAAGTACAAAGGTTCAGTTTATTATATATAAATATTCATTTTATTAAGTATTAATTTTTAATTTTTTAATAGGTGTGATGACAAGCGAAGGGGTCACGAACCGGACAAAAAATACATGAAAAAATTAAAATGTGTCATGAACTGGTCTGGTTCAACTAAAAATTTTTTCGACTTTGCTCCTAGCGCGTCCCTCTCCAAGACTGACGCGCGATGGTATGTAATAAAATCATCAGTTGACACATTTAACTAAACACATTTAGTTATTGAACTGAACACATTTGATTATTAAACTGAACATATATAACATACACTTGCTAATCACGCGAGGCTCACGCACGCCCTCTGTTTATTGATGGCGCCCGATAGCAAATTTGCTGATTGCACTCAAAATTACTGAATTTTTTTGTCAGATGATTTATGAGAAAGATGGATTAATGTGGGTTTTTGCATGTTACTCGGTGACTATAATGAGGCGGAAAATAACCAAATCGTCTTTTCTATCTTGGCTGTTCGTAGTTGTTCATATTATATATCTAACGGAACTTTAGCCCAAAACTCTAAACTTAATTAATTTTCTGGAATCTCGGCTCCATTTACGCTCCTGGCATTCTCTATTTTGACCTATTTCATTCCTTTTTTTTTTTTTTTTTTTTATCTTGGCTGTTCGTAGTTGTTCATATTATATATCTACCGGAAGTTTAGCCCAAAACTCTAAACTTAATTAATTTTCTGGAATCTCGGCTCCATTTACGCTCCTGGCATTCTCTATTTTGATCTATTTCATTCCTTCTAGTCTCATCAACTGCCCACACAAGCCAATAAAAAAATAAAAACTGCCCACACAAAAGAGTAAGCAAAATTGGGGATTTTTTGAAGATTGTGATGTTCTTCGCTTGATGTTTCAAATTTTCTCAAGGTACACTTTTTTTTTATTATTATTTGGGTCGCTCAATTTTCTAAGTGATCAATTCTTGAAACGTCTTCCTAATCTCAGTCGTCTCAATCCAGTAACCAACTTTGTTTTAAAAATGATCTTGCTGTCAAATAATCTAACCTCTACCTGTAGTGTGCATTAATATTCGTGGAGGTCGTGTTCGAAATCCGACTGAGAGATCTTTTATGACATTTAATTTCAAAAAATTAAATTGGAAGATTGGACCTTATCTTTTATATATCTTAAAAAAAAGTACGTATTAATATTCATTCTTTATTGATTACTAGTGCTAATCTCACACGTTGCGCGATTCATTCTTATACGAATATGTTATTAAATGGTTTCTTAATGAGTGCGGATATGTTATGGAACTTTTTGCAAACACGCATGCAATATTAGGAATCATTATTATCATAAAATGAAATGAGCAACCTTGTGATCAAGATTGATAACCATAGAGTGAACCTCGCGCATTATTCATATAATTTTTTTTACGAAATTCATAACGTCATATAAAAAATGCCATAAAAATTGAGAATACTACTCAAATATTATATGGAAGCTGCCACAGAAAATACTAAATACTGTTCTTTCCATAAAGAATCATGGACCACAGAAAATCCAGACCACAAAAAATCATGGCCCACAGAAAATCCATCCGATGGCCAAGACCTCCGTTTTTGAAGTTATGATCAGGTTGGATTGGACGAGTGTCAACGGAGGATTCACAAACATATTGTCGCCTTTTTCGTAAATTGATTGCCAAAAGTTCCCACATCTTTCTGTAGGAACAGAAAAAATATACCTTACGAACGTTTCTTTGTATATGGGATATGGCTCGTATTTGTGCTTTGCCCTAATATCAGACCACAAATTGAAATCGCTAATTAATATTCGTAAATTAGTTAGACAACTCATATTGTGTGTAAATAGGTTAAGTGGAAAATTTGAAATTATTAGAAGTTGAATCCTTAATTTTAGCGTTTGTGAAATTTCGTTCATACATATGGATAATATCATTTACATTATTCCCAATGCCTATATTATACTAATAATTGAGATTCCTTCGACTTTTGCAAAAAAAAAAAAAAAAAAAAAAAATTCTTTTATGCTTACCACGTAAATTTACACAAACATATCTGTGTGTGAAATTTTGAAAAAAAAAAAAAAAATTTAAACTTTGATTTCGTACAAGTTTTTAATATGAAGATTCAATATAACGATTTGGATCGATGGTTTAAAATTTGATACATGAATATGACCAGGTTGGACGAACCACATCCGTCCTATGCGTAGGACTTTAGAATATCTCTCTCTTTCTATATATATAGTGGATGGATAAAATACACTATGGTGTACGGATCATCTCCCGTACACCAGAGTTGTTTTTGAATCCAAAAATCAAACGGTTGATCCGAACCGTTCAACTTATTCTCCATATTGAAAAATTCTTGGAGACCAAATTTTATATTTTTTCGAATTTTTTTGCTATATATTATGATATTTTCAAAAAAAACACTACGAGTATTTCAGGTCCTCCAATTTGAAAATATCATAATATATAGAAAAAAACTGTAAAATTTGGTCTCCAAGAGTTTTTCAATATGGAGAACAACTTGAATGATTCAGATTGACTATTTGAGTTTTGAATTTTGAATTTCGAAAATAACTCGGGTGTACGAGATGATCCGTACACCAGAGTGTATTTTATCACTCCTATATATATATATATATATATATAGAGTTTTGCTATGGTGAGTCGCCTTAAAAAACTCCTGGATCTGAATCAAAATGACCGATCTAAACCGTCAAATACGATCTCCCTATTGAAATCTCCATGCAGACCAAATTTTATATATTTTTTTGAAATTTTTAAATATTTTTTTCGGATTTGAAAAAACTGTTGTTTTTGAACGGTTCAGAACTAATTAGATTAACAATTTTCTAAAATTTTAAAAAAAATACTTAAAAATTTTGAAAAAATATAAAATTTGATCTGCATGGAGATTTCAATAGAGAGATCGTATTAGATGGTTTGGACCAATCATTTTGAACCACATCTAGGAGTTTTGAGCACGACTCACAGAGGGTCTGTAAGTTGCGACTCACCATAGCAAAACTATATATATATATATATATATATATATATATAGAGTTTTGCTATGGTGAGTTGCAACTCACCAAAGGGTCGGTGAGTCGCGCTCAAAACTCCTAAATCTAGTTCAAAATGACCGATCCAAACCGTCTAATATGATCTCCCTATTGAAATCTCCATGCAGACCAAATTTTACATTTTTCCGAAATTTTTAAGTATTTTTTTTAAAATTTTAGAAAATCGTTAATCTAATTAGTTCTGAACCGTTCAAAAACAGCAGTTTTTAAAAATCCGAAAAAAATATTGAAAAATTTCAGAAAAATATAAAATTTGGTCTGCATGGAGATTTCAATAGAGAGATCATATTGGACGGTTTGGATTGGTCATTTTGAACTAGATTTAGGAGCTTTGAGCGCGACTCACCGACCATTTGGTGAGTTGCAACTCACCATAGCAAAACTCTATATATATATATATATATATATATATATATATATATATATATATATATATATATAGTGTTTTGCTGTGGTGAGTCGCGACTCACATAGGGTCTGTGAGTCGCGCTCAAAGCTCATAGATCTGATTCAAAATGACCGATCCAGACCGTCTAATACGATCTTCCTATTGAAATCTCCATGTAGACAAAATTTTATATTTTTTCAAAATTTTTAAGTATTTTTTTAAAATTTTAGAAAATCGTTAATCTAATTAGTTCTAAATCGTTCAAAAATAGCAGTTTTTAAAAATCCGAAAAAAATACTTAAAAATTTCAAAAAATTATAAAATTTGGTCTGCATGGAGATTTCAATAGGGAGATCGTATTGGACGGTTTGGATCGATCATTTTGAACCAGATCTAGGAGTTTTTGTGTGCGACTGACCATAGCAAAACTCTATATATATATATGAGTTTAGCTACGGTGAGATGCATCACAAAAAGTCTTCAGTGAGTCGCCATCAAAACTCCTAGATCTTGTTCAAAATGACCGATCTAAACCGTGCAATATAATCTCTCTAATAAAATCTCATGCAAACCAAATTGTATATTTTTTTTGAAATTTTTAAGTATTTTTTTTCAAATTTTAGAAAATTATTAATCTAATTAGTTCTGAACAATTCAAAAACAGTAGTTTTTCAAAATCCGAAAAAAATGACAAGCTTTAAAAAATTCGAAAAAAATAGTAAAAAAATTTAAAAAATTATAAAATTTGGTTTGCTATGAGATTTCAATATATAGATTGGATTGGTTAATTTAGATTTGTCAATTTGCAAAATCACCGATCAAACGGTCATGGAGGAGCATCATGGTTCACAATAGATATTCTCTCTCTCTCTCTATATATATATATCTAATCTTTCAAAATTTTAGATTTCGAAAACGACTCTGGTGTACGAGGACAATCCGTACACCAGAGTTTACTTTATCCATCCTCTATACACACACACATATATGATTATAATACTAGTCAAATTTTTAATCTGTAAAATTATGCTTTGAACTCAGTCTGGTTGATTTTATCTTGAACTGTAATTATGTTATGACAGGGTAAAATGATTTCTAGCTGGTCTCTTGCATAAACCGTCGGTTCTGCTGGATGTGGGTTTGTAATTGTAAAAGCGGATGCTGGTGGCATTTTTGCCACAAAACAACGTCACTCACCAGTTCACAATCCATAGAAGAAAATCTTTCTAGTTTTGATATTATATCCAATCTTCCAGAGTGCATAAAACATAAAATTCTGATCTACTTACCAATTAAAGAGGCCGTGAGGACATGCATCCTTTCAACAAGTTGGCGGCGCACTTGGTTCACAATTCCAGAGTTAGTCGTTGACAGCAGTATAAACTCAAGTTGTCATCAAAACATTGGCAATGAAGAATCAAGGAATATTAATTTTGTTGATCAACTTTTGAGACGTCACGACGGCAATCTTCATAAATTCAAACTTTCTGGTGTAAAACTTGGTACCATGATTCTTACAACATGGATGAAAACTTTGTCACAAAAGAATATTAGCGAACTTAGTATTGAAGGGGATACTGATCAAGTTTTATTCACTACCAGTTTGATGAGTTCTTGTCTCAAGTTGATAGTACTGGTATTGAGCAGATGCTTTGTTGATTTTCCTCTAGAGTTTGATGGTTTTAGACTCCTACATATATACTATTGACTTGAGAGATTGTACTATTGCGCCAAAAGGTATCACAGAACTAGTCTCTTATTGCCCTCTCTTGGAAATACTAAAATTTAAACCTAAATCTTTAATCGATCGAGTCATTAAAATTCACGCACCAAATCTTCAAGAACTGACAATTTATGGCAAGTTTACCCAAGTATCTCTGTTGACTCCTAACTTATGCAAAGCCAATTTTGTTACCCGTCAATTGGAGGCCACTTCTAGGACAGTTGGATTAAGAGGCAATCTTATCAAGTTACCCATCTACATTAATGATATTTCGTCTTCGCGTGTTTTTTGTTACTTTCAGGTAAGATGACAATATTTTATCTCCAATTTATGACTTTTACAATGAAAATATGAAGCGTATGTGGGTATAATGTTTTTTTTTTTAAATGCATGTTATATTTTGCAGAACGATCCTCCAACTCTCAACTATCTATCTACGATGGTCATGATTTTAGCACCTTTGGAGTATCATCACATTTATTCAGCATGTCTATTACTCCAAAGAAACCCGACGCTACAAAAACTCATAGTATTTGTTAGTAACAGAACGATATCGTTTTTACAGTTTTCATTTCATTACCATAGTTATATGTTTATATATTTACACAAATGATTTATTTTCTTCTAAACAAATTTGCAGCTTGAGCCAGTTGACCGGTTGCCTTTTTCTAGTGATTACAAGTTTCACCATTACAAGTTTCCATCTCTGACAGAAGCAACTATTGTCCCTTTTGCTAGTTCAGAAGCAGTGATTGAACTTGCTGAAATCATACTAATCAATGCTCCGCTACTTGGGAGACTCATAGTTAGAGGCGGCCTGAAAGATTGTGAAGTTTCCAAGTTGAATAAAATCCGCAAGCTATCAACAAATGCTGAAATTATATTTAGTAAATCTGGCTCCTGTGTTGATGGTAAATATCATGGTTGTTGTTATTGCATGTGCAACATTGAGGCATGGTAGTTAGCCAACTATAGAAGTGCTTGGTTTTGACATAATTATGCTTGTTTTTCAGATAAATGAATAATTAATTATAGCTATTAACCTAAGCAATTTAATTATGTAATAGTTATACCCTGTTTGGCTGGATTTTAATGATAGGGAGGGAATTTGAAAAATAAGACAATTAGTGAAATAGGATATTGTAATTGCAAACTTTATCGGAGGTGAAAGATACAATAGGGAATGCATTAACCTTCGATTTAGCAAAGAATTGCAAGCTAGAAGAGGCTAGAGTATCAGCCGACCAATGGGCTTTAAATGGACCAAATTGATACTAATATTGTATAACTGATTAGTCCGATCTGCTGATACGCTGTAAACAAAAAAATATAGCTTTGTTAAAAGGTTTAAAGTCTTGATCATCATTTTACAATATGCTAATAATATTAACTGACAATAAAGGGAGAGTAATTGTCACCACATCACATAAAATTTAAACACTACTACATTTTATTTATTTTCGGAGCTGATAACCGCAATCAAGCAGTAAGGCAATCAAACAATCATCAAATGTCTAATATAGAAAGGATGTGTTGCCAAAAATGAAAAATGTGTTGTCTCCCCATCCATGCGCCTTGTTGTCACCCCTCATCCGCTTCACCCCACTCACGTCGCCTATCTCCCGCGTGCTTCTCTCCATTTCCTTTCTCTCCCCATCTACGAGGTCGTACGTCTCTCTCTTCTCTTACCTCCCGTTGCCTCTTTCTTCCCTGGCACTCTACCTCGTATCCTTCTCTTCCCTGTTCCTTTCGAATTTGACATCTTTTTTCCACAAGATACTCTCTTAAATACAAATAAATACTTTCTTCTGATATATAATTACGTAATCTTAGAATATACTTTTTTTGTAAAATATAAATACTTCCTTATTATAAATAAATACACTTTTATCGTATATAACTACATAATCTTACATGATATTTTCTTGTAAAATATGAATACTCTCTTGTAAGGTTCTTTTTTTAGACATAAATATTAGATACTCCTCCCATCTGTTTATTAGCTACTCCATCATATATATTAGATACTCTCTTATGATTATTAGTTACCCCTTAAGTGAACTACATATTAAAATTTATTAGGGATTTAGTATTCTCTTAAACTTATTAGTTACTCTCTTGTATCGATCTATTAGACAATTAGTTTGACTATGTATATTAGATACTCTTTTGAACATGTTTTGTTAATCCTTTGTAGTTATTAGTTGCACCATTATAGTTATTAGGTATTCAGTATTCTCTTAACTTATTAGTTACTCTCTTGTATCTATTAGACAATTAGTTTGATTATGTATATTAAGTACTCCTTTGAACATATTTAGTTAATCCTTTATAGTTATTAGTTACACCATTATAGTTATTAGTAAGATTATATATATTAGATTTGTTAGCATATAAGCATGAGCCAGGCACCGAGTTTACGCTCAGTACCATCTCCTTGCGGTATCAAGCACATAGGGATTTCACCAAAGATAAGAAGATGGCATTAGCTTTGGCCGAGACAGAGGGGATTGCCGGGACAAGAAGTGCTTCGGAGAAAATAAGACTGTACCCCAATCCGAGAGAGGAGAAGCCGAAGAGGGAGACAGAACGTAAGGCAGTTGCCAAAGGCCAGTTTTTATAATCCCTCGAGCAAAGAAGAAAGGGAGCATAATCAACCAGGGAATCGAATTGTCGAAGGCCAACGATGTTGTCGAAAAGGTAAGGATTTTGGTCAGAACTGACGCACCGATTCCCATTAGCGAGATGACACTAAAAGGAAGCGGTTAACTGATGATGCCGACTATGGTGGCAAGAAAGATGGTGAGGAGTTGCCATGCATTGCGGGCCACATCGACAGGAAGAGGGATGAACTAGATTAGAACACCAATGAGGATCGAGGCCTCGAGAGGTTTGAGCGTCACGTTTTGTATGGTTGTGGTGAGTAGGGCTGTCAATACCGTGTCGTTTCGCATGTTTCCGTTTTGTTCCGTCCAAAACGGAATAGAAACTGAAGGAAAATCAGTTTCGTTTCTGAAAACAGAATAGAAACAAAATGGGCACTTGTAAACGTTAGTGTTCCGTTTACCGAAAACTGGGCTGAAATCAATGGAAAATGAAGAACGGAACAGAAACAAAAAACTGTTTCGTTTTACGAAACGGAATAGAAACGAAATGGGTTTATGTTACGTTACCATAAACGAAACGAAAACGGAACATACCAGTTCCGTTCTGTTTCTACACATTTGACATCCCTATTGGTGAGGCAGCGGCTTGGATGGCAGTGGAGGCGAAGGGAATTAACACTATATATGTTTGGTTCAGTGGTAGAGGATGAGATGGAAATATAAAATATAAAGAGGGAAGGATTGGAGGGGATGGAAAGAGAATTAAATTTACTTTTTTTTTTGTTTGGATGAATAATGAAGGGGTAGGAAAAATAATTTTACTTTCCCTCTTATCTCTGTTGGAGTTGTGTCCTAGAAGTCAATATTTAATGACTTAATTTCTTAGTTTATGTTATTGATGATATTTGATCATTTGTTCCTAGAGTTTATTACTGACAGATCATTCAGGTTGAGGATCTGAATTGTAGATTTCTGTGGATCATTCATTAGAATGACAGTAATAAATCTAAATCGTCCATAATCTTGATAATTAACAAGGAACATTAATTATCATAAAAGATTAGTATGTAAGTTAAGTGATGATTAAGTTCTAGAAATCATAGGTATGGTGTTACCAACTTAATTGCATATGTGTATGTTATTAGAACATAGTACATGACATGATCCAATGAAATAAACATATGGATTGTGTTGTGTGTCATTGTTTATTTCATATGAGTTTGATTCTAAGTTTGAGATGATTCAACTTTTCCACATGAGGATAGGTTCAATAAATTTCGTCTACCGTTGATTCCTGATAAGGGCTGCTATACGGACTTTATTTATGTTCTCTTGAATTGTGCGGGAAAAAGTTGTTTATCAAGAAAATCGTACATCTCTCATTAGTATACCTAGTGAGTGATGATATCTGTTTGGGCCCCTTGATGGAGTTGGATTGTTTGGCCAACTTGTACAATCAACTCTAGATCAAGAAATGCATAATATGCAAGAATGACACATTTCTATCTTGGATTATACAGTGATATCATGTGACATAAGAATCAGACAAATGAAATATTTTTATTTCTTATGCATGATTGAGATATTGTAGCAGTACACTATTTATGCGAATTGGGAATCATAACGTGTTGCTAGATACCGCTTATGATTATTGGAATTAAATAGCGATTTATTTTCCATGTCCAACATAGCATAAATCCTCAAAGGGTCACACAAATAGGTTTTGACCATACGTGCATTATTTATTTATTATATATTCACAACAGTAAGTTCTGTGAAAATATGATAGTTTGGTTAATTAATTATATACCGCTGCTAACTGTTATAATTAATTAAATCAAATGGATCATATAGAAATAAATTAATGCATTTCCTAATCCTAGAATAGTTATCAACTAGTTGATAATTATTTTATGTAAGACACTTTAATTTAATTATGGAATTAAATTAACATACTAAGCTATTTAATTGGTAGCCTAATTAAGCCCAAATTGGAATGGTAATTGGTAGCCTAATTAAGCCCAAATTGGAATGGAATTAAAGGGATATTAAATATGAGATTTAATATAGTAAATGGGGCCTAATTAAATGAATTAGATAGTCCATTTAGCCCATAATAAGGGGGCCGGTCTAATAGGATGACATAATTATAATTATGGAAGAGAGCAATTAGATTTTGGCTTCTCTATATAAGGACCTCTTACTTGGAGAACAAACCTAATCACCTCTTTCTCTCTCCTCCCTCTCTAGGCCTCCACCTCCTTCCAAGAAGAGAAAATTTCAGAATTTTCTCCTTGGTTCTATCCATTGTTCCATCTATAGGGCTCATGTGTTGAGCATAGATCCACTAATTAATAGCTTGATTAATTGGTGAAGGAAGGGATTAGGCTTAACCTCATATCTACTAGTATAGATCGATGTTTTGGTTAATACCTTGGTGGACTCGAGGCCGTGGAGACCGCCGGTGTTCGTGCAATCTCGACATCGCTAGATTCGAGCCTCCTTGTTGCGATACAAGAAGAGGTAAAGAACTTCCTACCCTTTCTCCATGTTTTGATGTGTTGAATGCTTTCTAGCAAGATCCTCTTTGTTGCTTGAGTTTAATTGAGGTTAATTAAGTGTAATTAATTTGGAAAATTAAAATTGAGCACTTTCTAACAATCTCATATTTGGATGAATTAATTTAACAAAGACAAAATAAGTCAAATTGACAAATTTACCCTCTAACCCTTCAATCCAATCATCTCATCGGTAAAATCTTGTATGAACAAAGCAAAATAAAAATAATTCTTATTCCAAATGAGTTGAAAACTTAATACCTAAAAATTGAAATTAAACATAAAGCATTTTATCATTGTTGAACTTAAGAGCATGATATTCAATAAGCACAGGGAATATTATTTATATATCATTTTAATTTATTCGTAAATTGGTACGAATAACATCATTTCTTTTTACGTAGCCTAAATGATAAGTCGAAACCAAGTAAAAATAAGTCCTTAGAATCACTGATCTAATCGTTTGCAGTGATAGCTTAAGGATCGAATTCACAGGGACGTAACTATTCAATTCTTAAGTCATTTATTTAATCTAACTAGATTTTAGGGTTTTAAAAAATAAAAGATATATAATCGAAATGTTTATTTTGCGTTTTTTGGTTTAAGATACAGAAAAGTAAGATAAATGATGCAATTTTGGAGTTCAATCCCAATTCTCAACTCGATTAGGTGGTCTGGTTTTCAAACTTCTACCTCTGTCAAAAGTGGAACAAACCGTTTTGCGATTCAGGTGGCCCGTTCTACTCTTATCAGCCTATGGAACAGCCGTTCTGACTGGAACGCCCCCTCTCGGGCCGTCCGTTCCAGTACTAGAACGATCCGTTCTAAAGGATGATATTTCATTTGTTAAGTTAATCAAGATTACAAAACTATCTTTAATGCAGAATTAATGATCTAATTAAGGAAATGTTTACTCTAACTCTCGTTCAAGTAGGATTCATTAACCAAATAATCTCTCATCTTAGAAATCCTAAGTTTGAACTCTTGTTTCTTGGCTTAGTCTCTCTAAGTTTATCCCTCGATTCATGTAGTAAACCCTAATCTCTCGATCTAGAGTAAAGATACAATCTCTCGATATCTTGGTCTCCCCTCTCGAATTTCGACCTACCGGATTATGTTTTGCTACTTGTGTTCAACATCAAGTCAATTGGATTTTTATGCCAAACTATTAAACGTGGCCTTTGTTTAACGGGCAAACCTTAGCACTCAAATCGAACATAGGGCAATAATCAATTAAAAGCATGCACAAGAGATAAATAATCAATCTAGTCAACTAAATACTTAATTAAACATAACAAATTCAACAACTAATGTAGAGGTTCTCAACCGTAGCCCTAGCATAGCAAATATAATTATACAAACAAGCCGGTATCATCAATAAAGTAAGACACAAAAGATAAATCAAAGGTACGACAAAGAAACCGATGTTTTCTCCCTTCTGTCCAGCTGTGCCCTTCTTGGAACGGACCGGTACAGGTCTGGAACGGACCGGTACAGGTCTGGAATGGACCGATCCATGCTCTGTGCTAGTTGACATGACGGCGGACTACTTGATTGAGTTGGAAAAGATGGGCTAAACCCTAGAATTAAGCATATCTTTTGTTGGGGACGTAGCGCTGGACTTAAATAGGCATCAAACAGGACTGACTTGGTGTGGAAAACACGTCTAAAGTTGTCTTGTATCGAGGGAAAACTTGTGGAGAAAACTTAGCAAAAACAGCCTCTTCAGTTATGAAAAGTCTGGTAAACTTGGAACGGTCCATTCCAGTGCTGGACCAACCCGTTCTAGGTAAGCCAGGCTACTGTTTTCTTGCTGTTTTCTTGACCAGGCTAGTCCAGACTTGGACTGGGCCATTCCAGCCTTGGACTTGGCCGTTCCAGCCTTGGACTGGGTCGTTCCAACCTCTTGGAATTCCACTGCTTTGTCGATTTTCCGTGCCAATTGAGCGATGAACCTGCAAAACAAGAGACGGACTATGGCTGCACCTCAATTTACACCTAATGTTAGCAAATTAAGTTAAAAACACACGAAATTAAATATAATTAAGGGTCTAAATAGAGTTGAAATGTATGCATGAAAACCACCCATCACTAATGCTCAAATTTTATCTTATTTTCAAGTAACTAGCTATCAGAGCAAATGCGCTATTATTTTAATTCATAAATATCAACAGAGAAATTATCAAAAACAAAACAAATTTCATAAATCTATGAGATCATTTTATTTGAAAATCCATGTTCTATCTAATACCAAACATAAATAGTTCAATTCATAAGAACAAGACTATAGAATTAGAAGGAAATTGAACAAAAAGACGAGTTACTGCAACCTAATCACAAAGCTTACCTATTCTAAAAAATAATAATAATAATAATAATTGCAAAGCTTACCCAATTAATGTTAGAAATTAGTAAGGAAATTGAAAAAAAAAGATGAGTACCCCGTCAAAAACTAAAGCACCGAAGTCATGGTGCTACACTAGTTTGGTCCTTCTCTTGATGACATAATAAATTTATAAATTAAAAAAAGAGGAGGGTTACAGTGCCACGAGTTTAGAGTGTCACAAAATGTCACAATCTTAATTTTTCATTATTGTTTAAAATTTTAAAATGTAAATGTCCAATCTAAACCGTTGATCTTCTTCGTTTTAACGCGTGATGAATTTTCACATAAATTTTATAAAATTTGAAGTTGATTTGATACACCATCAAGATGTTAAAAAATAAACGAATCTGATTAACTATAACAGATTAATTATGATGCGTTCATAGTTTGACCTCTGGATCAAGTATCAAATCAACTCAAAATTTTATAAAGCTTATATGAAAATGCATCGCTTGTTAAAACAAAGAAGATGAATTGGAAATTTATATTTTAAAATTTAAAATATTATCGAAAAAGTAAAGTTGTGGCATTTGGTGGCACCCTAAATTGTGGTACCGGAAATTTACTCTTAAAAAACAAAAGATGGAGAAAAGTATAGCCTACAGGAAGATATTTCGCTCGATAAATAAAAAGACAAAAGTCTAAATGAAACAAAAGGAAAGGGGCAGTCGCTGTCCATCGCTAAAATCATCGCTCCAATGTTTTCCTTTTTCCTTCATTCTCTTCCGATTCGGAGGAGAAAATATTTGTATAGGAGGGGAATCATCAGATGGAAATATTTACTCTCGCTGCAAATTTACTCTCCCTATTCCCTTCGATCCAAACAAAGAAAAGTGCTAACTTTCACCTTCGTTATCTTTCCTTCCCACTCGGTACCCTCCATCCAAACAAAGTGTAAGGGGAAGGAAGAGATGGGGTGAAAGGGAGAAAAAAAGGACCGTCTCTGATGACCTGATTGCTTAATTTTCTGATTGTGTAGTGTAATTCGCGAAATTAATATAGCCGAAAGGAATGAAGTGAGTTGAAGATAATTTATTTTTTAGAGTGATAAGTGCAATCCTCCAATGTATCATCTCTATCATCCCAACTCAAAAATGAAAATTCAGTTGGGCCAGCGATTCCATCCTCCCTTTCCTCTCATCTGTCTCATTTTTACTTAATAAATTGTTGTCCGGTTCGTGACACTTTTTCTTTTTTCTCATGTGTTGAACCGGATTTTTTGACTTAATAAACTAAACATCTATACCCTAGATATGTTAGCCAGCTTAACTTCCTTGACCAGTAACAATGTCTAACTAATTGTGATTAAACCAGATAAAGAGAATATAATATGGAAAGAAAGAAGAAAATTTTTTATTCAAGAAAAAGAAAATGAGATACAAATTATAAATTAAAAAATACACTTTTTTTATGTGGATCGCTGTAATTTTTTTCTTTTTAAATTTCCCTTTCCTTGCTAAATTAACTTTATCAGAGTAATTAAAATAAATAAAATCCATGATTTATTTCTACAATCTTCAATGTTATTTTTATATTTATATATTTTATTCATACGCTTTTTTTTCCACCTTTTTTTGACCTAGGAGGCGAGGATTGCCAAGTCAACGTGGTTCTCCCTTAACGGTTTCAGTGGTCTTACTCTTACCCGCAACCGAAGCCGCCGCACAAATCCGAAACCCACTCCCTCCCATAATCCAATTTCTGATTTCTCCACTTGATCCCTTCCACTCGACGGAGGCGCCGTCCATGGCGCCGGCGCACGCCGACGACTCCGCTGTTTCTCTGTCGGACGATGAACGGCGCGCGCTTCGTGGAAGCAAATTCGCGCCTCTTCCTCCGCCGCCTTCTTCCCGCTCCCATCCCAGGTTAGGTCGCCATTACTTACTAACAGAACTGTTGTGGATCCAGCCGTTAGGGTTTTCTCAATTGGGATAAGGAATCCAATTGTGGGTTCAATTTTGTGTTGAGGTACTGCTCTAGGTTGAGTTTCTTATGAATTGGCTCGAGTAAATTGCAACTATTTTTTATTTTGTTTATGAGGTTTTCTAAAAGACAAGTGGATGAGTTTTTGTTACTATCTTATAAACTAATGGGAATTGTCAAAAGAATGAGATGGAAATAAATATTAGGGAAATGAAAAGAATGCATGAAAAATGATTAAGTATTAAGGATAAGTTAACTACATCCAAGTTTTTCTGCCTCTACAATTATTTCTTTCTTCTGGTTGTTAGTTACAGAAGTTGTTATGAAAATACTATAGAGAACTCTTTCAGTTCAAACTAGAAAGATTCATTATGCTCCATGAATTTAACTGAAGTTCCCGGACAGAAAGAGTGAAGGGTATCAACTACACTATATAATGCATTAACAATACTCAAAAATGACCTCGGATTAATAAAGCTGCCAAAACCTTCCAAAAATTCTGCTGACATTACTCAACAAAGTGATTTAAGCCACTGAAAATCTTTCAAATATTTGTGCTGGCATTACCGGCTACATTGTTTGTAGGACTGTTAAGTGTTGGTATTTTAAAGTTATATTCCCTTCTTTGTTTTTGGTTTGCTTTTTGGAGGGCCACTAACCTATATCCCTCTACAATTATACTGGCTGTGTTTGGGAGAAAGGTAATGCAGATAAAGTTATTCCCAGCTATTCTTGCATATCTAAGTTGTTCCCAGCTATTCTTGCTCCGAAACACAACACAAGAAAATTGTTTCATTGTGTTGTATTTTTCATTGCCTATACATATATTCCATTGAAACAATGATTCTGTCAGGTTGGCTCATCCTGGTGGGCCTGTGAAGACAAACAAAGCAGCGGCCTTAGCAAAATTTTTGGAAAGGAAGCTTCAGCAACCTGATGGGTTGAAGTCTATCGATCCCGACTTGCTAGAGTTGGCTGTCAAAAATGCTAAAGAAACTGTAAAAGCTAGCAGTAGTAAGTACTTGAGCTCTCTTTGTTTTTTCCTTTTCTTTTCCACACCCCTTATGGGAGAAGGGTAAAGAAAGAAACAAAGAAAGAAAAAGTTTTGGGCTACTTGGGTTTGTCAAATTTGCTGAACTGGGTTTAATTAGGTCGAATTATGTCAAGTTAGTTTTTAGTAGCTTGAGTTTACTGTGGTGCTTCTTTCAGATGTGAAGTTACAATATTTTTCTGTAGAAACTTCTTTTAAGATATATTCCATTATTAATAGTCTGAATTTAGATATTTTGATAATTTGCTTGAAATTTATTTATATTCAGGGCCTTCAACCTCTGGAAAAAAAGTGCGTCATGTTTCATCTTTTGAGGATTCATCTGAGGTATATATGCATGGTATTATTTTTTGTTGTTTAACTTCATTTTGGAACTTCTTTTGAAATATGTAATGATTAAATTAATTCTTTCCAGGATTCTGGGAGTGACCAAGAAGAACCTGCAGAAATAAATGATAATAAAAGGAAAAGGAAAAACACAAAGGTTTTGCTGCACTCTTCAACTTTTCATTGAGTAAAAATCTTGATTGCATTGGTAATTGCATAAAATTTCTAACTATTATAGGGCCTCATAAATTAATATTTCAGGTTTCTAGAGATATTGAAGAGCCTGGGAATGAAACAAAGAAGAAAGATAATAAGAAAAAGAAAAAGAAAAAGAAAAAGGAAAAAAAGAAGAAGAAGGTAACAAACTGTTCCCCATTTGGCATCTCAGTCCTCCATATGAAAATGGTGTTGTATTGTATATTTGTATTATATATTTTTGGTTATGAAACTTCTTTTCTCTTTTCAGGATGGTAAGAAGGGAAAGAAATCTAAATCATGATTAAAGAAATCTAAATCATGATTAAGGATCTTTTGGCATGGTAAAGATTTATTATTGCATTAGGGACTAAAAAGCTTCTGTCAAATAGTGTATCAGAAAGGTTGCCCAACAGCTTGCCTAAGGTTTTAAACCTTTTGTTCTTTTCATTCTTCTAATGCTCATGACATCTGGAAAATTGCCAGCTGATTCAGTTGTCCTTGTTCCTGTTGTAGTAACTTTGTTCATGTTATGACTGTAGGTTAGGTACAATTTATCCAAAACATGTTAGTTGTTAATGATAAATATTTGCAAATTCAGGCAGCAACTAACTACAGGTTCAGATATATTATTATTTGCATTTAATATTTTATAATTGGTATGTTATTGCGTATTTCGGCTCACTGACAAGTAGTGTTCTAAATACGTGCCGTGTTGTGTCGTGTCGTGTCAAACACGCCGTGTCGGGATCATCTCTCGTGCCGTGTCGTGCCGTGTCTAAATATTTCACGTGTCGTGTTGTGCCGTGTCTAAATCCTAAGAGATGGACACGACACGTCTAAGGACACGCCACGCCTCGTGTCCTCGTGCCGTGCCGTGCCGTATCTTCTTTAGACGTGTCGTGCCGTGACGTGTTCAGACACGTTTAATTTTTTGACATAAATATAATTTATTTATGAAATTTAAAATTATGTTTAATAAAATACGTCAAAATTTAAGAAAGTAGATGTGCTTTACCATTGAATTAAAATATAGATTATTTTTTTATTTTGATTTGAAAAAATATTTTTAATTTTATAGTAACCCTCCTCTTTTTTCCGATCTTGGGACCAGCTATGTTTGAGAAAACATAGACGGAGTTACTACCTTAAAATTATGTTAGTATACTTTTCAAACTAATTAAATTAAAATATGAAAATAAATTAAATTGAACTAAAATTAATTATACTTTTGGTATATTGAGAATTTGAGAGTACAAGAGCCGTAAAAAATTATATCAACTTTTTAAGACAATGAATAATTTATACTATCCTTATCAAAACTGTACAAGATATGACAAAAATTATTTGATTCTTTTTAAGACAAATCACAGATAAATTTATATCTTTAATTTGCGCATGGCTCTAGACCATTCTATTTTTGTTTGTGATTTAATTATTGAATCAACCTAATTGTATTGTAATCTTTTTATTTCCAATTTGAACTATTTACAAGTGCTTTATTCGGAAATAAGTCTATTAATAATCATTGATTGTAATAGTATGTACATAATTGAGAAATTCATTATATTTCGATGACGCTTAATGTGTGTCTCCTTTTCATGTTTGGCGTGTCTATAATATGTGTCGTGTCTTTTGTGTCGTGCCGTGTCGTGTCTCGTGCCGTGCCGTGTCGTGTTCAGAAAATTCACGTGCCGTGTCGTGTCATGTCTATTTCATCAAAATTGGACACGACACGCTTTAGAACACGACACGCGAAGTTCTCGTGTCGTGTTCGTGTCCGTGTCTTGCCGTGTCGTACCACCTCCGTGCCGTGCCGTGTCGTGCCGTGTTCGGACACGCCGTGTTTTTTTTAGAACACTACTGACAAGTCTAATTCTTGTTGTACTTCATTAGTTTATTGGCCCGCTTACTCATCACTAATTATTTAACAAACTTATTGACGAGATTAGACTGAGCGGACAGATTCATTTTGTCTAGCTAATTGTTGAATTTCTTTTGTTGATGTGATTAAAAGAAAAATATGAAGGCTAATCCTAAGAGCTGCAGTGCTAATTAAAGGATTTTTTTTTTTTGTTGATGTTATTAAAAAGAAATTATAAATGTTAACACTAGGGACAGAAAAATCGCAATTTTTATTTGAAGTTCTTGTGTTGTTGCGAATTCTATTCGACTATAGGAGCAATTTTTTTAAATGGAGTTGAAGTGATGGAATAATTATGGATATGAATATATGATTCTTGAATAAACAAATTCAATTTTGGAAAGAATATAAAATACAGAACTATAATAATGGTATTATTGTATATATTGATTGTCATATTCGCTAAGATCACCGAACACTAATAGCATATGACCATTAAAAAAATGCAAAACACTATTTAAAGTGTCATGTGTGTCCGGTGCTTTTAGTTGTGAGCTTGTGATTGGTAGAAGAAAGTCATTTTAACGTCGCTAAAATCAAACTTCTGTGGACGGGAAGCGCTTAAATAGTTGGTCCCTAATTTCTCATGGTATAGCAACTTTTCTAAGTTCAATTTGACAGAAGAAGAATCGAGGCGAAAGCATTTTCAGAGATATAAATAAAAGTTATAAAACACGTAGACGGCGAGAAAACATAAAAAGATAAAAAAAACCCACAAACCACACAAAGATAGAGTATGCCGTACGAAAGTATTTCAGTTATCATTATATAAAACCAAGCTTTCAACAAATTTTTTTTTTTCCATTTTATCGCGGTTTCATCTTAGTTTTGGTTCATACCGCACTACTATTTTATCTGTTTTATCGATGTATTATCACCGTATAAACGTTTTATCACCGAAAAATGCTAAATCACCACCCAACCGTCGAACTGCACAAATCGCATTTTAAAACTTTGTATAAAACTAGCAAAAATATCCCCAATATATGGGCAAGTAAAGAAACAAAATAATTTTAGACAATAAAGATATGTGGTTCAATCTTCCAGCGACACAAGTAGATATCTTTTTGAAAAATAAATTGTTTGAACACCATGACTCTTTTCTGTCAAAAAAGAGATCACACAAATCAATGGTCCATAGTTGATACAAAAATTATTTACACCTCCTATTTGCAATTGTTATGGCATTTTTATGGATGCATTTATAAGTAGTGAATCGAGTGATGATTAAAATTAGAAAAATCTAAGGAGTTCATATCCGAATAAAGAAGATTTTAGGAGGTTTGTTTTTGAATCACCTTTTAGGCTTTCTGTTATTAACAGATAAAGAGTGGAAGAAAATGGAAAGATAACTTACTCCCAGAAAGACTTGATAAGACTTGTGATTGGAGTATCTCATTGAAAAGCTTGTTTGGTTCATTGATTCTGCATGTTGTTTACATCTTACAGTTTTACCTACAAAAAAAAATACCTGCCACCATCTGATATAGATGTGTATAATTTTAGTTCTTACAGTTTTACCTACAAACAAAAATACCTGTCAATTGGAAGTCTTTTGTAGTTATTCATAGGATAATCCATATATAGTAAGTTTAAATTATTGTTGCATACGCGATATGCAAAGAGATCATTTTAAATACCGGCTATACAGGTCTGTTAAAATATTAAGATATACGAATCAAAAACTTATCTTTATTATGAACTCTAGTCTGCACGTTATTAACCAATTTATAAATATTTGACATATGTATCACAAACTTAATGGTTATATTAATTCTAAACTCTAATTTGTACACTATTAACCACTTCACGGGACAAGTTAAAACAAAGGAATACTAAAATTTGCATTAGTGCAGGAGGGATCATTTTGTGTAATACAGCGTCTGGCATTGGGCCATCGTAGATTATTACTGCGGAAACTTGTTAGCCGTGATACGTCTACGATGAACAGAGAAGTGCATAACAAAAAAAACTAACGGAATGTGCAAAGCACAATCCGAGGGGAATGTGCAAAGCACTATCCGAGGAATAGGACCAAAGAAATTATCTGCACTGGCAATAAAAAATTTCTCTTGAATTATTCGAGAAATTATTACTACACTTAAACACAGCATCCTTGTAATTATCCCTTGACATAATTTAAAGATTAAAATCACGATAAGAATTTACAAAAGCCTGCAGCTATATTCCCTGGTTCTTGAATTCTTCCCACAATAAATCAGCATTAAGCTCCCTGCTTGACCCACAAAATAAAGATGAAACAGAGAGAACTAGACATCTAATATTTTACTATTTGGACAAATTTCGCTAACCTCACCTCTGTACCTCTGTATTTATCGCATTTAAATCCAACTTAAGTGCTGCAGTTCAAAATCTTTTGAATTCCCATTTGGTTTTCTGCCATATTTTAATTTGAGTATGAACTACCAACACTAACAGGTGCATTTGAGCTGCAATTGCTTGCAGTTACTGGGAAGGTCAGTTGCGGAGAAACAGGCTCCATACTGGAGAAGAGGTCAGGCTGGTTGTCTCCAGTAGGGGTTGTGCTGTAGGGAAGGTTGACAGGAAAGACTGGCATGTCAGAGAGAGCAGAGAGGGAAGAGGTTGAAGGAGTGTAGCTGAGTGTTCCCAGTGGATGATCAAACTTACATGTGGGCCCATATTTGCAGACCCCATGTTTGGCATAGTAGTTACAAGGCTGTGCACCCTGTCAGAATAAGCTTGAAGTTAACAGTTCCAAAAAATAAATTCAGAAGGAAAAAGGGAAAGAAAAAGAGATTACAGTATAATAGTTGGTACCCCACCGGCATGGTTAAGCATGGCCTACCAAACTACTAAGATCTTAATCACCTAATGTTTCAGATCAACATCAGTAAATTAAACAAAAAATAGAAAATAGTTTACGTGGCATTTCATAATTATGGAGTACCACCTACTATATGCCAATTTAGTATGACAGTATTTATGTCAGAGTTCTAGAGGAAGTATATCTACCAGTAAAATTAAATATAACAGATTTTTAAGTTGTAGGGAGGGAAGGACGGAGGGATGGAGGGAGGGAGGGAGATACCTGTCGAAGAGGGAGACCCATTGGACTTAGCACACAATTAGCTCTCTGCAGGTTCGGGTCAAATGGTATGGGGTGGTGGTATCGACAACTTGCCCCATATTTGCAATACCCCTTGTTGATAAAATTGTGGCACTCAGCCTGTCCTGGCCTCTGTGGCAAGAGTGCAAATTGATCTCTTGGACCACTGCTTGCGGGGCCCATCAAGGAAGGCACCACAGGCAGAGGAGGTAATTCATAAGGATTAGGTGGTATAGTTGATGGTATCTGCTGTGGTAAGTTATAAAATGGCGTTGCTTGTACCAGCTGCTGGCCTGATGGTGCTAATAAAGGATTGATGGATCCCTGTTTTCATAAAATTAATTGAAACCTTGCTTGAATTTTGGGGCATCAGATTTTTGTTTGTAGGCTACTTAATTTTATTAATTATGTCTGAACTGCATTTTATCTCAAAAAAAGAAAAATATTTCGCTAAAATATGGTTTCTGAGTGATTCAGGTTTAATGGGGATTGACTGATTGAGTCATCTTTAATGTTTATACAGTGCAGTACCCACTACCATATTGTGAATTCAAGATTCAATAATAACCCTACTGTGAATCATTATACAAAAGAAATAAGAATTGAGAAAAGAATATGACCAGATAGGGGTTCCATCCTGGAGCTGGCACCACACCTGGTGGCATCAACATAGCACCACAATTTCTGGGTGGTATGGGATATCTTCCCACATTTAAATTCAAATTCAAACTAGGCAGAGGTGGGTATATAACTGGCGTGATGACAGATGAGGATTGAACAGCTGAATAATTCAGTGGTACTGGAGCTGACGGTGGGACTTCGGTAGTCAGAACTCTCTCTGGATGGTGAAACTTACATGCTGAGTTATACTTACAGTTGCCTGTTTTCAGATAGTAGTTACACTCTTTCTCACCCTGTTATGAATTTCATTTGACAGTTGTTATGGAACCTTTTAGAAATCACATTCAACATTGGAATAAAATTAACACACCCACCTATAGCTTATTATTTGTGACAATCATCACCAAACTCCCGGTTACATGACATTCGACCCCCTATGATGACTTTCCTTAGTCCTGATTTCCCCCCTTGACCATATAATAAAAATTGACCAAAATTCCCTTGTATCTTCATAAATGTATAACATCATCAAAATTATTAATGTGACGTAGCAAAAAAAGTAATTTATAAACATTGCTTTGTGAATTTTATAATTGTCCTATATTTTTTCATGAAATTGCCTTCTTAAAAAAAAGACCAAGACACCAGTGTAAATTATTTTATTTTTAAATCATATGAGTGGTATATACTGGGTGCTGTCACTTAAATAAGAACCCCCACATAAACCCATACTAAGCAACTGAAATTCACAGCTAAACCCCACAAATGATATGCTCCCAGATCACAACAAACATTCATGCAAAGAAATTTATCCTGGGGTGAAGATAAATCAATGAGGTAAATCAAACTAACCAGTCTAAGTGGAAATCCATGGCTATTTAATGTGACAAGCTGTGGAGCTGAACCACTAGCTTGCTTCGGGTGGTGATATTTACATGCAGAGCCAAACTTGCAAGTCCCATTTTTCATATAGAACTGCAAATAAAGTTTTCAAAATTGTTAGTACAATTATCGTATGTTGCACAAAAATTAGATGAAATATTAGTTTTTTTTTTAAAAAAAAAACCACCTCACAGAAAGGTTGCCCAGGTCGTTCAGGAAAATCTCCAGCCCCAGGTAGCTTCAGCAATGAAAAATACATAACAGGAAATAGTCAACAAGACTTCAAAACTAGATATATAATCTTCTCTAACAATCAGAAAAATATTTTATATATTCCTATGATTATGAAGCTACCACTATGCCAATCAATATTGTAAACTTTAATCTGATCAATTCCGAGCATAATTAGCTAAAAATTAATCGGAACTATTATGAATTAATAGGTACAATAAAGGCCAATAATACATAGATATGCATTGCTTACCACCGAACTGCCGTCACGTGGATGATTGTAACGGCATCTCTCGCCATAACCACAAGATCCATTACGAAGAAAATAGATGCAATCAGGTTCACCAGGTCTCTCTGGTAAACCTGACCCGCTATCTCCTATGTCTAACCTCCTCATTGATTCTATCAAGCATATACATACAAAGAATTAATTACATTTCACATCAGTCAAATTATTTCATAAATATAAGCCAAATTTACAGAAACACTGAGTTAATTTCCCAATCACAACTCAAAACCCCCCAAAAAGAACCTAAAGCAGAGATTATTGATCAACACAAGAGCAATTGCAGTCTGGGTATCTGCATTCACTCAACCAAAGCAAATATCACAAATTCCTAAACAAAGTAGCATCAATTGAAAACTTTTCTACAAAATTTCATAAACCCCAAATAAAACCTAACATCTGCCAACCCAAATCAACATCATCTAACAATTCCTAAGCAAACAAAAGACGAATTTGAAAGAAAACTAGACCAAACAAGTACCTTCAAGCCCAGTATTGGGGCCACCATGGCCACTTTCTAGTGCCCCCGTGTTGCGTACGGTCGGTGGCTCCATGAACAGTCTCGAAGCTTCGAGAAACTTCGTTATATGCAAACGATTGCAGTGCAATGTCTATTTCGCATATACGAAGAAAGCAAGAGAGAAAGAAACTCCTGTACTTCGATTTGATCTCTCTCTCTCAAGCTCTCTCTCTCTCTCTCTCTTTGAGCTTATGTGTGTGTCGGTTTGGTTTCCATGTGTTTTATTATTATTATTATTATTCACTGTCTCGATCTCTTTTCTCTGAGATAATAAATGGACCATTTCTTCGTATACGGGTCAAATTAATAGCCTTAATTACTGATTAACTCATCTTGCAACGGCTGTTAATTACGCATTTAATTTAACACCGAGTCCAAGTAAAGTCTGTCTCTCTTCTACGGTTTGGTCTATGTAGTTTGTACCCGCCGAGGCTTTAGGATAATAATCTGAATGGGCCTGGTCTGCATGAACCAACTAACTGGAATGATTCGGTTCACAATGTGAGAACTGCGTATGCGTTGACGGTGTTTGAATGCCCGGTCTTGACGGCAATATCTCGAGTCAAGTTTGCTCCGCGTTTTCTTTTAATTTTCTTACGGTAAATACGACTAGAATCTCAACTTTTTCACAGTTTTACTTTTTCACAATCATGCAAGTTTCGATTTTCTGTGTCTTGATAAACACTGCATTCCGTAAGGCAAGTCACTATAGCAAGTAATTCTCACGTTAAAAGCTTATGGGTCCCAGTGTCAGTGACTTAAAGGCAAGGTCTGTGATCTATGACGGCACAGAAAATTGTGATTATTCTATGTAGATCTGTAGCGGATGGGTCAGTTGGAAAGACAAATGTCGTACGAACCGGACCTGAATCGGAACTTTCATGGACCCGTTATCTTTGGATTCGGAAATTCGTCTGAACATAAGGCTACGGAATTAAATAATAATTTTATTGCTAATAAATTGGATAAAAAAAAATCCTTTAGTTAAAAGTTTTATTTTTTGGTTAAATCCTTCTCAATATTAGTTAAAAAAATCATAAAAAAATTTTGTATCTGCAAACCGATAAAGTGCAGAACTCACGAAAATTAAATCTTTTAGAGTAATTTTGTGGTCATGTGAGTCAACTGTAACTGGGTGGAGACACGAGATATTCCCTTTTAAACTGCGTTAGAAGAAAAATTAATAGTAAAGTTTCTGAGTGCAAATTAAATCATCTAGTAGGATAATTATTACCATTGATGTTATCCCAAAAGAAGCAATAACCTTGAGAAACTAAATGCACTCTACCAACCAAAGAAAATTGTACATTTTTTTTAATAGAAAGTTCTATGAAGTTGCAACATATGCAAGTACCAGATCTTTTGCTTTCTTTTTTTTTTTTTTTTTAAAAAAAAAAGTGTGGCAGCGTTGATTGAACGATATGATCGGATCCGATCCAATCCAACACAAAAAAAAAAGTCACTATCTAAAGCTGAAATGATCCTAACTTGAAATAACTTGACCAAAAATGGCAAAAAAAAAAAAAAAAAAATCTAGAACAATCCAAAATCTGAATACGAAGTCCTAAATAGGATACAAACCTAAGCAAAATCAAATTGGACCAGAAACAATCCGTGAAAGAAAATATGAAAAAGGACCATAAAAAAATGTTCTAAGCCTAAATTGAACCAAGATCTTTCTAATGACTCGCTTGGACAACAACATCGTGAGTAAATAAATGTTAAGAATTCGAGCGTCCACGCAGCGAAAGTTAGATTTAGGTGCGACGAGGCACGATTCAAGTGCAACTGTCTAAGAACCGTGTCCCTTAGGGCCAGTCAGCACGAATATCTCAGAATAGATAATCACACAATAGATACAAAGAGAACACGAGATTTAACGAGGTTCAGCACCAATTTAGTACCTACGTCCTCCACACACACGCACACTCTTTTTCTATTATTTTCTGTTAATGTCTGAGATACATTGTAAGAGGAGGAAGAATATTAAATAGGAAACTATCCTATAGAGACACACATCTCTTTTCAATTATTCTCCATTATTTCCTTCCTTTTGTTTCTCTTTTTTTCTATATTTTCATATCTTTACATAAGGAAAGTACAACCCCATACATGGATAACATCCCTAGACGTGCCAGCAGTAGTTACCATCATTGGATCGTCTAGAATCTTTCTTCCTTGCAAGATACGCGTCCATTCTGGGTACCATTCGGCTGGATCCCAGCCGAATACAAGGCCGAATGCCCCTCTTCTGATCACGTGTGGCAACACACATCACCAGACTTCATGTTTTAACACTCCCCCTCAAGTCATACAACTTGTCATGACAACATGCCAATTTTATTTTAATATTTTGTGCCACGCATTCGATCCATAACTTGATCTTCTGCAGCACTTTTCTCACAATAAATAAAATCTACACTAAATAAGTGAACATTTGACTTCTTAAGTTGCATCAAGATTTGCCTTGAATATGTATGAAATTTATATCCTTTCAGTTCGTCTGAGTAAATCGTTTGTGACTAGATATGTGAATTTAAAATTATAAATTATGTGTACAAGTGAAAAAAAAAAGAATTGGACTTAAATCAAACTATAACAAGACCGATCTATGACCTGTACATATATTTAAAATCGGGGGAAGTATCACTCAAAATAATATTATAAATTCAAACTCATAAGCAATTTAAAATAACACAAACATTTCCAACTCTCTCGTCGCTAGTGATGATAATAGTAAAAGAGGTAGACTAAAATTAGCCGCGACTGAAGGATGAATCCGTCAACTGCGATTATATTTTAATTTTTGAGGTTCTAATTGCTAATCCAAGCCGTCCAATGTGTTCTCCATATTGAACTCTCATTGAAGACCAAATTTTAAATATTTCTGAATTTTTTTACTATTTTTTTGATATTTTTAAAAATCGTTATGACTGAAGGGTTCAGAATTGTTTAGATTAAGAATTTTGTAAAATATCAAAAAGATATATAAAAATTTCAGAAAAATGTAAAATTTGGTCTCCAACAAGATTTCAATATGGAGAACACATTGAACGGTTCGGATCGACTTTTAGAATTTAGAAAATTGAGATTTAATCACAGCTGACAAACTCATCCGTCAGTTGTGACTGATTTTAGTCTACATCATAGTAAAATAGTAGTTCTTTTTTTGAACAAGGGCACCCAAGCAGGAGAATCGTTTTATACAGTTGAAACCTTGCTCACCTTATTATATTTTCGACTAAGGTCAGGAAAGTAAGCACAAGATTTTCAAATTAACAAGAAAGTACCGGATAACTCACGTTTATTGAGGTGTTAACAATAATTAATTTTTATTTTTAGTTACATACTTACATTTCATAATTGGGGTTTATTAAAGGAGTAGGGAACCAGGGATAGCAGAACACTGATCAATAACGTGGGTAACAATACCAAGTCCTCGAATTCATTTTGTAACAAATGCATGTTATTACAAGTGTTCCATGAAAAGTTGCGACAAGGTTAATGTGTCTATCAGAAAATCCTAGTAGCTATGTTTGGCAAGGAGCCGTACTAGCTAGTTCGCGAACTAGACTAGTTCGGCGTTATCAAATATGAGCCGAACTAAAACAAGGTCTAGTTCGTCTCCTTATTCTAGTTCTACCAAAACTATGAAATTAGAACTAGAACAAGTCTTGTTGTATTTCTTGTTCTAGTTCATATCATTTGCCAAACATGGCTAATGTACTTCATAAAATAAAACTTTTGCGTACTGCATTGGTGAACTCATATTCACCGGACACAAGTAATTGAAAATAATAATTTTATAGTTGACCCTATAGAATATTAATATTACCTCAAAACATTACCTCTAATTTAATTTGTCCAATGTTTCAATTAAAATAACCCAAAAAAATTAAAAATAAGAAGTTAAGTAACAAGGCTTACTGGACCAAGTTAAGTCAAGTATCAAATTTTGGGCCGACAATTGCATGGGTTTTGTGAGGTGTGATGGGTATTGACCTGGCAATTCTAGTCGGCTCCTAACAAAAGAACTAAGAAAAGTAACAAACGTAGCTCCTTAAACAATTAAAATGATCCTAAAAGTTACATTATTCAAACATAAAAGGGATACAACACAACACTCCATAAACCATGCGTCAATCTTGCACTCTACATCACATGGATTAATCACTCATAAAGGAGAGGCAAAATAAAAGAAAAAAGAGTTAAAACTTTTTACACCCCAGGTTTTTTGTCAGCTTCAACATAGTCTTTAGTTATCTCAATTTCAACAACGGTGCTTCCATTTGTCGTCTGATACTTCTCTATGTCCACAACTTGTGAGGTTGATTCTCCATTTCGTGGAGTTTTATATATGAAGTATAAAACCATTTGCACCATGCCGAATATAAAGCCAAGGACATTTGGTACCTGAATTAAAAAATTAGAAGGAATGTAAATTACCAGGAGGAAAAGGAAGTTACAAAAGGATATATCAGAGCAGTATATATTGTGGGGTATAGTTTTTCTGTTTGTTTATTTTAAACTGAAGAGACAGACATGCCAGAAAAACAACAAGCATAAACAAGAAGAGAGAAAATTTCACTTACAGCAACAAAGGTGTCTTTTCTTAGGAGACCGTAGCCGAACCATGCAATTGCACTTAGCGTAAGAAATAAAGAGAGAGAGAAAGGCATATACTCCACACTCTTTGTTCTTATCACTCGTTTCTGCACCAAAGATAACGAAAAAAAATTACACAAAATTGTGTAAACTTTCAAACAAATTTCCTATGACTATATACAACTGAAAAGATCTCAACATGAGAGAAGTGTATATCTTATTTGTATCTACTTACAATAACGCTGAGAGGAGCTACAAAGACACAGACAGCCAACGAGGCACAAATAGATCCCATTATCTCAATCCTTTTCCTTCCTTTGAGAAATATCAAAGTGCATACAACCAAACATCCATACAACAGGATATTTAGTATTGAAATCAGCTTCAATGCAAATACCTACAAAAAGACAGAATTTATCGCATGTTATATTGGTACCGAATGAAAGAGAACTAGTATGTTAACAATATTCAAAAAATGAGAATACCATACCAAGGCATCCCGGGGAGCATAAACAATGAAGATTGCGAGGTAAATAGACTCAAAGACACACGCCGTGCCATTAATGGTGAGAAGAAGCACATCCTGTGTGAGTATGGCATAGTATAGCCATAGCATGGCACTAAACAAGGCAACAATGTAGGGTAGCGAGTGAAATGACTCCGTTGATTTCTTCTTGTACACCCTATAAAATGTTGGCCTATTGAAGCAAAAAGAAAACATTTTTAACACATAGTTCATTACTTTTGAAATAGAAATATTCTGTGGAGCGGCAGAGATTTTGTGGCACTTGTGGCTTGATCAGTTCTCATAGGACATTAATTTTGTATATGCTTACACAGATATATCATATATGAGGTACAAGATCTTCCTGGCATGTCAGAAAATTAACTAACTGGCAAATGCCTACTGGTGGTAGCGCATGCATGCACAACAGAATCATGTATTCTGAGAATTTCTACCATATAATGCACGCGTATTTACACCATATTTTTGAGAAAGCAATATCAGACTCTAACAAATGTATTTCTTAAGATGAAATAAAATAAAGCAATAATAATGAAGGACTTACAAGGGGGCAAGGAAGACCATAAATGACAATATGTTACCTGAAATGAGAATTTAAGAAAAATGTTTAGTACTTTTAGTACAATTAGAACAATGCCACCAAGGAATTGTTTTATATAGTTTGTTGAAGTCCTAATTGATGAAGATGATTAAGTTGATGCATGACAAATGTACGACGCATTTCCCTCACAGATATAAAACTACTAATTGGAAAACAGATGAGGTTTGTGGAGAGCATTCGAAAATCTATGTTATTGAAGAGTGAGATAATGGACCTAACAAGCCAAAGCCAAATGCCAAAGGATGTTCAATTCTGATAACAAGCATATCTGCACTTTGGTACTTGCTGAACAGACTACAAATTTTGAAGGCTAGTAGATACAATATGATCACAAACTACAACATAAGAGTCTTGACTACCTTCCCCTTTTTATAGTGGTTTTTCCCTTGTATGCAATTAGCATGAGTACTGGACGTAATCAATACGCGGATGTGTGAGCAATATGACATGTGTATGGTTTCTTTGTTTATGCGACTTAGTCTTCTCCATTTGTTTAAGGACGGGAGGTAACCTATAGCTGAATTTGTACCGTCTAAAAAATGAGTGCAAAGTCTATATAGCATGAAACGAAGCTAAGGTCTTTAGAAAAAGGTTAATCCTTAGCTCACATATCTTTTGTTGTTGATATAAATGAACTCACAAAATATTGAATTGTGAATCTTGATAGCTAATATTGTAATCGGAAAACTTAATTAAGATCTGTGCAAAGTAAAATATTTATCAAAATTGTCATATATACGTACTGCCAATTATTTTTTAAAAAAAAATTTACTTTATTACATATTTTTGTATATATCTAAGCTCTAGAGAAAATTTGGATTGAACATAGCAAATTTGAAAATTATGGATAATTCTAGTCTGTATTTTGTGGCTAAAATTTAAAACTAAGAGATTAAAAACGTTTTTTTTTTTTTAAAGAACCACCTTTTGGTCTAGTGGTAAAGAGCAATGCACCTTGAGTGAAAGGTCGTAGGTTCGAAACTCGGCTGGAGGTTTTTCATAGACATTTAATTTAAAAATAAGTTAGGTACGTGGCTTAGACACTCAATTTATCTTTAAAAATAAAAATGTTTTTTTTTTTGTACTTTTAAGAGGATACTTCCATCAATTTACTTTTCGACAGACAGTAGGAATAAGTTCCATCAAATGTACGATCTTGAGCTAAGATAATTTTTTTTTTATTTTTCTCTTTCTCATTTTTAAATTTTTTTCGAAGGCAAGCCGGCAAGGTGCCAACTGCAGTTTTAATAAATTTTTGTTTTTTACATACTCATTTTTATATTAGTATTAGAAATGACTTTTCTATCCTTCAAAAATCAACAGCTATTAATTATTTAGGATGTAAAATTAGATGCTACGTAATATCTTAAATTCGAGCGGGAATTTCCCCTAAAATATAAAATATGCGCTCAAATTATATAGGATCTAAGCAAGATTAATCGAACCGTCCATTTAGTATACTTAGGATTTGTATCGGGTAAAATTGGACCCCAAATACAATCTAAGGTGAGGAAGGGACCTTAATTTCCAGTGTCCTGAGTAAAAGGAGATGAGTAAATTATATTTGTTTCAATCAAATGCAATTGCACTATGGTGTACTTGGCGTATAGGTGTTCTCTTGTGTAATGGCCTGTTAATTAAACCTTACCTAGCGTCTTGCAATCCAGCAAGGTGTCACGTGTCATCCACGCATACCACCCCAAAAGCATGAGATATTTTCCTATCATCAATAATACAAAGCATTTACATCAATTTCTCATGTGCAAATTATATTTTTTACCAACAAAAGATTTAATTACATTGGTTGAAATAATTTGGGTAAGCATTAATAACATTATTTTTGTGTCGGGCTAGCAATTTCTTATAATTAAATTATGTTATGACCAACACATTGTTACTAACTAAAAAAAAACATTTCTTAACTTTTTTGGTTTCTTGTAGCCATGGAGATTTCTTTTGTTGTTTAATTTAATTAATAAAAATAGAATATATATTGACCAATATTTTACATAGAGATACTCTTCTTGACAGGTTTTTTTTTTTTTTTGCAACGGTAAATAAATAAAATGAAGGGGAATAATTATTGTTTTTTTTTTAAACTCGATTGCCCCTTCATTATACCAGCGAATTATTATCTAATGTTATGATCGATCTGACAATATTAATCATAATAATGAGCGAAAGAAAATATAATAGCTGTCAAAACAATAGCCTTTTTTGCATTTTACATTTATTTTCTTTAGTTTTGTTCACAATGAGAATTCAGAGATTGATCTAATGGCATTTTCACAAAATGAAAAAATAATTTCTTAATTAAAAGATTTGTAACGCAATCCATCTATGCTATTTGATAAACGGCGATTTTTTTTTTTCATAATATATATTGACATTCAGCGATTTGGATGCATACTAGTCGAGTTCGAGCGAGTTGGAGTCAACTTGAACTCAGCTAGGCTGTAATTTGAGTTGTCTTGAGCTGAGTTAGAAACACTTTCAGAGTTTTTAATATTAGCCAGCTTAATTGAGCTCAACTTGTCTCCTACTCAAGTTGGTTCACGAGTCACAAGCTAGCTCCAAATAAGATTATGTACATGAAAATTTTTCTTTAGTAAATTTATGTATTATTATAATATTAAAATTAATTGATATAACATTATAAATAATAATGAATTTGTGATCGTTTTTATTTTTGATTTCGAGCAAAATAGTTTTGAAACTCACTTTGATATATTATGTTCAAATTATCTGAAATGAAAATTGTATTATAGAAATTTTGTATAATTATTTATAAATTTTTAATACTATTAATCTTAATAATATTATAAATAGAAAATTATTAGGTGATGAGTCGGCTCACGAGTTGACAACTCGAGTTCAACTAAACTTGAATTCGATTCATTAGCAAACTGAATTGGCTCCAACTCGAGTTATGCTAACTTGAGTTACAAGTTACAACCTAATTTTTCTCGAGGAACAACTCGCGAGTTACGAGTTTTTGCTCGGTCCTATTCAGCGACAAGGCGACCGAGATTTAGGTTTAGCATATTAAGCATAAAGCGTCACTAAATGGCTGGTAAACAAAGCTATTGTTATGTCTTGTAATTGGCTTTCTTTCTTTAATTTTACAATACCAAATTATTTTTTTTTTACTAGAAGACTTTATTTAGAAATCAATGTAATTATTGATCATCATCTGTATAGGACTCCACCTTTTAATATATCCAACTTATTAATATCATGTTTTTAAACGTCGATTATAAAGGGCACTTTATTATATTATTTGTGTTGATAATCGTTAACTGACCTTTAAGAAAAATAACACAAAAAGAGATATGTCCCGGAAATTTTAATGCTAAATCATCCCTATATTACTGATATTGAAAGTTTGCTGGTTTATAAGACAACGAATTAGCTAGCAACTTGCATGCCTCCAAAAGATGGAAAAAGAAAACAAATTATACAAGCTAAAAAGAAGCTTATGCATGGGCCCCTTATTTGAGGAGACGAGCTATCTGATGAAAATGATACGAGTTGCTAATTTTGGGTTGCAATTTCTAGAGAGGGAAGGAGAACCACTTGTTCCTTATCGATAATTGTAGTACGGTATCTTTAATTTTGATCTAGAGTATTTGAGAACCAGTACTAGTTGGCATTGTGTAAACAGAGTTACCATTGCTATACTATATATGCATACAACTTTTGTGTGATAACTACCTGCTGTCCATAATCTAAATCACACGGCTTGAGTTGGATAAAAAGCAAAAGCTTATCCCTCTGTGTTCCTTTTTTTTTTTTTTTTTTTTTTTTTTTCCCTCGTAGAGGGTGTCCTCAAATTTAGCAATGAAATAAAGTTCTGTTCATTTGTTGTAGATAAAGTTACTTTAAACAAAAAGCCACAGATATGAATTATACAAATATTTACAATTTTTTGGGGTATTATCCTGAACAAGTCTATAATTGAAAGGAGCGATAGCTGGAGGATGAGTAATAGCGTCCATTCATTCATCTTAGTTAGCAACGATTTCTTGAATAATTGTCAATATTTCTAAACTTGTCATCTTATTAATTTAGGTAAATCAGTGTGGTACTTTTGTCATTCATCCCTAAAAAAAATAATAATTTAGATAAAATGATCTAATTAGGGACGAATCTACGTAAGGACAAGTCAAGCACGTGTCTGGGCTTGAATTTCAAAAATTAAGGTTCAATATAAGGCATAAAAGAGTGGTGCCCGGGCTTGGTTTAGTTTGTTATCACATAGGTGTCTAGGCTTATGGTCGTCAAGCAATTCACCTCAACAAAAAAGGTAGAACTTAATTGATTATTTACTCCTTGAATTGTTGAGCGAACTTTTAGTTTTTCACAATACTTTATCTCTCTATGATTCATGTCACGCAAGAAGTGGGGAGTATCCTAATTTTAATTTTTTTATATTTTTTCTAATTTAACTTAGAGTTAGCATATGCTCCACTAAGCTCAATCCATTTGGAAACTAAAAATAGTTTAGAAAGTTAGAATGAACGGATGATTTATAATGATATACTAATTAGATCATAAAAGTATGATTAAGTCTCAAACTAACTCATGACTGCGGCATCCCGATTTCGGGGTTTCACATTTACCTTTCGTCTTTGACCGGAAATTTTTTTTGGTCTATTATTTATGTATTATCATAATGTATCGTGACTGTTTTTACTAGGGTATAATTTTTTTATAAAAAAATAGCCGTTGTAAAGGGCAAATTGTTTTTAACAAATAATAACATTTCGCCAAATGACTAATTATTATGTGGTTTATTAATCCAACTTCTTCAAACAATATGATTTTTATAAATAATATACATATATTCATATATATATTTTTTAAACAGCCTTAAGGCCCGTTTCATTTTACTGAAACAAGTAGTAGCCGTTTATAACCTTACAATATAACCCTGCCCAATAGTATACAGTAGTGTAAATTAGCAACAAAGTAGTTCTCACTGTTTTCATTTGAATATTATCAAAAACTATATTTTATTTCTCAGATTCCATATAAACAACAACATATATTCATAATAATTTAAAAAATAAATTATTATACTGCAAAGAACAATTAACCCGAAGATTAAATCATAAAAAATATAACAATAAGTTCGTAATTAATATTAAGTAGTATAGTTTACATCTGGAGTAAATTGGTGGAAACCGGCTGATTATTGTCCTTGGCTACAATGCTGTTTTTCTAAACTTAGAATTAAATAATGGATTTTAATTTATATGTGCAATTGATGATCGAAAATCTGCTAGCCAATGTCCCTAATTGCCAAATTGGCTTTCAAACATGATTTTATTGATTACAATACAAGATAAATTTATTTTTTATAATTATACATATAATGTTACTAATTAATCGATACATGCATGACTAGAATAATGGCTCTTCAAACTGTTAGTCGTTCATGATCTGTTGCTCACAAAATTACCTCGTTAAAATTCAGATTTGCCCATTTGACTCACTAACTAACCGAAAAAGAAAAATACAATGGTAAAACCAAGATTATGTTGTAAGGGATTGATTATGTTAAAAAATATTACAGAACCCGTGCAAATATTGGTGACGGAATTTTTTTTAGGAAGTTTGACGGCAGCTGTAAAAAAAATTTTGGTCTCGAAGTCGATACTCTCTACAGTAAAACTGGGCTGGGCGTAGATTCAGATGCAGTTTATTTTCTCTCTCGTACCACTGTTCTAAAGCTAGAACCGGTAATTATTGAAAAGCGTGGGGTCTCTAGTACTATATAGATATATATGCCTTTTCTATTTTATGGCTAGGAAATCTTCAGTTGTCTCCTGAAATGAACGAAAGTGGTTAATAATTAAGTTAGTGGTTTGGCGTTATATTTGATAAGATCTCATGCAATTACAAATCTTATCGACCAAATGGACCAGATCTGAACTTGACATCTGTAACCCACCTCTGGTTAAACGACAATCTTTCAAAGGTGGCATTGATTACTTCTTAAATAAGCTAGATGCCAATAGTAGCACAAAATTAGAGTCCTTATAATGGACTACAATATTTGCGTATTGGTCTTTCCAGTTTACGAAATTTCATTGATGCAAAGGCGAAGTTACAAATTTATCAAATTAAGAGTAGTCCAAATTTGATAGGAAGTAAGTGAAAATTTATTCAAGAAGACAATATATATATATATATATATATATATATTAATTACAAGATAGTTCTAATAGGCTTGAGTAAATTTCCATTTAATAGATCCATGTGCATGTAAATGCTATATTTTTTGATGCAGGGGAGAACTAGACCCCTCCTCCCCCCCCCCACACACACACACAAAAAGAAAAAAAAAAAAAATCCTCCCTTGTAGATATGCCAAAAATTTTTATGATTGAATCGACTTATTAGTAATTAAAATATTTATCACAAGATGTTTTGTGCTGAAAAGGTGTTATAAAAGAAAAGCATATGCAAAAATAAAGTTGATCATATAGACAACATTGTTTCTTTATATTTACTAAATTTGTAAAAAAAAAAAAGTTTAACTAGTTATAGTTACTTTTGCGATATTTTGTTACTCAATTAGATTGTCAAAAATAACTTTGAAATTTCATCAATAAAAAAAATATACTAAAGTAAATCTCATATTTAAATTATGCATATTATAGACTATTTAACAAATTTTTATATGAGTTTAACATTTAAATATTGTTCATTACTTTAACAATTATATATCTAGATTTTCTTGTTTAATGCTGCAAACTAGTTCCACTTGCATTCATTTTTTTTGTTATAGGAAACATTAATTAAGTAGTAAATTAACTTTAAAGAGTTTAATTTTTATGTAATACGAAATCAACTGTATTAGTTGCTAGAAACTGATGTTGTGGAAATAAAGAAATTATAAATTTGAACTTTTAAATCCCGAGCCATTATACCGGAGAACAACTGAACAAGTCAAGTATATGATAGAAATGTTAGGCTGAAAATAATTTTTATACATTATATAAATACGATATTTTTTCTCTCTATCGTCAGTTTTTTAAAAGATGGATATATACATCCTTCACATAATATACCATAGTCAATAAGAAAATTATCTTTAAAAAAGATACTATATATGATGAAATTAGTCATATGAAATCTAGGTAAAAGTACAAATACTTTTGGCACCTAGGGAACATAAAAAATTATCGAATGATTCTCAATGAAGCCGTTATTATCAAATAAGCCTATATATGACTTATAATGTAAGATTGATTTGATTTTTCTTTCAAGAACGGGATCACTATAGTCAATAACTAATACGTAAAAGAACATTTGAGAAAATAATTTGACGCAGTCTCGTCTTCCAAATCATCACTCCGTCCGTGACAAATGACAATACATAATTTTAGTAGAAGAAAAATACAAAGATAAATGCTAAGTAGGAGAACTTTCGAAGTTCAAAGGAAAAATTCCATTAATCAATAGCCGTCCTTTACAATAACAAGTACACCTTTATATAGGTGGTGGCGCCTTACACTCTAAGATAATTATAATTTGAAAATACTATCCTAATTAAAAAATTGTAGAAATAGAAACGTAAATATAGAAATTACAAAGATAGTTATAAATCTAGGCCAATAATCAAAATGAATCCATAGAATCAGGGTTGGATTCAGGTGGATTTCTTTCGTAGATTTCATCAAGTATTTCGAGTTGAGAAAAACTTGATCTCAAGTGATATCATCATATTTCATTGGTATTTGGACTGTACTTGGCACTCAAAACACACTCAAACCAACAAATTATTTAATAAATTGCCATGTTTTTCCAGGATTTGGCTCTGCCGTCGTTTCTTCTTTTTTCTGTACAGGTTTTTGATGATTTCTGATGATATTGGAGCGTTTAGACAGATTTTCGGTGTTCCTTGCATGCTAGACGACTCATTCCTAGCATTGGAGGCGTTTTTCAGCATTCTGTTCGAACCGAATGACTCCTCATTTGGACCGAATGCACTGTAGCCGCCAGCCTGACTCTCCTCTATTCTGTTCGGTCCGAACAGAGCGCCGCCAGAGCATAAAATGCAATGTTTTCTACATGAAAACTCATCCTTTTGGTATATTTCCTTGCCTTGGCGCCCAGGCTTTCTCTTCCAGCACCAGGGAACAACTATAAATATTCCTACACGCCTGAAGAAAGGCATCTTTGATTCCATACCCTAATTCCACCTTTCCAAAGGCATTCTCTCTCTTCTACCTTCAGAGATCATCAACTTTGAAGCGACGACAGCAAGGTGACCAGTTTGGCGACCATCCAGCAGTACCTCACGGCCTGAAGATTGAAAGATCGAAGCAAAGGAGTATTTGGTTTATTCTTCTATGTTTCTTTCTCTTGATTTGATGGGCTTGTATCTTTATTGCTATTTTATATTTATTGTGTGTTTTGATATTATGTTAGGCTAGTTTTTATGCAGTCTTAGGATTAGGGAAGTAACTTGATGTTTGGATGACGTTTATTTGACTTGTTATGTGATACTATGCTTTGAGATTTGTTTATTGCGAATTATATCTGTTGCTTGAGTTACAATACTTGTTTAAATCTCTAATTACCTTCTAGTTGAACAGCTGCATCTAGTTAGTCTAAGTTAGGATAAACAAGTCACGTTTAATTCAAGTACTTGGGATAAATTGTTGATCTGAAAGGGGAGATTAGTTGACACCAAAAGCGTAACTTTTAGACCAGTCCAAAAGACCTCTAAATATCCTTACGAACTCCAATAAACAAGTTTAGATTGATTGAATTCTATACCAAAAGTTGCGAACCAATCAAATTAATTAGATTAGGTTGTGATTAAACCAGAATCTATCCCAACAAGCGAAAGCTGAGGTTTAGAATATCTATGTTTGACCAATAAACCCTGACTTAAAGCATTAGTTAGCATAACGAACCAATTAAACCCACCTTTGCCTTCTGTTCGGACCGAACAGAATCCTGTTCGGACCGAACAGAGTGGCAACTGTAGCTAAAACGCGAAGTTTAGTGCGACTAGTTTCGAGTTTTAGCGCCCAAACACAAGTGAAACCTGACTCCTAGGACGTTTTTATTCACTGTTTAAACCCCAAAAATTCTACTTTACTTATTTTTATACTATTTAGTTTTATTTCGAGTCCAAAAACCAATCTAAAACATTTATTTTATTGCACCTTTAGTCTTTAATTATTCATAACTTCACAAGAATATTTTTATCTAGCTTTTAAGAAATGATAAGTCTGGTATTCATTAATCCGTCCCTTGGGTTCGACCCTAAAGCTATATTCCGAACGATTAGTGAGATTAGCTCTAGGTTTACAAATTTATTTGATTCCTAGGTTTTAAGCCTTCATCAAATTGGCACCGTTGTCGGGGACGGTGTTGATATTGGATCCTTATTTTAGTATTAAGAGACTAGACTTTTGTTTTTCTTTTTAAACTCACGCCTTCTTCTCTCTGAATTGCAGGACTGGCAGGTAGAACTCGAAGGAAGAAGTCCCCACCACCCAAGGTCAGGAACTACTTCACTCGGCGGTTCGAAACAGATCCAGAACTCGTCCAGCCCTCCAATTCGACCCCTGTTCGGACCGAACAGGACCCCGAATAGAGAGAAGGAAGCCCCGCAATGGCCGACACACTCACTCCGGAGGCCATTGCCTAGCAGACGCGCAAACTGGAGGCTCTCCGCCTTCAGTTGGACGAAATGACGATTCGTCTCACAGCAGAACGAAACACTCTTGCCAGCCAAAGAAGAGATTTTGAAGCCGAGCGACGGAGATGGGCACACGAAGACGAGGCGAGCGTCCACAACTCCGAGGACGAGGAAGGAGATGACAACAACCAAACACTCGGAGAATTTGGAGCTCCATATGCAAAAGACGTGGGAGGACCGGTGGTGATTCCAGGCATCGAAGCCAACAACATGCAAATCGCCCCCAACCACGTCACACTCGTGCAACAGAACCCGTTTTACGGAAATGACAAAGAGGATCCCCATGCTCACCTACAAACCTTTATTGATTGCACAAAATTAATTAAGTTCAATGGGGTTCCTCAACAAGCAATTAGGCTATTGTTATTTCATTTCACCCTTAAGGATAGAGCCAAAAAATGGTACAAAACATTGAAAAAATGGTCAATTCAGTCTTGGGATCAAATGGCACAAATATTTTTGGATAGATATTTCCCCGCGGACCGTTCCGATGCGATTAGAAAGGAATTGAATAATTTTGCTCAAAAAGAGGAGGAATCAATGAGGGATGCTTGGGAAAGATTTAGGGATTTAGAGAATTCTTGCCCACATCATAGGATCCAAGAATGGATGTTGATTAAATCTTTCTATAGCGGACTCTATGATAATATAAAAATTAATATTGATTCTCTTTCAGGTGGGGCGTTCAAGAGGCTCGATGCAACTCAAGGGCGTGATTTACTCGACTATTGCGCAAGGAACTACACTTGGTACCCGATTCCGTCTCACCGCCGATCTAGCCATTCCAAGCATCAAATTCATGAGATCACATCCAAGAATGAGAGGATCGCAGAGTTAGAAGCCGAACTTGCCGCCTATCAATCCGCACAAGGGACCCACCTCAATTCCAACACTTGCGGCGCATGCGACGAAGAAGGGCACACCTCGATTAATTGTCCGCTCGCAAAGACTGGCAACGGAGGGCATCAAGTCAACTCGATCAACAATGAGCCCTCTTATTTTTCGAGACACATATTTAGTCGAAGCTATTCATTGAGTGATGGGGAACAAGCAGATTGGGAAAACATGAACCATCCCAAATACCATAACAATGTGACAAATATACCATATGTGCCAAGGAACCAGTACAATAATACCAACCAACCAACTGTGTTTAAAAATGCACAATTTAACAACAACAGTCGTGACCAACCCTTTCCAAAGAAATCTGTTTACAATAGGGATGGTATACCACCGGTTGTTCAGGACTTTATGCATGAACAAGACAAATTTAATCAAATGTTGGTTGAAGGTATGGAAGAACTTAAGACTAATGCAAGTACTTTGACCATGTTAGAGAAAATGATGGAGTCACACTTTTCAAGGCAGCCCGGCAAGCTTCCAGGGCAGCCTCTGGTGAACCCTAACGATGAGATCAAGGCCCTGCATGTTCTAAGGAGCGGAAGGAAGTACCAGGACCCACCAATGCCGTCAGATGTCGAAATCCAGCTCTCTGTTCGGTCCGAACAGGACCCCATTCGGTCCGAACAGAGTAGTCCAGAGGAGATAGAGCCCGTCCTGGAGCAGATTTTGCCGTTTCCTCCACTCCAGAAGGAACCCCAGGCTGAACAAGTGATATTGGAGAGTCAGAATGCCGCTAAACCGACACCCGACCCATCTGTTCGGTCCGAACAAGCTTCTGTTCGGCCCGAACAAGGTACTACGGAGGCTCAACCGAAGGGCAAGGGCAAGGCGGAGCGTTCCGTGCAACCATACAGGCCCCCGGTACCCTTTCCTCAGCGATTGGTGAAGTCTAAGGAGGATGCTCAGTTCAGGATCTTTTGGGACATACTCAAGCAAATGCAGATCACCATCCCATTTACCGATGCGATTGCTCAAGTCCCTATCTATGCCAAGTTCATGAAGGAGTTGTGCACAGGCAAAAGAACCATAAAGGAACTGAAAACGGTGGTGCTAACATACAAGAGCAGCGAAGCCTTGAAGAGCAATATGTCACCTAAGCTCGCGGATCCAGGTCGGTTTGTTCTTCCTTGCACTATTGGTAATGCTATTATCAAACAAGCTCTGTGTGACATGGGTGCAAGCGTTAGCCTCATGCCCAAGACGGTGTATCAGAAGATCGGGTTTGGCGAACTTCTACCCACAAGCATGACTCTAAGACTCGCTGACTCCACGATCCGAATACCGATGGGGGAATTGAAGGACGTACCTATACAAGTTGGCAAATTTCTGGTGCTTGGCGATTTCGTGGTCATGGACATAGAAGAAGATAAGGAGGTGCCTATCATTTTGGGACGCCCCTTTCTTAGAACCGTCGGTGTGATGATGGATGCCCGAGACGGGACAATTTTAGTCAGAGTGGGGGGGGAGCAGCTCCTATTTTCAATTAACCATGCTATGGGTGCCCCGACCCCAAGGAAACTTGTTTCATGATCGAAGAAGTGCCGGAAGTTGAGGAATATCTTGAAGAACAAAACAAACAGCCCTGGAAACCTACCAAACCTTTCTCTGTGACATGCAAGAGGCAATTGGGGTAGAGGAGACCATGGAGATCGAAGAAGAGGGCGAAACCACACCGCCGGAAGCCTGTTCGGACCTCTGTTTGGTCCGAATGGAGGCCCGAACAGACCATCTGGAGAGCCCTGGTGCTCTGTTTGATCCAAACAGCACTGGTTCGGTCCGAACAGATCCCCAAGAGTCGAACTAAAACCTCTTCCCGCGTCCTTAAGGTATGAATTTCTTGGCCCGGATCAAACATACCCAGTTATTGTTAATTCGGAGCTAGATGCATGTCAAACAGAGAAGCTTTTGGTGGAGCTAAGGGCCCATAGAGGTGCAATCGGCTATTCAATTGACGACTTGAAGGTATCGATCCCTCAATTTGCACGCATCAGATCCTCATGGAAGAAGATCATAAGCCGACTCGAGAAGCACAAAGGCGACTCAATCCCAACCTCAAGGAAGTTGTCAAGAAGGAGATTCTCAAGCTCCTAGATGCAGGCATCATATATGCGATCTCCGATAGCAAATGGGTGAGCCCGGTCCACGTGATTCCGAAGAAGGGAGGCACAACGGTGGTCAAAAACGACAAAGACGAGTTGATTCAAACTCGAGTGGTGACTGGATGGAGGATGTGCATTGATTACCGCAAACTCAATGCGGCAACACGCAAGGATCACTTTCCTCTTCCTTTTGTTGATCAATTACTAGAGAGACTTGCTAATCACTCGTATTTTTGTTATTTAGATGGTTATTCGGGTTTCTTTCAAATACCAATCCATCCAAATGACCAAGAAAAGACCACCTTTACTTGCCCATATGGTACATATGCCTATAAAAGAATGCCCTTTGGTCTTTGTAATGCACCCGCGACATTCCAACGTGCCATGATGGCAATTTTTCGAATTTTATTGAAAAAGAAATGGAAGTGTTTATGGATGATTTCTCCGTTTATGGTACTTGTTTCGATTCTTGTCTTGCTAACCTTTCTAAAATCTTGCAGCGATGCGAAGATATTAACTTGGTTTTGAATTGAGAGAAATGCCATTTTATGGTGCAAAAAGGCGTTGTGCTAGGCCACATGGTGACTTCCCAAGGGATTGAAGTGGACAAGGCAAAAATCGAGGTGATCGAGAGGCTTGAAGTGCCAAAGAATGTCAAGGACGTGCGAAGCTTTCTAGGACATGCCGGATTCTATCGCCGGTTTATCAAAGATTTTTCAAAAATTGCAAAACCATTAAGTAATCTACTTATGAAAGATAAAGACTTTATTATTGATGAGGATTGTCTTAATGCATTTAATAGGTTGAAAGAAGCTCTCGTCTCCACCCCGATCTTGCAACCGCCCGATTGGACTCAACCATTTGAGCTCATGTGTGACGCGAGTGATTTCGCTATCGAAGCGGTGCTCGGGCAAAGGAAAGACAAGAAGCCGGTCGCCATCTACAACGCAAGCAAGGTGCTCGACCCGGCTCAATTGAACTACACAACCACCGAGAAGGAACTCCTTGCCATTGTGTTTGCCTTGGACAAGTTTCGGTCTTATTTGGTGGGTTCCAAGGTGATTGTTTTCACTGACCATGGGGCCATTAGGTATCTCTTGAGCAAGAAAGACGCCAAGCCACGACTGATTCGGTGGGTCCTTCTTCTTCAAGAGTTTGACCTCGAGATTAGAAACAAGAAGGGCACTGAAAACTCTGTTGCTGATCATTTGTCACGCCTACATTGGGAGGAGGATCAAGAAAACCAAGTTCCGATCGATGACTCCATCCCAGACGAGAAATTGATGAAAATCGACCTCTGTTCGGACCGAACAGATGCTCATTCGGACCGAACGGAAGCCTTGGAGGACGACTGGATGGACCTGGCGTAGCAAATCCTCTCTCTGGAGTCTCATTCGGACCGAACAGATCCCTGTTCGGACCGAACAGAGGTCCGAATGGCAAGTTTTCAGCCACCTTGCTATGCCGATTTGGCCAACTACCTCGCGAGTAGGGCCCTACCTCCTGAGATGAGCTGGCAGGAGAAGAAGAAGCTCAAGACATATGCTAAATACTATTTTTGGGAGGACCCCTTGTTAGGAAGTGCACAAATTTAATTTTTAGACTAATTACTCTTAATTAATCCTAATTAAATTAAGTGCAAAGGAGATCTAGTGCAAAAGCCATCCAAACACACAAGAGAAAGAGGGAAAAAGGGCTACCTCTTGCGAACTTGTAATCGCAAGGCTCGAATCCGTCGAGTCGAGGTTGTGCGCACCACCACGCGTGTCTCGGCCTCAAGTCCACCAAGGTATTAACCAAAACCTCGATCTATGCTAGTAGATGAGAGGTTAAGCCTAATCCCTTCCTTCCCTTTGCCTTAATTAACTATTTAATTGGATGGAGGCAAGAGGTGCTCAACACATGAGCTTAAGAGAGCAATGGTGGAGAGGAAAAATTCTGAAATTTTTCCTTTAATTTTCGTCCAAAATATTAGGGAGAGAGAAAAAGGCAAGGTGGCTAGGGTTTTGGCTCCCAAAGTGGTTCTTTTATAGACCAACCACTCTCCCAAAAAGTTGTAACTAATTTACAACTATGCCATCACTAGGGCAGCCATAAAATGGGCCTAAATGGGCTCCATTAATTATTTAATTGGTCCTCTAATTCAATTAATTAGTGGCCCAATTAATTGCTCTCAAGTTGGACCTTTAATTTACAATTTAAATATAGGCCCGTTAGCTCAAATTAATTACTTTAATTAATTCATGTTGAACAAATTAATTATCAACACTTTGATAATTATTTAAGGATTAGAATATGCATTAATTTATTTCTATATAATCCGTTTGACTTAATTAATTAATTATGACGGTTCGCAACAGTACATAATTAATCAGTCAACATATCATATTGTTGCATTCCTTAATACAACCAAATAAATAATGCACGCATGGTCAAAACCTATTTGTGTGACCCTTTGAGGATTTATGCTCTGTTGGACATGGAAAATAAATCGCTATTTATTTCCAATAATCATAAGCGGTATCTAGCAACACGTTATGATTCCCAATTCGCATAAATAGTGTACTGCTACAATATTTTTAATCCTGCATAAGAAATAATAGTATTTCCTTGTCTGATTCTTATGTCACATGATATCATCGTATAATCCAAGATAGGAATGTGTCATTCTTGCAGATTATACGTTTCTTGATCTAGAGATGACTGTATCAGTTGCTAGCAAACAATCCATCTCCATCAAGGGGCCCAAACAGATATCATCGCTCACTAAGTTAATTAATGAGGGACATACGGTTTTCTTGATGAACAACTTTTCCCCGCACAATTCAAGAGAACATAAATAAAGTCCGTATAGCAGCCCTTATCAGGAATCAACGGTAGACGATATTTATTGAACCTATCCTCATGTGGAAAAGCTGAACCATCTCAAACTTAGAATCAAACTCAAATGAAATAAATAATGACACATAACACAATCCATATATTTATTTCACTGGGTCGCGTCCTGTACTATGTTCTATAACATATACATATGCAATTAAGTTGGCAACTCCTTACCTATGATCTGTAGAACTTAATCATCACTTAACTTGCATACTAATCTTATCCGATAATTAATATTCCTTGTTAATTATCAAGATTACGGACCTTTTAGATTTATTATTGTCATTTAATTATAAATGAACTACAGAGATCCACAATTCAGATCCTCAACCTGAATGATCTGTCAATTAATAAATCAAGGAATAAATGATAAAATATCATCAATCACATAAACCATAGAAGTGGCCATTTAATAATTGGCTCCTAGGACATAACTCTAACAATCTCCCACTTGGCCTAGAGTCAATCAACAGCGACTTCTAGCCAGTGCATAGTACTCAATGTAATATCCAAAATATACATGTCTCATACTAAAACCTCAAAAGATAAAAGATACAACTCAAAGCCACTCAGGCATACGCCTAATCCCCATGGATGCAACGTGCAACTCATGTGCGGCTCGAGATAGAGGCTTTGTCAGAGGGTCCGCTGTGTTCGCGGCACCGTCCACCTTCTTGACCTTGATCCACCCGTCATTCACAAACTGACGGATGAGATGGAATCGTCGTAGAATGTGCTTGGTCTTTTGGTGAGACCTAGGCTCCTTGGACTGAGCTATGGCTCCCGTGTTGTCGCAGTAGAGATCCACTGGACCTGAGATGCTTGGAACCACCTCCAGCTCGGTCAAGAATTCCTTGATCCAAACGCCTTCTTTCGCTGCTTCACCCGCCGCTAAGTATTCTGCTTCGGTGACGGAATCGGCCGTGGTATCCTGTTTGGAACTCTTCCAACTCACGGCCCCACCATTGAGCAGATATACGAAGCCGGACTGTGACTTCGCATCATCTCGATCGGTTTGGAAACTAGCATCGGTGTAACCACTTACAACGAGCTCTTGGTCTCCACCATACACGAGGATGCTATCCTTTGTTCTCTTGAGATACTTGAGGATATTCTTGACTGCGGTCCAGTGTGGCATACCAGGGTTAGCTTGGTATCGACTAGTCACACTAATCGGATGCGCCACATCGGGGCGAGTGCATAGCATGGCATACATGATCGAACCGACCACAGATGGATACTTGAACTGATTCATGTACTTTCTATCTGTATCAGTCGTCGGACATTGAGTCTTGCTCAAGAATATGCCATGTGACATAGGCAAGTAACCCTTCTTGGAACTAGCCATATTGTGTTTTTCCAACACTTTGTCAATATATGCATCTTGGCTCAAGCCTAACAACCTTCTTGATCTATCTCGATAGATCTTGATTCCTAGGATGTAGGCGGCTTCGCCCAAGTCTTTCATTGAGAACACCTTCTTCAATGAATCCTTGACTGCATTCAATTCGGGGATATCATTCCCGATCAAGAGTATATCATCAACATATAGAACAAGAAACACAACCACGCTCCCACTAATCCTCTTGTAAACACAAGGTTCCTTCTCGCTTTGAATGAAGTTCAACTTCTTGACCTCTTCATCAAAGCGCTTGTTCCAACTCCTTGATGCTTGCTTCAATCCATAAATGGACCTTTGAAGCTTGCACACCTTGTTAGCATTCTTTGGATCCACAAAACACTCGGGTTGTGTCATATACACATCCTCTTCCAAGTTGCCATTTAGGAAGGCAGTTTTGACATCCATTTGCCATATCTCATAGTCGTAGAATGCGGCAATTGCTAACAAGATCCGAATTGACTTGAACATGACGACTGGCGAGAAGGTTTCTTCATAGTCAATACCATGAACTTGCTTGTAACCTTTCGCAACTAATCGTGCTTTGTAAATGGTCAAGTTGCCATCCATGTCGACCTTTCTCTTAAAGATCCATTTGTTCTCAACGGGTTTTACTCCGTCGGGAAGGTCAACTAAGGTCCATACCTTGTTCTCATACATGGATTGCATTTCGGATTCCATGGCTTTAAGCCATTCCTTTGAGTCGGATTTTTCCTTCATGTCCTTTATGGTCAAGGGTTCGTCATTCGCAATGACGAGAACGTCGTGCAAACCTAAGTATCTTATAGGTGGACGACTTGGCCTTGCCGATCTTCGTAGGGTAGACGCTTGAGGTTCTTGAACTTGTTCCACAACGATTTGCGGACTTAGTTCTTGAACTTCAAGTGTGGGTGCAACTTCAACATCATCGACTCGCGATATGTTTGAGTCTTCAATTGAGGGAGCTTGCTCTTGAACCTCTTCTTCTACAACTACTTGTGGAATGGGTTCGACTACCACCTCATTTGGCACCACATTGGGAACAACTAGATTTCCTACTTGAGGCATCTCTTGTTGTTGCGGTTCTTGAATTTCTTCAATCACCACGTTGCTCCCACTACTTCTTCTTGTGAGAAACTCCTTCTCCAAGAACTCCGCATGTCGTGCAACAACTATCTTGTTCTCGACACGGTTGTAGAAGTAGTAACCCTTTGTTTCCTTAGGGTATCCCACGAAATAACACTTGTCCGATTTGGGTCCAAGCTTATCGCTCATTAGCCTTTTCACATAAGCTTCACAACCCCAAATCTTGAGAAACGACATGCTTGGTTTCCTACCAAACCAAAGCACATAAGGCGTCTTCTCAACGGACTTTGACGGAACACGGTTTAAAGTAAAAGCTGCGGTTTCTAATGCAAAACCCCAAAACGATTTAGGCAAGTCGGCTTGGCTCATCATCGATCGAACCATGTCTAGCAAAGTTCGATTCCTCCTCTCGGATACACCATTCCATTGTGGTGTTCCCGGCGGAGTGAGTTGTGGAACGATTCCACACTCCTTTAGATAATCACCAAATTCGTGGCTCAAGTACTCTCCACCTCGATCGGAACGCAAGACCTTAATCTTTCGATTGAGTTGGTTCTCAACTTCATTCTTGAACTCCTTGAACTTTTCAAAGGATTCAGACTTGTGCCGCATCAAGTAGATATACCCGTATCTACTATGATCATCGGTGAAAGTGATGAAGTATGAATAACCTCCTCGTGCACAAATGCTCATAGGTCCACACACATCGGTATGTATGAGATCTAACAAGTCGTTTGTCCTAATCCCTTTGTTAGGAAAAGGCGCTTTGGTCATCTTTCCCATCAAACATGATTCGCATGTGTCAATTGGCTCGAAAGCGAATTGATCTAAGAGACCAACGGTTTGCAATCTCTTAATGCGTTTCTCGTTGATATGACCTAAGCGGCAATGCCACATTAGAGTCGTACTTTCATGTGAAATCTTACGTTTCCTACTGTCACGTTCAACACTCAAAACATGTTCGCTAGAATCAAGCACATAAAGACCATTCAATAAATGCGCAACACCATAACAAACATCATCACGCAACAAAGTACAACTTTTGTTCTTTATTACAACACCAAATCCATCCAAGTCTAAACAAGAAATAGAGATAATGTTCCGAGTGATACAAGGAACTACATAGACATCTTTGAGTTCCAAAATGAAACCAGAAGGCAAAGTTACATCCACATTCCCAACGGCCATAGCGGAGACACACGTGCCGTTACCGACGCGGAGTTGTACTTCGCCTTTCTCGAGCCGCCTCCTACTCTTTAGTGCCTGCACATTTCGACAAATGTGAGCACAAGAACCGGTGTCAAAAATCCAGTCTGTGTTAGAGGTAGCGAGAAGGGTTTCAATGACAAATATACCTGAGGTAGAAGGCTGGACGGTTCCCGCCTTCTTGTCAGCGAGGTACTTGGGGCAGTTCCTCTTCCAATGGCCCGTCTTGCTACAGTAATAGCATACGGTCTCGGAAGTGGCCGGGTTCTTCTTTCTCTTGGAACCCTCGGGAGCTCCCTTGGCCGGACCTTGGGGCGTCACCGGGCCTTTGCCCTTTCTAGTTCGGCGGGTCTTTCTTTTCTTGCTCTTCTTGCTCTTGTCACTCACCGCAAGAACATCTTTGGGGCCCTTCTCTTTCTTGAGACTCTCCTCCGTCTCGACAAGCATGTTTTGGAGATCATCCATGCTCTTGTCCATGCCATTCATCCGGTAGTTCACAACAAAACCGGTGAAGCTGTGAGGGAGAGAGTTGAGAATAAAGTCTTGAATCGCCCCTGATGGGAAGGGCGTATCAAGCCTTTCAAGCTGCCGAAACAACCCCGCCATCTTCATGACGTGTGGCCCGACTTCATGACCCTCCGCCAATCGAGTATTGGCGACGGCCTTGATGAGACGAGCCCTTTCGGTGCGGGCCTTGGTTTGGAACATGTTCGAAAGACGAGAGACCATTTCAAACACTCCTAGACCACTATCCATGAACTCCTTTTGGAGTTCTGACTCCATGACAGCGACAATCAAGACGGACATCTCCATGTCGTCCGTGACGTGCTTGTCATGTTTGTCCTGATCCGCTTTAGGGGCATCCGACTTGGGAGCCGCGGGGACGGGAGTGGTCAAGAGATATTCCTTCTTTTCAAACCTAAGGACAAGCCTAAGGTTCCGGTGCCAATCCAGAAAGTTGGCACCGTTGAAGGCGAGCTTCTCTTTCTCTAAAAGAGAACGTAGCGAAAAAGACGAGGAAGACATCTACAACAATTTTCAAATTAAAGGTCAATTAGTTTATGTTTTGTTTTAATTTCCAATAAAGTAAAACTTTCACTACTTTAATATAAGTCCCTAAAAGTAATGAATTTCCAAGACCCCCATTTTCGTTGAGATGATGCCGGCGTCGGCACAACATCAAAGCAACTAATAATGAGGTAGGTTCTCCTTAACCAATCATACAACTTTATGACTCTTGGTTCGCGTCGCGAACTTCACTCCAATGTCCAATCCGATTAGGGTCCATTGTTAAGTAACTCCTCTCTATTTGCTCCTTGCAAATCCGATTTACACCCCGACTACCTATGGTGGACCACGATGTCCGCGTCGGCGGAATGCATCAATGGCCGAACATAAGGCGTGAAGGGGATAGAGAGAAGGAGAGTGATTTGGCTCAATCGTTTGGGACAAACAATTATGTGACTCTTGTTTGGTGGTCGTGTAAGCATACACCCATACCTATCCTATGACATTCATAGCATTCACAAACATTCACATAATAAGCATCTCAAGCATTGTTGTGGGTTTGTATGGCTCCCGCTTGCATTAGTTTTCGCCGCATCTCCATGTAGCAAAACTAATCTAACCTTTGTCCCTCCCACTAAATTCTATATGGATCTAAATCCTATATAAAATAAAGGAACAAAATTACATGTGTAAATTTCTATTCCCATCCTAACCTTAGGGGCATGCAAGCCACTCAAGTTACACAAAAATTAATCAAAATTAATTAATGGCACCAAAGGCCTTATTACACACAATCACACATGCATTCAATTTACAAACCACAAGGCATTGAATCATGAGCCATACTAAACCCACATCCTCCTACAAAACAAAGTTAGCACAAGTCTATCCACTAGTGTACTTTGTTTATAATTAATGACTTTCAAGTGTCTTTGCGTATTATTTGCCATTCGCAATTTCCGTGTATAAATGCTCAAATTTCAAACAACCAAACTTGTTTAAATTCCTTTTGAAAACTTTTCAATCATCAAAAACTGAAAGGAGATCGCACAAGGAGTATCCTAATTACTTTTTCAACTAGTTTGAATAATTAGATAAATAATACTTTGATAAAAAAGTATCTAATGGGACACGACAAAAACCACAGTTTTCGGTCTCCAAAAATTATGAAATAATTTATATAAGCTCCTTGTCTAGATTGTAAATACCAGTCAAAATTTCAGGAAGAGATCATATACCATCTGAGAGAATCAAAAAAGACAAATCTGAAACAAGTGCGCGAACGCACCGTTTTGAGATATTCTGTTTTTCTTCTCAACCATCCGGTCTGAAAGATCACCTTCCATCCAGTTTTTATACATACAATATACATAGAAAAACTTGTTTAATCTATTGGCTAACTATTCATGAAAAGAAAACCACTAAGTTCTGTTTAAGAAATTCAAGTTACAAGCTTAACAATCGACTAGACCTGTACAGGAACAGACTATCGACCGAAAAGGTTTGACCTGGTTGAGGTACCAAACTTCCATGAAAAATTATGAAATTAATTTTCCTGGAATCCTAACTTAAAAATAAACAACTCTATTCAAACAATTTTCCAGAAAGAGTTCTCAGTTGGTACAGTTTATTAGAACAATCAGTTTGCTCAATAAACCAGATCTGACGAGATCTTTCTTTTCATACTTGAAAAATCACGAATTAATCTGAACCATGCAACATTCTATACATGTCCAGAAAGTGTTTCAAGTCCTCTTTAAATCTAGCCAAAGAACACTGGTACTTATATTCAAAATATAAATCTTTTAAGCCATTCAAACAGAACAGTGCAAGCAGAAACTGGTTCTGCGCACCGTTGCCATTTTATTCACAGTAAATCCATACAATTTCAGAAAAATGTGAATCCAACGCCAAAAGAACCACAATCCACAGATCTACAACTTTCTAGTTGACAGAAAAAATTTCCAGAGAACATTTCATAGCGAAAAACGCATAACAACACAGAAATTGCTGTTTCCAGACAGCAAGCAATAGCATCAACTCTACTAATCCATTAATTAACCAATTTCTCTTAATTAAGTGTCAAAATAACTTAAGCACGACCATGTGCTCTGATACCACTGTTAGGAAGTGCACAAATTTAATTTTTAGACTAATTACTCTTAATTAATCCTAATTAAATTAAGTGCAAAGGAGATCTAGTGCAAAAGCCATCCAAACACACAAGAGAAAGAGGGAAAAAGGGCTACCTCTTGCGAACTTGTAATCGCAAGGCTCGAATCCGTCGAGTCGAGGTTGTGCGCACCACCACGCGTGTCTCGGCCTCAAGTCCACCAAGGTATTAACCAAAACCTCGATCTATGCTAGTAGATGAGAGGTTAAGCCTAATCCCTTCCTTCCCTTTGCCTTAATTAACTATTTAATTGGATGGAGGCAAGAGGTGCTCAACACATGAGCTTAAGAGAGCAATGGTGGAGAGGAAAAATTCTGAAATTTTTCCTTTAATTTTCGTCCAAAATATTAGGGAGAGAGAAAAAGGCAAGGTGGCTAGGGTTTTGGCTCCCAAAGTGGTCCTTTTATAGACCAACCACTCTCCCAAAAAGTTGTAACTAATTTACAACTATGCCATCACTAGGGCAGCCATAAAATGGGCCTAAATGGGCTCCATTAATTATTTAATTGGTCCTCTAATTCAATTAATTAGTGGCCCAATTAATTGCTCTCAAGTTGGACCTTTAATTTACAATTTAAATATAGGCCCGTTAGCTCAAATTAATTACTTTAATTAATTCATGTTGAACAAATTAATTATCAACACTTTGATAATTATTTAAGGATTAGAATATGCATTAATTTATTTCTATATAATCCGTTTGACTTAATTAATTAATTATGACGGTTCGCAACAGTACATAATTAATCAGTCAACATATCATATTGTTGCATTCCTTAATACAACCAAATAAATAATGCACGCATGGTCAAAACCTATTTGTGTGACCCTTTGAGGATTTATGCTCTGTTGGACATGGAAAATAAATCGCTATTTATTTCCAATAATCATAAGCGGTATCTAGCAACACGTTATGATTCCCAATTCGCATAAATAGTGTACTGCTACAATATTTTTAATCCTGCATAAGAAATAATAGTATTTCCTTGTCTGATTCTTATGTCACATGATATCATCGTATAATCCAAGATAGGAATGTGTCATTCTTGCAGATTATACGTTTCTTGATCTAGAGATGACTGTATCAGTTGCTAGCAAACAATCCATCTCCATCAAGGGGCCCAAACAGATATCATCGCTCACTAAGTTAATTAATGAGGGACATACGGTTTTCTTGATGAACAACTTTTCCCCGCACAATTCAAGAGAACATAAATAAAGTCCGTATAGCAGCCCTTATCAGGAATCAACGGTAGACGATATTTATTGAACCTATCCTCATGTGGAAAAGCTGAACCATCTCAAACTTAGAATCAAACTCAAATGAAATAAATAATGACACATAACACAATCCATATATTTATTTCACTGGGTCGCGTCCTGTACTATGTTCTATAACATATACATATGCAATTAAGTTGGCAACTCCTTACCTATGATCTGTAGAACTTAATCATCACTTAACTTGCATACTAATCTTATCCGATAATTAATATTCCTTGTTAATTATCAAGATTACGGACCTTTTAGATTTATTATTGTCATTTAATTATAAATGAACTACAGAGATCCACAATTCAGATCCTCAACCTGAATGATCTGTCAATTAATAAATCAAGGAATAAATGATAAAATATCATCAATCACATAAACCATAGAAGTGGCCATTTAATAATTGGCTCCTAGGACATAACTCTAACACCCCTACCTCTTCAAGCTCGGAATTGACAATATTTATAGGCGATGCATACCATACGATGATGTTCGGGCAATTCTAGCAAGTTGTCACTCCTCCGCCTATGGTGGCCATGCCTCTTTCTCCAAAACGGCTGCCAAGGTACTCCAATCGGGTTTCTATTGGCCTTCTCTTTTTAAAGATGCACTTTCTTTTATTATGTCATGTGATCAATGTCAAAGAACGGGCAATATTTCAAAGAGAAATGAGATGACCCTTAACCCGATTCTTGAGGTGGAAATTTTTGATGTATGGGGAGTAGATTTTATGGGCTCGTTTCCTAGTTCTCATGGATATGAATACATCTTGGTCGCCGTTGATTATGTGTCAAAATGGGTCGAGGCAATTCCATGCAAATCTGCGGACTCCAACTCGGTGATTAGGCTATTCTCTAAGGTGATTTTTCCACGATTTGGTGTGCCTAGAGCGGTGATTAGTGATGGTGGGAAGCATTTCATCAACCGGAACTTCGACAATCTTTTGAAGAAGAATGGCGTGACTCACAAGGTGGCAACTCCTTACCACCCTCAAACAAGTGGCCAAGTAGAAGTGTCGAATAGGGATATCAAGTCTATTTTAGAAAAGACGGTGGCTAGGACTCGCAAGGATTGGGCAAACAAGCTCGACGACGCACTATGGGCCTACCGCACCGTCTTCAAGACACCTGTTGGCATGAGTCCTTTCAAGCTCGTCTATGGGAAGCCATGTCATCTTCCGGTTGAGATAGAACACAAGGCGTATTGGGCGACTCGAGCGATCAACATAGATCTCCTCAAAGCCGGTGAAAAGTGCATTCTTGACTTGCACGAATTGGATGAGGTACGCCTAAACTCATATGAAAATGTTAAACTTTACAAAGAAAGAACAAAATTTGTGCATGATAGGCGGATCTCGAGGAGAGAATTCAAGGAATGCGACTTGGTGCTATTATTCAACTCGAGACTCAAGCTTTTTCCGGACAAATTGAAGTCAAGATGGTCCGGCCCCTTTCGAGTCGTTAAGGTCTATCCATTTGGAGCAATAGACATTGGTGACAAGAACTCGGAGCCGTTCAAGGTCAACGGGCAACGTTTGAAGCACTACATCGCCAATGAAGCACAAGAGGAAGTTCAAGCCATCACGCTTGGCGAGCCCGACCAAAGTCAAGCCTAGAAAAAGACGGTCAAGCTAGGGATCTAAAACAAGCGCTTCTTGGGAGGCAACCCAAGAATTTTCTCTATCTCTCTCTCTTTTATTTTATTTTATTCTCATTTTTTTATTTTGTCAAGAAAAATATAGAAAAATACAAAAAAAAAATCAGAAAACTTAAAATATAAAAAAAAAATCTGAAAAACAGAAACCCAAAAACAAATGTTTAATTTATTGTCTCTTTCATTTGTAGGAAAATTGGAGCGAATAACGAGGAAATATGTGATTCGTGCTAGAGCACTATGGGTTACGTGAGCCAACTAACCCCGATCGACCTCATACGGATTGCAGAACAACTCAAGGAAAGGAGATGAGCCAACCTGGACATCGAGAGAGTGAATTAGGCGCGAAATATGGCGAAACAGGCGAATTTACACAGTCTGTTCGGACTGAACAGAATTCTGTTCGGTCCGAACGGAGGGAGTCGGACAGGGACATGGTTGAATAGTTCATTCGGTCCGAGCAAGATGGTGTTCGGTCTGAACATAATAGGTAATGGCCTTCAATTTGGTATTTTGGGCTGACATTTGAATTGATTCATGCAGGTGGCCCATTGATACTTAAATGGATTCATTCATTAGTCTGGACCCGACCCAATTCCATCCAGACCCGAACCAAACCCGATTAAACCAAAACCGTCCCCCACATCTCTCTTTCTCTCTCTCTCCCATTCGCACCCCTTCATCTCCCTCTCGTTCTCTCTTCTCCAAACCGAAACCAAAACCCACAAAACCCTCATCCATCAATCCACCACCATTTCTCTGGATCAAGGACTCAAAACGACCACCTCTTTACTCTCTTGCTATTGCTCCTCTCGGTTTTCGACGTCAAGGCCTCTACGCAACGGATTTTTCGCGACACGCTCCACGAAAATTTCGACCAACTTCTCGGATTCTTGTTTTCTATCAACACGAAGCACTCAAGGGACCTCTCCACTGTCCCTAGAAGAAGTTTGTGGAGTCTAGAAGGCACCTCAAGCGGCGGCACCACCTCAGCTCGAACCCGACTTCACATCAACTCAAGTAGGCACCCTCTTGACTTGTTTTCGCTTCTTTCACGCCCCAGGCGCTTCTCTTGTGCCCCTAGAGCACTCAAGAGGCGTTGAAGAGCGCTCATAGCCGCTGTCACATTCCAAATCGTCAAGTTCGAGCAAAATTGAGGTCTACCAAGATCCTATTGCATCTCTTTCTATTTCTATTGCTCAATTGACATTTAATTTGGTTAGTTCGAGGTTTGTGTGAACTTGTATCAGCAAAAGAGGTGTGTACCAGCGATTTGGGTGAAACCCGTACCAGTTCGGCCAACATTTACCAGTATCCCTCCTCTATTCGGTCCGAATAGACTTTCATTCGGTCCGAACAGAGCACTGTTCACAGCCAAAACCTCTCTAAACCTCCTTCATTCGGTCCGAACAGCTCCTTGTTCGGTCCGAACAGACCCCCGAGTTCGCGAAAACCTCTGCAAACAAACCATATTTAAGAGAAACACGCGTGCTAGTGCCAAGGCAGCTACTGCTACCTCCTCTTCTGAGCCCCAGCAGCAGCCAGAACAACCGGAAGTAGACCCGGCTTGGCTCCGCAATCCCGAGGCGGCCAAATATGAAAAGAATGCTAAATTTGAGATGCCTTGGGATTTCATGTTCCAGAACTACCTCAAGATCCGGAAGCAGACCTTTGAGCACACTCGATTCATGGATATCGCGACTCTACAGAAGTTTGGCATAGCGGAGTAATTTCTTAAGCTCACGAGCAAGGTTGGTATTACTCCCGCTTTTTGGAATCACCGTGAAAAGGCATATCGGGTCTTGACCCAAGAGTTTCTCTCCTCACTTAGACTCTCGGAAATGGATGGGAGGGATTATATTTGGTTCCGATTGAGGAACAACACACACCGGGCATGGTTGGATGAGTTGGCGGGGGTATACATGTTGGAAAATGGGCCTGTGGAAGAAATTACATGGACTAGGGACCCAAATGAGGAAGCCAACAAGGAGATTGTTTGGGCCAAGCTTTGCGGTCAGAGTGCCAAGCTACAAGCTAGGCTAATTTACCACCCTCTTCTTCGGATCCTTCTCCGAGGGATCGCGGACACAATTTTTGCTAGAGGAGAAACAGTGAATGTCACTAATGAGAAAGAAATCGGCATTCTATGGCATATGCTTCAAGCCGAGCCCGAGAAGTTGAATCTGATCAAGATAATGGTGAAGCATTGGATTCATCCAAGGGATATGGAGAATGCTACGGGCAATATAACCATAGACTCATTTGTGACGCTTCTAGCTAAGCGTATGGAGATTCCAATGCCCAAGGAAACTATGTGCACCGGCTACACTCATTACGATGACGAGAGGTTTAGGGCAGCCCGCTTCTTGAAGATTTGCCATTACGGAGCGGAGATTGAGCACAAGTACTTGTGGTTACGTGACCATGCAAGCGATTTCTACCTTCTGTATCCACACAAGGTAGATGTTTCTAACCACAACACTTGGCTAATTCCCCTTGATTATGTGACTCCTAGGGGAACTGTGGCTCCAAGGTTTCCTACACCGACTCCCACGGAAACCGACACAGCGGGACCTTCCGAGAGACATGACTCACCGCCTCATGCCGCCCCTTTCTATGAAACCGACCCACAAGTGCCATAATGGGCCAAGAACCTCATGAACATGGTGGGCGACCTTACAAAACTCACAATGGAGACAAGGGAGGAAGTGAGGAAAAGTACGAAGGCACAAGCTGACTATGGCATGCAATTGAGTCGGCTATCGAGCGAATTTGAGGAATATGGCGAGAAGCTCGATCAATTTGGCCATAAACTAGACAATGTCTCCAATGTGACCTACGACAACAATTTCTACTTGAGGAATGGATATTGGCCCGGTGAAGAAAATGATCCGAATTTGAGCTCCTCGGTCCCGTCGGTGCATAGCCATGCCTCACCGCCAAGATCTTCGCCTCGCCAAGCTATGTCACATGATGCCCACTCGGACGATGGATTCTACCCATATCTTGGAGGTCAAGTGTAAGAACAACCACAACAACCCGAGCCACAACAGCAGCCAATGCCACCACAAGGAGCCTAAGGAGCACAACCACAGTTTGAATGGGTGCAATGGCAAGGTCCTCAACGCCCCGCCCGATCGGATCCTAACTTCTACCCATACTTGGGTAACCAAGTCGAGGTGCAGCAGCCACAGGACCACCCCGACAACTTCTTCGACATTTTCTCCAATTATGGCGGTGGATTTCGCCAAGGCTTCTCCTCCCGGGGCCTTCCACCTCCTCTCTACTAAACGGTAACTTTTCTTTTTCTCCTATTTAAATTTCTCTGTGAATGCATGCTTGGGACAAGCATTATACAAGTTTGGGGGGGGGGCATAGGAGAAAAACTAGATTCGGGGACGAAATGGGTTGATTTCTGGATGAAACGGTAAATTTTTTCGCATTTTCTGCTTCTCTGTTCGGTCCGAACAGGTCCTTGTTCGGTCCCAACGCACTGTTCTGGATTTCTGAAAAATGCACAGTATCTGTTCGGTCCGAACAGACATTCAAAAATTGATTTTTTCAACTGTTTTGACTTGGAATTGAATTGATTTGGCCTAAACTCTCTCGATTTGGATTTTAAATGATGAATCTCACACTGCTTGAAACTGTTTTGAGTCAAAGAAAAATTTTCTCAAAGAACCTTAGAATGTTTTGATATCTCAACTCAATTTTTGCACCAATGGACAAAATAAAATTATTTTTGCAAAAATAGGACTCGATTTTGGATGCTTAGAATTGTCAAATCAGTTTTAGTCGGCTCTCACAAGTTTTTACCGAGTGAACGGCTTTGTATTTCACAAACTTTTGTTTAAAAAGAAATTTATCAACTTGGGAAATTATGAAATGAACTTTGTCTTGTCAAAAATTTGTTTTAATCGATTGAATCACCAACGAGCAAATTTAATGGGACAATTTAAATCAAATAGTTGTGAAAACGAGGATGCACCGAGGCCTTTTCCACCAACTTAGCCACAAATTGGAGGGTATTAGGTTAATCATGAATTGTTAGGAATTACACCTCAAAGAAATCGAGAAATAATTGGACAGTTCATGATTAATTCTACTGGACCTGATGTGAAAGCATTGGCAAAGGAGTTGTTGAGTATTATGGCCCAAGTATACCGTGGCCATAGTCGAGCAACACCAGTCCAACCTCCCTAGCATGTCATGTGCTGGTAGCAAAATTCAAGGCCAATGACACCGCATTATATCCTCTAGGGTGCAAAGCCCCGCGACTCGACTTGCACAAACAAATTGGTGACAAATGAAATTGGTTTTGAAGAAAAGTTCACTATGAAATTTCTGATTTTGATAAAAGACTTTACAAATTTTTGTGAAATATGAAAAAGAACGGGTAATTGAAATTGAGATCGCATTTGAATTGATAAATAGAAGCTAGAGTTCTCGAGTTTGAGAAAAAAATTTCATTAGGACCAAGAGTTGCATGAATTGAATTGTAGAACACAAAACTTGGTTTTAGGAATTTTTAATTTGACTCATTTGATTTAAGTGTGAGAATATTTTAGGCTTGAGCAATTGATTTTCATGACAAATTTCTTGGTTTGGGAAACGACTTGATTGTTAGTTGTAAGTATAGTCCAAAATTTTAAGCTTAGGGCGTTGCTTGAGGACAAGCAAAGTTTAAGTTTGGGGGGATTTGATATCATCATATTTCATTGGTATTTGGACCGTACTTGGCACTCAAAACACACTCAAACCAACAAATTATTTAATAAATTGCCATGTTTTTCCAGGATTTGGCTCTGTCGTCGTTTCTTCTCTTCTCTGTACAGGTTTTTGATGATTTCTGATGATATTAGAGCGTTTAGACGGATTCCCGGTGTTTCTTGCACGCTAGACGACTCATTTCTAGCATTGGAGGCATTTTTCAGCATTCTGTTCGGACCGAATGACTCCTCATTCGGACCAAATGCAGTGTAGTCGCCAGCCTGACTCTCCTCTATTCTGTTCGGTCCGAATGAACCCTTGTTCAGTCCGAACAGAGCGCCGCCAGAGCATAAAATGCAATGTTTTCTACATGGAAACTCATCCTTTTGGTATATTTCCTTACCTTGGCGCCCAGGCTTTCTCTTCCAGCACCAGGCAACAACTATAAATACTCCTACACGCTTGAAGAAAGGCATCTTTGATTCCATACCCTAATTCCACCTTTCCAAAGGCATTCTCTCTCTTCTACCTTCGGAGATCATCAACCTTGAATCGACGGCAGCAAGGTGACCAGTTTGGCGTCCATCCAGCAGTACCTCACGGCCTGAAGATTGAAAGATCGAAGCAAAGGAGTATTTGGTTTATTCTTCTATGTTTCTTTCTCTTGATTTGATGGGCTTGTATCTTTATTGCTATTTTATGTTTATTGTGTGTTTTGATACTATGTTAGGCTAATTTTTATGCAGTCTTAGGATTAGGGAAGTAACTTGATGTTTGGATGACGTTTATTTGACTTGTTATGTGATACTATGTTTTGAGATTTATTTATTGCGAATTTTATCTGTTGCTTGAGTTAAAATACTTGTTTAAATCTCTAATTACCTTCTAGTTGAACAGCTGCATCTAGTTAGTCTAAGTTAGGATAAACAAGTCACGTTTAATTCAAGTATTTGGGATAAATTGTTGATCCGAAAGGGGAGATTAGTTGACACCAAAAGCGTAACTTTTAGACCAGTACAAAAGACCTCTAAATATCCTTACGAACTCCAATAAACAAGTTTAGATTGATTGAATTCTATACCAAAAGTTGCGAACCAGTCAAGTTAATTAGGTTAGGTTGTGATTAAACCAGAATCTGTCCCAACAAGCGAAAACTGAGGTTTAGAATATCTAGGTTTGACCAATAAACCCTGACTTAAAGCATTAGTTAGCATAACGGACCAATTAAACCCACCTTTGCCTTCTGTTCGGACCGAACAGAGTGGCAACTGTAGCTAAAACGTGAAGTTTAGTGCGAAAGTGCTTAGTTTCAAGTTTTAGTGCCCAAACACATGTGAAACCTGACTCCTATGACGTTTTTATTCACTGTTTAAACCCCAAAAATTCTACTTTACTTATTTTTATACTATTTAGTTTTATTTCGAGTCCAAAAACCAATCTAAAACATTTATTTTATTGCACCTTTAGTCTTTAATTATTCATAACTTCATAAGAATATTTCTATCTAGCTTTTAAGAAAGGATAAGTCTGGTATTCATTAATCCGTCCCTTGGGTTCAACCCTAAAGCTATATTCCGAACGATTAGTGAGATTAGCTCTAGGTTTACAAATTTATTTGATTCCTAGGTTTTAAGCCTTCATCATCAAGCTCGTATTTTTGCTGTGATGCTTATGGAAATGGCTAACATTGAACACGTTCTAGATGTGCATGTCCTCTGGAAGTTTGAATCTATAGGCATTCTCACGAAACTTCTCCATAATCGAACATGGTCGGAACTTGCGACGAGTAAGCTTGTTCTAATCACCTCTTGGATCATGATCTTTACTCAAATAGACCCATACGAGCTCTCCCACCTCAAGATCTGTATGATGTCGCTTCTTGTCCACGCATGCCTTATACTTCTCATAATTTGTCATCAGATTCTAATGCACTTGAGCATGAATTTACTATAGATCTCGAATATGGGTCGTAAAATCTTTCGGACCTTCGCTCGGGCCTTCCATTGGTAGCATATCGAGAAGACCTCGAGGAATGTATCCGTAGACCACATAGAAATGAGCAAATCGCGAGGAGCGATTAACCAAGCAGTTGTACTCGAACTCAATATTTGGAAGGAGAGTGTCCCATGTCTCGAACGAAGTCACTTTTGCTCGCAGTGAGTTCGTGAAACTTCTATCACTGCTTCAGACTGACCATCAGTTTGTAGGTGGCATGAGGTACTAAACTTCAGTTCGGTTCTGAACCGACTCCAAAGACTTTTCCAAAATGAGCTCAAGAATTTGACATTATTATCAGATACCATTAAGGTCAGTATACAATGGTAACAAACAATTCCCACAAAATATAGCTTAGGAATCTCACTCATATTGCTTGAGATGTATAGTAGCATGTAAAGCTCTTTATGGTGTCAGTCAACTTTATGGTTTGGCATCTTCTCACATAAAACCTCACATCTACATACTAACTAACTAATTTAGCTTCATACATTCTTAGCCAATAAAATTTCTCGTAAAGCAGTTTTAACATCATTTCGAACCTACAGTGTCTTTGCTCAGGAATCTTTTGTACAACCAAAAGAAGTTATGACATTTTACAAATACAAAGTAAATTCCTAAAGAATAAATTCCATTGTGAAGGGAATAATCTTCTTACATATTCGATCCTACTGCCTCAATGATTAGATCAAATTCTGGATCTTCATGTAAGATATTGGGTATTTTCTCAAAACTGAGTGTTGCAAATGACATAGTCGAAAACAACAATTGACACCAGTTCAATGCGTCAGTCACGTTGATGCTCACCCTCGATTATTGCACAATTGAGGATGTGAACTCTTGAAGTATCATTATCCATTTTTTATTACGAGTGTTCAAATTTTGCTCTTGCATAAATTTGAAGGCTTGAAGGTCAGTGATAAGAATAAATTCTCGAGGCAATGGATAGGGTCACTAATGTTGTAACGCCTCAAGAGTGGAAGTGAGACTCGACTATTTTTGTATAGCTCGAGGTTCATCTTCGTCTGGTCGAATGTCATCCGTTGAGATAATAAATCCTAAGAGTATCAATATTGATGTCATTCAAGTGCATTTCAAAGGATTTGGAGACAAACTTATTACGTTGCAAAACACCAAGGACTTCTCTATTAGAAACTATTAGCCATGTGCAATTTTTATTTTATTACTAATTAATAACAATAAACAAGCACAAACTGATCTTGCTAAGCATTTAACACAGAAGAGAAAGATGTAGGAGTTGTCTTACCTCTTCTATTATAGCAAATAGAAGGCTTGATCCTAATCAATGGGAATCGATGGCGTACTCGTCTCCACCACCACCACCAAGTCGCCGCCGCCTCGAGTCCACCAAAGAGCTAACCAAGTTCTTCTCAAGTAGTGCTAGCAACTAGAAGAACACGACTAATCCCACAAGATTTTCTCTCTTCTATCAATCAATTACTTTAATTAAGTGGAGAGCGATGGAGAGAGAGAGAGGAGGGAGGTGGCGGCCTAGAGAAAGGCTAGAGGTGGAAAAAAGGAGGTTAGGGTTTGGAGCCTCCAAAGGGGTACTTTTATAGAGCTCCAACCCTAGGGAATAATTTTTGAAAAATTACACATGCCACTAGGAGGCTGGCCTCTGTTAGGGCCTTGATGGGCCATCTCACTCACTCAATTGGGTCTTGAATTCTATTAATTAAAGTCCCTATAGTTTGCTCTTTAGTTGGGCTATCTATTTGCTATTAAATAAAATCTCAATTAATCAATATAACCATTTATATTAATATGTGTTGAATTAAATTAATTATTAACTCATTAATAATTATTTTGTGGATTAGCTAATGTATTAATTTATTTCTATATGATCCCTTTGACTTAATTAATTATAATAGTTCGCAATGGTATATATAATTAATTAGTCAACTTATCATATTTTCGCAATACTCACTGCTGCGAATATATAAACACTGTATGGTTAGAGTCTTATTTGTGTGACCCTTTGAGGATTTATGCTATGTTGGCCATGGAAATAAATGACTATTTATTTCCAATAATCATAGGTGATATTTAGTAACACATTATGATTCTCAATTCACATAAATATTGTACTGCTACAGTATTTCAATCCTGCATAAAAGTATCTCCTTGTTTGATTTTTATGTCACATGATATCATTGTATAATCCAAGATTGGAATGTGTCATTCTTACAGATTATACATTTTTTAATCTAGAGATAATTGTATAAAGTTGCCAGCAAACAATCTATCTCCATCAAGGGACCCAAACAGATATCATCACTCACTAAGTAAATTAATAAGGGACATACGATTTTTTTGATGAATAATTTTTTTCCGCACAATTTAAGAGAATACAAATAAAATCCGTATAGCAGCCTTTATCAGGAATCAATGTTAGACGATATTTATAAAACCTATCCTTATGTAGAAAAGTTGAACCATCTCAAACATAGAATCAAACTTATATGAAATAAACAATGACACATAATACAATCCATATGTTTATTTCATTGGGTCAAGTCCTGTGTTATGTTCAAATAACATACACATATGCAATTAAGTTGGTAACTCATTACCTATGATTTGTAGAACTTAATTATCACTTAACTTGCATACTAATCTTATATGATAATTAATGTTCCTTGTTAATTATCAAGATTATGGACAGTTTAGATTTATTATAGTCATTTTAATGATTGATAAACAGAGATCTACAATTCAGATCCTCCACCTGAATGATCTGTCAATAATAAACTCTAGAAACAAATGATCAAATATCATCAATAACATAAACTAATATTTAAGTCATTAAACTATTGACTTCTAGGACATAACTACAACAATCTCCCACTTGGCCTAGAGTCAATCAGTAGTGACTTCTAGCCACTGAAGAATTGATAACGATGTCATATATCTACATATATACATTTCTTGAACCTCAAAAGAAATAATACGCTTAGAGCAAGTTACTCATACGTCCATCACGTATGGATGCAGAACTGCATCTCGTATACTGCTTAAGGTAGAGGTTATGTTAGAGTGTTCACTGTGTTTGCGAACTTATCCAATTTTGTTTGACCATATATATATACTCCTATATATATGTTCTTGATTATCATCATATGAGATCAAGTGATATTGTCAGAGATCATATTTGAATCTCTAATACGACATTGGATTCTTTAGGACTAAGCTATGGTTCGAGATGCATAGAACCATATTAGTTCGACTAAGAACTCTATCCAAATAAACATTCTTTCATTGCTTCATAAGATGCTATGTATTTTGTTTTGGTGACGGAAACGGTTGTAATATCCTGTTTAGAACACTTTCTAAACTTACAACACCACATTTAAGCAAAATATATAGCTCAATTGTGATTATATCAGTCTTTCGAGAAACTAGCATCAATGTAACAATCCACACGAGCTTTCTTTCATCTCGACAGATGAAAAAACATATCACTCTTTCTCATAAGATACTCGAGTATATCCTTGATTATTGTCTAGATGTGTCTCTTCTGTATCCATTTGACAACTATTTGTCACACTCATTGGACACAACACATTGGGGCATGTGCATAAGTATGGCGTACATAATGAAACTCATAATGAAAGAATTATTGAACTGTTTCATGTACTTCTTCTCGATGTGAGTTGCAATAAAGCGAGTCAAACTCAAGTCTTATGCCATATGACGTGGTTAGACATCATTTCTTGGAGTTCACCATAGTGTGTTACTAGAACGCTTCGTCATTACATACACATTAATTCAAACCTAACATCCATTATAATCTATTTCCATAGATTTTGTTTCCTAAAATTTAGGTGATCTTGCCCAAATTTTCAATTGAGAAAATATTCTCCAATAAGATCTTGACAATATTCATTTCTTTGATATTATTCTCAATTAATATCTTGTCATTTTGTACAATATAAGTAACACAATCATGCTTCCACTGAATATCTTGTCTATACAAGATGCTTTTGACGAAGTCAACTCCTTGACTTTCTTGTCAAAATATTTATTCCAATTTACACAATACATACTTCAATCCATTAATGGATCCTTGAAGCATGTATATGTTTCTAGCAATATATCAAATAAAACCCTTGGTTTGTATCATATGTTTGTATCATATACATAACATCTTTCTTTATTCATTCGAAGAAGACGGTTTTGATGTACCTTTCCATATATCAATATGTATGAAATACAACTGTTACTAGAACGATCTCTATTGACTTATACATAGCTACAAGCGATAAGCCGTGCTTAGTATATAGTCAACTCGCCATCGACTTAGAGATAGCTACAAGCGTGAAGCTGTGCTTTGTTCATAGTCAACTTGTTGTTCATATTAATCTTTCCTTTAAATATCTAAATGTTCTTGATGGATTGCTCCTTCATGAACATCAACCAAGGTCTATACCTTGTTGTTATACATGGATTGCATTTAAAGAATGCATGGATTAAAACCATACTTGTGGAATCGGGTGCTTCCATCACTTCTTTATTTATCAACGGATTCTCATATGCCAAGTACAAGAATATCGTGAAGTCTATATACCTTTCGGTTAGGCAATTCACTCTCGCTGATCCTTTTGTAGGATTGGTGCTTGAGCTCTATGAACTACTTCTACAACAACTTGTAGAGTAAGTCTCGATCCTAATATATTTTATGAGTTTCTCAAACATCATCATCTTGTGAGATGGTTGAGTCCTCATCGAAAAAAGCGGACACTTGAACTTCTTTCTTTCACAACTACTTGTGAATGAAGTTTTGCTCAACTCTCACTAAACACCATGTATGGAGCGACAAGTTTTCCATAAGAGTAATTCTTGTGGTGATGCATAAACTCCTTTAATGCTCACTTTACTCCCACTACTTCTTCTTGAGAATATTATTCTCTAAGACTAAGTCATGATGAGCAACAAACTATTTTGTTCTTATCATATTCATAGAAGTAGTACATTTCGGTTAGTTTAAGGTATCATACAAAATATTAAGTGTCATATTTGGGTTCAAGCTTATCAATCAACAAACCTTGAAATAAGCTTCTCAACTCCAAATCTTGAGAAACAATGTATTTAAAGATCAAATCTCGTAAGATGTCTTTCTCAATAGATTTCGATGGAACATTATTCAGTGTAAACAGCATTGTCCTCAAACATAAATTCCTAATACGAGTTAAATAAGTCAACTTGATTTATTACCGATCGAACGATATCAAATAATGTTCGATACCTCCATTCTTGAACATATTATTCTAATATAATGTTCCTCATGGAGTGAATTATGAAACGACTTTCATACTCTTTAGATAATATTCCAAATCATATGACTTAACTATTTACCATGATCAATTATAAGAGTTTTTCTTTTCTTGAATGATCCATCAACTTCACTCTTGAACTCCTTTGAACTAGTCAAAAGATTCATACTTATACCTTATCAAATAGATAAGTTAATATCTACAATGATCATTGGTCAAGTAGCAAAGTATCAACAACTTTTCATTATACAAGTGCTTATAGGTCTATATACATCGACATGTTTAAGTCTTAATCAAGTCACTTGTCTTTAAATCTTCGTAGGTTGAAAGCGCTTTTGTCATCTAACAAACATGATTCGCATATTTCAATTGATTCGCAATCGAATTAAGTTATGAGCTCTACATTACGTAGACTCTCATAATGCGATTCTCGCTTATGTATGACTAAGCGGTAATTTCATATGAAAGTTACATACTTACATGAAATCTTACGTATCCTATTTGTCAATTAAAAACTTGTTTATCTATTTCAAACAAATTCAATCAAGATGCATGAAATCATATAAACATATCCACAATAAAAGAACAATATTTGTCTTTTACAAAACATAATCATCCATTATCTAATATAAAATGGAAATAAGATTTTGGGATATAAGGAATGAGGTATACAACCTATAATTTCTAAACAAATATTTAGTAAAGATAACTCTACGTATCTAATAGTTTATGGCTTAGACGAACAAATCATTTGCTATATGGAGTTTACTTTACATCTCTCGAACATTATCTTATTCTCCATTGTCTACGCATTTCGTTAAATGCGAGCACATGGATTAGTACCTAGCTACTAGTGTGAATTAGAGATAGCGAGATAGTTTGAACGATAAATACTTTAAGGATTAGAATATTTCTATTATCATGGTTCTTCGGACAACCTTTCAAGTACCTTCCATAAACGGCAAATGAAACATCTCATGCGACACATGGTCTCAAATGAGAGTCTCGAAGTCTCAACTCATACCTTAGCGAAGTATTTCTTGAATACTTAACCAATCATCTTTTCGCATCATCAAGTGTGCGTAAAGATAACACCATATCCTTCATAATTAGAAAGAGATCGCATGACAATATCAACAACCCTTGATATTAGAGATCTTGATATCTCTAGTTATCAATTAGTTACTTAAATCTTTCGATTTGTAAGCTAATGAAATATTTATGTATCTTCTTTTAAAAAAAAATTTCTTGGTTAACTCATACTCTATTACTCAATCATTTAATCATAAATGATTGAGTCGATATCTACTTTCTCTAAGAACTCTTTCTTGAGTAAGTGGATGAGAGCATAGGAGTCAAATCTAGTCTGTATGAATTCTCTAATTCAAATGCTAGAAATTTCAAAAAAAAATATCGGCATCCGCTTTATTATTGAATAACTTTTCGCAAAAGTCAATCAATCATTGCGATGCTACATTCGGGAGGTTGAGGAAAGTTTTGGGAATAAGCATGCTCAAGTTTCTCTTTACTAAGATCATGTCTTAGGAATCGGTATTGTTAGAGATATGTCCTAGAAGCCAATCAGTTGGTGGCTATTATATTAGTTTATGTTATTAATGATGCTTGATCATTTGTTCCTAGAGTTTATTGTTGACAGATCATTCAGGTTGAGGATCTGAATTGTAGATCTCTGTGGATCATTCGTCAGAATGACAATAATATCTCTAAAGAGTCTATAATCTTGATAATTAACAAGGAACATTAATTATCATATAAGATTAGTATGCAAGTTAAGTGATGATTAAGTTCTACAAATCATGGGTAAGGAGTTACCGACTTAATTGCATATGTATATGTTACTGGAACATAGTACAGGACATGACCCAATGAAATAAATATATGGATTGTGTTATGTGTCATTATTTATTTCATACGTGTTTGATTCCGAGTTTGAGATGGTTCAGTTTTTCCACATGAGGATAGGTTCTATAAATATCGTCTAACGCTGATTCCTGATAAGGGCTGCTATACGGACTTTATTTATGTTCTCTTGAATTGTGCGGGGAGAAACTGGTCATCAAGACAACCGTATGTCCCTCATTAGTTCACCTAGTGAGTGATGATATCTACTGGGCCCCTTGATGGAGTTGGATCGTATGCGCGCAACTAGGCGATCAACTCTAGATCAAGAAACGTATAATCTGCAAGAATAACACATTCCTATCTTGGATTATACAAGGATATCATGTGACATAGGAATCAAAACAATAAGATACTTTTTCTTATGCAGGATTGAAGTACTGTATTGATACAGTATTTATTTATGCGAATTGGGAATCATAACGTGTTGCTAGATACCGCTTATGATTAATGGGAATAAATGGTGATTTATTTTCCATGGCCAACATAGCATAAATCCTCAAAGGGTCACACAAATAGGACTTTAACCATACGTGCATTATTTGTTTATTTGCAGTAGCGAGTACTGCGAATATATGATAAGTTGATTAATTAATTATATACCGTTATGAACCGTTATAATTAATTAACTCAAATGGATCATATAGAAATAATATAATGCATATGCTAATTCCAAATTAATTATTAATATGTTAATAATTAAGTTAGTTCAATGCATATTTATTATACTGAGCTAATTGGCCTTTTAGTTAATCAGTTAACTGAAAGCCCGATATGAGACGAATTAAAGGAGTGATTTAATGGGCCATTATATCATGTGGCCTGGCCCACATGAGGGCTGAAAATTTCAGCCATGATAGGGGCAATTTCGTCCAGGAGAAAATAGGAAGAGAGAAATCTAATTATGGAAACGTTCTATATATATATTGATTGTTTCTTTGGGAACAAGTCAAGAAAAAACCCTAATTTCCTCTCTCCTCTCTCTTGGCCGCACTGTTCATCACTGTTCACGGTTACTGTTCATCAAGAGAGAAAAATAGTTTTCTCTCATTGATTGCTCTCTTAGCTCATGCGTTGAGCGATTCTCCTTCCAGTTAAACAGTTAATCGTGCGAAGGAAATCAAAAGGGAATTAGCTATCGTCTCGGACAAGCTAGCACTTGTCTTGAGACTTTGGTTAATCTTCTAGGTGGACTCGAGGCAACCGGAGGCAGTCAAGAGGGTGACGAGCACGCCACCGACTCCAAGAGATTGGATTCAAGCCTTCCGAATACGATTTCGGAAAAGGTAACCTCCTACGCTTCTCCCTTTATATGTTAAATGACTTGAATAACTAGATCCGTTTTTTCGTGCGTTTTAGTTGCTTGTTAAATGTTAATAAAAATTAAAATTGCACATGGACTTGAGTTCCTAACAGTGGTATCAGAGCGCTGGTCGTTATTCAAGTTTTTAACATTTTAAATCGAAAAATTAGTAATTAACAAAGTTAATTAGTGATGTGTGTGCTTGCTGTTCTGGAAAAAGCTGTTTTTCTGTATTGTTGCTTGTTTTTCGTAATATAAATTTCTCTGGAATTTTTTCTCTCTTCCTGGAGATTGTAGATCTTTGAGTCGTGGTTCTTTTGGCGCTGGTTTCACTATTTTATAAGTAGTTATGAATTTTTAGTGAATTAAACGGTAACGGTGTGCAGATCTGCCGTTCTGCTGCACAGTTCTGTTTGTATGGCAAAAAGGACGTATTTTTGAAAAATAGCTACCTTTAATCTTTGGCTAGAGTTAATCTAGACTTGATACTCTTTCTGGATATGTGTAATTTGTTACCTGTTTCGGATTTTATATGGATGTTCAAGTGTGGAAAGAATCGAAGTCGTCGGATCTGTTTTTCTGAACAAGCTGTTTGTTTTGATAAAATGTAATTATTGAAAAACTTTTATAGAAAAGTGTTTGAATGGAATTGTTCTATTTCGAGTTAGAAATCTATGAAAACTAGTTTCATAATTTTCCATTAAGGTTTGATGCTTCAACTAGGTCAAATGGTTTCAGTCATCAGTCTGTTTCAGAACAGGGCTTCTTGTTTGTTTGCCGTTTAACTCGATGATTTTGAATAGACCTTGGTATTTTTCTTTTCGTGGAATGATAGCCTAGTATGTAAAGTATTTTTCTATGTAAATTGTTTGCTTGAAAAATATCAAGGGGATGATCACACAGACCGAAAGGTTGAGGCCAAAACAAAATTTTCTCTAACAGCGCTACGCGCGCTGTCTGGGATTTTGTCTTTTTTGGTTCTCCCTGATGGTAGCTGATCTCTCCTTGAAATTTTTACTGGTAGTTACACTCATTGTAAGGAGCTCTCTGGATTTATTTCGGAATTTTTGGTGACCGAAAAATATCGGATTTTATCGGGTCCCAAATTGCTTATTTTAATTAGTTAAAATATATTCTAATTAATCAAATTAGTTGAAATTTTAATTAGAACGCTCCTTAAATACCCTCCTTTCTGTTTTTGATTTGTTGATTAAATTTCAAAGGTTTAAACAAGTAGTTGTAATGTTAAACCTATTTGCATTTGGAAAAACGAGCGACAAGCATACACAAAGATTCTAATTAATGAAGTTAATTAAAAACTAGTGGAACATGTATATTGTATATGTGCTAACTTGTTTTTGTAGGAGGATCGTGGGTTTAGTATGGCTCAAGATTCCAATGCCTTGTGGTTTGTAAATGAATGCATGTGTGAATGTGTGTAATGCGGCCTTTGGTGTCATTAATTAATTTTGATTAATTTTAATGTAACTTGTGAGGCTTGCATGCCCCTAAGGCCTAGGAGGGAATTATGATTTTTTCACATGTATTTATTTCCATTAATTATAGGATATGATCATTATAATTAGTGGGAGGGCTTGAATTAGATTAGTCTTGCTACATGGAGATGCAGCGAAGATTAATATGCAAGCTGGAGCCATACAAACCCACAACAATGGTTGTGCCTTGAGATGCTTATTATGTGATTGTTTGCATACTATGAAATGTCATAGGATAGGTATGGGTGTATGTTGACATGACCACCAAACAAAGTCGCATAATGATTGTCCCAATTAATTTGATTAAGTCGACCGCCCTCCTTCTCTCTATCCCCTTCACGTCGCTTGCCCTCTCATGGCGCGGTCCGCCCAAGCGGACGTCATGGTTGTCATGCGGAAGTCGGGGTACAAATAAATGGATTTGTTAGGAGCAAATAGGGAGATGTTGCTTATCGATGGACCCAACTAGAGTTTGGACATCGGGGCGAAGTTTGTAAATATATAGATATTCACAAACCAAGAGTCATATGGTTGATATGATTGGTTGGAGAACATACCTTGTCTAGTTAAGTAGGGTGACGTGCCATAGCAGGCTTTACTTGATGAAAACGGGGATCTTGGAAAACCACCTACATTTGGGACATTAAATAAATGTAGTGGGAGTTTTGTTTATTGTTATAAATAAAACATTGCATAAACTAAATGATCTTAAATTGAAATTGTTATAGATATTAAATGCATTAATTTCGTTGCGATCAATCTTTGAATTTGAACTATCTCGTTTCTAAAGTTATTTACTTGGAGAAGTAATATCGATTCCTAAGACTTGTTCTTGGCGAAAAGAAACTTGAGCATGTTTATTCCCAAAAATATTCCTCAACTTCCCAAACGTAGCATCGCGATGATTGATTAACTTTTACGAAAAGTTATTCAATAAAGCGGATGCCGATATTCTCCTTTTAGGATCTCTAGACCTTTGGATTATAGAATTCATACGGACTAGATATGACTTCTACGCTCGCATTCACTTACTCAAGAAGGAGTTCTTAGAGAAAGTAGATGTTGAGTCAATCATTTATGATCGAGTAATGGAGCATGAATTAAGTAAGAGAGACTTCTTTTGAGAAGGTACATGAAGGTTCCAATGGCTTACGAACCGAAAGGTTTGAGTAGCTATTTGGCAACTAGAGATATTAGATCTCCGATATCAAGGACTGTTGATATTGTCATGCTATCTCTTCCTAATTAAATGAAGGAAATGATGTTACATTTCGTAAACTTGTTTGTGCAAATGGTAATTAGCTAAGTATTTAAGAAATACTTCGCTTAAGTTTGAGTTGAGACTTCGAGACCCTCAATTGTGACCATGTGTCACATGAGATGTTTCATTTGTCATTTATGGAGGCATTTGAAAGGTTGTCCGAAGTACCATGATTATTGTGTTGGAAATGTTCTAAACTTTCGAAAGTATTTGTCGTTCAAATTATCTCGCTATCTCTAAATTCATACCAGTAACTTAGTACTAGTTCATATGCTCGCATTTAATGAAATGTGTAGGCAATGAAGAGTGAGAGAAAGCTCGAGATTAGTAAAGTAAACTCCGTATAAGGATATGGCTTATTCGTTTAAGCCACTACCATTGGATACGTAGAGTTGTCTTTACTAATAGGAACTGTAGGTCGAGTACCTCGTTTCTTACATCCTAAAACTTTATCTCCATTTCATATAGATGATGGATGATTACGTTTTGTAAAAGACAAGCGATGTTCTTTTATTATGGATTTGTTTATATGATTTCATGCCTATTGCTTGAATATGCTTGAAATAAATAAACGAGTTTTGAATGACAAATATGATGCGTAAGACTTCACATAAAGTGTTCGACTTTCATGTGAAATAACCGCTTAGTCATACATAAACGAGAATCGCATTATGAGAGTCTACATAACGTGGAACTCGTGGCTCAATTCGATTTCGAATCAATAGAGATATGCGAATCATGTTTGTTAGATGACAAAAATGCCTTTGACCTATAAAGGTTCAAGGACAAGTACTTGATTAGGACTTATACATGTCGATGTATGTAGACCTATAAGTACTTCTGTACTGAAAGGTTATTGAGACTTTACCACTTAGCCAACGATCAAAGTAGATATTAACGTATCTATTTGATAAGGTATGAGTGTGAACTTTTTGACTAGTTCAAAGGAGTTCAAGTGTGAAGTTAAGAGACCGTTCAAGAAAAGAAAAGTCTTACAATTGATCATGGTGAATAGTTAAGTCATATGATTTGAGATATTATCTAAAGAGTGTGAAAGTCATTTCATAACTCACTCTATGAGGAACATTGTGAAAATAGTGTGTCCAAGAATGAAGGTATCGAACACTATTTGATATCGTTCGATCGATAATAAATCAAATTGACTTATTTGACTCATATTAGGGACTTATGTTTGAAGACAATATTGTTTACACTGAATAATGTTCCATCGAAATCTATTGAGAAAGATATCTTACGAGATTTGATCTCTAAGTACATTATTTCTCAAGATTTGGTGTTAAGAAGCTTATTTCAAGGTTTGTTGATTAATAAACTTTGACCCAAATATGACGCTTAATATTTTGTAGGATGCCTAAACTAACCGAAAGGTACTACTTCTACGAACATGGTAAGAACAATCTAGTTATTGCTCATCATGACATAGTCTTGGAGAATAACGTTCTCAAGATAAAGTAGTGGGAGTAAGGTGAGCATAAAGGAGTTTATGTGTCACTACAAGAAGTATCCTTTATGGAAAACTTGTTACTCCATACATGGTGCTTAGTGGGAGTTGAGCGAAACTTCATTCACAAGCCGTTGTGAAAGGAAGAAGTTTTTTTAGCACGCTCGCTTCTAATGATAACTTAAACATCTCACGAGCTGATGATGTTTGAGAAACTCAGTACATACGAGGATCGAGAACTTATTCTACAAATCGTTGTGGAAGAGGTTCATGAACCTCGAGCACTAATCCTACAAAAGGTCAACGAAAGTGATTGTCTAACCGAAAGGTGCATAGACATCACGACATCCTCGTACCTGGCATATGAGGATCCGTTGATAATTAAAGAACCGATGGAAGAACCCGATTCCACAAGTATGGTTTGAACCCATGTGATCTTTAAGTGCAATCCATGTGTAACAATAAGGTATGGACCTTTGTTGATGTTCATGAAGGAGCAATCCGTCAAGAACATTCAGATCTTTAAAGGAAAGATTGACATGGATAGCAAGTCGACTATGTACAAAGCACAGCTTCACGCTTGTGGCTATGACTAAGTCGATGACGAGTTGACTATATACAAAGCATGGCTTCTCACTTGTAGCTATTTATAAGTCAGTCAATAAAGATCATTCTAGCAATAGTTGCATTTCATATATATTGATATATGGAAAGGTACATCAAAACCGCCTTCATTGATTGAATGAAAAAAGATGTGTATTTGACACAAATCGAGGTCTTGATTGATGTATTGCTATAAACATATGCGTACTTCAAGGATCCATTAGTGGATCGAAGAGAGTACTGTGGAATAAATATTTTGACAAGGAAGTCAAGGAGTTGATCTTCGTCAAAAGTATCTTGTATAGACAAGATATTCAGTGGGAGCATAATTGTGTCATCTATATTGTACAAGATAACTGGATATTAATTGGGAAATAACATTGATTAAATGAATATTGTCAAGATCTCATTGAAGAATGATTTCTTGGGCAAGATCACCTAAATCCTAGGAAACAAAATCTATGGAGATAGATTATGATGGATGTTAGGTTTCGACGAATGTGCATATAATGACGAAGAGTTCTAGAAACATGAAAGCTGGACTTTATGTCGAATCGCGTCATATGGCATATAACTTGAGTTTAACTCGGTTTATTGCAACTCAATTCGAGAAGAAGTGCGTGAAACAGTTCAAGCATTCTTTCATTATGAGTTTCATAATATACGCCATACTTATGCGCATGCCCCAATGTGTAGTATCCAAGAAGTATGACAAACAGTTGTCAAATGGATACAAGAGACACGCATTTGGACAATAATCAAAGGATATTCTCGAGTACCTTATAAGAAAGAGAGATATTTTTCATCTATGATGAAAAAGAGCTCGTGTAAGTTGTTACACTAATGCCAGATTTCGAAAGATTGATGTAATCACAATTGAGCTACATATTTTACTTAAAGGTGGTGTTGTAAGTTTAAAAGGTGTTCTAAATGGGATATTACAACTGTTTCCGTCACCAAAGCAAAATAGATAGCAACTTGTGAAGCAACGAAAGAGAATAGTTTGGATCAAGATGTTCTCAGTCAAGCTGATATGATTCTATGCATCTCGAACCATAGCTTAGTCTTGAAGAACCCAATATCTGATTGGTGATCCAACTATGATCTATGACAGTATCACTTGATCTCATATGATGATGATCAAGACTATATATATAGGAGTATATATATGTGTAGGTTCAACCAAAAGTGGATAGTTTCGCAAACACAGCGAAGACTCTGACATAACCTTTACCTTAAGCAGTATACGAGATGCTATTGAGCATCCATGCGTAATGGACGTGTGAGTAACTGGCTATAAGCGTATTATTTCTTTTGAGGTTCGAGACATGTATATATGTAGATATATGACATCGTTCTCAATTATTCACTGGCTAGAAATCACTATTGATTGACTCTAGGCCAAGTGGGAGATTGTTAGAGATATGTCCTAGAAGCCAATCAGTTGGTGGCTATTATATTAGTTTATGTTATTAATGATGCTTGATCATTTGTTCCTAGAGTTTATTGTTGACAGATCATTCAGGTTGAGGATCTGAATTGTAGATCTCTGTGGATCATTCGTCAGAATGACAATAATATCTCTAAAGAGTCTATAATCTTGATAATTAACAAGGAACATTAATTATCATATAAGATTAGTATGCAAGTTAAGTGATGATTAAGTTCTACAAATCATGGATAAGGAGTTACCGACTTAATTGCATATGTATATGTTACTGGAACATAGTACAGGACATGACCCAATGAAATAAATATATGGATTGTGTTATGTGTCATTATTTATTTCATACGTGTTTGATTCCGAGTTTGAGATGGTTCAGTTTTTCCACATGAGGATAGGTTCTATAAATATCGTCTAACGCTGATTCCTGATAAGGGCTGCTATACGGACTTTATTTATGTTCTCTTGAATTGTGCGGGGAGAAACTGGTCATCAAGACAACCGTATGTCCCTCATTAGTTCACCTAGTGAGTGATGATATCTACTGGGCCCCTTGATGGAGTTGGATCGTATGCGCGCAACTAGGCGATCAACTCTAGATCAAGAAACGTATAATCTGCAAGAATGACACATTCCTATCTTGGATTATACAAGGATATCATGTGACATAGGAATCAAAACAATAAGATACTTTTTCTTATGCAGGATTGAAGTACTGTATTGATACAGTATTTATTTATGCGAATTGGGAATCATAACGTGTTGCTAGATACCGCTTATGATTAATGGAAATAAATGGTGATTTATTTTCCATGGCCAACATAGCATAAATCCTCAAAGGGTCACACAAATAGGACTTTAACCATACGTGCATTATTTGTTTATTTGCAGTAGCGAGTACTGCGAATATATGATAAGTTGATTAATTAATTATATACCGTTATGAACCGTTATAATTAATTAACTCAAATGGATCATATAGAAATAATATAATGCATATGCTAATTCCAAATTAATTATTAATATGTTAATAATTAAGTTAGTTCAATGCATATTTATTATACTGAGCTAATTGGCCTTTTAGTTAATCAGTTAACTGAAAGCCCGATATGAGACGAATTAAAGGAGTGATTTAATGGGCCATTATATCATGTGGCCTGGCCCACATGAGGGCTGAAAATTTCAGCCATGATAGGGGCAATTTCGTCCAGGAGAAAATAGGAAGAGAGAAATCTAATTATGGAAACGTTCTATATATATATTGATTGTTTCTTTGGGAACAAGTCAAGAAAAAACCCTAATTTCCTCTCTCCTCTCTCTTGGCCGCACTGTTCATCACTGTTCACGGTTACTGTTCATCAAGAGAGAAAAATAGTTTTCTCTCATTGATTGCTCTCTTAGCTCATGCGTTGAGCGATTCTCCTTCCAGTTAAACAGTTAATCGTGCGAAGGAAATCAAAAGAGAATTAGCTATCGTCTCGGACAAGCTAGCACTTGTCTTGAGACTTTGGTTAATCTTCTAGGTGGACTCGAGGCAACCGGAGGCAGTCAAGAGGGTGACGAGCACGCCACCGACTCCAAGAGATTGGATTCAAGCCTTCCGAATACGATTTCGGAAAAGGTAATCTCCTACGCTTCTCCCTTTATATGTTAAATGACTTGAATAACTAGATCCGTTTTTTCGTGCGTTTTAGTTGCTTGTTAAATGTTAATAAAAATTAAAATTGCACATGGACTTGAGTTCCTAACAGGTATTACTTCTCCAAGTAAATTCCTTTAGAAACGAGTTTGTTCTTTTCAAAGATTGATCGCAATGAAATTAACAATTTTAACATTTATAATAAAATCAGTTTAAGGTCATTTAGTTTATGCAATGTTTTATTTATAATGATAAACAAAACTCCCACTACATTTATTTAATGTCCCAAATGTAGTCGGTTTTTCAAGATCCCTGTTTTCATTAAGTAGAGCCTGCTATGGCACGTCATCCTACTTAACTAGACAAGATAGATTCTCCAACCAATCATATCTACCATATGACTCTTGGTTTGTGAAATGTCTCATGTATATCCACAAATTTCGTCCCGATGTCCAAGCTCTAGTTGGGTCCATCGATAAGTAACATCTCTTTATTTGCTCCTAGTAAATCCGATTTAAATCCCGATTATCGAATTGACAACCATAACGTCCGCTTGGACGGACCTCGCCATGAGAGGGCAATCGACGTGAAGGGGATAGAGAGAAGGAGGACGGTCGGCTTAATCAAATTAAAAGGACAAACATTATGTGACTCTTGTTTGGTGGTCGTGTAAGCATACATCCATACCTATCCTATGACATTTCATAGCATTCACAAATATTCACATAATTAGCATCTCAAGCATTGTTATGGGTTGATATGGCCCCCGCTTGCATTAGCTTCACCGCATCTCCATGTAGCAAAACTAATCTAATAAGTCCTCCCACTAATGATATGGATCCTATCCTATATAATTAGAGGAACAAAATACATGTGAAAAAATATTCCTAATTCTCTCATAGCCTTAGGGGTATCCAAACCTCATGAGTTACATTAAAATTAATTCAAATTAATTAACCATGGCACCAAAGGCCTTATATACATTCATTCACATGCATTCAAAATACAACACACAAGGCATTGATATCATAGGTCATACCAAACCCGCGATCCTTCCTACAAAAACAAGTTAACACAAGTCCCTACGTGTGTAAGTTGTTTATAATTAACGAACTATCGAGTATCTTTGTACATCGCTTGTCGCTTGCATTTTCCGTGTAAAGAAAGGTTTAACATCCAAACAACAAATTTATTTAAACCCTTTTAAAATTTATTTCAACATACGAAATAGTTAGTGGAGAATAATAAGGACTGGTCTAATTAACATATCAACTAATTGATTAATTAGAACAAATTCATATATGCAAATGGGACCCGAAAAAGTCCAAAATTTTTCGGTCTCCAAAAAATCCGAAATAAATCATGCACAAACCTTATAGTGACGTGAATTACCTCTTAAAGTTTCATGAAGAGATCACTTATCATTTGGGAGAACCAAAAAAGTTAAATCTCAAATTGTGTATTGAAACACCGTTAGAGAAATTCTGTTATTGGCTTCAACCGTTTGGGCTATAGGATTATCTTCCAAATAAATTTAATGCAAACAAAATTTACAATAAATTTCTACAAACCCATGGCTAGCAAGTTAGGAAAGAAAAACATACCTAACCTAAACAATTTCATCAAGTTTAAAGGGCTTAAACATGAAACCCCTGTTCTGAAACAGACTGTCGGTGAAAAAATGCTTAAGCATGAACTAGAGCTCTGATACCACTGTTAGAAACTATTAGCCATGTGTAATTTTTATTTTATTACTAATTAATAACAATAAACAAGCACAAACAGATCTTGTCAAATATTTAATACACAAGATAAAGGTGTAAGAGTTGTTTTACCTTTTCTATTATAGCAAATAAAAGGCTTGATCCTAATCAATGGGAATCGTTGGCATACTCGTCTCCACCACCACCACCAAGTCGCTGCCGCCTCGAGTCCACCAAAGAGCTAACCAAGTTCTTCTCAAGTCGTGCTAGCAACTAGAAGAACAAGACTAATCCAACAAGATTTTATCTCTTCTATCAATCAATTACTTTAATTAAGTGGAGAGAAGAGAGCTCAACACATGAGCAATGGAGAGAGAGAGAGGAGGGAGGTGGCGGCCTATAGAGAGGCTAGAGCTGGCAGAAAAGAGGCTAGGGTTTGGAGCCTCCAAAGGGGTTCTTTTATAGAGCTCAAACCCTAGGGAACAATTTTTCAAAAATTACACCTTATGCCACTAGGAGGTCAGCCTCTATTAGGGCCTTGATGGGCCATCTCACTCACTCAATTGGATCTTTAATTCTATTAATTAAAGTCCCTATAGTTTGCTCTTTAGTTGGGCTATCTATTTACTATTAAATAAAAGCTCAATTAATCAATATAACCATTTATATTAATATGTGTTGAATTAAATTAATTATTAACTCATTAATAATTATTTTATGGATTAGCTAGTGTATTAATTTATTTCTATATGATTTCTTTGACTTAATTAATTATAAAGGTTCACAACGGTATATATAATTAATTAGTCAACTTATCATATTTTCGCAATACTCACTGCTGCGGATAAATAAGTAATGCACTGTATGGTTATAGTCCTATTTGTGTGACCCTTTGAGGATTTATGCTATGTTGGTCATGGAAATAAATCGCTATTTATTTCCAATAATCATAGACGGTATCTAGCAACACACTATGATTTTCAATTCACATAAATATTGTACTGCTACAGTATTGCAATCTTGCATAAAAGTATCTCCTTGTTTTACTCTTATGTCACATGATATCATTGTATAATCCAAGATAGGAATGTGTCATTCTTGCATATTATACATTTTTTGATCTAGAGATAATTGTATAAAGTTGCTAGCAAACAATCTATCTCCATCAAGGGGCCCAAACATATATCATCACTCACTAAGTAAATTAATGAGGGACATACGATTTTCTTGATGAACAATTTTTTTCCGCACAATTCAAGAGAACATAAATAAAGTCTGTATAGCAGCCTTTATCAGGAATCAACGTTAGACGATATTTATAGAACCTATCCTCATGTGAAAAAGTTGAACCATCTCAAACTTAGAATCAAACTTATATGAAATAAAAATTGACACATAACACAATCCATATGTTTATTTCATTGGGTCAAATCCTGTGCTATGTTCCAATAACATACATATAAATAACATACACATATGCAATTAAGTTGGTAACTCATTACCTATGATTTGTAGAACTTAATCATCACTTAACTTGCATACTAATCTTATATGATAATTAATGTTCCTTGTTAATTATCAAGATTATGGACAGTTTAGATTTATTATAGTCATTCTAATGAATGATCAACAGAGATCTATAATTCAGATCATCAACTTGAATGATCTGTCAATAATAAACTCTAAGAACAAATAATCAAATATCATCAATAACATAAACTAATATTTAAGTCATTAAACTATTGACTTCTAGGACATAACTCCAACATTCTCGTACATGTTGGACATGACATCGCTTGTCAACTGGAATTTTCGAACCTCGATTTAACCACCTGAGCTATGGAGGTTGGAATGATATAGTGAGAAGATTTAACTTTGTTGCAACCTCCTTCAAAATTATATTCTCCAAGCTTTCAGAATCAATCGACAGCTTATACTTCTTTCCACCAATAGTGCGCAATATGTTATGAAAATGACGTGTTTCTTCTAATTCTTATAGGTAGGTGGAGCTAGACATAGTCTACAGAAAATCATGCTCCCTTCTTCAACAACCTCAGAATTCATCTCTTCAACTTCCCTTTCAAAAAAATATTCACCATACTATCCTTCTTCTTCGAACACATTATCGACAAGTAGTTGTCGAGGTTTTGGATGCTCGCTCATATAGTGCCCAACTTATGACATTGATGGTAACAAACATTAGGTTTGTAAAGGTCGATCAATGGTAACAAACATTAGGTTTTAGAATATGTGGTGTTGTTAGTGTTGAAAAGGAAACATTTCGATTTTGAATTTATGGAATCAAGTTACGAGTTTGTAGGGGTTATGGGTCGAGTTTGATCTAAAAATATTTTGAGATTTTGTAGGGTTGAGTGATGAGTTACTTTGGAAAGCATTTGTTATTTTTTGTCTGCGAGTTGATATTCTACATCTTTACTTCTTTGTCCTTGCACTAGAGATTGCAAATGCTCAGACATGGCTCGACAACTGGAAGAAATTTTTGACCTATTAATCCAATAATTAAACTTGGAAATGTTGGGGATATCAAAAGAAACCCCACATTTTTTTCTTCTGGATCTTATACAATTAAAATCACGAACTACAATCCAAGCTCCCTGGACTTGGGACCCTATTCTATCCAACTCATTCCAAAAGCTACCTTTTAAGCTTGACAAAACTAGTCCATAAATATTGGTGCACAGAATGTCTTGCTTAAGGGACTTATGAAAGAGAAGAGCAGAAATAGAGAAAGTATTTTCAGTCCAGGAAATGAGATAAAAAATAGAAGAATTAAACCCTAACAAAATACCTCCAGATCTACCGACTGAAGGGATAAAATTCCAGGTTAAGGCTGCAGAAATTATGGAGAGAAACCTAGAAGAGAAGGACTCCTTCTTGGTTTCTTGAATGCAAACCACATCAAAATGGTCTCTCACAATCAATTCGGAGAGAAATCTCCTTTTTTCTACTGAGCCTAAACCCCTAGCATTCCATGAGAAGACTTTCATAAAAAAACTAATGAAGGACCCTCAATAAATTTCTCACTGGCTTTGAAATTGTTAACTAAAGTATTTAAAAAGGAAACAGTATGAGAGAAATCTAAACTCCTAAGCTTTTGAATTAAAAGAACTCTATCTGTCATATTAAGGCCTAGAGAAATATGACAATCATCAAATAAAACCACTATTTGCAAATCAGACAAGCTTGAGAAAGGAAAAGCAGAATTAAGAGTTTTAAAGATTAAACCTGAATTGGCCCTTCTTTCAGCCTTGTTGTTCTTCAAGGTGGTTTTAGGAGGTGAAAGAGGAGATGTGGAAGAAACTCTGGCTCTTTTCCTGCTGCTAGTAGTGCCAGTGTCTTCAGTTTCCTTCTTCTTTTCCTTCTCCAGTCCTTCCTTGAAGTGCTTGGCAGCAATCGCCCGAAGAATCTCAACCTCAGCTTTGAGGTTAGCCAGTTCCTCTGGCTCTCCAGCAACAGGAGAAGTGATGGGGTTAACCTCCTTAGAGGAAAGGGATTTTCCAGACTCAGTTTTAGACTTTTTGACTTTGTTTTTCTTACTCCTTTTCTTCCTAGCTTGCGTTTTGGACTGAGCATTAATACCAGAGCTCTGACCAATTTGAAACCCTTTATTTGCCACATCTGATTGTTGTCCATTCAAAATACCATTAGTAGGGGGGCCTCCTAGTACAAGAGAGGTACCAGAAGAAGCACCAGGGAGCAGTGGTTTCAGAGGTTGCAGAGTATCAAAAGAGTTATGTACTCTGATTTCAAAAGGAGGTGGAAGCCTGACCACTTGCACCATGGCTTCCTCAGCAGGTCCCCAAGGCAGGAGCTCCTCATCCCTAATCTTCTCCATCTCTTCTGTACCTCTAACCTCTTTCTCAACCACAAAAAGTATTTCAAATAAATCAGGATTTTTGTCCATCCAAACAACCTCATAGACTTGGGAATCAGGGATGAGATCCCTGCTAGCAACTTCAATCTCAATTCTATCCCAACGTAGATCCCTCTTGAACTGGGTATTTGGATCAGCCCCTACAACTTTTCCAAAATACACCACCTCTTTCAACCCTTCCAGAGTTCTCCAGCCATAAGGCACTCCAACAACTCTAACCTAAACCCTAAGAGGCTTTTTGAAGCGTACCTGATCATCCATGGAAGCTAAAGCCTCAAAGGGTCGATTACCTATCCAGATCATACCATTACTCATGATTGTGCGTTTCCAATCTTCTGAACAGAGCACCTGGAAATGATTCTTCCCCAAAAATCTCACTTGAATCAGGCTAGGAGGAGTACCAAAGGTGAGAGCGGTAATCACCTCCGAGGGGCTAATCGAGCCATCAGTGATGAAGAAAACACTGCGATTGCGCTCTGAGAGGAGAGAATGGTGATCAGGAGTTTCACGCAAGGTTGGGAGAGCCATGCTTGAGCAAGAAAGAGGAAGAAGATGTTGAGAGTGAGAGTGAAAGTGAGAGTGACATCTAGGGTTATTTAGGGTTGAGTAGCTGTGCGAGAAAGAATCCGAAAGAGGAAAGAGATTTGTATGGCTGGGTCCGAAACCAGAGTGAATCGTAGCGGGTTTAGTCGAGATCGTACTTGATTGAGTCACACAAGAACCATTCTTGGATATCCGTTGAGGGCAAGATTTTGCCACGTGTCTAGTTTGACGGCAGATAAAGCACAAACGCAGACAACGACAGACATCCGCTAGATGGCCACGGAAACCACATCTATAACACGTATCTTGATGAAAGATAACGCGTTTAGGAGGAGATGATTTCTTTACCACTGGAGCTGGGGTCCCACTAACCAATGTCTGCGCAAAAGAAATGGGAGAAGATAAATCCAAGACTTGTGAGACTTCTACTGCAGATTTTTGATCAGCTAAACCTAGCTTGGTGACCAGTGGAGGGAAATCAGCATCATAATTGGAGTAAGAGAAAGTAGAAGGCGAAGAAGCATGCTGTACTCTGGCGATAACCGGAGAAGAAACCTTCCCCCCCCACTCCGTCGTCAATCCTATCACCATTAGACCCCAAAGAGGTCAGAGGAGAAGGAGAGGAGGAGGAAGGAGAAGGGAAGAGCTTAAGCCGGAGAGCTTTCAACATCGCCGGAGTTGTAGTGAGCTTCCGCCGAGAAGAGCAAAGAGGAGAAACGAACGCCATTTCTTAATTGAATGTAGAAAGTCTAATTTAGTGTTTTGCTTCATTGGTTCATCTCAAGTTTCAATTTGAGGGAGATTATTTGTTGTAGCATCACTACTTAACATATTTTCACCAAGTGGCAACTCATTCTCGCAAACGGTTGGTTACCAGTGTTACTTGTTATTCAGGTGGCATACTCTTAACTTCAAAATTTTCTTCAAAGAAAACAAGAATGGAGTTGTGCAGACCACTAACGAGTAATCTCACGTATGAATTTTCCATCTCACCAAACTCAACAGAAAATCGAGCATTACAACCATTCAAAAACATGAAGTACCTTACTGTACATGGAATTAAACTCGACTGCAAGAAAGAATCATTATAATCTTATTTCAAGATGATGTTCTAAGTAGAATGTAAAGTTTCAATTTTTAACAATGGAGTTATCGACGTTGTGCCAGTCTTACAGGCTGAGTTCTTAGTAATGACACAAGAAGAGGGCAAGGACAATGACAAATCACCAACAAGATCTTTTCAAAAATCATGACAGTTTTGTCACTCTAGCGTTGTCTCAAGTTCACAAGTCATGATAGTTATATTATTCTCAGATATTGTGTCAAGAGAGAAAGACGGGTCGATGTTCGAAATGTCTATCAGTTGATTGACACTCGTCGTGGTCTCAGTTTAGACTCGGCTTAGTATTGGTACAATCCTTGGAGGTAATTTGCGACTTCAGATCTATTATTGCTCCATTACCTTTGCATTGCATTGAGCCTCGAAAGTGTTGTGGAACATGTGCACTACTAGCATGTCTCGATTTTGATTGTCATAAGCGTGGTTATCTCTATCACGATCGCCATTACGGTTTAGTTGCTCCATTAGTGTCGTGATTAGCTCCTTATGTTGTGCAGTGTTTTCATCCATGCATTGGAGGAGTGTTTCTTGTCTCTTTTGTATTCGATCGAGGAAGGCGATGATGTTTGGGTAGGCCATAGGTTTGGTGATGGGATGGTTAAAATGGTTGCTTTGTGAACGATTGTGGAGGTACAACTTCACGCAAGCAAGAAGGTGGTTGTCGAACCTGTGCTCTGATACCACTTGATGCAGTCTCATGCCCCAAATTACCACTCTGCTAGCGGCGGGTGGCGATATATAGTTCAGTAGAAGAGAAATACAAAGATAAATGCTAAGTAGCAAAGGAGAAATTTCATTAATCAATAGCTATCCTTTACAATGGCAAATATAGAAATTACAAAGATAGTAATAAATATAGGTCCCATAATAAAAGTGAATTCATGTTAGAATCTGAATCAGATTTGGTGGATTTCCTTCTTGAATTTCGTCATAATTTCAAAACATATATATGAAGAATTTTTCACCTTTCTTTTGAAACAATATATTCCTTTCGAAACAATGTCCTTCTTTGCCTGTATACAGTTGCATTAAGCCCTGGACTAATTCATTTAACTTGGTATTGTGAATTTCTTATTCTCAACATGACTATTCTTTTTTTTATGTTAGGATATCAATTGAATAACTCTTTTTTCTTTTTGTTTCATTCTCCCTTCCCGCTATACTCACGTTAAAATCAATATATTAATAGTTCATTTATCTTTATATATGAATATTAAACTTATTTTGAAAGAACATTCTTTGGGGGACCAATTTTTGGTCTAATTAATTTGAAATATGATCAATCGCATACGTTCATAATTTTAAATGAAAGGTTTTTTTTTTAACTCATATAATAAAATTAGTAGAATTTGCCAATGTTGAATGTATCGTTAATTATTTAAGTATTTATAGTTCTTGGGGCCATCAAATTTTAATATAGAATACTGATTTCTTAATGCAGTCAAACGGCTTATTCATTGAATTCATGATTTTAAATTAAAGGAATTAGAAGGACTACTTTATAAAATCACTGTTATCCAATATTCTGATTTTTAAGGACTTATTTGGAATGTAGGAAATTTATGGTGATTATATGTATAGCAAACTTACAAAACGATACCACTGGTTGTCGGTTTTTCCCCCTCTTTTTTTTTTTTTAAAAAAAAAAGAAGATAACCCTTTTGAAAAGAGAATCCAATAACATTCTGGATATTTGTTTTGTTATTTAGTAAAGCTAGCTAGCTATAGAACTGTAGTGATGCCTTTCTCCTATCAAGTTTTGGTAAATCAATTAGGATAAACTGTAAAAAGCTATTAAAAAAAGGAATCAATTAAGTTAGGGCCTTTCCTGCACTTTTTCCACAGTAAAAGTTCATTTACTGAGCCAAAAAGATCTTATATGAAATTAACACTTATAGGTAGGGTTGAAAACGGATCGGATAAACTCCGATCCGATCCGCATCCGTATCCGAAAAATAGCGAATCCGGATATTAATATCCGGATCCGTTCGGATCAGGATGCGAATTCGGATCTTTTTAAATGGATACTGATGCTAATATGAGAATGCAAATGGATGCGGATACAGTTGCAGATCCGGATATTTATCCGGATCCGAAAAAATTTGCAAAGTGGATATCCGAATTCCCCCTTTGTGATATAGTTATTTTATGTATATATATATATATTGGTTTGAGTCTCTAGATTTAACTTATCTAAATTATATAAAAAATAAACGGTAGGATAATAATTGTTATTTATTTTTTAAGAAAATTAGTCAATTGTTATTATGGATTATATGGTAGAATTAATAGAGACGATAAATAATGATTAATGTTAATAATAATATTATTAATTTATACATATTTCATATTGCTTTTAATAAAATGTTATAACGAGATTATTATCTTGCTACTTTAGTTTTATTTCTATTTGTTTGTTAATTTATATATATTTGCTTAATTATCCGAAATATATCCGTATTCGTATTCGTATTCGACGATATCCGATTTGTATTCGTATCCGCTTAACATCCGAACCGTATCCGTATCCGAGCATATCCGTATTCATATTCGTATCCGAAAAAAAAAATGCAGATGCGGATATGATTTGACCACTATCCGATCGTATCCGGTCCGTTTTCATCCCTACTTATAGGGGGAAAAAATCATATTAAATTTCACAACAGTAGAAAACCGTTGTGTTTCAATTAATTATTCGTGTAATTTGCCAACTTGATCAGAATTATAGCAAAAAAATTTAAAACGCGCATGATTTTTTTTTTGGAGCTTTTTTTTAGTTTAAAGTTTTTTTTTTCTTTAGAACTGGGATCATTTTCTGTTTCGCTATATCTTACCAATATATTGGTCGTTCTCTGGCACATTAATGCGAAATATGTTGATTGAATGTGACACAATGGGGTTAATCATTCACAAAAATTATGTTGATATGGGGTTTTAAATCGGTGACTGTTTTGTTTTGATTTGGCATCGGAGACAATAAATTAAGTGTTATGGACTGAAATATGATTGAACTTGTGCAAAATAAATGCTTATTTGCTTGTTCTAGCAAGATTCTAAAATTACAGAATGGATACATGTAAGGAAAATTAACATTGACATCAACTCTCGTTTTCTTTCTTTCTTTTTTATTTAAAAAAAAACAATGATGTTCCTCTTCTATATGAGAATTTCTCCTTTTATTTTGGAAAATAAAAATAAAATTGGGTTAAGGTTATTGTTCTATATGCCGATTTTTCTTTTTTCTTTTTATTTGAAACATGAACGCCTATTTAAGAATAGCATTTTTTTTTGTGAAGGTTTGTTGAAACCAATTATTTTATTATTAAAATAATATGAAATAAATACTCTCTCTGGTTCGAATCAAAGACCACTTGATTGATGAAATAGTCCGAACAACTCAACTTTATTAAAGAAAACAAACATAGTTCTTGCTAACTAGATCAGACAGAACCTTGAATTTTATTGTTTTTCATAGTCATCGAATGGAGATGATAATCATATTTAACTTTTATGACCTCTTTTTCTTCAAGATTCTTGTATGTAGAATTTTTATTAATTGAAATTTTAAATTTGATACGAGTAATAATGTATTATAAAGCATATAGATATCAATATTTGATATGATATTTGGCTGTTATTTGAAGAACTTATTGGTTTTCATATTGATGAAATGTCCATGCGAGATTGTTATCTTCATTCAAAATCAATCCTTGTTGGCACAAACGACAAATTCTCAGCCAAACAAATGTCCCCTCATTGTCTATTGGTCGATGTGTTTAATTATAGTACGGAACCCAATTATGTGCCTAACAGCGTGTTAAAAAATTGTTTCAAGAAAACACAAGATAATCGCTTCTGTAATGAAACGTGGGTGCATGTCATTGGCTGGTCAAACTTTCCCAACAAATGGTTGTATCATTCAGTTTTTTTGAATGGTTTTTATCATTCATTTATTATCGCACTATCTAAATCCATTCTTTATTATTCGGCATCTGTTTCTACAATAGGAAAAACGAAACGGTAATTTTGTTGGGGCAACTTAACTTCAAAAATAAAATAAACAGAGAGTGATTTTGAGAATCTTGGAGTATATCGTTACTATTCTTCTAATAGTGCATATGTAATATTTAATTACTTATTGAGGAAACCATTTAGTTGTGTACATGCTTATTACGGTTAAGAGAAGCTTACTAACTAGCTTAAGAGTCAATATGTATTGAAGAAGGAGCATCTAACGTGTCGATTACAAAACAATGTTTTAAAAGTCGGACCAAATAGAGTAAAAACTGATCAAGAGATTTTGAGGTGAACGGACCAGCTAGTCTGAGCTGATTTTTTTTTTCTTTTTCTTTTTTTTTTGCGTTGCTTGGAGGAAAGAAAATTTTTCTAAATTGTGGTAATGTGTGTGTGGGATTTGAATATGTCCTTTTTTTTTTAAGATAAGATGAGAATCAAGTTCTCCAATTTATTTCGAAATTAAATATTACAAAAGACTTTCTAGCCGGGTTAATTTCAAACCTGCGACCTCCGTTGAAAGTGCGTTGTCCTTTGCCACTAGATTAAGAGTTAGTTCACGGATTTGAATATGAGTTTTTAGATATAAAGAACAACTATTAACCGTTATACTATTAGTTCAAACTTTTTGTTTATGGAGAGTATTTTTGGATAAAAATATTTGAAACCTTAATTAACAGTGTTAAGAGTTTGTCATATCAACATGGACCCCAATCCCGTGTCGCGCGACACCCACGTGTAGCGCACCTACGAGCCGTCCGATCTGATCCGGACGGTTCACTTTTTTCGGGCCTTACAATCTGGTTACATGCACGGGGCTCCCATCATCCATCCGATCTTGATCAGACGGCCAAGAGCTGCGCGACACCAGGCGTCGCGCGACACCTGATTTCAATTCTATCAACATCCCTTCGGGTTTAGTCACCGGCTTGACTATTTTAATATTTATCTTAGCGAGCCAGTTAAACCATCAAATCAGTACCTCCGCCAGTACGTTTATTTTCCGGTTCCAACTCGATTGAATCATCAAACTGATAGTTTTACACGCTGATCCAATATCCGAGTCGGTTTTCAAAATAATATTGATTATATTAGGAAGGGTTATAAACTAGCACATAGAGAGAGTACATAACCTCTCACAATTAATGTACTGGAATCTACCAGACCTGGGTGATGGATAAAATGAAGTGATAAAGTAAGAGATATAAGATAATAGTAAAGTGATAAAGTAAGTAATATGAAATTTTTTTTTTTAAATCATATACAAAACAAACTTCCCCCAGTGTTCCTTTTCTTCTACCAATGATTTTTCTTTTTTTTTTTTTCCCCTTTATATTTAGCCGACAAGCATAACAAAAAGGTGGGAAAAAATAAATTTCTGAGTGCTCCTCAAAGGAAACGTGAACCATCAAATGGTATAGCGCCACACACGGTAGGCTTTGTGATCCCTTCCTAACAATTGGCTTGTGTCGTTAATGATGTACCGTTCATTTCATTGGTTTATCAATAAAACACAGTGTGATCTAAGTACGTCATAGAGAGATAAAAAAAGTAGTAGGCTGGTTAATAGATTAAATTGATACCTAAACCAATAAACTAAACAATTAGGCATGCATGAGATGCACTAAAATCATCAAGAGATTAATTTAACACTTATTTTGGGATTAAGGGGGTTTGTGCTGCCACCAATGAAAGCAGTTCTCTGATTATGTGGCAAAGTTTAATATTAAGCATGGCTTATGTGTCAAGTAATGTAACTATGTTGTCTGGATAGGACAAGTAAATGCTTCCTTTTGGGTTTAGTAATGACACCTTGGAGATGACATGATATGGTTAATAATACATGATGAAGATACTCCGAAGATATTCACGGTTTGTCCCTGTTGCAAAATTCAAGGATAACTACACACACAAATTTGTCTTGTGAATTTTAATGATGATTATGTATTTCTTTAAAGTAGTGGACATATTCACCCGCTTGTAGTTTAGACGTTACAAAACAGGGACGGAGTCAGGATTTCGATTGGGGGCTAGAATTTCGACTTAGGTAGACTAAAGTTTGAAAGTTTAAAAATTTTAAAAAAATTGACGACAAAAAATAATATTGTATTATTTTATAGTAGTAATTTTTCTGAACATGAATTGTTCAAATACAATAAAAAGTCATTTTTTCTTAAAAAAATAAGTAAAGATTTTTCATATTTGAGCAATGTTTTATTTGTGATTTTGTCTTCTAAATTTACTCTAAAAAAATTTATAATTAAACTAGTTTGAACAAACAATAAACTTACTAGCTTGTATTTGAGCTATATTTATTGTATTTGAGCTAAATTTACTCTTTTATTAGAGGTGCAATATGTTATTTATTAACAAAATTTAGTATATAATTGAAAAGCTCTTTATATGAATTTAAAATATTAGGGAGGCCAACCCCTACTGCCTCCGCCCTGGTACAAAATATCCTGCTTGATGTGAAAGAAATTGTTGAGGACTTCATATGATGTTAGACTCTAATTGAGCCTTGGTGCGACTCGCTACATATGCTAGTTAGTATATCATTGATTAACATTAAACTATTATAATATATAAAGTTTTGCTACAGTGAGATGTATCACAAAAAGTCTTCCGTGAGTTGGGATCAAAATTCTTGGACTTGTTTCAAAATGACCGATTCAAATCGTCCAATATGATATTCTTCCTATTGAAATCTCCGTGCAGATCAAATTTTATATTTTTTTCAAAATTTTTTAGTATTTTTTTGGATTTTTAAAAATTACTGTTTTAGAACGATTTAGAACTAATTAGATTAACTATTTTCTAAAATAAAAAAATGCTAAAAAATTCTTAAGCATCAACGCACAAAAATTTCGAATTTCAAAATCACGGAATAACACATACAAACTTGAAAGCCACCAAAACAACAGGAATATCTACATAAATACAATAAATTTTTTAACAAAAGGATGATCTCTTTGAATGTAAATTTTGAAAATTTTTCTGAAGCGTGGGGAGAACTGATTCACAAATTTTCACACCTTCGCGCGCATATACACGCATTTAACATAAGAACATTTGTCCCATTTAATATAGGGACATTTGTACTGTTTCTTTATTTAGGGTCATGTATCGAAATAAAAATATATATATGTATAGTAAAATTATTTTTAAAAATCAAACAACTCTATATTATATAAGATTTTAATATTAAGAACACATTAATGCTTTGAATCAACTGTATAGACATGAGAAAGTATAATTTGAATTGTTTACATTTCGACAATAATATAAGCATTTTTATTGTATTTTATCTGGATATTTATCGTATAAATATTTATAGTCTTTTTAATTAACTCATAATACATCAGGAAATTTTTTGGGAGGACGACTATACCCCTCTGGTCCCATCAATATTTCATTAATCATAAACTTTATAGAACTCAAGACCCTAATGCACGATTGGGTGGATAAGCTAAACTATTATAAATTCATTATCATTCGTAGTGATTTCGTCAAGTAAAAAGGATTAAAGTGGTAATTAAAGTGTAAGATCAATTTGCCATTAGGTCATGGTAATAATTATATAAACCTTACATTTGGTTGTCGGAGGCTAATGAACCAATTATTAATGATTTCATTTGGTTTTGGAGACTTTACAAAAAAGGTAGTTAGGTTCAGATGCATGAAGATATATATGAAGATTTTGAATGATAGTGAATTTTACCAAGCTCAGGGTTGACGAAGGGGTCCTATTTACCGCTAAAGAAAATGAAAAGAGGTGCAATATTATTATTGCAACATTTGTATTGCCTAAAGGCCAATATTACATAAGTTCTTTTTTTTTTTAAATATTAGCATGGGGCAATAATGATCTAAATTATTTCAAAAGTATCTCGTAAAATTTAACAAAATCAACGAGTTAGATACCAATGTTTGAATTTTAAAATTTAAAATATACATAAAAAGCGAGATTATGATATTTGTGGCCCAGAAACTTTGTAATATGAGAACCCTATTCATATCTTTAAATATTTGAAAACAATAATATTGGTGTGAATTACATAGAAAATCAGATAGGCAAAATAATAATCGGAGATAAATAAATAAATTAGTTTGAAAAAGTTAGGAATAAAAAAGAAGAAAAATAATTACGCGCAGCGACAAGGCTGTACGCTTTTGTCCTACGGTGCACGGCCCAAAAATAAAATCAAAACATAAATATCTCCCCGAGTGGATACAGGATATACTGGACAAAAGTACGCACCAGCTTCCTTTTTTTTTTTTTTTTTCCGTATCAACTGTTTTTCATACCATAGCCAATAAAAATTGAGAACCTTGTAATTTAGCATCCACCTTTTTAGTATGATGTTTTGTAATTTTCTTTTTTATTTGAAACCTAGCTGTAAAACGTATGACTCATCTTCAAATGCAGACTCTTGGAAAATCTCAAGTCCAAATTATTTCAATAATATTAGAGATTACATTTGTAAATAGTAATTTGGAAATTTGTTACTAACTTTTGTCATTGTCGAATGATTTCAAGAAGTATTATATTCATAAGATCAAAGTATTTTATTTAGAAAATTATTCATCCCACATCTATGCTAAAATTGAACAGGACAAATTTTCGGGGGCGCCATTGTTATTGACAACCGAAATTTTGCTGCTTGCAACATAATTTCTTTCTAAATGACCAAACTACCCTCATGATTTTAAGTCTTAAAAAAAAACAATACGATATAAAATCTTAATTCATGCTAAGGTAGTTTAATCATTTGGATATAAATTGTGTTGCGGGCAACAAAAATACTGTTGTCAAAAGCAATCCCCAAATTTTCGTGGAGGGATGACCAGCCAATCAATCCTATTTTGAGCGCGACTCACAAGTCTGTGAGTCGCGCTCAAATATATATTATTATTTTTTTTAGAAAAACTCATAATTGCATATATCCACCAATAACAATGCTTTTCTAATAATAAAAAATTATAAATTATTTCAAACAATAAAATTTACTTTTAACAAGATTTCAATATAAAAAGTAAATTAAACTTTTGATCGATCACTTGGAACTCGAATTTTGAGAAACTAGTCCAAAATAACAGTTTCCAATTATTTCACAAAGTATATATATTGCGGTCTATCTCAATTCAAGTACATTCATGCATGCATGCTAGCGTAATTGGGTGAGAAATGCATATTTGAACTTAGTCCTATCTATCTTATAAACTATATGAGGGGCACTAAATGGGGAATATTGTAAGCCTTCAAACAAGCTTGGTTTGTACAATTTAAACTTGGTCGATGATAAGCTGGATGATGGAGATTGGGGAAGAGAATTGTGGGCATGTGAGGGGCAACTTATAGTAAGTGAGAGGAGAGACGTGTGCTTTTGGGAGGATATCATGAGATAAAAGGAAGATATAGGTTTACTACTATAATCGTCTAAATACAGTGGGGTTCTAATTCAGATAATATTTGTAATGTTATCTTAATTTACAAATTAATATGCGCTAATGAAAGTAACTGCACGATCAAATTTGATTTTGGTAATGATATGCCGGCAAATTTCCAGTTTTTATTATTATAGGAAATTTTTTTGCCATTTGTTATGATGTAGGAACTTGGTTTCATAATGTTAAACAAAACTCGAGATGTTTGGAGTCTGGATTTTGAGAAAACAATTTTCAAAGGATAGGTCTGAAATTCTTTTTCTTTTCTTAATATTCTATTCCTTTTTGCAAATTACTAATTAACTTTTTATTTAGCAATATATTTTTAAGAAAATGGGTAATTATATAGTTGATTGAAATTTTAAACCAGATCGACTTGAATCTCGATCAATCATATCCTTTTATAATTTTAAATGAACGATCAAGTTTATGCTAGTTTAAAAGTTTAGTCCTCGGCAGAATTTGCATTTGAAAATAGTACGTACATCTTGTTATTGGTTTGGAATTTAAATTTATAAATATGTTAAACTTGAAATTTGCAATCGAAAATACTACATCTTGCGGTTATAAAATTACAAGTATAATCAAAAGTAATTGCAGAGAAATAATATTACCTGAGATCATATAAGACATATATAACTGCTAAAATTACTGATATAAAAATGATATTATCTTTTACAATTTCAGAAATGAAGATCTCATCAACAATACTATTTGAAAACCAGTTCTACAGTTCAAAATCCGGTCCACATTGACAGAGTTTGACCGGCTTCTAAAATCTACCATTTACACAGTGTTCTAAAAAAAACACAACGCTTTATTTCCGAACACGACATGACACAACACAAGAACTTAAGCGTGAAGTATCTTTAGATGTGTTGTGTCCAACTTTGATGGCATAGACACCACACGACACAACAAGCGAATTGTCCATACACGGTACGAGACATGCACGACATGACCTGAGAGACATAACAAGTTTATAATGAGGGTTAAAAATGATACATTTTATGAAATAACAAAAAAAAATTAAAGATAATTTCATAATTTGAATGTTTAATTCATTCGTAAACATAAGTATATATATAACTATGTTTTATGAAATTCAAACGTGTTCAAATACGACATAGCACGAAACTTCTAAAGAAGACATGACACGTGTCGCACGAGGACACGCCGTGTGGAGTGTCCTTAGTTAGAAGTGCACGATACGATATTGCTTGATTATTTTTCTGGCTCCGCCCTTGGACGATTTGTGGAAAGTTGCATTTCTTGCAACTAAGTTGTTTAATTTCCTACTCCTTTTTTCCATATTTTTTTTCTCTTCAAACTTTTATAACCTATAAATAGCTTTTAAGGGTGTCATTTTAGTTAAGTGTTCTTGATCAGTGAGAAAAAGCAAAGTTTTTTTTTTTCATGTTAACTGGCCTAAAAGGCACTAACTTATTTTTGGAGATCACTTAAGTTCTTTTACGCAAATAAGACGAAACTCATAGCTATTTCGGGGGTGGTGGGGGGGGGGGGGGGGGGAGGGGGAGGGATCTGTGAAAAAATTAACAATTATAATGATATTAGCTGATGTATCATGGAAGACCAAATTAAAAGAACGTAGTTGCTCGTTAACTCAACATACAGTTTTTTTTGTATAAAGTCGGAAAATTCAATTTTAATGGCCCATCAACACCCAATAGAGATTATATCTCTCATGCCTGAATTGCCTTTCGGACCTGATATGTTAAGCCCATTGACCTTCAATACTTTTTTACAACTATTTTGATAATTTTCGTTCGCTTTTTACATCTCAGAAGTCGAAGATTATTAAGTGCTCTAAATTTTCGCTCACTTTTTGCAACTATTTTGATAATTTTAAAGTTTGTTACTTCTCATAGTACTGTTGTTCTTCGAATTGATGCAATTGTTTTTAAGTGCTCGTCATCTTGTTGAACTCTTAAAAAAAATTAAAAAGTTTTTGAACTCTTATCTAAAAGAACTTAAAAAAAATGAACTCTAAAATGGAAATAAGAGTTTCACTTAACTTATATAAAATTTTGATTATTCTAATAATTTCTGGAAAGTTATAGGTAATATTTGTTGAGAAAGTTTAATATGCATCATAGTGCCAAGGACTTTCTATGCACTGCGAACTTTTTCGGTGATATTTTTGTAAATTGAAAAATCTAATTCAACAAATCTAATCTATATATTGAAATCTCATAGCAAACCAAAATTTACATTTTTTGTGATTTTATTATTATTTTTTATTTTTTTAAAACATGCTATTATTTGAAACAAATTACTATTTACAACATTTCAGAAATTGCAGGTTTTAAAAAAAATTCAAAAAAATAGCAATAAAATTTCAAAAATAGTAAAATTTGGTTGCCATGAGATTTCAATATATAGATTAGATTGGTTAAATAATATTTGTCAATTTATAAAAATACATCCGAAAAAATTCACAGTGCATAGAAAGTCCTATGCACTATGGTGCATATATATATATTAAACTTTCTCAATATTTGTTTCGGTGCATTTTTTTTTTTTAAAAAAGAGGAAGACAGGTGTTGCCTCTTCATTCAGCCTCTCTTTCTCTTTTATAATGAATAAAATAAAACAAAAAATCTATCTGCTCGCTTTCTGTTGTTCTTAATTATTATTGTTCAACTTCCAACCGGCGTATATACGCTTCAAGCATACATACGGACTGTCAGTATCAGTAACAATAGGAAACTCTGGTGATAAAATATTGTGGTTGTGACAAAATGTAATGCTGAAGAGAATATTAATCTATTTAAAGAGCAACGAGATACAGATAAATGGATAATAAATAAACAAAAGGAATGCTCATGTTTTTATTAAGTTAGATGTAGCATTGCACATGCAGACAGTGATGTGTCACTTTCTCATGTTAAAATTCAGATGTTGATGAAGTACAAATGTTACCATTCGGCAATATACATGCAGCCAATGGTAAAGTAATCTATTTGATTTATCTTTAAAGCGGGCCTTGCTTTTTATCAACGACCATATCAAATCCAGGATTTAGATTAGCCCAAAATAAAACAACTAATAGATGATCACTATAATAAGAGAGAACGATCATTTCTCGAAATAGAAAGTAAGAGAAAACGATCTAAATTTCTCCATTAAACAACTTAGTGGCAAGAAATGCAACAATTTCCAGTTTCCACTAATCGCCCGTGGGGCGAAGTCAGAAAAATAAGTCGGGGATAAATTACAATTTTTCATTTTAGGAGGGACAAAATGTCATATCTATGTGGATCTATAACTAAATTATCTTTGTAAAGATAGCCATTTTTAAATCTTTGTAAAGATAGCCAATGGCCCAAACCATGCAATATATATAGCACATTGACAGTTGACATGTTGGACCGATTATGGATTTGCTTTAGTCTCTGGTTTGATAGTTGTACGTGCAAGAAATTTAACTGCTGCAATTTTTTCCCTAGTACAGAAATGGTTATATTATATAGTTGCAAAAAATAGCTAAGCATAGTATGAAAGAACAAAATAGGCTGTCTTAAGTGATATAAAAGTTAAGAAAAAATGTAGCTTTTTTTTTTTCTTATGTATGCATGAACCGAATCCATTTGATTTCAAAGATCGATTTCTGAACTTTATCGGTTGTGAAAGACTCCTGTGTCGTTCTTTGAGACATAACTCGGATTTGATATCTTATTATTATGTATTTTGCTTTAATTATACAGCACGTTAAGCATCAGAAATTAATTATTCATTCAATCAAGTGCTGTGCCTTTCAGCTAATTAAGCTTTTCCATGCAACCATCATCGCCACATTTTAAATAACAAAAATTAGCGCGCTGTGAAATATAAATAATAAAAAGGATTACTAAATCAAGCAAAATAGAACATCTCGTCTGATCCCGAGAAATATGGTTATAGATGTCACGTTTATCTAGATGATCCTGTTGGAATGATGATGTGTTTTTTTCTCTTTTAAATATGCAAAGTAATATAAATAGAACAGTGCAAAATAATTTGTTATTTATTTTTAAAATAAAAGCCAGATGACACGGCTGTTCATTGTTTGTCGGTTGATCTAGGTACACAATTGAGCTACTAGGAGATCCGTGATGTTATGACTCGCACAATTAAAAATTACTAGTGAACTACAAATCATATAATAAAATATTTATTTACTTTAGTTTTTATTAATTTTAAGGTTGCAACCTTCTTGATGAAAAATATCTATTTATTTATTTATTAATCCTTGGACTTATATAATCTTCTTTAATGGGATCAATTTAGTTCCCTAAAATCAGAAGAGGAAAAAAATCAATCACTTAATCCTTTTAATAATTTAAATTATATAGGAGCATGCATCTCAATTGCAAATATAGATGTGATAAATCAGTGTAGGGATATAGATAAATGATTTCGTAAACTAGCTTGTTAGTTTGTCAAAAATATTATCGTAGTAGTACTTGTAGTTGATTTGTAAGCTTTCTGAACGTAATGCATATATAAATAATATCTATATTTAAATATTGGATGGATCTAAAAAATTGAAATAAAAAATATGAATTGTAAAAATTAAATTATTTATTAATACTCTATTATAAATAATTATTAAATTACTTGTGTGACAGAAATGTACATCCACTACTGGATTGAACACCACCATAAGGTGTCAAATCTACATGAGCATAAATCAATTAATCAGGTGAGTACGTATATCTCTTGTCCGGCTCTTTCTATCCCACTCAACTGCCTTTCCTGCCTTTACTGTTGTAATTTTGTTGTAGGGTGAATTGCTTGACAAGCCAATAAAATGATGCAGAGAGATCCATAGCAAAATTAACGTTTTAGTTAAGCAAACAAACAAAATGATACTAATCATGCAGTTTTGAAAATGCATGAATAACTTTGATGCAAATGAGGAACTGAGAAATAATTTGTCTTCGTTGATTGCTAACAATTGGAATGGGTTCTTTTTTTTTTTTTTTTTAGAATGCTTAGTAAGGGCTGCCATTTTGTGTGTTTGGGAGAGACACAAACTAGCAGTTCGCCCTTGTTCTTTGTTCCCACAAATCACGGAACAAGCGAACAAGAATTGGTTGTTCACGAACAGCTTGTTCGTGTGTTTGGAAGTGTGGTGAACAAGGATGAATAGCTTGCACTTGAACAAGAATTGTGAACAAGAACTAGCTAGAATGAATAGTTTGTTCATGAACAAGAAATGTTGTTTGGATTGTTTGCTGCGAATAAGAATAAAACAAGAAAATAGAATAATGATTTATATTAAAGAGGCTCAAACTTTAAACTCAACACGCTACAATAGAGTTGTTTCTTTTCCTCAGGATTTATATTAAAATTGATTTCATTAAGCTTAGTTTTATTTTCTTAATTTAAAAATAGTAATTTTATTCTTCATATCATGTAACTACGAATGAGGGAAGCTATTATAAGCGAGAGAAAGCGAGAATTTGGTATTAAAAAAAAAAAAAAAAACCGAGCGGCAAGAATTTTGGTAAATTAAAGCTGCATCTGCAATTAAAAATTGAAGTATAGCATTTAGAATAAGCGACTATTTCAATTTATATTTATTTACTTAATTTCTAACTTTTGTACTATGAAAAATTATGTCACTATACCAATGGATCCTGATTTCGGTAGCAAAAAAGGACAAGCTACCTTCCATTGAAACTAGTGTGATCATAAAAAACCAAAGACACAAATAAGAACGAATACCTCGTATTTTCTACAACAAGACTTAGTGGCCCCAAATGCACAATTTGTAAAGCTGTATACTTGCCTGGTTGAGTAACTTAATAGCTTCCGTTCTACTTAATCAATGATCATTAAAGCTAAATTGAGTAATTAATAAAACAAAAAATATCCTTGGGTGCATCATGGGTACAATTGCTAATGAAATTGATTTGAACCACTTTTCTGGTCTGCCATTATGAGTACCACTAGGTCATTCTAGCCATAATTATTATTCAAATCACCTCTTTCATTGTCCAGATTATCTCCAGTTCAGTTCAAATTGGAACCAACCATTGCAAATAAAGAACGGCCAAGTAACTCGCTATTAATTAATGGAGATCAGCAGTTTGATACAAAGAGAAGATATAATCAACCATTACATGATGTATCAAATTTCCTAGTTTTGTGGTGGGGATTGATTCATTATTGAGAGACCAGGTTCTGGTATTGCCTCACTCATTCAGGACAATGGTTACATGTCACAATCAACTGATACTTAGTGTGGTAAAAATCTATGGCATGATTTTTGGGACGTATTATCTCAATCAAATTACAAATGACAAGTGAGTTCAATAGAAGAACTTTCTTGTGAAAAAACTTCCAATATGTTTAATCTCTATAGCCCTTTAATATGATTATATAATTAGCTAGAAAAGGTGTTTCACGTGAATGCTAATAAACTTTTCTTCAATGCAAATTCAGAAAAAGAAATTTATATATGTCGTTAAATAATTATTGTTGAGAAATTATAACCGTCATCTATAGTTTTCACCATCGCTCACCATCATTTGACCAAAAAAACACATATAATAGACAATGTGAACATATAGATGATCAAAGTGAACAGACATATACAAAAAAAAAAAATTGTCATCTCTTGTTCAGATTTTTATATGCATATTAAACTTATTTTTATTGAACTTATTTATTTGTAGTTATTCATTTTGGTCATTATTTTGTCTATTTTATGTGTTCACTTTGTTTAAGTGATAGCAAAATTGCAGATGGCAGTAATCAATTTCCATCATTTTTTTTTTTTGTATGTGTTCGTTCACTTTGATCATCTATATGTTCACCTTAGGTGTGTTTGGATGAGGGGTTGAATAAGGAATAAAAATAATGATTTAGAAATGCGTGTCTATCCATATTTCTTATTCAAATTTCATGGTTTTGTTAAAATAGAAATTTGGACCTAAATAAGCTCAAATTTCTTATTCTTGTGTTGTTTGAGTTTTACAAGAATAAGAAATTTAGAGCTTATTTTTATCCAAATTCTTATTCTTACCCAAAAATTAGGTGGAAGGCATAATGATGGCATGCATCCAAGCATATAGGCTTTATGTGTGTACACCTAATTTCCGTTTGTTAATCTTACTTTTTCTCCGTTGCTGAACCCACTCTAATCTCGCTTTTGCATTTTATATAGGCACCAAGCATTAGTCATGAACCATCACCTTTGTAAATATCATAACAGAATTGTGTACAATCCAAATTCCCTATGGTGAGTCAGGTGGGTCCCATCCGTCAGTGACTGGCATATTGCATAATACTCTATATTCCACAAAGAATTTGGATTCTGTGGTGTCTAGTCCCACAAGTATCCAGCAAACAAATGCCTATGATTTTATCACTGTGCAATCAATTGGTGATTACAAAGCACCCCCACTAACAACATAATTGTCTAAACAAATATGCCAACTTTAGGACAAAGAAGGGTAGATGAACAAAACAGCTTAGCTATTGTTCCTTTCTCGCGCAAAAGATCTATCTATTCGCACACTAGCACCTCTTAGCTTGAAAAGTAAATGAAGAAAAGTTAAACATGTTAGATTTTATCTAACAATGAAGCATTTAGGGCTCGTTTGGATCGTATGGGAATAAGGAAGAAATAAGAATTTTAAGAAGAAAACGTTGGGAAGTGTATAATTTTGTGAAGAGTTTTATGTCTAGGAAGAAGCTATTTTTAGAATGAAATTATTTCTAACCCATCCAAACGAGCTTTAGTGTCATTCGTATTTGTAGCGAGCTGGCAGTTGATGGCACAAACAAATTTAAAGAAAAAACCCTTATTTTATGTTTTTTTTAAAAAAAAAACTAAAAGAAGCCTACATATCCGTTGAATGTGGGTGTTTTTCCTAGTGTTAAACCATCCCTTTATTCTCCCCTTTAAAAGCGAACCTTTTTCAAGTTCGAAATTGCGCATCTGCAAAATGAATTAATGATTTATTAATGTGCTTTCTCTGTCACTGCAATGCCCCTTAGTCAAAGAATGAATTCTCTGATTAGACTAGGCATATGTCAAAATATTCATTAATAAATTAAAAGTAACCCGTCGCTTTAATGTATGGTATTTCGTTCCCCTTACAATTATTATCTACTCAACAAAGAAAATCTTTACTTGCATATAGACCTGTCTAACGTTAGAAACGGAGGCGAAGCAATGGTGTTTCGTTAACTATTTCGTTTCGGTGACGAAATTGATTTTTGTTTTGGTAATTATTTCGCAGGGCTGAAACGGACTGAAACGGTCAAGATTTACGTAAATTACACTGCAACGAAACTGTTCGCTGTTTCATTGATCGTTTTGCTATACCGGACGAAATCATTTTCCTCTTTCGTTGATCGTCGCAGGGCCGAAACGAAACGGAATTACGTAATTCTTTTTCCGTTTGCAGCCCTACTTGCATATTGTGTTGGTAAATACTACAAAAATTTATTTAGGAAGACTATGTCAGACTCCATTTAAAATCACTACCCTCACCCAGATATATATCTATTACTAGCACCAAAAAATATAAACTTTCGTGGAATCTTACATGGAATGTTGTTGATCATTAATTGCGTGACCTCTATTTTAGAGTATTCTGTGTCAAGAGTGGTCCACAAATCAGGACAAGATCTATAGCCACTTGCCACAAATTAAACTTCAAATTTGTGAGAACCGCCTAGCTAGTACAACTATAAAAAATATTTAAATTTGAGAAATGAAAAATTAATGTAATCCAAGTTACGATAACCTTTATGGTGCTGGTACCCAAAAGCAAGTATATGATTGCAAAAGTGTCAAAAAAAAAAAAAAAAGGGAACATATTGGAGAAGGCGGACCTTTTTTCTTTTTTGGATAGCAAAAGTGAGTTTCTGGTGGTAAAGCCTAAAACAGGGTACATGTTATTGATCTCTCAGCTGTGTTCTGGAACTGCTAGTGATTTGGATAGCAAATTATCTTTTAATTTTTTTTTTAAGGTTGGTTTTTGAAACCAACAATTTGTTATAAAAAATTTGAAAATAAATGCTCTCTCCGCGATTCGAACCAAGACAACTTGGTTGACGGAATAAAGCCGAACCACTAGACCGAACAACCCAGCTTGATTATCTTTTTATTTCTCATTTCTAGAAGGGTTTTTGATATGAAAAGTGGAGGCATAAATTAATAAAAGAATTATTTTAAGGTACATGTTATCATCTCTTAATCAGAACTTGTGTGTTTGGTTTCCAATTAAATTTCCACTTTTAGTAATAATTAACATAAATCGATAAACATGGGAAACCAATTTTGCCAGCGGTCACGAATTATCACGCAACTTATTTGTACTTTTTATTTTAATTTGAGGTTATTAAATTCAGCCTTTATAACTTACAAACATGCATATCCATAATATTGATTTTTCTATTTTCAATGAACAACTAAAAAAAGTATATAAAGTATAAGGACAGAGAGTTCATAGAGGTGAATGACATCTGTTAACTTTTGTTAAGAAAAACACTTATGTTTTTTACAATGCTGTATGAAGGGCATTTCAGTGATTATGCTAATACACCTGGCAGTAAAATTAACAAATACCTGGTCGGCGGTATTATAATCAGCAAATTGCAGTTAAATTTGTTAAAATTGAGTCTCCTACTTTTTAGAATGGTAAAAAAGGCGAGATACCACCTAAAAGGTTACTGCCATTCGCAAAGTACCAAGTAGATGCAGTAAGACTTTTTTACCCCTACCAGAATCTACCTTTTCTTAAATTAATGAAAACGACTGATTACACATGCTATCAATTAACGGATATCACATGCTAGAAATAAAACGACAGAATTTGTTATTTGAAAATATAGAAAAAAAATAAAACGAGAGCAATAAAATGGCTCATTTGGTTTTTTTTTTTTTTAAAAGGACAAGTAGTTCAGAAAAAAAAATTATTATTTACATACGAAATTTGGTTCGTAATATTTTTACAACAAATCTAGGAATTTTATTAATTTGAATTTTACTGAAAGAAAGAGAAAACATAATAATTGCTTTGTAAAATTAAGCCTTGAATTGTGTTCTATTGCAAAGGGAGATATCATGAATTATGTTGCGATAAACTCCGTTTCATTAGGTAGTTTTTTTTTTTTTTTTTTTTTTTTCACATTCCTGCTTCTTTTTTAAAAAGGCATTATCCTGTTTTGCAACATAAGTACTTCAAAAGTTTATTCTTGACAGACCAAATATTTGCCTTCCGAAGCAACTAAGACAAACTACCGGAGGCTTCCCAAATATCTACAAATATGTACACTTGGGGTTGGTGCAAATTGATGGAGTCAGGTAACATTTAACCATTTGTATATTCCCTAACAAAACTTTCTCATGCCCCATTAAAGCCGTCTTAGTCAGTCTGTCAGTCTCTCTCTTGCACATATTCTCCTAAAACTGAAAGCGAGAGAGAGACAGAGAAAGAGAAAGAGAGAGATGGGAGTGGCAACAGTGATAGAGTTGAGGCAGAGTATATCAGGGAAGAGGTCGTTTCGGCCCAGTCTCAGCTCCCGCCATGCAAACGAGTGGTATGAATATCTATGTGCTGATCTGAATTTGTGTTTTACAGTTATCTGCTTCTTTCTTTCTTTTTGTTTGTTTTTTTTCCCCATTTAGTTAATCATAGTTATGTTTATCCGAGTGATGTTGTCATGCATGCTAGGAAATATTTCTTTGTTGAGTAAGCAATAAAGTTTCTCAATAGTTGTTGAATTCTGTCTTTTGGTTAATGAAAAAAAAAAAGAAATGAAATTAGCAGAGAAATTTGTGTTTCTGTGAACTAATTTTGAGCAACCTGAGTAACACATAAAAATCTTTTTTTTATTTTCATTTATCATTGGGAAGCTAATTTGTGTTTCTTTGAACTAATTTTATATTATAATTTTTTCAATAAATATTTTTCACCAGCATTAAGAAAAAGAGGTCCTGGTATCTAGTGTTACCAGTACCAAAAGAACACAATTTTAGAGGCTTTCTTATGTTTAAAGCTGATTAATATTTACATATAAACTTTTTCTTACATTACCATGGATATTTTAGGCCACCGACTGATGTATCCAGTGATCTAACAGTCGAAGTAGGTACATCAAGCTTCGCACTTCACAAGGTGATTGCCAAAGGCTGACACCTTTTCTCACTATAGTTATTACATTATTAATTGTTATCAAAATGAAATGATTTCGTAGAAAATTTACTTAGAGCAAGAACACTTTGATTCATAGTATATTTGATTGTAGCAAGTAAAGATTGCCCCACTGCAGTTTTAGCCAGTAGAACATGTTCCTTCTGTCCCAGATTGATTGGTATTCCTGGTAATTACTGTGCAGTTTTGTGTTGTTGTTTATGCCAGTATCAGAACAAAGGAGTTCTAATTTGTTACTAATGTTCCACTAATTTATGTGCTGGGCAGGACAACACATTAGAACTCAAATTGAAATTTGTATTTATCCATAAAACACCCAGGAAAAATAATAATGAAATGATGAAATGAGAAAGTAAAGTAAAAAAAAAAAAGAATTAATTGCTTACATAGAACATTTTACACAGATTGCCTTATTATTTTTTCTTGTGATAACAAATGAAAGTAAAAATAAGAAGAATTGACCGCACAGGTTTATAAAGAACATTTTACAAATTATGCAAATTGATTTATTTGTTTTCTTGTTATAACAAATGCAGTTCCCTCTAGTTTCGCGAAGTGGCAAAATCAGAAAGCTCCTATCAGAAGCAAAAGACTCAAAAATTACCAAATTAAACCTCAACGGCACACCTGGTGGAGCTCAATCTTTTGAGCTAGCTGCAAAATTCTGCTATGGTGTCAACATAGAGATCACTTTATCCAATGTAGCCATGCTTCGTTGTGCCTCACATTATCTCCTCATGACTGAAGAATTCTCTGAAAAAAATCTCGAGTCCAAAACTGAAATCTTTTTAAAAGAAACTGTTATGCCAAGCATCTCAAACTCAATTTCAGTTCTTCACTCTTGTGAATCACTACTCCCAACAAGCGAAGAAATTGGTTTGGTAAATAGGCTAATTAACAGCATTACAACCAATGTATGCAAGGAGCAATTGAGTACTGGCCTCTCTAAGCTGGAGCAACACTCTCCATTAAAGCCGCTTGAAATGAATAACCCAGATTGGTGGGGGAAATCACTTTCTGTTTTGGGGTTGGATTTATTTCAAAAGGTTTTATCGTCAGTTAAGTCAAAAGGACTTAAACAAGAGACGGTTAGTCGGATTCTGATGAACTATGCACAATGCTCCCTACAAGGTATAATGGCGAAAGATTTGAGTACCTGTAAAGGGAGCTTTAGTGATGTTGAAACAGTAAAAAAACAAAGGTTAATTGTAGAGACCATTGTTGGTTTACTTCCAGCACAATCTAGAAAAAGTCCTGTGCCTCTTGCATTTCTTTCAGGGTTGTTAAAAACCGCAAATATGGTGTCTGCATCCAACATATGTAAAGGTGATCTGGAGAAGAGAATTGGGTTGCAACTGGATCAAGCCATATTGGAGGATATACTGATACCAGTAAATACACAGAATGGGCACCACAATCATACTTTATACGATATTGATTCTGTAGTGCGAATCTTTTCTATATTCTTGAATTTTGATGAGGAAGAAGAAGATTCGAATAATGTTTGCTATGATTTTGATAGCCCAAGGTCACCTAAGCAGAGCTTGATTTTGAAGGTTTCAAAATTGATGGACAGTTATCTTGCAGAGATAGCATTAGATTCAAATTTGATGCCTTCAAAATTTATTTCCTTAGCTGAGTTGTTGCCAGATCATGCTCGGGTTGTGACTGATGGACTTTACAGAGCAGTTGATATTTTTCTAAAGGTAAATGATTAAAGATTTAGTTTTCGTAAAAATTATTTCAATTGAATTGTAAAGTTAACCATTTCTGCATAGCAGTAGAGAGAACTATTACTGTCTTTTATTCACCTTATCATCTAAAACAATACATACTTACAAATATAGGTGCACCCAAACATCAAGGAGTCTGAGCGGTACCGCCTATGCAAAACTATCGATTGCCAAAAGCTTTCGCAAGATGCATGCAGCCATGCAGCACAAAACGAACGTCTCCCAGTTCAAATGGCAGTGCAAGTTCTCTACTTCGAACAAATTCGCCTCCGAAATGCCCTGAATGGGACACACGATCAGTTCTTCTTAGGCCTGGTTAATTCACAGTACCCACAACGGTCAGGTAGTGGGGTCGGAAGCGGTGCTATCTCTCCCCGAGACAATTATGCATCTGTCAGGAGAGAGAACAGAGAATTGAAGTTAGAAGTGGCAAGGATGCGAATGAGACTAACAGATTTGGAGAAAGATCATGTCTCAATGAAGCAGGAGTTGGTTAAAGCAAACCCAGCAAATAAATTGTTTAAATCATTTACGAAAAAATTGAGCAGTAAGTTTAGTTCACTGTTTAGAATGAAATCAGATGTGAAGCCGTTTGGTGCCAAAACAGCACATGATGCTAAGCTTTTGTTTCAGAGAAGAAGGCGGCATTCAATTTCTTAATTTTTTTTTTTTCTGTGAGGGTTTGCGGTTGTTTGGTATTTGTGTGTAAATTTGGTCCCTTTTTTTTGTATGGTTTTCATATATAGTTTGATATGACGAGTTAGTTTCTATTTTGTCGATCTCACAAATATGTATGGAATTGTGATGCCGAAAGGTGAAATGATGTACAAAGATTGAAATTATCTACAATATTGAGTTTGTTACTTTCGGTGGATTATGCTTTAATAATACTATGCAGTACAGAACAGTAAATACTGTTAATGCAAGCTATATAAACGTCAGGTTTAGGGCTGATGGTTGAGTGGGGTTTGTACTAAACTGCTTTTTTCGTTTTTAATGAAAAGAGTGGCGAGCAGTAAAAAGCTCACTTGTTTCGAAAAAGAATGATATGATCTGAGACTTATCTGTGATTCAAAACTTGGTACTGAGTTCAACTGCTTGTTGTTTGAGTTTTTGTCTTAAACCAGGCATTAAGAAAACTAATATAACAAAAGCAAAACAAAAAAATGAAAGTAAATAATTTGAATTCAGTTTGGTACCTTCAAATGTAAATGTCCTGATCAACCTTTCAAATAAAGAAAAAATAAATTGGATGATCAAATCAAAATAACTAATTTACAGAAAAAAAAAAAAAAAAATTCTACCGATGTTAGCAATTTCAGTACGAAAGGAAAAACAAGTCAAAAAGAAAAAACCGCTAGAGGAAGGGGTCGAACCTTCGACCTTATGGTTAACAGCCATACGCTCTGACCAACTGAGCTACTCCAGCTTGCCTGACGTTCGGTCTTGTCTGCAAATAATATTTAAGAACTTTCCAACAGTCCAGCTCGCGTAGCCTCGATCTGGCTCTTGCGCTTCGGCCGGGCCCAATCCGAATTCAACAATTCCGATCTGCACCAGAATTTGCTGCGGGCACCGAACTTACTTCTTTTTTGTTTCCCGCTCTTTCGGATTTCTGGCGATTATTTTCCCACGTAGAGTGCGTCTAGATCCCGCTCTCTCTCTCTCTCTCTCGTCTAGAACGCGCTCGCAATCGCACATCACTGGTCAGTGAGAATAGGTTTTGTCCTTTTTAACATAAATCTCATCTTATATCTGCTTGTTGCAAAATTTGTGATATGTCTCTCTGTAGAATCAATTGCGTCGTAATTTTTGTGTGGGTTTAAGGCCTTTTTTGGGGGTTGATGCTGTTTAAGGTCAATGGATTGGGAGGATTATGTTTGCATTTAACAATTTCAGGTAAGGTAGATTGGCTGGAGGTTAATGTAGATCTAGTATGGTTTCTGGTTAGCTTGTGTTTTGGTTACATGTTAGTCAGATTAGTATCAAGTCCTTCAGGTTGTGGATTCCTTGGTTTGATCAGGTCTGGTCCAAGGTCTATTGGGTTTGATCGGGTTTTCATCCCATCTGTGTCGTGTCGGGTTCTGATTTTGGCGAGCAAGTTTCTGTGCCTGGTCAGATTACCCCATCTGTAATATTGACATTACGGATAAATATAAGAGTAAATTAGCATAATCTGGTGAACTAATAGTAGTTCAATTCATAAAAAGTTGTCAGCGGCCATAATTTTTATTTTTCTGGTATTTAGATTCAAGCTATTGTCGCAACTGATGGACCACTCCAGACCCAAAAGGAGTAGAGCAAATCTAGCTAATCAAGATATGATTAACAACCTGCCAGATGATATTAAATGCAAGATCCTTGTGCTCTTGCCAGTACAAGAGGCTGTGCAGACAAGTGTTTTGTCAAAGCAGTGGCGCCACAAATGGGCTTCCATGCCGAAATTATTTGTTTCCGAATTGAACTGTGTTTCTCCTACCTTGGGGGATACATATGCTTCTCACCTAGAAAATTTTGTTGATAAGCTTCTGCTTCTCCACAAGGGGCCACTCAAATCATTTCAACTCTTTACTGGACAATGTTGCCCTCCTGCATTTGACCAGTGGATGCTTGTTCTGTCAAGACTTGGTATTGTAGATTTGCATTGGGTTTTAGTGAACTACGAGGTTGAGTACAGAATCCCTTCTATCTTTTTCTCTTTCGATGTGCTAGAAACTGTTTACTTGTGCAATTTTCTACTCAAGGTGCCTCCATATTTCAATGGATTCAAGGCACTTCATAGCATGGAACTGTTAAAATTTACCAGTACTACAGCTGACTTGACGAAGCTGCTATCTAACTGTCCTGTTCTGGAGTCACTGGTTTTGATAAGTATGAAGGTGTCCATTGGTCTCGAGATCCGGGCACCAAGGCTAAAAATGTTAATAATTAATGGTTCCTTTGCTTATGTCCGACTGGAGGCGCCGATGCTTGTTAATGCTAAAATTCTGTTAAGAAATTCTGATACATGCTGCTTAGGAAAGAATGGAGGCAAAAGGAATCTTGAGGAAGCTCTTGGCGGTCTGGTCCACATAGAAAAGCTTAAGATAAAGGAAGATTTTGTAAAGGTTATAACTTATGCTAATTAATCTAACCATGCTTTTTTTTTTTCTTATTCTAGAATTTATCATACTATTCAGTATTTTTTGTATGCTTCAAAATGTTTCCTTCTGCATTCTGTAATTTGACAAACCTAGTTATGGTATATGTCCAAGTGAAATATCTATTACTGCATTCTGTAATTTGACAAACCTAGTTAAGGTATATGTCCAAGTGAAATATCTATTAAAAAAGGAAAAAAAAAAATTTATATTTCCTATCTTCTTCTTCTTTTTTTTCTTTTTTTTCTGAACTTGCTCCAACCCATCTCCAACATTTTGAACTGTAAATTAGGCCACATCCATATGCCCTAGCATTGTGTTCTAGCTAAATAAAATCCTCTTCATTGATCTTATTTTCTTTATCTTTATTTTGTCTTTTTTTTTTGTTTTTTGTAATGACAGTATCTTGCTAAGGGATCTCTCCCTGATCACCTTCCCTACATGTTCAATCACTTGAAGAAGGTCTCTCTAAAATTAAATCTTTATTGCTTCAAGGAGATTCGAGTTGCTTGTATTTTGTTCCACAATGCTCCCAACCTTCAGGACCTGTATATATTGGTAAAAAAATCATTAGGCGAGAGCAATACATTTACATCTTAATTTTGGATTGGAGGTGTCAAAATTTATAAATACAATTGCAAACACTGAAGTTTGTTCTTCTTAATCCTATGTTTTGTCAGGCAGATGCTCGTTCAGAGGAGGAAGATCCATCAACTCTTACAAGCTTTTGGGATACAGAAGCAGCACATGGTCTTGTTTTCAATCAACTGAAAACAGTTTTCATGGAGCAATATGAAGCTTGTGAGCCAATACTTGCATTTGTGAAACTTATCTTGGGCTCTGCGCCACTTCTAGAGGAAATGATTCTAAGGGAATCCACTATATATGAAGAAGACGAAACTGGGAATGTCATGCAAATAACTTGTGATCTCGACAAATTCACAAAGGCCTCCTCCAAAGCTGCAATCATCTTTGAGTGAACCATCATTTTGAAGTGGTAATTCTCCCAAATCTGGCAAAATTTGACAACCAAGCTTAAGACCACAGGGCTGTCTTACCTTCTATTTACTGAGACCAATTGCAAGTGGTTGTTTGTTTGCTCTGTGAGTTATAGACATTGGTTAGTTACAACTTACAAGTGCTTGCTTAGAATGCCTTAATTAAGCAATTGAATACAGGGCCAAAAAAAAAAAAAAAAAAAAAAAAGGTTAAAAGCAAATGCTGAAGATTCATGCTGAGCGCTTTTTTAATGTTTGAAGGGTTAATGAGTGGTCTTGTAATGGTTTTCTTTTTGTAATAGGTGAATGATTTTAACGAAGATCGAATTTGACTTTTGGTTGCTTTTAGTTATTAGTGTGCTGAAATAGGATTAAATATCTGAAATATCACAAAGTAGTTACCATGGAATATGGAAATGTATTACAAAAGCAATTAAGCTGCGCGTACAAGGTTAGACCAACCGGTTTGAACTTTTGGATCCATTTTTATCATGGACCTATCCAATTGATCGTCAGGACGATTATTTTTTTTTTTCAACGCCGAATGTAGAATTACTGAATTAGGCATATTGTTTGATCGTATTTTCAAAGATACTTACAGTGTTATGCTCAATTGAGTGACCTGTATGCTACGGGCTTTATTCCCTCATTAAAAAAAAAAAAGTAGTGTCCTGTTGTTTCTTATCTCTTACATAGAATTTGAAGAAAAGAAAATTTTCAAATCAAACACGGTGCAATCATGGTAGGGGGGCGGCCCAATCTTGAGGGAGTTACGTGGAGTGTATTTAGGGGTGCAAACGCCAATCGTTTAACCTTATTTTGTTTCGTTTCGTGTCAAACGAAACGATAACGGTTACGAAATTTTGGTTTCGTTTAAGGAGCAAAACGATTAACGAAAATAGAAAGGGTTTCGTCCATTTAACAAAACGATTAACGAAATTATAGGGTTTCGTTTCGTTCCAACTGTTTGTTTCGTTGTTTCGTGCAATATTCTACGGTATTGGTATTGTAATTGTGTGGATTGCAAAGAAAAGGTGGTAAAACCTAACTCATTCTCCCTCTCCCCTGTCATCCCTGTAATTTTCGCCGCTCACCTCCCACTCACCGTCTCTCTCTTTTTGTCTATCTCGAACCCACACCAGATCGAGCACCACCAAGAAGCACCCCTCCCTCTCCTCTCCGATTGCACACCTCTCCCCCATTAACCCCTCCCACTACCCCTCTCTCACTCACCGTCTCTCTCTTCTCACACTCAACCCCCTCTCTAATCTTTGTGAAAAAGATAGAATGGTCGAGGTTGTAGCACTTGGATCTGCGTCACATGGCGTGTGGACAGCACCTGGATCTGCGCCACTGTCGATGGGTCTTGGCTTATATGTTGTTCGACCTTGGCTGAAGCGACAATAGAGGAAAAAGTAAGAGAGAAAGAAAGGAGGAAGGAGGATCCACAAATTGGAAACCAAATTCAAGGTATATGTATTCTATTTTTTTTTTTTTTTTTTTTTGTTCTCAGGTTTTCAAATTTTATAGTAATAGGTTCTCAAATTTTGTTGTCAAACAGGTTCTCAAATTGGCTCTCAAACAGGTTCTCTTGGAGTGGAGAAACCGTGCTGTTGAATTAGAGGTTTCCAATCTTGGTTGTCTATTATTGTCTATTATTATTGGTTCAATTAGATTTTCGCAAGTGCAAGTTTGCATCGATGTAATATTTTGTATCTGAATTTATATTTTGGTTCAATTGAATTTTCTCCAAAACTGTTTATTAGTCTTGCTTGTGCTATAAAAATGACAACGGTTAACTATTCAAATGGTTTAACCGTTCTAAGTTCATGAAACGATCAACGCAAGAAACTTTTCTTGCGTTCAATGGACAGAACGAAACACGCAAGAAAAATTTCTTTCGTGGCATAGGACGCAATGGTCAACGAAACATCTCAGTTTCATGACCGTTGTCCACGTTATGCAGGCCTAAGTGTATTTTTCAAGTTTCAAAGGCTTAAAAAAAAAAAAATCGGGTGCAATCTGCTAATTTCTCCCGGACATGGATTCAGCCTAAGACCCTCACACTTTGATATACTTTAGGGTTAATGGAGGATAAATTATTTTTGTGTTTTAGGGTGATTTTTTCAAAACAAAGAGAATTTGAAGACTAAAATATTGTGTATGGAACTAATTTAAACCTAGGTGTGTTTGCCTCCGATATTATATAAAAAATGAACATGAGTTGATTATTCAATTTCATCCATTGATGAATAATAAAGATAGAAGATGCAACCCATAATTTTGACTTATCACGAACAATAAATTATGACTAAAATATAAATAAAAATTAAAAAATCATTTTAAAATTTTTCAAAAAAGATAAATCTTTTATTAATATAAAATCTGTTATCCCAATAAATTTATTTTAAAAACGCTAAATAAATGCACAATGAAAATTATGTACATAGAATTTCTGTAGAAGAACATGAAAGAATTGTATTACAACTTCAATTACATCGAGTACATCTTTTTTAGATTTTTAAATAAATGTATAGGTGGTAGCACGTGAGCTGCTCGATCATGACGAGTAGAGAAGCAAAATCAAATGATTAAGGACATGGATGAGGAATCATGCCTAAGAAAATTAAACTGAACACTCCTTCATTTTCTTGAAGGCCATATCAAGACGCAAATCATACATTAGTGCTCCATTTTCTGTCTTCTCTATAGAGAAAAACCAAAATAGGTTCGGCTGCTTACCTGCAGACATCATTAAGAAGTTCAACAAATCCCCTAAAGAATATGGAATATTTAAAGTAGATTGATCTGAGCAATGGTAGTATAAAGAGCACCAAAACTAACATTTTAAGTTCGAACAAAGCTTAATAAGTGGCCACCAAGTAGTACCTCAATTTTCAGAATGAAAATGCCATGGCTTTGAAGTATCTGAATCTACCATAATTCAGAAGAAATAAGGTGCTATCAATTTTTAGCTTTCCATTACTCCAATGTTTCTAGCCAAATTCTGGCCATCTTATTGACCCTTCACCATTTTTACTTGAGATTTCTTTAATGGACACTTCATCTCTTTTCCTTGACCTTGCAGAGCTACCCTTTTCATACTCATCATGCCAGATCATCTCCATCTGACAAAATACAATGCATGTACATCCAGAAAAGATGTTAAATCTTCATGTACAATATACGAAAGCAAACTTATGACCTTTCCCTGCAGATTACAATACTACCTCTCCAATAATAACTGTGTCGCCTTCTTTAACACCCTTCTTGATGAGAGATTTATTCACACCACATGCCTCCAGTGCATGCTGAAATCTCCGTAGTGATTCTGAGTACCTAGAACAGAACAATAAATTTACAATAGCAATATTTGGGCAATGAGCTTTATTCTCCAAATGGATTACTAGTTGTGTTCATGAAAGGAAAGGATACCTCCAGTTTGTCATCTGAACAAAACGTTGGATCCCAGCTCCGGCCACATGCCATGTGTTTGAGCCATTTTCATGAAAGATTTCAAAATCACCCATTGATGTGCTCCTTTCCCTTTTTATTGCCTCAGCAACATGATTCAGGTCTTCCGGATTTTGCCACTCTGCTAAGGCAAAATAAGTTTTTTATTATTTAAAAGTAAAAAAGAGTCAGACTTCTCTAAGAGAAAGAAATAGAAAATAGCAGGTGAAGCAAAGATCAAGTTACAATTATAATTCTCTGATCAGCATGCCAATACCAAATCATGGTTTTCATTGGGGACAATTTGCATGATGAAAGTAAATAATGGCAAATGTCACAGATTTTAGACACTTTAACTGAAAAAAGAAACACAAAAATAAGCATGAACTCAAAACTAAGGGCAAAGGAATTGTCAGTAAATCTCAAGCAACCTTTCAGTATAAATCAGTATTCTTTAAAGGGTTTATCACCAGGGAAGTACGAAAAGTACTTCAAGTAATATTATTTAAGCAACAAAATCAATGCAAATACTTCAGTTACTTTGTAGTTATACGAAGAAAAAAAATGTGCATAACAAATGATAGATAAATTAGCTTAACCTTCAGTTTCTTTCTTTTCTCTCCGTTCTTTCTGCAACAGCTCATATGCAGTGATTACAACCTCATGTGTTCCTTGTCTATTAAGTGCACTGATGCAATACGGCTCAATTCCATGACTTTGTAATTTCTCCCTGAATGAATCCCACTTCTCAAATGCTTCTGGAAGGTCCATTTTGTTGAATAAAACAATATATGGTTTCTCCGCCAAAGCAGGGCTGAATAATTCTAGCTCTAATCGTACAGCATCATACTCATACTCTGGTTGTTCCGCTGATCCATCGACTACATGTACCTAACAACAACGAAGTTGACAGATAAGTAACATAAAAATATGCCATTAGCTGGAAACTAGATATATAGTATGGGTTCAGTTAGGAGATATGGTGTTAATGTCAAGTTCAATTAGCTGCTGGTCCCACTTACTGCTTGCGTGAGGGGCTCTGTTATGATCTAGGACACTCTTTGGTGCACAGGCACACAACCACATAAACACACAAACACATGCATGCAGGCACATGGGGACTAAAACAAGCAGATAACCACCACATATGTACCTGTACCTGATACTGGCATGACTTGAACAACCAGGTAGATAATTTAATGACAAGTGGAAGGCAGCATTGAATCCTTCTATATAATATAGTGTTTTCTAATAGGCCTTCAAAAAAATATATAATGTTTTCTAATAGTTGACTTACTAAGACAGAACATCTCTCACTGTGCCGTAAAAATTCATGGCCTAAACCATAGCCACGATGTGCTCCTTCAAGTAACCCAGGAAGGTCAGCAACAACGATGGTTGCATCAAAGTCCAGTGAGACAACACCTAAATTTGGAAGTAATGTTGTAAAGGGGTAGTTTGCAATTTCTGGCTGAGCTGCAGTTATAGCACTCAGAAATGTGCTTTTGCCTGCATTTGGAGCACCTACAATACCCACATCTGCCACTAGCTTCAATTCCAAATCCAACCACCTGCACCAAGAACAAAAGAAAGTACAGAAGCAGAGAACAAGACCTCAATACAACAACAACAACAACTAAGCCTTTTGTCCCAAACAAGTTGGGGTAGGCTAGAAAAGAAACCCGACAAGAAATCCAACAAGGAAAAGAAAAGTGAGTCTTATGTCCCAAACAAGTTGGGTAGGTTAGAAAAAGAACAAGACCTCAATAAGTTTATAAAATACTAGAAAAATGCAACAATGCATGGTAAATGTAAAAATAATAGGAATGTGGCACAGCAGGTAGGATTCTTCAATCTTTTATTGACAAAAATAATAGATGGAATAGTAGTTTAGAAGAATTTATCAATTTTTTCTATTAAAGAATATGTTAAATAAAACTAGAATTCTAATATTTGACAAAGTAAGAAGAATCATCATTCTTTGTCAAATACAACTACTTTGACATTGCATCCTTTTTGAACTGTTTTTTCTCTAATCTACTGATCTTTAATTTAGTTTTTTTTTTTTTTTTTTCTAGATTGTAATAAAGCCTCAAATATTCTAATTAATGAAAATTTATTTCTGTTTTCTCAAACTTTTCCAGATTGAATTAAACCCTCAAATATTATGATTATCAAAAGTTTAATTATATAGCAAAAGCTGTAAGCAAAAAAATTAACAAGCTTATACATTTCAGCGCCTTCTTCACCTCTCTCAGCAATCTTAGGCACCTTATTGGTTCCAGACTTGAATGCTGCATTCCCACGGCCACCACGACCACCTGGCAGAAGGAGTGCCTTTTGACCAGGCCGAACCAATTCCATAAGAACCTCACTTTTCCCCGATTCACCTTTCACTGCTTCTCTGACTACCGTACCTGGTGGGACCAACACCACCACATCCTCCCCCTTTGCCCCTGCTTGTTTCCTTCCTTGTCCATGCTCCCCCCTTCCAGCCCTGCAACCAGATCAATTAAAATATGTAACATGACTTGCGCTTTTTCCCTCTCTCACTACCTTTCCTCTCTTTGTATTCCTTCTTTCATTTTTACTCTCTCTTTCTCTCTCTCATTACAAGAACAATGTACTTTAACTAATACATCTAAAAACCTTCATACTTGATACCAACAGCAAACATTACTGCTCATTTTAAATCAACACGTCAACCACCAAAAGGTACAAAAGTAAGTTGCATAAAGTGTAAATGAAAAAATGAACCCAAAATGAGGAGGAAATTTGTCCCCCACTGTTTCGTAGGAGTTAGAACATAGTAAAATTTGCTAAGCTTACATTCAGTACAATACAAGCAGGGACAAGACAGGGTTTTATTATTGAAGTGGCCATAACAAATAAATCATTATGTATTTCTTTCCAATTTGTGCAGCTTCAACACGAAATCATGGATTGCTATATTTGGAAGCATATTTGCTCGAGAAAATTTATAGTCTGCACTAAGACTGCTATTTGACAGCAAACATAGTTAACTCAATTCCAGACACAGAATTAGTAAGTGGGCCAATGAGAATATTCCTATAAAATGCATAAATTTAAATTAAAGGAGGCCCTTGAGTTACCACTGTTTGGGAACTAAGATCGTTATACATAACAAAAAAATTTCAAGGGGAGACTTGGCCCAGGCTGATACCACTCGAGTACATGAGTAACACGTTTGGCATTTATAATTGACCCAAGAAAAGTATGAGAAAGTCTTGGTTGCCATGTACAATACATTATTTTAATTTAATTTTTATAGATGTAACTCCAGACTTCTTCTCATTATCTGCATCAATTATGAAAGTAAAAAACTGCAACCAAACCTGTAATGCAACGTCTTTCTAAAAGGAAGCAAAGAGTTCATAGAAGGATCCACCTCCAAATAAACATGACCTCCCTGGCCTCCGTCCCCACCAGAGGGTCCACCATATGGCACATATTTCTCCCTCCGAAAGGCGACCACCCCATTGCCGCCATCCCCAGCCTTGACATAAATCTTTGCTGTGTCAAAGCACCTCATGACAGCCGGGACCCCCTTTTCTTTTCCTTCCTCTATTTGCTCCTCTTCACCATCTTCCCACTCTTTATCAAGTTGAAAAGAATTGCTCTCAGTTTTCATATCAAAGCCTGGATCCAGAAATATCTCTTCTGCATTGATATCCTGTAACTGTAAGCATAACAAGGAAATTGAGAGCCCTGGATTTGGTCAGCAGTAATACTAGACCAGTACCTGAATAGACAGTTTAAGCATCCTCTGTCTGAGTGGTCACGATTGTACCCAGTACTGGTATGTGACTGAGTAGTATACATTAGGCAGGTACATATAACTGTACCAATCAGGAATTCAAACCGGTAGGAACACGTGGAGGATGAATCACTCATATACCATGCATCGTGTGAGTATAACTGTACCAGGCAGGTAACTACCGGTGTGTGACTGAGTTGTCAAGATTGTACCCGGTACCGGTGTGCGACTGAGTTGTAAGTACCAGTCAGGAATTCAAAATGGTTGGAACAAGTACGGAATGAATCAGTCACATATCATGCATCATGAAGATGAGTTGATATCAGTATACCAGTCATTGTACAGGTCAGGTCAATACCAGGTATTCTACCAATCAGATTGGTAACCAGTAACTTACCAGTAAACTCAAAATCACATTAATATATCCAGGTTCCTCAAAAATATGACGACCATACCTCATCTTCCTCCTCATTTAGTATATCCTGCACGAATCTAGATGCATTCAAGGTCTTTTTGGGTGCCTTCTTCTTCAATGTTGGTACTTTCTTCTTCGGTTTCTTCCCCAATTCAGAAAATTCATCAATGGTTATCTCCATTGGGGAAGACTCACTGGAGAGGTCGTCCATTAGCGGAAGGCGGGTGTATGTGGTGGCCACTGCAGAAGGATGAGTACTAGAACTAGAACTAGAACTGGAGCTAGAGATGGAATAAGAATTAGGTTTCTTAGAAGGAGGCTTTCGTTTTGGGTTTCCACGCGGCTTGGGGCGCGCTCCGGCGCACACTGGTCGGAGGGAAGAGAAGGATAAGGCGGTTGTCGCCATTGCTGACTTTAGTTTTGAGCTGAGAAAGAAAGAGTGTGTGATAAAACCGAAAGGAACTGGGATATTTTGGAGTTGGATAACACGGTAGCCACTCGCGGTTGCGGGTCGCTGATATTAGATGTTGATCCGCAAATACAGGTTCTACTAGCAGAGAATGCTTTTTTTTTTTTTTTAACTAGCAAAAAAAAGACCACATTGTGTGCGAATGGAAAAGAAAATCTGAGACGATTTTGGTACGGTGGGAGAGGGTTGATTTGTTTTTCTTTTTTCCTTTACGGTGCGCACAAATTAAAAAATGAAACAACCATCCAGCGTCTTGACCTTTTCTGTAAGAGGGTCTTGACTATTTGTCTGAAATACAGATCTAAACCGTTAATCAGATCAAGTTGCACAGATTAATGGTCTATAATGATGTTAACAAATATTTGAACTCTTTTTTGTGAAATTGTTATTATCTTGTTTTAGATGCTTTTACAAGTAGTACAGATAATTCCAAATTTCGATTTTTGATGATTGTGAGAATGGATGATCCAAATTGTCAAATATATTTAATCTTTTCTTTCCGAAAACTAGCTTACCGTTGGGGGGGGGCTGCATTTTATAAAAAGCATTAAACAATTTGTTAAATATATTTAAGATTCTAAATATAAATATTTAAGAAAAAAAAGTTTCACAAATAGAGTGAGTTTGACCAACCGCACTGGTCAACCAAAAAGTTCAATAAGAAAATTGGGGACACAACTGTTGAGATGATAAATCAGCAGCTGATCAGGACTCATTGCCCCCTGCTGAGATTGAATTCAGATAAATTTTTAAGAGAAATGTTGTGTTCAAAGCGATTTGATGGATTGTTCCATCAAACGCGATTAGATCTCAAATTTAAAAGTTTAAATGAACGATCCGAATCATTTGATGTATTCTTCATCTTGGAATCACCTTGCAGCCTAAATTTCTTATTTTTTTCTAAATTTTTTAAGTATTGATCGGTTGTTCTGTGCGTACGGGTCAAATTTAATCCTTAATTACCGATGCGAATTCGTTTGCAGTACAGTTTAAGGGTCGAATCTCGGGGACGGACTATTCTGTTTCTAAGTTTCAGTTTAAACAATTCAAACTAAATTCTGGTTTTAATATAAATCAATAAGTTTCAACAGTTCTAAAATAAAGAATAATAAGGTAAAGTTCAATCCCTAAATTACCAAATTCTAACTCGAACTAAAGATAATCAAGTTAATGAAAATTAGGGGTTTAGATCCTCGAACAATTCTCTGTGTCAAAGTTGGAACGGTCCGTTCCATCACTGGAACGGTCCGTTCTGGACTTTGTCAATTGATCAGAACAGGTCGTTCCAGGCCAGACTCCCCCTTCCGGGCGGTCCGTTCTGACCTTGGAACGGTCCGTTCCGATCAATTGATACTTGTTTTGTCATGAGTTTTAATTATTAATTAAATGTTTTTATGCGATATTAAACAATACGTAACCTAAAGACTTGTACTCTAACTCCCGTTCAGGTCAAGCTATTAAGTTTTATTGTTTAACTCCTAGAACGCCTAAATTTCAACTTCCGTTTCTTGGTTTAGTTGTTCTAGTCTACTTCTCGAGTTTTGGTAAACTTTTAATCTTCCGATTTCAAGTTAAACCCTAGTTTATTAAGGTCTGGTTTAATCCTTCCGGATATCGCCTACCGAACAGTAAAATTACTAAGTTAATGTGGCTGCGATTGATTTTAATCCTAACAGTTAAACTAGGCCTTTGTTTAACGAGGTAATCAGATCAAACAGAGACAAACTTAAGCAATTAAATAGAAAATTAAAGTGCAAGAAGTATAACATAACTTAATTTAACTAATAATTAAAGATTCAAATAAAAAACAAGCAACTAGAGAAATGTTCTCAGACCATAGCCCCTAAAACTACTCTACTCTAACAAATCCATGCAAGAACAAGCAGGTTTCATCAAATACAAAGACATAGAAAGAGAAAAATCAAGTTTACAACAAGTTGCGCTTGAAAACTCCACGTTTCTGTGCTCTGTCCTGTCTGGGGCGGACCGTCCTGGCTCTGGAACGGGCAGTTCCAGATGCAGTTGGTCGTCTCGGCAGGCTGTCTCCTTTTCTGAGTTGGAAAGAGGCTAAAACCTAGAATTTCGAACTTAGCCTCAATTGAAGACAGGACAGAGCTTTTATAATGAGGCAATGGTGGCTTCAAACGTGGGAGACGTGCTTCTGGAAGGTCGGTAATAGAGGAAACCGACTTGACAAACATAGCCTTCTATTTTTAGCAATCCAAAGATAGCTGGAACGGCCCGTTCTGAGTCTGGGGCGGACCGTTCCAGTCTGGTCAGGGCAGTCCGTCTGAAGTCTGGTTGAGTCCGTTTGGACTTGGTTCCTCTGGTCAGGGCGGACCGTTCCGTTTGTGGGACGGTCCGTTCCACTCTGTATGAGCAACTCCCGTTTGCTTTTTCCCTCTGTTCTTCATGCCGAATAAATGCTGAACCTGCAAAATAAACTTGCCGGGCTACGGCTGGACTTTTCTACAACCTAAGTTAGCAGAAATTGATAAAAACACATGCATTTGAACGTAATTTTAGGGCTTAATCTGGTTGGAAATTGAGTATGAAAATCATACATCAAGTATTTTTTTGAATTTTTAAGAATTGTGGTTATGAATGACTCAAAACTAATTAGATCGAAAATTTTTAAAATTTCAAAAAATTATAAAAAAATTAATATATATATATAGAGAATGGATAAAATACACTGATGTGTACGGATCGTCCCCATACACATGAGTCGTTTTTCAAGATCCAAAATTCAAACGGTCAATCCAAACCGTTCAAGTTGTTCTCTTGTATTGAAACTCTTGCAGATCAAAATTTACATTTTTTCGAATTTTTTTGCTATATATTATGATATTTTCAAATTGGAGGGCCTGAAATGCTCCAATTATAGCATTTTTTTGAAAATATCAAAATAAATAGCAAAAAAATTCAAAAAAAATGTAAATTTTGGTTTATCTAGGTTTTTTAATATGAAGAACAGCTTGAACTGTTCGGATTTACCATTTGAATTTTGAATCTTGAAAAACGACTCATGTGTACGGAGACGATCCGTACACATCAGTGTACTATATCTATTCTCTCTCTCTCTCTCTCTCTCTCTATATATATATATATATATATATATATATATATATATATATATAATTTGGTCGGTAAGGAGATTTCAATATGAAGATTACATTGAACAATTTGAATTGGTCATTTCAACTTCTGAATTTGAGGTAAGGTCGGGTTTGATGGAACCCTCGATCCATATCACTTTCACTATAGCATTTCTCAAATTTGCAATATAAAAATTTATTGCATTAAATTTGTATCATGAATTATGTATGGGGTTTATATCACATGAGTATTCAAATATATGGTATATATAACAAGATTAGACTAATGGTAGAGTCAAAAGTGATCGACACTTGAGTCCACCAAACGCGATCGAATTTCAATTTTTGAAATTACAAATATCAATCTACATTTCTCGATTTGTTATTCATGATGAAATCTCTTTGGAGATCAAATTTTATATTTTTTTTTATTTTTACTTTTTTTAATTTTGAAAAATCCTCAATCAATTAGTTTCGGGCAATTTAATTTTTAAAAAAATACGAAATTCTTTTTTTTCAAATTCTATTAACAATTTTTTTTTCTTTTTAAGTTAAGTATTAGGCTATTTGTATTTGTTGAATCAATATCCTATAGAGGACTGATTTAAGGATGAGAGATTAATTATCAGATCGCGCGTCTCGCCCGTCCTTAGCTTAGTATAATGGAAACATTTTTCCATTACTTTCAGAAATAAGGAAGCTAAGATTTTGAAAAATATAAAATTTGATCGTCAAGATAATTTTATTATGGAGATCACATTTAAGTATTTAACTGTTTAGATTGGACATTTGAAATTTCAATAGTTGAAATTTATATCATGTTTGACGTCAAACTAACGTGTTTGATTGTAGCATTACTCATAAAATTAATATCATAATTGCAGTATTCATCCCTAACCACATCACTGGAAAGAAATAAACAAATAAGGGATATTGACTCCCATTTATAACACTTGTATCCGCATATGATTGGGTTCAACTGCAAAATAATTAAAAATATATATATATTCGTTTTCTATTTTTTTTAAGTCGTACCTGCCAAGAAATAAAAATGATGACCAAATTATTCTTGTAATTAAATGTTTAGTGGTCAACTATGCGCTAAAAGAGATCTAACAGTTGTTATTACTTCGTTCAATTTTACTGGGAAGACTGTATATATAAATTTTCTTCAAAAGGAATTTTACAAAATAATAGTTTTGCGTTGTGACCCTCAACATGATAAAATCCTTACCATCTGCTGGAACAATGCACAATATTTATTGATCAGTTCATATGATCCGAGCCATCTGATTACTACAAAAAGTTGTAGGGAGGGATTAATTTTGAAATTCGTCCTGAACATTTTAGATTGAGATAATTAGTTTTATGCCACCGTGAATTTTGTTAATTAGGAAATATCATTCTTAAATTATTAATTAAATTTATGCCATTATAGAGTTGGTTAAATTAGTTTTATACCACTATTTCTTCAAAAACATACTAAATTCTAAAAATACCATTACCAAATTTGTCATTACTTTTTTTAAATGACCAAATAACCCCTCATTAAAACAAACCCTAAGTTAGCAGAAATTGATAAAAACACATGCATTTGAACGTAATTTTAGGGCTTAATCTGGTTGGAAATTGAGTATGAAAACCATACATCAAAACCCCCTAAGCTTGAACATTGCTTGTCCTCAAGCAAAACTCTAAACGTAGACCAGGTTCAGACCTAAATTAAGTTCAATTGATTGTGTATCTAACAAGTTCTAAGGATTTCCTAACTAAAATCAGCAAACTGTGACATTAGGTTATAGGGGCAATTTGGTCAAAAAGATTTTTCAACAAGTTCAAACCAGTTTGTTTCAAGTGAATCAACTTTTCTGAAGTCAACCTAAGGATTCTCAAATCTTTCTGTCCAAGGTTCATTTTTCTAAGCAATAATCTGATTAATTTTTCGAAGTTCTCATTCAATCTGAAATCAAGTAGAAACGGGATCGAACCTTCTCAACTCAAATAATCTAAATTAATTCCAAGCCGTTATACACATGTTTTTTAAATTGTTTTAAACCACTTAAAATTTTCGAAAACAAACAGAAAGTAAGATACAATTGATACAGATTTTCCCGGGGCTGGGAATTTTCCTCGCTGCGGGGGGATCGGCCAGATTAAAGAAGGCTTGGAATCATTGAGTTTTCTCTCATCCATTTGATTTAGTGGATCATTTTTTTTTTACCTTCAGTTACCTATAGGCTCTCGCAATATCCACTTGGAGAGCACAGCTTTTTAGTTCCCCTTGGAGGTCGGTCTGGTTTTTATGCATTTTGCTACGGTCCACTACGGAAGTTCGGCAATTTTTCTGCCTCATTCCTTATGCCTCCAGAAAGAAAATTTAATTTAATTTTTGTTTTTGTTATTTTTCTGATTTTTTTTTTTTTTTTGTTTTTTTAGTTTTGAAAAAACAGTGGTTTAATTGTTTCTAAAACTTGTGCAGATCTACTTACAATTAATCAGGTTTTTGAGTTGAGAAAATGATCTTAGGCGAACTTAATCACCCTTTGCCGGCTCTAATCGACTAAATCAATCAATTGCTTGTGAAATTAATCAATTCGATGCTTAAGAAAACGACTTCTCAGACAATTTTCAAATCCTAACCTTAGGTTGCTCAAATCAGTTTCATCAAATTCATTTCAAAAAGATTTTCAATAAAATTCGCTTCCCTGCCTTAATTTCCTAAGTCACAATCGCTAAGCTTATCCATTAAATCCTTAAAGCTTATCTAAATGCAACATTAAATGATTAAAAATGCAATTCCTACATGTATATACAAAAACCAGCTAACAATTGTACTTGGAACGGCCAGTTCTGGGCTGGGACGACCCAATGGGGCGGACCGTTCTGTTTGTGGGACGGACCGTTCCATGCACATTTGCCGGCTCTATTAGTTCTGCCAAGTCTGGAACGGACTGTTCTGGACTAGAACGACCTTTTGGGGCGAACCGTCCTGTTTGTGGGACGGTCCGTTCCAACCTTGACAGAAATATGCAATATGCCATGAAGTGCATCCTATCGTACCAGTTTTCGATTTTTCTCGATTCTTACCCCCCCCAAGCTTATCTAAAGGACTGTCCCTAGTCCTGATTAGATACAAGAAAGAAAATAAAGGAGAGAAAAACAGAAAACTTACTGAACTTGGCTCAGTGATGTGATGGGTCCTGCGGTGGTCCGAAGATATGGCTGGCCAACCGTGCTAGCAGGTCATCATTTCGTTCATTCCGCTCGTCCTGCTGCTGCCTCCAGTTTCTGCTCTCTTCTCGCTCACGCCTCCTTTCTTCTCTGTCTTCATCTATCGAGGCCTGGATGTTCCACTGTGCAGTGTGGATATCCTGGAGAATGTCGTGGTAGGCGTGATCAAATCTGCCTTGCCACTGGCCTGGGGATGGCTCTTGATGATGGGGTATCTCATGAGTCGGCAACCCTCCCCAAAATATATCCTCACGCTGGTTAGTCTGAGGCTCATAGAATGGCTGGACTGGTGGCTGATCGGGTGGAGGTGGCTGTGAGCTGGCTGCCTCTGCTGACGTACCTGCTCCGGCTGCTCTAGCTGCGGCCTCCATCTCGGCTAATCGCCGCTGCAATTCCTCCTCTTCATGGTTTATAAATTTGCCGTCCTTGTCAACTAGCAGCCAGGTTCTCTTGTTGGTAAGATCAATAGGCCTGTTGAGAGGAAGAGGGAAACGGTATCGACCATAGATGTATTGGTACTCGTTTCCAACCTGAGCCACCATCTGCATTTCAACCAGTTGTCTCATGGAGACCCGGTTTGGGCCCCCACTCCGCTGCATCTCAGACAACGCCAAGTCATACTGCTGCACCAGATGGGTGACATAGCCACCGATTGTGATCTGACCTTTGCCGCTTCTCAAGTTATTTGCCTGCTTCTCGAAATGTTTCATCATCATGTAGGCAAGGTTCAGTTGAGCGTCGCCTTTTGGATAAAATATCTGGTTGAGAATGGCTTGTTCCCCCCTTGTCAATTTTACCCCCGACTCACCCTTGGCAAAGATGGTGAGTGAGAGCATCCTCTGGATGAACCGGATGGTAGGGTGTTGAATGTGAGAGGAGCGGCGTTCGTTGACTGGTTTTTTGTACTCCAGTGAAAGCTCCTCCCACAGATCATCCTCAAATAACTCATCAGTTATCGTGCCATTCTCAAGCCCAAAGATACGGGCAAAATCAAGCTTTGTGGCGACATATTTCTTACCATCCACCCGAAATGTGAGCTGCCACAAATTATTTTTATGATAGAGGTCGAGAGAGCACAGAAATTCCATTGTCAAGGCTGTGTAGGCTGGAGCTCTGATCTTCCAGAACCTCGGGCGAAACCCAATTGCTCTGGTCAGCCTGTAGAAGTCCTCCCTGATGCCTAGTGTGTCAAGTACCCGCAGATCGATCGAGCGGGTATTCTCAAATTTCTTGTTCAGGAGGTTTCTGTATCGCTGCTTTGCCTGGCTGCCCTTGAGGCGGATGTGCACATTTGCTAGCTCAATGCTGGCTGGTTGTGCTGGCCGGGTTTGTGTCTCAGGGACAAGATCCGCGGCCTCTTCTTCTTCAGTATTTTCTTCAGCCTCTGCTTCGGCTGTCTCACCTTCGGCTGTTTCACCTTGTTCCTCTTGTTCCGTGTCTGAGGCAGCCTCTAGTTGGGACCAGTCAATTGCATCGGTATCCATCCGTCTCTGTGGAATATAGGGCATGATTTTTGTGTCAGGAGGTGGATAGTCAACTGAGTATGGTGGCGTGGCAGACAATGGATGTTCTGGTGTGGTGATCAAGTCTTCTGGCCTGAGCGGGAGCCTATCCAGAGGTGGTACCGGATTTGATTCCTTTGTTGGCCATGGCACATTGAATTCTGGAGGGATTAGGACAGATGTCTGGCCTGTTCTCCTAGTTCCCTTGCGGAAGAATTTAGAGATTTTGTCACCCAACGAACCAGAAGATGAGCTGGAAGACATGGAACGGACCGTTTGAAGCTTGGAACGGAGTGGTTTGGCTGGGAAGATAGGCTGTTGGAATCTGGTTTGGTGATGGGGCGGACCGTTCCAAGATTGGGACGGACCGTTCTGGATTGGTTGGACGGGGAGGTTTTGGTCAGGACGGGCTGGTTTGGAATCTGGTTTGGCGATGGGGCGGACCGTTCCAAGATTTGGACGGACCGTTCCACTCTGGCTTTGGACAGAAAAGGTGAAGTTTTATGGTTTCGATTTTCCTCGGGTTTTGGTTCGATTTTGGTGCAGTATTGAGTTGGGTTGGTACCTGGAATAGAAAGAAGGAGAGAAAAAGGTGATGTTATCGAACTTTCCGATGAGGGCTAGTGGTGGCGGGGCGGAGCTGGTGGCGCCGGCGTTTCTTCGAGTAATCGGAGAAATTGTGGGGTCCACCGACTTGAGAGTACTCTGGAGAGGTGAATGGTGGCAAGAGGCGGCGAAAATAGTTGCGCTCTCGTCGGATTTGGTGGTGGCAGAGAGAGAGAGTTGGAGAGATGGGTTTGAGAGAGGGAGAGTTTGAATGATTGGTTTGGGGGAGGAATAGAAGGGGACGGGTCGGATAAGGTGAGGAGGCGGGTTGGTTAGGCTTAGTGGGTAGTTAATGATAGTGGGTAGTTATTGGGTTTGGATCTGGGTCCTCAGTTAAGTTTAAATGGGGCGGACCGTTCCAAAATTGGGACGGTCCGTTCCATATGGTTTTCTCGTCCGTTCCGTATGGTATTGTCGTCCGTTCCGTATGCGTAGTACCAGCCATGGACCTATGCGTCCTGATGATAGGACGGACCGTTCTGGATTTGGGGCAGTCCGTTCCAATCCCTAAAAAAAACTGAAATTAAACAAGTACAGACTAAGTCAAGTATTTATCATTACTCCTATTTTTTTTTTTTTTTTTTTTTTTTTTAACTCTTGGGTTGCCTCCCAAGCAGCGTTTGTTTAAGGTCTCGAGCCTGACCCCGTATGGCTACGTCTCTACGGTTGAGGGGTTGTCCAAAAATCGCACTTCCCCTCCTTCTGGTGTGGTTTGACTGATGTAGAGCTTGAGTCGTTGGCCATTCACTTTGAAAATATCTGATCCTTCCTTCCAAATATCTACTGCTCCGAATGGGTAAACTTTTCTAACCTCATATGGACCCGTCCATCGGGATTTTAATTTTCCCGGAAACAACCTCAATCGCGAATTAAACAAAAGCACAAGATCACCCTTTTTAAAATCTCGCCTTTGGATATGCTTATCATGCCAATTCTTTGTTCTCTCCTTGTACATCTTAGCATTATCATAGGCGTTCAGTCTGATCTCTTCTAACTCATGCAAGTCTAGAACTCTTTGTTCTCCTGCTGATTTATACTCCAAATTGAGTGCTCTGGTTGCCCAATATGCCTTGTGTTCGATCTCAACAGGCAAATGACACGCCTTTCCATACACCAGCTTGAATGGACTCATCCCGATCGGAGTCTTGAATGCGGTTCGGTATGCCCATAGTGCATCATCCAACTTCAGTGCCCAATCCTTCCTTGCACTCCCAACGGTTTTCTGCAGGATGTTCTTAATTTCTCGGTTAGATACCTCGACTTGGCCACTTGTTTGCGGGTGGTAAGGTGTTGCCACCTTGTGTTTCACTCCATATTTCTTCAGCAGATTGCCAAATTGTTTGTTGATGAAGTGTTTACCCCCGTCACTGATGACAGCTCTCGGAGTTCCAAACCGAGGAAAGATGATCTTGGTGAACAGCTTCTTGACTGTGGCTGAATCGGCATGCTTGCTCGGAATAGCTTCAACCCATTTAGACACGTAGTCTACTGCTACAAGGATGTATTCATACCCGCACGAAGATGGGAAGGGCCCCATGAAGTCAATCCCCCACAAATAAAAAATTTCAACCTCCAAAATCGGGTTCATTGGCATTTCTTGTCGGCTGGATATATTACCCATCTTTTGGCACTGATCGCAAGACAAAACAAACTCCCTCGAATCTTTAAAAATAGTCGGCCAAAAGAAACCTGATTGAAGGACTTTAACTGCAGTTTTCGAGGTTGAAGCGTGACCACCATAGGCGGATGAATGACACTGATAAAGAATTTGCTGCACCTCTTCCTTTGGTATGCATCTTCGAAATATTCTGTCAACCCCAAGTTTCCACAAAAATGGGTCCTCCCAGAAGTAATATTTCGCGTCAGCTAGGAACCTCTTCTTTTGCTGAGAAGACATCTTATAGGGCATGACTTTGCTGGCTAAAAAGTTCGCGAAATCAGAATACCATGGAACTTCCTGGTTTGGGACGGACCGTTCCAGATTGGGGCGGACCATTCCATCTAGCCGTTCTGGCTCAGGCTGGGCCGTTCTGTCTGCTGCTACAGCGTCTTCAGGGGCTGGGACGGTCCGCCCTAGTCTGGGGCGGTCCGTTCCAGACTGGATTATCATCAAATGTTCGTCTGGAAACGAGTCGTTGATCGGTATGGATCCAGTTCCTTGGTCTTCTATTTTCAATCTGGACAAATGATCAGCCACACTATTTTCTGTACCTTTCTTGTCGCGTATTTCGAGGTCGAATTCTTGCAGTAAGAGAACCCATCGAATGAGTCGTGGCTTGGCATCTTTTTTGGATAGGAGGTATTTGAGTGCTGAGTGATCGGTGTAGACTATAACCTTTGAGCCAACCAGGTATGACCTGAATTTGTCTAAGGCATAGACTACTGCTAGAAGCTCCTTTTCGGTTGTGGTGTAGTTGACTTGCGCCTCATCCAGCACTTTGCTCGCATAATAGATTGCATAGGGCTTCTTGCCTGTCCGCTGTCCTAGCACTGCACCGACCGCGTAATCACTAGCATCACACATCAATTCGAATGGCTGATCCAAATTTGGAGGTTGCAAGATAGGGGCAGTTACAAGCGCTTCCTTCAACCTATTGAAAGCATCAACACAATTTTGATCAAACAGGAATTCAGCATCCTTCATTGTTAAATTGGTTAATGGCTTAGCAATTTTAGAGAAATCTTTAACGAAACGCCTATAGAAGCCTGCATGCCCAAGAAAGCTCCGCACATCCTTTACACAAGTTGGCAAGGTTAGCTTTTCGATCACCTCCACCTTCGCTTGATCGACCATGATTCCCTGTTCTGAAATTATGTGGCCCAAAACAACTCCTTCTTGCACCATGAAATGACATTTTTCCCAATTCAATACAAGGTTGACTTCCTCACATCTCTGCAAAATTTTTGACAAGTTAGCCAGACAATGATCAAAAGAAGTACCATATACTGAAAAATCATCCATGAAAACTTCCATGTCTTTTTCGATAAAATCCGAAAATATTGTCATCATAGCTCTTTGGAACGTTGCTGGCGCATTACACAAACCAAATGGCATCCTACGGTATGCATAAGTTCCATACGGGCATGTAAAAGTTGTTTTTTCTTGGTCAAGCGGGTGAATTGGTATTTGGAAGAAACCTGAATAACCATCTAAATAACAAAAGAAAGAATGCTTAGCCAGTCGTTCGAGTAATTGGTCAACAAAAGGCAGAGGGAAGTGGTCCTTTCGTGTTGAAGCATTCAGCTTGCGGTAGTCCACACACATCCTCCATCCAGTGACAATCCTTGTTTGGATCAGCTGGCCATCATCTTTCTCAATCACTGTTGTGCCTCCCTTCTTTGGGACGACATAAATGGGACTGACCCATTTGCTATCTGAGATCGGGTAGATGATTCTAGCTTCCAAAAGTTTCTGCACCTCCTTCTTCACGACTTCACTCATGTTCGGGTTGAGTCTCCTTTGATGTTCTACTGTCGGTTTTGAGTCTTCTTCAAGTAAGATCCGGTGGGTACATATCGAGGGATCGATACCCTTAAGATCTTCGATAGAATATCCAATAGCCTTGCGGTGAGCCCTCAACTCCTTTAGTAGCTTATCAGTCTAATCCAAGTCGAGTTTGGCGTTGACGATGACAAGAAAGGTCTGGTTGGGACCTAGGAATTCGTACCTAAGGCTCTCTGGTAATGTCTTCAATTCTAGTTTACCTTTCTCTGACTGGCAGCTCGGACGGTCCGTTTCAAAACGGGGTGGACCGTTCTGATCTGAATCGAGGCTGAAAATCTGGTCGATTTCAGCCGCTGATCGAAGCTGCATGCTGACCTGGTCCGCCTGGATCTGGGGCAGACCGTTCCAGCCCTCTCTGGCAGCCAAGTATTCAACGGTTTGCAGAATTTCGTTGAATATCAAGTCTGCCTCCTCCTCTTCAGGTGTGGTCGAGAAGGAATGGTATGCTTGCACAATCCGATTGTTGAATGTCTCTTCAACCATGGCTTCCAATGATTCAGCCATAAAAATTGAATCCATATGGTCTGGCATCCGCATCGCTTTTTCCACATCAAACTCAATTTTCTCATCTCCAACTTCCAATTTCATCTTGCCGGTTCTGCAATTGATGAACACACCGGCTGTGGTGAGGAAGGGTCTGCCCAGGATGATAGGAACTTCAGGATCTTCCTCCATATCAACCACCACGAAGTCGCATGGAACAAAGATGTCTCCAACTCGAATTGGCACGTCTTTCACCTCCCCCAATGGCAATCTTATTGAATTATCAGCAAGTCTCAAAGTCACCGGGGTTGGCTCTAGTTCTCGTTTTCCAATTCGATAAAAGATAGTTTCAGGGATCAGGCTGACGCTTGCTCCAATGTCCAGCAACGCTCTCTTCATACCTAAATCACCAACTTTACAAGGAATAGTAAATCTACCTGGATCCTTCATCTTCGGCGGCATTTTCTTGATGTTTGGAGTGTCGGGATCTCCTGACAAGGCCATGACACCACTCAATTCCAAGTTCTTCTTGTTGGATAAGAGATCTTTGAGAAACTTGGCGTAGGATGGCATCTTTGACAAGAGGTCAGTGAAGGGAATAGTGATTTTCATTTGCCTCAAGATATCCAGAAATTTTCCGTATTCCCTGTCCTTCTTAGCCTGAGCTAGCCTCTGCGGGTATGGGACTTCAACCGGAGGATCGTTCGGCGTCGGGGGTGGATAAGCAAAGACTTTCTCAACTCTGGGCAAGGTTGGGGCGGTCCGTTCCGAATTGGGGCGGTCCGTTCCAGCTTGTCGTTTCGGCTCAGGCTGGTCCGTCCCAGATGTGACTGGTTGCTGGATGTCTGGGGCGGTCCGTTCCGAATTGGGGCGGTCCGTTCCATACCTCCGTTCCAGCTCTGGCTGGTCCGTCCTAGCTGAATCCGGCTACAAATCCTTGGGCATCTCAGGGCCATCGTAACTAGTCCCGCTCCTCAGTCTGTGCGTGACGCTTTTGCACTCTTCTCTGGGATTGGTTTCAGGTTGGCTTGGAAACATGCCTGACTTGGTTAGTGCCCCTGAGTTGGCTTGATCATTCCCTTGGTTCAGCTTGTTTATGAGTAGGCCTAGGTCTTCTCTTAGCAGTTTGATCTCGTCATGGACTGAGTGATTGAATATCCCTTGGTTCTGCATAAACTTCTCTATTGTTCGCTGAGAGAGCCCGCTATGGGCGTTAGTGCTATTGTTAGAGTTTGATGCTTGACCAGTTTGGCCCGGATTGGCACACCCGTTGGGGTTGCTGTACGAGAGACCTGGGTGGTTCCGTTTGTCGCGATATGAGTAGTTATTGCTTGGGAAGAATGAGGGAGGAGTAATTATGGCATTGACATTCTCAGGCTGGTCCTCCCTGGCTACCAAGTGACAAGACTTGGCTGTGTGACCTTCATCTTCGCAGATTTGACATACGGCGGCGGATTCGGAGGGTTTTGATGATTTTGCACTTATGTTTTTTAGCATGACCGTCAAAGAATCGAGTTGAGATTGGAGGTGAGTGGATTTGTCTACTTCAAACACGCCTCCTTTGTTCTTTGAGCGAACTGACCAATTTGTCTGAGATTGTGCCATGCTTTCAATCAAGGCTTTTGCATCCCTGCATCCCATCTCCAGAAAAGCACCACCTGCAGTTGAATTTATATTCTGACGAGTTATGTCATCCAATCTATCATAAAAACTAACAATCAGTCTACTATCAGGTACATCATGATGTGGACACATTCTTTGCAGGTCTTTAAACCGTTCCCATGCTTCGAACAGGTTTTCATCTTGGTCCTGCTGAAAGGTTAACAATTCCCTAACTAATTTGGTCGTTTTTACCCTAGGATAAAACCTATCCAGGAAGGCTTTGGTCAAATCGTTCCATGTTTCAAAGGGTCGGTCATTAAAACTATTCAACCAATCTTCGGCTTTGTCCCTAAGAGAAAAAGGAAAAAGAGTTAGGCGAATTATATCCGGATCGACTTCTTCAGGAACCAAGGTTGTGCAATTTCGCAGGAAGGATTGTAAATGCCTGTTGGCATCTTCATGAGGAGATCCTGCAAAAGTGTTTTCCTTGATCAAAGACACGAGGCCAGGATTGTAGAAGAAATCCCTGGTCCTCTCGGCTTTCGGTGGTTTGACCCCAAGTCGGATGTTATTTGCGGTAGGTGCCCCGATCTCCCTCAAAGGTCGAGTTGCCTCAGCCTCCTTGGCAGTTTCAAGTGCCTCACGCAATGCACGCTCAAGTTCAGTTTCGTTGTTGTTGCCCCCGTTTCCGTTTAAGTTGTCTCCCATTGCTTCTATGTCAGTTGATGCGGTTGATGTGGTTCGTCCTAATGTGAAACGAAGTGTCTCGGATTGCGCTACAGGTGGCTGTGCTCCAGAGAGATTCCTACGATTTCGCTGGTAGAAAAGGCGAAAAGGCGGAACCAAAGAACTGTCACCCTGCCTCTCGGTCTGCTCAACTGTTTCTGGAATTTGCTGTTGCAAAACCGCACGGTTAGGTCCAGATGAGGAAGAGCTCGCCTGAGAGGGGTTCTTCTTCCCTTTTCTTGGGTGTCGAAAGTCGTAGTTGCAAGTGCTGCTGGTGGTTTTCTTCTTTCCAGCCAGCGCGTGTTCCTGCAATTTCCAAAAACCAAGAAAAAGTGAAAAGAGATAAAGAGAAATTAGTCTAACTTGAAAACTAAACTTAGATAAAGGCACCGTCCCCGGCAACGGCGCCAAAATTTGATCGGTTGTTCTGTGCGTACGGGTCAAATTTAATCCTTAATTACCGATGCGAATTCGTTTGCAGTACAGTTTAAGGGTCGAATCTCGGGGACGGACTATTCTGTTTCTAAGTTTCAGTTTAAACAATTCAAACTAAATTCTGGTTTTAATATAAATCAATAAGTTTCAACAGTTCTAAAATAAAGAATAATAAGGTAAAGTTCAATCCCTAAATTACCAAATTCTAACTCGAACTAAAGATAATCAAGTTAATGAAAATTAGGGGTTTAGATCCTCGAACAATTCTCTGTGTCAAAGTTGGAACGGTCCGTTCCATCACTGGAACGGTCCGTTCTGGACTTTGTCAATTGATCAGAACAGGTCGTTCCAGGCCAGACTCCCCCTTCCGGGCGGTCCGTTCTGACCTTGGAACGGTCCGTTCCGATCAATTGATACTTGTTTTGTCATGAGTTTTAATTATTAATTAAATATTTTTATGCGAGATTAAACAATACGTAACCTAAAGACTTGTACTCTAACTCCCGTTCAGGTCAAGCTATTAAGTTTTATTGTTTAACTCCTAGAACGCCTAAATTTCAACTTCCGTTTCTTGGTTTAGTTGTTCTAGTCTACTTCTCGAGTTTTGGTAAACTTTTAATCTTCCGATTTCAAGTTAAACCCTAGTTTATTAAGGTCTGGTTTAATCCTTCCGGATATCGCCTACCGAACAGTAAAATTACTAAGTTAATGTGGCTGCGATTGATTTTAATCCTAACAGTTAAACTAGGCCTTTGTTTAACGAGGTAATCAGATCAAACAGAGACAAACTTAAGCAATTAAATAGAAAATTAAAGTGCAAGAAGTATAACATAACTTAATTTAACTAATAATTAAAGATTCAAATAAAAAACAAGCAACTAGAGAAATGTTCTCAGACCATAGCCCCTAAAACTACTCTACTCTAACAAATCCATGCAAGAACAAGCAGGTTTCATCAAATACAAAGACATAGAAAGAGAAAAATCAAGTTTACAACAAGTTGCGCTTGAAAACTCCACGTTTCTGTGCTCTGTCCTGTCTGGGGCGGACCGTCCTGGCTCTGGAACGGGCAGTTCCAGATGCAGTTGGTCGTCTCGGCAGGCTGTCTCCTTTTCTGAGTTGGAAAGAGGCTAAAACCTAGAATTTCGAACTTAGCCTCAATTGAAGACAGGACAGAGCTTTTATAATGAGGCAATGGTGGCTTCAAACGTGGGAGACGTGCTTCTGGAAGGTCGGTAATAGAGGAAACCGACTTGACAAACATAGCCTTCTATTTTTAGCAATCCAAAGATAGCTGGAACGGCCCGTTCTGAGTCTGGGGCGGACCGTTCCAGTCTGGTCAGGGCAGTCCGTCTGAAGTCTGGTTGAGTCCGTTTGGACTTGGTTCCTCTGGTCAGGGCGGACCGTTCCGTTTGTGGGACGGTCCGTTCCACTCTGTATGAGCAACTCCCGTTTGCTTTTTCCCTCTGTTCTTCATGCCGAATAAATGCTGAACCTGCAAAATAAACTTGCCGGGCTACGGCTGGACTTTTCTACAACCTAAGTTAGCAGAAATTGATAAAAACACATGCATTTGAACGTAATTTTAGGGCTTAATCTGGTTGGAAATTGAGTATGAAAACCATACATCAAGTATTTTTTTGAATTTTTAAGAATTGTGGTTATGAATGACTCAAAACTAATTAGATCGAAAATTTTTAAAATTTCAAAAAATTACAAAAAAATTAATATATATATATAGAGAATGGATAAAATACACTGATGTGTACGGATCGTCCCCATACACATGAGTCGTTTTTCAAGATCCAAAATTCAAACGGTCAATCCAAACCGTTCAAGTTGTTCTCTTGTATTGAAACTCTTGCAGATCAAAATTTACATTTTTTCGAATTTTTTTGCTATATATTATGATATTTTCAAATTGGAGGGCCTGAAATGCTCCAATTATAGCATTTTTTTGAAAATATCAAAATAAATAGCAAAAAAATTCAAAAAAAATGTAAATTTTGGTTTATCTAGGTTTTTTAATATGAAGAACAGCTTGAACTGTTCGGATTTACCATTTGAATTTTGAATCTTGAAAAACGACTCATGTGTACGGAGACGATCCGTACACATCAGTGTACTATATCTATTCTCTCTCTCTCTCTCTCTCTCTCTATATATATATATATATATATATATATATATATATATATATATATATATATATATATATATATATATAATTTGGTCGGTAAGGAGATTTCAATATGAAGATTACATTGAACAATTTGAATTGGTCATTTCAACTTCTGAATTTGAGGTAAGGTCGGGTTTGATGGAACCCTCGATCCATATCACTTTCACTATAGCATTTCTCAAATTTGCAATATAAAAATTTATTGCATTAAATTTGTATCATGAATTATGTATGGGGTTTATATCACATGAGTATTCAAATATATGGTATATATAACAAGATTAGACTAATGGTAGAGTCAAAAGTGATCGACACTTGAGTCCACCAAACGCGATCGAATTTCAATTTTTGAAATTACAAATATCAATCTACATTTCTCGATTTGTTATTCATGATGAAATCTCTTTGGAGATCAAATTTTATATTTTTTTTTATTTTTACTTTTTTTAATTTTGAAAAATCCTCAATCAATTAGTTTCGGGCAATTTAATTTTTAAAAAAATACGAAATTCTTTTTTTTCAAATTCTATTAACAATTTTTTTTTCTTTTTAAGTTAAGTATTAGGCTATTTGTATTTGTTGAATCAATATCCTATAGAGGACTGATTTAAGGATGAGAGATTAATTATCAGATCGCGCGTCTCGCCCGTCCTTAGCTTAGTATAATGGAAACATTTTTCCATTACTTTCAGAAATAAGGAAGCTAAGATTTTGAAAAATATAAAATTTGATCGTCAAGATAATTTTATTATGGAGATCACATTTAAGTATTTAACTGTTTAGATTGGACATTTGAAATTTCAATAGTTGAAATTTATATCATGTTTGACGTCAAACTAACGTGTTTGATTGTAGCATTACTCATAAAATTAATATCATAATTGCAGTATTCATCCCTAACCACATCACTGGAAAGAAATAAACAAATAAGGGATATTGACTCCCATTTATAACACTTGTATCCGCATATGATTGGGTTCAACTGCAAAATAATTAAAAATATATATATATTCGTTTTCTATTTTTTTTTAAGTCGTACCTGCCAAGAAATAAAAATGATGACCAAATTATTCTTGTAATTAAATGTTTAGTGGTCAACTATGCGCTAAAAGAGATCTAACAGTTGTTATTACTTCGTTCAATTTTACTGGGAAGACTGTATATATAAATTTTCTTCAAAAGGAATTTTACAAAATAATAGTTTTGCGTTGTGACCCTCAACATGATAAAATCCTTACCATCTGCTGGAACAATGCACAATATTTATTGATCAGTTCATATGATCCGAGCCATCTGATTACTACAAAAAGTTGTAGGGAGGGATTAATTTTGAAATTCGTCCTGAACATTTTAGATTGAGATAATTAGTTTTATGCCACCGTGAATTTTGTTAATTAGGAAATATCATTCTTAAATTACTAATTAAATTTATGCCATTATAGAGTTGGTTAAATTAGTTTTATACCACTATTTCTTCAAAAACATACTAAATTCTAAAAATACCATTACCAAATTTGTCATTACTTTTTTTAAATGACCAAATAACCCCTCATTAAAACAAACCCTAAAAAAAAAAGAAAGACGGCGCTCAGGAAAAAATACATTAACAAACCTTTACTATGCGAGGAGGCCTGGCCCTCTTCACCCGTTTCACTGTGCATGAAACCTTCACCTTGCCCGCTTAATAATTGACACGATTTTTTGTTCATTAAAATGTTACTCATATAATATAAGTATATAACATGCCTGGAATCATTAGGATATTAAAATTTATTTTTTTTCTCCTCCACAATATACTTTCTTCGGTGAGTTGCTCAATTCATAGAAGAGAATGTTCACAATATACTTACGTGAAAAAAAATCGGAACAAGAATATTATTGTAAATAAATCTTAAAAATGTAATCTTTTAATTTTAAAATTAGATGACCAATTAGATATATGCTACTATTTTTTTGCACCAGTGGCATAAAATAATTTTGTTATTTTGCAGTGGCATAAAACTAATTGTTAATGATTAATAATGGTATAAAACCAATTATATCTTTTGTGATCACATATTACTAATTTTTAAGTTTTATAATGGCATATTTAAAAGGGTAAAATCGTCATATAATTTTCCAATGATACAAAACTAATTTCTATTATTTTATAATGACAAAAAAATAATTTATCGTTTAGTGATGACATATCCCTAATTTTAAATATTTATAGTGGCATAAATCTAAATCGCCCTTTTAGATTAATTTTACCCCATCCATTGTAAGTCGAATACATATCGCCTAACAGTAACTTTTGCAATAATTACACACCGAACTCGAATTAACCGAGGGTACATATAAATAGAAAGTCAAGTCAACGGATATATATTGTCACACCCTGAACCAAATCACCATTCGAGAAGAACAACCCCTCCACGTGTATATACCCTGCTATATACACGTAAGACTATACATGGTACAATAAGCAATCACACAAATCACAAGATAATGCCACAAAAGTACCTATTTTAACAAATTTAGTACATGACAAAGGTCAGCTATTACACAAACAAAATGTTCTCTCTTTATTGAGCAAAAAGGGTACAAAACATAAAAGAAACTAGTAGTTTGTGGCATCACCGTCTTCAGTTGGGTCACCTAAAGGATATTCCTCACCGTCTGTTGGACCTGTACCTAGAATCCACAATTTAATTTGTGGAGTGAGTACGTGAATAGTCAGTGTGGTAATAGAGTTAGCCTTCTTGGGATTATGTTATTCCAAAGATTAGAACTTATACATAAATTCATGTTAATCCTGTCTGAAAGACTTTTAATTATTATTAATTGAGAAAATATAAGAGAGTGTGATTTGCTGTACTTTTGAGAAATATCATATAATAAAATACGAGAGTTTCCACCTTACATTGCTCTAACCCTGCGGGAATAATTACCGTACGTGCCAAATCTACCTTACCTATCTCAGTCCTTATAACTATGTTATGTGCCTATATGGGAATGAATCCCATGTCTTTACTAACTTGTGCTTTCTGACAGAATCTGTGCTTATTCGATCCTACCCACGAGTGTATACCTAATGTATAGACACTCGACCCTAATTGCTCCTGTCCTCCACCGTGCACTAAGTGGGGACTAGTATACTCCAGTACTGGACTACTACCGCAGAAATCCTTGGGGTAGTCCGCTTTCACGCACCTAAAGGTCCTAGCCAGTCCAAACAAAAGGAATATATATATATCAAATGACCGCTAAACTGCCTAGGGGCTGAATAGCAGAGTAGATCAGTATGCGTTGCTCGTGATCGCTATCATAAGGAGGCCACCGTCATTAGCTGGGCTGCAACCTCCCGATAATGGAAATCCTGAGTAAAACAACTTAACTACTCGGTCTCATTCTGTTTCACTTATGTTATCCATTTTCAGTTTTTCCATGTTATTTTCATAATTCATAATCAAATTTAATAGTTCCTATCAAGAGAATAACAAAATCTCAAAAGGCATCTACACCTGGAATTGACGAGGTTTAGAAACTAGTCTTCAAAAAGCTTCGTCTATTATTTCGTCGTCGAAATAGTCGTTCTCTATAAGTCCCGCTAAGTCCGACTGATTACCTGATGTAACTAATTTCGTCAGATGCTAATTTAATGGAATCTAAGTTAACCCTCATTTAGTTTTGATTTTGGCTTATCCAAAAGTTAAACCAGACTTATCACTTAGTTAAGCATGATTTTATTTATTATTATTATTATTATTATTATTATTATTATTATTATTATTATTATTATTATTATTATTATTATTTTAATATTAAATTTTCTAATAATATTTTATATAAAGATTACACTTTAATTATCTCACGAATAAATTTGTTATGAAGCAATCAGCCTACTAGTTGGACTATACGATTTTGTTATAAAGATCATAAGTTCTTAAAATAGTAATATAAACTTATAAGAAATTGAAGGATTTAGCTATTTACTTAACTTTGAAATATTTGCCAAACTTGCTAACCGACCATCCATTCAAATACTCAGCTATTATAATATTCTATGTTGTGTACACGTATTGAATTCCATTAGCCCAAGTTCTCATTATATATTTTTGTTTCCTCACGAAAACCAAGCTCGGGATTAAACTTTTAATAGAATTTATTTACGTTAATGTAATTTAACCATGTTAGACGTCCAAAATAGAACTTGGGTTCAGTATAGAATACGAGTCTGAATTAGAACAATATTATGTTCATAATCCCCACAAAAATTATTTCCAAATATTCTTTCCAGTATATCTGGATTACAGAATATGTGTTCGGTATAAAAACTAGCAAAAGTTCATGAAATATTTGTCCGAAGTCCGAACCCTCTTATCTTTTCTTACCAGCAAACAAACCAAGTACTGGTTTTAACATCACCAAGATCATACCCCATGAATTAGAGAAAAGAAATACAAGACAGATGATTAATTGAAGGCAAAGGTTTAAAAAGCGCCTATAGCGGCCGCTATATCGGCGCTTTAGCGGTACTACACCGTCGAACGCTACGCCGCTTCAGATTTCGCGTTCTGTCCGATTGCGCGCTGCATAGCGGGTGTTTGCGTGATTTAGCGGCCATATATCGGTGATTTTAGCGCTCTAAAGCGGTCCTCTGATATATTAGTGGCCCACAAATTAAAAAGCCCAATTTGGCCTGTATGAAAGTAACGTACATCTCTTCTCAAAGTACAGACAACGGAGACTTCTCTCAGTCCCAAATCGCAGCCATGTCGCTCCTGCGATTCACAGATTCCACCTCCCCTCCCCCTGTCCATCTCATGATCTTCGAACCTCCATTGCCAGGTAACCTGTCATGTACCTAGTTGTGTTGATTTTGGAATTGTTTTGTAGGGTTTGCTGCTTGCAAGATTATGCGGTGATTTTTAATTAAAACCTAATTGAATTGCTATTAAGTACTAACCTCAGCAATAACTGGTACACGACATGTACCATGGCCATGCAAGTTACCAAATCCTTAAATTCATTTACGCCATACAAAGTCTGTTATAATATGAAACTAAACCATACACAAGGACTTATGTTTCCTTATACCAGCAAAAAAATCTCTATGTACCAAAGAATGTTACCATATCTTAAGGGTTATACCACAAGTCTTAATACCCATCAAAGTACTCAATTCTTATGTCAGACATTAACAAAATCAAAGAAGCTCTCACTTTTACTGGTACAGCACATGTACCATGACCATTTAAGGTCACTAAACATCACATAACTAAAGAGTCAAGTAGTCAAAGTATGTATCCGGCATGATATCCGCTACGGTCCGATAGAGGCCGCTAAATGGTCGCTATCCGCTATAACATTAGCATGTCCGCTACGAATCCGCGATCCGCTATTTAAACCTTTGATTGAAGGAGACATATACCTCAGATAACAGGACTAGTGAAACACCAAGCTTCCAACTCTCTCTCAATCACCTGACCTTTCCTTACCAATCGCCACAGTGAATATATGTAACTAAGATTCTAAGAAGGAAAGAGAGGGAGTATATACTGTGATGCGCATTAAAGAGAAAGGTGATGGTTATTTATATACGGGCAGCAGTATGATGTCATGAGTCCAATTACAAGTGAACACATGTCCAAAAGGATAAGAACAGATCCTTATGGCGGTTGAAGGTATAAGAATGAGACAAAAATGGAGAAAAGTAAAGTCCGAATAAAATTGGACGGTTGAGATATTTCAAGATTAAATACTATGATCCAAAGGTCTAAGAATATTAAGGAATTAATTCTTGATCATATGATTTAATTGGGTCTATTCTAGTTCGTTTATTTTCAAGTGTTATAAGAATGTAAATGTTGACGTTAATAGTTTCTAGAATTTCAATTTTAACAAGTCTTTGTTTATTACTAGCAACAGTGCCCACCCAATGTGTGGGCGGATTATAATACATGAAAATATTATTCACATGGATATGTTGTCTATTTTCAATATAAATTACAACGGTGCAAAGAAAAAAAGAGGTGAGTTGCAGAGGAGATGAAGGAGAGAGGTGTGGCAGTGGCGGATCTACCACTGGGGCGGCTGGGGCTAGAGCCCCACCTACCACTGGGGGTAATGTATGGCATATCAGAACAATATATGAATTCCCGTCCTGAAATAGTGTGGATGACAGGTGGAGCCCCCTCGCCAGAGACCGATTAAAATATTCATGTCAAACCTCGCTGCACCATGTGTCAAATGCCTATTGGAAGGTGGTTCGCCAATGTCTCATGTCATCTGTTAAAGCTGCTGGCTGCACATGTGCTGCGCAGAGGCTTAGACGCTCAGTGGATCCTCTGTGCACAACAAATATATAGGGAGCAAATTGATTTTCAATTCCACTGGGACTAAACATCTCCCACAAACCAGATTACCAGACAACCATCTACCAACCGTCCTTTTTGTGCTCTTCATTTTATACATATATATAACATCACAATAGCTTTAACCAATCAATCTTTTGCATAACCTACAATACTGGCACACCTCAATGTTGTATTGATCGGGGCTAAAGGTAACAACAATATTCGCCGATTTAAACAAATAAAACCAATAAAAGTAGTCATGTGAAAAGCTCACAAAAATAATTTCATCAAAATAAATATGTTTTCCAATAAAAAAATTTACATAGAAGCATGTGTTGGAGTTGTGTCCTAGAAGTCAATATTTAATGACTTAATTTTTTTAGTTTATGTTATTGATGACATTTGATCATTTGTTCCTAGAGTTTATTACTGACAGATTATTCAGGTTGAGGATCTGAATTGTAGATCTCTGTGGATCATTCATTAGAATGATAGTAATAAATCTAAATCGTCCGTAATCTTGATAATTAACAAGGAACATTAATTATCATAAAAGATTAGTATGCAAGTTAAGTGATGATTAAGTTCTACAAATCATAGGTAAGGAGTTACCAAATTAATTGCATATTTGTATGTTATTAGAACATAGTACAAGACATGATCCAATGAAATAAACATATGGATTGTGTTATGTGTCATTGTTTATTTCATATGAGTTTGATTCTAAGTTTGAGATGGTTCAACTTTTTCACATGAGGATAGGTTCAATAAATATCGTCTACCGTTGATTCCTGATAAGGGCTGCTATACGGACTTTATTTATGTTCTCTTGAATTGTGCGGGAAAAAGTTGTTCATCAAGAAAACCGTATGTCCCTCATTAGTATACCTAGTGAGTGATGATATCGGTTTGGACCCCTTGATGGAGTTGAATTGTTTAGCCAACTTGTACAATCAACTCTAGATTAAGAAATGTATAATCTGCAAGAATGACACATTCCTATCTTGGATTATATAGTGATATCATGTGGTATAAGAATCAAACAAGAAAATACTATTATTTTTTATGCAGGATTGAGATATTGTAGAAGTACATTATTTATGCGAATTGGGAGTCATAGCGTGTTGCTAGATACCGCTTATGATTATTGGAATTAAATAGCGATTTAATTCTATGGCCAACATAGCATAAATCCTCGAGGGTCACACGAATAAAAACTCTTAACCAACAGTGCATTATAATTAGTTTATTTGCATTGGAGAATGCAAAATATGATAAGTTAATTAATTAATTATATACCGCTGTGAACCGTTATAATTAATTATATCAAAGGGATCATATGAAACTAATAAATGCAAAGTCTAATCCTATAATAATTATCAAATAGTTGATAATTAATTTTGCTCGACACAATTAATATAATTGTGAGAATTATATTAATATAATTGTACTATATGATTATATATATTATATGGGCCTTATTTGATGCATAAACTAGAGAGAAAAATGAAATATGGCACTTGAGATTTTTTGTCCATATTTTTGGACGAATTTTGAGAAGGATTTAGCCCATTTTCTCATGTCAAAAGTTGCTTCGAAGAGGGATTAGTTGACTAGTCAATATGACTTGTAGAAGGGGTCATAGCTTTATTATAAATATACCTCTCATTTGGATGAGAGAAGATGAGAGAAGGTTACACACAAACCACTTCTTTCTATTCCTTCATAGCTGCCATATTTTGTTGCTCTCTTGCATCAAGTTAAGGGTTCATGTGTTGAGCATTAGCTACCTCTATTAAATATCGATTTAGAAGAGAAAGGGAAAGCTTTGGATTAGGCGATTTCACTCGTTTCGCTAGCACGAAATCGAGTGAAGTTGGTTAATCTTTTGTGGACCTAAGAAAGGAGAAGAAGAAGAAGAAGAGGAGACGAGCACGCCACCGACTCCCACGCATTGGAATCGCCTCGCGGATACAATTTCGCGAGAGGTATAACTTCCTACGCTTTCTCCCTTGTGAATGATGTGTTTGAATGCTTTATGCAAGATCCTTGTGTTGTTAGCTTAATTAATGGTAATTAAGTGCATTAAAATTAAATTTTGTGCTTGGACAACACTTTCTAACAGCATGTCATCTCAAAGATAAAAAAAAATAATACAACATGATAAAATTCTTGACTCGCTCTTGTTCCACTGTTGTAATAAATAATGATCATACGCAAGACAAAGACATGTTTTGTAAAAAATAATAATTAATAAATTAATTAATTAAAATGAAAAATTAAGATAATTTTATACATTGAGTGCAAGTGTGAGTGTGATATGAGAGCAATTAATATTTTAAAAATGAAATTTTGTTACCTAAATTCTTTCACAACACTTCTTGATATACAATATTTTTTGTTCACTGATTATTCTATCCAATGAAACTAGAGGGTCTTTCTGCAAATCTTTCAGTTCCTTCTGAATTCTCTTGTTTGCCATTGCTTACAAAACCTCGTATCTGAATTCTCTTGTTTTTTTATAATTAAATACCTAATACCTAATGCCTAAACTATTAAACAATCCTTGTAATAAGTACTAAATGAAGCCTCAATTCCCATCATAGCATATCTATTTCTAATATTATTTTTCCTTTTATGTTTACGGAATTTGTATGCAAATTAAATTGTATACAATGATAGTAAGAAAATCACCTTGATGCATCTAACTAATCTTGCGTATGTATTCTTTTGGCTGATCAATCAAAATGAAAAACATATTTATGAACAAAATCAAGAAAACGTTGTCAACCTTCCGTACAAATTGAGAACCTTTGTCCCCAAATAATTACCTAATTCATCTCAAGTGATTGCCATAAAATCTATCCCACCCACGCTGATTGATATTTGATAATATCTAGAGATTGCCCACATATTGTGACTTGTGGATTCGCATATACAAAGAAAACTCTAATTAGTTCATCAAAATTCAAACATCACTTCTTTTTTAATCTGCATCTGATTTGTTCGTGCGGAACAGTGTCGCAAGGGAGCAAACAAATGAGCATTCTTCATCCATTTGTGATTTACCCTTTACTATCATAAAAAACTATAGTTGTAAATTACAGCCCACTATGATAGTTGATGCCGACAAATTAATCAGATATCCGAAAATGAAAAAGAAAAATTAGGTCCTACAATAAACTAACTATTACATGTACAGCGATTCGAACAAAACTGTAACAAACATTACAAAATCGTTGCACTTTGAAGTGCTCCTTGCCTTCACGTGTCACATTATTTGTATTGTAAATAGCTAAGATTGCTTTCTGCGATTTTCCAGCAATTGTCGTGTCTGCAAGTCAAACATCAAAATATCGAAGTCTAAATAATAAGCTTGAGAGTCGAGACCATTGCCAATAATGCCTTTCCTTTTCCATGACTCACTTCAATCAAAACATTTAAAAACAGTTGACCAAATTGAATCAACAGTTAGAGATGTGAAAATGGATTGCTTATATTGAAGAGGATTCTACCAAAATGAGACCTCTTGCAGAACAGTTCCAGTACACTACCAGTACAAAAACTCAGATTGGGATCATTCATTCGCCCAATTAAAGGCACAAAAAGAAAACAATAGGTTGAACACTTGAAATCACTTTGGTAACAGTCCACAGAAATATTTCAAATAGAAATAAGTAAGAGGTGAGAATTTCGGTTTTCTTTTTTAGGGTTCCATTATACTTACCGTCTGTAAAACTTTCAACTGCTTTATTACTTCTTCATTTTCAGCTTCCTATAACAAGAGAACAAAGAGCAACGGTAAAAATTAGTAAAGACAAAATTCTGGTAATAACAATAATAAGAGACCTCATCAAAATATACTGGTAAAGGGGGGGGGGGGGGGGGGGGGAGGGGAATCTACAATATAACAGTGCCTGACCTAGATGTTGGTAGGTTGTTCAGAACTTGTATTGCATTAGACATAAATATCTTGAAATAGAATTGGAAAAAAAACCTGGGAAACAGCACAGTCAGCATGAAAAAGGATCATGGAGAAGAAGGCAAGAATAGTCCCAGTCATCTGTTTGTAGCACTTCAAAAGGTACTATGATATATCAAAACCATAACATTAGAAAAACAGATCTGATGAATAAACAAAGTGAAAATTATTAAAAAGCATTTGTAAGAATGATTGGCATGGTACAGTATAAGTCAGGGGCAATTCAATCAAGAAGTTAAAACAATAAAACCACACAAAGAGACAAGGCTAGTCCAAAAAGATAAAAACTAAATTAGACACCATGCACTCCAACCTAACTAATTCCTAATACTAATTTCTTCTTTGTCTCGCCTTACGACAAAACAACAAGCACAGCTACCAAAACTTGATCTATTTCATGCACAACTCTCTATATAGTTTTTAATAAGAAGTCGTCAGTATATACATTCTGTGCCTAAAGCAAGAAATGTTACTTCCCAAAAATTTGTTGCTTTCCTTCACATTTGCCAAAGCCTAAGAAATGAAAATAGGCTTATGTCGACTTGATGTTCCTCTAAACGTAGTTAGATGTGCTCCTTTTAGATATTCCTCTACTACAAGAAACAGAAGTATTGGTTAGTAGACGCACCTTGGGTTTAAAATTTAATTTACTCAAAGTAAATAATCAAACATACCTGATCAGCAGAAATTCGAGAGAAACCAAATTATTTTGTCCAGATTGAATTGGCTTCTTCAGCAGCACGGAGTAAAAAATGCCCAACCTTCAAATCAATTAGCATCCTCTCCATGCATCCAAACAGTGCTTGAAAGTATCCCTATCACAGCAATTAACAAACAAGATTAGAGTATACACTTAGTAAGAGCAAATTGAACAAACTACATCTTGAACAGCCTTGTTCAGATTAGAATTTCAATTAAATAAGTAATACAAAATAACATCAGATACTAATAGAAAGGGGCCCAAAAAGGAAATACCTCTTGATGCTGAATCTGTGAATCCATTGCTTGTTTTACTTAACCATGAATTCAGAACCTGACAGAAAAAATGAGGGTACTGAAACCAAATTAAAAATAAACATTTTGCCAGTTAATTGAATACAAACTCTGCCACCAGACAAAACCAATTTTGTCCATATCTTAGTAGAAACCATACATGTTATAATTTGAACAGACTACAATTCATTTGGTATTGAGTAAGAGAAAGTAAGACATCATTAGCAAAATACTAAGAAGAAAACTTTCAGTACGGGTCTCATCAGGGCTAATAAAGTTGCTCCTTGGACCAACAACTATTGGTGCAGTAGGTAGTGATCCAACGGCAGTAGTCGAATGAAGACCGGCATGTGTTGTGTTATTCCCATGAAGCATTCTTGCCCTTAAAAAAAGAAAATCAAAATGTAATAGACAAAAAAAAAAGTCAAATGTTCAAAAGAACCCACCTATGAAATTGTAAATACCTAATTGTTGGAGGTCAAATGGGTATCTCGAGTCAAGGACAGTAGGAGTTGTACAGCCAGAGAAATCGCCCCTATCTCCAGTAGGCTTGGTCCTAAGAGGAAAAGCAACAATGATTAGAGATAATATACAATTTACAAATGCATACTGGTATTTCTATGGAACTTTGCCTTTCTCCTTATATGGCTTCATAACGTTTATAAAACATAAATTATACACATGTTTGTAGCTCATAACGTTTATGAAATCTCACTAACATAATTAACACACAATAAAAAAAAGTACCCTTTGTTGGGGAAACGTTTCTTGCTTTCCTCTGAGCTGAGGAGAGGATATCAATTGCTGGCATTAGCATGGGTAATTTTTGAAATGCTCCGACACCTTGATTATTAAGAACTTTCTCCTGGACAAAAATATATGAAGCCTATTAAAAATTGAAAAACAGCATTTTTGTTTCTCTAACATAATAGAAACCATTTACCATATGAGTTTGAAGAAGCTCTCATATAATATGAAAATTTGCAGAATAAAAAAATAAATTACTACCTTGGGGCTATGTGATAGCACCACGGTGAACCTTTTACCACCACCTTTGACAATTTCACCAGTCGGAGAAAGCAATTCGTGAGCAAAGCAAATGGAAAAGCTTCTCATCCCATAAATACCCTGTATAAAACCTGATGTAAGATAAGATACAACAATGGCCATCGGCTATTAACTCAGACATTATGCCTATAACCCGTTCAACAAAATGTACCAAAGAAAATACTGCGTCCCCAACGTTTTAAGTATCGGCGTCTGAAGCAAAATGAACAGAGAGACCACAACAAGGAGAAGAAGCGAGGTTTTTGAGGTTAAACCTAGTGCCCTTCTTGTACTCCGAATAGGTGCCTTGGAGGAAGGAATACACCATTTTGTATATGGAGGAGGCTACAGTTGAGAGGCTAATCTCTCCCATGACATCTTAAAATAGATTTCTCCCTAATTGATAGTGTATAAGCTTTAAACAAAAAAAAAAGGAAAGTCATCAACCTGTTTAATTTAGCACAGTAGGTACCCAAGCTACCTTATTGCTTAAATTAGAAGAAAGGTTGTTGAACTACTGGTTCAAGGTGAGTAGAGGAAAGAACCAATAAAGAAAAACATGGAAGAGGAGAGGATTTGCAAGTATATCAACTTCTTTGTGAAAGAATGTTAAAACAACAATAACAAGAGGTATTTAAACGATTTTCTAAAACAAAAACAACTAGGCAATGTAAAATCAGCAATAGAATCTCTTACCTGAAGGTTGGATGCTTTGTGAGATCTCTAGATTCTTCTGATTTTTCTTGCGTCTCTTTTCCAAAATAAAAAAAATTGTTTCTGAGAAGTGAGAATTAGTATGCCTCATCGATAGGGACGAAAACGGACCGGATACGGATCGGACAGTGGTCAAATCATATCCGCATCCGCATTTTTTTTTCGGATACGAATACGAATACGGATATGCTCGGATACGGATACGGTTTGGATGTTATGTGAATGCGAATACGAATCGGATATCGTCGAATACGAATACGAATACGGATATATTTCGGATAATTAAACAAATATATATAAATGAACAAACAAATAGAAATAAAACTAAAGTAGCAAGATAATAATCTCGCTATAACATTTTGTTAAAAGCAATATGAAATATGTATAAATTAATAATATTATTATTAACATTAATCATTATTTATTGTCTCTATTAATTCTACCATATAATCCATAATAACAATAGACTAATTTTCTTAAAAAATAAATAACAATTATTATCCTACCGTTTATTTTTTATATAATTTAGATAAATTAAATCTAGAGACTCAAACCAGTATATATATATACATAAAATAACTATATCACAAAGGAAAAATTCGGATATCCGCTTTGCAAATTTTTTCGGATCCGGATAAATATCTGGATCCGCAACCGTATCTGCATCCATTTGCATTCTCATATTCGCATCCGTATCCATTTAAAAAGATCCGGATTCGCATCCGGATCCAAACGGATCCGGATATTAATATCCGGATTCGCTATTTTTCGGATACGGATGCGGATCGGATCGGAATTTATCTGATCCGTTTTCAACCCTACTCATCGATCTGTTTTCCTCTTGCACCTTCTCCTTCTGGTCTCTCTATCTCTACTCTATCTATCTTTCTGTCCCGCCATGGTTTCTTTATGTTTATTTATCTTCTCTTTCTTTGTGAAGTGGTGGTTGATGCGACAGTGGCGGCAGGGGAAGGAATGAAAGCAGACAACGTGGTCATTGCCGTGCTCAGATCGGCGGCCAACAAAGTTAGTGGCAATGAAGTTAGCATTCGAGACCAAAAGCTTTTCGCGAGAGAAATGAGTTGAGATGACTGATTTAACTCGCAAAAACAACAACCCTATCACAGCGGAGGAGAGCATCCGCGGACAGAAAAAAAAATTAAAGGAATTAGAAAGGCATTAGGGTAGGGCATACGGTGAAGGCGTTGGCCGCCAATGGCGTTAATTAGGGTAGGGTATTGGATCTCAATTCGAGTTCTTCATTTTCAGATATGAAAATTGCAAAGTTGCATCCCATCGCGACTCTCACCGGGCATCGAAGAGAGGAAGAGGGAGAAGTGAAAATCGAAGAGAGGAGAGAGTCGAGTGGTGTGGTCCAAGCGAAGAGACGCAGCGAAGCGAAGCGATCGGAATGAATGAGGGAGAAAGGAAAAACGAATTTTCAAAATGAAAAATTTAAATCCTATTCAATTTTCTGTAGCAAATACAGGAGGGTAAAAAGCATGTCAAAGCAGAGATTCGAACCTGGATAGAAACGGAACAACACACAAGGCTCTGCTCCAGACAAAGGATCATTTAACTTTTCGTTTGGAGACTTCATCTGATCCGTTTATCAATTTACATTTTTGATCGTCAACGGTGTAGATTATTCGACGTTGATCATTAACGGTGTATAAATTGTTCAGACCAAGATTGTATCATGAGATTTTACATCCTTCCATTGGTGCTTTTAATATAGTAGAGATATATATATATATATATATATATATATATATATATATATATATATATATATATATATATATATAGAGAAAGTTTAATATGCATTATAGTGCATAGGGAGTTCTATACACCGCGGACTTTTTTTGGAATATTTTTGTAAATTGACAAATCTAATTTAACCAATCTAATCTACATATTGAAATCTCATAGCAAACCAAATTTTATAATTTTTGAGATTTTATTACTATTTTTTTCGATTTTTTTAAAACCTGCCATTTTTTTAATTTGTAAATAGTAGTTTGTTTCCAAAAATGGCAGGTTTTAAAAAAATCGAAAAAAATAGTAATAAAATCTCAAAAATTGTAAAATTTGATTTGCTATGAGATTTCAATATGTAAATTAGATTGGTTAAATTAGATTTGTCAATTTACAAAAATATCTCGAAAAAATCCGCGGTGCATAAAACTCCCTATACACTATGGTGCATATTAAACTTTCTCTATATATATATATATATATATATATATATTTATGTTAATTAACATGTTATTGAACATGTTTATAGTTACACTTTTTTTTTAATAACCAATTTTAATAAGTCAATCAGATTTTGTATTCAATTTAGTTTGATTTTAATATCTCGGTAAAGTTTATAATATTTTATAGTTATATTTTAATAACATTATACTTATTTATAAAATTTTGATTGGAATTCAAGTAAATTTGACTAGGATCAAAACAAAATTTGTATTATTCATAATTTGTCTAGTACATAATTGACAGAGTATCACATATATGGAGAGAGAAATGCTATGGTGCATGATGTATTGAGGCTTTGTACATCGCGACCATTTCTGTTGATACTTTTACAAATTGACAAATCTAATTAAACCAATCCAATCTATATATTTAAATATCATAATACACCAAATTTTATATTTTTTTGAAATTTTTTTTATTTTTTTTAATTTTCTAAAGCATGCCATTTTTGGAAATTTCTAAAAAGGAAAGTCTTAGAAAATTCGAAAAAAAATAGTAAAAGAATTTCAAAAAATATAAAATTTGAATGATATTTCAATATGTAAATTGAATTGATTTAATTAGATTTGTCAATTTGTCAAACAATTGACGGATAATGATCACGATGCACCATAGCATATTTTTAAGGGAAACTGTCACTCTTTGAGTGGTATTGAATTGTTGCGGTGTAGTTCACATCTATAATCTATAATCTATAATCTATATTATATTATATATTAAAACCCGTGACCTGTTTTTTTCTATTTTCAACAGCTTTTTTGCATTTTTTTTGGCTGCTTTTTAGTTAAAACCGGATATCTATATTTTAGCTTTCTATTTTTAGTTAAAAATATTTTTTTTCTTTTTTGGTTAAATATATTAAAAATAGTCGTACCAATCATTATTGAATTATTTAATAATTAAATATTATTTGAATATCATGTTGAATTATTGTCATCGAAAAAAAATATAGCGCAGCCAAGCTACGACTGTCATGTCTAGTATTAATTAAGTCACGATATTTTTTTCTATTTTTGACCGCTATTTTGTATAATAAAAAAAAATTTATTTTTATATTTTTCTAATTAAAAATAGCTTTTTATTTTTGTATTTTCCATAATTAAAATAGTTTTTTTCTTTTTTGGTTAAATATATTAAAAATAGTCATAGCAATCGTTATTTAATTTAGAAATTAAATATATTTGGAAATCTAAAATAGTTCATACTGAATTATTGTCATCTAAAAAACATAGCACAACGAAACTACTGCGACTGCCATATCTAGTATTAATTAAGTCGCGATATTTTTTTCTCTATTTTTGACCGCTATTTTTTTTAATCAAAAAAGTTTTTTAGCTTTTTATTTTTGTATTTTCCATAATTAAAATAGTTTTTTCTTGTTTGGTTAAATATATTAAAAATAGTCATACCAATCATTATTTAATTTAGAAATTAAATATATTTGGAAATCTAAGATAGTTCAAACTGAATTATTGTTATCTAAAAAACATAGCACAACGAAACTACTGCAACTGCCATATCTAGTATTAATTAAGTCGCGATATTTTTTCCTCTATTTTTGACCGCTATTTTTGTAAGGAAGTCTAATTTTCAAATTTTTATACTAATTAACCATTTAATTAACAATCCAAACGACTTAGACCTCGAAGGATCTAGTCCAAGCATTCACACACAAGAGATTGAGAATAGGAAGGCTACCTCTCTTTGTATCGCAACAAAGAGGTTCGATCCAAAGCGTAGGAATCGATGGCGTGCTCTCCTTCGCCTTTTCCTCCGTCGACGGCCGCCTCGAGTCCACCAAGAAGTTTAATCACCTCCTCTTTCAACTTGTGCTAGCAAGGAAGAGGAGAGCAACTAATTTCCAAGGTTTTATCTCTTCTACTTTTGTAAATTAACTAGTTTAATTAATGGAGAAGAGAGAAATCTCAACACATGAGCTAGATGAGGTGGAAAGGAGCAAGAGAAAGAGATGAAAATTCTGAAATTTTCTCTCTAATTTTCGTTCTAGGAGGAAGAGTGAGAGAAAAGGCTATGGTGGCTAGGGTTTTTCCTCTCCAAATGACCTCCTTTTATAGACCAACCACTCTACAAACTTTAGGGACCTTTTTACCCCTATTAGGGCAGCCACTATATGAGCTATCAAGCTCATTTTGTGGTGTGTTAAATGTCCACTAATTCAATTAATTAATGGACCTTTCTTTTGTACTCAAACCGGGCCTTTAATTTACTAATTAAATAAAGGTCCATAAGCTCTATTTAATTTCTATAATTAAATTGTGTTGAACAAAATTAATTATTAACTTATTAATAATTATTTTGGGATTAGTTAATGCATTAATTTATTTCTATATGATCTCCTTGACTTAATTAATTATAACGGTTCGCAACGGTATATAATTAATTAATCAACTTATCATATTTTCGCAATACACTGCTGCGAATAAATAAATAATACACTGTATGATTAAAGTCCTATTTGTGTGACCCTTTGAGGATTTACACTACGTTGGCCATGGAATTAAATCGCTATTTAATTCCAATAATCATAAGCGGTATCTAGCAATACGTTATGATTCCCACTTCGCATAAATAATGTACTGCTACAATATCTCAATCCTGCATAAGAAATAAAAGTATCTCCTTGTCTGATTCTTATGTCACATGATATCACTGTATAATTCAAGATAGGAATGTGTTATTCTTGCAGATTATACATTTCTTGATCTAGAGTTGATTGTACAAGTTGGCCAAACAATCTAACTCCATCAAGGGGCCCAAACAGATATCATCACTCACTAGGTATACTAATGGGGGACATACGGTTTTCTTGATGAACAACTTTTCCCCGCACAATTCAAGAGAAAATAAATAAAGTCCGTATAGCAGCCCTTATCAGGAATCAACGGTAGACGATATTTATTGAACCTATCCTCATGTGGAAAAGTTGAACCATCTCAAACTTAGAATCAAACTCATATGAAATAAACAATGACACATAACACAATCCATATGTTTATTTCATTGGGTCATGTCATGTACTATGTTCTAATAACATACACATATGCAATTAAGTTGGTAACACCTTACCTATGATTTGTAGAACTTAATCATCACTTAAATTGCATACTAATCTTTTATGATAATTAATGTTTCTTGTTAATTATCAAGATTACGGACGATTTGGATTTATTACTGTCATTCTAATGAATGATCCACAGAGATCCACAATTGAGATCATCAACCTGAATGATCTGTTAGTAATAAACTCTAGGAACAAATGATCAAATATCATCAATAACATAAAGTAAGAAATTAAGTCATTAAATATTGACTTCTAGGACACAACTCCAACAATTTTCTATAATCAAAAATAGTTTTTTTTATTTTTGTATTTTTATTAATTTAAAATAGTTTTTATTTTTGTATTTTCTATAATTAAAATAGTTTTTTTTCTTAAATATATTAAAAATAGCCATACCAATCATCATTTAATTTAGGAACTAAATATCTTTGAAAATCTAAGATAGTTCATGCTGAATTATTGTCATCTAAAAAAACATAGCGCAACACAGCTCCGATTGCCATGTCTAGTGATATACTAAATTCACAAATATATATTGTATACTGATAGGATATTTCTGCTCTTAAATTTATACCATAATCTATCTAAATTCAGTCGCAAGCGCACGACAATCGTCTAAGTATTTCGGGGTTGAACCACATGGACGGTTTTGGAATAATTAAGACTTAGGGGTTTTGGTAAGCTAATACTTTAGTTTACTCCAGTTCTAGCGGTCCACTGACTCTCGTAGCGACCCGCTAATAGAACTCAGGTCGCTAACATAATAACTGGTCATTGGCTACTCTGCTGGCACAGACAACCTCGCTAAAATACTCAACAGCCCGCTAGAGGTTAGTGCATATTCACTTTTTTGGTTAATTTAGAAGTTGCTTTGTGTAGGAATTAAGATTTAGTTAAAGGTTTACAAATCAAACTCTCATTCAGGTTTGGTTGCCAATTAATTAACTCAAATTCCCTCAAATAGAACCTAAATTTCAAGTCTCGTTTTGTGGTCTAGTTTCTATAAGTTTATACCTTTTAAACCTACGAATTCCTTGGTTCTCACCTTTGGAAAGAACTTAGCTCTCGTTAATTGGTCCCGATTTAACCTCTCGGTAATGATGTGAATTTTTCTGCTTTTAAATTTATATCCTAATCTACCTAAATTAAGTCGCAAGCGTACGACAATCGTCTAAGTATTTCGGGGTCGAACCACAAGGACGGTTTGGATTATTTGATTCTCAATTCAATTCAATTTGCTAAATTAAACGAACAGCAATAAAAGTTGATTGGTCACAGTAACAGATGAATAAAACTTGCAGTAAAATAAATCATAAATTAACATATCACAATTAAAGAGGATTAAAATGTAATTAATTAAAATTAGGGGCTTAAGGTAAGCTAATTCTTCAGTTTACTCTAGTTTTAGCGGCCCGCTGACTCTCGTAGCGGCCCGCTGAAAGAACTCAGGTCGCTAACCTTAATTGGCTGGTCGCTGGCTACTTGGCGGGTATAGACCACCTCGCTGGTTCACTCGGCGGCCCGCCAGGATTAGTGCAGATTCAACTTTTAGTTAATTTAGAAGTCGCTTTGTGTAAGGAATAGGGTTTAGTTGATGTTTAACAGATCAAACTCTCATTTTAGGTCTTGTTGACGATCAATTAACTCAAATTCCTTCGTATAGAACCTAGATTTCAACTTTCGCTTCGTGGTCTATTTTCTAAAAGTTCATACCTTTCTAACCTAATGAATTCTTCGAGTTTTCACTCTTAGAAAGGACCTAACTCTCGTTATTAGTCCTGGTTTTGACCTCTCAGTCTAAACCTTCAAGTTGGTACAATTACATCGAATAACTTAAGTTTAGTTTGGACTTAACCATTAAACAATCAAGTAAGGCCTATACTTGACGAATGCGAGCAAATCTAACTTAAGCAATTCAAACAATCAGATAGAATAATAAAGAAAGATATAAAACACAACATGCAACAAAGAAATTAACTAAAAAGTATATTATCTAATCATAAACTAAAGGTTCACTACCATGGCTCCTAAATCAGTATCTACTCACTAGAATTAATCAAATAAAACAAACAGGGTTCAAAGATAAACAAAAACATAAGATAGAAATTAAGTTTACAACAGAAAACAACTTAATCTCCAACTTGCTGTCTTCTGCTACTGTTCGGCGGTCCGCTGGTTGAGTCGGCGACCAGCTGGCTTTCCTGTTAGCTGTCTCAATTAGCTGCAATTAACCTCCAAAATTTGCGTCTCCTCTGACATCAAAGCTTCTGGTTTAAATAACAAGCAATGTCGGTTCTCTAGAGGTGAGGGACGTGCAATTGGAGGCTCTAGAATTAGCTCAGAACGTGGTTGAGAAGTTGGCAAAACTGACTGTGCTATATTTGGCAGTGGTTCCCTTCTTTCCAGCAGCCCGCTGTTGAACCTAGCGGCCCGCAGTAATCTTCTGTGACGCCAGCCTTTACTTCTACTCGCTGGTGCTCTTGGTGGGTCGCCAATCAAGCTGGTGGATCGCCGTTTGATGCAGATTTCGCCGTTTCGAGTAGCTTATCTTCAATCCTGTACAAAAATAGAGCAAACATGGCAGTACCTAGATTCTAATCTAAATTATCAATTAAACAACAGAAATTACAATGAAATGCATGAAATTAAGTCCTATAAATGGCTGAAATACTACGTATGAAAGCCATTTATCAGGTAACAACCTTCGAGTTCGTATCAATTATGCTAAACAATCTAAGTTGGGTTTGGACTTAACCATCTAACAATCAAGCAAGGACTATATTTGACGAATGTAAACAAACTAACTTAGACAATTCAAACACAATCAATTCAAGCAATCAAATCAAGGCATAAAATACAACATGAAACAAAGAAATTAACTAAAAGTATATTATCTAATCATAAAATAAAAGTTCACTACCATGGTCCCTAATAAAATAACTACTCGCTAAAGTACATCACAAGACAACAACAAGTATCTAGTATGAATGAAAACAAAAGATAGAAACAAGATTACAACAGATTGCAACTTGAACTCTAATCTTCCATCTTCTGCTACTCTCCGGCGGTCCGTTGGTGCTCCTAGCGACCCGCTGGAATAACCTGTGGGTCTCTATCCCTATCATAATTACTCTTTAATTGCGAACCTCTCTGGCATCGAAGTCTAGGGTTTAAAATAATAGACATTGGTGGTTCAGAAAAGGTGGAGGTCGTGCAAATAGAGGCTCCAAGAATAGCTTGAACGAGGTTGAGATGGTGCAAAATTGGTTGTACTATATTTGGCAGTCGATTTCTCTCCTTCCAGCGACCCGTTGTCGAATCTAGCAGTCCGTTGGAGTCTTTTGTGTCGGCAGCTCCATCTGCTACCCGTTGTGCTCTCTGTGGGTCGCCAATTAAGTGTGCGGGTCGTCAATCATGTCCAGTCTTGTGTCGATCGCCGTGTCGAGTAGCCTCATCTAGTAGATCCTGTACAAAAATGAATAAATCATGGCAGTACCTAGCTTCTAACCTAAATTCATAGTTAAATGTCAGAAATCACATATAATTTACAGAAATTAAGGCCCATAATTGGTTAAAATACTAGGTAAGTGTTTGACCCCAAATTTTCGCAATCAGAGGAACATAGCGATCTACAAAGAACTTCAAAAACTAACAAAAAATATCAAACGACCTCCAAAAATCACCAAAAATTGCCCAAAAATCCCTTAAGAATTATTATGAATTATCATGATTTTAAAACCCCAAAAATATCAACAGAAACTCCACAATTTGCAAAGAAACCCAAAAACTCTACAAAATTACCAAAGTAAATCTGTGAGGAATTTTGCAAAACCCTTTGAACCATTAAATTCTTCATAATTTTCTGAGTTTACCCATTAAGGTTCATCCAAAAATACCCAAGGAAAGGCCTCCAAATAATTTATTTTGGTTGGGCAGCCATATAAATTAATTGTTTTAAGGAAATTGGATAGAAAATCCCATAAAAATCAAAGAGGCCTGTCGGGTGCATCCGTTGGAGCGGATCCGGAGAATAGAGAGGAGGTTGATGCCTTTATTTAATTACCATCTCTGCTGAATGATTGAATGAACTTGGTTTATGCATCGTGCGTTCTGAATGTCATATCCTGTCCAGTAGCTCACGAAAGACCATGTGCACCCATATCACTCTCTTTCTCACGCTGGGCCCACCCGTCAGACGCATCCCCTCCACCCTGGGTAAAAAAGAAAAGAGAAGAATAGTGATTCTTACCGCGCAGAGGCCGAGTAAAAAGAAGAATTCGACGACGTGGCCTCCTATGAGCCAAAGAACGAAGACCATGGTAAAACGCCGAGGTTAACATCTGGTTTTACCAAAATCTAAACCCTAGGTGACCTAATTAACAGCCATTGGATTGAAATCAAGGGATGGAGCATGTCTTGGCCATGGAAGTGTAACCCTAGATCCAAGCCTATATAAACCCCAAATTCAAGCAGAAAAAGGGAGGGGAAGAGAGAAGGAGGCGGCCACAAACTTAGGATAGTGCTTATCTACTGTAATTTTTGTTTAATTAGGAAAATTAGTGTCTAATTGGGGGAGTCAATTCATCAAACACTTGGGAAAGAAATAAAGAGAGGTAAATTGAGCCATTGTAGCTGGTAACTATCTGTGTGACAATAAAAGAAATCATTTTGAAGTGCCAATTGGTTGCTTTTGCTGTTCCCTTTTCTCTTCTCAATCCTTCTCTTTACTTGTAATTAAAAAACAGTAGCAGGTGTCTTGTGACAAGGGAGGAGGTCTGCTAAGTAGCACTGCTCCCATGGCGGATCTCTGAACTTGAAGCAAGAAGTGTTAAATTTTTTGAATTGAATCTATGCCTCATCTAATTTAACTCCAATTTCTTAAATTGAAATGTCAAAACAAAAAATATTTTTAGCATGGAGCTCTGCTCCTACGCTGGACCCCCTCTGTGGTTTGCTAGGGAGCTATGCTGTCATGGCGGACCGAATTTAAATATGCTTAATTGAGTAATTACCTCAATTGAGCTGTTTAAACATCCAAATCAGAGGGGGTCTAGGGAAGGTGCTGCTCGATTTTCTCTAGAGTTTATGATGATATGTAAATAAGTTTAAGCATCGTATTATTACAAGATAAAATGTACATATGTGTAAATCTGTTCAAAGTTAAATAAAATGAAAAGATGAGGTTTTCTTCGCATAAAAACCTAAAAATAAGTATGGACAGCAGGTATAAAGGTTACTGGACAACAGGAAACAAGATTTTCTATTTTTGGAATTTTATTTGATTTTATATCAATTAATGAAGGAAGCAGGGTCAGTTTGTGAAATAAAGTGTTATTTTCCAATTTCTGAATTTTTCTAAAAAAACTGCTTAAACCAAAAACGTTTTAAATATTTTAAAGATATTCTCTATAAATTTTCATAATCTTGAATAAGCATGAAGGCATGCTTCATTTTATTTTTAGAAAGGACAGAAGTAAGAAGTGATATATGCATATGGATATTCGAAATTGCTTTTCACCATCCCATATATTCCATCATCCCCATCATCTCCAGGTCTTCATTAATTATCTAAAGCCTCTTCATTAATTGGAAAGTCCAGGGATGATGGAATCATCCCAATCATCCTCATTCCCTTTTTCCTCTATTGTTTTATACTATCCGAAATGCTAAAGAAATATTTGCAAGTTTCGTAATTAAAAAAAAATAAGCGAGTCTTTTATGTATGTCTTATGTATCACTTACTATTTTTTTCCTGATTCGATGCATTGATAGCATTTTTAGAATATACAAAGTAGTTACTCTATAATATATTTTAAATAAAACAATTACTATATTAAATAGAATAGTTATATATATTAACTAGAACAGTTACTATATAAAATGCTAATTGTTCCAGTTGTTATGGAAAAAAATAATTGTGCTGGAAAAAAAAACGCTAATTTTTCTAGTTGTTTTGGAAAAAAAATGCTAATTGTTCTAATTGGTAAAGCAATTGTTCTAGTTAGTAAGATAATTGTTCTAGTTGTTCTGGAAAAAAAAATAATTGTGCTGGAAGGGAGAGGAGGATGATGGGATGAGAGACAAAAATAGAAAATGTATTTCTAACATGTCTTCATTAATAGGGAAGTCCATGGATGATGAAATCATCCCATCATCCTCATCCCCTCTTTCCTTTTTCGGAATACAATTAATCCAACTGCTGGGGATGATGGGATGATAAATCTTGGAGATGATGGTTATCAACCCCGTATGGATATTTGCTAAGATTTTAAATAAAGTTCGAAAACTGTACTCAAATGCATTTCTCATAAATATTATGACTTTTGTAAATGACCTTCTGGCTGTGCATATATGAAAAACATCACAATCTGAATTTGACTTTGGCAATTAAGTGAATAAATTTAGCATTTATGATAAGCCTTTCTTGATATTGATTATAAAGCTTAGGGTGGTATAGCAACTGAACTGATTATGCAAGGTCAGAAAACGCAAAAGTAATTCAATTTAGTTGTTAGTCAATAGTTAAAAATTTTGATGCTTAGCATCAACTGAACACCACAAGTACTAAATCAAATTGCCAAAGTGAGAGTGTGCTTTGTTGTTGCATAGGCTACAACAACACACCACTGGTACAAATTCAATTTCCTAAATCATTTCAGTAACAAGCTCATCATACCACCGTACCACTTCTCGGTTCCCTAATCAAACCCAAGCGACGCGGTTCAAACTAAGTCCACCACTGTGATCTCCCTACCATCGTGAGCCTAATGGGCTCATCCCCATCGATCTCAGTGAAGACGATCGCCGGAAAATGCGAATTGAAGAACACAAGGGCCTAATTGAATAAATAATTTTATGCTGACAAGTAAAATCTTCTACTCTCTCGGAGAATGAAGGCGACGCGAGACAAACCAACTTCGCCAAGGCATTCCTCTCTCTTCCATGAGTCTAATAAGCTTAATTTCATCGTTAATGGCGGTTTGGATCGCCGGAAGTTCACTGGAGGGGCTCGGTTTTAAAACGAATTAGGTGGAGGGTCCATATTGTAAAATTCCAATTCTCTGATTGAAATTTCCGCGCCAGTATCCTTTGCCACATCAACGCCAGCACCGGGCCCAGTCAACTGCTACATCATCTCATCTCGCTTACGTGGCCCAATAAGAAAATTCCATTGAAACAAAAACTTTAAAAAATCATAAAAAATAGCAGAAAATTCAGAAAAATTCAAATAAAATATCCATAAATTTCTCAAAATCCAAACCAACCAAATTTACTGATGTTTTGAAATAAAGTTCTATCAAAATAGTGGTCCTTTGTATTTTTTGAAACATTTTGCTTTAAAAATGAGTTTATAAAAGGTTAGAAAATTAACAAAATAACTAAAGCCTTTTCTAATAAATTTCTAAAATCATAAATCTAGATATTTTAAAAAAATAGAAAAAAATGATTTCAAGAGGATATTTTCAAAATCAAATATGAGCATTTTCACTAAAAAAAAAAGAAAAGAATTTGAATGCAAGCATTTTAAATATAATGACCTTTTACTTTATTTTATTCTATTTTATTTTATTTTCTTTGAAGCATTTTTAATATTAAATGAATTTTATAAAATCCTAAAATGATGCCAAAACTCATTAAAAACTCTTCCAATAAATTTCTAAAAACAAAAAATTTAAGTAATTTTAAAATACAAATAATTTAAAAAAAAAGATATGTTAAATATCAAGTATTCTCAAATAAACATAATTAAAAATATAAAAAGGAATTCTAAAAGTCTAACATTAAAAATAAAAATAAAAATAAAACAAAATTGTGAAAATGGTAAAACCCAAAGATAAACTTCAGAAACTTAAAAGTCAAAACACGAACCCAAAATCAAAACCAAAACTTCTTCATTTAAGGAAGGAAAAGATTTTCAACAAATCAAGATGGATCTCAAATGATTCAGAACCAGAATCTAAAGCCCAAAATAGTCTTAGCCAAGCCCATTCCAAATAAAGCCCAAGTTAAAAGTCATAAAAAATTTAAAAGTTTTCAATTGGGTCCCGTTAATTAGATCTGGTACCATCAATTGAGTCCGGTTTAGGCCGAAAGAATAAACCCCACATAAACACAAAAATCATTTTAGAGACGATTTTCCTTGGCTATTACATATAATTCATTAGATCCATTAATCAGAGGTTTTCGTGGGCAATCACGAGGTAATTAACAATATGGGCTTCCGTTTATTAGAAAGAAAGGACCCGCGAAATTAATAAACCCTCGTAAGAAGCGACTCTTGTTCTGGTTCTCTTGTCGTCAAAAGATATTCAGCACAGAGATCGAACCTTAAGAGGGAGTGAATCTAAGGCTTATTCCACTTTCTCGAGGAAACCCGTTTCATTCTTCAAGAGACGACGAAAAAGCCCGCACAGTAAGAAAACCATTTATCATGTATGTAGAAACACTGTAGGATTTATCTTCTGTATTTGACCAGGAAAAAACTTGCACATGCCAACAACGTAATGATTGCCTTGTCAACTAGGTTGCACTGATACTTTCGAAATACCGCCACACCTGCACCGTATTCGCATCCGATACCGATACTCGTGCGATTCGCACCCGATAGTCCTTGTGACGAACCCAATTATTTTAATATGTTTGACTAACCAATACTCATATCGGGTGCGCCACGTGGCGAACCCGATTATTTTAAACTCCAAAATATTACAGGTTTGGTGAAGCTTTTAATGAAAAATCAAAACTTTTATATCAGTGCACTGATTCTCATTATATTTAATGATATGATATATCATTAATTAAGTATTAGATTGAAACAAAGGAAAAATTAAGAAATTATAAAAATTTCATATACACCAATTCTCATCATATTTAAAAAAGTGAAAATATGTGTGCGTGTGCGTGTGCGTGGGTGTGGGTGTGGGTGTGTGTGTGTAGAGAGAGAGAGAGAGAGAGAGAAAGAGAGAGAAAGAGAGAGAGAATGACTAATGCGCCATCGATGGCACGGAGTCCGTGCCATCAAGTCATTTTTCGAGTTCCAAAATTCAGACGGTCAATCCGAACTATTCAAGTTGTTCTGCAATTTGGATTGACAGTTATAGCACAGCACAGTTCATATTCCTTATTCATATTCCGTGGTTTTGTTAAAATATGAATAAGGACCCAAATAAGTCCAAATTTCTTATTCTTGTGTTGTTTGGGTTTCACAAGAATAAGAAATTTAAAACTTATTCTTATCTGATTCCTTATTCTTATGCATCCAAACATACTTATAGGAAATTGAAAGGTGATAATGTACCTTACGTTCAATATATTTTATCCCATCTATAATTATTTAACCGCAAGTGATAAGCCGCATATGATAAACAAATCAATATTTAATATTGGAAAAATAATGCGTGTTTGGATGCATGGTGAATAAGAAATAAGCTCAAAATTTTTTATTCGTGTGAAACCAAACAACACATGACTAAGACATTTGGACTTATTCGGGTGCTTATTCATATTATAGCAAAATCCTAGCTAGGGAACTGTTTGGATGTGAGATAAGAAGCCCTCTTCCGAGAATAACCCCTCTTCTGGAAGAAAAACACAATCCAAACAACATGGAATAACCCCTCTTCCGAGAATAACCCCTCCTCGAAGAACAAGGAAGAACGCTTTAATCCCGGAAGAGCTTCTTCAGCTATTAGTCGGAAGAAGGATTTTGGAAGAAATCAGTTGAATAAATCAATAAAATATTCATTTTTTTCTAACCGACAGAGAGAAACCAATATAAATATGGTAGGTGAGTAGATGGGCCCAGCGACCAATTATTTTCTTGCCACTTTCTAATACTGTACACCATTGATTTCCATTTTGATTATCTGCACGCGCTTTGATTTGTTTCATATTAACGAAACGGGTGATCATAATCGCTTTTTTTTTTTCATTTTTGTTAGATATTGAAAATATTGATATTGCTTCTCTGTTTTATTTTTGCTTATTAGTTTTTTGGTATTGCATTAGCAAAAATAGTTCTTTTTATTAAATATTATTTATCATCAATTTTATAATCATTATAGTTATAATTAAATATTACTATCATCATTTTCATAATCATCAGTAAAGTATAAACTTAGTTGGAAAAAAGCAAAATGATTATTTTATTTGTTAATTTTTTAATAGAATAATATTATTTTATGCAAACCCGTACGATCAATTTTTTTATAAAATCGATTTTAATTCTTCTGTATGCATGGATTAATATTATAATGTTGTTAAAATATTATTATTATTATTAATTATTTTATTGTAATAAATAAGGAAAGAATAATAAATCAAAATTTGTTGGAAAAAAATAAAATAAATGATTATTTTATTATTCTCTTCTATTTTTATTCTCAACTTACCATCCAAACAATATTTCTTCTCCTCGGAATAACAGTCTTCCCACTCTTTCCAGAATAACACTCTTCCTAATTTTTCTTGAAGAGTTTTTTCTTACTTATTTCCAAACCATCCAAACACACCCAAATAAGAAATCATTTAATATATTAAGCCCTGCATTAGAATCCGGATCCGATACTGTGAAGCCACAGTTTTTCGGACAGTGATTTGGACTGGATCGTTTGTTGCAACTGTTCAGTATGTGGCCATGTATTTAAGAACAAATGAGTGAGGATGGTCGCAGAGGATCCGACAAGGCCCGTGTAACGTGTGAGTTTGTTTTTCTTTTCAAATTTGTTCTCATGTGAGTATTGATAAGACCAAGGTAACGACAAGGCCCATCTGCATTTTTTTATTATCGCCATGTATTTGACCGGATTCACACATGAGGCTCACAAAATTTTTTTCATTGAGTCCCTAAACTAAACACTAATTACATTCAGGTCCCTCCGTGTACACCAACCCAAACAAGCACTACAGTCACCATTTCTTGATTGCTAACCCTCTAAATTTAGAAAATATTACAAGATGAATGTTAAATTATATGAAAAACGGCACAAAATTTTTTTTTTAAAATATTAGATGAATGTTAAATTATACGTTTTGAAAATCATAATGACAAAATAGAAGCAAAATAAATACTTTAGATAGTCTTTTTTGTTTGGTGTTAAAAATACCAGATATGTTAATACTTTATAAAAAAAAAATATTAGATGTAAAATTTTATTACAAACTCATGTATCCAGCGAAACTCGATATCTTATCTAGCATGAAACTTTGAGAAACTTTTATTTTCTGTATAGATTGCGCAAAGTATGAATAAGATCTTTCTTAATCCAAATTCCTTATTCACTCCACGTCCAAACACGCAGGAATGTCACGATTTAATTATTGAATTTAGCTGCCACTTGATATTTATTTTGTCATACATATCAACTGCCGAGTCAGCTGAAATAGAAAGGTGATAATGGATGGGTTACGTTAAATATATTTTATTCCATCTGTAATTATTTAACAGAAAGTGATAAGTCGCATATGATAAACAAATCAATATTTAAAGAATATATAGCATGTGAATAGTACGATTTAATTATTGAATCTAGCCGCCACTAGCTATTTATTTTGTCATACGTACATATAACATATCTACTGCCGGGTCAAGCTCGCAACGCCGTGAATTTTTTTATTAAACATAACTGATTTTTTATATTTAAATAAACATACAAATAAATAATTCTAACTATAAACATGTCAGAGCACCGGAGGTGTGGCACGCCGGCGGACACGCCAATGACAGTGGCGCGTTCTAAGCGGGTCCGTGAAAAACAGGTGCGAACCCGATAGATTTCTTAGCCATTTTCTGACCATCTCTGGTCACCGCAAGGCAGGGATCCAAGCTTGTTAGCATCGTAGAAGCCCGAAAAAGGCAGCGATAAAGTCAATTTGGGATTGGTCAGGCTGTCAGCATGGGTTAATAGGGATACCACCTCATTGGTACTGATACGAGGACAGTACCATGGACGTTGAAGCTTCTAAATTAGTTCATCCAGAGGCTGTTGAGCACACCAAGGTCATAGAGAGAAGAAATTGGTGGTCAATTTAGGTTACGTTTTCTTGGATTGGATGGGGCATCAAAATCTGACATGGTGCAGGTGTAGCTGTGAGAGGGATACCAGTAAGGATTTCAAAGGATTTAACTGGATATCAATTTGAACTTAGGATTATGTTTAAATCAACTAACAAACCTAGTGTTTTAAGCGGCCATTATATTTATTACACATTAATTAACTCATTAAATTAATTTTTTACTCTTTGTGTACTGCCAACAAATTGAAACTTCTCCTCGCATATATATGACTATTTTAAGCGTACACACATTTTTAAGTAAATCTTTACAAATTAACTCATGGTTGATTCATACTCAACTAAACAATTAATAAGGGAATCAATCGAATCATATTCAATCAATTATAACACTCTTCAAACGTTGATAAGCTTCTATGAAAACCCAATCCAATTCTGACAAGCTATATATATCTTTCACCATCTGGTTCTTGTTTTGAAATAAGATTACAAATGCAGATTTGCATAAATTAAAAAAAGGACATACATGGATTCTGAAAACCATTCCAAATCACATGTATAAGAATATTTCAGGTCACATTTCTTAGTTCTTATCATTTAGTTCTCATATTTTCACGCATTTTCCGAGTCGTTATAGATGATAAATTAATATATTAACAGAATCACATGTGTTATTTATTTGAGCATTTAAATGCCAACTTCAAACTAACATAATCACATGTATTATTTAAAGCTTATTATATCCAATATCCTATATTTGACTTTGGCACACAGACTATTTTGGCATTACAATCATAGCTACACCTGCACCAAGTCAAAGTTGATGCCTCATCCAATCCATGCCGGCGTAACTAGAATTGACTACTGATGATATTTTTTCTGCTTTTAAATTTATACCCTAATCTACCTAAATTAAGTCGCAAGCGCACGACAATCGTCTAAGTATTTCGGGGTCGAACCACAAGGACGGATTGGATTATTGGATTCTAACTCAATTTAATTCGCTAAATTGAACGATCAAGAATAAAAGTTGATTGGTCACAATAACAAATTAATAGGAACTGGCAATAAAATAAATCCTAAATTAACAGATCACCTTTGAAGAGGATTAAAACGCAATTAACTAAAACTAGGGGCTTAAGGCAAGCTAATCTTTCAGTTTACTCCAGTTCTAGCGGCCCGCTGACTCTCGTAGCGGCCCGCTGAAAGAACTCAGGTCGCTAATCCTATTGACTGGTCACTGGCTACTTGGCGGGCATAGACCACCTCGCTGGTTCACTCAGCGGCCCGCCAGGATTAGTGCAGATTCAACAGTTTAGTTAATTTAGAAGTCGCTTTATGTAAGGAATAGGGTTTGGTCGATATTTAACAGATCAAACTCTCGTTTTAGGTCTGGTTGTCAATCAATTAACTCAAATCCCTTCAAATAAAACCCAGATTTCAACTCTCGTTTCGTGGTCTGGTTCCTATAAGTTTAAACTTTTCTAACCTAATGAATTCTTTGAGTTTTCACTCTTAGAAAGGACCTAACTCTCGTTATTAGTCCTGGTTTGAACCTCTCAGTTCAAATCTTCAAGTTGGTACAATTGCATCAAATATCTTAAGTTTGGTTTGGACTTAACCATTAAACGATCAAGCAAGGCCTATACTTGACGAATGTGAGCAAATCTAACTTAAGCAATTCAAGCAATCAAATCAAGTATTAAAGAAAGGAAATAAAACACAACATGCAACAAAGAAATTAACTAAAAAGTATATTATCTAATCATAAACTAAAAAGGTTCACTGCCATGGCCCCTAATCAGTATCTACTCGCTACAACTCATCAAATAAAACCAAAAGGTATCAAAGATAAACAAAAACATAAGAAAGAATCAAGAGTTACAACAGACTGCAACTTGGACTCTATCTTTCTGCCTTCTGCTACTCTCCAGCGGTCCGCTGATGGTGTCGGCGACCCGCTGGCGATCCTGTTGGCTGTCTCGACTTAGCTGCAAATTAACCTCTCCATTCCGTCCCCCTTGGCATCAAGGCTTCTCCCTTTTATAATAATCATTGGCGGTTCTCTAGAGGTCGAGGACGTGCAATTGGTGGCTCCAGAATTAGCTCATAACGCGGTTTGGAAGTTAACAAAACTGGCTGTCTAAATTTGGCAGTGGTTTCCTTCTTTCCAGCGGCCCGCTGTCGAACCTAGCGGCCCGCTGGAATCTTCTGAGTCGCCAGTCTTCTCTTCTACCCGCTGGTGCTCTTGGTGGGTCGCCAATCAAGCTGGTGGGTCGCCGATCGATGCAGATTTCGTCGCTTTGAGTAGTTTATCTTCAATCCTGTACAAAAACAGAGCAAACATGGCAGTACCTAGATTCTAACCTAAATTATCAGTTAAACAACAGAAATTACGATGAAATGCATGAAATTAAGTCCTATAAATGGCTGAAATACTATGTATGAAAACCATTTATCAAAACCCCCCAAGCTTAACATTTGCTTGTCCCCAAGCAAGATCCTAAGTCTAAGTTATGGTTTCTGGGCTTAATTTCATTTATTTACATGTTATTTCTGCAAGTTAGAGAGTTAATTAACAAGTTAACTAATCAAGACTTGAGCAAATTCAACAACTTCAACTAAAATCATTTTTCAATTTCAAGTTCAAATTCAAAGTTTTGTTGTTGTGTAATTGGCTAACCTAACATGCAACCAGGATATTCGTAATTATTTTCCATGACTTATCTCATCAATACCTAAGTTTATTGACTTATCAAAGTTAATGCATTTGGTCTAGCAATTGAGACGGGATCTATCCCTACCAACACAAACGTCCATGACATACTAATTCATTTCACAATTAGGTCTTTGGGTACTTAACCATTTATTTTCGAAAACGCATTGAAATTGGTCTAAAGTGAGGCGGAAAAAAAAAGTACAACTCCTCACCCAACCAATTCCAAAGTTTTTGGGTTGGATTATTTATTAATTCTCCCGGGGCTAGGAGGGTTTTCCCGCGGCGGAGATGTCAGCCAGAATAATGTGGGCGGACTTTCTGAGATGTTAAAACCGTAGGCATAAGAAAAGTGCGAACCAGGCGGCCCATCTCTTACTTGTCCTTTGATATGACACATTTTTTTTTTTTTTTTTTTTTTTTTTTTTTTACCACAAAGATCCTATAGCTTCCCGCAATGGTCAGTTCAGAGCACCGCTTTTTAGTTCCCCTATTTTTGTGTTTTTCTTCATTTTCATCATTTCATTTTTTTTTTTTTTTTTTTTTTTTTTTTAAATTACAAGTTGTGCTTTTGTACATCTTCGACTTTTAATTAAACTTGAAAACATGGTTAAATCCCCTAGACCTAATGATCATTCCTTAATTTGTCATGTCTTTGTGTTGCTAAAGTTGATCTCAACGAGATTTTGATTTGTGGTGGTTACCGTCTTAAATGTTTCGATCAATTCTTTTAACTTATCAGATCAAAAAGCTTAGGTTTAGTTGAGATATATCATGGAAAACTCAAACTCCTATCCTAATTACATTTCGGTTTTGACAATTAAATTCATGCAAATTTTGAAAAAATTCAACAATTTTGTTCTTCAGTTATGCATCTTTGTTTTTGCTCAAGTCAGCGTCAGTTAACTCACTAAACAACTCCTTAACTTATCTAAATGCTAAATGTCTTTAATTATGCAATTATTCACAAAACTAAATGATTATGCAAGAAAACCCTAAGTTCTGGATATTTTCAGCGGTCCGCTGGCTATATGAGCGACTCGCTGCCTTAGCAGCGACCCAGATGATAGGTTCAGCGGCCCACTGAAAATCTTCAGTACTTAGAATTTTCTAAGTTCTGCCAACCTGTTATCAGCGGCCCGCTGGTAGGGACTGCGGTCCGCTGGTAACAAGGCTGACAGAGCCTAAAATGCATGAAATGCAATTTCCTAACTTAATTAACCTAATTAACCTAATTAAATGCAAATTTTCTGATTTCTCTCTACCCCCCCAAGCTTAATTCATGGCACTGTCCCTAGGGCCATTAATTACACTAGAAAGATAAATAGAGGGAAATTAGAAAACTTACAAACTCGGCTCAATCCTCGGGTGGTGGCTGCGGTGGTTCATTCTCCAGTGGCGGTGGTGGGTAGAATGGCATGTTAGCAGGTGGTGGAGGAGGTGCCCCAAAGAACTGGTTCGCCCAATGGTCGAAGAGGGCGTCCCGTGTCTTGTTCCTTGCATCCTCCCGTTCGTACCACTCACGTTGGTACTCGCGGAAGGCTCGGGCCTCCTTCAGTTCCTCGGCCTGTCTCCTCTCGATCAGGTCCATGCGCTGCTCCAGGTTGGAGTAGCCATCTTGTAGCTCGGAGACATCTTGGCGGAGCATACGTTGGTACCCATGCACGTCAACAAGCATTTGGTAGTGTGCCATTGGGTCGTACGCTTGCTGGCCCCAGCCTGGCTGCATAAATGGCTGGTAGCTGCTGCCTGTACCATATTGGGGGACATCAGATGTGCCCGTCCCCGCAAAATCTCTTCCAGCAGCTTCTGGCTCAGCTCCTGGCCCAAACTGGCGGGCCGCTGGCTCCGACTGCGACCCGCTGGCTCCGACTGCGACCCGCTGGCATAAGTCTCTGTTGTAGCAGTCTGGCGGGTCGCTGGCCCTTCCTGCGGGCCGCCGGCTGCAGGCTGAGGACCTGCTGCTGGCGCTGGCAGCACAAGTTGGCCATTCCGGACGAGGAGATAGTCGCCGGTGCGCATCTGGCCAATCCTGAAGGTGATGGGGATCTCCAGCTTATAGTCCCCCACCACGTAGCGCGTCTCACGGGGCGTCTTCTTCACATGGCCCATCGTGACCAATAAATCCATGTTGAGTCGCTCGGGCCCCGCACTTTGCTTCATCCGGAAGCTTGAGACTCCCACATGCTTGGCCAGGTGTGTGATGTACCCACCTATCGTGATCTGCCCCGCTCCGGTCGCACGGCTAACGGCTATGTCATGCCAATGCTTGAGCATCCGCCAAGCGAGATTTTGATGCTCCGATTGGCCGCGGCGGAGCATTTGGGACAGCACACACATCTCCCCCACTATCACCTTGTTACCCGACTCACCACGGGCAAAAACTGAGAGAGATAATGCCCGTTGAATGAAACGGATCACGGGCATTTGTATGTCCACGCTCTTCTTCTCCTTTGGGGCCCGCAATCCCGTGAGTCTCTCCCATAGCCCCTCATCAACATCTCTCACGTCTAATCCGCCTCGCCTCAAGCCAAAGATATCGGCTATCTCGCTTACGGTCCTCGAGCACGGGACCCCATGGAATGTCCAAGACGCCTTGTGCTCTCCTTCCTCTTTCAACCATTCGAGTTGCAATGTGCAGAGAAACTCGATGGTGAGGCGGGTGTAGGAGGGCTCAACTATCTCCCAAAATGCCCGTGTGATCCCGGCATTCTCAGTGAGAGCGTAGAAATCGGCCTCAATGCCAAGATCTGTCAAGACTTTCGGGTCGAGGCAGCGGCTGTTCTCAATCTTCTTCTTCTTTAGTCGCTCGTATCGGGCCTTTGCCTCGGCCTCCAAGAAACGGGGCTCGCTGCCCCTCAACTCCTCCTCTGCTGTCCTTGATTTCCTTGCTGCCCGGGTGGTTGTCTCCACCACGTCGGGCATCACCTCTATTCTGTCATCTTCCTCACTTTCTTCCTCCTCACCCCCGTCCTCGAATTCACTCCCGGTCTCACTACCGGATCCACTTCCATCCTCTCCTCCATTCTCCTCCTCACTGCTACTGTCCTCTTCCATTGGAGCCTTTCCTCTGTCATCAGTCACAGGAGGATCAACCTCCATCTCCTCATTTCCCGAGTCGTCCCCAAAAACATCCCGACTCGCTTCTTCCAAGTTGAGAGGCGGCTCCTCAGCCCTACGAGAGGGTTGGCTAGAGGAACCCCCCCTTGTTAGTGCCTTCTTGGCAGCCCTGAGCCCTCTGCGGAAGACTTTAGGTGCCATGTCGAGGTTTCGGTTGATTCGTCGAGATTTTGGGATGGCTCTGGATCAGGTTTGCCTAGTATTAGCGGGTCGCTGGTGGTTTCGGCGGGTCGCTGATATGGAGTTTGCAGAGGTTTTTGCTTGTGTTCAGCGGGTCGCTGGGTTGACTAGCGGGCCGCTGAAACTGGTGTAGCAGGGGTAGAGGGGTATCGGATTTGGGGTTTTCCGGTGGTGATGGTTTTGGTACCTGATTGGGTTGGTTTGTTGGTCTTTGTACCGTTTGAGTCCTGAAATTGAAGAGGGGTGATGGATTGGTTACCTTATATGCTCGGATTGGAGAATAGGCCGAGTATTGTCGTCGATTTGGTCGATCTGTGGCGAAGTGTGGTGGCGGGGTGATTTGGCGGCGGCGTGGGGAGAGTCGAGTAGGTCGGCGGCGATCGTGGCGGCGCGTGAGGCAGTCGGAATCGCAGGCGTCGCTGGAGTCGATCTCGGGTCGCCAGAAAGTCAGATCGAGAGAGAGAGACGGCAAAATGAAGGGGTGAATGGTGAAAAGACCATTCTGTCCTCTATTAACTGCCGCCTATATTTTTGAATTACAGTTATGCTCGGCGGGCCGCTAGCCATTCCAGCGGGTCGCTGGTCCCTCCCCCAAGCTAGGCTTGGACAGCGGGTCGCAGAGCTTCTGGTGGGCCGCTGAAAGGCTTGGCGGGCCGCTGAATTAGGCGACAGAGCTGTTTTTCACCTGAAAATTAAGCCAATATTTAATTAAATTATACTACTCCCAATTTTTTTTGTATTTTTGAATTTTATTACCCCTTTTTTTTTGTATTTTTGTTTTCTATTTATTATATTTTTTTTAGTTTTGTGGTTTTTCTGACTGAAAAATAAATCGCATAAAATTAAAATCTAATTTTTCCTAAATCCTTGGGTTGCCTCCCAAGAAGCGCTCGCTTAGGGTCCTGAGCTCGACCCCTCATGTCTACGTCTCGCTAGGTGTCGGAGCAGTAAGGTGCATGACTCCCGCATCTTCTCCCCTCGACACATTCTCCAAGTAAAGCTTGAGACGTTGGCCATTGACTTTGAAGCTTCGATGAGTTTCGCTCCAAATCTCGACCGCCCCGAATGGGAAGACCTTCGTGACCTCGAATGGTCCCGACCATCTTGACCTTAACTTGCCTGGAAATAGCCTTAGTCTTGAGTTGAACAAGAGCACCAAGTCTCCTTCCTTGAATTCACGCCTTAGGATGCGCTTGTCATGCCATTGCTTGGTTCGTTCCTTGTACATCCTTGCATTCTCATAGGCATTCAACCTAATCTCATCCAACTCATGCAACTCCAAAATCCTTTTCTCTCCCGCTTCCTTGTAGTCAAAGTTAATGGCACGAGTGGCCCAATATGCTTTGTGCTCCAATTCAACGGGTAGGTGGCATGCCTTTCCATAAATCAACTTGAACGGGCTCATGCCAATGGGCGTCTTGTATGCGGTGCGGTATGCCCATAGTGCATCATCTAACTTAAGGGCCCAATCCTTCCGTGACCTGCCAACCGTCTTTTGCAAAATGTTTTTAATCTCACGATTGGAAACCTCCACTTGCCCACTAGTTTGAGGATGATATGGTGTAGCCACTCTATGGTTGACTCCATGCTTCTTCAACAAGTTCTCGAATTGGCGGTTGATAAAGTGTTTCCCTCCATCGCTTATCACAACTTTAGGAACTCCAAACCTAGGAAATATGATTTTAGAGAACAACCTCCTTACCGCATCCGAATCGGCTTTCTTGCATGCCACGGCTTCAACCCACTTTGACACATAATCCACCGCTACAAGAATGTACTCAAGTCCACATGATGATGGGAAAGGACCCATGAAATCTATACCCCACACATCAAATACCTCCACTTCCAAAATAGGATTCAATGGCATCTCATGTCTACTTGAAATATTGCCCATCCTTTGGCATTGATCACATGTGAGCACAAAGGCACGGGCATCCTTGAAGATCGATGGCCAATAGAACCCTGCTTGCAGTATCTTAGTGGCTGTCTTTGAATGAGATGCATGTCCTCCATAGCTCGATGAATGGCAATGAGCTAGAATCGCATCAATCTCCTCGTGTGGAACACACCTCCGAAACATCCCGTCTACGCCCAGTCTCCACAAAATAGGGTCCTCCCAGAAGTAGAACTTGACATCTGAGAGGAACTTCTTCTTCTGTTGATAAGTCTGCTCTGGAGGCAGTACACCGGTAGCCAAATAGTTCGCGAAATCAGCAAACCATGGTGGCTGCCCAGTTCTGGCGGGCCGCTGGTGGTACTGGCGTGCCGCTGAGGTGTCAGCGGGCCGCGCCCATCCCTGGCGGGCCGCTGGTACTGAGTCGACTGCCAGCAGTTGTTCATTCGGGAAGCTTTCGTTGATCGGTGTCGGCTGTGGCTCATTCCATCTGAGTCTGGACAGGTGGTCTGCAACTGAGTTCTCTGTCCCCTTCTTGTCACGGATCTCCAAATCGAACTCTTGCAATAGAAGGACCCATCGGATGAGTCTTGGTTTGGCATCCTTCTTACTCATGAGATATTTGAGAGCCGAATGGTCCGTGTACACAATCACCTTGGATCCGACCAGGTAGGGTCGGAATTTGTCCAGAGCAAAGACAACAGCAAGAAGCTCCTTTTCGGTAGTGGTGTAGTTGATTTGAGCCTCATCTAACACCTTACTCGCATAGTAGATCACACATGGCTTCTTGTCCTTGCGTTGGCCAAGCACCGCTCCTACGGCATAGTCGCTTGCGTCGCACATCAACTCGAAAGGTTGATTCCAATCCGGTGGTTGTAATATTGGTGCAGTGACCAAGGCTTCCTTCAACCTACAAAATGCATCAACACAATTTGAATCAAAATCAAAATCAACATCTTTCATTGTCAAATTTGTCAGAGGTTTTGCAATTTTAGAGAAGTCTTTAATGAATCGTCGATAAAACCCGGCATGTCCAAGGAAACTCCGCACATCCTTCACGCATGTTGGATTGCTCATCTTCTCAATGACTTCTACCTTCGCCTTGTCCACCGAAATTCCCTTGGATGAAACCTTGTGTCCAAGCACCACTCCATCTTGAACCATGAAATGGCATTTCTCCCAATTGAGCACTAGGTTGACCTCTTCGCATCTTTCCAAGATCTTCGATAAATTAGCCAAGCAATGGTCGAAAGTAGTGCCATATACCGAGAAATCATCCATGAAAACCTCCATGTCCTTCTCAATGAAATCCGAGAATATAGCCATCATAGCTCTTTGAAATGTGGCGGGGGCGTTGCATAGCCCAAATGGCATCCTCCTATATGCATAGGTTCCATACGGGCATGTGAACGTAGTCTTCTCTTGGTCGCTTGGGTGGATGGGAATTTGAAAGAATCCGGAATAGCCATCCAAGTAGCAAAAGTAAGAATGGTTGGCGAGACGCTCCAATAGTTGGTCCACAAAAGGTAATGGGAAGTGATCCTTGCGCGTGGCGGTGTTGAGCTTGCGGTAGTCAATACACATTCGCCACCCCGTTACCACCCTTGTTTGAATCAACTCATCATTCTCGGTCTTCATAACCGTAGTTCCTCCCTTCTTAGGCACAACATGGACCGGACTCACCCATTCACTATCGGAAATCGGGTAAATGATACCTGCATCCAACAACTTCAATACCTCCTTTTTGACAACTTCCCTCAGGTTCGGGTTCAGTCTCCTTTGATGTTCAACTGAGGGTTTGTATCCTTCTTCAAGCAAAATCCGATGTGTACAAATCGACGGGTCAAGTCCCTTTAGATCCTCAATTGAATAGCCAATCGCCCTTCTATGTGCTCTCAGTTCTTTCAAAAGCTTGTCAGTCTGGTCCTCATTTAGCTGGGCATTGACTATCACGGGATAGGTCTGATCAGGGTCCAGGTACTCGTACCTGAGGCTGCTCGGCAGCTGCTTCAGTTCCAGCTTAGGTGGCTCAGTCTCCCAGTTTTGGCGGGCCGCTGATGGATCCAGCGGGTCGCTGACTGTGTCGAGGCTGAACACTGTTTCAGCTGAAGTTCTGAGCTGAACTGAGACTGCCTGGCGGTCCGCTGATGAGGCCTGCGGGCCGCCGCCTTGTGGCCAGAAACGTGGTTGAGGCTCTATCGCTTGCATAATCTCGCTGAATATCCAGTCTGCCTCTACCATTTCTTCGTCGGTGTCGGAGAAAAAGTTATACACCTTGAGAATCTGACTAAAGATCGTCTCCTCCACCATTTCGTCGAGTTCTTCAACCATGAAGATTGAGTCATGTTGAGAGGGCATCTTCATGGCTTTGTCAATTTGAAACTCGACTTTCTCATCCCCGACCTCCAAAGACATCTTGCCATTCTTCACATCAATCAAAGCCCCGGCGGTGGCAAGGAAGGGTCGTCCAAGGATGATCGGCACCTCCAAATCCTCTTCCATGTCTACAACAACAAAATCACAAGGTACATAGATGTTACCTACTTGTATCGGTATGTCCTCAACCACTCCGAGAGGGAAGCGTAAGGAACGGTCGGCCAATTGGAGAGACATCCTCGTGTGTTGCAATTCTCCAACTCCGATTTTGTCGAAAATCGACTTAGGCATAAGGCTTACACTAGCTCCCAAGTCACACAATGCCCTTCTAATGCTTGCTCGTCCAATCTTACATGGAATAGCGAACTTGCCCGGATCCTCCATTTTAGGTGGCAATTGGTTCAAGATCAATGCGCTGCATTCCTCCGTCAAGGCCACCGTTTGGCATTCGTCGATCTTCCTCATATTGCTAAGTATGTCTTTTAGGAATTTAGCATAAGATGGCATTTGTGTCAAGGCATCCGTGAACGGGATCGTGATGGAGAGCTGCTTCAGGACCTGCAAAAACTTACCGAACTCTTTGTTCTGTTTGGCTTTGGCTAGTCGCTGAGGATAGGGCACAGTTGTACGAGAGATGGCTTGCTGGACTGATTTGCCCTTTTCCTTCTGTCTGTCAGGCTCAGGACTGGCGGGCCGCTGGGTATCCTGGCGGTCCGCTGGTTCTGCCTCGACCAGCACAAATCCACTGTCTTCTTCTGATACGAGCCTCATCTCAGGTTCAGCGGGTCGCTCGTCAGGCTGGCGGCCCGCTGATACTGGTCCAGAGGCTGGTTCTTCAGGCATTTCAGGTCCATCGTAGTTCGTGCCGCTCCTGAGTGTAATGGCATTGACGTCGGCCTTTGGATTGGGCTCTGGTTGGCTTGGAAACATGCCTGTCTTTGTCATCACGCCATTGCCTGGTTGGTTTACAACCGAATTTTGATTTTTGAGAATTTGGTCCAAGGCTTCGCCGATTCGGTTGATCTCCAAAAATACCTTATTGTTCCATATCCCTTGGTCGCGCATGAAGTTGTCGACCTGGATGCGGTGCTGAGATGGTTGATTTTGTTGACTGCCTCCTTTGTTTGCATAGACACCGGGATTAGCCGCTCCATTGGGGTTCGAGTAGGAGAGCCCCGGATGGTTACGTCTATCCCGTTGTCCCACATTCGGAAAGAAGGAGGGTCCATTGCTGTTGGCATTCACCACTTCCCCTTCGGTCTCATTTTGATTAAGGCGGGGGCATTGTGGAGCCAAATGCCCTTCCTCCTCACAAAGTTGGCATGCATGAATTTGAACTACGGCGGGTAGCTTCTTTTCATTCATCTTCTTGAGCATAGTTGTGAGAGCATCAATTTGAGATTGGAGATGTGTATTCTTGTCCACTTCGAGCACTCCACGAGTTTGGCCTTGAGATCTTGTCGAGTAGTTTGTTTGTGCTCGTGCCATCCTATCAACCAAGTCAATCGCCGCTTGGCTTCCCAAGTTCAAGAGTGATCCACCTGCAGTATTGTCAACATTTTGACGAGTTAGATGAGTCAAACCGTCATAAAAGCAACTTATCAATTTAGATTCAGTTAGATCATGGTGTGGACAAATCCTTTGCAAATCCTTGAATCTCTCCCATGCCTCCCCAAGATTCTCATCATTCTCTTGCTTGAAGTTGTAGATCTTGCGAACAATTTGGACGGTTTTCTCCCTAGGGTAGAATTTCTCCAAAAATGCCTTGGCTAGCTCATCCCATGACTCAAATGGATGGGTCTTGTAACCGGCAAGCCAAGTCTTCGCACGTCCTCTTAGAGTGAAAGGGAAAAGGGTAAGGCGGATTGTGTCGTCTCGAACTTGGTCAAAGTTGAGGAGGATGCAGCATTGTAAGAACTCTTCTAAGTGTAGGTTGGCATCCTCATGCAAGTCTCCTCCGAACATGTTTTGCTGCAGTAGATTGATTATCCCGGGGTTAAACGCAAAGTCCCTCGCACGCTGGGGATTAGGTGGGTTGACTCCAAGACCGATATTGTTTGCGGCGGGTGCTCCCATTTCGCGCAAAGATCGGTTGCGGGCTGCAGCCTCCCTCATCTGAAGTTCCTCGAGCACCCTGCGCTCAAGTTCAAGAGCTTGGTCCCCATCGTCGTTTCCAGCCATGTCGTCGGTATCAGAAAGGTCGGGTCCTTCGATTTTAGGGTCCTCTATGGTGTCGGGACCCAGGTCAGCGGCCCGCTGAATGAGTGGGCGGTCCGCTGGTTCTGGTGTCGTCTGCTCTGGGTCGCTGGTCGACCCTCCCCCTCGTCTCTGGTATACGAGAAGAGGCGGTGGACTCGATGACGTCGCAACAGACTTCCCTCTGCCTTCTGTCGACTTCTTGGCGGCCCGCGGAGCTTGACGGCGGGTCGCTGAGATTGGTTGATTTTCAGGCTGAGAGACTCCTCCTTCGCAAAGTCTCGGTTTCCTCGCACCTGAGCTGCTTTCACTGGTGGTCTTCTTCTTTCCACGTCCACCTGCCAGTGTTCACACCTGAAATTTGAAGAGACAGAATCTTGTGAAGAAGGGTAAACGGAATTTAACAAACTAAAATTGAATTTAAACCCAATTATCGCTACCGTCCCCGGCAACGGCGCCAAAAAGCTTGATGATATTTTTTCTGCTTTTAAATTTATACCCTAATCTACCTAAATTAAGTCGCAAGCGCACGACAATCGTCTAAGTATTTCGGGGTCGAACCACAAGGACGGATTGGATTATTGGATTCTAACTCAATTTAATTCGCTAAATTGAACGATCAAGAATAAAAGTTGATTGGTCACAATAACAAATTAATAGGAACTGGCAATAAAATAAATCCTAAATTAACAGATCACCTTTGAAGAGGATTAAAACGCAATTAACTAAAACTAGGGGCTTAAGGCAAGCTAATCTTTCAGTTTACTCCAGTTCTAGCGGCCCGCTGACTCTCGTAGCGGCCCGCTGAAAGAACTCAGGTCGCTAATCCTATTGACTGGTCACTGGCTACTTGGCGGGCATAGACCACCTCGCTGGTTCACTCAGCGGCCCGCCAGGATTAGTGCAGATTCAACAGTTTAGTTAATTTAGAAGTCGCTTTATGTAAGGAATAGGGTTTGGTCGATATTTAACAGATCAAACTCTCGTTTTAGGTCTGGTTGTCAATCAATTAACTCAAATCCCTTCAAATAAAATCCAGATTTCAACTCTCGTTTCGTGGTCTGGTTCCTATAAGTTTAAACCTTTCTAACCTAATGAATTCTTTGAGTTTTCACTCTTAGAAAGGACCTAACTCTCGTTATTAGTCCTGGTTTGAACCTCTCAGTTCAAATCTTCAAGTTGGTACAATTGCATCAAATATCTTAAGTTTGGTTTGGACTTAACCATTAAACGATCAAGCAAGGCCTATACTTGACGAATGTGAGCAAATCTAACTTAAGCAATTCAAGCAATCAAATCAAGTATTAAAGAAAGGAAATAAAACACAACATGCAACAAAGAAATTAACTAAAAAGTATATTATCTAATCATAAACTAAAAAGGTTCACTGCCATGGCCCCTAATCAGTATCTACTCGCTACAACTCATCAAATAAAATCAAAAGGTATCAAAGATAAACAAAAACATAAGAAAGAATCAAGAGTTACAACAGACTGCAACTTGGACTCTATCTTTCTGCCTTCTGCTACTCTCCAGCGGTCCGCTGATGGTGTCGGCGACCCGCTGGCGATCCTGTTGGCTGTCTCGACTTAGCTGCAAATTAACCTCTCCATTCCGTCCCCCTTGGCATCAAGGCTTCTCCCTTTTATAATAATCATTGGCGGTTCTCTAGAGGTCGAGGACGTGCAATTGGTGGCTCCAGAATTAGCTCATAACGCGGTTTGGAAGTTAACAAAACTGGCTGTCTAAATTTGGCAGTGGTTTCCTTCTTTCCAGCGGCCCGCTGTCGAACCTAGCGGCCCGCTGGAATCTTCTGAGTCGCCAGTCTTCTCTTCTACCCGCTGGTGCTCTTGGTGGTTCGCCAATCAAGCTGGTGGGTCGCCGATCGATGCAGATTTCGCCGCTTTGAGTAGTTTATCTTCAATCCTGTACAAAAACAGAGCAAACATGGCAGTACCTAGATTCTAACCTAAATTATCAGTTAAACAACAGAAATTACGATGAAATGCATGAAATTAAGTCCTATAAATGGCTGAAATACTATGTATGAAAACCATTTATCAACTACCTATTTCTCTTCTCTATGACCTTGGGGTGCTCAAGAGCCTCTGGATGAACCAATTTAGACGCTTCAACGTCCATGGTACTGTCCTCGTACCTTCTGTACCAATGAGGTGATATCCCTATTAACCCAGGCTGACCCAACCCAAATTGACTTCATCGCTGCCTTCTCTAACCCTCTACGATGCTAACAAGCCTGGTTCCTTGCCTTACGGTGACCAGATATGGTCGGAAAATTGCTGAGAAACCTACCGGGTTCGCATCCGTTATTTCACGGACCCGCTTAGAGAAAGGCTAAGGCCGCCAAGCACGCCAGTACTGCCATTGGCGCGTCCGCCGACGCGCCACCCCTCCAGCAATCTGACATGTTTATAGTTAAATTATTTATTTTATATGTTTATTATTAAGTATAAAATAAGGGTTATGTTTATTAAAAAAAATTACGGCTCACAACCGATTCACAATTTTCAAGTAATTTTACTTCCAAATCCTAGGAACGCGATGTTGGTCCATACTCATTAATTATATCCATTGAAATCGCTGTAACATGATTACATGAAGCTCCTCATTTAAATTTGGAGCACATATGTTTCTTATAATGCTTTTGCGCGTTGTTCTTTTCTTTCTTTCCGTACTAAATTGTAGGTTTAACTTCAACCGAAAATAAGGTATACTTTTTATTAAAACATTGAAAAAAAAAATTATACAGATATTTTTTGAAAGCAAAATTACACAGATATATAGAAATAAAACACACACAAAGAGAAGGAGAGATTTTGTGTTCATTGATCAGAAGCTTTCTTGACAGATTTGAAAACCATCCTAGGCTCCAGCCCAAGCAGCATTCCATCATGCACCGCTGAGAATGTGTCGTAACGAAGGAATATATGCGCCACAAACAATCGGCCGACCAATAGCACCATGTCTTTTCCCGAGCACTGCTTGTCCCCAGTTGTAGGTGCCACCGTCTCAGGCCCGTTCGACCAGTACACATACTCCAATAATTTCTTTCCTTCACCAACAAATCGATCGGGTATGAATTCTTCAGCATTTGTGAACACTTTCTCGTCCCTCATTGCAAGGGGCTGGTAGCCACATATTATCTCCCCTTTCTTCACTCTAAAAGCTGTGTCATGACTTTCTATTATGATATCGGTCCTGGCCCGGCCAAATTGATTCTCTACTGGTGGGTCTAGGCGCAATGCTTCCGAGACAAGTGATTTGGTGAGCTCCATATTCTCCAAAGCATTCAATGTGATTGTGCCATTTGATGACTTCACCGCTGATCGGATTTCTTGTGCCAATCTGCGGTGCAGCATCTCCCCGCCATGCGCGAGCCATTTGAGGAGGATTGGCATGAAAATCTTGAAACCCGCATTCGCATTGAATGTTGTCATGAAAATCAGGTTGTGGAGTGCCACGTGGTGTGAGAGCCCGAATTTGTTGGCTGCGTCCTCTAACAAAGACTCACCTGCTTTAGAGAAGAACTCCTCAAGGGCTTTATAGTCACTGTGTGCAAGGCACGGGGGAAGTGGAACGCAATGCAAGAGGAGGTCTTCAATAGGCCATGGAATAAATTTAGTTAGATGGCTTGCTAGCGGGTGGAGTTGTAAAAGTAGCCATATTGCGGCCTTGTTAGATGCCGATGGACCAATTACTTCACTTGGCACAGCTCCGAGGAATGCATTGCAGGTAAAATCAAATGCCGACGATTGGTTGAGGCTGTTAAACTCCACGGGTCCAGAGGCTATTTTTGTCTCTACCAAATCAAAAAGGGAAGAGTATGCTTCATGGAACCTGGGAATGAACTGGGACTTGCGAGATGCCAACAGGTGGAATGAAAACGACTTGAGAGATGAGTGCAGCTGCTCAGTGGTGTCGAGGTAGGCCATGGGGCGGACACCCGAGTAGAGGGAGAGAGATGGCATGTAAGTGCCGGTGACAATGTCCTTCTTTTCAACCTTAGAAGGGTCGAACAGTACACGAAAGCTCTTTGCATCCAGAACAGCGACGACACGGGGATTGTGAGATATGAAAATGCCGGGTGCCATGTTCATTCGCACCACCGTTGAGTTGTTCTTGGCAACGTGTGATTTGAAGTAGCTCATGTGGCCTTGGAAATAGTAATAGTGCAGACGGTCGTAGATTGGGGAGAGAATGGGGATTCCATAGTTCCCCGGGATTGGTTTTATTGGTAGGCCAGAAGGCGACTGTTCTTGAGCGGTACCAGTTCTTGACTCAGCCATGGAAACGGCGAGCTAGCTATATACTTCGTGACTTTGGTATATAATAAGAAGGCTCAAGTGGTCTAGAACTACCACATGAAGACCTCTGCAGAAGCGAGGAGGAGTATTTGTAGCTGAAAACGAAGGGCTTTTGGGATATTTACTTTTTTTATTTATTAATAAAGGATAATAAAAAAGATTATAATGAGGCTTACCGCAAATTGGTATAGTTATCAATACTCCTTGTCGGGTTTGGATCTTAATATATACCGGACGTAGCAAAGCTGCACTATGTTTTTTTAGATTGAAAATAATCCAATTTATTTCGTTAAACTTGCCAAAAATTCTAATGTAAAATATAAAAAATCAGCTGCAAAAAACATGTCAAAATTTCTAGTTTCTAGACAAAATTTGTAAGATTAAAATTAATAATTTCTGCGCCAAAGAAAATCGCCATATAAATTTGACATAAATTTTCTGAAAAAAAAAAACTTGCCAAAAATAACTTCTAATATATACTATTAATTAAAAGTCGTGACCACATTTTCTATAATAAGGATAATTATAAGAATTATGAGAAGGGTGAATTTCTCGCATCAGCGAAAATTGGAGAGTTCAGATTGCATGTTGTTGGAGGGACAATTTTTTTTTTCTATAGATTAGACATGAACTATCTTATTTCTAAATATCTTATCTTAGATTTTCAAATATATTTAATTCTTAAATTAAATAATGATTGATACGACCACTTCTAATATATTTAAGAAAAAAAAAGGAAAAAAACAATGCGGGCTTTTAATTAATAGTTTAGATGGGGAAATATTGACAGTAGGGTTGTAGAATTCAGGACTGTAAATTTTGTTTCAGAAAAGAAACGGATATTCGGTCTTTTTTATAAAAAAAAAAAAAAAAAAAAAAAAAAAAAACTATAGCTATTTATGCTGACTGTTTTTTATATTTGTCCTAAACAAACAAGTAATTGATAGCTTGTCTGATATGTAGTTTTTTTTTTAATGGCTCACAAAGCCTGCATGCATGGCACGGCCTCTGTTATCGAGTATGAACTAATTTCTGGCATGGCGGCACCCAGCATTTTGTGGGTTCTCAGAAATGAGAAACTTATTTCAAATCCGAATTATAATAAAAAATCTGAAAATTAACTCATCAACATTTCTGTTTTCGAAGGAGAAAAGAATTGGGTTCCTTCTCCAAACAAGAGTTAGTTATATAGCAACCAAAAAAAAAATTTATCATAAAGGGAAAAAAGAAAAGCAAATTTGAATTACGGTTATAATTTTTTTTTTTGAAGGAAAATAGGGGTCAAGCCCTAAATTACGGTTATAATTTAGAAATATCTAGCCATTGAGGTCGACAACTCAATATCTTGAACCAATTCTGATTCTTTTTATGGCTGCGCGACTATGCCTATTCATTTTAACATTTAAATAAAAAAATAATAATCCGAGCGGAAGGAGGTAAGAGTTTCAATCACAAATACCAATTTTGATTCGAGGAAAATCCATTTAACGCAAGCGTTCCTTTAAATAAAATTAACTGTACCAAATTAAAAAAAAAAAGACAACGGCCCCACTTGCTTTAGGTAATGGTGTTATTTTTTATTAAAGGGATACATCCTTAGAAATCATTATCTCTAGGGATATAAACTTTGCTGCGTTATATTTATTTAGTAGTTTGAATCGTAGAGTTGGGAGATGGTCAGGACTTCCTCATCCACTGATTTATTTATATGGCAATGCATTATGCATACTAGTGCTAAACTCGCGTGTTGCGCGATTCATTCCTATGCGAATATGTTATGAAATGCTTTCCAAATGAGTGCGGATATGGTATGGAAACTTTTTGATTTTTTGTGAATATCGCGATTCATTCCTATGCGAATATCACGCGTTGCGCGATCAGTTTTTATTTTATATAACTTTTATTTTGAAAGAGTAAAAAATAAAAAATTAATATCATAGGATTTCTTATAATTTTCTGGTCATGCATATAAAATTCCATGAAAATTAAATTTCTGGAGGGCTCTGAACAATTTTAAAACATTTTTAAATAAAAAAATAAAATATATGATGTTTGAAAATTATTAAAAATATTTTAAAATTAAAAAATTAAAAAATTTGATATTATTGGGTTGTATCTAATTTTATATGCATGTATATAAAATTCGGTACACAAATTAATTTAAGAAGGCCATCAAATATTGAAAAAGTAAATTGCGTTCATTTTAAAAGAATAAAATGGAGATGTGCATTTCGTTAAAAAAAAATGCAGAGCCAATCAAGTGAGGGCCCTAAAATCAGAATACAATCCTATTCAAACCATTTATAGTTTTATATTATATATGTAGCAGCTCAATGGAGCAGTCAGTCGAATGATGAAATCAAATCGAATGATTGGTCTGTTTTGCGTCGAGAAAAATAAATAAAAAATGTAAAAGAACGGATAGACATCGTCTTTGTGGTGAGGAAAAATCTCAAGCGTTGGGGCCCCCACGTGATTGACCACTGACTATGCTCATTGTGCATTTGGATTCAATGAGGTCGCTTGATGCATTATCTAAACCAAACTACACCAAAACGGTCATAAAAAATCAAAAATATTGTGCTAACCACAGTAACTCACGTGCATTGCACGATGGCCCAAATGTGTATAGTTATAATATAATTTCGTGCATTCTAAAGAATTGGCTTCCGTATATGAGCTGATATAATATTGTTGGAATGCTACAATAAATAATCATATATATCGGATATCGTGTTGAATTCATATAAACACGTATTACTGTGACTTGCTAGCATGTTAGATTTAGATTGAAATTAAGTTGGAACTCCAGAATGATATGCCAATGCCATATTAAAATTATTGGACTGGATAAAGTCACTTTATATTAATGGAGATAAACAAAATTTGACATTTTCTCCAGGCGAACAAAAACTGTTGACAGGATGTATCTTTTTTTTTTTTTGTGAAGAAAAATGAGGATAAGACCTCATCTTTTAATATTAATAAAAAAAGAGTTATTGACAAGTATTTTCATTTCAGCCAGCGGCTAAAAGCAGAAAAAGCAAAACTTAAAAAAAAAATAAAGTAAAAGGAAAGAAAAGCACTCTCTTTAAGAAAAATTCCAGAAGAAAGGAAAAAATGGAAATTGAAAAAAATAGAACTATCTCAAAGCTGTCCATTCTAGCAGAGAATGAGCTCAATGTGAGATTTTTCATGACCTCTAAAAACTCTTGCACATCTTTCTCTCTAGATTATAAAGTAATGGCGAAAACATATTTGATCTGGTCGGAGATAAGATAGCTGGCCTAGATAGATGAGTACACTTGAGGAATAGCAGACCAATTGTAGCAGGGTGAACCAAATTGTTGTTTTTTTTTTTTTTTTTTTTTGGACAAACCAGGTAGCGGCTACCAGGTGAGAATGAACCAAATTGTTGTTGAGAAGATCATTCTTGAGAAAGTTGTAGTAAACACATTGATTGGAGAGGTGAGAGACCATCTTACAGAGGCAGCACCTATTTGCCAGATTCCAACTCCTTTTCTGCAGATTGTCAATTGTAACAATGTTGTTTAGGAACATTTGCCAAAGAAAAATCCTGAAGCTAGGTGGAATTCCTCATCTTCCAAATTGCTCTGAGTGAAACAGGAAAAGGATAGGATTTAATTAGGTTATAAACAGAGTTTGTAGAGAAAGAACCCTTAGCAGTTACCACCTGGCATCTTCCATCCAACTGTGTCATCAGATGCTGATTGCAGGCAGTGTAACAGTTGGCCGGCCTAATTGTGACATGGCAAATTGGCAACTTCGTTGTGTCCTTTCTATTGGTGCAATATCTACTAATATTTTTTTTGTTTAGATTTTAGGGCTTTGTGATTTGTTTAAAGACGCCCACAGAGTATCGACTTCCCATTGGTGCAATATTTACTAATATTTTTTTTTAATAAAACAGTGAAGATTCAGAAGATTTCTAAATAACGAAAATGTTTTTTTTTCCCTCGAAATTTTTCCTCGAAAAAAGCAATTGAGTGTCACCCCTCACTGTTTGGAGAAAAGAAACTAACAAATTTCGTGGAAATCAAATGCCGGTACTTCGAAACATTCAATTAAAATAAATCTTCACTTATACTTGGTTCGCTAGAATAGAGAGGCGCGGCCCAAAGGCGGATCCAGGATATAATTAAGCCTGAGCATAAATCTTAACCATAAACGTTTCATATTTTGGTGTATTTTCATTGTGATGTTTTGTGTCAAATAGTACTAATAAAAAAAAAAAGACTGATAAAACGCAACAAAAAATCAAGACCTGTTATACCTCCAACAAAACCTTTTTATTTCTCATAGTTTTAAGGCTAAAAAAAATTGAAATTATTATTATTCCGCTCAGCGCTAATGTGAACTGTGAACAGAGAATAGGATATGCATCTTTGCACCGAAAAAAATAAAAAATAATATTAAAATATTCACGAATTTCGAAAATATTATTTAAATAATCCGAATTATATAAATGGTATCGTGATATCGGTTTTTGAAAACCCGATACTAGTATTGTTTTTTCAAAAACTGATACAAAACCGATACTAGCCTATTTTCCTTTTTAGGTATTTTTTAATAAAAATATTGATTATTTTTAAATAAATATTAATACATTTGATTGATAAAAAAGATAATATATATTTTCTTTGAACATATTTATAACAAAGATAATATATATTATTTATGACAATGATTATTTTTATTTATGTTTTTTTTATATATTTGTTTCTCGGAATTGATTTGTTAGGTAATTTGGCGGTTTTTTATTTTTCCTCTATTTGTAGTTTGTTCTGAAAATCGCAGGTTTGAAAGTAGAGTCGCTCGTTTAGACAACGTGATTTTTTCGAATTTTTGGAAGCTATTTTTTTTTTTGTAGTTTTGTAATCCCAAAAATTGAAAAAATTACAAGAACAGTATCTCGGAATTGATTTTTTAGGTACTTGGGCGATTTTTTGTTTTTTTTTTTCTGTTTAGAGTTAGGTTATGAAAATCGCAGGTTTGAAGGTAGAGTCACTCATTTACAGAACGTGATTTTTTCTAGATTTTTTAGAATTATTTTTCACGTAGTTTTACAATTTTGAAAACTGAAGAAATTACAAGAACGGTATCTCGGAATTGATTTCTTAGGTACTTTGGCGATTTTTTATTTTTTTCCATGTTTGGAGTTAGGTAATGAAAATTGCAAGTATGAAAGTAGAGTTAATCGTTTACACAACATGATTTTTTTTGAATTTTTTGGAACTATTTTTCGCGTAGTTTTTCGTTCTCAAAAACTGAAAAATGAAAGTCACAATACCAAATATAAATATCATTAAAGTATCACAAAAGATCCAAATATAAATATCACAATACTCCTAAAAAAATATAAGTTCTAATAGTTTCTGGTATGACGGAACCACCATTGCATAGACGGTGAATAATCCCATGCAACACCTGATCTTTGTTGTGAACGGTGAATCTCGACTGACAGCAAGTCCGGATAGGGGGGAGGACGAGTCATTTGTGTAGCTAGAGTGGGATGACAAGATGGCCTACTAGATGAGATCTCACCATGGGAATAAAAAAAGCTAGAATGTGGAGCATAACTCTGATCAAATGGAGAAATACCACGAGGAGTTATCTGCGGCAGTTGAGAGATAGGAGTCAGTGGGTCATCAGGATGAACGTTGTATGCCTGGAAATACGCTTCGGTCTGACTCAATATAGGCGTAGGTGTCTGGGGCGTGCTATACTCCTCAACCGTGGATAAGGCTGGCTATATCCTTTTTCGTACTGAGTGTGAGTCTGATACGAGGATACTAGGTCTCGTAATTCTAGTGGGGGGATACTGTGTAGGCTAGGGTTGAGGCTGTGGAAGCTACGAATGTTGCGGTTGCATCCGTCTGCACTAATTAGAAGGCTGGCTAGGTTGCGGCTGATCAAAAAATGTATTCCAATCGTGCAGACTGAAATCACGTTGTTGGAAATAATAATATTATAAATATTTTTTGAGTGCAATCATAATAATATTAATGAAGGGTACTTAATAAAAATAATGCTGCTCCTCCCAACCGAGCTCTGGTGCATCCTCCTCGTCATCCATATCATGGATCGCCTCAATGTCCACATGTACCTTCGACTCTAAGAGTCGAGGTAACCGATAGAGCTCGCCAACAATAATATCCAAGTTCGTATTGCACCCCCTCAGTAAGGTCTTCCCAACATGTCTGAATCCCACCCAAGCGCATCCTCGTAGCGCTTTCCTCAAAATATGTTTGACCTATATATTTTTATTAACGACTAAATTATATTTTTTATTATAGTGCTATATAAAGATTGCAATAAATAAATTACCGTAGCCAAGTGACCCGACATCTCTTGAAGGTACCCCAACTCTCCTGTTGGTGCAGTCGCTGTCGTCACGGGAATAGGTACATGATGCACCCCTTCATGTACCCTCAACCACCGCAGGTAGTCCAGTCCAAATATCGTCAGTCCATGGTCGATCCTCTCGCACGATGACCTGAGTCGTGTTCGTCCACATTGCCACCTCGTCCCTGAATTTGTCATGCTAGTCGCGACCTCGGTATGTGTTATGCACGTACCCATCAACACCTCCATTCTCGACCAAGGTTGTTTAATTCATATTACGGTTGATCAATATATTGTAATTATGAGAATTAAATAATGAAATTAATATGTGAAGAGTTTAATGTACCACAAATCGAGGTGCCGGAACGATCTACGTGTGCCACATCACGACATAGTAGTGTTTGCATGACACGATCTACGTGGTGCCACATCACGGCATAGTAGTGTATGCATGGGACACGGAGAAGTAACGTCCTATGGTCAAGCTGGGAATAACGGTGCATCCGACTCCTGAGGTCATTGTAGGGCCTCCATACAACGTGCTCAAGTTTCATCTTCATGAAGACGTCCCGAGCATAGCTTATGCCGGTCCGGTGAGAATTCCCGTAACTTCTCTCTCCAAGTCTCGTCCATTTTCTGAAAAAAATTACATGCAGTTCTTTAGTTGTAATTAAGTTGGTGGCCAGGGGCGGATCCAGGAATATTTTAAGGGTAGGCACCATTATAATATAATAATAAAAAATTTTAAATTGAAAAAAAATTAAAACAAACAATGATTTTAATCCAAAAAAAATATCTTATACATATGTAATTGTACTATTAAAAATACATCGTTTTTCGTAAATCTAGTCTTTTTTTTTTATATCTTTATCTCTCTATCTTATCCAATAGTACTTGCTTACAATTTGATGAAATTGTTTTTTGAAAAACCTCTTCATATCTACAACAAATAAATTAAAAATAATTATGAGCATTGAAACTAATATATGAGCATGTATGATAATCTCAGAAAATGCATTATACTAATTATGCTTTAAGATACGGAGCGATTGAAGTCTGGCAGGACACAAAGCAAAGGAAAGAGAGCGAATTTTAGACTGAGCCCAGCGATTTCTAGGTCAGAGCCCAGGCACCCTCCATTTTTCAGCCCAGGCACTGTCCCAATTCCTATAAACCGGGCATTGTTTTTCCAAAAATAAGCCCAGGCACTTGCCTGGGGTTGCTACAATGTGGATCCGCCACTGTTGGTGGCGACACTTTAATAATTAATGTTTCTAATTTTTCTTTGTGCGCTTCTTTTCTTTAATTTGAGGGAAATGGACTGTCTTGATCGAGATGATATTGTCAACAAATGTCTGTTTTGTTGGAAGTAGACTTTTTATTATCGAATTATAGATGCAATCATAAGGCTTCAAATTGCCTCATGTACTTCACAACACGCGAAATATCATAGAAATACAATTTATTGACGACCATTTAAAATAAATTTTAACCATGTGGGTTTGAAAAATGCTTTTAAAATTATCAGACAATTTTACCGTAGAAAATGGAATCCAATAATAATGTGCTTTTGAGTTTTGACTTATCATATCAAAATTTGGAACACAATTTTCGACACATCATGAGCTTACATTTTTAAGCTTCCATCCTCAATCCAAACCCAACAAAAAATGGAGAATGGTGGGTACTTTAATTTTAAGGAGATTATGTGTTAAAAGGTGGCAAAATATTGCTCTAATGTGAACAACTAGAAACATATTCATATATATACTCAAGGAAGGACATAGTTTTCTACGTAGTACTTTTAAGGAGATTATGTGTTATGAATTTTAAAACTTTTCTTTATGTAAATTTATCTATAATTATAATCAAATGGTCAGGACCATTGGACCAAGTGAAGTTGAGGTTGTAAAATGTGTGGTACCTCAATCAAAGGATGCATACTCCAAAAAAAAAATAATAAAAAAAATCCAATTCATTGTCATCCAAAGTTTCTTTCTCAATTTATGTAATTGTCCCTCCAATATTAATGGCAATAAAAGAAAGTCATAAAAATAATAAAGACCTCTATAAGATCATGACAATCTATGCAAGTACAGTGAATTTGTTGTTGCTATTAATGTCTTTTGCTGTTACAACAGCACGTTCACCATACGCGTCATTATCCCACTTTTTCATTATGCATAGCATTAGTTACTGTTGGATAACTAAATCTTGCATAAATACAGCGAGTTGATCATATATAGATGAAACCAATTATGTTAATTACATCACATTATAGTTTGTCTACCCATCACATTATATATTTTTTTTTCAATTTTAGAAAATCAAACTTAAATATTTTTTTGAAACCAAAATATTACTTATATAATGGATAACATGCCATTGATGGCATGGAGGGTACCGTGCCATCAAGTCATTTTTCGAGATCCAAAATTTAAATGGTCAATCCAAACCGTTCAAGTTGTTCTCTATATTGAAATATTCTTGGAGACCAAATTTTATATTTTTTCTAATTTTTTTGTTATTTATTATGATATTTTTAAAAACATTATGATTAGAGTATTTCAGGCCCTCCAATTTGAAAAATATCATAATAAATAGCAAAAAAAAAATGTAAAATTTGGTCTCCAAGGGTATTTCACTATTGTGATCAACTTGAATAGTTTGGATCGACCGTTTGAATTTTGGATCTCGAAAAACGAGTTGATAGAAAATTGATGGCACGTGCCATCTATGGCGTGTTAGCCATTCTCTCTCTCTCTCTCTATATATGAGAGAGAGAGTTTTGCTATGGTGAGTCGCGACTCACCAGAGGGTCTGTGAGTCGGGCTCAAAACTCATAGATATTGTCCAAAATGACCGATCCAAACCGTCCAATACGATCTCCCTATTGAAATCTCCATGCATACCAAAGTTTATATTTTTTCAAAATTTTTAAGTATTTTTTTTAAATTTTAGAAAATCGTTAATCTAATTAGTTCTGAAATGTTAAAAATAGCAGTTTTTAAAAATCCGAAAAAAATACTTAAAAATTTTGAAAAAATATAAAATTTGGTCTGCATGGAGATTTCAATAGGGAGATCGTATTGGACGGTTTGGATCGGTCATTTTGAACCAGATCTAGGAGTTTTCAACCCGACTCACAAACCCTCTGGTGAGTCGCGACTCACCATAGCAAAACTATATATATATATATATATATATATATATATATAGAGAGAGAGAGAGAGAGGAAGGATTCAATCAAAGCGCTTTGACCGGAATCCCGATTAAACCCCGTCAGATCTGATTTTTGAAAGTTCAAATAACTGATCCAAACCGTCAAATATGATCTCCATATTGAAATCTCCTTGCCGATCAAATTTTTCATTTTTTTGAAATTTGTAAGTATTTTTTTCGGATTTTTAAAAACAGCCGTTTTTGTAGGGTTCAAAGCAAATTAGATTAACAATTTTCTAAAATCTGAAAAAAATACTTAAAAATTTAAAAAAAATGTAAAATTTGGTGTGCAAGGAGATTTCAATATGGAGATCACATTGAATGGTTTGGATCGGTCATTTGAAATTTTAAAATTGAGATCTGATTGGATTTAACCGGGACTCCGGTCAAAGCGCTTTGATTGAAAACTTTCTCTCTCTCTCTCTCTCTCTATATATATATATATATATAGTCTATTGTCCTTTGGATAGGACTCAGCCATTTTCCTATTCAATTTTCAGCCTTTAGATGGTGTCAAAATTCGTGCCAGATCATGGATGTGCGGTGAGGATGGAGGCGCTGGAGAGGTTCTGTGTTAAAATTTTCCGTCTCTCAACCTCCGTTACTCTAAAAATCGTGCGCATCTCTCATGCTTGATATGCACGCGATCTGTCTCTCTCTCTGAAATCCGTACGCGTCTCTCACACACCTTCGACTAAGCCCCATCTCTCTCTTTCTGAAAATCCATACAAATTTCATAAAAATTTCATCTCACCTCAAGCCGTCTCTCTCAAAATCAATTCATAGCGCGTGGCCTTAAGGTAATTTCGAATTTCTTGAAATTTTCCTAAAACCCTAGACGGGCCTGACTTGCCTGGCTTGAAATTTTGAAATCAAGTTGTTAGGTATAAACGGCGCTTTAGTGGCAAATATCCTGTAAAGTGATTTAGTGCCAAATAGCCAGTTTGGGTCATGTAATTTCGAATCAAGTTGTTGATATACTATTGCAGGGCGCCAAATAGGTGTTTTTTTTTTTTGGGTTTAAACGATGCTTTAGTGCCATATCCTTCAATAACTGAGCATTTTGTAGACATTGTACATACATCAATTTTCTAAAATTGGGCAATTTTGATGTTAAATTTTGTAGGAATTCAATTAAGATGAGTACAAATGAAGTTAATGAAGGTGTTGCAATAGCGATTGTGGATGAGAATACTAGCCAAGAGGAATTCTCAAAAGGCATGGACCCACATGAGGGTCTAGACCTTGTTCCTTTTGTCAGAAAAGAATTCGGCACAACGGATGATGCTTTCGAGTTCTACATGCATTACGAAGTTTGGAAAGTTAGTGTTTTTCATGAAGACCATAACCATCCACTTGTCACTTCTCCTATGCTCCCGTAAGAAAATGGACTAAGAAACGTGATTTATGTACAGAGGCGCAATATGTACAGAGGCTGCACTGAGAAACGTGATTTAACTTGGTGATCTATTTTAATAGCTCATTGTGATATTACTTGGTGATCCATTTTAATAGCTCATTTTAATAGTCCATTTTGATTTAACTTCCATTACCAACGCGATTTAGGTACAGAGGCAGCACTTTGCACTGAGAAACGCAGTTAAAAACAACACGAACGCATGTATGATACAATTGAGAAACATCAAACAAATTGTGTTAAACCTTTTGCACTGCCAATTGTTACACCTTTGCATAAACCTTTTCATAAAACATCTTATAAAATTAAAATTAAAATACAAGCATCCATTATCACTAAAATCAAACATTCTGGCATCCATTATACAAACATCTTCTAATACAATAAAATCACATTAAATGGATACAAGCATCTAAAATTAAAATACAAGCATCACTAGCAAGAACATTCTGGAACTCTAGTTAAAACATTCTAAAATTAAAATCAAACATTCTGGCATCAAGCCTCACTAGCAAGAACATCACGTCAAGCATCACTGCTCATTCCTACATTTTTTTTTTAGAGGACTTGATAGCGACTATCAAGCAAAGCTAAAACCAAAAAAAATAAACAGAAAGAAAAGGAGAAAAGACAAAAGAAACCCCCGCCCCCCCCCCCCAAATCAAAGCAAGACCTAACAATGCTTTAAAAATAGAGAGTGCTGGTAAACGACCCAGTGCAAGAGGGTTTCCTCATTCTTCTGCTGCTGCCTGAAAATTCGATTGTTTCACTCCAACCAAATTGCCCAAATAGTCGTCATTATAAGTACCCCTTTAGCATTGACTCTATTTGAATTGCTTTGTTGAAGAACAATTTCCCAAATTGAGTCCATATCAGTGAAGCTTGCAGTTGAAAGAGAGGGAAAGAAATGTGTCAACTTATTCCATGTAGCTGTGACGAAGGGGCAAAGGCAGAATATGTGAGATGTTGTCTCCAAGATAGCAGTATTGCAAAGCACATACCCAGGCTGAACCAAGATGTTTCTCTTGTGTAAGGCTTCCTGAGTTAGCAGCCTGTTGTGAAAAAGTAAAACTGCGAAGAGCTTCAAAGAGGGTGGCATCTTTAGGCTCCAAATTGGAAAGGCCAGGAACTATTTTTTGCCCGCCGAAATCAGCATTCTATATGCCGACTTAATAGAGAAGGAACCCGATGAATTCCATTTCCAAGTGACCAAATCGTATCCCTGGTTTGTGTAGCCCATATTCAATACTTGTACTGCTTCATGAACCTCTTGTGATCATGGGGCCTGGAGAGCTATTGTCGGGTCCTGTAGGACCTTTTGAACTGTTAGTTTAGGGGTGACCGGTTTGGAGGAGCTGTTGAAAAAATGAAGATGACCATTACCCCAATTGGCATATCAGAAAAGAGTACCGTTTCCGTCTCTTATAGTCACAGATGTAGCTATTGAAAAAATATGCCGCAGATCAAGTAAGTCCTTCCAGAAAAAGGAGCCATGGGTGGACCAGCTCAATGGAGTTTGCTGGTATCTAGAAACAATGATAGAATTAGCAATATTCGACCATTGTGAAGAGGGGTTATTGAATAGCCTCCATAGCCATCTCAACAAGAGTGAATGATTCAAAACTTTTAGGTCCAGTACACCAAAGCCGCCCAATTTTTTTGGCAAGCAAACCCTATCCCAAGCTAGCAAGCTGATCCCTTTGTTATTATTGGCAGAACGGCCCCAAAGGAAGCTCCTCCTTAGCTTGTCAATTGATTTGATAACCCATGATGGTAACCTAAAGACCAACATAAAGAAAATCGGTATGGAGGATAAGACAGAGCAAACCAAAGTCAGGCGGCCAGCTCTTAAGAGTAACTTATTTTTCCATCCTGCTAGCTTGTATTCCAATTTTTCAATCAATTGAAGATAAACCTCTTTGTGTGGTCTACAAGCAGTTAGCGGCAAGCCAAGGTATGGCAAAGGCAGTTGGGAGAGACCACAACCAAGTACTTGCTGTACTTGATGTGTTTGTTGAGATGTTAAGTTGAAAGGAACAAACATTGACTTATGGAGATTGAGATTGAGACCCGAGCAGAGAGAGAAAATAGTTAATGCTAGCTTTAGAGATTGCACAGTATTTCCTTTAATGGAGGAGAAAATGATTGTGTCATCCGCGTATTGAAGGATGTGAAAAGGGGAACGAAGTTTGTTGGAAATGCTGAAGTTACTGGAGGAACCGATAGCATCGCACATCCTTGAGAAGACATCCGCTACCATAATGAACAGAAAAGGGGACAGCGGATCGCCTTGCCTTAGGCCTTGCGTGTGTCTGAAGGTGGGACCCACTTGGCCATTGAGCAAAACTGCTGAAGTGGCAGTATTTAGCAACATCTCAATCCAGCTTATATATATTTGTGGTAAACCAAAAGTTTGCAATACATTGAGGAGGAAAACCCAATTGACCGTATCGAACGCTTTGTAAAAATCCAATTTGAAAAGGAAGGCTGGTTCTTTGCATCTAGTTAGATGTACAAAAATTTCTCTAGCACATAGGAAATTTTCGTGTATCAACCACCCCTTGACAAAACCCGACTGATTTGTGCAAATCAGGTCTGGGATATGAGCACTCGGCCGGTTTGCTAGAACCTTAGAAATTAATTTTGGTATGTAATTTATGATGCTTATTGGCCTGAAGGAAGTTATATCGATTGAATCCTTGGTTTTAGGTAACAAGATAATATGTGCAAAGTTATGAGATTGAAGATCCAGTGTTCCATGGAACAAATCCTGAAAGATTTCTAAGATATCCGATTTCAGGACTTCCCATTTAATTTTTGCAAACTCGTTTGGAATACCGTCAGGTTCTGAGGCTTTATTATTTGAAAGACTAGTTACAGCTAGTTTAATCTCATCAGCCGAGAAAGGGTTTTCTAAAGAATAAAGCAAGGGTCTTTCATCATAGAGATTTTGAAGGGAGCAAGGGTAGACAGGGACTGACTTTCCAAGCAAAGTCGAGTAGAAATGTGTAAATGCCTGCATAATCAAATGTTGGTTGGTTATAGTTTGGCCGTCGATTAACAATGAGTTGACTGATTTTTTCCTCATTTTTGCTGAAGCAGTTGCATGGGAAAATTTTGTATTTCAATCACCACACTTGAGCCATTGTATCCTAGCGCGCTGATGCCACCTCTTTTCTAAAATATCAGCAAGAAAGAAAGCTCTTTCTCTCATCAAAATTCTAGTTCTGCATTCCAGGAGGGTCAACGATCGGGTTTCCTCTAGTGAGTCAAAAAGGTGACTGAAAGTTTTTGCATTGGAAAGGTGAATATTTACATGGGGGAAAGTGGTTTTATGCCATAGATTAAGTTTTTTTTGCAGCACATCATTCTTGGCAAAAAAACGCTGGGCCGTAGGTTGGTTAGAAATTGCGTTCCAGGAGTTGTCCATGTTAGGAAGTCTAATTTTTGAAATTTTTATGCTAATTAACCATTTAATTAACAATCCAAACGATATGGACCTCGATGGATCTAGTCCAAGCATTCACACACAAGAGAGAGAGGTTAGGAAGGCTACCTCTCCTTGTATCGCAACAAGGAGGCTCGAATCCGGCGATGTCGAGGTTGTGCGCACCACCACGCGTGTCTCGGCCTCAAATCCACCAAGGTATTAACCAAAACCTCGATCTATGCTAGTAGATGAGAGGTTAAGCCTAATCACTTCCTTCCCTTTACCTTAATTAACTATTTAATTGGATGGAGGCAAGAGGTGCTCAACGCATGAGCTTAAGAGAGCAATGGTGGAGAGGAAAATTTCTGAAATTTTTCCTTTAATTTTCGTCCAAAATATTAGGGAGAGAGAAAAGGGCAAGGTGGCTAGGGTTTTGGCTCCCAAAGTGGTCCTTTTATAGACCAACCACTCTCCCAAAAAGTTGTAACTAATTTACAACTATGCCATCACTAGGGCAGCCATAAAATGGGCCTAAATGGGCTCCATCAATTATTTAATTGGTCCTCTAATTCAATTAATTAGTGGCCCAATTAATTGCTCTCAAGTTGGACCTTTAATTTACCATTTAAATATAGGCCCGTTAGCACAAATTAATTACTTTAATTAATTCATGTTGAACAAATTAATTATCAACACTTTGATAATTATTTAAGGATTAGAATATACATTAATTTATTTCTATATAATCCGTTTGACTTAATTAATTAATTATGACAGTTCGCAACAGTACATAATTAATCAGTCAACATATCATATTGTTGCATTCCTTAATACAACCAAATAAATAATGCACGCATGGTCAAAACCTATTTGTGTGACCCTTTGAGGATTTATACTATGTTGGACATGGAAAATAAATCGCTATTTATTTTCAATAATCATAAGCGGTATCTAGCAACACGTTATGATTCCCAATTCGCATAAATAGTGTACTGCTACAATATTTTAATCCTGCATAAGAAATAATAGTATTTCCTTGTCTGATTCTTATGTCACATGATATCATTGTATAATCCAAGATAGGAATGTGTCATTCTTGCAGATTATACGTTTCTTGATCTAGAGATGACTGTATCAGTTGCTAGCAAACAATCCATCTCCATCAAGGGGCCCAAACAGATATCATCGCTCACTAAGTAAATTAATGAGGGACAAACGATTTTCTTGATGAACAACTTTTCCTCGCACAATTCAAGAGAACATAAATAAAGTCCGTATAGCAGCCCTTATCAGGAATCAACGGTAGACGATATTTATTGAACCTATCCTCATGTGGAAAAGTTGAACCATCTCAAACTTAGAATCAAACTCAAATGAAATAAATAATGACACATAACACAATCCATATATTTATTTCATTGGGTCGTGTCCTGTACTATGTTCTATAACATATACATATGCAATTAAGTTGGCAACTTCTTACCTATGATTTGTAGAACTTAATCATCACTTAACTTGCATACTAATCTTATCCGATAATTAATATTCCTTGTTAATTATCAAGATTGCGGACCTTTTAGATTTATTATTGTCATTTATTATAAATGAAACACAGAGATCCACAATTCAGATCCTCAACCTGAATGATCTGTCAATAAATAAATCAAGGAATAAATGATCAAATATCATCAATAACATAAACCATAGAAGTAGCCATATAATGATTGGCTTCTAGGACATAACTCTAACAGTCCATGATGCTATGGAAGTCGGATTGTTCAAACTAGAAAAGCTTCATCCTTAACCTCTTAGGCATAGTCGCTGGTTGTTTAGCATGTAGTCTGATGGGTACGTGATCAGAAACCATAGTGGGAAGTGCTTCAAGTGAGAGACTTCGAAAAGATGAAAGCCAATGAGGTGAGAGCAGCACTATGTCTAATCGCGACAAGATGGGTGAAGGTTGTTTGTTGGTCCAGGTAAATTTTTTATTTGTTAAAGGCACATCAAACAAATGATGGTCTCTAATAAAATCATTGAACATTTGCATGTGGCTGAAATCAGTTGATGTTTGTTGACCGTTCATGCATCCATCTAACAACATTAAAGTCACTAAGGATGATCCAGTGTTGCGTAGTTAAGTTGGTAATATAGCGCAACTCATTAAAGAAAGTAACTTTCAAAGAGGGAGAATTGGGACCATAGACATTAGTTATTAAGTAAGTGTTATCTGTTCTTGAGTCTTGTAACAACACTGAACAGGTGTGTCTCGTGACCCAGGAAGAGATATTGACAAAAAAAAATTTCCAACCAATCAGACAACCACCTCTCGTATCAATAGAATCTAGGATTACTAAATTCCGATAAAAAAAAGAGGGGGTGAAAGAAGCAATGACATTGCAAGCAGGTGCAGACAATTTAGTTTCTTGCAAGCAAAAAATGTCACATCTAGAAGTTCTAATAGTATCACAAACAACACGTCTTTTTGAATCTTCTCCTAAACCGCGAACATTCCAAGACAAGAATTTAATGGTTTGTAAATCATTACAACAAGAAAACCATTACAAAAATTCCTTGACAGGAAGCTAACAATCAGTAAAAAAAACTGAATTACTCCGAGGAGTAATCAAGGAGGTCCTCATCTGACCCTGGAATGTCCACTTTTTCATTTGATGGACGTGAGTTGCGATTGTTTCGCGGCTTTTTTGCTTGGCGAGAAGAGCTTGGAACCTGTTTCAAATCAGCTTGAGTTGCAGGCTTTAATTTAATTCTTGAGCCTAGTGTGGTATGGTCAACTAGATTTTCAAATTTGGCTTTCTCCCTAATCAGCACTGAAGGGTTTACACCCACTAAGTTAACCATATCTATTGCCTCTACCCATTGTAAAGGGATATCTATGAAATTTGCAGTGTCAGTATTGGCTATTGAAGGTACAGTTCCCGTTGCACCTGAGCTTAAATTAGCCTTAGTTTGATTAACTTTTTTATGTGCCCTTGACTGGTAAACTTTGTGCACAGCAGGGGGTACAGTACTGGTTCACAATTTAGTGCTATTTCTAGCACGTTTGGGGGTGTTGCTTGGGCCAACCTCCTGAGGCACTGTTGGGCCACAAATTGTTAAAGCTAGTTGTTGGTTTACCGGGTCAATCGTTTGGGCAGCAATTTGATTTTGATTTGAAAGAGGCTCCTGATCAGCTAAAGGCCCAACAATAGCCAAGTTACCGTTGTCACCCCCAGAAAAAAGAAAGGGAACGGTTGAATTATTATTCAAGGGACACTGAACAGAAGAGTTAAAAATTTCAGGAAACCTACATGTGTCCAAAGATGAAAGGCCAGTAAGTGGGAGGGTACTCTGAAAGTGTACCTGAATTGCAGGGTTTGCGCAAGAGGCCAAGCAATTGTCTGTAAAAGAACTTTCTTGAACCGAGGCATGCAGCTCTGCGACATCAATGTTAGAAAGTCTTTTGGCGCGTTGCTGGATCCTCTGTGGCACAAGATTTGTTGCCAAGTTGGAACTACCCCCCGCTCGACCCGCCGGAGTGAGATCACTGCGGCGCAGAATAACTCCTTGAGAAGAGGATGGCTGTTGTGACTGTGCCATCCAAGAAGCAATCTGGGGAGGAATGTGTTCCTGACTCACTCCTCTAAAAATGCGATGGAAGGATGAGAGGTTGAGAGTGACAGTGTCACCATTGATCCGGCACTCTTCTTCATCTGAGGTGGTTGGAGGGGTTGGTGATTTTGGAATACGGTGGCTGGAGCGTAGTATCGGCGATGGGGATTGTGGCTGCACAAACATAGCACTTGGCTAGACTTGGATCCATCTCTTAATGTGGACAGGGACTGGGAACTGGAAACCCCCGGAAGTCATAAAAATGTTGAGTGGGATGCGGTGGAGATCTGACGTAGTGATAGCTACATCCCACGTAGCCATGTTGTTTGGCTCAGTCGAGTAGATGGTACCAAGGTAGGTGGCAAATTGACCGATTGAACTAGCTACATAGCTTTCTCTCCAGTACTCCGGTTGAATTCCAACCAGTGTCAACCATACCTTGAAAATAGGAATGTCGACAACGGCCTCCGCCGTCGGGCACCGCTGTGCCGCCTGGTAACCTTTTTCCCACCACGATTCAGACATGGCGAGACCAAGCTGTCTGGCCGACACCCTGCAGGGAGGAAGAATGAGGTGGCGGTTACTTGTTAGGTGACCAATTTGCAATTGTTCGACTTTGACCAGACCTGTGGAAGCCAGCTGGCCGGCGATCACCTCGGCTGTAAGGGGTATTTCCATGGTTGGAGGAGTAGTGACAACTAGGGCCTTCGAGAGGCGATCTACTTCATGAAGATGCAGTTTGTCCCTTGAGATGTGGAAGTAAACTGCCGGTGGTCGTACAGTATGCACACAAGATGGGTTCTACCATTACTAGTTGGGCCATTACAGAACTCATTTAAGAAATGCACACAAGGTTTGGATATTAGTATTTGTGTTGTACATGATTCGATCATGATGCTAGTATATTTGGATATTTGTGTACCAGTAAATTTTTTGATGGAGCAATAGAAAATAAAAAGTCAGAATAGGACCAGAACCCAATAGTCATACCCAGGTCTATCTTCCTTGGACTCGAAATTCTAAAATCAAAATTAGTGCATATAATTAAAGCATATTATGCAAAAATTAATCTCGAGCTTTGACTCAACTTAATAGTCATACCCAGGTCTCTCTCCAGTAAGCACTACCCAATCCTTTCTCACACCACTGCGTTACGAGCTTTGACGCAACTTAATAGTATGCAAAAATGTCATAATAAAGCTTTAGAAAAAAAAATTGACCACACAAACTCGAAAAAACTTAGCAGGTCAAACATTAGGGCAAAATAAGAGAACAAATTAAACAAATTAAAGCATATTATGAACAAATTAGACAAAAATTTCACCGTAGTTTGGAGAGGGACGCAGTTTGGAGAGAGCACGAGGGTTTATCAGCTTGCGTTCTGGAGAGAGGCGCGATTTGGAGGAGGTGTCACGAGTACGGTCTGAGAGGCGCGATTTGGAGGAAGTGCCGCGAGTATGATCTGAGAAAGCACAATATGGAGAGAGGCCAGATTAAGAGATTTGGAGAGAGTAGAGAGGAGAACAATTAATATAGCATGTATAAATGAGGTAGAAACGGAGGTTGAAAGACGAAAAATTTTAACACAGAACCTCTCCAGCGCCTCCATCCTCACCGCCCATCCATGATCTGGCACGAATTTTGACAACATCTAAAGGCTCAAAATTGCATAGGAAAATAGCTGAGTCCTATCCAAAGGACAATAGTCTTTCTCTCTATATATATATATATAGAATGGACATAGAACACTAATGTGCATAGACACAAATTATCCTAAAATAATATTATAAAATTTTTTATATTTTAAAAAATTTCCTAGTTTTTTCCTAAATTTTCCTATTTTTTACATTTTTTATCATTTTTTTCAATATTCTAAATTTTCTATTATTTACCTAATTAAACTAAATAAATTAAATGATTTAAACAAATAATAAATTTAAAAAAAACTTACCTGAAGAGGAGGAGAACTCTATGCTCTGCGTCGTGAGGAAGAAGGCAGAAATGAGAGGAGAGGGGTCTATCGTTCTTTTATAGAAGCAGTCTGTGTTCTTTCATAGAATGATACACCCCAAGATGATACTGGCTCGTATACTTCTTTCAAAAAATGATACTGCGCTGTGTTGGTTCTTGAAAAATCGATACTAGTATCGAGTTTTGAAAAACCATCGATTTTTCAAAAACCGGCATAATGATACTATTTTTATAGTTCGGACTATTTAAGTAATATTGTCGAAATTCATGAATATTTTAATATTATTTTTAATATTTTCGGAATCTTTGCATGAGTAGACAAAACGCAAGCCCATGCACTTACAACCTAGTTCCAACTATTTGGGCTTCTTAAGGAAATTTTCATAACCAGGCTTCAATTTTAGAGAAACAAGAGACCATGTACCTGCCTTGGAAATTGGGAATAGTGGATGTGGATCCGACCCTGAGAAGTGAGAAGGTCTATTTTGATTTGTGACAATTTTGAAAGAGGAAGTAAAATTAATTTTTAAAAGAATAAAAAATGATTAAAATTAATTAAAAGGAATTATAATCATAATAAACATGATTAGTGGGGTTATTTTGGTTTTGAAGAATTTAAAATAGTTATCTAAGGATGGAGAAGATTTATAGCTGGCAAAAAAATTCGTGACTCGTGACTCGCTCAAGATCGATTCGCTAATTATTCAAAATTAGCTCGCTCAAATTAATTTCGAGTTCCTAACAAATCAAGTTTTTGAGCTCGAAATACGAATCGAATCGAATCGAACACGAGCTATGCACGGCTCGCTTGATATTGGCTCGCGAGTTAGTCAACTCGAATATATACATCAAATCGAGTGTTATGCTGATTGATGTGCGAGGAGTGTTACTACAATATATACTAATATTTTGTAGTTATGCTCCAAGGTAAGTTTAATAGCTTGAATATAACCACCAAGAATTTCGAGTTGTAGTTATGGCAACAAAATATTAATATACATTGATAATGGCTCGCGAGTTATAGCATACCACCTAGAATTTCGAGCTATTAACGAATGAAATCGAGTTAGCTCGAATTATTTTCAAATCGAATACAGACCAAATCTTCCAACTTGGAACTCCTTCACGAATCGAATCGAGTTCGAGCTAGGGTTAGCTCGCTCGAACTCGGCTCGTTGCCACAGGGACCGATTGTGCTCAATTCTAAGGTGTTCACATATGCTTTGCAGAATTATAAGCGCGAACAATTTATATCCGATTTTGCATCATTCTTAGGCGTTCACACATGCTTTTCAGAATTATAAGTCGACAATTTATTGTGCCCACGACCTACGTATGGGGATCACATGTCATTGCATTGGAAGAAATTGGGAGAAAAATGTTATAACTTATAATTAATAAATTATAATTAATGTGGTCCATATGATTTAAATATCAACCAAGTTCATTTGTATATTTTTATTTAATTAAAGAGTGCATTGGATTTTAATGAAATATCCAATAACCAGATTCATTAAATATAAGATTCCTTTAATTGTCTTTGTTATTTAACACTCATAATCTGTCATTAAGTGCCACATTTTCCCCATAATTTCGCTCATTAAAAAGAAATAGGAAGAAGAGAGTGAAAAAAGGGCATAAATTTTCTGTCATTCTGATTAAGAAAAATTGAAGAAGATTATATATTCTGCCTTACGATATCCCTTTCATTCAAAAACTGCAAGTTTTTATTACAATTTCTTATTTTATATGAAATATGTGTTCTTGGACAATTAATTAAAAAAATATTATAATGAATTAATATCTTACGTCTATAAAAACAAAACCATGAGCACAAATTTAAAAATTACTCGTAGGGTGAAAGCAATTCTAGATTGGAACGGTCAGCAAAAAAAAAAGGGGCAGGGAAATGAGAAAAGTTGTTGTAGAAATCTACAGCAACTTCCGCTCCAATTTTAATATAGTTCCAGTTTCACGAGAAAAAGAAAAAGAAATGCTACCCAGGGGTCTCAAATGAATATATAGTTCGAGTTTAAATGTACGTGATGTTTAATTCATTTCTAAAGCCATTATTGACTTTTTAAAATATAATAATATCCAATTATTTAAATCACTCTTTTAAGAGAAAATTGATCCATGAGACGAGTGCCTCGCTCTACCATAGTACAACCTTTATCCACGCTTCTCCAGCATATCATCTTCCTTTCTAGCTTAATAATAAGATTAGTGTATAACGTTATGCTAACAATTTTTAGATTAATATTTTGTTTTTCTAATATTCAACATGGTTAATTTTGCTGAGATAATCAATAAGTAGAGTTGTTAAGATTATGCCTACAGGCCGTCATTCAAAAAAAGAAAAGAGTTGCTACGATTAAGAAGAGCTATATTTATGAATACATCTTCCTTTGGTGGCTTCCTATAGCTGTCTTTAATCAGTACGTCTAAAAACTAATATTCAAATCAATAAAAAGAAACATTATTGTTTAAGCAAGGTTATCTAAAAACTTTTGTTTATTGTTTGCTATGATAATTATGATAACAACCTCTTTATAACTATATAATAAAAGAAATAGGTTGCTATTTTCAAATTTTATTTTACTATTTTATTTTCTGAATGGCGAATAATTCGGTCTATATATGTATGCTCTCAAATCGAATTATCCCAATAAAAAAATTATTGCATCTCTTATTTTCTGGTTGGACTGAACGGTTATTCTTCTCATTAAAAGTTGTCACGTTAGCATTAAGTAAATAGTCGTAGACATTTAGAGTGTGCAGACATCGCTTTTGGGATTATCTCTTACAGTCTCCAGATTCATTGTACCAATATCTAAATAAATCCTGTTTGAAACTACTGAAACATGGGGTCCAATGAGTCTCTGTTTCCATGACACAGGTATTATCTCATGAAATCTGTAACAGAGAACCTTTGTTGGTGTTTAATAGGACCGCTCGATGTACGGGACCGGGATCATCTCTGCTTCTGACGCAAGGACCACGTGTCAACCAAAACCCTTCCTTTTATTTCTCCTACACTCGGTGCATATTATAAAAATACATTATCCCTATAAATTACGCCTCCAATTTTAAAAAATAGAACATACATTTTTAACAAGGGTAAACCAGGCTCAAGCAAAATAAGAAGTACGAACTGGATTAAGATAAACCCTTTTTGGCTTCTGTTAATGAATTATTATCTCTCTCTCGCTTTATTATAAGAAGCCGAGGCAGTTCTTTGGGAACACATAATTTATTATTCTGCGATTCTCCTGGGATTCTCTCGTGCTCATCCATTTCCTGGTACAATTTTATTGTTAATTAACTATCATCTTGTTTCCTCAATCAGGATTTATGTTTTGTTTTATCTCACTTCCTTGATCGTTTTGTGCGCTTCTCTGAGTACCGATTCCGAAGCAAATTTGAAAAAATTACTGGTTTGTGAAGATTTGAAGTATAGATTTTGATTGATTGATTTCTTGTTGCAGAGTTGATTGTGTTGATTTGTGCAAAATGAAGGAGGTTCATAGGATTTTGCTGTTGCTGAGCTTGTGCTTAAGCTTATCCGCCTGTGTAAGTTAATCTAACAATGTTCAGAGATGATATAATTCTTAGGGTTCTTTTATTATTTGATTCATTTTTTTTTTTCTGCTACATTAGATTGATAGTAGTGCAAATACTTGCCCCGCTGATCTCGAGGCGAAGTGCGGTGATGATTCTTCAGGCGACTGGAAAGGGGAATTCTTCCCTGGTATTCCCAAAATCAAGTATGAGGTAATAATTATTCTGATTTTACCAGTGATCTTTAGCTTATCATTATGCCCTGGAATTTTGTGTGGGACAATTTGCCTTGATTGTAAATTTGTAATCAAACATCAGAATTGATGTGCCTAAAAATTGATATCCTTTCTGCTGAATCGCTAATTCTAATTGTACTAATGACAGGGTCCTAATAGCATAGACCCTCTTTCTTACAAGTGGTACAATGCTGAGGAAGTAGTTCTCGGAAAGAAAATGAAGGTACTATTACTGTACAATCTATCTGCATATAAACAAAAGCGTTCTTTTGTGCACTTTTGAGCTTCTTATGTATTTAGCATATTGTGGATGTTAATGTTGCAGGACTGGTTTAGGTTTAGTGTTGCATTCTGGCATACCTTTCGAGGCACTGGTGCCGATCCTTTTGGTGCGCCTACTAAGTCATGGCCATGGGAGGATGGTACAAATTCTATTGCCATGGCTAAAAGAAGAAGTAAGCTGCTTTATAGTGTCTTAAGAAAAGTTTATGAATACTAAGATTATGGTGTAGTTTCCCAGTCTCAAGTCTCAAGCCCCTCCCACCCCCAATCCACTGCTGTTGTTCCTATAATGGCACCCAAGTGTATCAAAAACGGAAAATGCAAATTCCGCTCTCGAAAATAATGTTTTTATCAACTTGCAATGAAGGGGTAAAAATGTGCATAAAAATGATAATGCTTGTTTTGTTGAAGTAGGTTATGTAACAGAACTCAATAATTGTATTCATGTTTCGTGAATACTTAAATAGTCAGCACTCATTTGAGAGCAAATTGTGCTATTGATGAGAATTGAGGGACTTCCCTGTAGTTCAGTCTGTTTAAAAAACTTTTTTTCATTATTTTGGGACAAAAGGCTTAGTAGTTGTTGTTGTGTGTAAATCGTATAGTGAGAGCACACTTTGAGTTTATGGACAAGCTTGGTGTCAACAGATGGTGCTTCCATGATAGAGACATTGCTCCTGATGCCAAAACCCTTGCGGTATATGTTTGTCTTATTCAACTCTTAAAAATTTCGCAATTTGCAGTGATACCTAAAATATATATTTATTGGGTTCTATTTAAAACATGTTATATCACTATTGAAGGAAACAAATGCAAACTTGGATGAAGTAGTTGAGCTAGCAAAAGAACTTCAGGTCATATTTTCCTCACTTAATAGAACTCTTTAATTGGTTTCTTGGTTTTAATTTTTAATTCACATTATTAAATATATTTTTAAAATTTACAGAAAGGTACTGATATAATACCCCTATGGGGAACAGCCCAGCTGTTTATGCATCCTCGGTACATGCATGGTGGTGCAACCAGGTATTCATTTATTATAATTTTATTTGGTTTAAAAATTTGGAGGGTATGTATAATATTAGATTTGTTTATATTTATATTTATATTACTTTCATGAATTCAGCTCGGAATTAGGAGTATATGCATATGCTGCTGCTCAGGTTAAGAAGGCCATGGAGGTAAGGTCTTCTGTTATTAAAATCTGAAATGTAGTTTTCATTATCTAGGAGGAGAGAATTTTTTCCTTCTAAAATCTGAATTGTAACCAGTGCTCTTTAAATTTATTGGTATATCAGAATGATTGGATTTTTTTTTTTTCTCTTTTGAAAGGTTACACATTATCTCGGAGGAGAAAATTATGTTTTCTGGGGTGGCCGGGAAGGATACCAGACTCTGTTGAATACTGATATGAAGAGAGAGCTTGATCATTTGGTAATGCATATTTTCTTTTGTGATTTATTTAATTTGTATATGATAATAAAATTTCCAAAAGGTTTTCTTAACCACCAGTTCATTTCTAGGCTGCTTTTCTCCAAGCGGCTGTTGATTATAAGAAGAAGATTGGCTTCAATGGTATATTTATAGATTTAAGTTTGCTGTAACTGTAATTCATTTCTTTTTGTAACCACTATTTGTTGTTATTTAAACTTAATTGGAAGCAAGTTGTTACATTTACATCTTTCTGGCTCAGTTGGTGTTGACAAATAGTATTTATCAATTCTGCAGGGACCTTATTGATTGAACCTAAACCTCAGGAGCCTACAAAACACCAGTAAGCATCTATTCAAGTTTGGTTTGATAGTATTTTCTATTTAAGATTTAACATTTTTTAATTGATTATAATATGTAGGTATGATTGGGATGCTGCAACTAGCTTTGCATTTCTACAGAAGTATGGTCTAACAGGTAACATTGATAATGTCAATATGAAATGATTATATCATAAAATCTCTCAAATTATTTTTGGCACTAATTCTTAATTGTGGTTATGCAGGGGAATTTAAATTGAATATTGAGTGCAACCATGCTACTCTTTCTGGCCACAGGTGAGATCTTATCCCTCCATCCTCACTTCAACTCCATTATTACATATCTGGCCAAGTGTTTAAATTATAATCAGTTTGTTTTTCAATTTACACTATAATTTTCTGTATTTGGAACCAACATTATGCATTTCTTTGTCTTTTAGCAACATTATACAGTAAGAGCCAGTTCATGTCAATCAACTAAAATAGATTTATACCACCTGAGGGTTCAACTGAATTTAACAAATATAACTCCTGATCTTGTAGTATTGAAAATCTGCATGTAAATTGCTTGGTTTGATTTTGGTAATCATTTCTAATCATGCTGGGGCTAAAATGGTCAATATATAACCACTTCACATTGTACTAAGATCATTATATGGTTTCTGCTGATATTTCAAACATGTCTATATTTTTAAAATTATAAGACATGTTGGATTCCACCACAAATTTACTAGAATATTGGTGGGTGTTCTGCAAATATGAGTACCACGATATCTTTCATGTTTTAATCATTCCTTTTTATCTCTGAAGCTGCCATCATGAGCTTGAAACTGCGAGAATCAACGGCTTACTTGGAAACATAGATGCCAACACTGGTGATCCCCAAATTGGTATGTACTCTTCCATTTTTTTTTTTATGATTCTCAACCATTAACCATGTTAGATGTATTCAATTTAATTTTATGTTTCATAAATCATGTTCTATACAGGTTGGGACACAGACCAGTTCCTGACTGACATTTCTGAGGCTACTCTTGTAATGCTAAGTGTGGTTAGAAATGTAAGATCAAACTGTCATTCCAAATTCCTGCATTGTTCATACTTTTTGAACTTTTTTTTGCAGAAGTATAAATTTAGTAATGCCTTGTGACTTCTTCATTGTTGATTTGCTCTTTTTAGGGAGGGCTTGCACCTGGTGGCTTTAACTTTGATGCAAAATTGTATGTCTTGTCTAATTTTTTGCCTTTTCTTAAACAGTAGTAGTAGACCACGAGCACTCATATTTTCTTTGTGGTCCTTTTCAAAATTTGTATTTTTTTGTGATGGCAGGAGGAGAGAGAGTACAGATGTGGAGGATATGTTTATTGCACACATTTCTGGCATGGATACACTTGCACGTGGTCTTAGAAACGTTGCTAAGCTAATTGAGGTATTTCAGAAAATATTGATGTGCAACTGAATATAATTTTTTTCCCTCAAATACTAGAATAACTTTTATTGATCTTGTAGGACGGTTCTCTGGGTGAGCTTGTGAGGAAGAGATATCAAAGTTTTGACTCAGAACTTGGTGCTTTAATTGAGGTATTTCTGGAACTCAATTTAATTATTAGGTTTTTCTCTTAGATATCATTAGCTTATTGTCATTTCCCAATTTGAAACATGGTAAGGATTTGGGAATTTGTAGAGGTATTTGAGGAAATTTGTGAATTTGGTTTAAATTGGGATATCTAAAATTAATATACAGTCCTAAATAGAGGATATAGGTAAAACTACTAAAAGTCAAAAATAGGTAAAAGAGAGAAAAAAAACTATTTTTTATATTCATTTCTTATGGTTTCATCTATTTTTTGGTTTAACTTTGTGATATCTTATAAGGCGGTAATTATGGGTGATGCAAAACTGCAAAATCATTTGATAGAGAACCCAAAGCAGGCTGCTTTGAATCTCTCTTACCTATCTTTGCAATACTTATTAGCCTCGGAATCTATTTTATAATTATTATTTTTTTTATGGTCATGATATTTATATTGGAATTTGCTTTAATTTTAATTACAGGCTGGCAAAGGTGATTTTGAGACACTTGAAAAGAAGGCCATGGAATGGGGAGAGCCTACTGTTTCATCTGCAAAACAGGTAAATGAGTCTTGGATTACCATGGAGATACCTACACCATTGGGTATTTTATGAAAAACTAACCAGTATCTGTGCCAATCTTATGAAAAACACCTACCAGAACCCGAAATATTGAGCTACAGTTTTGGTCGTTAAATTAATTATTATTATTTGAATTACTTAAATATAGTATTAACTATGCAAACCTCTAATTGCATTCTGATAGACAGGATAGATATGAGATTCTTATTATTTTATTTATTTATTTATTTATTATTTTTTTGATGCAGGAATTGGCAGAGATGATATTTCAATCTGCACTATAGAGGCGCCTTAAGAAGCGCTTTTAAACGGGGGCCTGAATAAGTTTAATAGTAGTTTTGTAATTATTTTCGTTAGTAGACAATGTGTTAGCAAGTTTGGCACTATGTAAGGTGGATGATAAATTCTATCATAAATTAGTTACGGATAAAATAAGGTTCTGGGTCACGATTTATCGAAGTCTTCCTTTCTTTTCTTTAAGCAGTTGACTGTGAAAGAGATATTAATTTACATGATTTCTTGCATCATGAAGCTCACCAGAAAGTACAAATTTATATTAGAGCATCTAATCTTAGGGATTACAATTTATATTAGTTCTAATTAATTGATTAGCATAGCACGAGACCACTTTTAAACACTATGATGTGATTCATCAAAATACTATTCTTCTACACCAGCTAATGCTGCATTGGTCATATAAAGTTTGGAAAAGGAAATAAAAAAAAAACTTAGAAATTACGCCTCGAGTAATAGAAGGGATATATAACAGCCTATATATGGCATGATGGAACAGTAACAGAGCTTATATTACAAGGCCAAAGCAGACTCACACATGACAAAGTACAGACATGCACCTAACACCAAATCATAGTAAACCAAGGTATCCTTGGCCAAAATGATGAGCAAAATGCAAAATAGTTTAGAACCCATTGGCGAGTTACCTCCTGGTGAATGTAATCCAGAAAAATCTCTTTGTAGAAACCATAAATTTGCCAGTACACTGAGAGAACCAATATGGAAGTGAGGAAGTTGGATGTTGACAGCACAAACAAGGCCGGTATAAGTGCATAGGTGATTTTTTTGGATTGTGCCATTGCCATCCTTCTTGTTTTGAGGCTCTCTGCATCCAAAACTCTTTTGAGTTCAATCATGGCAGTGCTTTCCATGGGGCTGGCTGCGAAAACTTTGTGGGACCCGTCTGTCTTTGAATTTGTATGGTTGGTTCCTTCCTCTGTTGCCCCAGTACTACGCACATCATGCAAGTTCTGCAAAATTGGAACTTGAATTTAACCTGTATATTTAGACTAACTAAAAATTAATGAAGTCGAGAAGTATGAATAACATTGATTTCGCCCCACCAGGATTGCATGTTTGTGTTCATCCTGCAACTAAACCGTCATAGACAGTAAGGAATACATTTAAATCTATGTCCATTTTAAGCATCCAAAGTAATTAACTAACTATTTTCAACTTTTCAATTATATAAATATTTCTAGTCATGAGAAAGGCAATAAATCAGATGAAGGCCCCATTAAATTCCTCCTATCCAATAATTACTAGCTAAAACCGCAATTGACATACCAGTTGAACTAGTTTACGAACATACACCTTGTAGAAACCATAGGGAAGGAGGGGGATAGAGGTGGTTGGGTTAATCAGCCGAGGGATCAGAAGGGATCGGGGGTGGTATAGTTGGATGGGAGAGGCGCAAGGTCTTGGCATGATAAAGTTTTAGTAGCTTTTTTTTATTTATTTAATGAAATTTAGCTAGTTGGCAATCGTCCAACCAGCCCTCAAAAAAAGATAAAGTTTTTAATTAGTAGCAAGTGACTTGGTCCGGCTTAGTAGACGGTACGCCATTGTCACCGCTGTGCGAGAGAGGGAGAGAGGGAGAGAGAGACGGTGCACGTGGAGCTTAATGCAGAAGTTGGCACTCGACAGTGCGGTGTTTCCCTTTGTACGTGAGTACGTGACTAAGGTGAGTGTGGAGTGTGGACAGAACAACCTGGACTGGAAGATTGACGCTGATTCACGAGTATGGGCTGTGTTATACTTTGTACTATCTAGAAAAGAGTTTGGTAACTGTATTAGGCCACTCTATTTATAAAGGAGTCATCTCAACCGAAAAAATAAAAAATAATATTACAATATTCCCGAAGAACGATACTAGTATCACAATATCGTTCTTCCAAAGAACGACACTAGTATCGCTCTCAAAGTACGATATTAGATAATATCGTTCTTTGAAAGAACGACATAGACTTATTAGCCATACACAATCTAACACAATGGATATGTTTGGTTGGAGGTAAAGTTAGTGAAATTAGAGATCGAAGTTAGTACATTTGAAGTTTGTTATTGAAGTTCGGGAAGTTAGAGATTGTGAAAAGTTAGTACTAACTTGAAGGTAGAAAATGATGTTTGATGTGATATGGTGGGGTTAGATATAGAAAAAAATAATAAAATATTAGTTTAGTTAATTTTCTTTTATAACTAATTACATCTACTATAATAAATATTATATTAATTATCATATTATTATTATTATTATTGTTGTTGTTGTTGTTGTTGTTGTTGTTGTTGTTATTATTATTATTTTTTTTACTATTATTATTTTTATTTTACCAATGACATTATGATTACTACATTATAATATTAATTATTATGTAATTTTTATAACTATAATTATCATTAATTATATAATTATATTTATTATTGTAATTTTAATCAGAATTAATGTCATAATTATTACTAAATAATAACAATAATAGTTATTAATATTATAGTAGTTTTATTGAAATAATAATAACAACAACAATATTTTTTATTAATATTTAATATTATAACTATAATTAGTAAGTATAATTAATATAAATTAGTATGCTAATAATAAAAATAATAATAATAATAATAATAATTATTATTATTATTATTATTATTATTATTATCATAATTATATTATTATATTACTTGTTTATTAAGTTATAATTTATGTTATGTTACTAAATAATAATAATAATTATTATTATTATTTTAATATTATAATTATAATTAATATAATAATTACTACATATAGATGATAATAATAATTATGTTGATTTTTTAATTTGGTTATGAGAACAAACTTCCCTAACTCAACATTTTGTCAAGTTAGAGAAGTAGAGTGAAGTTAGCACTAACTTCACTAACTCTGAGTATGTTCGGTTGGTGAGGGTTTGAAAGTTAGGGCTCTAACCTCAAGTTTGCTAACTTTCCATGCAACCAAACATAGTGTCTTTAGCCATTTGAGGTGTTTTTTTAATATTTTTTAATACTTTTAATCATCTTTTTTTTAGCTTATATCGTTCTTTCAAAGAACGACACTAGCCAATCATCATTTCTATAAAAACGATATCCCTTATTCTCTCCCCCTCATTCTTCGTTTCCCTTCTTCTCTCTCACTTTCATTACTTATTCGCACGGAGAAAACCTCTCGATCTTCTTCAGGTAAGTTTTTTTAAATTATTATTTACTTAATTTTAAATAATGATAATACTGCTCATAATTTGTAAAAATAATAAATTTAGTTACTTTATTATTTATTTAATTAAAAATATTTTGTAAAAATAATATAATGTAAATGAGCTAATTATGTTTTAATTTTGAAATTTGGCATTAGTTTTTAATGGACCCTAAACCACGCGTCATTTCTTCAGTTTTCTTCTCATAGAAGATAATCAGACCACCGAAAGACAAATATTTTCTCTTTTTACTACTTCAATACCAAAGAGAAAAAATTTATGTAAAGAAAACATATGAAAATGTATTTCATGTTAGTCCCAAAGTTCTTTACAGATATGGTAAAGAGGGAGAGAGGTTATCGTATTGGAAGTGGCAATGGAGGCAAGTGGTTACATCACATGCCAGCAGTTCCACTCGATTTTGAAAATCATCCCGCAGCTGAAAATATCATCCATATTCGTTAGATGTAGTATTGATACGTCATTTTGATGAAGCATGGTCTCAAAGCAGGTATAAATTTATTTCAATTTTAATCATTTTTACTTTAAATTTTAAATATATGAAACATGAAATAAACTCATATTTGCAACGAGAATGAACGTTATCACTGTTGCACTTGATCGTGGAGTATTCGAAGTTCAAGTGCGCTTCGGAAAAGATAGCACCCCAAATATATTATGGAAGTACAAAGTGAAAATCAGACGTGATTTCCAACTGAGAGAACCTTAATTACTGACCAGGCGTGCTCAGTGCAAGTGAAGAAAATTGCAACTGACAGGAATACCGTGTACTCATGTTGTTGCCGTATGCAGTGCATATAGGTGAGAGTTTGATGATTTTGTGGACGGACGGTACAAAACCGAGAATATGCTAAAAATATGGTCAGGTGAATTTCACTACTACGACGATGAAGATAAGTGGCATGTGTATGATGGACCCGTGATTGTTCTTGATAGGCATTTGATTAATCGCGGCAGGCAAAAAAAGGACCGTGATTGGATGTGGATGGATGCAATACGACGCAATAAAACAAAAGAAGGAGAACAAGAGGAGACGATACTATAGGAAATGCCGTGGAGGGACCTATGTCGATCGAAGCAGTTCAGTCTGGTCGTCGTACCAATAGGCCGAGAACAAGAGAAACTGCAAGGAACAGAGTTGAATCTTCAACAGCAAACAGAGGTCAACCTTTTAGGGAGACGTTTCAACCAAGCAAGAATTCCATCAGTATTGATCCTAGAACTAAAAGTCGTGGAATAGAAGGTCTTCAACTACGTCGAAATTCCATTAGCATGGATCCACGATCAACTTCGATCCGATTTCCTACCAGTCAGGTGGCATCAAGTAGCAGGGCAAGTCATGGGGCATCAAGTACCAGGGGACCAAATGAAAGCAACGAGGGAAGAGGGATAGGTGGCAAATTTTAACATTTGGATCAAAGGATAAGGAACATCATTCCTAAAGGCGGAAGGAATTAGCCAATATCGTGTTGCCGACAAGTTTGATGTAATATTTGATGTAGCAAATAATATTTGTATTTAATCATATGGACAAGTATGGACAAGTATTTAAATTTAATAATATTTGATGTAGCTGATATTTTATGTTGTGTAATTTTCATTTTGCATCAATTAAATTAACCAAATGGTAATTTTTACAATTTCTAAAACAAGTATGGTACAAATAAACATATCAAAAAAATATATAAATACCAACAATATAAATATTACATTAACTAATAAAAAAATGATTAGGAGTATTAAAAATAATAATTTATATTAAAAATATTAAAGAAACACTAAAATGAACTAAGAAAATAGTGTTAGGCAGCATATGGATAATATCGTTTTTTGAAAGAACGATATTGTGATACTATTTATATCATTCTGATTATTTAAATGATATTTTCAAAATTCAGGAATATTTTAATATTATTTTTTATTTTTTCGGTCATCTCAAGCATAGGAGCTACATTTTGAAAAGAGCCCAGTACAAAATTTGGGAGATTTTCGTCGATGAATAAAACAATGATTGTTTTTAAGAAATTATTCACCGATGATCTTAACTTTATAATTTTTGAAAAAATATTCAATTACTATAAGTAAATTATAGTAATTAGATATTTTTATAAAAATAATAAAATTAAAGTTATGAACGGATAAAAAGAATAACAATCTTAGAAATTTGCATTTGACCTAGTGGCTGAGTGGTAAGAGCACTAAACTGGCCTCTAAGAAGTCAAGGGTTGAAGTCCCGCATACATCTTTAATTCAAAAACAGTTGGATGACAAAGACCTCCCTTTTTCTTCAAAAAAAAAAAAAAAAAAAACAATCTTATGAATTTATTCACTTACTAACTCTCCATTTCAATTGAATTCACTTATCACATTTTGTTCATCAAAATAAAGAAACGCAAGACGCTATCATGTCTATGAAACTAATCTAAATTTTATATGTTAATTTTTTGTATAAATGGATTCAAGAAGCATAACAAAACAATCTCCAGATTTGAATGATATAGTAAGAAGGCATCAAGGACATTTTACTTTGCCAGTATGCATATATCTTATTGTGTACCACTTTGTATGCCCATAAGAAAAGCTCAATTACCTTGTCACGCGAAAATCTGTGATTTGACTGGATTTACAAGTGTTAATATTATTCACACATCCATTGAAGTGAATGTAAAAATCGTTATCCATATAGATTGCGGGTAGCCAAGGGAATTATTAATAAATAAATTTACAAGAGAAATGAAAGGGAAATCAGTTAAATAAAACAAATGTTCATTTATCATGAAAGAAATTCTATACTATTAAATATTAATTGTTTTTCAAAACAGATCCAGTAGACAAACAGAGAGAGAGGGAGGGAGGGGAAAGAAAGAGAGAAAGAGAGAGAGATGTGCCTCAAGGTAAGGGATGCTGACTGTTCGCAATTGATGGATGTTCAATGGGGGGAGACTGGCACAAGCACTGTCTTCACCTGAAACAAAAGGGCGCAGAAAAGTTAAAAAGGATAACTTCATATACTCCTTTATTTATTTACTTGTTTTGCGCTTCATGCAATTGGTGTACAATCACGAAGCAGAATCTGAACATTGCAATAAAAAAGAAGAAGTAAACTCATAAGAAAAATAAATCTCCAAATTGGAAAAGGCTTGTTTTTCTGTGTTTAGAATGAATAAATTAATTAATAACAGGAAAACAAAATTGAGTGCAAATAAAACCAAACTTTGAATTTCAAAATAATCAATCTAGCAATCCACTGATGTGCGATATTCTTGCATTATGTACAAGACTCTTGTAATAGATTTAAGTGCCAAAAGCTTCAAGCCTTCAACCCTAATGTACTAGTTCACATCGCATGGTTTTTCAAATAAGAAAACTAAAGCCATCTGAAATTAAAATTTAAAACTCTGAGACAGAACACACCAGAATTCATTGCTTAATAACAAACAATTTCTGGGCTATACATCTTCCTTTATCTTTTGAATAAAACTAATTATACTTAAAACAAACAGGATCAAATTGAATAAATAATAAAATATCTAATGTCCTAATTGAACCAATCGAACTGAACACAACCTTCTCATATGTCAGACCTATTGAAAATTAAGATCAGTTATGAATGAAATTGCAAATTCAAATCTAGATGCAATATCACAAAAAAACCATTAAAGGAAAGGTAATAGAGGGGGTGATATCGTATCTCAATATTCTTTAAACCGACAGTGATGACGAAGAAGAGGTAAAAGCAAAGAGAAGAAGATAATAGTGAGAATTAAAGAAAAAAGAGGCAGGGTGTTGAGCGGCAATAATCTCAGCCCCGTCCTATCCTTCACCTCCTCCTTCTAGTCTTCTACATGTAATGTTTAAATAGGTAAAGAGATGAAGGGAATTGCTCAGGACACGTCTGACTTGCTCAAACACTTCTCCATTTTTTTAAAAATGACATAAATACCTTCAATTTAGCACTGAAATCTGAGAAAACAACACAGAAAATATGAGGGTATTTTAGTAAATTTGAGAGTGTTTGAGCAAGTCAGGCGTGACCTGGGCAATTCCCAGAGATGAAAGGGTGCGTCTCACTGTGGGCTTCCAAAATTCGAATTTCAAAATTAAAATTAAAATAATATAAAGTTCGAAATTCAAAATTTAAATCAAAATCAGCGAAACGGTGGCTGACCGGAAAGAGGAAATTTTGAATTTCGAAAACAAACTTAAAAAACAAAGCGAAGGGGTTTTAGCGTCTGTTTCATTTGACGGCAGCAGCGACCAACCCACGTGGCATCCCTTCCTTATCGGACCACCTGAGAGAACGGAGCCGGCGGCCTTCATCTCGGTGGTCAGAGGTTAGGTTGAGAGGGCGGAATTGGTGGGTCCCGAGATCGGCGAGAGAAGGCTTGGTCGGCAGCGATTTTTTTCTGGCATAGGGTTTATGGGGAATCGTATCCTCTGCCGCCCTTTTAAAAGGTTAAAAGGGTGGTAGAGTGCCCACCTCATCTGTGGAACGCTGAATTAGAATCTAACGGCGCGCTTACAGGTGGAAATGATATCAGTCTCGACACCTGCCCTGACTGTCCCCTTCTCACTCCGATTGCACTTTATAAAAAAAAAAAATAACTTTATAATTGTTCGTTCTCCTCCTCCACCTGTACTGTGAAAAAAAAAAAAAAAAAAAAGACAGATCGATCGAGAGAGAAAGAGGAAGAAAGCGAGATCGATCGTGAGAAAAATCGAGTTCCTCCGCTCGTCTCCGACCGCCCGCTCTCGTCTCCGACTGCCCGCTCTCGTCTCCTCCGCTCGTTTCCGACTTCCTGCTCTCGTCTCCAACGGCTTCCCCTCTAAAATCGAGTCAGGTACTTAATTATGTTTGTTGATCTTGTGAAATTTGTCCAAATTTGTGAAATCGGGTTGGTACAGATGTGGCACCAATTTGTGAAATTTGTCAAAATTTGTAAATTCGAGTTCTTCTAAGTAGAAATTTGTCAAAATTTGTTGCTATTACTTCACTGTCAAATCGGGTTGGTACAGATTCCATTCCAATCGTGATTTTTTTGCTGGTACAGATGTTAAGCGTGAAAAGTGCTTATCTATGAATATTTCTCATGTCAAGGACCAACTTGTGAAAGTAATAATCATAACTGTTACACTAAATTTTTCTTGTAATCAGAATTCATGCATCTGTTGTAAATGTTTCATGCTATTTTTTTAGATAGCAATGAGCTCTCAAAGCAACAATCTATGGCTATCAAATGGAGCATTTCCTTACTGTAATAGATGCAACGACAATCAACGTGTAGTTGTCTTGGTTGCAGACACACCAAGAAATAAGGATCGAGCTTTCTACTCGTGTTGACAATGCGGTGAGTTTATTGCATGGTGCGGTGAGGTGGGCTTTAGTCCTATAGACCTTAAAATTAAAGTCGAATCATTAAAGAAGCAATTAGAAAGGCAAGCGGATGATTTGAATAAACAATTGGATGCGAAGTTTAAGGAAATTGAAGAGAGGTTCAAGAAGCATTTGGAAGAACTTAGGAGTCAAATATTTCAATATCTTGTATTATTTTTTCTTTTCTTTTGATTATTGTAATTTGTAAGGTGTAACGTATGAATTTAGATATGTGCTTTGTATTTGCTATGGATGCTTAGATTAGTTGTTATCTTGTACCTATCTTGCTTAATTAGCTTATATGATAGTCTATGTTTTTAACTAAAGACTCCTCTTGCTGCAATGATTTGAATAAACAATTTAGTGTTGATGACTGAAATTGAGAAACATCCAATTTTGACTACACATTGTAAAATGGGATGAACTTACAACTGGTACAAGACCGGTACAGGGACATTTGAGATTGCTTAATGAAAGAAATGAGGATTAGTTAGTAAGTCAATAACAGAAATTTGCAATTTTTTTAATATGAAATTGCTTAATGAACTTACTGGTCTTGACAACAGCATGTAACATATTGTATATATATATGTGACAATCCAATTTCGAATAAACAATTTATATGATAATCTATGCTTTTAACTTCACATTGAATATGATAATCTACTTCCTACTGTTACAAGGAAACGAAAACAACCTGATACAGTGCAATGCTCCAGATACATAACAATGATGCATTTACAGGGGTATATTACACTTGCTTTTAACAAGGATGCATTTTTATGACAAATATCACTTCTAGAAGAAACACAATGCTCCAGATACTTAATAAACTCCATTCCAGTGACTAATTTACAGGGGTATTTTCGGTACATTCACATAAAAAGGGAAAGTGCTAATAGTTTCATTTCAACAGAACTGGTATCTGAACAACCCAAGGATCATACACCCTTAATAGTGGGAGTTGGAGTAGAGAATTTCTTCAAAATTAAACGACTAAATTAAATGAAATTTTAAACTAAACCTCGCCTCTCGGAAATCAGAATCAAACTCCTCAAAAACAAAAATGAGAATGTGTAAAAGTGAGCATGTGAGCATGTGGCACCTCCGCTTGCGCTGGTACCAGTGAGCATGTGTGGAATGCTGACCATTGACTTGCGCTGGTACCAGTGAGCATGTGTAAAAGCATTCCAGTACCTATTACTTAAAGCATGTGTATTTACAAAAAAAAAAAGGAAATTGCTAATAGTTTCATTGCTTCAATTGTTTCATTACAAAATGGTGCCAAATACTTGCAACTAAACTTCCAACTATTTCTCCCATTTACAAAATGGTGCCAAATACTTCTATCTATACTTCCAACTATTTCTTTCATTCACAAAATGTTTACAAAATAAAATAACTTCTCTTAAAGTTGTCTAGTCTTCAGAAATATGTACATGGTTGCAAAAAAAAAAAAAAATTCCTCATAAGTATGAAACTTAATATAATTTCAAATATATCATCACGGTCTGTTTCTAATTGTTGCAACAGTATGAGCATTAAGGACGGATTGAGTATAAAGCATCTCTGTCTCTCCTTTAATTACAGACCCTTCTCATGAAATTGAGCATTAAGAACTCGTTGCCATTCCTGACGGTAAGAAGCATGTGAATAGGTGAGTTGAGTTACCTATCAGTTGACGAAATCTCAGTACTAAGCAATTTCCCTACACCTGTACTGAGCAATCTCAGTCTGACGAAATCTCTCGCTCCTGCACGAAAGAGAAAGTTGATTTTTTAAAGAGACGGAGCTTTTCGCGGGAATTAGATACAAAAGGGAGACATGGTATTTGTTTTTCTTTTTTTTTTTAAATACACAGAGAGGAGACTCGGGCAGGAATGACAACGAGGGCAAGGGTCCAGAGATAGCCTATCTCTGCGCGCCGTTGGATTAAATCCAACGCTCCACAGATGAGGTGGGCACTCTACCAACCTTTTAAAGGTTGGTAGAGGATACGATTCCGGTTTATGGAGGGGAGACGCTAGGAAATAAAAAGAAGAGATGCACTGAAAAATTTATCGAAAAATTATAAAAAAAGAAAATGCATATAGGAGAATCGAACGGGCTACATTGAGCGATCGCTATTGTGCGTTCCGACACAACGTAAAGGTAAAACTCTCTTCGTTCTGCGATATAATCTGTACCCCTTATCAAGTTTTTGTTTTAACAATCAATGATGTAGATATAAATTAAAAGATAATGAACGGTGTAGATTGTTCAGACTAATTGTATCCTAAGATTTTACATCCGTGCAGTAGAGATAGAGATATTTGTTTCCATTTTATTTGGTCAATAGTCTTAAAATTATATGAAGCTAATCCAACTAAGAGATTTTGCAGAACTCGACCGCCTAGGCCTTTGTTAATATCGATCTTTTGTCAATACCATACCATTTCGCATATTTTTCATTCCGTTCCGTCCAAACAGAACGAAAATAGAATGGCATATGAATTTCATTTTCAGAAACGAAACGGAAACGGAACTACCATTTTAGTCCGCAGAACGTCGAAATAGGAAATTTCAATAAAAAAAATAGATGCTAAACTAGTGCGAAATGAAATTTCCATTCCGTTCCGTCACCATTCTGTTCCGCTACCTGGAACTGAACGAAAACGAAAGTGTGTGGTTCCGTGCCCTTTGTGCACGTTTGACGGTACTAATCATTCCAGTTCCACATATGACCCGACTCTGCCGGTCGCGGTCGGTCAACTCCCAAATATGCATGGGCCTGCACGGCTGCACCCCCTCCCCCTCCCCTCCCTATTTGTATAGATTTCCTTTTTGGAATCTCCAACAAACAGTCTAAGCTTAGAGAAATAGAAACATCACTATGGAGAAACCACTTCGTCTCCCTCGTCTTCTTCTTGTATATCCTTTATCCCTTCTCTTTATGTTACACTTAGCATCTCTCCCACTAACGGCAGCACAAACTTACATGAACATGACTCGGGGTACGTCCCTCTACTCATCAGGCCTGAACTCGTCCTTGACATATCTCGCTCGGGCGACTTTGCTTTAGGCTTCCGGGCCTACAATTCTGATGAATCCCTTTTTCTACTTGCAATTTGGTTTAACGCCACCTCCCCCCAGCACATTATTTGGTTTGCCATGGATGGAGAGAATCCGATACTTGCCCCAAAAGATTCCAAACTCCAGTTCGACCAGTATGGGCTGTTTGCCCTCATTAGCTCAGATGGCAGTCAACTCTGGAGCACTGGCCAGAGGGAATCTAACCTAGCAACCCTCCTTGACTCTGGTAATTTTGTCATTTGTAAGTTCGTTTGTGATGCCTATAATCCCCCACTTTGGGAAAGTTTTAATCACCCCACTGATACACTTGTACCGGGTCAAAATCTGAGTTACACCCAAGAACTTTGGTCGAAGCTTACCGACTCCAACTTCTCCCAAGGACGATTCACACTAGTCGCCCAAATTGATGATAACATAGTTCTTTATCCTGTTAATCCTCTTGTGAGTACCAAATATCTCTACAACGCTAGTTGGGAACCCAGTGACTATTGCAAACAACTTGTGTTCCACCCCAACGGATCACTCATTTGCCTTTTAAACCCGTGGGTGAATATCACCTCATCGCCTATCTTATCCCCACATAATTACTACCAACATGCAACACTCGATCCTGATGGGTTCTTCCGCATGTATGCGTACTTAAAGAGGAATAATACAGTTGGGTGGGAGGTGACAGGAATTAATGACCCTAGAGGCTGCAGTCAACAGATAGCCGGAGGTGGTATTTGTGGAATCAATGGATTATGTAACACGAGTAGCATGAATCAAACGCGACTACAGTGCAGCTGCCCCCCCAAGTACTCTTTGATAGATCAAGATAATATTTACATGGGCTGCAAACCTGACCAGGGTGTGGGGCAATATTGTGGCGCTGTATACAAACCAACAGAATTCAAGTTCATAGTGTCAAACCATACTGATTGGCCCAGTCAAGATTATGAGTCGTACGGGTTTCTTGGAGAAGATAAGTGCAAAGATAGCTGCTTGCAAGACTGCAACTGTGTAGTGGCCATATACAGGCCGAATAGTTGTAAAAAGAAGTCACTACCTCTACAAGATGGAATTTATAGTGAAAGCGATACAGTGAAGGCATTTATCAAAGTTCCCCAAAGCCAGCCGGATTTACCGCCAAATGATTGGCAAAGCAATAATCATAAGAACACCGGAAGGAACCCATTACTTATTGGCGGTGCCACGTTTCTTGGAGTAGCGAGCATTCTCTTTGTGGTGGTTGCTTTGCTGGCAGTGCACTTCATGCATACTTTTAAGAAATCTCGAATGGATTTGAGTTTGTCATGGAAAAATCTTAAGGAGTTTACGTACAAAGAGCTTCAGCGTGCTACTAAAAGTTTTCAGGAAGAGCTTGGCCGCGGTGCTTATGGGGTTGTTTATAAAGGTATCTTACCTTCTGATCCCCCTCCCCCGACGGTCATTGCTGTTAAAAGACTTGCACTTTTGAATAATGGACAGCGTGAGTTTGAGAGTGAGGTGCATTCTATAGGCCAAAGCCATCACAAGAACTTGGTAAAATTAATCGGGTTTTGCAATGAAGGCTCAAATAGGTTGCTTGTTTACGAGTTCATGAGCAACGGTTCACTTGAACACTTCATTGAAGTAGGAGCTAAGAAGCTCGACTGGGACAAACGAGCAAAAGTGGCTCTGGGAATTGCTAAAGGCCTTCAATACTTGCATGAGGATTGCAACCCCCCAGTTATTCATTGTGACATAAAGCCTCCGAACATTTTGCTTGATGATAAATTTGTTGCTAAAATATCAGACTTTGGAGTGGCGAAGCTCCTTGGCGCTGACCAAACTCATACTAGTACCCTTGTCCGAGTAGGAACCAAGGGCTACATGGCTCCAGAAATGACAAGCAGTGAACAGATCACATCGAAGGTGGATGTGTACAGCTTCGGTGTAGTGTTAACGGAAATCATATTTTGCAGGGTGGGTATTGCACAGCAAGCTATGAAAGATCTCTGGGCAGACAAGATGAATCAAGTAGTGGAGCGATTTAAGGAGCAATTGTTGGAAGACATGGGTGATGTAGAAGATGAGGCCAATATTCAGAGTATGCAGAAATTTGTAGAGGTGGCCGTTGCTTGTTTGCAAGTCGACCCTAGTGTTAGGCCAACCATGCGTGATGTGGCATACTTTCTGGCACGTGCTATACCGACACCTGAGCCGACCGATGCTGTACCTACACCTGCACCCACTGACACAATACCAACACCCGAGCCGACTGATGCTGTACCGACACCCCAGCCAGTCGACAACAATACATTTTCACCAGATCAGGAGCTAATGTTATATCAATACCTGCGCTCATAGATTGCTCCGTTTATAATTAAATCCTGTTGCTTGCTACTCTTTGGACGGCGTGTGATGCTATGCTTTGTGTTTCTTTGTTGTGGAATGTTTCAAGATGAATTATTTCAGACTTTCAGTTATTATTTGTACCTTTGAATTGTTCAGCTACTTGAACATCCGAGTTTTATTTCTGTTTGTCTTGTGAAAGAATCATTAATTGCTGTTCTGTTCTTCTGGAGATGCATCTTTGTAGTCATTAATATTATTAATAAAATAATGTCATTTGTAATAACTATCAAATGATGTGAGTAGTTCTCTTTATTGTTACAGCTTATGCATCTTTGCAATCGTTAATAAATTAATGTCCTTGGATAAGTTTTAAATTTTTGTTCCGTCTCGACCAATATTTAACTCAAAAAAAAGTTGTCTAGAAGAGAAAATATTTTTAATAAAATTAATTGGTAATATAGAAGTGTAAAGATTTGGTAAGCTCTCACATTAATGTACAAATTTCATATTCAATGGACATGGGAGCATAGACTCCCTTTGGACTCTTGAGAAAGGTTATGGAATTGTACGAAAATAATCTTCTCTTTTTTTCTAATTTTTTCTTTGTAATATAGAACTTTTTCTTTTTTTAATTGAAATTTATTGGATTGACAATCCCTCATGGAGACACGACATGGAGCATCAATTTTTCTTATTCAAATTATGTATTGAGTACGGTTCCGACTATAAATATGGTATTTGATAAGTTTGTTTTGTTTGACCATGATGTAATTTCACACAAAAAGTGAAAAAAAAGAAAAAGAAAAGAGAAGTAATTAATTTGTTGCGAACAAATTATTAGTTTTTTTTTTTTTTATAACGGTCCGTAGGCAATTACAAATTAGTTTATTGTTCTTTACGTTTCCTAATCAACTTGCACATTTATTTTATCGGTAAGCTGGAATAAGACGTTGAGGTAGAGGCAGAGGCGCTGACCAGTGGGTCTAACCCGTCTTAGACGTCTAGAAGTGGCCACAATAGAAAATCAGAAATGGTAAGTGTGATCGCTAAAAAATTATCGCGCGCCATCGCTGAACAGGTGGCACGCACGTGAGTCTCGCGTGACTAGCAGGTGTCTGTTACAAATGTTCAGTTTAATAATCAAACGTGTTCAGTCTAATAATCAAAAGTATTCAGTTAAATGCGTCAGCTAATGATTTTATTATATAGAATTGCGCGTCAGTCTTGTAGAGAGACGCGTCAGGGGCAGATTCGGAAAAAAAATTAATTGAACCAGACCGGTTCATGACCCCTTCTAATTTTTTTCATGCGTTTTTTGTCCGGTTTGTGACCCCTTCATTGCCATTGCACCTATTAAAAAAACTAAAAAGTAATACTTAATAAACTGAACATTTGTATGTAATAACTTGAACATTTGTACTTACTAAACTGAACATTTATTCTTACTAAACTAAACATTTACTTATCCAAATGAACATTTTTACTTATAACATTTATATTTTTTATTGTAACTAACTGAACATTTATACTCAATTAACATAACATTTTTACTTATCCAATTGAACATTTGTACTTATCCAACTGAACATTTGTACTTAATAAAATGAACATTTTTTCTTATAACATTTATATTTTGTATTGCAACTAACTGAACATTTATACTCAAATAATAGAACATTTGTACTTATCCAACTGAACATTTACGTACGAAATAAAGTGCGCTGGGTGAGGGGAGCACTTCACTTGCGATGGCAGTGATGGTAGAAATCAATTTTCATAGAAAATTGACGGACGGAACGCTGACTAGTTGGTCTAAGATGTTAGTACTGATTACCGAACCAAAAAATATTATTTGTATCGAGAAGGGACCACTCTGACTGACTGACTGTCTAGATCTGTTTATTTCAGTCAAAAAATATTATTTGTATTTGGATTAATCCGATCTTATAATTGAATGTTGTTATATTAATAAAGCGTAGAAAAGCTTCGTCGTTAAATAATTGATTACTGAAGGTTTGTATCTGACTCTATTTGTTTTTCTATTGCGATATAAACGGGTCTGCGTGTCAGTCAACTCCCATATATGCGCCACCCCCCAACCCCCCCCCCCCCCTGTTATCATTTTCTTTTTGAAAATTAGTGGATATATTCATCAAAGAAAAGTAACAGGTACAAACACATTATTTTTTTTTTTTTGGAAATTAGTGGATACTCCACTTCTTTTCATCGAAGAAAAGTAACAGGTACAAACACTCCCTATATTATAATATTATAGAGATTTCTCCAACAAACCGTCTCAACTTACAGAAACAGAAACATCACTAACTAATGGAGAAATCACTTTTTCCCCCTCGTTTTCTTCTCGGAACTCCTCTATCAGACCTCCTTGTGTTACTCTTGGCGTCTCTCCAACTGACCGCAGCAAAAACTTACATGAACATCACTTTTGGCGAGGACCTCCACTCGTCAGGCCCGAGCTCATACTTGACATCTAGCTCAGGGACTTCGCTTTCGGCTTTTGGCCCTACAATTCCAGTGATTCTCTTTTTCTACTTGCAATTTGGTTCAATGCCACCTCTCCTAATCACATTATTTGGTTTGCAATGGACGGAGATGATCCGGTACTTGCCCCACAAAATTCCACACTCTGGCTCAACAATGACGGGTTGTTGGCCCTCACTAGCTCAGAAGGCAGGCAACTTTGGAGCTCTGGCATATCTGACACTAAACAAGCAACACTCCTCGACTCTGGTAACTTCATCATTTGTAGGGTCGATTGTGATACCACTGATCCAACCGTTTGGCAAAGTTTTCTAAGCCTGACGGACACACTTGTACCAGGTCAAAATCTGAGCTTGAGCCAAAAACTTTAGTCGCAAGGCCGGTTCTACCTAATTGTCCAAGATGAAGTAACTATTGTTATTTTTCCTGTTGATGCTCTTGTCACTACCAAAGATCGCTACCCTGCTATTTGGGAACTTGATTTACATTGCAAACAAATTATGTTCCACTCCAACGGATCCCTAAGTTGCCTCATGAACCCTTTGGTGAATATCATCTCGGCACCTATCTTATCCCCTGTCCACTACTACCAACATGCAACACTCGACCCTGATGGGTTGTTCCACATGTATGCATAGTTAAAGAAGAATAATACAGTCAGGGGCGGAGGGAATAGGGGTGCGGGCTTGGGCTTTGACCCCCCGTCATTTGGAAAATTTGTGATTTATATGTTATAATGATAGCTAATTAAACAATATAGTAGTGATTGCCCCCCCTCCCCCGGTCATTTAATGGGCCCAAAATGTAAAAGTCCAACTACTGCCCAATTGTTCAATTTGTAAATGCAAAGGTGAATCGAATTATTTAATTCTCTGTCTTTTTATTTCCGAGTGTTTTATTTTATCTCCTCTCTCATTGACTCAAAAGTCAGAACTCAGAAGTCATATTAAAATTAAAACTTTGTGACGCGAAACAAACAACAAAACGCAAAACCTAGCCTGCCCTTGTGTTCTTGTGCCCCCCTGATAGACCCCATTAATTCACCGCGGTCGCCGATCGACAGGCGGCGGCCGACGGCTCACGGCTCCCCCAGTCCGCCGACTCCGCCCTGCACCTCCATTGCTCCACCTGGACCACCTCCCTCCAATATCTCTTCGCCCTGAGCCCTTAGGCCTTAGTCGCTCAATGCCTCAGTCTCTCCACAGTCGACACTTAGCTTATTAATTCTGATTCTAATTGTAAGTTTACTTTACCAAATTCAATAATCAATACGCACCACTCTCTTCATTTCGCTCACCAGTTCCTTACTAATTTGCTAATTGTTATTAAGTACTTAACAAGTTATTACTGTTATAGTGTTACTTAGGTTAGTATGAAAATTTATAAATTATTTAGTTATCAAATAGCATTCTGCAATCTGCATTGAGCAATTCCATCGGATGATTGATGAATTGGTGATTGGCCAATTGGGTACTATAACAGTCAAGTCTTTTTGTCTTTTACTTGAGATTTATAACCATTGAGTAAATAATCAAATAATCAATATAAATGAAAATTATTAGTGGCCTAGACTCCCTAGACGCCTGGGACAATTATACAAAATATTGTTTAGAATATTTTTATTGCCTCTGCCTGATACAACTACATGTCAATTGTGTAGCATTTCAAACTTTTTTTTCTCTTTGTAGAATATGCAAACACTTACACTTTAATTGTAAGTTTTAGTTTGAGTGTGAAACTATTATAAATATCGAATTTTGATTTGACATTATAATTTTTTTTACAAACCATACGTTGTAAATTGCAACTATGAAGAGAAAATAAAAAACTATTGAAAGTTTTTCCCAGAAAACTGAAAGAGGTTCAAGCTCTCAAGAGCCATTACAAGAGCAAGATTCTCTGGTGCTAAATGAAGTAACTACACAAGAACAAGCACAACAACCAAGAATTGGATCTGTTGCATATGAGAGGGATCCGGGCAAGCGCATTCAAATTGATGGATATCCTCCTAATCAAAGAGATGAAGTTGGGAGATTTTACATGTAATCTGATGTACCTTTAATTAACTCATTATATTATCTTTTATTATTAATTTGTGATTTTAGAAAAGGATTCCCAATTTTTTATCAAGGCAGGCATTGTCGCATTGAACATTCTATTGAGGTTTGTACTTTTATACAATTATACTTTTTAACCTTTTTATTGTTGCATCAAAGTTTTTTTTACTGCAGGTAAGCGCTACTCTCTAGCCTCTCTATTTTCTGTGATGAAAAAACAAGAGCATATGCTGTGTATAGTCAGGTATATAAATTCTCTTATGAAAATTTTATGTTGTACCGGTCCAATCCAGGTTATGGACTTGTCTTAAGGGCGCACTATCAAAAAAAAAAAATTTATGCCCCCCCAATTCTAAAATCCTGGCTCCGCCCCTGAATACATACAGTTGGGTGGGAGGTGACAGGAAAGAATCTTGTTGATGGCTGCTGCATGTGGCGTAGTGGGGCAAGTGGTGTTTGCGGAGTCGATGGATTATGTATCACAAGCAGCAACAATCAAACACGATTAGAGTGCGAGTGCCCCCTCAATTACTCTCTTGTAGATCCAGATTATATCTACAAGGGATGCAAACTCGATCTGGAAGTGGAGCAGTATTGTGACACTGCTCACGAAACAACTGAATTCAAGTTTATGGAGTTCGACCATACTGATTGGTTAAGTGAAAATTATGAGTGGTTTTCATCCGCCAGCGAAGATCAGTGCAGAGCTAACTGCTTGGAAGATTCTTTTTGTACTACAGCGATATTCTCATACACATCAAATGGAACAGGAGAGTTTTGTAGTAAGAAGTTGCAACCCTTACAATTTGGGATAAATGGAACCGATGTAAATGCAAAGGGCCAAAGGCACTAATCAAAGTTCACAAAAGAAATATAACTTGGGACAATCCTAAGAATGTTCGAAGGAACCTATACTTCATTGGCGGCGCCATTTATCTTGGCACAACAAGCATTCTCCTTGTAGTGGTTGCTTTAGTGCTCTTGAGGCACACTTTTAAGATATCTCGAAAGGATTTGAATATGTCATGGCCAAATCTTCGAGATTTTACTTACAAAGAGCTTCACCATGCTACTAAAAGTTTCCACGAAGAGCTTGGTCGCGGCGCTATGGGGTTGTTTATAAAGGGCTCTTACCTTCTGATCCCCCGATAGTTATTGCTGTTAAAAGACTTGGCTTTTGAATAATGGACAGCGTGAGTTTGAGAGTGAGGTGCATTCAATAGGTCAAAGCCATCATAAGAATTTGGTAAATTAGTCGGGTTTTGCAATGAAGGCTCAAATAGGATGCTTGTTTATGAGTTCATGAGCAATGGTTCACTTGAACACTTTATTGAAGTAGGAGCTGAGAGGCTAGACTGTGGGACAAACGAGCAAAAGTGGCTCTGGGAATTGCTAAAGGCCTTCAATACTTGCATGAGGATTGCAACCCCCCAGTCATTCATTGTGATATAAAGCCTCCGAACATTTTTCTTGATGATAAATTTGTTGCTAAAATATCAGACTTTGGAGTGGCGAAGCTCCTTGGCGCTGACCAAAGTCATACTAGTACCCTTGTCCGAGTAGGAACCAAGGGCTACATGGCTCCAAAAATGACAAACAGTGAGCAGATCACATCGAATTAGGTGGATGTGTACAGCTTCGGTGTAGTGTTATTGGAAATCATATTTTGTAGGGTGGGTATTGCACAGCAAGCTATGAAAGATCTCTGGGCAGACAAGATGAATCAAGCAGTGGAGCGATTTAAGGAGCAATTGTTGGAAGACATGGGTGATGTAGAAGATGAGGCCAATATTCAGAGTATGCAGAAATTTGTAGAGGTTGCAGTTGCTTGTTTGCAAGTCGATCCTAGTGTTAGGCCAACCATGCGTGATGTGGCATACTTTCTGGCACGTGCTATACCGACACCTGAGCCAACGGATGCTGTACCTACACCTGCACCCACTGACACAGTACCAACACCTGAGCCGATTGATACTGTACCTACACGTGCACCCACTGACACAATACCAACACCCGAGCCGACTGATGCTGTACCGACACCCCAGCCAGTCGACAACGCTACATTTTCACCAGATCAGCAGCCAATGCTATATTAATACCTGCGCTCATAGATTGCTCCATTTATAATTAAATCGTGTTGCTTGCTACTCTTTGGACGGCGTGTGATGCTATGCTTTGTGTTTCTTTGTTGTGGAATGTTTCAAGATGAATTATTTCAGTTATTATTGTATCTTTGAAATTTTAAATTTTTCAGCTACTTAAACATCCGAGTTTTATTTCTGTTGTCTTGTAAATGAATCATTAATTGTTGTTCTGTTCATCTGGAGATACATCTTTGTAGTCATTAATATTATTAACAAAATAATATCATTTGGTAATAAGTATCAAATGATGTGAGTAGTTCTCTTAATTGTTACAGCTTATGCATCTTTGCAGTCGTTAATAAATTAATATCCTTGGATAAGTTTTAAATTGCTGTTCCGTCTCGACTAATATTTAACTCAAAAAAGTTGTCTAGAAGAGAAAATATTTTTAATAAAATTAATTACGCTTTGGTAATATAGAAGAGTGAAGATTTGGTAAGCTTTCATATTAATGTACAAATTTCATATTCAATGGACATGGGAGCATAGACTCCCTTTGGACTCTTGAGAAGGTTGATGGAAATTTACGAAAAGAAACTTCTCTTTTTTCTAATTTTTACTTTGTAATATAGAAATATTTATTTTTTAATTGAAATTTTTTGGATTGGCAATCCCTCATGGAGACATGACATTGAGCATCAATTTTGTTTCTCAATTTTTCTCTATCAAAGTATATATTGAGTACGGTTCCGACTATAAATATGTATTTAATAATTAAGTTTGTCTCGTTTGACCATGATGTAATTTCACACAAAAAAGTGAAAAAAGAAGAAGAAAAGAGAAGTAATTAATTTGTCGACGAAGTGCGATGGAATATAGGAATATAGGATGGGATGGTCCAATGAATTGTGTTTACTGTCCTAATGAGGAGAGGTCCAATGAATTGTGTTTACTGTCCTAATGAGGAGAAAATTGTTGACCATTTTTTTGCTTGTAATCATGTGCAAAGAATTTGGGGTTGGTTGCTTTCTAAGTTCAATATTCAGATCATACCAAATTCACTTGAAGATTTTCTTGCTATTGCCAATCTTGTCCCGGATAATGATCAGATTGTGTTCAGATTATGTAGTGCAGCACTTCTTTGGACCTATTGGTTGCTTAGAAATGATATTTGTTTCCAAGAGACACAGCAGGCTACTCATAAGTGTTTATGTTGCTAAAGTTAAACACCTCTCTTATTGGTCGGAAATGTGGGCCACACTCATTAAAGGACAGGTGATGACTTTGATGGTAGAGGAGATTCCAGCAACTGTGGAAGAATTGGAGCCTGCAGGATATGACATGTGGGCCACATCCACCCCATCAATGAGAGGACAGAATGTTAGCTGGGGACCTCAAGTGCCGAGCTATGCTGTCATGGAGACCATTGCAGAAGTGGAAATGAAGTTGCAAGAGTGGAGGATGCATGCGGAACAATGGCCTGAAGTTGCAGATGGTATGGGGTAACCAATTGTGAGTTAGCAGCAACAGTTCTTTCAGGAGAGAAGTTGTTTAAAAAAATAAAAAGTGTTGCTCTGATTTTGTTGATTGTTTTGGCTCTGTGAATTGTAATAAATTGAATTTTGACTCTTTTTTATTTTGTTGATGCTTGTGATGTAATGTCAATAATGTTAAAGGGGTTGCAGGGGATAGAAAGTAATTTCCCTTTGGTAGTTCTTTGAGTAGTTGATGTTAGGAATTTTCATGTTCTGATCTTAGTGCTGTTTTCTCTGTTTTTGAGTAGGCAAGGGAGATGCACTTAGAGATGGGAAATACAGCATAGGTAGATAGCTTCTGTTAGTAGTGGTTAAAAGGCGCCAGTGGGTGTCATTTTATTTCGAGTATTTGAACTTTTAGTTTGTAATAAATTTGTTTCTAATTACTTCTTGGATGCTCTTCCTTCGGAAGAGTGGTGGGCGCTCCCCACTTATTTCCAAAAAAATGTGCGAACAAATTATTAGTGTTTTTTTTTTTTTTTTTTTTTTTTTTTATAACGGCCCGTTGGCAATTATAAGTTAGTTTATTAATCTTTACGTTCCATAAACGACTTGCACATTTAATTTATCAGTAAGTTGGAATAAGACGTTGAGGTAGAGGCAGAGGCGCTGACCAGTGGGTCTAACCCGTCTAAGATGTCAGTACTCGAGAGAAGTGTCCACAATAGAAATTGACGGACGGACGGAACGCTGACCGGTTGGCGGGTGGTCCAAGATGTTAGTACCGAACCAATTGTCGGCTTTTTGCAGAGAACAATCGCAAACACAATTTTTTCTAATTAAATTAAGCCACTGTCATCTGCCTTTAATACGAGTCTCGTTCTTTTTACTGATAATTGAGAAGTTACAATGATAAAACAAGAAAATTATACAAAAAAATAAAAAGGGGCAAGGACCACAACGTGCAAGTCTATAATTTTTTCTTTCTATTTCTTTTTTTCCTAGGCAGAAAAGATTGCCCACTGTTGCAACTAGAATTACAAAATTTACAGTACTATTCACAGACCATGTACAACACCTAACACAAGAATAAATACACCATAATATAACTATTAAAACAACTCAGCCAAGCAGTGAGGAAAGTGTCCAGTATCAACAGCAGATTTAGAGAGAGATCGCAACTCCTTTTGAACCTTTGTCCCCTCATAAAACACAGGACAAGCAAGGGAGACGCACTTCACACCGCTCTCCACTATCCAATCAGCTCCACCACAATGCCTGCAGATCTGAATTTGATAGGAAAGCAATAAATTAGCTCAGAGAAGACTCTGGAAAAATATTTATACAAGGATAAAACCAGACATCATGGAAATTGAAGTTGAATCCTGATTCCCTAGCATCTTCCAAAATAGCCGAACCAATTTCTCTTTCCTTACACACATAGAAAGGAATAATAAAAAGGGGCATTTTGGGAATAATTTGAGACAAGGAGACAATGTGCTGTCTACAAAGTTGACAGACAACTTTAAGCACAATTTGCCGAAAAAATAAAAGAAAAACAATCATTATATATTCAAAACTTACATCATTTAGGTGTTGTGCCTCTCGCTCCAATTTTGCAACCCTAACAACTAAAATTGTACCAACCACATCTTCCTTTTCCACACAATCATCACATAAACAATCCAACCTCCTGGTAAACAAGCCACACACCATGCAATGCTTTGAGGCATAATACCTATCAATCCTCCCCCCTCTATTATTCTCCTTCAAATTATACTTCAGCGTTCTTCGAAATGGTCTTGACATTTCAGCAAACCACTGGTTGAGATCAGCACCAACAAGGCCGAAAATACGCTGAAGTACTGGTATAATCTGCTTATTAATATAGTACAAGTCATTTAGTCTATAAGGAGAGTCTAAGTCCAATAGAAGGTATGGGTCTATAACCATATCGACGAGGCGTGCACCAGGTTCGCCATGAACAACAACATATGGAACCCGCTCCCCATATTGTGGTTCAGCTCGTGGATCTTGAGCCATGATTTTCATGGCAACTATTGCTGAAGGAGGAAGTGTACCAGCCCGAGTACTGTAGGTACCTAATCTGACCTCTTTTGCAAATATGAAGTCTTGCAGAGAAATCTTGCCAGATAAAATGCGGGTCCACTGACGCTCCAAGTAAGATTTGACCTACATTTGGAAATTTTTGTGACTACAAATTCTTTGCGAGAGTTGGGGAAGATACAAGAAACACAGAACAAAGAAATATTGTAGAGACATCATGCAACAAAGATAATGCCTAATTAATCCAATTGAAAAAAGCCAGGGAACAATGCAGAATAAACCAAACAGGAACTTTGCAAAATAATTTAGCATCCATTTGAAATTAGCATATTGTATAGTAAGGCTGTGCTCCAGGATGAGACTTCCGATGGAAGGGAGAGGAAGGTAACAGGAGAAATTAGAAAAGTGGGCTGACCGAAGTTGGTTACTCGCTCCAGGAAGAAAGGTCGAAGAGGGAAAGGAAAAGAAGAAGAGGTAACGCTAGAGAGAGATTTGTGAAGGGTTTACTCTATAGCTGTACCCTCCGATTTGGAAGGTAAACGTCTCCGGGCACCCCTTCCATTTCTCTCCTTTCCTTTCCTTTAACGAAAGGTTCCTGGAGCACAGCCTAAATCTCAAGAACCTAGTCTTATACTAGGCCTCAACTTAACCCAATTAACCCTCACCACTGCAACTAAACATCAGCCTAATATAACATGACCTTTAAAATTTATGCCCCAAATTAAACCAAAATTTTCCAACTAATAGCAGACTGTTACAAGTTGTAACTGATATTTAAGCTGAGATGTCTGTTCAGTTGAAACTTAGCCTTGCTTTACATTAGTCACCATTAGTTCTCACTTTTAATCTAGGTAGTTACAAGAACCACACAAAATTTTAGTTTCTTTTCAGTAAAACATCAGCCAATATACCAAAACCTCAATCAAATGCGAAAACTGGAGCTTTGTTTCACTAATTAAATTTCAATTGTTTCTAAACTCCTCATGTAAGCCTAAATTTCCAACCATGCAACTGAAAAAAAAAAAAAAAAAAAAAAAAAAAAACATTCTATTACCTTTGTTATGTCTTGATGTTCAAACATAATCCTAATAGATGTCTCTAGAATCTTTGCAACAGCTGGGCAGGTGTCTCTTCGCACGGTCTCAATCCCCTTTGCATCGAAAATTGGTTCTTTCTGATCAGGGCTCTCATAGCTATATCCCACATACCTCTTCTTGGTAAGTAGAAAACAAGGTTGGTAAACTTTCTCAAGTTTTAGTGTAACGGGTTCAGGATTCATGGTTGTCACAGCACATGCAATTTCTTTCCCTATCATGAATGCCTCCTCCACAGTTCGACCTTTCAAAAGAACAAACATGCTGGAAAAGGAAATGCAGGGGACATGAGACCAGCATATAGTAAAACTTAAAGCGATTTTGCAAGAAAAATGTAAGTAAATAAAGATCTCATATTATTAAAATAGCATCAAAGCAACAACCATAGGCACAATATTATATAATATCAAATAGCATTTATTTCTTTCCAAAAATAATAAAAATAATAAAATAAGCACCCAATTTGGACTTGGTAATTAAAGGTGACAAAATTTCAGGTGCGGATGGGTTCATGCCAGGTCATTATTAAAACTGATCAGCCAATCGCAGCAGAGATCACTCGAGCTATGTTTGACTGGTCAGTTCACAAGTCCACCTGACCTGATCTGTATTGTTACGAATTAGCTTTGATACATTAAATCACTAGCATATGACAACAGAAGTTAGCTAATCCTGGTGGAAGGAGATTTTGATTGCCTGCCATAGGCAGCAGAAGCTCTTAACTTCAGTCCATACATTCAGATATTAAACAATTTCAAAAGGAAATCTAAGAAGTTAGAGACAGGTTGAAATGCCCTTAATGGGGTGTCAAACTGTTCTTTTTAACCATGAACTTGTTAAGAAATCTATACTAGCTTCATAGGTAGCTTAATGGGTTTTTTAAACATGAAACGAGAAGTAAAGAAAGAGATAAAACATTAGATCATACAATGGCAGCAGTGGTCAACCAATCTTCAGTATTGATGATGTATCAATTGGAACAAATGTAACATACCTATCAGTATCACCATAGACAACCCGAGCCTTCCACCTTGGGTGCTGATTAACAAGCAAAATCGCTGTTTCTAGGGTTCTTCGGCCACACTGTACTATACTATCTGCCAGCTCAGCACAGGGCATGCGGCCACTGAACCCTGCAGCGGTGTAACCATAGGTGACATTGGCTATAAGCTTCAACGCAAGTTGCCGTGCATTGTATATCTGGGCAAAACAAAAGAGAAAGAAATGCACATCAAAGTTCAAACAGTCAGTCCAGAAGATAGAAAATACAACTTTACATTTCTCAGAAAAAATTAATATACTCCTTTGGATTTGTGTATTTTCAACGGAACAAGGAAAAAGGGGCTCATAAGAGAGAGAGAATACCCTCTGAAGTACTTGTTGTGAAGAAGACAATTTTTTCATAGCTTGTTTTACCATTATCCTAGTTGATAATATTTCTTGTAGCAGCCGTGGCAAAACCCCTTTTCTTACCTACAAACAATGCACAAGTCAAATAAGCAAACAAACTCCAGCGATATATCAGATATTTCATTGACATGGTAGGCCAGCAAAAGCAGTGACAGCTAACCTAGGATTTGACCAACTTTCTAAAATTATCTCAAGCAAAGAACAAGGATAATAAATATTGCGCCTTTGATTTCACATATATCATCAGATGCTAAATGTTGCACCTTTTACTGCACATATAGTGCACAACTTGGTGCAAGAAGCAATTCCCACGATGCTTCAGAAATTTTATTGACATGGTAAGCCAGTAAAACTACTAACCACAAATTCGAGGAGAAGACAAAATATCAAACTATCTCAAACATAAGAATAACGATATCTAAACAATAGCAATATCACACCTTTGATTGCACATATAGTACTCCATTTGGTGCAAGAAGCAATCCATCCTCCAGATCATACAAATGACGCAGATCAAGTTGGTAAGAGGATACACCTAACACCGTCGACCTAGAAGGGAATATTTTGCCAAGGCAAGTAGAGTAGCATAGATTGTAAGCTATGATCATGGAAGGGTAGAGTGACTGAAAATCCAATACAACTACAGGGTCGGGGTAGAAACCAGATTCAGGCTCCATTACAAGTGGCAAGCATTCCATTGCTGGCTGTAAAGCCACCTATGAAATTGTATAAGAAGAGTGTTTGGTAAATCTTAATAGAAGTTAGATTCAATAATATATAATTTGGTAGGTGAAAGATATAAGGGATGGAGATGGCATGGATCAGATTGTTCATTTATTCAGAATAAAATCAAGTCATACCAAGATAAAAGAAATAAAAACTGGATAATTGAGGTCTAGGTCAAAAGATGCCACCCTCAGAAATGCAATTACAGAATATTTGAACTGGACATCTATGAAAGAAAAAGCCTACAAGATGCTAGTGTGCAGTACCAGTATAATACTAGTCTCAAGTAGTTACAGGACATACCAAACATAATACCAGCAGTTACTATCTAAACATCAGTCTTCCATCATGAACAGTGATTTAAATGATCCTAAAAACTTAAGCTCCATTAAAAAGAACACAAGAAACCAATAGAAAATAATATTACAGTACTACAAATGCACCCAATGTGATTATGTGATGTTGCAATTTTCCATGTGTTCAATAATGGTAGAGAATGACCTGTTGGCTTCCAGGAGATATAGCAAGATAATTTTGTGTATGAGCCAGTCTCAAAAGCATCGACTCAACACGGAACTGAGAACCACGAGAGAGTACAGAAAAAAAGTCGATTCCAAATACACGGGCAAGTTCAGAAGTTCGATTTATCTGCAAGAAAAAAATATATACAAAAAAAAGATCAAATTATAGTAACTCCTGCATATATCTGGTAAGCTTCTCACACACCATGTCAATTAGGACCTGCAGATAGCATATTGATAGAACAAAACAGATAAAGAAAATCAAGAGATTAATACCATATCCAGTTGATTTATCAATTCAAGATTAAGGCGCGCTCGGTCACATATATACTCTATACTCCGGTGTCTTGCAACCCTCGGCCCACTAGCAAACCACCTGTTCAGAACCCTAGCTGAGATCAGTGGTACTTTCCTCCTCAAGACCTCTTCTACCACAGCCTCCATACTGTACATGTTGATTTGAACCTCTCCTCGCATCAATCGCCACAAGTTCAAAACAATTCTGCCTCCCACATGGACCCCACTTGCATGGGTACGGCCCCACTCATCATCCACTACATCTTCAGTTGATGCTGATGCTTCTTCCTCTGAGTTCTTGGTAATTTTTGGTTTCTTATCTTGTATAGGGGTTCTTGAAATACATTTCAACAAACTAATGCCGAGGTAAGCAGCTCGCTCAGCTAGAAACCCTACAGAACCTCGTTGAACTTCCCACCCAATAAGGATGTCTGGATCGAGGGACGACATGAGATCTATAAAATATTCAAAAACATACCGCTCTTCAGGAAATATTACAAAATTGCACCCTGAAACTCCATCAACATTCCTGGAATCACAAACAGGAGGAAAAAGATGTTTTAGTGCAGGAGAATATACATTCGGCAACCAAACATATAAGAAAAAAGTTTACATTTTGAAACTGATCAAAGAATACAAAAGTATACATGCAATGCTTTTTCCTCACACCTTTTTGTTTTGTGCATTCCTCGAATGAAATCAGGCTCTTTGGTCAAGACAACAATTAGATAACAAAAGTAAAACAAAATTGTAGGCGTAATACACCAGCTTAAAAGAATAATAATTCAAAAGTAGCAGCATACCTCCTACAATACTCTTCACTGGTACCCCGCATAAGCACATAGGTATCAACTGTAAAGAATGAATCGTCCTGAACACAAAGCGTTACAATATTGATCGCATCAAACTTTGGATCAGGTCGCAAGTCACCTCTACATTCAGAAAGAACCTGCAATGAAAGGTGAGAAACATGATCAGCTCATTAGGTACAACTGCCTGATACCAACTCATACATACAGTTAATTAACAAAAGATGTGAACCTCAACACTTATTATTGTCAGTTGCTGTCCCCTACCAACACTTGCCGGGTCTTGGAACCCAATTTGACTAAGAGGTGTGAGCTTTCCTTTATCATCCGGTCCTGATATTTGTGAAAAATCATTCCAACTGTCAGTATCATTAATGCCATTCCCTTTCACCTCAAATGTTTTCTTTGTTTCTTTATTTGATTGAGGCATATCACTCTTTGAGTTGATAATAGTTCTCTTATGTAGCGCATTGGTATCTACTTCTTCATCGATAGTGTTTTGTTTTCCTTCCTCGGCAAGCCATTGGGAAACTGAATCAGGACTTGGTGGAGAAAAAGCTTGTGTTAATAGATATAGAATTGAGCCATCATTTTGGAAGTGAGTTGGTACACCAAGTGCTATTTGTTGTGCTTCATGGTGCTTTTTCTCTCCAGAACATTTGTTTTCCTCTTTGCTTTCAGGTTCTAAATCGAAAAATGGAACAAGATTGTTTAAGCCTGGTCCAGCAGCTGAGAAAGAAAACAATAAGAGAATGATGAGGAATATTTGAACACCTGTAATAGATATGAATGGTGAAAAATGTAATAATATTCAACAAGCGGTTCTTTAAACCTTTCAAAAGGCGTATTAATCCATCAGTACATGGGATTAATGGGTTCTATGTTCTCAAACAGCGCAGGAAATGAACAACAAAATAAAAATAAAAAGATTAAAGAGTTAAGAATGTTATTACCACTTGTAGAAGGCTCTAGATTAAAGTCTTCTACTTGTTCTCTCTTGGGAGGCCTCTCTATAAAGGCCATCTCTGAAGAATCTTCTCTCTTGACATTACTGTTTAATTCTTGGCAAGAGAGCTCAAAATCCGCATTAGAATTTGCAGATTCACGCGCATCAGGTCGGGATGAACGCTGCATTCTCATCAAATCTCTCACAGAAGTTGGCGGCATCAAACCAGTTCTCTCACCACCCTCAGATGAAGAACTATTAGCCTCACTATCAGTAAAATTCAAATTAAAATCGACAGATGGAGATGTGATGCTGCTGCCAACCTCTCTCTTTTTTGCTGAAAGAGGCAAAATGCTCCATGGAGATTTCTTCTCTCTACTCCGCTTAACATTCTTTTTCATATCTTTGCAAGGGGTTATGTGCTCTTTCTCATCTGAAGAACCATCAATTTGAGGTATAACAAAGTCATCTGATGAAGTGCTCGGTTTGTCAGGCTCTTTCAACCTTGTGTTCTGAACGTCAGCTGAATCGAGGATATCCTGGCATTCTCTCTGAGAGGCAGTCTCAAAATCTAAATGTGCAGTCTCTAACGCAGCCTGATATGTTTTTTGGGGAAATAATGGGGTCAGAATTGCTTCACTAGTTAGCTCGTCGTCAGAAGTTACATCATTTGCAGCTTGGGATGAAGCAAGCCAGCGCAAGAGGCCAAGAGCCTCTTTGTTTATGGGCTACAGAAACATGATAGAAAAACAAGTCAGTAAAAAGTACTAAATGGTTTCTCTCATTTTTCTTTCTCTTTCAAGCTCAGGTTAAGTTCCTTATTCCCAATCAACCTACCTAACAGCAAACCCGCCAGATACCCTATCTGAGTACTGTAGTTTTTTTTTTGTGTGTGTGTGTGTGTGTGTGTGTGTGTTCAAGGAGGGGGACTACCCGTGAATTTCTTCAAACAATTAACAAAGGCATCTAACTGCAATAACTATATTTATCAGATCATTACTGTACCCCCAATATGTATTCGCGACTATATTACCTCTTGCGATGTTGATGGACCCCCAATTTTCATCTCCTTACCTTCAGGCCCCACCGCTGAAGTAACAAATAATTCATTATCTTTCAAGTTCATCCCAGATAAATCAACCATTTTTCCCAATGCAGCTGAACCACAAACACCAACTAGTGACTGAATGCATTGCTCTATCCTTTCTGCTTCCTCAGTTGGGGAGAGATTGATAAGAGAAGTATCTTTCTCGAGGTTCGACTTAGAAATTATATTGTGGTACTCAGAATTATTCATAAAGCTTGCTAGGACGGTTTCAGGTTGAGGCTTGCCAGCATCAGGCACGTTTGCTTCTTCTTGCAAACCAGATCGCATGAACTCCTATAAGAAAAAAAGAAACATGAATTCTCCTTCCAGGCTATTTTGTGCTGGTTGTGGGAAAAAAAATTAAAATAAAAAGGTATTACTGGATCTTGTAAACAATAGTATTTAATGAGTGTTATATCAGACTGGGGTTACCAGCTTACAATTCTTGAATAATATGCTCATACCAAGTTGCTCATGATAAAGGCATGCAAAAGGATAAAAGAAAGAAAGAGAGGGGGGAAAAAAAAAGGCACCACTGCAGAAACACCATACATCAGCAAAAAAAACCCAGGCTAGGCTACAAATCAGGGCAACAACCATTATTCTCACCCCTCCCCCACCCCCGAGAAGATATGTGTTTTGCGAACTTAGATTGTCCCCCACAAGCTATTGAACTTCAAATCTCTTCTGGTTAGATAACTCCATCCCTAGCACAAGAAGATGTCTGACAATTTTTTTGCCAACATAAATAACTTTCTACTGACATGTCCGTATGGATGTAAAATTTTTATTATTCACTCTTTAGACATACTTCTTGCTGCAGGCAAGTGATGATGCTCTGTCAGTTTTAGATGGAAAAGGTCAAAGAGTAACTTGACAGGAACTTATCATAAAGTCAACAGTTGTAGGACAAAAATTAAAATTCCGTTAACCAGTTTGTAATATGGCACAAAGCTTACTGACCTCCAATGAAATCTACTGTCATAAAAATGGAATAAACGAAGGATGTCTAACCTCCCAAATTGGTACAAGAGATTGAACCATTTTGACATCCGGAGTAGTTTGAGAGAGAGAAGTATACATTTTAAGTTTCTCATTGAGGATATCTGCAAATAAAAAAACAGGGTTATCAACAACTTCTACAAATATTGAGGATATTCCACCTTTCTTATTTTTTTTTTAGTTCAAGAATTACCCACGGTGGTAGCATTTGAAATCCTTGCAGGGAAAAAAAAAATAATACTTACACATATTGTAAGAAGGAATTTTAGGCCACCCAAAAGATTTTTCCAGAGTTTTTCCAAGTAAAAATGAATTGATAATTTTTTTTAAGGAAAAAAAAAAAAGAGAACCATCTACACATGAATCAGCCTCAAGCATTGAGATACTCTGACGCCTCGCAAAATTTTCGGTAATTGAACTATCCCAGAGTAAATCATGTGAAATTGTTGATGCAATCCAAATGGTGAAATTTCCCATTGAACAGTCACTAGGATCTGCCTAATATGGAAGATAATCTAGCATTAGTGGGAGACATTACCATAAATAGAACAATTAGCACCATCCATTATATGGTTGCTTGATAAAAAGCATCATGATGGACCTTCAAAAAAAGAGATAACAGCATCATGATGTGCGATTCTCATAAGAGGGTGTCAAAGAAGTAAATTAATAATGACCGTTTTTCCCTCAACTCAACAACATCAATAATTTGAACCCATTTAAACCTACCTATTGGATCATAATAGTGATTATTTCTTCCAAGTCAAAAATACTTTGAGATGCTTATTTCTCTAAAAATATTTATTTATATTAAATCAGAAGAAAAACAAAATTTAATGTTTTACAGAAAAGCTATAAAAGGATAATATTTCCATTTTCCAAGAAAAAAATAACTCTACTAACAAAAACCTCAGATCAGTGTTTGTCCATTTTGAAAATAAGTGTTTTCCTGCAAATACCAAATCATGGTGTTTTCTGCAGTATGGCGATTGAAGACAAAAATTAAGTAAAATTAGGGATTATGACCTCTGTACAGAGGCTCCCTTTTTATATTAATCAAAAAGTTTCTCTTTTACAAATATGACCCTAGACTTCTATAAATAACTCAATACCATAGATAACCTATACCATAGATGATTAATTACCATAAAGATAATTCTAAATATAACTAGACTTCTATAAATAACTCAATACCATAGATAACCTATACCATAGATGATTAATTACCATAAAGATAATTCTAAATATAACTCAACACTCCCCCTCAAGATGGGCGATAGATATCAATCATCCCCATCTTGTTACAAGAACTCTCAAACTGCTTACAACCCAAACCCTTGGTTAGACAATCAGCCAACTGTTCTTCTGATTTCACATAGTCCAACGTCAGCACTCCATTATTTAGTTGTTCTTTGATGAAGAAACGATCAATCTCCACATGTTTAGTGCGATCATGCTGAACTGGATTGTTTGCAATATTGATTGCTGACTTGTTGTCACATCGAAGTTGTAAAGACTCTCCTCGAAACACTCGCAACTCAGATAGGAGATTTCTCACCCACATCAATTCACATAGGCTGAGTGCCATTGCCCTGTACTCAGCCTCAGTTGTAGATCTGGCCATCACATCTTGCTTCTTGCTCCGCCAAGCCACAAGATTACCTCCAACAAACACACAATATCCTGTGGTGGATCTACGATCATCTACGCAACCTGCCCAGTCAGCATCACAATAGCCTTCAACTCTCAGATGCCCATGACTTCTGAACCACAATCCTTTTCCGGGACTCCTCTTGATATATCTGAGAATTCTGTGAACAGCATCCAAATGTTGTTCTCTCGGATCATGCATATATCTACTCACCACACTCACTCCATAAGCAATATCGGGTCTCGTGTGACATAGATAAATAAGCCGACCAACTAGCCTTTGATACTGCTCCTTATCCACTGATTCACCTCCCTCAGCACACAACTTCTGATTTGGCTCAATAGGAGTGGGGGCAACCCTACAGCCCAGCATCCCTGTCTCTGAAAGAAGATCTAGTGCATACTTTCGCTGAGAAAGCACTATGCCTGTCTTCGACCTAGCAATTTCAATCCCAAGAAAGTACTTCAATTGTCCCAAATCCTTCACCTCGAATTCTTTTCCAAGATTTCCTTTTAGCCGTATGATCTCCTCAGCATCGTCCCCAGTGATCACAATATCATCAACATAGACAGCAAGGATGGTGATACGCCCTTTCAAGTGCTTGTAAAACACAGTGTGATCTCCATTGCACTGCTTGTATCCCATGCCACAGACTGCGAGTCTGAACCTGTCAAACCATGCTCTTGGAGATTGCTTTAATCCATACAATGATTTCTTCAACTTGCATACATTTCCAGCTGATTGTAGAGTAGCAAATCCAGGTGGAATCTTCATGTACACCTCTTCTTGAAGATTCCCATGTAAAAAAGCATTCTTGACATCCAACTGGTGTAATGGCCAATTGAAGTTGGCAGCACATGACACCAACATCCTCACAGTGCTCATCTTTGCAACCGGAGCAAAAGTTTCATCATAGTCGATTCCATAGGTCTGGCTGTATCCTTTTGCAACTAATCTAGCCTTGTACCTATCAACCTTGCCTTCTGGAGTTTCCTTGACAGTGTAAACCCATTTGCATCCAACAGCACGCTTTCCAGTTGGTAGAGGCACCAACTCCCATGTGTCATTCTTCTTCAATGCTTGAAGTTCCTCCTGCATAGCACTGAACCATCTTGGATCTTGCTTAGCTACCTGCCATGTGTTAGGTACTGGCACAGAATCTAGAGATGCAAGAAATGATTTATATGCAGGTGGAACAGATGCATATGAAATATAATTTACAATATCATTTCCCCAACTACCATATTTGACAGGTGGTTTTCCAGCATTGATTCTAGGAGTTCGTCGGGGCAAGACAGGTGGAGAATTGTTACCCATCAATTCTGAAGAATGGCTTGAGGAAGAGTTACTTGGGACATCAACATTTAACTCCCCCTGCATATGCTGCTCAGGCACAATATGTTGCTCGGACTGCTCATGCTGCTCGTGCTGTCTTTGTCTCCTTTTATAAACTAGTATCTCCCCTTGCTTACGAGTCTCTGAGATACCATCACCATTTCCATCACCATCACCAACATCATCATCACCGTCACTCAATGACTGAATAAGACATCCATCACCATCACCATCATCATCGCCGTCGCCACTCGGTATTGTACCAATCACAGCTTCATTCACACTCTCCCCCTCTCTACTAGCACTAGTAGAGCCGTCCTCAAACAAAGAGCTCAACTCTGTCTTTCCTCCATAGTATGGTTCAGACTCTCGAAAAGTCACATCCATACTGACAAACAATCTTCTTTCAGCAGGACTCCAACAATTGTATCCTTTCTGACTTGATGAGTAACCCAGAAAGATACACTTAACTGCACGTGGATCTAACTTACCAACCATTGTCCGGTGATCTCTCACAAAACATGTGCATCCAAATACCTTTGGAGGAACAACAAAATCATTAGAGCCAAACAACAACTCACGTGGTGTTTTCATTCCTAACACCCTTGATGGCATCCTGTTGATCAAATAAGCTGCTGACAAAACAGCCTCACTCCACAAAAACTTGGGTACATTCATAGTTAACATCAGAGAGCGTGCTACCTCTAGTAAATGTCTGTTCTTGCGCTCAGCCACTCCATTTTGAGCTGGAGTGTCTGGACAAGTGGTTTGATGGAGGATCCATTGATCTGAAACAAAGGTAGCAAATTCATTATTGACATACTCTGTCCCATTATCTGTTCGAATGACCTTCACTTGTACTCCAAACTGGGTCTTCACACAAGCTGAGAAATTCTTAAAGCATTTCAATACTTCAGATTTCTATTTCATCATGTAGATCCAAGTCATACGTGAGTAACAATCAATAAAGGTGACGAACCATTTAAATCCACTAACAGAAGTAATAGGACAAGGTCCCCAAACATCAGAATGAACGAGTGCAAAAGGCTCCAAACTTCTTAAACCAACCATTTTGTAAGTAGAACGCGTGTGTTTTGCAAGTTCACAAGCTTCACAAAACAATTTCTTCATATCTACTTTACTCATCATTTCAGGTTCTAACTTACTCAAACTATCAAATGATAAATGTCCCAATCTACAATATTGGAGCATCGCTTCCACTTCTAATCCTCCATCAACTTTATGAGCAAGCATTGCAGCATTCCTGTCCAGGTACCACAAACCATCACGCCTGATGCCAGTCCCCAGTTTCCTTCCTGTTTTCTTTTCTTGAAACACACACATATCTTGATCAAAGGTGACAATGCAATTCAATTAATCTATAAGGGCACTGACAGAAAGTAAATTTACTGGAAAGGAAGGAACATGCAACACAGATGATAGAGTAATTGATGAATTACAGCACACCATGCCGGTGCCACTAATCGGTCGAGAAGTACCATCAGCAGTTTGAACAGTATCAGGGTGCATTTGCTTGCTAGGACAATATTCTACAAAATCACTAGATGTCCCTGTGATATGTCTCGATGCACCTGAATTTATGATCCAATCAGCATTAGATTTAATGGATGTAAGTGCATGTGCCTGAGTACCTTGTTTCACATGAGCATAACCTGTAAAGTTGCGGGTACAGGTAGTATCACCAAGATCTTGAGAGATTCGTCCTTTGTCTTTAGACCTCTCAACCTGAAGTTTGAACTGACGTAATTCATCCAGTTCTTTCAACTCTGCTCTAGATTTTTCAATCCGGCGCTTGAACTGACGAAGTTCCTCTAGTTCTTTCCGCACAGCTCTAGTCACCTCATTAGTAGCATGAGACTTCTTTGTCACAACGAGGTTTACATTTCTTACACCTCTAAACCCCCAATCTTTTTGGCTATTATGTCGCCCGCCATCAGATTTGCGGGATTGAGGACAATTGAAACTGAGATGTCCTGTATTACCACACCTGTAACAAGTTCTATCATCTCTGTAGCTTCTCGTCCCCTCAACTTTGATGTCATTTGACAACAATTCTATCTCCTGCACCACCTGTGGCTGTTCTGACACAGATCCGGCTGTCTTACCGGATGAGTTCTCATCAAGCTTGGCCTGTAACACTCTGGCCACTCTTTTCAAAAACATCTGCAATTCCATACCAGTCACAGGTGTCTCCATCTTCACAATCAACCTCTTTTTTTGTTTTATCTCAAACACAGCTAGAGGACGAGATCAAATAACTCAACTACAAACCGTGCGGATGCACACGATCACGGTTTTTTAGCATATATCAAAACAATTGTCACAAGAGAAGGAAAGAAAACACTTGAGAAAAGACATGAAGAGAGAAAGGTCAAACGGGTCAGGTGGTGGTGGTGGTGCCGTGATCTGCCGTGGTGGTGCTTGGCGCCGTCCAGGAGCTTTGGTGCACGCGCGGCTCACCGGGTCTCACGCGCGCACACCCTTGGTCTACAATCGCGGCTCACAGAGGAAGCTACGATGGAGTTTTGAATTGTTTTTTTTTTTTTTTTTTTTTTTTTTTTGGATTAAAGCTAAGATGAGTTTGGCGATGAAGTTAGCACAGTTACGGTGAGAGAAGAGAAAGATTAAACACAGCCGTCCCTAATCGGCTCTGATACCATGAAGACAAAAATTAAGTAAAATTAGGGATTATGACCTCTGTACAGAGGCTCCCTTTTTATATTAATCAAAAAGTTTTTCTTTTACAAATATGACCCTAGACTTCTATAAATAACTCAATACCATAGATAACCTATACCATAGATGATTAATTACCATAAAGATAATTCTAAATATAACTAGACTTCTATAAATAACTCAATACCATAGATAACCTATACCATAGATGATTAATTACCATAAAGATAATTCTAAATATAACTCAACAGCGATCAATTGCAGTATCTATTATGAAAATTTAAAAAAAAAAAAGTTATTTTACGAATGAGTGATTTATGCCACTGTAAAACATTAAAACTAGAAATATGTCATCGTAAATAAAGTAAATAATTGATTTTACACCATCAACAAAAGAAATAAAAATTTCAAATTCAAAATTCAAAAGTTTAAAATTTCAAAATTTAAAATTTTGAAATTCCGAAGATTTTGAATTTGAAAATTCGAACTTCTAAAATTTAAAATAAAAAATTCGAAAATAGAAAATTTGGAAAGCTAAAATTTCAAAATTTGAAATTTGAATTTCAAAAATTTATTTCACGTCAATAAATTTTATTTTCATTTCTTAATGATTTAATATAATGAGGACATTTTGGACATTTTTTAAAAGTTATAGTGGCATTTCTCTAATTTTGACATAAAGTAATGGCATAAAACTAATTTTAACCATTTCATAGTGCCATATCTAATTATTCCTTTACGAACTATCAGAAAATTAAAAACCTGCGAATTGCCAGAAGCTGAAACTGATTTCTCTTTCAATTGCGATGAACATTTGTTAAAGGAATCAGGTATTGGTCGCCTGAATTTCATGTTTGCCACATGTATATGACTCATGCCATACAAGTTATAGTCCACCTACATGGTAAATAAATTGAAGCTGAATTAAAAAGGTGCTTGGGAACGTGTAATGAAAAATCAGCTTAAGGTGAATCAAAGAACAGGTACTGACCAAAAACTGAAGAAGATATGGAATGTGAGATTCATAAGGCTGAAATTGTCTGCTCATAAGTGCACCATTCTAAAATTGTACAGTAAGAAATAATTTGCAAAACTTGAGGAAGGAAAGCCGTACTGTATTCCAGAAAAAATGTGCAAAATAAAGATGTTTGAAAGTAAACATACCAGTAGGAGTATAGAAGCACGAGAAATGTCATGAGGATAATATCTTTATTTCATCAAGGATAACAGAATTGAATTAAACATACAAATTAAAAAATTAGACCCAACATGCCACCATGTATAGATGTGATTTCCAACATTTGTCCTTGTACAACTAAAATTAGCAGTATTCAAGATATTTCCATATAATACATAACCATTATGTTAAAAAGGTGCATCATGTCAATTATTGACAATTGTCCTTACAAAAAAAACATGATTAAACAAAATCAAGGTAAATCTGTCTACTTATTGCAATAAAGTGTGAATGAAGAAGATATTTGATTAAAATAATGCGAAAGTGTTAAGGCAAACTTGCCACATTTTGCTTCACTTGACCTTGGTTTGCTATCCATGTGCTATTTGCAAAATAATCCAGCAAAACTTGTTGTTGGATTAATTTTCACAGAATTTTATTCGATGCAATGAGCAAAACAATAAAACAAAACACAGAGTTCCACAGAAGAACAAGTGCATAATGAAAAAAATTTGGATACAAGTAGATCTTCATAAAAAGCTCCTCTCTGGGAAAGAAACCATACATCCTTTTCGCTTTAACAATTGTGCATCCATGCACATGCTGCTTTTTTGATGTCCCTCGAGTCTAATAGATAATATTTTTCACATTAGATAAGAAAGCAAATTAGTACACATAGCTATCTCATTATTTACAATTTAAAGTGATCTTCTCCAAAAGTACCTTTAATGCCTTCTCAAGGGCAGTCAAAAAACTATTAATGTATGAATTGCCTGAACAAAACAATATCATAAAATATAACCCAGGATTAGAACATGCATTTTATTTCTTTTCTTGTCTCATCAAGAATTAAAGTTATTACTAATTTAAGTTTGACGAGAGAAGTGAGTACAAAATACTTCCGACTATTCATCACATGAAGCATTTAAAATTTTGAGAAATCAAAAAAAACAATTCATTAATTAAATTGGTATTTTGGAAAGAACTTGATTTCTGATACTTTCAGAAAGGCTTATGACTAGCATCAGCACTAAGAAGACCCTACAGAAAAATAAAATGACTGGTTTGTGCTGAACAACACACATGCACAATAACTTTAACAATTTAGATCTTATCATGTCAGTACAATTTTAGTGTTTCCTCTAAATTGAATGCATCTCCTGCAAGTTTTCTTTTAAATTCTCTCATTCTTTGCATGATATTTCTATAGCAATTCTGGAAAGATAAGGAATGCAACTGCCTAAGAATAATAATGTTAGGAGCAAAAGGAAAATTCCAGTACACTGCTCATTGCATTCGACAAATATTTTTCTTCAAACACAAAAATAAGTAAATAACTTAAACAGAAAGATATCAAGTGTGCATTTTGTTGGCAAGTATATTCCTACTTATTACAAGCTTTGCACGAGATCTAACCTTTCTTTGGTTCAGGATTGTGGAGTATTTCGTCCGGACATGGTATGTACAAATAAGGCAAAGCCTGAAATATATTTGGTTCCATCAAAATATGCATTTTAGCAAAAGTTGAGTCTCTCGAGATTTGAAACAATACAGTTCCAGCTAGTCTGGTGCCAATGGGTTGGACATGTATCATAAGTGATGTACCATCTAAATTATATCTCAACTTTCAACTGTACTACAATGACCCTAGAAAGAAAACTTACAAACTTTCCTTATGAGACTGTATATGAATGAAATTATTTGTAACCTTATGGACATGAAGGCATGCTTTCTGGCCTGCTGGAGTTGAACCATAGATTCGTATTACAGGTACCTCTTCTATTTTTCTCCCTGATAGCTCAAAGATAAGGGAGGAATGAGTAATTTGATGTTTAGCTTATCCTCTCTTAAAGATAGACAAGTTGGGCCTGGTAAATTTTTGGTACATTCAAACCCTCAATGAGTGTTTTTAGGTGCAGAAATGCACAAAAACCACCAATTATCAGAAATTATTACCAGAAAAGAGTAAAGTAATAGGAAGTATCCAACTATAAAGGTATTTTCGGCCCTTGTCCCTCTTCCAAAACCTTCAAAGTTAAGGTACACTGCAATTCCAGTTTAATCAATTTTGTTGGAATAAGCTAGTAAAAGGTTAGGTTCCCATTGAGATACTGTCATCATTCAGTTCAGCTTATTCCAAAATTGCCATTTAAGAGGTCGAAATCCTCTCATTTTTCATACGGATAAGCTTAATAAATCCGTTGAAAGAGGCATAAATGATTGACTGTGTGTGTGTGTGTGTGAGAGAGAGAGAGAGAGAGAGAACCATGGAAAGAGCTGATGGAGAAGTCGAGGTCGGGAATGGGTGGCGCCATGTAGTAATCATGCGACACGATTCGAACGCTTAGCACCCGGCCCGATTCAGTCGGCGACGCCATTTTTCTCCGACAATGAACTAGATAGAGAGAGAGAGGAGACTGAGAAGGGCTGAGTAGGAAGAAAAGCGGCAGACTAGACAACACACACACCAGATGGACACGAGTCACACGACCATATCAGAGCCTCAACTCAATTCCTGTATTGTATCAATCTGTGCAGCGGGTCACCGTTAAAGGACTTAAAACTAAGACTTGTTTTCAAATATAAAAAATGCAAGCTCGATGTGATCTGCTTCACGAAAGGACGTATTGTAAGAGACTGAGCGAAGTGAGAATCGAGCAGGGCATGCGGAGAACGTTCGCCGGGCTGCTTCCTTCCCTTGTACGCTCCTGGTAGAATGAAACGAATCGGGTTTCCATCCGTTTACCCTCACCATAATTCATATTAGTCTTTGGTACTCGATCGGCACACCTTCTTAATTTTTGTTAATTAATCTTCCGTTTTGTTTGGAGCGCTGGTTTCGTTTTTTTTCACTAATTCGGTTCGATTCTCCGTGATATCAAATAATTTTTCAACATATTTTTCAATTCGATTAGGTATCTCCGTAACAAAAGTAGATGCCATGTTCCGCTATCGTCGCTCTCTCTCGCCAATCTTGCTTCCGATGGTGGGACCCACCCATTTCTTTTCTCTCCTTGCCCTAACACAACCTCTGGTGATCTGGTCCCGCTCCTTCAGACCCTACCTCGCGCGGTCCGATTCATCGCGCCTCTGCTGGATAAGAGCCGACCTTTCTCCTTCTCTTCCCTTAATTCGCATCGCACCATTTCAATTTAAAATTTGAAATTCGATTTTTCTCTGTCACCCCCTTCGCATCTTTCCCTATTAAAATCATCGTAGGGATTCTTCTTTCAAAATTACCTTTGTTCTAATCGCTCAATTCTTAGCTTGTGGCTGAAGTGGTTGATAGCACAACTCTGCTTTGACATCTCTTCGTCGATCTCTCCTTGGTGCTTTCTCTATACCAAGTTTTTTTAATTTCTTCTTTTTATTGCTTTGTGCAAATTTTGAATTGCCACTTTGCTTTGTTTAATCTCCTTTTTTTTTCAATTTTCCAGTTTGTGCTGCTCTCAAGAATTGCATCTCCAGATTAGGCCTAATATTACTAATTCCAGTCACAGGCACAAGAAAAGAGGAGTGATTTCTCTGTGCCTACCCTCATCACCGACACAAACCAAAAAGAGGTGGAGGTTGCCTGCTATTTTTCACTAAAAAATTTGAAATTCTAAATTCTCCACCCTCTTTACTCAAAAAGCTTTGTCGATTCTCTATTTAAATCAAAGAGTACAGCCCAATCGGAGGAGTACAGATGTGTCAACCCTCTTTTTCTCACCTCCATCCTGGTCATTCGAGTAAGCAATTCAATTCTCCATGCATCGATGCCAGTTCTAGATTTTCACACCTTTATTTCAAACCACAGCAGATCAAGAAATTAAGAGACGTCCATTAATTTCTTTATGTAAGTTCTACTAATTGGTTCTTCATCATGTTCTCACAATTTTGTAATTTAGACTAATACAAAGTTTATTGTGCTCTGTGGCAGTTGATGGACGACGACCTTGATTTGTTTTTTTTCTATAACCGTTCTCATCTTGCTCTGAATTTTCAATTTTCACATGAAACCAGTTTTGTTTTGAAATAGACTTTTCAAGGAAAGTTTTGGTGCCTAGCACTGATTTTTTCTGTGCCAGTTAAATAATTTGCTAAAATTTTTGAAGTAGGCCCAAGTTTCTGGAAACAGTTTCAAGGAAAGACAGACGTTAGTTCAGTTTTTAGTTTTTTAATTGATTTATATTTTGTGGTTGACTTTGAAACTTTTGACACATAGAGGAACTTGATGTGTTATTTCAAGAATTTAGACATGGTTTTCTTAGTGTTTCAGGCCGTGAACTTTCGAACATTTTGCTGGTATAGATTTCTAGCATGTGATTTCTGTCTGATTTCAAAAATTTGTTATAATTTATTTTTAATTCCAAGAGTTTTGAAAAATTTACAGAAGGTGTTCCTATGCCTGATGTAACTGTAGTAAAATTTTCAATGAGGTCTGTAAAACCCTTTGTGAGATAAAATTTTTTTTGTAAACTGCAATAAAATGCTTTTTTGTTTGTTGGACCTGTATATTGAAGACTGTCCAAATATCAGTGAATCTTCACTATGCAACCTTCTATGTTAACCATCAGCCTTCTTTGTTTTCAGAATAAGACAAAAGAAAAGACAATTTGAGATCTTCAAAGGTGAACATGTGGTAATAATACTCGAACGGCAGGTCGCTGCACTACCAATACCACACTTCCAATTGGATCCAACAGTCATTAGAGAATTATAGGTAATTACTCAAACAATATTTATTTTATAATCAGTATATGTTTCTTTTCTTTAAGAGGGATTCATTTACATGCAATTTCTTCTCTCTGACATGGATTGCAAGTGATAGGTCCCAGATTGGTACATGAGAGATATCAGAATAAGAGATGTTCTCTATGTCTGAAATTGCCATCACAACAAACAAAAGGTCCTTTGCAATATGTTTGTTGAATCTGTGGCCTTTGATGCCTATGCGGTTGGTTGAAGTTTTAGCTTTTTAAGTTCTGTTCTTTTATTTTTTTTTTACAAACTTTGTTCTATGTCATTGTTAGTTAGACTATGCCATTTTTCGTTTTTCTTTCGTTGTATGTTTGAGTTGACAATAGAGGAGGTGTAAAAAGGAATAGAGAAATCGAGTGAAGAAGGTTGACTTTGTACAAAAAAAATTTTCATCTACCTCAAGGCTATGACCTATGAGAGCATGTCAGGAGTTACTCTTTTTTACAAACTTAGGTAATATTCCTTTTATGTCCCTTCACTTAAGAACATGGTTTTGGTTTAGTAATTGATCAGGATTTCTATTTGACTTGGCAAACGATCAAGGATATTGTGTCCAAGCTTGCATGTTTTCTTCATGCTAACAATAAACATGCTTTTTTTTAGTGCCCTTTACAACATGAAAAGTTAGGAATGAGATCATCTTTTACAAAGGGAAAATGTAAACTGTCAGGTATAAAATATTACTAATCAAGAGTGTTGTTGACTATTGGACAGGTCCAATTAATGACTATATCAACAAGTGCTTGAAGAATTTGTACCTGCTAGAGTGGATTTTTTATGAGGCCAACTGACAGCATCTCTGATGGAAGCAGTTAAGCTGCACAAAGGACTTAGCAGTAACATGTGGATTTTTTATTGCCTCTTTAGATACACCAGGTCCACAATTCCAAATGCAATTTCTTAATTAGATAGGCTATTTTTTGGGTCTCAAAGCCGAAGGCCTGTAATTCTACTAAATTATATCAGTCATTCAAAGGTTAGTTTCCTGTTCTATACTGGTGCTATTTTCAGTAACTTAGTATTATTGTTTGTCAGCAAAATTTCACTAGCTATGGACCACATATTGTTCACTGGATTTGATTAATTAGAGGTAAAACCTGACTCTTTTCTGGTAAGATGAATCTGTTGAGTGAATTGCCAGTAGCCTAAGCAATTTGTCACCATATTTTCTTACTGATTGTCTTATATTGTGGCTTTGGATACTTAAAAAAGCTATCTTTGAATACAAAACAAAGTCGTGTCTTGTAAGCGTTGATACTTAACAAAGGTGCATCTTCTATATTATGTTTGATTAAAATCTGGAGAATCTATATGCTTTAAGTTTCAAATAGTATGTTTCTAGGAGCATCAGATCAATTGAAGATGGACTGGCTTTATGGAAAGGACATCTTGTTCATATTGGTGCTTGCATTATTTTTTTTTTTTGCTATGTGGATAATTAGTACTCTGTGGCCTGGCATGCTCTTGAAAATTCACTTCAAATGCACATGCAGGTGTTGAAGGACTGTTAGTTAATTTGAGAGTGATTAATTCAAATACTTTCTTACTGTATTGTAAAAGTTCTTATTGTTTCAATAAATACATGTTACATAAATTTCCAACATGGGACCAGTGAGTTGATGTGTGTTATATTTTGCATTAATTTTGACGTTGTTGTTATATGATCATATGGCACAAGTATACATGAATGTGGTGATTCTGTCATTTTATATCATGTCTGAGTGCCTTCAACCTTTTATTTTGTTTAATTTCATTGTACTTGCTATATGAAAAGGGGTCAGTATGTTGTCAACAATTCGCTTTCTTATGAATGTTCTTCTTCTGAATGGATATTGCTTGTGTAAAGTGACTTAGATAAGAAGATATGACATGTTTTGTACCCTTGTACTTCTTTAGGAACACAAGTTTACAAGTAAAACAAAACTAAAATATGAATATGAGTCCTGTGTTATTGCTACAACGGTACAACCTGAATAGGCTCTCTGGAACAATTAAGTAAAAGCATGAATCTTTAATTAAGTATTGTATAAAATTGATAAAAAAAAAAACAGTCAGCAATTATTCCCAGTTCGGTTCAAATTGCAAAATAAAGAAGAGTAAATCCTGCTGTCACATTGGAGTACTGGAGTCATGCTAATTTGATTAGAAATTATTCCAGGATACAAACCAAAATAAACTAAACCAATACCACTCAGTACTGGTACCATTCACTCACTATACCAAACTTTGCTAACCCCACTATACCGGCCTCTTTCTTCCCACAACCAATTGAACATTGCAATTTACTCTCCTTACCTCCCTGGTGCCAAAGAACCTAATCCCAAACTTACCATCTCTTAGAATCCTTGCTACTATTCCCGTACCAGCTCTCGATTCTCCCACGAAACCAGGCCACGCACCCTAAGCAAAGACCATGGTTGTGTTCCCCTCAGCTTCACGGTGCCTTGGAGCCCTTCCGCGTAGGTTGCGATAGTCGGAATCGTTAACGGATCTGAATCCGTTATCATTCGGACCCATCCTAAAAAATAAAATAAAACCAGCCTTCTTCGATTAAGCTCCAGCGCCGAATCTTGTGAGATCTTCTATGGTCGAGACTCGAGAGGAGCCCGACGTTGTCAGAAGCTTGTGAAGTTGTGCCACGGAATTGTAATTCGGAGAGAGGGAAATACATTAGGGCCCAATATCCAGTCAGGCCCAACCGCAAGAGGAGAGAAATAGAGGCCCAACGAATTCTCTCTACCACCTTAGCCATCTGACTCGACAGCCACCTCAGCCTGGTTGCCTACGTGGACCAACAAGAAAATTCCAAATCAGCCAAAGCTTTAAAAATTCACCAAAAATAGTAGGAAACTCATAAAATTTTAAACAAAATATCCATAAATTCAGAAAAATTCCAAGAAACGAAATCCACTTCTACTTCAATACCAAAACTAAAACCAAACTGTGCTTCATTTTTACATATCATATATTAAAGTTCGCCCACACATAGGGTGGGCATTGCTGCTAGTAAAATTAAATAGATGGTCAATTTTTTGCCACAGTTGCAGAATGAAGCGTGATGTGAAGTTGTGAACCAGTATTCCTAAATTTTAATTTTTTGACATTGCATGGTGCTTTTTTTTATATTGTATTTTACGATGAAAAAAATACTCCCTAAAAGAATATATTTTCAGTTGAAAGTCTCGAATATTTTCCATAATTTTTAAAATTTTATTACTTCGTCTACACCAGCGAAAATGAATTATGAAGAACGATCTTTTTGTTAAATGTGATACTCAATTGGAGTTCAGAAAAAAAAAATTTGTGAACTTTTTTTTTTTTTACATACTAGATAGCGGCTATCTAGTTGAAAATTTTGTGAACTTTTATGAATTTAAAAAGACAGAAAATTCTTTCTCGCTGAGGTGAAATTATAAAAATTGTCATACCAGGTGAAAATCTTATGAAATCTTATTTTTCTTTCAAACGCTTTTTTTTTTATGTTGTTCACTTTTATTTCCTTTCCCTTAAAAAAATTTATCTAAAAGTTTTAGAAATGTTTTCAATTTTCTTTTTTTTTTTTTTGAGCGACTGAATAAGTTAATTAATTTAATAAATCTTACGAATTTCCAAACTTGACTTGAATAAATTTGATGAAATTGGAACAATTGGGGTTTCTTCACAAAATTAATTTAAAAAATCATGCGAAGTTAGGGGAAATTGAGTTGATTTCATGGGATAAATTGGTAAATTTCATGAAAAAAAATTGGGGTGTTTATATATATGAAATAATTTGTAAATCTCATAACATTGGCATTTATAAAATTGAGTTGGCTAATTTCATGAATTTTAATTTGATAATTCCATGGGCTTGGGAATTTTGATATTTATAAAATTAATTTGGCTAATTTCAAGAATTTACAAAATTTGGGATATTTTCTAGAATTTTGGATACCTTATAAATTTATCTATGCTAATTTTATGAATTGGGATACTTGGGACAATTTGTATATAATCATATCAGTACAATACATATTACATCTTGACATTTTCAGACACGTACATACCAACCTGTTGATTGACATTTCTTCTAGAGTCAATTCGAACCACCAACTAAAAAAAAAAGAGAAGAAAACAAAAACAACGAGTAAACACTAAACACTCTAGTTCCAGCCAGGTGGCACTGGCGAAGCCATTGCACGAAGTCGCAATCTATCTTAATAGCGCATTTATTTATTGATGAATGAATGAACTAAAAAATAAATGAGAAGGTAAAAGTATCCGTGCCTTAATGGATCCACATCCTCAGCAGCTGAGTTTTGGCTGCTCCAAGCAGCCAAAATTTTTGTTTTTTAATATTTCAACATTTTAAAATTCAAATGTTGAATCCAAACCGTTGATCTTGTTTAATTTTACGGGCGATGTGTTTCCATATAAGTTTTATAAAATTTGGAGTAGATTTGATACTTGATTAAGTGATCAAATTATGAACGTATTAGAATTAATCAGTGATAGTTAACCAGATTCGTTCATTTGTTGACCACTTGATCTAATATCAAATCAACTCCAAATTTCATAAAACTTATATGCAAATGAATCGCCCATAAAATTGAACAAAATCAATGGTTTGGATTCAAAATTTGAATTTTAAAATATTGAAATATTAAAAAAAACAAATTTTGGCTGCTTGGAGCAGCCAAAACTCAGCTGTTGAGGATGTGGATCCGTGCCTTAATTCCTCGATCTGTCTGTCCCTTGCACCTCGGGCCACCTATTTTTCCTGGTATTTTTCCTTTGTCCGTTTCTGTTTCTTCCACCACATTCAATTCAATTACTCGTTTTCTTTATTTTAATTTCCTATTTTCCTCCCCAAATTCCCATATTCAGATTATATGATATTTTAATATTCTTTTCTACAGTTTGACTCGGCCTTCTCCTCCACTTCAAAACTTCTTTCATCTCTCTCTCTTAACCCAAGAAAAAGAGAGAAAAGAAGTTGGAGTTTGTTTCTTTTTTCACTTTTGTTTTCTGACTCTCTCCAATCCGATCCAGAGAAAGTTTGAAGCTTTTTATGGTCGAAGGAGGTGAAAGGCTAGGGATTTTTTCATTTCTTGTTTGACTAATTCTAAAATTAAAAAAATTCGGGGATGAGTTGCTTCCCTTGTGCTGGATCGTCGACCAATGAACAGAAGACTAGTGTAGTAAAAGACTCGCAAAAGGGAAGAGCATCATCAGGTCTAATTCTGTTTATTTTTCTTATTTTTAGCTGATTTTGTCTTACTTTTTATAGAAATTTTTTGGTGCTCTTCGGCAAAATTATTCTTCTGAGCAGTGAGTGGTTGTCTTCTTTTATAAATTTGTCAATTTTTTTATTTTTAATATTCCCCTGCCTTTATAAAAAGCTAGAAGAAGTATATTTGTGCTTTATTATATAGATTCAAAGATTACTGTCTGGTACCAACAAGCCAAAAATTGAACGACTAACCTATTTCCACCTTCACTAGTAGCACTGAAACTGGTTGGATTTGGAACCTATAAAGTGTTAAGTTGCAAGCATTTGTAAGAGAGAATTTCTTACGAACCCCTGCAAAATGAGAAATATCAAGCATGCTGCTGAAGCATGTTGGGATGTGATGTATGACCCTAGGAAAGCATAAAGACCATATGTTCCTACCTTCCTCAATTTCTGATGCACGCACCCACCATTTCTCCTTGTTTCTAAACAACTAGAGGGAAGCCGACAATCGGACGGTTACATAATACTTTGGTGATTGCTGAGGCAACTGAAATTGTTTCTATTAGTTTATGAAATCATCCTATGTCGTCCATTCATATGTTGACTAAACACATAATAAAATTTCATGCACTATATAGAGAAACTCAGGAGAGAAGAATCATTGTCAAGGAAAGATGGAAGCACTGATCATATTGCGGCACACATATTCACCTTTCGGGAGCTGGCAGCTGCCACAAAAAATTTCAGAAAGGATTGCCTCTTAGGGGAAGGCGGTTTTGGCCGTGTCTATAAAGGCCGGTTGGAGTCTGGGCAGGTTGGCATCTCAATTGTCAGCTTAATGTATCTGTGATTTACAGAAGGCAACGGTGTTTTGACAATTTAATGCAGCTTATAGGAACAAAAATATATATATATAGTTTTGCTATGGTGAGTCGCGCTCAAAAACTCCTAGATTTGGTTCAAAGTGATCGATCCAAACCGTCCAATACGACCTCCCTATTGAAATCTCCATGCAGACCAAATTTTATATTTTTTTGAAATTTTTAAGTATTTTTTTCGGATTTTTAAAAACTGCTATTTTTGAACGATTCAGAACTAGTTAGATTAACGATTTTCTAAAATTAAAAAAAAAAATGCTTAAAAATTTCGAAAAAATGTAAAATTTGGTCTGCATGGAGTTTTCAATAGGGAGATCGTATTGGACGGTTTGGATCGGTCATTTTGAACCAGATCTAAGAGTTTTGAGCACGACTCACAGACCCGTGGTGACTCGCGACTCACCATAGCAAAACTCTCTCTCTCTCTCTCTCTCTCTCTATATATATATATATATATATATTAATTTTGGCATGGGAATGTGAGTATTATATTGGTACTGATATATGGTGCATGTCATTACAGTGTACCTTGCTTCGTTCCACATCCCTTCCCATACAACTTGGATCCTATGAAGACTGATTAATATGTACCGTTTAAATAGTAAATTACTTGCTGGTTAACAAGTAATGCCATCCTACATTGTACTGGCATGTACCTAGCTGGTACAGCCTGGTCCTGAGGGCCAATACCTGGGTAGGACCTGACAATCTTATTTTTCATACTGAGAGCTGTTTAACTTTAAGTTGTTCTCAGATTTTGTATATTTTTATTTTCTACTGCTTTGGTTTGTAAGCTTAGCCAAGCTGAAACTTTGTCTTTCAGATTGTGGCTGTCAAGCAACTGGATAGAAATGGGCTTCAAGGAAACCGTGAGTTTCTGGTGGAAGTCTTAATGCTTAGTCTGCTGCACCACCAAAATCTGGTTAATCTCATTGGTTATTGTGCTGATGGTGATCAAAGGCTCTTGGTTTACGAGTTTATGCCATTGGGATCCCTCGAGAATCATCTTCATGGTACGTTTCTTTATTTTATTGTCTAAAGTATATGTGCGTGCACACGCGTGTTTTGAATTGCTGAGCACAGGCAGATTCCTCATGTTTTGCACTGAGGAAGTTTCAAGTATAGTACTTTCATTTTAAATTTAAGTATTAAAAGACGATATCATCCCATCATAATGGTCAGAAAAATTAACTGTCATTTTGGAAGAATAAAGGAACTATAGAAAATAAATTATTCATTAGTAGGGGCATAATTAGCAATCCTCAAATATAACTTTCAGTCCAAACATACTTACAGCTGATAGAGCACCACTCTTTATTAATTAGGAGGAGATATATTCTTGTGTGCTGTGGCAAGCATCAAACTGTGCATATTGTGAGTATATGATAGCCTGATACATCTACTTTTAAACAGACCTTCCGCCTGACAAGGAGCCGCTGGACTGGAACACTCGCATGAAAATTGCTGCTGGTGCAGCGAAGGGTCTTGAATACCTCCATGACAAGGCAAATCCACCTGTAATTTACCGTGACTTCAAATCATCTAACATCCTACTCGACAATGGCTTTGTTCCGAAGCTGTCAGATTTTGGCCTTGCAAAACTGGGTCCTGTTGGTGACAAGACTCATGTGTCAACCCGTGTCATGGGGACTTATGGTTATTGTGCACCTGAGTATGCCATGACGGGGCAACTGACAGTTAAATCGGATGTGTATAGTTTTGGTGTGGTGTTTCTGGAGCTTATTACAGGAAGAAAGGCGATTGACAACGCACGGCCAGTTGGAGAACAGAATTTGGTTGCTTGGGTTAGTTTTTTACCCTTTTTTATTATCTGGCCACGTTTTTTACAATATCTATGTCAGATGGTTGTTGACATCCAAGTAACACACAGCTGAGCATGTGTGGCACCACTACGGCTTGTTGTCCTCTTGGATGCCATACTGAAATGATGCATTGGCTGAATCTTTGTTGTACTTCTTTTTTTATATCTTTATGGTCCATACTGAAATACTCGTTCTGATGTATGGTTAAATTTTTTTTTCACCTTTTACCAGGCCCGGCCACTATTCAGAGACAGAAGAAAGTTCCCTCAAATGGCGGATCCACTTCTCCGAGGCCGGTTTCCAACAAGGGGTATCTACCAGGCATTAGCGGTTGCCGCTATGTGTCTCCAGGAACAAGCTGCGACTCGTCCACTCATAGGTGATGTAGTCACAGCTCTCTCCTACCTCGCCTCTCAAACGTATGACCCCAATTCAACTTCTTCTGCAAACAGTTCAAAAACCTCCACACCTAGATCAAGAGATCTCCACCGGCGAAACCTTAGCGCATCATCTGACACTCGCGTAGAGTCCCCTGATTTTAGGAGGCAAATTTTTAGAGGAGAGTTTCAGTTGGACAGTGTCGGTGGAGAGTTTCAGTTGGACGGTGTCGGTGGCTCCGGGAGGGACCTTTATCGTGAGAGCCCAAACAATAGAGGGGCCTCGAGGTTTAGAGAGAGGGCACAGGGCAGTGCACATGGGAGTTTTGATAGTACAAACGGCTCATAAAAGTGCAAGGTTTTGTTTCTGTTTCTTTGGGGAGGTTGGTTGTAGAGAGATGTTGGGGTGGTTTCTGTTCATAGGCTAGAGAGAGAGAGAGAGAGTATTTTTTTTGTTTATAGAATAGCTATGTCATGTTGATGGCATATAGCTATGTTTATTTTTATTTTTTTGTCCTCTTTATTTTTCTTTTTGTGTATCATATTTGTTACGTTGTGAACTTGTTTCACTATGGCATTTGCATATGGATTATCTTGGTTTGATACTACTAGTGCTGTACATATTATGGATTATCCCTATGATTCGTGTATCATATTACTGTTCCCTTTATTCCTCTCCTCCCACCTCTTCTAGAAGTAGAACACAGCCTTAGGGTAAATATAATAAAATAAAGAGTCAGTTCTATAAATGCAATTTTTGTTTGAAGGTTGAATATGCAATTGATACTCACCATGTTTTTAGATCTTCCGATACAAGTTCAGGAAAGAATCATAGGGATCAATAAATATGCAATTGATTACGAGGAGAGAGTATGGCTATGGAAGATGGATTGATGTGCTCATCAGAATGCTTTCTTTTTTTCCATCGGAATGCATCCTTTTTTTCCAAAGATTTGAGTGTACAGAAATGTTGGTCGTTTGGCACTTGTCGTGGTGTCGCCAATTTTTAATTCTATTGTAGTTTGTTGGAGCCTTTGGATGCGAATTTTCGTACTATTCTAGACTGATTTTTGTGATTCCTACTGTTATCACAGTGTGTTACCATCTATGTTTTGTTTTTATAGATATTCATACTCCAATGGTGGTACAGCTACCAATTTTTCCAAAAATAAAAAAGGGGGAAAAAAATGGTCAGTATCTTTAACACTTGATATTAAAAAATTACATTCAGGAATGAGAATTTTGTTGTTTTGGTAAAATACACAAAATAATCCGAGATGAAATTATAATCTGATCACAGTGAGGGATAAGAATCAAATAAAATATACAAAATTATTTTTTTCTAAAGAAATGTATATTTTTTTATCAATTTTCATCAATCTTTTTTCAAACTTCAATTATGATTTTTATGAAAATATATACAACTTTTCCATTCGAAATTTCACAATTTTGCAAATTCGTAATCAAAGGGTCAAATTTAAGCAATCAAGTAAATTTTTATATTATAACTCAATCTTAATTTTTTTTAAAGTTTTTTATCTAAAAAGATTCGATTTTTACCTGTTAAGCAAGAGGTCGCCAAAATTAAGTTTATTTTTTTTCCCCTAAGAGCATGTTGCAGCTCGCGCCTTTCCAAAAAAGTTGCATAATCATATTTAACCAACCAACCCTCTTACTCTAAAAAATTATACCCAAATACTGATCTCCAAAGAACGAGCAACTAATTGTAAGTTTACAATACACTAGAACAACTAGGCTACGTACAATTGATCAACTAGACAACGTGGTCGACATTATGCACATATACACATATCAACGGGATGAATCAAGAGAGTAAACATTGAAACACAACTTCCCTTCTTCATCCCTTCTTTGTTTTTTTTTATGTAATATTATTCCAGTGCAATCTGAAAAGAAAGCACATATCTACCGACTACATTGCAGCTGCCTTCTGGCTTATTGGCATCACAATGGAAGGTCCGATTGCGTCTTTTGCTAAAATAATGTTACCAGCAACATCAATTTGGTATGGTAAGGACCTATCCATGATAATTCTACACGTGCTCCAGTCTTCGGCCTCCATACTAAGACCATAGTATGTTTTATGATCATTGATACTGCAGATCCAGACTGACCTGGAGAGATAGCAAGCACGGTCATTGAGGGGGGAAAAAAAGATAACACAATCTTATTAATAGCAATATAGAGAAATAAATTGTAGAACAAACAATAACTGGCCCAATTGAAGGATCAACAGACATGAACTGCACCTGTTTAGAACTTACTTTCTTGTTTTAAACCCCAAAAAAAAAATGTAAACCCTCCATTTGGTTGAAAAAGAGAAGGTTACGGACCCTGAATCCATTCAAAATTATCTATGCATTAGAACTTGGCAATACCCATGCATCAAGTCAACTTTAAGTTGGCAATCAGACCCGATATTGAGTTTCAACAAGTGATGCCAACTGAATGCCAACCATTACATACACACAATAAAACAGCGGAAAAGAACACACAAAGAGAGGTTGGAGCATGACATTTACCTGCAACATGATGGATCTTCTCCAGAATCATCACAAATTTGCTCAATGTCATCATGGAGCCATACCTAAAGAAGAATTAATTGTAAATCAGTTAGCCGATATTCATCTAATACATCTAGGGCAAGCAAACAAGATACACTGGGTGCAGAGGGTCTTCACCACCATATTTGGATGTGGATATAACCTGACCCCAAGTATTTTGAATTATAGAATCTGACAGGACCAAACCCCAGAAAATCCACAACCTGCCCAACTGCAACCAGATCAGAGGCCCGATCCAACCTGGAACATGTTGATCTGGTATTGGAAAGAGCTCTTCTGGTTTGCCACCCTTTAAAACCTCTATAAGAAAATCATTCTTTGTACAGCTCTTTTCTCTGAGAATTGGACCAGCCACACAAGGTTTTTTGGATAAATTGATAATATTGTCTTCTCATCTCCAGGTCAGAATGAAATCAATGAGTTCCCAAAAAAAATAAATATAAATAAAAAGCAACTGAGTTTGATTCTAAGTACCTCTCTTGGAAAGTGATGGTATGATTTCCAATAAAAGGAGTAATACGGAGGTAAATGTGCTACAATGTCGCGATTGTGTACAATACGAAATGTGTTGGGTATATATTTGTAGAAACATGAGGCGAAGGCTGCATTGCCAATACGAGGCTGGCCAAAGGTCATTAAATGAACATTATCTATCCCATGATTCATCTGTCATAAGAAAATATATTGAAATCAGTATAAGATAAATCAAACAAAAGTATATTATAAGTAAATGAAAATACACTGTAGGTTCCGAACAACATCAAAACAATTTTGTTAATAAGACCTTTATCGGACACCAATCATCTTAATCGACATCAAGTCAAGCTAAAGATTACTAAATGCTCGAATAACTAGGAGCTCAAGTCTCAAAGAATTTTCAAAACAAAAATAGGGTATAAGTTCGCCATCGAGACTCTTTAGAGGCCAAAAGATGCTTTCTAAACTAATAAAAGGTATAACATATTGATGAAGACTTGAGAAATGGTGAATGAAAAGGATGCTGATTGAAAAAAAGACAAAAAAAAAAGGCACATGTAGCTATTAAGATATATTAACACACATTTGTTACTATAGACAATGCCATTTCCTAAATTTAATCTTTTTCACTTTTTGAGTCACTTATTTTTCAGAAGAAAAAATCAATTTTGGTTGAAGTAACAGATAAGTATATCCACTTACTGACTGGTAAGGGAATTACTTACAACAAGATCAAGTGCAGCAAAAGCGACCAAAGCACCACCCATTGAATGCCCGGTTGCCATTACTGGCAGTTCTCCATATGATTCTCTAATCCTATCAACAGCTTCCACAATTGCAGGTCGTAAGCTTGTGTTGTTATAGGCACCATACAAGCCACGATGCACCTGAGACCAAGATACCAAGCATCACTTATAATTCAGTGTGAAATTATTATGCAATATGAACAATGCTGTGATACATACCATTGCCCCTGGCATGTCTGGCAATTTCAGGTCGAGCTCTTGCCAGATGAAATCCTCTATCCAGTTCTGTACACTGAGACAGATCAGATGCCAAATTTGTAGATGGGGTTAGTTATAGTCTTATAATAAAAAAAAGGTTTTTAGCATTTTCCTTTCTTACATAGGCTGAGTAACAGAAAGTATCCAGATAATTTCATTTTCAACAGTTGGTCCTACTCGTGTGTCTTCAAAAAACTTTTTTTGGGTTATTGCAAATAAAAGCCAGTATCTCTTATATTAGCACCTAACACATGATAATTTGAGATGCTTTGCAAATAAGGTGCCTGTTTAAATTTAAAAGGTACATGCCCTTTTTAACATTGCCCATTCAGCCACAGATTCCATATTTTTGTTTCAAAACAACCAACACAAGTTATATGCCAATTTCAAGTATCTCAGAAATATGCCAGGTCTATTTTGAAAAAATGCAAAATTGTTGGATGTAATTTGTAAAAGACCCTTCTATTTTATACCTGTTCTCTTGAGTTCCCCTGATTGCAATGACAATAGCATTTGGATCAGAAGCCACCCCCACAAATGCCTATTATAGATACAGTAACTAATTAATGGCTTGTTTTAAGAGCTATTAAAATCTCAAAAACAAATGTTTTGTACTAAAGAGGTACACAGAGACCTGTAAGCAGTTTTGGATGTCCACAACTAGCTCTATTACCTCAAATCCCTGGCAACAGTTTGAACAACTGGTGTTAGTAAATAGTAAATGTGCAGAGTTTTATGTTTGCCATAGTATATTTTCAAACTATTAATGCGTACCCCAGTAAAATGAGAATAATGCATATTCCTGTACAACTTGGGAATGCCCCATGTACCACAATGTCCCAGTTTTTTAAAAAAGTATTAACTATTCATCTTTTAGGTTCTAATAATTGCTTCTAATTTTTGTAAAGCAAGCAAACAGTACTGAAGCAGGGATGCCCGAGATCATTTTTGAGATTTTCCTCCACTACACATTAAAACAGTAACTATGAAGGCAAACTCAAAACTAGAAAAAACTTGAGAACATGAACCCAATGACGAGTAAAAGTACTTTCAAAGAAAATCAAAAGAAGAAAAAAGAACTTATTTTTCCTACCATTGTTAGATTATTACACCTCGCACATGTCCATGAAAATAGTTCAGATAAGTCTACCGTGTATACCTACAGTAAATAAAATAATTTGTGTGAGCCTTACAAAGTGAGCTTAATAACATACTTCTTTAAGAGAAGATTTCTCCATTCATATTTGAAGATACGGAAGGAATGTAAGAGAACTTACAGCAGAAGCATATTCCGCTAGAACGAGAGCAAGTGTATGGTTGAAGTTGGCCGTATCGTCTCCAGTTTTTATTTTGATTTCTGCAATCATGAAAAAAAGAAATCAATATTTGGATTAGTTGACCAGAAAAACAATCATATTGTTTAAGAAAAATATAGTTTAACAGGCCTTTTTCATTTTTAAGAAAAATACAAAAAGGGCCTTTGACTGCCCAAGAACATACTTTGCCTAAACTTTAAAATTGTGTGATCACTAATATCTAATGTTGATAAACAGATTTTGACCTGTCAAAGTAAGAACTTAAAATGTTGCTATCATGTTGGTTTAGGAACTAAAGCATAAATTTCACTTTTTTTTCACGCGGAACTCTTTAAGTTCTCATTGCAAATAGCATAATTATTGACTTAACTCTAAATACAACTTATACTTGAAAGACCCACTCAGTTTCCTTTAATGTCTTCAAATGTGTTTGCTACTGAGGACTTAACCAGAAGAAAGAATAACAAAAAATCTGGGTTTAAATGCAAAAAGTGAATGAGACCTTTTGGGGCACCAAAAAAAAAAAAAAATGAGCAAACTTCATGTTCTTTGCACCCAATTTTCTCCATTACAAAAGGAATCAAAAGTACCATACTAAAATCATTTTAGAACTCAAACAATTCATCTCAAAACCAAGAACATTACGGGAATTTACTTGCCTCTTCCATTACAAGCGGTCAATAAGCATATAAAAATCATCATTTTTAGCAGAGCCGGTCGCTCCATTTCCTGAAAATTACACCAAATCAAAAATTATCGATGTTACAACACTCAATAATAGAATTAAACCAAAAAGGAAGAAATTTACAGCTTGTTGGAGCTCAAAATAGAAAGAAGCAGCTAGCACAACTGGAAATGAGGAAGAGAGAGCTTCCGATTATGAGCTTTCTTCTTTGGTAGTTCAAAGTTTTGCTCCTATTTTAATTCAATTTTCCATGAATCTACGTCAGATTATCCGAATATGCCACGAGGAAAAGAGAAGAGAGTGCGAGAAGAAGAGAGCCGAGTCGGTGAAACCGTGAAGAAAACAACAAATTTCGACTTTAGAATGCCCGAAATGCCCTTGAAATTACTCGATTTGTGTCCTGGATGGGAACGTTGAATTGGTCGTGTCTAGTTGAGTACATGAAAAGACTTTCTTTGGTAATTAATGTTTGTTACTGTTGTGGTCCTTCTGAAATATTGGTTTTTAAAAAAAATTATTATTTTTGTTTAATTTTATCATCAGAGTTGTGCTTGCAAGAATGAAAAGTTGGATGTTATTGTGGTCCGACGGAATCACATCCTCTGGATGGCCATCCAGTGGATGGTTTCGATCTCAGCCGTCCGATTTAATCTCAATGGACATGGATGCCCCGTGCATGATACCAGGATTGATAGGCCCGAAAAAATCTAACCGTTGAGATTAAATCAGACGGCTCGGATCGAAAGACGTCCACTGGATGGTTGAATACAACCATCCAGAGGATGCGCTCCCGTGGTCCGACAGCCGAGAGGCATCGCAGCTCATCTCATCAAGGAACAAAGGTTGAAGATCCAACGGCTTGTGTTGAAAGCTCTGTGCATCGCATATATTCGGGGCATCCATAAGATAAATTACGTGACGGAATTCTATCCATTAGAATAAGTGTAAATGTAGAATTATAAATATAAATATTATGTAGTGCTATATGTAAAAATATTAAATACTAGGTGATAAGGATCATCTCCACATTTTATCATCCCATAAAAAGTAGAGAAAATTTGGCAAGATAAAAATCATCGTAGGAAATTGTTCTGCCTTTAAAGGTAGTGATTTTACCTTCTATTGTTGTGGAAAAAACTTTTTGTATGTCTAATTTGATCGATTCGACATATATGTTGATATCTGATAGCAATCCTATTTTGTATTTTTGGTTAAAATTATTTATAATTTTTGAAATTTCTGGTATCCAAGAATGAAAATTTTTTTAAAAAAAATGATAAAAAGATTAATAACTGTTAAATTTTGTTTGTAATATGTACATTAAATTGGTTGAATTAGATTTATTTATTTAAAATCCGACGAATAAGACTATTATGCATAAAAGGACCTCTACATTATGATGCGCCATAAATTTTCTTAGTAAGATTTTAAATAAAATCCACCTCTCGTACATATATATAATATAAGTACGGTTGTATAGGGATGGCATCAAGATTATAGTACAGAAGACGAAGACCGAAAAGTCCAAAATCTCAAATTCAAATATTGCAATTTCTGAAAATCTATTGTGAAACAGTTCTAATGTTTTTTGCCATCTTCTCTACTATTTGCCTAGTGCCAAATTAGTTTGTTGGCATTAAGATTTAACTATCATAAAAAAAAAACTATCACTCCAAAAATTTAAAATTTGCAAATTTTAAACTACTCATTTCCAATTACTAATTAGATTTCATCAGAGGTCTTAACTCTAAAAAAAAATTAGATTTCATCAATTACTAATGCATGATCTACCGTACATTGTGTTTTCGAATATCGAAATTCAAGAAACAATGATAGATATTAATTCTTAATAGTTACGTTTGGCAAGACAATTTTTAACGTAAAAGTAAATCTAAACTATATTTATAACTAGAAATAAACTATTCTTTCTTTTTACCGGATTAACAAACAATCCAAACACACTAGAAAGAGGGTGAAAAAAAAAGTTAGCCATAGATTTACTCTTCCACCTTTAGTTGGAAGAAAAATTAACTTTTTTGATATATTTTTTTTTTTGAGATTTATTCTCAAACAATCAAAATTCAATTCACAAAAAAAAAAACATAGATATAATTTTTTAGGATTCTTGTCTTACCACAATTCTCAATGTAGTTTTCGAGTCCTACTTACTACTTAACTTTCTATTTTTTATTTTTTTAGAATTTCGATGAGGTAAACTGAAAAAAAAAAGACAATAGTAAGAAATGAAAAGGAAGTAAAGAATAAAACGGAAAGATGAGTGAGAATGGCTAACGCGCTATCGATGGCACGTGCCATGGATTTTCTATCGATTCGTTTTTCGGGATCCAAAATTCAAACGGTCGATCCAAACCGTTCAAGTTGATCACAATATTGAAATACCCTTGGAGACCAAATTTTACATTTTTTTTCAAATTTTTTTGCTATTTATTATGATATTTTCAAATTGGAGGGCCTGAAATAGTCTAATCATAATGCTTTTAAAAATATCATAATAAATAGCAAAAAAATTTAAAAAAATATAAAATTTGGTCTCCAAGGATATTTCAATATGAAGAACAATTTGAATGATTCGGATTGATCATTTGAATTTTGGATCTCGAAAAATGACTTAATGGCACGAAACCCTCCATGCCATCGATGGCACGAAACCCTCCATGCCATCGATGGCACGTTAGCCATTTTCAAGATGAGTTAATAAAATTTAATCGGGTCTTATCATTCTAACATTCTTCATCCCCATCATCCCACAAGTTTTCTCTTTCTATTTTTGGATCATCGCTAATTTCCATTATAATTTTCTCATCCCATAATCCAAAGCATATTCCCCCTCCCCTCCTAGCACTTAGCTTTCTCTCCCTCCCCCACCTCATGTTGACCTCTCGCCCCACCTCCTCCCTCCTCCGCATATTCTTTTCCTAATTGTTATACTTCTAAATTCTAACTGTCCTAATTTTGTATGCTAATTGTTGGGTAAAATTTAATTATCCTAATTATCAAGATATTTAATAATATTTTCCATGATAATTAATTTGTTTTCTAATATAGTTAGTATTATTTTCCTAATTGTCTAAACTAAATGTCCTAGTTTTCAGGACAGTTAATAACATTTTTAAGAACAATTAATTTTTTTCCGGACAATTAGTATTATTTTTTATTCACATATTTGATTTACTTTGCTCGTCTCCGTTGAATTCTAATTTGAGGAATAATAAAAGATAAATTTTAAAAGTTGTATGAAATTAAATTAGTAATATCCAATAATATTAGCCTTTTAATAAATATTCAACAAAACATAATAATAAGAAAATTTTTTTCCTTTTTCTCTCATTTTCTATCTTTCGTCCGAAGAAGATGGAAAGAGAAGGCAAAGGGAAGGTAAGACAATCTTGTTTGCCTAATTTATCTCCAATTAATTTAAAAAAAAGTCAATTTATCTAACATCAAATATTTCTATCAGGCAATATCTAAACTTTTAAAATCGAATTTTATAAATATTTAAATTTAATTAGAAATATCTAAATTATAAGATTTAATTTCAACACCAATTTTGTTCAACTCATCCAGAGCCGAATAATAAGATCCCTCCCCTGTTTATTTATACGACATATGATACGACCCCAAGCTGTTGTCGATTTATATACCACGATATTTTTTTTTGAAAAAAATTAAATACCAGGATTATAAAAACTACATACTAACGTACACCGTATATGGTCCAGGACTCCAGGCCTACGGAAGTAATTTACAGGGCCTCGTGCATTACGTTCTCTCAGAATCTTCAGTTACTCTACTCCGCTTCAGTCTACTTCTTTACTCTTTGATCACTTTTCTCTTCTCCTCTTCCTAGCCGCAACTAATTAGACCCGCATTTCGTATAACCCTAGATTTCTTCGAGCTTTTTCAGAAATTCGCCATGGCGAAAGGGAAAGGAAGCCCAGACTCGGGCGATCTGTCAGAGGGAGAAGAGGAATATACCCCTTCAAACTCTGACTCTGAAGGGGAAGGAGAGGGAAGAAATGGAGGTGCTGAAGAAGAGGATGAGGAAGAAATTGAAGCCGTTGCTCGAAATGCGACCATCGACGAGGTGGAAAACGATGGAGAATCTACTGACAGCGATGGGGACCGAATGAAAATTGAGGATGAAGAAGACGACGACGATTATGATTTTGAGGTGAAAGCTTTTGAAATTTTAAATTAATTTTTTTTTTATGTTCTATCTGATTGTCTGATTGCTTGTATGTGTGTATGTTGCTAATTTAGTATTCTCATGTCTGAGATGAAGGAGCTTAAACCCTAAACCCCCTTTCTGGGAGCTCTGACTAGTGTTATTAGTAATCGTCTGTAGCTCAGCAAATTATATAATTCTTACTATTCAATTATAGGGTATATTTGTTACACTGTCAATTGCATACCAGGTTAGTGGATCATCTTCTATTTTGAAAAGCCACTGAGATAATGTGGATTTTTACCTTTGTATTCCTTGGTCAACATCATATAAGGGCTCTTGGAAGAATTCTTCTTTTAGAGCACAGATTCAGTTTTTTTTTTTTTTTTTTTTTTTTTTTTTTTTTTTTTTCCTTCTGTTACAACTTAAATTTTGGTCCATTACAAAAATTACAGAAATTATTGATTCTTCAAGTTTCGTGATTGCTAGTTTGAACTCAAGTTACATGATTACAGGATGAAGATCCTTCTCCAAGTAATGTGGTGGGAAAGCGTGAACGAGCAAGGCTATGGGAACTGGAAAGGCAAAAAAAGCAAAAAATCGAAAAGATATTGTCTGCGCAAAATGCTTTGATTGATGCAGATATGGTATGACTTGACTTAACCAAGCAATATGCTTGAGTTCTGCATAAATTTCTTTGTTAAATAACCTGTATTCCACCAAAAAATAATTACGTGTTCTTCATTAGGTACTTCCACATGGAGTATTTTTTGTATAAGAACTTTTTCTTGTTCTTCTAAACATCAATTGTTGAATAAGCTGTATATGGAGGTTTACCCACTTTTTGATTAGCACTAACTAATTTCTGAGAAATCCTTTCTTTTGACAATAAAACTGCCTTGACTTCAATAAGCATCAAAATAATATGAAAAAAGTTAGCTTATTGTGTTTAACGCTGAAAGCAACTCTTTTAGCTTGTCCCAATCAATTAATTAGCTTAAATGATTAGTGTCTTTTTCAACCAGAATAACAAGGGAAAAGGGCGATTGAAGTACCTACTTCAGCAGACTGAGATATTTGCCCACTTTGCCAAAGGTGCACGGTCTGGATCTGAAAAGAAGCCAAGAGGAAGGTATGTTTTTAGCTTTGGTTGTTTAGTTTTCTGTCCAGTAATGTTGTATCTGACTTTTCAAGTGTTTTACATTGTTCACTTATCTTTCCTTTGCTTTGATGGGATATTCATAGATGTTTATGCTGCTTTAAATTTGTAGGGGTCGACATGCTTCTAAATTGACTGAAGAGGAAGAAGATGAGGAGTGCCTTAAGGAGGATGAAGATGAATTTTCTGCTGCTGGGACTCGGTTAGTTTCGCAGCCATCTTGTAAGTTCATCAGTGATTGTCTTTCTTTCATTTCCAATTTTTTGTTATATTATGAACACTCAAGTGGTTTACCTCCAAAAATCAAATTAATAGTTAGTGAAATGCCACAGTTTTTCTTATTGTATTTTTGAATTTAAATTTGAAAGCTTAACCTGGAACTGGAATTCAAATAAAAATTTAAATCATATGGACTTTTGTACATTCATTTTATACCATTTATTTTATTTTTATTTTTTTTCACACAGAATCATATAAGCTAAAACAATTTCCATATCAAGTGCTCACATCTTTTGTTTACGTGCAGGTATTCAGGGAAAAATGAGGGACTATCAACTTGCAGGACTAAATTGGCTTATCCGGTTGTACGAGAATGGAATAAATGGGATTTTAGCTGATGAAATGGTAATGATAGAAAACTTGAGATTGATAATTACTTCTTCTCATCAATAAGCAGCAGTTGGTTAAAAGTAATTTCCTGCAGCATGGTTTATGGTTCTATTCCTAAAAGATGCATGGAATTTATAATACTGGGATTGAGGTTGAATTAAGCAAGGAACTTACGTCCTCCTATATTTGTACTGATTTGCTTTGCTGGTACAAGAACTGTTATAGATTGCTTCAAACAAGGAAAAAAAAATAGCAAATTCATTCAATGATGAATTGGAAAGAAAACTGAGTTCTCTTTTGAGCAACTCCATACTTCTCTTTCATTATTTTTTTCATACACCTACCAATTTTTTCTATAAGACTAGCTCTATTTAAGGATGTTACTCATGGTACGTTCTTCCAATACTTTTTCTTCCTGGTCAATGAAGAGTTATTTTTTGCCTTCTTGGATAGGGTCTTGGAAAAACCTTGCAAACGATCTCTTTGCTCGGTTATCTGCATGAATTCAGGGGAATTATTGGGCCCCACCTGGTTGTGGCACCAAAGTCTACTCTTGGTAACTGGATGAAAGAGATACGACGGTTCTGTCCTGTTTTACGAGCTGTGAAATTTCTAGGAAACCCAGATGAAAGGGTCAGTTGAAATCTTGCTCGCTCAGTTTTTAGATAATTTTTTTTGCATGACAAGTTGCTTGACAAAATTGAATTATTTTCTCACTATAATTTTGTATTGGGCTTGGAACTTTGGATCAGTATCATTGTATTTATCAGCATCAAACCAGAATTTAACTTGAAATTTTTCTTTTTTGTTGAGAAAGGAAATTTATAATAGACTTCTTTGATTATGAAGCATGCACTCATACTCAACACTTTAAGTCTGATGACCAAGCTAGAATTGTAGATATATCTTTTTGAATGGTTTTGTCTGTTGTAAGCTCATTAAATGTACTTTTAATAAATGACCTCTTACAGAAGCATATAAGGGAGGAACTTCTAGTTGCAGGGAAGTTTGATGTCTGTGTGACCAGTTTTGAAATGGTCATTAAAGAGAAGAATGCATTGAAGCGATTTAGTTGGAGATATGTTATTATTGATGAGGCCCATAGAATAAAGAATGAGAATTCTTTACTTTCGAAAACAATGAGGCTTTACAAGACCAACTACCGCCTTCTCATCACTGGCACTCCTCTACAGGTTTGAAATTTGGGCCTGACTGTTTCATTTGTACTTTTTGTTCTCTAATAACAGACTTGAAGATTGTATTGTGGTTGCAGTTTTGTTACTTCTAGTTTATGATATTTTTATTGCTACTAGTAAACTTGGTCGAAGTGTACATTTTAAACCAATGATATAAAAAACTAGGTCAAATTTTGCCTTTAGTGCCAATGATATAAGAGAAAGTTTAATATGCATCATAGTGCATAGGGCTTTCTATGCACCGCGGACTTTTTCGGGGTTATTTTTGTAAATTGATAAATCTAATTTAACCAATCTAATCTACATATTGAAATCTCATAGCAAACCAAATTTTACAATTTTTGAGATTTTATTACTATTTTTTTTGAATTTTTTAAAACATGCTATTATTGGAAACAAACTACTATTTACAACATTCCAAAAATGGCAGGTTTTAAAAAATTCGAAAAAAATAGTAATAAAATCTCAAAAATTGTAAATTTGGTTTGCTATGAGATTTCAATATGTAGATTAGATTGGTTAAATTAGATTTGTCAATTTACAAAAATACCTCCAAAAAAGTCCGCGGTGCATAGAAAGAGCCCTATGCCCATAGTGCATATTAAACTTTCTCATGATATAATATTTTACATACCCTTAAATTGCTTTGTATTGGGTCATCTGGATTGCATGCCCTTCTAATGTTTTATATTGTGTTGTCTGTTGCTATTAGCTTAACATCTTCATGCCATGCTTATATATAGTATATAAATGTTTGAAGTTAAGATAATCCTCATATTTCTGGTTAAATGATGGTTTTGATTTGACTTGATTTTGGCTAACAAACTCTGGGCAAATTATGTGCAGAATAATCTCCATGAGCTATGGTCGCTTCTCAATTTTCTTCTCCCTGAAATATTCAGCTCAGCTGAAACCTTTGATGAGTGGTTTCAGATCTCTGGAGAAAATGACCAACAAGAGGTCATCCAACAGCTTCACAAGGTACTTCATGCTCTTAGATCACTATGTTTGATTGACATATTGAAAATATGGTACTAATTGCTATTTTGCTGGATTTTGGGACAAGGTTCTTCGTCCTTTTCTTCTTCGAAGGCTCAAGTCAGATGTTGAAAAGGGTCTACCCCCGAAAAAGGAGACAATTCTCAAAGTTGGTATGTCCCAGATGCAAAAGCAGTACTATAGGGCTCTGCTTCAGAAGGATCTAGAAGTAATAAATGCTGGGGGAGAAAGGAAGCGGCTCCTAAACATAGCAATGCAGTTGCGCAAATGCTGTAATCATCCATATCTCTTCCAGGGTGCTGAGCCAGGCCCACCATATACAACCGGAGAGCATCTCATCACAAATGCTGGTACTTATTGTTCGTTTAGTGTTTATCCAATTGTTAGATTGTCCACTGCTGTAATATCTTTCAATTAAGTAGCAACTGGATACAAAACACACCCAGAAAATTCTTCATAAAATCCTAGAGAACTTTTCTCAAAGAGCCAAGAATAGTACCATCGTATGCAAATCGATGGAGTTATAACTTCCATATAATGCATCTATTGTTGTTTATGCTCTTCTATTTATTTTTTGTAATGTGATGATTGTACATGTGAACTTTATTTAGTAATTGGATTTCTGCAGTGTTCCTTAACGGTGACGTCTTTGCAACAAATTTTTCTTTACAGGAAAAATGGTCCTTCTAGATAAATTACTTCCCAAATTGAAGGAGCGGGATTCTAGAGTTCTCATATTTTCTCAGGTGATGTTCGGCTCATTACATGCTTTTCTGTTTATTTTCTAGTCTTATTATTATTTTTTTTTTATTGTGGTTAATTAATATTATTTTTTCTGTGAATTAGTATAGATGACTAGACTTCTGGACATATTAGAAGACTACTTAATGTTTCGTGGCTACCGTTATTGTCGCATTGACGGCAACACAGGTGGGGAAGAACGTGATGCTTCTATTGAAACCTTCAACCGGCCAGACAGCGACAAGTTTGTGTTTCTACTCTCAACCAGAGCAGGTGGTCTTGGGATTAATCTTGCCACTGCAGATGTGGTTATTCTCTATGACAGTGATTGGTATGTTCTCAAAGTTAAAAAGTAAAGCTTACTGCATTGCTATGAGCAGTTTATGCACCAGTTCTGGCAATTGGATTGAGGAGACTGCTAAATTAGGAAAATAGAAGATTTGTGTATAATGGGAAAGACCACAAAGCGGATGAAATTTTTTTCAGAACTAACCCATGGTAATGTCTGGTACTAGTCTTTTGGTTTATCAGTCTTGACTTACCAAATATTTATATGCTTTTGGGCACTGCATACCAATCATCTTACCTAATAATTATGTACTTATGTGATGTATGTGCTTTTTGGGCACTGTGTAGGAATCCACAAGTTGATTTGCAAGCACAAGACAGGGCTCATAGGATTGGTCAGAAGAAGGAAGTGCAAGTTTTCCGCTTTTGTACAGAGGTAACCCTTTCTTTATTATTATTATTATTTTTGATGATTTGGAATTTGCTTTTAGTATGACTTTTAGTTGCTGAATCATTAGCTAAATAGCATGAACAACAGATACTGGTTGGAAGGTAAATACTTTTCCTAGGTTGTACACTGCTGATTATTGTTGTGCCTTGGTTTCAACCCATGGACAAACCCTTGGAATTTTGGCACAGTATAGCTGAAGCAGTTAAATGTACAAGCAAACAATTAGAATTTCATGCTTGTGGAATGTGTTTTCTTGTTTTGTGAATAATTTTGTCCTGCCTGTGGATATTCCATTGAAAAGCTCTCTAATGATATGCACACTCTCTCACACATTCTTACATGCAGTATACCATTGAAGAAAAAGTTATTGAAAGGGCATACAAGAAACTTGCACTCGATGCTCTGGTTATCCAACAGGGACGGTTAGCAGAACAGAAAGGTAGGCAATCTGTTTTCCTGCTGATTTTATTAGAATAATTATTCTATTTTTCATTACTTAGTTTCAGTAAAATTTCCCTCTTGTCAGCCGTCAACAAGGATGAACTGTTACAAATGGTGAGGTTTGGTGCTGAAATGGTGTTCAGCTCCAAGGATAGCACAATAACTGATGAAGACATTGATCGAATAATTGCAAAAGGAGAGGAAACAACAGCTGAGCTTGATGCAAAAATGAAGAAATTTACAGAGGATGCCATCAAGTTTAAGATGGATGACAGTATGCTTATCTTTCTTCTTCTTTTTTTTTTTTTCTTTCCAATCATTAGACCTTACCATAATTTTTTTCCCCTTTATTTGCTGAACTTCTGCTTATTTGTTTTGTGCAGCTGCTGAGTTGTATGACTTTGATGATGACAAGGTAGAAGTTACCTTATTGAAACTTTATTGAGCTTAAGTTGGCTAAATAATTTATATCTCAGTTAGGGTTTAACAGACCAACAGTTGTAACCCGACCAAAGCGTGCCGGGCATGGTTTAAAAATTAGATTGGTAATTTTTGGATTCAAGTATCCCTGACATAATGGGTATCAGCCATCTCATGTCTTATTGAGCTTCTCAGTACTTAAATGATGTTTTACATTATATTTTCTCTATATTTCATGTGGACCTTGTAAAATAATTTTTGCTTTGAGTTTTGATTGCTTGTTCTTAATTTCTACGTGTGAAGGATGATAATAAAACTGATTTCAAGAAGCTCGTTGCTGATAACTGGATTGAACCACCAAAAAGGGAAAGAAAACGCAAGTAAGAATCATGAAGTAAATAGTGAAGTTTATATTCACTATATTATGTCACAGAGGTCTGCAAACAACTTTTAAAAGTTTAGGTACTCATTCCTGATCTCTCCTTTCAGTTACTCAGATGTAGATTATTACAAGCAAGCACTGCGTCAAGGAGCTCCTTCTAGACAAAGAGAGCCTCGAATCCCTCGCATGCCTCAGCTGTAAGTGCTATAAACTGTGTTTGGTGTTTGGTCATGTTATCAAGATACAGCACTTGAGGGACCATATTATCAAATACAGATTTCAGCAGAATGCATGTGTGGTGATATGCCACGTGGCATATTAAATATTAAATGCAAACGGTAATGTGGGGTCTAAAGAGACACTTCAAATCCGAACTTAATTTGTCCTTTATTTTCCTCTGTTTTTGGCTTCCAAACAGTCATGCGAGAGCTTTAGGCCTTATCTGAATTAGGCCCAGTGCTATCAGTCATAAAGATATATTTTGGAGGAAACAATATATTTTGTACAGTTATTTTATTTTTGTTACAAGGAATCACTGTATTATTATACATGTAAATCAATTTATAATCCACTCATTGGATCATTGTATAATAATATGTATAGAATTATTAGTTTCTAATAAAATAAAAGTATATTAACTGCTTTCTTAATATGTACATTGTGCTTTTATAATAAATCATATCTGTTATACTTTTGGTGAAAAATAAAAAAAATAATTCTATACACCAAGTGATAAAGTAATACAAAATTATATACATGTAAGATGTATCAGGTCCTAAGTTTTTGAAACATGCTGTATTGCCTTATCCGTATCTTATTGGATACTATATTCAGCAACATAGGTATTTGGTGTTTGGTTTTTTCTTTTTCATTTCTTTCCATTTTTATTTTTTATTTTGTTTTTTTGGTTGTTGGGGGGGGGGGGGGGGGGATGTGGCACATGTGGTGTATCACCAGCGTTTAATTTTTATTTTTATCTTTTTCAGGCATGATTTTCAGTTCTTTGACATGAAGAGATTAAATCAATTATATGAGAAAGAAGTGCGTTATCAGATAGTATGGTCCTGCTCCACCTCTTTTTCACTTTTGAATATTATATCTAGACTGATTGTTTGTTTTGTTCTCTTAGCATATGCTCTTAAGAGAGGGTTTTTCCCCCCTTTTACAGTTTGTAAGCTCTTAGTTTTATTTTGACAACAAACCCACAGGTTCAGCAGCTGAATGAAAGAAAAGATCTAATTGGTGATGGTGATGATGAAGGTACACGTTTGATCTTATTTTACATCTTTCTTTGGTTTAATTTCAAGTTTTTTTATATTTTTTCTTTTACTTTATCGAGACACCAAAAGCAGTTTTCTAATTTTATTTCTGACGTCTTTATCTCGTGAGACTTTGGTGAACCATTGAGTGCCCAAGAACAAGAAGAGAAGGAGCGTTTGTTGCAAGAGGTAAAGAAAAGTCTTTAGATGTATATTTTTTAAATTAATAAGATGCACTAGTCCTATTTAGATTTTTTTTTCTTTTGCAAACATAGGGTTTCTCAACATGGACAAAGAGGGATTTCAATACATTTGTTCGAGCTTGTGAAAAGTATGGGAGAAATGACATAAGGAATATAGCTTCTGAAATGGAGGGAAAGACAGAAGAGGAGGTATGCAGATATGCCAAGGTCTTCAAAGAAAGATACAAAGAATTGAATGGTATACACTTTGCTGCTTCATATTCCTTTTTTCTCTAATGAGCTCAAAAATGATATCTGATTTAGTATGACTTCCAGATTATGATCGAATAATTAAGAACATAGAGAAAGGCGAAGCAAGGATTTCTCGTAAAGAGGAGATAATGCAGGCAATAGCAAAAAAGATGTCTCGTTATCAGAACCCATGGCATGAGCTTAAAATACAGTATGGCCAGAACAAAGGAAAACTGTACAATGAAGAATGTGATCGCTTTATGGTATGTTCTGTCATAAATGTGTTTCCATTCAACAGGAAAAGTATGTTTGGATTTGAAAGAAATCAGTATGCAAGGGATGCACATAATTCAAACCATTCATGATGTTTCTTGTTTTATAGGATTACACTGATATATACGTCACTTTTATGGAATTTATCAAACCATATGTAATTTCTTCTCCATAAGAGTAGAGGCTCTTATAGTTATTGCATACATTTTACTATCTGTTCCAAAACTCATCTGAAGTATGTGCCATTTTCCATTTCCAGCTATGCATGGTCCATGAGATTGGTTATGGCAACTGGGATGAGCTGAAGGAAGAGTTCCGCACTAACCACTTGTTTCGTTTCGACTGGTTTGTGCAGTCACGAACGGCCCATGAACTGGGAAAGCGCTGTGACACTCTCATTCGTCTGGTTGAGAAGGAGAATCAGGAGTATGACGAGCATGAGCGCTTTTCAAGGGACAAGAATGCCATTAAGGTTGTTATACCATATATTATTTTGCAAATAGATCAAAACCTGAAAATCGGTAACAACTCCAATGAATAATGCACACTGATATATCTTCTGTTTATCCTCAGTGGGAAATCGAGTCATACTTATCATATTGAGTAGCAGCCAAAACAAATATTTCTAAAGACTGGTATTTGTAGCATCATTGTGCTGTATTATGAATACCCTGTTTTAAGTACAATGTACATTAAATGCAACAATTGTTATGAAAAAGCTACTTTTAATGCACAAAAATTTTGTGTACATTCCTTTTAGCATATATCTAAGTAGAATTTAACTTAATATCTTTACTACTAATTATATACTAATCTCATTCAGTGAATCATTTGCTAACAAATGTTAATTTTGGAGACATTCAGTATTGATTTAATAATTGATGATGAAAAGTAGTCATGTGCTAAGATGTGGCTAATTTATTCTCTTTGCTAGCATCATACAACTGCTATTTTAACTTTGGGGACGTATTGTTAATTGGACCTCATGTCAACCTTGAGCTTTTGTTTCCAGTAAGAAATTTAGAAACCATTATCCCTCAATTCCTATTTGCGGATCCAGCATAAGCTCAAACATTTCATATTGTTCCACAAACAATAAATGCATGCTGATGGGACTACTTTGTCTAATTTGTGCAATTATGTTATTATTCAAGAAGCACTGTACATCTTTTGGTAGTAGATTTATTTTTACTTGTTGCATTGAATACTAACCTATCAGATTTTTGTGCTTAGTTGATTTGAACATCTCAACACTCTTCAGAGGTCTCCTTCCACTCTTATAAATATGTCCTGCTCCTTAAATCTCATTTTGTTTCTATTATTTTGCTTTTTTAACTATTTTATGTTTTTCTCTTGGCTCTTAGAATTTGACCCCACCAAGAAGGTCAACAAGTAGATCACCAGCTATGGAGACTCCAAATTCAGGTTCCTATAGGAGGAGAAGACAATCTCTCTTGGATGATTACCCAGCCTTGGTAGGTCAAAGTTTATCTAATCTCTTCCTTCCTGGACCTGTTAATTTTCTTATTATTTTCTTTGATTTGTTGTTGTTATTATTGACTTTTTCTTGGGCAGTGTGGAGTAGGATTAACTATTGTTTGTTTAATTTGACTCAACAATTACTTTGGGACTCGTTTAGAATTGAGTTATTTTGGAAACTTATAAAAGTTTCCAACCATGATTCATGACCTTAAGAAAGATTTCTGCTGGTAAGTACCATGCAATTGGCACCAGACAAGTTTAGAACTCAAACCTGTATGGGCTGTGCATGCACCCCACCCTTATGAGGTGGTTTAGCAATTGACTAGAAGGTGTAATATGAGTAACTGAATTTTGCAGACCTTTTATATACGCTTAATTTCTTGTGTGTTGTTTACGTGAAAATGTTTTGCTACATCATAGAAGCAGCCGAGCTGATGTCAGTACTGTATATCTATTGCAGGCTAGAAAGCGACAACACTAAGACGTTGATTTAAGCTTTATATTTGACTCCTAAAGATTGGCCAGCTATTGAAATGTTAATTTGTTGTGAATTAAGCCATAGGCTTCATTTACTTATTTTAATTATAATTTATGCTATGTAAAGTTAATTAGGTGAACAATTATCTTAGCAGACTATCAAAGAATGCATTTTAATGGACTAGCCTAGTGTTTAATGTTATCATCTGCTTGCATGTCGTGCCCAGCACTATCAGTTTAGCGACTTCACGCTAGGCTTGGATCCAAACTAAGATATGTGATCCTATCAATAAAATTATAGTTCTTTTTTTTCTTTTTTTTGATTTTTTGAAGAAAATTAGGGGTCAAGTCCCATAAATTTTGTATTAAATAAGAAGTAATTTACAAAAAAAAAAAATGGCAGGTTCACTCTCCGAAAGAAGGCAAAGAAAAAGAAAGAACGAAAAAAAGAGAACTTATGAGAAACTAAAATAGAAACTAATCAAACTAATCATGTTCAGAGTGTGCAGAGCCCTCCAAAAATTCTAGTCTAATAAAACGGAGAAGATGTGAAGGATAGGATCTTGTTATTGCTTTATTTAAATTGTGGCATAATGAAATGTGTCCCTTGGCCTCTTCTATACAATCTGAAGCATAATGTTTCACATCCAGGTATAAACTATAAAGGTTAGGATTATGTGTAGAGAAATGCATAATATAAATAGAGATGTCCCCGAGTGCTTTTGAGCTAGACGTACAGATTTTATTTTTCTTAGCTAACTTCGGTTCTCAGATCATTTGAAGATTTTGATTTTGATGATGTATACTACTTTTTTAATGCTTTCAAAGGAAAGGGCTTCTGCGATAACCCAAAAGTGAAAAGTTGTCATCATCTTCTCTTGCTTGGTTGTAGACGTTTTTCAAATGAATAATATTTCAGCCAATACCATGTCGCATTGGTTACATTCTATTATTCTATATAGCATCCAAACCCAGCGTATGCGCAGATTCTTACCGGAAAACAATACTTTCAGCACCTTCCAGTAACGAGTTAGAATAACATATATATAAAAAAAAGGAGGCGTTTCAGTTTCATTATGTTAATGAAACTTGGCTACCTTTTTTCAAAAAAATAACAAATATAATAATAATAATAACAATTTAAAAGTATTGGATATGAAATGATAAGAGTTATTGGGAGGCATTAGTCGGAATATTAATAAGGGTGTCTAATAGAATACGTTTCTGAAAAATATAAAATGAGATGGCTTATAAAAATCCACCAAATCCTTGTAATTAGGATAAGATGTTAAATGAAACGAAGTCACCCCCCTCCAATTTCTTTCTTTAGTCTTTAACCACTTCATATCCAAAGTACCACAAGTTATCCAACATATCCTCAGATCCCAAAACTCGCCTTCAATCTCCCCCAATTTGCATGATTCATAGGATCATGGCAGTTTCTTCCACAAAATTATCAAATAAAATTTACATATAAAATTTCCAAGTTTGACTTCTCGCTTGTAACCATCTTTTTGAAAACCCATCTCCCTCGAAAATTGATTAAACATTGCAACCAAAATCCAAGACCTTCATTCTCCCAGGTGCAAGTAGTAACATACTAATTGAGCACCACAATTTTTTGTCTTTTCTTTTTGGGCTCTATATTTTCTGCTTTTTTAACAATTTTTTCAGAATTGACTATGCTATCTTCCTCCTCATTATCACTTGCATCGCTTTCGTCTTCTCCTCCTTCATCAGAAGAGGAATCGCACGCAACTGGTATTACGGTTGACTGAGTGCCACACATATTGGATTCCGCTGCAGCAACTGCTTCATCTGAATTGAGGTCAGCAACTCCTAAAAGCAAGTCCTGTAAATTGATCATGCTGTGAGAACTTTTTATGTTCAAATTCATTTACATGACACAAAAAAAAAAGACTTCATTTCTTTCTATCTTTTTGCTACAGCAACCTTTTAGTACTGTCATAGCATTCTAAATCAAATTAATGACAATAAAAAAAAACAACTAGAACAGAGGGACCCTAAACTTTTGTATTGTGTTTAGCCACAAGGTTTAATTGAATTTTTTTATATTTTTCCTTTCTTTTTTCTTGAATTTTCAAAAACTAAAATCAGAACAATTGACAAATCTCCTGAAAATAAATCAAGCAGACCAATATGAAGAAAGTTCAAAATTTGAATTAAGGGCTGTAAAGCGACGAATAGTATAACAGGTCGTTGTGTATCACTCAGATAAGAGAAGTGTACTTAGCTAATCATCAAACTCTACCAAAACCTCCCACAAAGTTAACAGTGCTATTCTTAAAAAAAAAAAAAAAACCACTATAAATACCACCAGCATGAAACTGATACACTGCCAAGCCTACAAGAAAGTTCCACTGGAGTTTCTTGCCTCGGGAAGATTGGAATATGCAACTTTTAATTAGGCTCGAACTGGTACAGTATCAAAACCTGGTACAAACATGTTGTTGTAGGCCCTTCTCCATGTTGGTATATATTCCTGGACTTACCATCTCAATATATTCCTTTTCATTGCCGGTAAGTGCTTCTAGATAGATCTCCTCTCTAGGTTTCTCCTGAAGTCAACAGAGATAGAAATAAGAAACAGAATACTTGGCAAAAGAGAGAAACATTTTATATAGTAAATATTAAGAAAATATGCAGAAAATAATTTAGATAATTTGTAGAGAAGATTGGAGGACATCACTCAAATTAGATTTGGGGTGAAAATGGAGCGGGCAAGTAGGGTATTCTAACAACTTGTAGAGCTAGAAGAGAATCATCTCCATTTGTTATATTGCCATATGAACTTACTTGTGCATCAATTGCTAGTTGCTCGTTTGCCTTTGCAATTTCACCCAAAAAGTTCTTCACTTTCCCTAAAACTGGAGAACAGAAAACAGATACTTTCATCACAACACCAAAACAAAACACAAGACATCCACCTTCTATCCATAGTTTGGCAGACTCTGAGAAAAAAAAAAAAAATCAATATAATTTAACAAAGTGTACCTTCGCTCCGAGGTACAGAAGCAGTGGAAGGCTGCTGTCTGGAATCCTGTTTCTGCTTGGCCTTTTGCTCTTTGCTACCCAATTGAAGTATCTCTACAAAAACAAAACCCTCAAATGTTATGATTCAATTAGCCCTTGATTGCTGCTTTAATACTCAATTTTATGGTTATATGATTAACTGGCGACAGTGCATCACTATAATTAATAGCCAAAAAGCAAAAAAAAAAAAAAAGAAAAAAAAAAAAGATAAGCAACGAGCTTGAGGGGAGAGAGAGAGCGGACCGAGAATAGAGGGCTTTGAAGGAAGATCTAGTAGCTCCCTGGTAGGTTCCGACATGGTTATCCAGTGAGGATTGGAGAAAGTAACAAGTTAACAACCTGTGCCGCTTGATGTCTCTTAAACCCTAGACAAGAGACAACAGGATCCCTCAGTTGTGTCTTGTAGTTGTGCGGCGATAGAGAACGGGTCGGAGCTTTCTTACCGCTTCTCGGATGCTGCTAGTCAGATCCGAACCCAATAGTATATAGTAATGGGTCGGACTCGGACCGGACACTGTCCTTTCCGGTGGCACGAAAATAAACGTGACGCGGACTGGGTTAGATAATATACAGGTGCTACTTTCGACCCGGCTTGCAGCAAACCCTATTACCAGAGGAACGGAGTTTGTAGGGAATTGTTTTAGACAGTTATTATGTGCGATATATTTTTTCATCTTGCGACTAAATTATTTTTAACAAAATTTACAGTTGATTTAAGGATAATTTCGTTAAATATACTAGGAAACACTCCCACTCAATATGTCATATCATAATGAACGTGTTCCGGCTTAATATATTAATTTTTACGTTTGCATAATATCAAATATCGTAAGGAAATTATTTAACGAAAATGAAAATTTGTATTTGGATATGCTGCAAATTGTAATGGATTTGTTAAATATTGCCCGTAATTTCTTTCTTTGTTTTTTAAAAAGAAATGCACAATTAATTTTTTTCATTTGAAACTAAAATTTTGGACTTTCATTTGGAGTTAACATATGTATTATATATTCAATCAAAGTACAAAAATCAATGATGCAGATCGTATATAAGGAATTAAATACATCCTTCAATCGAAATTTTTATAAACTTGAATTGGTGTTTTTATAAGTAGTAGAGAAATAGGGATAGGACCGAGGGATAGGGATGTTGCAATAACAAAATATCATATATTGTTTTTAGTAATTTCCGTGTTTGGATGCACGGCGGATGCACGGCGGTAAAAATTTGAGAATCCATGAGGATTAAATTTGATAAAATATAAAATATTATTGAAATGATGCGTTGGGAATTCAGCATATTCGCAGAAGTTAATTTAACAACCCTAAAATATAGTAAGAATACAAAAATAATATTATATTCTAATGTATACGCTACGATAAAGAAGTCTGTTTAATTTTAGCAAATAATTGAATGAGTTATAAAATGTCTGGACATAGGTATGTTCTCAAATCAAATATCATTCAAGAAATTGGTATGTTTATCATTACCAATAGTTTTCTCAATGCGCAAAAGTCTAAACATAAAAATTAATATCCTTCCATAAAAGGGGAAGCCCCCTCTTACCCTTGTATTTAATTTGAACTAAATCTTTTTAAAATTCCGTGATACTCGTTGAAAAAACACTCTAACTCCATTTATTACTGGGCAATGAAAAGTTCATTTGCTGATTAATAAAGAATTTCCTACCTCCCTCTCTCTGTTTTTTTTAAACAAATTAAACTCCCCCATCTAACAATGTGAATTTTTTTACTATAAGAATGGTACAATGAATCCCAAATATTCTTTAGTGAGACATCCAAGAAGGATGCTTGAAATGTTAACACATAATTTAACACAACTATGCTTCCACCTAAAAAACTTAATCTACCCTTCCATGCAATAGAAGTGGGATTCCTTTTCGTAGAAAGGAAAATGCCATTGCCAACCGGTCCCTACTACCGGTGGTGATAGGGGTTTATTTATTTGATACATTTAACAATAACGATAGTTAAGGATGTATCGGATATTTAAATTTAATACGCTATTGTGTGTGTGTGATGCTTTAATTAGAAAAATAATACATATCTTTTGTGATCGGACTTGTCTTTTATCTCCCTTTGATATTGTTTCACCTACTATTTTATTTCTAATAATTTATTATGAAAAGGTATTGAAGTCTAGAGATATTTTAATTTCTATTTAAAATGAAGAGTCAATAAACTTATATGATGATTCACATCTAGCCATTAATTAACTTAGATCAATCAAAATGATTAATGGTCGAGACCGTATATATAATAAAAGCATGAAAATGTTTAAATCATAGTTACAAAAGGATTATTGGATTTTTCTGATTGTTGATGTTTTTTAATTATAATTGCTAAATAAAAGCATGCAAATGTTTAAATTATAGTTACAAAAAATACACTACAACATTGTCCGATATGTTAGTGTTGTGTTTTTGGTCCGTCAAACCCCAGATAGTACCACTGCTATTAATATTTATTATTTTAAAAGGAAAATTATCAAAAAGGAATTTAGCACTAAGCATGTTAAAATACATATGAAAAAAAAAAAACTATCGAGATGCATAAAAAACCTCCTACCATCAAATTTTGTGACATTCACAGGCGGATCCAAGAAGGGGTGGCTTAGGCCCTCGTCCGGTCGTCCCTCTTGATTTCTAGTTTCTAAGTAATTATATATATATATTTTTTTAAAATGCAATATACCGAGTACAATAAGAAAATAAGTGTTTTAGTTCCTATTTTATGTCTATATATATATATTTAGTTCGATTTATGAAATCTGATACCGATCACATGTCAAGTTAAAGATTGGAAAACGGCGTGACGTGATTATAAATTACAGATACACATGGAGTAATCCAATCCGTATTTATCTTTTTTTTGGAAACAAGCATCAAGCAGGCAAGAGACCCACAACTTTTCTATCAAAAACAGAAAAATCCCTATTACACCTCATTCTATCCGATCATTATTACATGACATCTCATAGACTCATACAACTTAATTTAATCAACAATTATTATAAATAAAAGTCATTATGATGATATTATTATCATCGTCGTCGTCGTTATCCTTTCTTTTTCGAGTTGAGCTAGATGGAATCGATTGGGTTCGTCTAATTAATTGACATTTACTCCCTTTTTAAAACATAAAATCTCATATTCATACAACACAAATAAAAATATTCATGTATTTTCCTAATATTATACATATATAACTTACGCATTTACTATAAGTTAATTAATACACTGTGAATGTACTACACTATGTCTTCAAAGCCGCCACAGTTTGTCCCAGACAGACGGATAGATCCGCCGAAGTCCGATTTTATTGTTTTCATAAAAAAAAAAAATGTAACTCGTTATTTAGGTACAAATGGCCTTTCCATTTTTGTAAAACAAATGGAGAATATCCGTCTAAACCAAGGGCCAAGGGCCCTCTCTTTCCTTTGCCTGGTCAGCGTCAGTCTTGACTACCAACTTTCTGTATCCAACTTTTCTGTAGTCTCTCATCTAGCAATCCAACCTATATAAAATACATGACTCGGTTCACCAAAGACCTCATAACTCAAATTCCTCTCCAGTCAAAACTGGAAACGGAAATCTCACCCGCGGAGCAGCAGACCAGGGACCCAACACCACACCACACCAGCCTTCTCTTCTCTCTCTCTCGCGACCTCTCCGACCCGTACTACCTCCTCTCTTTCAACCAATCGCGGTTAAAAAACAAACCCGTCTCTCTCTCTCTCTCTACCTCGGATCTGACAAGACCAAAACAAAAAAAAAGGGAAAAATCACACACACACCCACACACCCCACACACTCTCTCTTTCTCCGATGAGCTGAGATCGGAAACCAAACCCCTTTCACATGGGCTGCGTACAAGGCAAAGGCCGAGCAGCCAGCGCCAGCCCCAGCCCACGTGCGTCGCACGTGGCGCGAGCCGAGGCGGGGCCTACTAATGCTGACGTCGTCAAGAGAGAGAACGGAGCGGGAGCTGTTGAGGCGGTGGCCGGAGAGGAGGCGCCGCCCCAACAGCCCAAGAAGGAGAGGAGGCGACAGGGCAAACCTGATCCCAGACAAGGAAGCTTCTCCAATCGGGCGCGTGGCGAACAGGTTGCAGCTGGGTGGCCACCGTGGCTCGCTGCTGTCGCCGGAGAAGCTATCAATGGGTGGAGCCCCCGGCGCGCTGATACTTTTGAGAAGATCGATAAGGTTTTTACTGCTTAAAGCTAGTCTCTTTCTCTAGTTTTAGTAAGGATTTGGTTAGAGATGCTATTTTATATCAGTTTGAGTTAGTAAGAACGAGTGTGAAATTGGTGCGAATGAGATTTCTGTGTGCTCTAGTTCTCTCATTTGGTTTCTACTCTCTTTTTAGATGCGAGGTATAGATCTTGTGGTATTTTGGTTGCCTTGTAGCTAAAATTCGTAATTAGTTAAATTACTTTAGCTTCACTAAACTGATTTTTATTTCCCCCTTACTCGTTCCTAAATTTTTGTGTAAATAAATTTGGATCACCTGTTTTTTCCTTTTTCTTTTGGCAATCAAAACCTGTGTTTTTGCGGTTACACTGTTACAAGTATTGGTTCAGTCTGTCCAGTCTGGACGTCAGGACTAAAAAGAGAAGTCTTTTACAGTATCAAATGAATTATTATTTGTGAAAATTAAGCTGTTGGTTTGAGTTTTAACTTCATGACCTCCAGCATTTGTATTTTGTTATTTACCTCATAAGTTCCTTTCTATGTTTCAGATTGGCCAAGGTACCTATAGCAATGTGTACAAAGCTAGAGACACAAAAAGTGGCAATATTGTGGCTCTGAAGAAGGTCCGGTTTGACAATTTGGAACCGGAGAGTGTGCGATTCATGGCGAGAGAGATTTTAATACTCAGAAGACTGGACCACCCAAATGTGGTCAAACTGGAGGGTCTAGTGACCTCCCGCATGTCATGTAGCTTGTATTTAGTGTTTAAGTACATGGAGCATGATCTGGCTGGTCTTGCTGCTAGTCCTGATATCAAATTCACTGAACCTCAGGTCAGTGACAGTTATCATTTGTTGTTTTTTCTTATGGAATGTCAGTATTTTTATATGGTGGTTGATGACCTATGAAGGTTAATACTGAATGGTACCAATCAAATTCTTCATTGTGTGTTTGAGCTTTAGTTTGCCTTTCTTTTTCATGCTATAATTTGCTATTTTTTTGTCTGTGATGGATAGAATTGGGTGTTAATATTCTTAATGATGATGTGTTGAATAGAGTAAGGTGTTAATATTCTTAATGGTCATTCTTTTTCTTTTGGAATTGCCAACTGTATGTACTGTTTGGGGTCAACCTTTGACCATCAGAAAGCCAATCTAACACTAAGAAAGCCATTAATTTGGTCCTAACTAGTTGCATCTCTTTGATTTATCTTCTATTCCATTCAGGTCAAGTGCTATATGCACCAGCTCCTTTCAGGTCTGGAACACTGCCATACACGAGGTGTCCTGCACCGTGACATCAAAGGATCAAACCTTCTGCTTGACAACATGGGCACACTTAATATCGCTGATTTTGGTTTAGCGTCCTTCTTTGACCCGAACCACAAGCAGCCAATGACCAGCCGCGTTGTTACTCTATGGTATCGGCCGCCTGAGTTACTTTTAGGAGCCACTGATTATGGTGTCGGTGTGGACTTGTGGAGTGCAGGTTGTATTTTGGCTGAGTTGTTGGCTGGGAAACCCATTATGCCTGGTAGAACAGAGGTAAAGAATAGAGCATGATCCTCTTTTTAATTACAGGAAATTGGTTTAGGCAAATGGAGAGAAATGTTGCTTTAAAGGGAAATTTTGCAAAAAAGGGAATAGTTCTGTAGTAGTGCTATTCAATAGAGTAATGGAATGTAATTCTTTAGAGTGATGGAAGATGCTATTATTTAATTATTTTTGAAGAGTGATAACCAAGTCTGGTAAAACTTGGAATAGGGGGTGGAAGAATGCCCCCCCCACCCCCCTCTCTCTCTGCCCCTGTTCCACTTTCCCTTGATAGAGCAAAATAAATAGCAGTGCTCCAGCTCTCCTTTCATTTCTTTTGTGTTTTGACAGCTCCCTCTTCTGGAATAACAGCATTATCCAGAATAATGCATGTCGAAGAAGGTATTTCCGTGTCATGTTTGTGAAAGGGGTTTCCAATATGCTCATCTTTATGGTTTATTTGTAACCAACTCCAAGCTGTGTAACTACTGGTGGACTTTCCATATTAACTTTACTGAATTGCTTCATTATAGACTTGATGTAAAGCTTAAGGCAACAATCTGGCTTTGGGCTTCATTCAGTTTGGTATAAAGAAGAAAGCTTGTTAGATCTGAGGCAAACTAAGTCTTTATCTTTAATGCAACTACCTTTTCATTACTTGAATCTGCGTGTTATTTGTAAATACTGCAAAATATAGCAGATGAAAGGAACCCGAAACAAACTTGACAGGAAATGCCAAAATAAAAATAACTAAAAAGTGAAAAACAACTCATTGTTTTACAACATATTTCAATCCTTGCATTGGTGCGCATAGTTACAAATGTTATGTAACTCTACGATTTGCCATTCTCTAGGTGGAGCAACTTCATAAGATTTTCAAGCTATGCGGGTCCCCATCAGAGGAATACTGGAAGAAGTCAAAGTTGCCCCATGCCACCATATTTAAACCTCAGCAACCTTATAAGCGGTGCATTGCGCAGACATTCAAGGATTTCCCACCTTCAGCATTGCAATTGATTGAAACCCTTCTTGCAATTGACCCGGCGGACCGTAAAACAGCCACGGATGCACTAAGAAGCGATGTGAGTTGATTGTATTTTGTTTGTTTGTTTTTTATTTTCTGTGACTTGTCCATCCATGGTAATCACAAATTCATGAGCTTTTCATAATTCATTTGTATAACATACCATACTTAATAAACCTATGATAGAGACAAGATTAATTGAGGCATAAGATCTATTATTTGCCAAAGGAAAAGAAAAAAAAAAGGGTAAACAACTGAGATCATATACTGGCATCAGTATACCTTTGCCAGCTTTTGTTTATTGGAGCAAAGTTTGCTTTCATTGCTGAATATCCATTGATAAGATATTTGGAGTGATAAGTTTACATGGCAAATGTTGGTTTTGCTTCGAGCTGGAGCTTTCACCAGTTTCGATAGTATACTCAGAAGCCATTATTATCTATTATGCTGGGTTGTTTATTATAAGAGTGAATTTATTATTAATCATTCCTCGTGCATTTTCACAGTTCTTCACAACTGAGCCGTATGCTTGTGACCCAGCAAGTCTGCCTCAATATCCTCCAAGCAAGGAGATGGATGCAAAACGAAGGGATGAAGAAGCTAGAAGGTTGTTTTATGTACATCGTTTCTTTGGGAACCAAATTGCTCATAACCTATAATATGTAGTTTTAGTAGCTTAAATAGGTCAATTGATCAAAACCAATTAGTTGAAGGTCTGGCACCAGAAGTAAGTGAGGATAAACTGATATTTTACTAGGTATCACCATAAGCCATGCTGGTTTGTTTTTTCTAGTATTCAAGCTTTACTTACTGTTTTCTTTTCCTTGCTCATGCTTGTTTAATTTGTTCTATTGCAAGGAATATTTGATGCTTAAACATCAAATAATTGCAAAATGGGCATGATGCTTGTCAGAATACAGATTGGATCTTTAACCAGTATGTATCGGCCATATTATACCCTACTATACTAGTAGGATTGACAATTTTTTTTTGTGATATACTTAAGCTGCACTTTTGTCTCTTTCTTCCTATAATTATGGTATCAAAATTGGTTGAATTTCACTAATAGTATAATATGAATTCAGATTAAGGGCTGCTGGAAGAAGCAACGCTGAAGGGCCGAAGAAGACGCGTACTCGTGAGAGGCCTAGAGCTGTACCAGCTCCTGAAGCCAATGCTGAGCTCCAAGTTAACATTGATGTACGTCACGTATTTCTTCTTTTTCTATGTTAGATGTCTTTCTCTCCGGTCTGTTGATACCATATTAGACCAATGTTGGAGGTAGGGTTATAGTGGTGACCAAAATTTGATTGTCTGAGGCTCTTAGCTAGTACTAGTATGGTACTGCTATTGTATTGATTGCCATGGTGTAGTTGTTTTTTTTTTTGTTTTTTATTTGGTTTTTGTGTAATGCCTTCTTTGAAAACAAAGAAATTCAATACATGATGATCTAGCTCTGGCGCACAGAAAATAGTGAAGGGTTTCAATGGAAAAGATCATTCCAGATGAATTCTCTACTCCTGTCCTTTAGCTTGCCTCCCATTTTATAACTGCCTTTTAACCCTCTTCAGTTGGTTAATCGGAAAATTAGCAAGAATCAATATGATTAAATATAAACAATACTTTTTACAGCGGCGACGGCTGATCACACATGCGAATGCAAAAAGCAAGAGCGAGAAGTTCCCGCCGCCTCATCAGGATGGAGCCCTTGGCTTCCCTCTTGGTTCATCACATCACATAGAGCCACCCTTCGATGGGGACCCCGCTGACACATCCTTCAGCACTGTCTTCCCTTACCAAAAAGGCACGGCGCCTGTAGCCACCTGGTCAGGCCCCTTGGTGGACTCTGCCCAAGCAGCCAATGGGAAGAGAAAAAAGAAGTCAGGTCGATCTTCTAAACAGCCTTCCACAGCCCGTGTCCGGTAGATGTAATAATTTGTTATTAATTGTTTAGAAAGTTGAGGCTCTTTGTCGTTTTTTATTGTTCTATTTTTTTCTTCTCAAATGATTTTTCTTCGGCTCGTTTTTTCCATGTTCTATTTTTTGAACTTCAGTGAACAGCTTGTAGTGAATGTTCAATTAGTTAAATCATGTATATTATTGTCTGTATTATTATCTGTACTTATCTATTTACGTACATTATGGACCCTTATGAAGACTTATTATCTGAATTCTTAGGGTACAGCACTGGAAAATAGTAATTTCTTTTTGTGGACAAAGCAAAACAAAATAAAGTAACAACAAATTATTGCATTTTTGTACCTTATAACCTTAATGCAATAAGTATTGTGTTGCACTAGGAATATTCTCTTGTTATGTGAGCTTAAAAATGTACTAACAGAATATGCGTGCTTCTCGTCTATTTGCATTGTTTTGATTTTCTGAGTGAAATATGTCAATCTGCCGTTGCAGTGAATATTATTGTCTACCACAAGAAAAGATGGGGAAGAAAAATGAAAAGAACACTATAATTCTCAAGTATTTATTTACCAACATGTTCCGCATGTACTGTAATAACTAGTTGCATAAACCGTCATAGACCAAAAACGAACTAAACTAGAACAAAAAAGATTTATTACAACGGCCCTGCCAAGGAAAAATGAATTATATAATGGTCCAGTGAAAACATTACGAAAACAGGATCAGTTCCCAATGTTTCTTCTATAAAGAGTAATAATCCCATAAATGTGTTCTCTGCAAAATCCCTACGGGCCTAAGAGTTAGGTTTTCAAACTTTTTGGGGAAGTTTTTCTAAATCCACCGAAAGATCAAGCCCCTTGTTTAGAATTGAAGTAACCATCAAAGTGACGTCATTTTTCAAGGATTCAACAAAAGCCTGATATAAAAGAATCAATAACATATTGTGAGCATAATACTGCATTAAAACTTTAACAATTAATAGTAGTTAAAATCTTGGAGACCGAGAACATTCAGATCACTGAGACATACTTGTGATATACAAATCACAGTAGCAGGCCTCATAAGTTCCGTTCAGTACAAGACATTCCACTTTATTCTTGGTGCAATTCAGCTTTTTACTTGGAAAATCAGAAATTTCAAGTGACAATGTTTAGGCCATAGAAGAACCTTTTTTTGTTGGCTATTTGCCATAAATAACTTTATAGGTAAGGCAACTTTTTGTTGCAATAAGCTAAGAAGCTTTTTGAACCTGGCATAATACTTGTGAATTATCTATTTCTACAACTGTCATAGTCCTCACAAAAAGTGGAGTTCCCATTTATCTTTACCTGTCTTTCCTCTTTATTTTTTCTCTTAGCCACCTCCAATGGCCATTCAATAATCAGCTTTTGAAGTTCACCTTGCACTTGAGGTTTTGTCTTTTCAGGTAGATGCTGAAATATACATGTTAATAAAGGGTCAGTAGCTACCTTTATTATTGACATATTACAAATATAAGCATACAGAGCAAAACGGGGTACTAAGTTTTGATATGTTAAAAACTGGTTCCTGCGACAATTCCTTATTAATACTTGCATTGTTAGTGAGACTTATTTAATAATTTATATTAATCTCCTTTCAATTTGTTCTACAGAAGCCAAAGAGATGTTATTGATCAAACCTGGTACAGGTATTGTATTGCAGCTGCAGCCCTCTCTGGTTTATGCTCAAGTAGAAATCCCTAAAAGGCATAAGAACCGAAAAATAGCTGTTAGTGACACATAGACTCACAAAGTTGAGTGCTTCCATTAGAGATAATCATATTGCTTAGGATTTCAGCACCAAACTCTTATATATGGAGCCAAACCAAACCAAATTATGTTTGTTAGTCCCGTACTTGATTACATTAACATCCCTCATTTTCTTATGGAAGTATAATGCTTAAGAATGTATGAAATACAATACCTTAACGCATGGAAAGCCACTAGCAACTGTGTATTGTTTTGACACTCTCCCTCTCAGAGAGTTGATCTTCCATATAGCATCAGAATCACCTAATATCAAAGTACACCAAGGCATGCTTCATATTTGCAGAATATTGTCAAAATAAGCTACAAGTAGACTAACATGTCAGGCATGCTACGAGGGAGTGACAAAAGAAAGAGTGGGAACTGAGTATGGAACTTGCTTATTTTCCATATTAATTTTTTTGCTATATATAGTATGTTTCTTCTGTTTTCTAAATTGCATAATTGAGGCTTATTTTAGCCCTAAGTATCAGATTCCACCCACATAAACCACGACAGTCCTAGCTAGCATCAGCAGGACTGGGCCACCAGGGTCCTGACTCCTGACCAAATTGTTAGCCTAATGTACCGAACATACATTGCAATGTTTTCCTTCCTGTGCAACATACCAGTTCGGGCAGCCAATTCCATCCAAATGTCATATGAGCTTCTACGCAATTTAATTCCAGCCTTGACAAATCTTTGGGCATACATGAAGAGAGTCTCCGATGCATTTGTATTGTAGCAGATGCTATCATTCATCATAAAATAACAGTGTTTTAGCAAGTCATATTCTCGAGAAAGAAAGATGATGCTCATCCATGATGAATCAAAGTGTTACTAAATAATTCCATTTTTGTAATTCATTGATTCTTTACACCTAGCTTTTGTAGGCCACTTTTTAGTCACTGATCAAACTCTCAACGACCCCTAGATACTAATAATTACCATAGCATTGTATCTATAATCTAAAATATTTGGTATCATCAACTTACCTGAAGATTATGTCAACAGTTCCTGGTTGAGGCCGCAAGGAATTCTGCTCCATGATATTAACGATTTTTTTCATAAGTTTAACATCATTATGTTCTTTAGCATACATCTACACAATAAAAAAATAATATAAAACAATTACATTGTAGGAAAAAAAGAATTAAGCTTACGATTGAGGCCAGATTTGCATCTGTTATGTTGTCCCATATTTTTTGCAATCATATCTGAGAGCTTGATTGGGCTATAAAGTGCTGATACTATGAAAATCTGGAAACACATGTAATTGGAATAATAGATCAAGAAGAAAATTGGAAATCAATCATTAAACAGGTCAATTCGCATTTTATCACTTACCAGTAAATAATGAGCAGAACCGATAGTAGGAGATAATCCATAAACATTGTGCTTCCTTAGGGCTATTAATCCTACAAAAATACAAAGCACATCTAATAGCTACAGACATTGCTAGAAGGATTTTTTTGAAGATAATAAATTTAATGTAACCTTGTTATATATAAAAAAAAGCATTTCAAGAGCAACATGGCTCATCTCTAAAGCAAAATTCCTAAGGAGCCTTTGATGCACTAAGTTAGTCTTAGTATCTCAAAAGCAAATTACTCAAGTATCTAATTGACTTAGATCTGTACAACACCCACTCATGTATAACATTTTGTATTGATACTTCCCATTTGAACTAATGATATAGCACTCCATCAACATAGATAATTCTTTAACTCTTGCATTTAAACTGTTGTCATACCTTGGTGCTTATACTAAGAGATAATTTTTAAAGAAGAGGACTCTCTAATGGTTGGAACATGCGAAATCCAAAACAAGTAAATGTTAAAAATGAAAGCAAAATAGAATAAGCCAAACATACCGTAGTCAATTGCACCTGCACGGACACAAGCTTCAACAACTCGCATGCAAAGATGACAATTAAAGTTCTCATGTATGCGAAGGTTAGATAATCTCTGTATCAAGCAAGGAAGAAAAAACTCTCATTCTCCTTTACATAAAGACAACCTGATCAACAATTAGTATTTAGTAGCATGAGAGTTATAGTTCTATTAGGACGATATGCAATTGTTTAAGATTTCATTCTTTCAGAGGTTGGTGAAAGGAACTGCGATGAAAATTGAAAGCTTAGTACCTGACCGAAGTGGTCAAGAAAAACCAACCACATGATTTTAGTCACCATATTTTACACAAGCAGCACCAGAAACCACTGAACTCCAAAAATGTAAATTAAAGACAATAATTCTTGTGGCCAGTACCTAATAAATATATATCCACTGCCTAATACATATCAATATTATAATTGTACAGCCACACCATTTAATGCAGTAGCTCAGGAAATAAATGTTACATAAACATTTGGTTTTATAGCTTATTCTCCAGAGAGGGACTGTGAGAGTAAACACTCACAAAAATTCGTAGTTTTTGAAGTATCTGGAAGAGAAGTTTTATATCTTCTTGGTTAGAGCAGCTTCCAATCATTGACCACAATAATGCATTTGGCGGCATTGTTCGAGCTTCTACAGATTTGAGCATCTTCTCATAAAGCTCCTGCACAGATTCTGCACAAAAATTTGTCAAAGTGAATTTTAATAATGAAAAAGAGAGAATTTCCCCAAAACACAGAATGTGAGATAAACCAACCCAAGGAGGCCGTGCTCTCAGTATTCGCCTCAGATGAGTAGTTAGCCGTCAAGATCGGAGAGTAAATTGAATTACATTCAATTTTCTGGAAATTGATAGGCCAGAGTTGAGATCTTGCAAGCACATTTCCTAAAATACAAGGCAAGCCACTAAGAAATATTAAAATAAAAGCTGCAGGAGCATTTTTCTCCAAAAGATTAGGTTAGTAAGAAATGGGTTGGTCACATTCACATGATATTAACTGAACCCAACTGGGACTAAACTTTTTCAGATTGGCATTATGGTGTCTAAATAAGACAGGCTGTTACAACCTACTTAGGGCATTGCCATAAATAATAATAAAAAAAAATCATTGGCCTTCTCTCCTAATAAACAAGCACTGCAATTAAGGAACACCAAGTGCTCGACAGAATGCCGCAATGAGAAATCAAAGAAAGACCATAGACAATAGTATTCCTTCTGAGACTGAGATGAAACAAGTAAAGCTGATACACACCTTCACCATGACATGGCTGGAAGGAGAAGCTCCTAGACAGGACCCACTTCCCCGACGCAGGAAGGCCGCTCCCCATACCCTCCGACGCGGGACACAGAGGAGAAGGATTCAATAGATCCTTGGAGATCCGCGAGAGAGCACGTGGCAAGCGCCGTGACATCGAGGCGGCGTACATCGTCGACGGCTATCGCCGGAGAAAACCAACGAGACTTGTACTGTTATCAGAGGCTTCACTTGTGTAGAGAGGAGGCAGGAGGCTGTGATGAAAATGAAACGACAACCGAGGCAAGAGACTAGAGACTTGACAAGCGAAGCTGGATTTTGCTTTACACAATAATTGGGCTCCTGAAGTCCTGATCCTCTCCAACAGGCCGTGAATTTAACTCTTACGACCTGAGTTTCATGGGCCGGGCCCAGAGGCGTAATGTCATGGGACCAAAATCCCGAAAAAATTAAAATAATATTACAATATTTACGAATTTTAAAAATAATCCAATTTTGTAAATAGTATTGCGATAAAAACCGATACTAGCGTTAGTCACAGCGTGAGCTCGCTTTCTTCTTTTCCTTTTCAAGAGGTAAGGAAGATGGGTATTATTGTTTACACCGCATCCATCATATTTTTTTAGCTGACTTTTTCCTAACGAATATTATTTTAATAACCTTACATGCCATTATTGCCTGTCAAATACCTTGTGCATGTACTTTACCTTATTTATATTGGACTGTGTTTATTTCCTCGTTTGAAAGCTTGTACGGAAAAGAAGGCTGGCCCCTGAGTAAATGACTGAATTGAATTGAGAAATCCAAAAGAAGTTCTAAAAAGGATACGCATCAGTTGTATGTACGATCGATATCAGCTTTTTTACGTATGAATTAGATATAAAACACATATTGTAGGAATTATTTGTTTGCAAATTTTTTTTTCAATTCTAACAAACCAACGCATTTTAATAAATATATTAGTAGATGTAGAATTGAATGCTAAGTTGCTAACTGTTTAGCCACCATTTTCAATCAGATACATGCATGATATAGGTTCAAATGAAATATCCTGGCAAAACTTAACTGATTCTTTGGTAAAAGGATCGTAAAAAAAAGAGAGGACAATATGAGAGCAAAAAATTATTTCTAGCTAGCCACTAGCTACCAAGCACTAAAGGCCTAGCCTATGAGTCATGCTGTAACAATATAGTAAATCATTAATATGGTATCTATACAAGTCAAAAGGCTTCACCAAAGGACAACGAAAAATGATACAACAATAACACGCAACGAATTGATAATTATTGAAGCGTCATTAGTTGTATATTGCATAAATGAAAAGAAAGATCATTTTCATGACATAGATATATGACCAACTAATTAAATGAATCACCATGTGCATATTATAGACAAGTGAACATATAGATGATCAAAGTGAACACGTATAAAAAAAATAAGTTTTACAATCCCTTGTTCAGATTTTTATATGCATATTCAACTTATTTTTATTGAACTTATTTGTTTGTATGTATTTACCTTGATCTTTTTATATGTTCACATTATCTATTTTATGTGTTCACCTTTTTCAAGAGATGACAAGTGATGGCAAAACTGCAGATGACAGTAATCAATTTTCTTTTTCTATTGCATACGGAATTGAGAAATGATAACTGTTATATCCAATTTTGCCATATCTTGAACAACGTGAACACATAAAATAGATAAGGTGAACATATAAATGATCAAAGTGAATACATACAAAAAAATAAGTTTTGTCATCTCTTGTTCGGTTTTTTATATGGATATTCAACTAATTTTTTTTGAAGTTATTTGTTTGTATGTGTTCACTTTGATCATTACATGTTCAACTTGTCTATTTTGTGTGTTCACTTTATTCAAGCGATGGTAAAATTGCAGATGGCAGTAATCAATTTCTTACGAAATTCAGGTGTGATAACCATCGTTTAGTAAATTGTCATCTGCGTCATCCAATCCTTTCCCTCCCTCTAGCATTCTTTCTCCGAATTTCTTCTGTCTCCTTTTTTTCTTTGTTTCTCTCTCCTTCTTCGTTTCTCTCCTCCTTCCTCTCACCTCCGCTTTTTTTCCCTTTCGCCTCACTTCCGCCACCTCCTCTGTCTCACCTCCTCCTCTCCTCTCCTCTATCAATTTCTGCCTCCTTCTTTCGCCTAGCCTCATCTCCTCTCATCCGCCTCCCCTCCCTTCTGTCACCTCTTGTCTCGAATTTTTCCTATGGACTCCACCTTTTTCCCTTACATCTGTTTGATTCCCCTTCGTCTCTAGCATGTCAACTCTATCTTGCATTCTCAAAATGAACATATAAAACAATAAAGTGAACAGATACAAAGATAAGATGAACAAAGAATCAAAGTGTATATATACAAGAACAAAGTGAACATATATAATAAATAATTGAACAAATATAACAAACTACATGAACTCATACAAAAGTTAAAAGTGAACATATATACATACAAATTAAACATATAAAATAAACAAAGTGAACATATACACCCATTAAATATTTTTTTGATGTCCCTAACTAAAGGCCTAGAGGGGGGTGAATAGGCACAATTTCAATTTCCTAAACCGCTATGGTCAATTTTTGGTTCAATTCAAGTTTGGTCTAATCACACAATACAAGCAAGTAAAAAGAAGAGATAAAGAGTTGACACGCGATGTATTACGGAGTTCCGACCCGCTAGAAAAGGCTAGCCTTAGTCGTACGTCTCCGGGAGTCTCGCAACCACGAAAGGGCGCGCTCCGTTCAATTCCACAAAGAACGTGTCTACAACTTCGAACCGAATCACCTTGTCACAATGACACTCAAGGTGGATCGGCCTAACTCCAAAATACAACTCAAACACTCAATTGAATTGAGGCTCTAACCAAAACACTCAAAAATCTCGCAATTACGATTAGGGTTTGGTATAGAAACACTCTAATCTCAAATGGTTTTGCTATTCAAATGCTCAAAGACAAGAGGCTATTGATTCAGGTTGAATGGAGCTCAGAAAGAGTAATTTAGCAAGATTGCAAAAAGTATCTAAACAGTCCCAAGGGGGCTGATATAAATAGAGGGCGCCAAGAGCTCCAAATCAACTCAGAAAAATCCAGTGCGTTACACAACGTAAAAGGAGCGTTGTGCAACGCACAACTAGCCGTTATAAACAGGCCAAAAAGCTGAACTTCCCGTTATCAGTGCGTTGCACAACGCAATAGAGCGTTTTGTAACGCACAGATGACCGTTATAATACAACAGAATGGATAAGGTATCCGTTTGAGTTGTCAGAGCGTCACACAACGCAAAGAACCCGTTATGCAACGCATGAACAAAAACAAACTCAACGGCTAGAAAAAAGTCAGACGTGTCATGTAACGTGGCAACGCGTTACATGACGCGTAAAGATCTGCACAAAGGATTAAGAAGCAAAAACGCGTTATACGACGCCTTGGTCCGTTATACAACGCCTCATTAAATGACATTAAATACATGGAATTTTGGCTCAAAAATGAGTCGAAAAGTTCCAGAGGATAATCAAAGGCGGGTTGTGCAACGCACAGAGCGTTGTGTGACGCACTGCGTTGCACAACGGAGGAGGTACGTTGTATAACTTTTCCAGTGCGTTGCACAACGTATAGGAGCGTTGTGTAACGCACTGTCTCCTGAAATCAAAGCGAAATTGAAGTTCAGCACAGTACTGGTGCGTTTTCTAACGCAATTGACGCGTTATACAACGCACTGGTACTGAAAACCAGCAAAAAGACAGCAAACTGATTGAGATTAGTTTAGGGATTAAAAACACCTAATCTTACTGACTTTAACTAGTCTAATGAAGTCTCTTGATGCTCCCAAACTTGTGCTCTACTGCTTCAAGCCATTCTTTGATTAAAACGCTAAAAATCCACTAAATTGAGGCGTTAGTTAATAGGTTTGGTGTTGTTTTGCAAATCGGCAAATCGAGAGTTAATTGTTTAAACCAACAATCTCCCCCTTTTGCCGAATTGCAAAACAACACCTAAGTAAATTGATAGATAAATATGGCAATTTTAGAACAACAATTTACTCTAAACTCTATTTTCTCCCCCTTTTTGCAATTATGGGAAAAGGGTTATCGGTGCAAACCTAAACCACTAGAGTTATAGACTCAACAAGTATTTGCTCCCCCTTTCAAAAAGAATTTAGCAATTAAATAGAATGTAGGGGAAGCTTTAACAAAACCTAAAACCACATAATTATACAAGCAAATAAAAACATGTAGTAGCTAAGAAAAACACACAATAACCATTAAGTTCATAGCATATTAATCTCAAATCCATAACAAAAGAAATCATCAAACCATTTAGCACATAAAATCCAAAATACCACGAAATGGAACTAAAAGAAACTACGAAAAGCGAAAAAGAAAATCAAAAGAAAGGCTTGGGCTAAGGTCTTGGCACGGAAACAACTCAATCTTCCTCGGAATCTACGTCTCCGCCACCACTCGATGAGGCCGCTTTCTTGCTCCACTTCAAGACCTTCTTGAGATCCCTCTCCGTATCACCCCAGAATTTTTGAAAGTCATTTTGAAGATTGGTGATTGCGGTGGTGGTGCTTTGGCGGTGTGCTTCCTCCTCTTCTTTCCAAACACTCATACCTTGTTCAAGAGTGTCCAAACGGACGCCATAATTGTCCAAAGTGTTGGTGAATTGGCCGAATTGCTCATTGACATTTGCATTGAAGGCATTGAATTGACCATCCAAATATTCCTTGAGGTCGAAGGGCATGCTTGAGGAAGAGGTACCCCGTGAGCCGGGTGTAAGGGTTGGCTCTTGGCCGGGTGGAGCGTATTGATTCGGTTTTGCCCCGGGTGCCACAATCCAAGAATTCTTCTTGTCATTTGGATTGGCTATGAGATGGTTGTCGCCGGTAATGACCCATCCCGTGCTCTTGAATACATCAATGAGATTCTTGGGTCGCACAAAATCATTCGGAGTCGGAGGTTGACCCCACATGTGCAAGTTTGGATTGATCCCATCTTGGTAGAGGAGATGAGAAATGAGGTGGCCATATGGTAGAAACATTGTTGTAGAGGTGCGAACTTTATGCATATGGCTAAGAATGAGATAGGGGAGGTTCACCTTCGGTGTTCGCTCGAGTACCGAGCGCAAGAGAAATACCTCTCTCTTCTCAACATTTGTCTTAATGGTTTTCTTTGGGGCTATGACATTGTTGATAATGAGGAAGAGGAATCGGTGATATGCCGGGAGTTCGGTGGCCGAGAAGTGAGCCAAATCATAGGCTTGCCAACAATAGAACCACTCATGGTACTTCTCAAACGGTTCTATGTCGGCATGGTAGTTGGATGGCCAATCTTGATGCACGTAAATGTGTGCCCCTTCATTTTTCAACCCAAACACCTCACAAAGGCGCTCCATTGTGATGTGGATAGACTTGCCACACACATAGGAGCGAGCAATGGGTTTGTCATCATTAAACACCACGGAGAGGTTTGCATAGAAGAGTTTGACAAGATCGGGACGGTATGCTTCGGTGCAACCCAAGAGACCGGTAACGGACCAAAAATCCAAGTAAGGTTGGAGGCGGTCCCATTCATAGTTGGCAAAGGAAATAGGGGTTTCCTCCGGGTGTTGTTTGAGGTAAAAGCAATCGGTTAACCCGCGGTTATTTCCAAGAATGCTACTATTAAAGTAGCGAAAATAGGCATCCCGGGTAAAGAGAAACTCGTTGTTGCTAGCAATAGTCCAATTTTCAACCAAGTTGGACGGGGTTACTTCCATAGGTATGGTCGCGGTTTGTTCGGTTTGGTCCGGGTTAGAGGAGGAGGAACCTTTGGGATTTTTCCTTGCCCTTTTGGTAATTGCCGATTTGGGTGGTGCCATTGAATTGAAAAGAGAGAGTGAACCGAGTATAACCTTGATTGAAGGGTTGGAGATGAAGGAGAGACCCTTGTTGAAGCCGTGTGCCAAGCCGATTGAAGAACCGACGGTTGGATCGTCGGAATTGGAGATGATGGTTGAGGCTAGGGTTTCGGCAACGAGAGTGAAAGAGAGAGAGATAGTGGAAGTGAATAGTATGAGGTTGTAGAGGAGAGAGAGGAGAGAAGAAAGGTGGTCTCGGTTACCGGAGAGGTGTGGAGTAGAGGGAGTATTTGGTTAGAGTAGTGAGAGGAGTTTTGGAGAGGAGAGAGAAAGTTCTGTCGGTTTGGAGAAGAAGGAAGAGAAAGAGACAGAAATTCGAATTAAAAGGCGCCTCTTGGCGACAGAGCGTTAAGCAACGCAACTGGTGCGTTACATAACGCACAGAAGATTAGCTCAGCAAAACTCCATAGTCACAGTGCGTTATATGACGCACTATTAGCGTTACAGAACGCACTGCTAAACAGAATCAAAAATCAAATTCAAAAACTGTTACTGATCAAAGCGTTGAGAAACGTGTAAGATGCGTTGTACAACGTGTAAAAGGGTCAAGCAACGCAACAAGGCGTTGTACAACGCAATTTTAAATCCAGAAGGAAACGTTTTATAACGCTACAACACGTTGTGTAACGTTTAAGGAACGTTACAAAACGTTATATTGCGTTATATAACGTGTGCCAAAAAAAAAAAAAACGAAAACAGAATTGATTTTAACAGACAGTGCGTTGCACAACGTTACATGAGCGTTATACAACGCACTGGGCAGAAAAACTGATTTTGCCCAGAAAACTGAGAGAAATCCAAATAAAACCATTTTTTCGAATAAAAAATCAATCAATCAAGCTCCAAATGACACAGACAACTAAGTTATGCAATTGAGATTAATCTTTGAGTTCGAGCATACCGAGCTTGAACCTAAGTTCAAGATGTTGTTGCGTAGGAAGGGGTTTTGTGAAGATATCGGCAATTTGCTCTTTTGTGTCAATGTAAACCAACTCCACGTCACCTTTCTCAACATGATCACGGATAAAATGATGTCGTATCTCTATGTGCTTGGTTCTAGAGTGCAATACCGGGTTTTTGGATATAAGGATGGCACTAGTATTGTCACACAAGATTGGTACTTTTTGGAATTCTAACTCATAATCCCTAAGAGTTTGCATCATCCAAAGTAGTTGTGTACAACAACTACCGGCCGCCACATACTCGGCTTCCGCGGTTGAAAGGGCAACCGAGGTTTGTTTGCGGCTTGACCAAGAAACTAATGAACCACCAAGAAATTGACAGGTCCCACTAGTACTCTTTCGGTCCATACGGTCACCGGTAAAGTCGGCATCGGTATACCCTACCAAGTCTAGTTCGGTTTGTTTACCATACCAAAGACCAAGGTTTTGAGTACCCTTAACATATCTCAAAATCCTTTTTACCGCTTTATGGTGAGACTCCTTAGGATTGGCTTGGTACCTAGCACATAGACATACGGCATACATAATATCCGGCCTACTCGCCGTGAGATAGAGCAAGCTTCCAATGATGCCTCGATAGAGAGTTATGTCCATCGGTTTGCCCTTTTCATCCGCATCAATATTGGCACTCTTGCCCATTGGAGTGTCTAAACTCTTGCTATCTTCAACACCAAATTTCTTGATTAACTCCTTAGCATATTTGGTTTGGCTAATAAAAATTCCATCTTGGAGTTGTTTGATTTGTAGTCCCAAAAAAAAGTTGAGTTCTCCCATCATGCTCATCTCAAATTCACTACTCATCAAAGAGGAAAACTCTTGTGCAAGAGTTGCGTTAGTAGAGCCAAAAATAATATCATCCACATAGATTTGCACAAGTAACAAATGGTCATCCCTTTTCTTGGTGAAAAGAGTCGTGTCCATTTTACCCCTAATAAAACCATTGTCAAGAAGGAAGGTACAAAGTCTACCATACCAAGCTCTAGGAGCTTGTTTCAAACCATACAAAGCTTTGTGAAGCTTGAACACATGGTCGGGGTTAAAATGGTCAACAAAACCGGGAGGTTGTTGGACATACACTTCCTCATCTATCCATCCATTTAGAAACGCACTCTTGACATCCATTTGGAATAAGGTAAAACCTTTGTTAGAGGCATATGCCAAGAGCATTCTAATGGATTCAAGACGAGCAACGGGTGCAAAGGTTTCCTCAAAGTCAATACCTTCTTGTTGCTTGAAACCTTGTGCAACCAAACGAGCCTTGTTTCTAACCACATTACCAAGTTCATCTAGTTTGTTCCTATAAACCCATTTGGTACCAATAACTTGCTTACCACTTGGTAAGGGTACAAGTTCCCAAACTTGATTTCTTTCAAATTGGTTCAATTCCTCTTGCATGGCAACAATCCAATTTGGATCAACATTGGCCTCCTTGAAAGATTTTGGTTCTAGTTGAGATACAAAGGCACAATGACCAACCATTTGGTTTAAACCCGACCTAGTCCTAACACCTTCCCTAGGGTCACCTATAACATTAGAAAGAGGATGAGAAGACACTTCTCTAAGCACTTCGAGAGGCTCATGAACCGGTTGAGGCATAGGTTGAGGTTCATCATGAGGCGTCTCATCTTGAGTTGTGTTAATTGTGTTTTCCTCATGATTCTCTCCCCCTATCAAATTGTCATCGACCCGGTTCAAAGGCTCCTCGATTATCACCGGTGGAAGCTCATCCTTCGGTTGAAGCTCAATCTCTTGAGTTGTTGCCCCATCTTGAATACCTACAATAGAGTTACCTTCCTCGGTTTTCTCATTAGCATTTTCATTAAATTTGACATTTATGGACTCAATTACAACCCTTGAGGTAGGCAAATACACTCTATATGCTTTACTTGTGTTTGAGTAACCAACAAATATCCCGGTCAAAGATTTAGCATCAAATTTGGTTACTTTAGGAGACTCATCAAGCACAAAACACTTGGACCCAAATACACGAAAATAGGATATATTTGGAGTTCGACCAACCCACAATTCAAATGGTGTTTTCTTAAGTTTGGATCGAATGCATGCACGGTTTACTACATGACATGCCGTATTTACCGCTTCGGCCCAAAGGAATTTGGGTACGGCGAATTCATGTAGCATTGTGCGTGCTAGCTCTTGTAGGGTTCGGTTCTTCCTCTCCACTACACCATTTTGTTGGGGAGTGCGTGGAGCGGAAAACTCTTGTTTATATCCTTTTTCTATGCATAATTCATCAAATTTAGCATTCTCAAATTCCCTTCCATGGTCACTACGAATTCTAGAGATTTTCAACCCTTTTTCATTTTCAACCCGGTTGCTAAATTTGACAAAAAAGTCAAATGCTTCCTCCTTGTGAGCAAGAAAGAAAACCCAAGTAAAGCGACTATAGTCATCTACCACCACATACACATACCTCTTTTTGCTCAAACTCATAACATTTATTGGTCCAAACAAATCCATATGGAGTAATTGCAATGGTTGAGAGGTAGAGATAATTTCTTTGGTCTTAAAATTAGATTTGGTTTGTTTGCCTTTCATACAAGCTTCACACAACCCATTTAAGTCAAGTTTGTGTGATGGAAGGCCACGGACAAGATTGAATTTGACTAGTTTCTTAAGAGAGTCTATTGAAACGTGACCAAGTCTTCTATGCCATAGCCATGAACCGGTAGCTATGGCACTAAAGCATTGTTCACCGGTGGTAAAATGGTCAAAGTTCAAGTAATAGACATCCTTTTTTCTTTGTCCGGTATAAACAAGAGAATTATCCGAAGTTTGATGCACATAACAAGAAGAGTAATCAAACTTCAAATAATACCCGGCATCACACAATTTGCTCACACTTAAAAGGTTGTAGTTAAGACCATCAACTAGATAAACATTGGATACCGTAAGGTTTTGATTACCAACCGAGCCTATACCAATAATAGTACTCTTTCTAAGATTATTTCCAAAAGTAACCTCACCACCATCAAAAGATTCGAGTGCCTTGAAACACGTTTCATCACCGGTCATGTGATGTGAACAACCACTATCTATGATCCAAGCACTTTTCTTGAATGATGATAACAAACAAACCTACAAGAATGTATATTAGTTAGAAACAAACAACTAACATAATTCTTGTATTTTCTCCCCCTTAAAATTTGACTATAAGGCCCGGGGAGATAGAATGGCTTTTCAAGCCACATTAGAACCGCTTCCACTAGATGAGGTGGAAGTGGAAGCGACTTTAGGAAGCCAAACCATATTCTTTGAACCGGATGTATGGTTTGCTTTCCTAAACTTGCATTCTAATGTGAGATGACCATTCTTACCACAATAGTTGCAACAAGCACTAGTGGGTTTGTTCATTTGTGAGCTTTCTCTAACAAAATGGGTCTCATAATGACGCCTAAGCTCCATGGCCTTGATCTTTGGATCCTTAGAGAAGGTGTATGATTGAGAGCCTTTGAAATTGGGTTTTTGGAAATTCGTTTTGTTTTGTTGAGAGGTATTCTTATTTTTCCCATTATTTTGAGGTCTAGTGTGTGTGCTATTCCTATTTCCCCCATTCTTTTTGAAAAGATGAAAGCACCCATCGGGACCCTTGAAATACAAATTGTTTGGGGCCCGATTGTTTTGTAAATTCCTTTGAGAACCCTTGGAACCATTTCTATTCCTACCAAAATTCTTTTGAGCACCATTTTGAGAACCAAAGAAATTCTTTTGCCCTTTCCCGTGTGTGTTCCTATCATTGGTGCCCTTGTTATAATACCTCTCATTTTGTGTCGGGCTAATCGAGTTTCTTGGTCTAAAAGTGGATTGATTCCCCTTCTTGAACCCAAGTCCCGATTTGTCATTGGGTTTTTGGCCCACATACATTTTGTCAAGATCCATCTTGGTGCTACAAGAAACACTAGATGAACTTGATGCCCTTTCATTGTTTTTCAAAACATTTGTCTCACTCAAATGAGTTTGACACTTTTCACAATCTTTGGATTTTTCAAAACTCTCAATCATACCCTTATACTTACTCACCAAAGTTTCAAGATCATGCAACTTAGCCGTCAAAAGGCTAATTTCCCCTTTTTGACTAGCAATAGTCTTAAGGGACTCATCAAGATAATCATTCAACCTATCAATTTGAGAGTTTGTATCATCATTCAAGCACAAGTCATTTTCACTATCACTATCACTATCACTACAAAAGATTGAGTTTAGTGGTACCTCATTTGTGACCTTAGGCACTTCAAGAGCAACCTTAGGTACCTTCTCTTGGATCACCATTGGAGTTTGAGTGGAGGTTGAGGTAGAGGTTGACGCCTCGTCAATGCTAGCTTTGCTCAATGGATGCACATAGATATTGCCTCGGTTGAACTCGTTAAATGCTTCCTTCACCAAATCATCTAGGTTATCATCCACCGGCATCATCACACCATTGACTTGAGCCACAAGAGCAAGGTTGTCAAAGTCGCACTCGGACTCCGAATCGGATTGAGAGGATGAGCTTGAGTCGGAATCATTGTCCCAAGTGGCTTGCATAGCTTTCTCACCCTTTTTCTTGCCCTTGTAATGTCCCCTTTTGGACTTGTACCGGCCATCACTTCTCTTCTTACCACCATCTTCCTTATCTCTCTTTAAGTGTGGAAAGAGCTTGAAGCAAGTGTACATTGTGTGGCCCTCCTTTTGGCAAACAAAACAAAGAGCCCTCTCATCATTCTCAAGCCTTTCTTTGTTGAACTTTCCCTCAAAGATCATGACGGCCCGAAACATTTTAGAGAGCAAGGCACCTTGTTTGTCCTCATCAAGGTCCAATATGCCCTTAGTCTTGTCACTCGAGTGACGGTGCCTTCCTTGTTGGTTGTCATTGTGTCGGTTCTTGGAGGGAGACGCCTTGTTGTCACTAGCCGACAATGCCACGGTTTTAGGCTCATATCTCAACTCCCCAAGTTGCTTGAGCTTCTCTTCTACACACCGGTAGTGAGTGTAGATGATTTCCGGTGTGAGGTTGTTGTGAGACCTTTGTTGTGTCTCAAGAGTCGAGATGAGATTGTCGAATTGAGGTCTTCCCACCAAGGCCCTAAGCAATCTTCCTATCACACGGCTATTAGATAGGATTTCTCCAATGTTGTTGAATTCATCGAGCAATTGTATAAACCGAGTATACATTTCCTCGATGCATTCACCATCCATTATGCGGAAATTATCTAATCTTGACTCCAACTCAAATTGACGGGAGCTTTTGATTAGAGAATTTCCCTCATAACGGTTCAAGAGAGAAACCCACATTTCATGTGCATTGGTTGAACTACCAAAAATGGCCGCTATGGACTCATGAACCGAGTTGAGAAGGACATTTACGGCATTGTCATTTTTGGCCCTAAGCAATTTTGAGGCATGAATCTCCCTACCTTCACTATCTAGGTTTGGTGCATATGGTTTATCCACTACATCCCAAAGGTCAATCAAGTTAAGGTATACAACCATACACCTCTTCCAATAACGGAAGTTCTTGCAAGTGGAACCAAACTTGTCCGGTTTTTCTATCACCCTAGAGGCCATGAATCGAGGTTATCTAACTCACAAAAAGGTCAAAAAGATAACCCCTGCTCTGATACCACTTTGATGTCCCTAACTAAAGGCCTAGAGGGGGGTGAATAGGCACAATTTCAATTTCCTAAACCGCTATGGTCAATTTTTGGTTCAATTCAAGTTTGGTCTAATCACACAATACAAGCAAGTAAAAAGAAGAGATAAAGAGTTGACACGCGATGTATTACGGAGTTCCGACCCGCTAGAAAAGGCTAGCCTTAGTCGTACGTCTCCGGGAGTCTCGCAACCACGAAAGGGCGCGCTCCGTTCAATTCCACAAAGAACGTGTCTACAACTTCGAACCGAATCACCTTGTCACAATGACACTCAAGGTGGATCGGCCTAACTCCAAAATACAACTCAAACACTCAATTGAATTGAGGCTCTAACCAAAACACTCAAAAATCTCGCAATTACGATTAGGGTTTGGTATAGAAACACTCTAATCTCAAATGGTTTTGCTATTCAAATGCTCAAAGACAAGAGGCTATTGATTCAGGTTGAATGGAGCTCAGAAAGAGTAATTTAGCAAGATTGCAAAAAGTATCTAAACAGTCCCAAGGGGGCTGATATAAATAGAGGGCGCCAAGAGCTCCAAATCAACTCAGAAAAATCCAGTGCGTTACACAACGTAAAAGGAGCGTTGTGCAACGCACAACTAGCCGTTATAAACAGGCCAAAAAGCTGAACTTCCCGTTATCAGTGCGTTGCACAACGCAATAGAGCGTTTTGTAACGCACAGATGACCGTTATAATACAACAGAATGGATAAGGTATCCGTTTGAGTTGTCAGAGCGTCACACAACGCAAAGAACCCGTTATGCAACGCATGAACAAAAACAAACTCAACGGCTAGAAAAAAGTCAGACGTGTCATGTAACGTGGCAACGCGTTACATGACGCGTAAAGATCTGCACAAAGGATTAAGAAGCAAAAACGCGTTATACGACGCCTTGGTCCGTTATACAACGCCTCATTAAATGACATTAAATACATGGAATTTTGGCTCAAAAATGAGTCGAAAAGTTCCAGAGGATAATCAAAGGCGGGTTGTGCAACGCACAGAGCGTTGTGTGACGCACTGCGTTGCACAACGGAGGAGGTACGTTGTATAACTTTTCCAGTGCGTTGCACAACGTATAGGAGCGTTGTGTAACGCACTGTCTCCTGAAATCAAAGCGAAATTGAAGTTCAGCACAGTACTGGTGCGTTTTCTAACGCAATTGACGCGTTATACAACGCACTGGTACTGAAAACCAGCAAAAAGACAGCAAACTGATTGAGATTAGTTTAGGGATTAAAAACACCTAATCTTACTGACTTTAACTAGTCTAATGAAGTCTCTTGATGCTCCCAAACTTGTGCTCTACTGCTTCAAGCCATTCTTTGATTAAAACGCTAAAAATCCACTAAATTGAGGCGTTAGTTAATAGGTTTGGTGTTGTTTTGCAAATCGGCAAATCGAGAGTTAATTGTTTAAACCAACATTTTTTATGAGAAATTCTTCCATGAGAATAAATTTTGAATCGGGCTTTAATCTCAACCGCACATTTTCAAGAAAGATTACTTCATTAGCACTCTTGAACAGTTGCGATTAAAGCCGATTCAAAATTAGTTCTCATGGCAGAATTTTTCTTTTTTTTATTATTATTGATTCAGTAGATATTAGATACTCTCTTGTTGCATTTAAGTAAACATATATACATACAAATTGAACATATAAAATAAAGAAAGTGAACATATACATCCATTAAATATTCTTTTATTATTATTGACTCGGTAGATATTAGATACTTCCTTGTTGCATTTAAATGAACATTTACATTCATTAGATACTTCCTTAACAATACTAACTGAGTAAACATTATATACTAATACTTCTTTGTTATAACAAATCGAACACTTATGTATATTTAATAAACCCTTAGTAGTACTAATTGTCAGAAAACACATGATTATTTAAAAGAAAACAAAGAAATAAAAAGAAAAAAAATGAGAAAAAAACAAAAAGAAGAAAGCGTAGACGAGATGAGGGAGAGAGGAGAGAGGAGGGGAGACGTGGAAGGAAAGGTGGGGAGGGCGCTGAAGAGAGGGAGCGGACGGGTAGGCGCGAAAAAGAAGGGAATGACACATGGAGAAAGAAGAGAGCCGCTTGTTTAGATAAGCTGGATGATGGAACGCTGGATGGTGAATAGTAATTTCTTACGGAATTGTGGTCTTGTGAAGTGGGCCACCAAGTCAACTGCCTAAAGTTAATTTGACCTTTTATTCTATATATATTTTTTTTCTTTTTTGTGTTCGAAGGATTAATGCTTCATTACATTTTATCAATTGGATTTAATTTTTGGGCAATAAGAAGAGGCTAAAGTTATCCTTTGCTTTTGAAGAAAGTAGTTCACCTAATCTAATCATAAAAAGTGTTTATAGATTGATAAGTCTCAATCTAATAGATTCAGTTTGCTCAATCACATGCATGTGAAAGTAAGCTTGGTTAATTGTTGACTGTGACTACATATTTGTTAGTACGAGCACTCAACACACAGGGATGGAATTGTATTTCAATATAAAGCATATTTTCGTAATTTATTTTCAAAAAAATTGTAGTACAAATTGTCATATTTTATAAAAAAAAATTAGAAGGGGGCAAGTGTCTCCTTACTAATACATATGATATCTCTATGTTGTGATGTTGTTCATTAAAGCATTCTTAATTTATTAATATTAGTGTAATTAATTATCCTTGGTCATACATTTAAATGGGTCAAATTAAATGAACTGCTCGAAGAAAATAATTTCTATCAATTGGCATGAACTGCTATATAGTTTAGTAAACATATTACCAAAAAAATGTTTTTTCTTACAATCTATTAAATCTCAAAACATTTTGGTACAAAAATATTACCCTACAGGCCTACACACATAACAACATAAAAAATGAAGATTCACAGTTAAATCCCACAAAAAAAAAAAAAAATCCAAACCACCCCCTCCCCGCCCCCCACCGCCCCCACGCCCCCCCCCCCCCCCCAAAAAAAAAAAAAAAAAAAAAAATCAGCAGTCAATCATCAAGAGCAAGAAGCTGACGAAGATTAATTGGAGAGATATACTTCGTGTCTCCATTAACTATATACTTGGCTAATATGAGATTTGCTGCTTCGCTGGGGTGATATGGGTCCCAAAAAACATAGTCTGATCGATCATCACACATTGATGATGTAGGTCCACATGGCACAATCCCAGCATAGTTACCACCATTTCCACAACATGCCTTACTCGCCGTTTTAAAACCTACATATTTTTTATTTAAAAATAGTAATTTAGCAAAATAAATACTAAAACATTTCTTATGGAGGTTGATTGTATTTGCATTATTTTTTAATAAATTTACATTGTTCTTCTATGATAAACCATAGATTCTGGGTCTAAATCAACATTTTCCTGCACGAAAACCGTCTTCCTCAATAGGGGCGGATTCAATTAATTTAAAAAGTAAATGTTACCCATCTTTCATTTTCAATATCAACAACAATTGCTTGAATTTTCTTTGAATATGAATTTTTTTTAAGATAAAATGGGTCAAGTCCTCCAATTTATTTCGAAATTAAATATCACAAATTTAATGTATTAGTTTTAATGACTTTCTAGGTCCGCTGCTTGTGAATTACAATTTGCTACAACTATTTCGTTAATTTAATTTTTAAACTCATAGCAGATGATATATTCAAAAGTTCTGAATTAACTACAACAAAAAAGAAGCAAACAAACATACCATAGTGTTCATAGTTGTTTATCAGCTCATAGACCAGATCATACACATTTGCAAGACAAAACTTGGCACCTGGCAGGTTGTCATTCAACTCAGCAAGTAAATCTCTTAATTGACCGTTGTATTGTCTTGCGAGCTGGTTGGGCAAGCTAACGCACTCATCCTGAGCGACATTGTTAATTGTTTTTTGGTAGGGAATGCATCCAATTGGTCCCACATTTGCCACCACAAATTTTCTCGCATCCAAGGTGTAAAGCCTCTGCGAGTGACCAAAAAGGAAGAGAAATGAAGATAAGAATGGTTTATCGAGCACTAGTTAATTATTGATTGATGAAGTTGAACCTAGTGGAAATTCTTCTTGTTTGTCTTTCTAGTAAACTAAAACAATTGTAGAATTTTGAAAGAATTTTTTCCATCAGTTAGTTCACCTACTCTATATAATCTAGGATACGTAGGTATATAGGACATTCTCAATTTCACTATCTTATAAAACACTTTGATCCACTCTTCACAAATTGACCTGAATATAGTACTAAAGTACAATCCAGAATATATATTTGCTAATGTGCCATCGATTTTCTATCGACTCGTTTTTTGAGATCCAAAATTCAAACGGTCGATCCAAATCGTTCAAGTTGATCATCATATTGAAATATCCTTGGAGACTAAATTTTACATTTTTTCGAACCTTGTGTCTATTTATTATGATATTTTTCATATTGGACGACCTGAAATATAATGTTTTTTGAAAGTAGCATAATAAATAGCAAAAAAAAAATAAAAAAAAATGTAAAATTTGGTCTCCAAGGGTATTTTAATATGATGATCAATTTGAATGGTTTGGATCGACCGTTTAAATTTTGGATCTCAGAAAACAAATCGATAGAAAATCGATTGCACGTTAGCAATCCTTATATATATAGAGAGTTATGCTATGGTGAGTTGCAACTCACCAAAGGGTCGGTGATTTGCGATCAAAACTCCTAAATCTAGTTCAAAATGACCGATCCAAACCGTTGAATATGATCTTCCTATTGAAATCTCCATGTAGACCAAAATTTATATTCTTTTCGAAATTTTAAGTATTTTTTTTAAATTTAAGAAAATCGTTAATCTAATTAGTTCAGAACTGTTTAAAAACAACAATTTTTAAAAATTCGAAAAAATACTTAAAAATCCCATATGATAAAGTGCCAACTCACCATAGCAAAACTCACCATATCTTTATTTCATAAAACAAAAAAAATAAAGTACCAAAAAAGGGGAAAAAAGAAAAAGAAGGAAAAAGGAATGGGGTTTCAATTATCTTATGTTAAAGTAATAAGACAACAAATTGAACTTGGATCAGTCAATTTTAATAGGATTTAATATTGTTGGTAGTTCAACAACAAAGTACCTATAGGAAAAGAAAGGTTCCGAAAGCTTATTTTCAGAACATCCCAAATTTTGGGTCCTAAAAGCATCTAAATCTCCATAACAATTTAAATTGACCAAATCAAATAAATGATATTCTGACAGACATAAACAAGAATTTATTCAGAAGATAAATATGTTAGACATCAGTAGGAATTTGAATTCAACTCATCTTTCAACCATTTCATTACCGTTAATTGATTTTTCAGATTGGAGATGAGATCATTGATGAAATTGTCAGGTGATTCTGCCACGCGGGTCCCCGCTGAGATGACGGGGAGTAGATAGTTATTGAGGAAATCATTTGATCCGATAGTGATTGAAAATATAGATTTCTTGGTCAGAAACTCCTTTGCCTTGGCCTTGCCTAACACATCATCCAGTTGCTTCCTTGTTATGTTGAAGTAATCTACCTGGATATCCATCCCCAGTCTATTAACCTGCATATTAAATGAGTGTTTCTACTGTTATTATATGCATAGAACATAAATTAAAAAAAAAAAATAGAGTAAAGAAGTAGACGGCTCCAGTGATTCATTTATACAATGTAATGATAAATGATACATATATTTAAATTGTTGTTCATGTCATCCATCACCAACTGAGTTTGGTTGGCAAGAAAATGTTAACTCGAGTTTAATAAAGTGTTCCTACCAGCACTGTTGCTATACTTATATTCAAGAAAGTACATGGAGAGAGGAAGGGATAGACATACAAAAAGTTTTCCAGTGCCATTCAAAATACCACCTCCTCCTGAGGCATAATTCACTCCATCTAGCAGTACAGAGCCTGATGTATTTGGCGCTAGAAATGGGGGTGCATATCTTCTTTGGCCTAACAATTCCCCTGCATCAAAGGAAAAAAAATTTAGAAGTTAGTACTTATAGGAGTGACATACTTGACTATTTGCTAATTAAGTATCATGCTGTCATTTGTAATTAATTTGGTCATCAAAATATTATAATCGACTTCCTATTATTTTGGTTCTTTGTCTTTTAAAAAGGTTCCCTTTCATTTTTCTATTTTCAGAGCCGTTTATTTTCTTCTTTGTATATAATTTTTATAAATGTATTGCCAACTCCCAAGCGAGTACATAGCTAGGAAAGAGTGGCCGGCTATGAAAGCCTCAACAAGTTGTGGTTCCTGTTATATAATTAAACTAACAAATACGCATTGAGGGAAGTATAAGTTGTCAATGCTTGTGTTCACAAAGTGTATCTGTGTTTTGTTTTGGAACAAATTCCAGACACTGGTGACACAAGCAATGTACCTGGTTTTGGTACATTTTCGAATGCTACCATTCAGCTCCAGATCAATTGAAGGAGATAAAAGCAGGGGCATTTTGCCTACTAATTAATTCAAGAAAAAAAAATAGAGTGAGACGAAGTACTTCATACCACTAATGTCTGCAATAGTTCTGCCATTGGTGAACCGGCCTGTCGGTTCACCATCTGAGGCCTTAAAATCAATACCATTTGGTCGAATATCAGCCTTTGACAATGTTGGGAGGTAATTGTTGTTCCCGGAATCAACAAGCGAATCGCCAAAAACAAATGATGCTCCACTCTTCAGATCTCCTTTGCATACTGCAATTATTGAAAATAACACAGCTGCCACTGCCACAAAGTTTGTTCGTCGTGAAGCCATTACTGTTTCTAGTTCTCTCTCTAGAAAGAGGGTGCAAATTTGAGGGAAGGGAGGTTTAGAGGAGTTATAGACTGAGGAGGGAAAAAGTTGGGTTTGAAATGACAAGTTTGGGTATGAAAAAGGGTTTAGCTGTAGGTATGGTAGTTTAGCAAACGTGCTCATGGTGTTTCTCTTCATGACAGCGAGTAAATAAACCACTCACGTAGGGTTTTGTTGGTCTTGGTAGGTGGATTTTTAATTTGATTTGATCAGGGGCCTACTCAATCTGTGGAAGTTTAATTAGAAACGAGCACGCACACGCATTGTTGTATATGAAGTCGCCCTTGATTATAGTATTTTACTAATTTTTAATATAAATGTAGTATTTTCTTCTGACAGCTCTGCAAATTTGAAATATATAGGCCACCCTTGATTTTCTCAGCAAACTTCAGAAAATTATATAGGTGACAACACAATTTTGAAATTCAATACAAATTATTACAAATGGTAGAGTTAAAATGCAAATTTAGAAACTATGATACTAATAAGTAATAACTAAAATTTCTAAAACCTATGTCTTGTCTCAAAAGAAGAGCTTAAAGGAACCAAATTAATAACCAAAATTTGGTAATATAATTGATATTAATAAATGACAATGCAATCTTGCTGGAGATTGAGGCTCGAAATACGGTTGAAATTTTTTTGTGATATTTAATTTCAAAAAAGTTAAGGAATTTTGATTCTATTTTTCTTTAATTTTTTGGGCAATATATACTGTAAATTTTCAACTTTATTATTATTATTTTTTTATCAGGCTTGGTTTCTGCAATTTATTGACGTATTATTATTGACTTCTTATCTTTTTTTTTGAGGGTCGGCAAATACCGACGATTTTCCATTAATAAAAGAAAAGTTTACAAAAAGTATTAAAAGTAAAACTCAAAATTTCATACCAGTTATATGAAACCGATATGAACAACAAACAAAATAGTATCAAATCCTAAAAACAAATACTGGTATCAAACCAGTACCGACTCAGCCCCATTCCTGCACCGCAGCACAATCGTGGACCACAAACACTCACGATCGCTGCACACACATACCGACCCCAATACAATTATGGTCGCATCACCTCCGCACAACGGCCTCACTCCCACAGTTGTACCGCGCCATAGGACTTCTTATCTTATACCCAGCCCATACCGCGCATGTACAGAGAATCAGTAGAAAGCAAGGTTTCTCAAGTAAAAATTACTTTCCAAGTACAATGTCAAAAGTAAATTGCCCAGCGCACTCAGATTTTACATCTCACAATACAGACCGACAAACTATACATAGTGCTTTTATTCCCTTATATTATATTTCCAATTGTACTCTGGATCCTATTTACATTTTAACAACATCGTAGTGTCAAATTGAACAGACTCTACACTGGCTATATCCTAAACAAAATTAGAATTATGGAACATAAAAAAAGTCTTTATGTGAGGGTCATTTTCAGTAAGAATCAACCATGTACAGATCATGCTTTGGTTGGTGAATTTGGCGTCCAAATGGTATAATATTTGCGTTCCAATTGGACTTTACATGGTTGTTTAGATTGCACAAATCGGTGAAAGGTAGGTAGTTGATTGGTGATTCCTTTCTGGGAAAGCGTAGTCGTAGAGGGTTCTATGGATTTGCTCTTTGGTAACCGTACCTCGCTTACTAACTTTAAGCTCATAAATATTCCGTTTCAATTTTTTGGGGTCTCAGAATACTATGGATATTACTATTTTTTTAATATCATATTTGATCCAATATGATGGGAGCAAAGCTGGTTGCTCATGTTCAATTTTAAATGAGAAATGATAACTGCCCTGTGCAGTTTTGCCATCGCATAAACAAAGTGAACACATAAAATAAACAAGATGAACATATAAATGTTCAAAGTGACCACATAATAAAAATAAGTTTTTATATGCATAAGCATTTTCTTTTAAATAAAGAGATAGGAATATTTTTCTACTGATCGAAATCGGTTTTCTACAGCCTCAACTCTTTTATCAGATTATTTATCTATTCGTTAAATTGATGACTTCATTTAGTTGAATAAAATGATTTACAATAAAGTGAAGACAGTTTATAGCAACAAAACTGTGTGGGAATGGAAAAAGAAATCTGAGGCGATTTTGGTATGGTGGGAGATAGTTGATTTGTTTTCTTCTTTCCTGTACCTTGCACACGAATTAATAAAGAATAAGAAAGAAAACAACCATCCAGCGCCTTGACCCCTTTCTGTAAAGGGGTCTGACTGTTTGTCTGAAATATAGATCTAAACCGTACATCAGATCAAGTTGCACATATCAATGGTCTATAATGATGTTAATAAATGTTTGAACTCTTTTGTAAAATTGTTATGACCTTGTTTTAGGTGATTTTATAGGTAGTATAGAAGCATAGATTTAATGGCTAAAACTTAAACTTGGAGACAGAAAATAATCCCGGCTCCTTTATTGCAAGCATTTTTCTTACTTTCTAATTAGAGAAAGAATGAATAGATCGAGGTGAAGTAACTGGAAAGAAGAACGAATCATACAAGAGCATTCTGTTGGAAAAATTGAAATAAAAATGTAAGGAGAAAAATCTGTTGGAAGAAAAAAAAAATTCAGCACAAGAACATTTTGTCAAAATGAAAAACGTTTAAGTGTTCACCCCTTTTACCCATTTGTTCACCTTTTGTTTTTAATATATATTTTTTTATCTGTTAGATTTGATGTAAATAAATAATTAACTAACTTCAGAAATATCAACAAATGTCCCTTGTGTTTTCTACCTTCAAGGCTTCAACTGAGCTATGACAACCATTTTATGAATTTTGTTGCAGGAAATGCATGCTTTATGAACTCGTGGGTGATATTATTACCACTAGATTGTGTTTGGAATATCCTCGAACAAACATTTGAACAACTAGTTCATGAACTATTTTAGTTCTAAAATTCCTAGGAACAAGAATTAGACTTATCTTGCAAGAATGCAAGTTTGGGTGTTGATAAACTAGCTAGTTCACGTAGTACCAAATTCCATATCTTTGGGCTTGTAAAAAAATATTCTAATAGAAAAGGAGTATGAGAGCTATGGCCTTCCCTTTATCTGTTTATCATCAGCATACTATTGGATCTGATCCCTACTTCTCTCAGTAAGCCCAGCCCGTTTAGAAGCCGCTCCCTTTTACACAGATGATGATGAAAGAAACAAAAGGAAAAAGAGAGGAGAAGAGAGGAGATGGGTTGGGAGTTGGGACCCGGCGATACGCTCGGTTCACCCTGTACGGCTAGTGAAACCATCTTCTTTGGTGGTATGGTGACATTAGTGCACGCGCGTGAACTTCCATGTCAGTTGGATATGATGTACTCGGAGTGCACACAAGGGCCATGCCTCCAATCAAGTGGGGTTGACATGGGAAGCCCCATGGGTTCTGTACCCGTGACAAGTCTGTCGGCTTTCGAAGCCTTTTCCTGGGCTGAAGTTTCTTCCTTACACAAGATGGTATGCTGTGTAGCCTTTTCTTAGCAAGGTTATGGTGCATTCTTTATTGTGCACTCTAGGTGTTCGATGAAATGTTTGATCAATACTCGTAGCACTTGAATGAAAAATTGAAGGGCCTTTTTTTCCTGCCAATTTTTCAAACACTATGAAACTACATTTCTTCAGTCATGCTTTAAACTTACATGTAAAATTTATTTTGCATAGAGGACTAGGTAAAATAATTGCAGATGGAGAGAATTATTTTGCAATTTTTTTTCCATATATTTTATTGTTAGAAAAGTTATTTGCAGATGTTTATGCTATGTATTTATAGAAGATGGGTACTCTTGCATTAGAGAGTTGTTCTTCAGAATAACTAACTTGACAATTAATAAATTACCAATTCCTTGCATAATTACATAGTCACCTAACTCCAGCTTTGTGTAATGATAAAACTATATACAACATATTTTCCGCTAGTTCAATATGCCAAGAATAGTTTTTATATTGAAATTGGAAAGTGCAAATAGCTAGTTTTGTTCTTTTATTTCTTTTTCTTTCTTGTTGTAATGTGTTTGAGAATATATGATTTCGGTCTTTCCCCTTAATTTTTACCTTCTTTTTTCTTCCCTTTTTCTTTTGCACATTAAAGAGGCCCAAATATTCTTACTGAATGGGTTAGCTTACTCAATGTATAATTTTACATAATAAAGGGCTTTGAAGCCCTGCAGTTTGCTTATTCAATAAAGAGGTTCTAGAGACCTTAGAGTTTGCTCACGCAATAAAGGGTTTTAGAAATTCCAAATATGCTTACCTAATTAGAAGGGATTAAGAGGCACCCTTTGGCTTGCTTGTACCATAAAAAAGTTTGCGTGTCCTATAAAAAGGTTTTAGAGCCGCCCTTTGATCCTTCCACATTATATAACTTTCCTTACCAAAAACCCTAAGTTGCCGCAAGGGAACCAGTGGAAAGGGAAGCAACACATCCCGATCGACGACTGTAAGGTTCTTCCTTTTCTCTGTCTTTTTCGTTGGTACGGCTTCATCAATAATATCGTCAACCCTGAAAATTAATTTGTTAAGAGTTTTGTTAATCTGTTTGAATTTGTAGTGTTAAATTGCAATCTAAAAATCTTTTTATACAAAATTCTAGGAGATCTGTTCTTCTCTCACTCAAATTCAATTTGTCGCCACCCATTCTGATCGCCATCTGATAGGTACTGAATTTAAAGATTTTTGGTTGCATGTCGTTGGTTTTTTAAATTAGATAGTGGTTAAATTCTCCACAACCTGTAAGTAGTTTATTTAAGTTATGGCTTCGTTTGTTTATCTAGATGAGTTAATTAGAGTTAACCAATTTAGACAGTCTTGTCCTAAATATTGTTAAATAGAACTTGTTGACTGATCTGACTATAGATTAGCAAGAGTTGTTGATTTGGCAATTTTTAAAAGTTTCCTCTACTTTTTTCTAATTAACTTCACCATTCAGAATTTAGGATTAATTCTAAAATGTTGATCAGATAAGACGTGTATGTATGTCTGCAGAGAGAAAATGCAGAGTTGTTTATGGAGATGAACTATCTAGTTGAGTTTTATTTTCATTTCAAGAATTGTTTCTTGCTCGTATATTTTGCATAGTTGTGTAATTGCCGAAGTTTGATTGTGGATTTCATTTGTAGATTTTAATTTTCCTTCCAATTAAGGTCTTGTTGTTTTTGCCTGTTTACATAGTATCAATTTTGGATACAGTTAAGAGTTCATAAGCATCTAAATAAAGGCAAAATATTAGTATGAACGCCCACACTCTCTGTCTAAATCTAGTACTTTATAAATTATAGCTAACAATGAAATTCATTGACTAAACTATTTCCAAAGCTATTCAAAGAACTAGAAATTAAGCTGTAATTTAACCTAATGCTAAGTCCAAAAAACCTTACACATGCGTCAATTTAACCAACAACTGAAATGTTGAAAAGTGAAAACTAAAATGCATACATAATTATCAGTAAACCTTCTTTTTATACTCCTATTTATCATAGCAGTTTTTGTTTGTGCCTTTATGCTATAAAAATAATTATACTATCAGAAAAGGACGTTAAAAATTCTACAGTTTGCTTATTTGGAAAATTAAATAAATCTGATAAAGTGTACTTCTATTTTTATTTCCATAGTTATCATCCACTGTTCTCATATACCCTCAAAAAATCCCCAACACGCATACACGAACCCTTCCTTAATGTTGCCTTTCTTACCTTCTATTTTTCAATTTTTTTTGTGTGATGACTCTGATGAAACTTTGGTTCACCTGGTTTCATTTTCTTCTTCCTTTCTCATGACAATAGTACTGTTCAGGCTCTGATATCTGATATGACTATTAGTTACAGTGAGAATAAGGCTGGTTTAATAGAACAATGAAGAAGTGAAATAGAAAGGAGAGAGTTTTTCAGAATAAGTTCACTATTGATCTGGTTAAATTGCATTTTTATTGTGTCCTCGATGTGGGATAAAAGTATTTGGTTCTAGGGGGCTGCAACTATAGCCTTTGTTCAGAAACCGAACTGATCTTCTTTCAGTATTTGGTAGATCATCTAGTTGTTGAGATTTTCTAGTGTCTCATTAGAATAAATTAATATTTACATTTCTGTTCAGGCCTCAGTTTAAGTATCATTTGGTGTTGGCTGTGTTGGTATACCATTTCACTATGTTGCTTCGTTTGTAAAATTATGGACTTGATTAATAGGATTTAGTCCATAGAAGTTTCCAGGGACTTGACAAGATATAGTCCATTTCAGCTAAGAAAACATTGCATCTAAATGCAAAACGATAAATATTCCTGGGATTTATATTTTGGAATTATAACTTAATAAGTATGTGAATGAGAAGCACTTTCTCTATGATTGACATAGCTTGCTAGTTCTTGTTCTTCAACAGTGCAGAAACTGTTTTTATAAGCATGGATGCCTTCTTTTAATGTCCATCCTCATTTTTTTCTACTAGGTAAGAGGTCGACATGCCACGTATCAAGAAAGGCAAGAAACCGCGGGACATAGGAAAGGGTACAAACTCTCTAATTATGCGGAAGCATAAGATTTGCCTGAAGTGGAACGATAACTACAAGGAGTACCTGGAGAATGTGGGACTCTATGGGGTCCACCAGATCGGGTATATCTTGTCTGACAAAGCACTGGTAAGCGCCCTGGTTGAGCGTTGGAAACCAACAACGCACACCTTTTACTTCCCTGTTGGTGAAATGACCATAACACTGGAAGATGTTGCAATGCTCATGGGTTTGCCGATAGAGGGGGAGCCAGTTTGTGAGGAAACAAGGGCCAATATAATTGAAAACCCTGATTGGCCTACACTGATCGAAGCATATCTCGGATGTGAGGTTGACGAGCAAACCTTTCGTCGACGATGCAAGACAGAGATACGAATAAGGTGGATGAAAGAAAATTTTGGCACTTGCCCAGAAGGTGCCGATGACGAGACTGTAAAATGCCATGCCAGAGCATACATGTTGATGCTTTTGGGTTCTGTGCTTTTCACTAGTCGTTCTGGCGACAGCATATCAGTGGTTTATCTCCCTTTTCTGATTGATTTAGAAGCGAAGAGGAAATACAGCTGGGGCAGTGCAGTCTTGGCTTGTATGTACAAAGAATTATGCCAAGCATGCAATGAGCCGACCAGACAGATTGCTGGTCCAATTCTGCTCTTGCAGCTCTGGTCTTGGGCACACTTTAGAGTTGGCAGGCCTCAAGTACGTGAAGGGGAACCAGAGCCTAAATTGCGTGTCCAAGAAGGAGAAGAGGAAGAGAGACGACCTGTTGGTTATCTATGGTCTGGTCGCCACGAGTTCACAAAGAATACTGCAAGGAACCTCGTAAACTACCGAGATATAATGGATCAACTAAGACAAGAGGAGGTATACTGGCGGCCTTATGAAACACATTGGCCTGATGTCCCTGCTGTTTGCACAATGGATGAAAACTTATGGATGACTACTTCTCCCCTCATACATCTCCAAACAGTAGAAACATACAATCCTGGCAGAGTAATGCGCCAGTTTGGGAAATATCAGGAATTCCCACCTGAGCCTACTGCACCGATTGTTTCATTTGGCTGCATTGGCCGACATAATGCGAGATCTGCAGCACGAAGGAAACGCGAAGATTATCTCGATTATTGGCGCCGCAGGAGAGAATTTGTGATTGTGGAGGAAAGGCTATATGACCCCACCAGATATGATGCCTATATAAGGTGGTTAAAATCTGGTGCCCAACTCCATCTCCAGTCGCCAGCCCAATGGTCTGTTGGTGTCACTCCTATCAACAAGTTGCAGTACCTTCCAACAGAGCCAATAACTCGTCTTGTGGTAATTCTATTTGAGAAGCATTCTTTCTTTGTTCTTGTTTTTATTCATTTATTTCATGGAAAAAACTTCTCTTTCTTTTACTGGCTTATGATATTTTCACTGCAGAGCAACAAAATAATGGAGATGGCAGAAAATACAGTAGAGAAAATGAACGGGGAGTTGGCAGATGGTGAAAGTATGAAGGCATACATGTTGGACATGCTACGAGGGTGTAGTGACGTCCTTGGATGGATTGGGGTAAACATTGGGGCAAACCCAACATTTGACCCACTTCGGATGGAGCAACAGGAGAATCAAATGGAGTAGATGGAGAAGCCTCCCATGAAGCAGGTGAGCAAGCTGAGTGAGGCATGGTGATCAGTTTCTGATTGATGTTTAATCCGTATGTTTAATTTACTTTATTATTTAAGCATATTGATGCTTGTAATAACAACTTGATAACATGCATGTGGTTCTAATTTGTTTGTGCTTGTGTGGATTTTTTTTTGTATTGTGAGACGCTAGTTGGATCTCCTGGACAAATAATTTATTCTTGTTTTGGACGTGGTATTTTGCATTGTTCGAGTTTATATGGTATTATTAACTATTAGTTATTGTACGTTCTGTTCCAAGATGACGTGGTATTGACTATTGAATAAGGAACGTTCCATTACCAAACTATAGGGTGTTTAGAACATTTGTTTTAACCATAATTCCTTTTGGATGCTTTGCTTTCATGTGTTCTCATGAACTTTTTTTAGCAAAATAAAACTTAAAATGAAGTTGAATTGGAAGAACTGGTAAATGATGATGCCACGATAATATCATTGATTTACATGTTTTATTGTTATCTTATTGATGAATTCATAGGCTAATTAAATATTTACGAAGCAATCAACACAACTAAAAATACACCAAACTTTTTAGGACATGCTATCATAGGTTAGCATGTAACATTCGATATTCAAAACGGACATTTTTTTTTTTGTTGTTTTGCAGGCTTGCAGCATAGCAATATTAATCTGTATTTGAATGAAATAATACATGTATTTCTGTTGATATGTAATTAATATATATAGTATAGACTGTGTTGCAGTGTTGGTATAGTATTTCACATTTTCAGTAAGGAATACAGTAAGTAGGCTGCTTGGGAAAACATACAGGAGCTAAGCATACAGTAAGTAGGAATGTAATGACAAAATTATGCATGGACTTGATTAACAAGATATAGTCCATAAAGAATAGTGGGGCGGGTGTCACAAAAATGAAAAAAAGTACAAATAGTGGGGCAGGTGTCACAAAATAGTGACAAAGTATAAACGGTGGGGCGGGTGCCACAAAAATGACAAAAAATAAAAACTGTGGGGTGGGCGCCACAAAATAATGAAAAAAAAAACAAACGGTGGGGCGGGTGCCACAAAAATGATAAAAAATACAAATTGTTGGGCGGGCGTCACAAAATAGTGAAAAAGTATAAACGGTGGGGCGGGTGCCGCAAAATAGTGCAAAAGTACAAACGGTGGGGCGGGTGCCACAAAAATAATTAAAAAGCAGAAACGTTAGGCGGGTGCCACAAAAATAATAAAAAAGTACAAACTGTGGGGCGGGTGCCACAAAAATGATCAAAATTACAAACTGTAGGGCAATTACGCATTTCAATCGTTTGTGCCACAAAATATGATTCATGTGTCATTTATTCAAAAATATTGGATTATACAAGGTAATTACGGATATAAAGTGCAAAAATGTAATTCTGAGTATCATTTGAACATTTCTATCGTTTCTGGATTCATTCAAAATCATTTCATCACAATAATCTACATTTAAACACTTAAAACTGTCCAGAATATGATTCATGTGTCATTTATTCAAAAAGATTGGATTATACAAGGTAATTATGCATATAAAGTGCAAATAATGCAATTCTTAGTATCATTTGAGCATTTCAATCATTTCAGGTTTTCATTCTAAGTCATTTAATCACAATAATCTAAATTTAAATAATTAAAAGTATCCAAAATATGATTCATGTGTCATTTATTTAAAAAGATTGGATTATACAAGGTAATTATGCATATAATATGCAAATATTGCAATTCTGAGTATCATTTGAGCTTTTCAATCATTTTTTGTCTTCATTCTAAGTCATTTCATCAAAATAATCTACATTTAAACACTTAATACTGTCTAAAATATGATTCATGTGTCATTTATTCAAAAAGATTGGATTATACAAGGTAATTACGCATATAAAGTGCAAATAATAGAATTCTGAGTATCATTTGAGCATTTAATCGTTTCTGGATTCATTCTAAGTCATTTCATCACAAAAATCTACATTGAAAAACATAAAACAGTCCAGAATATGATTCATGTGTCATTTATTTAAAAAGATTGGATTATAGAAGGTAATTACATACATAATATGCAAATAATATAATTCTGAGTATTATTTGAGCATTTCAATCGTTTCTGCATTAATTCTAAGTTATTTCATCACAATAATATACATTTAAACAGTTTAAATTTTCCAGAATATGATTCATGTGTCATTTATTCAAAAATATTGGATTAAACATGGTAATTACGCATATAAAGTGCAAATAATGCAATTCTGAGTATCATTTGAGCATTTCAATCGTTTCTGGATTGATTCTACGGCATTTCATCACAATAATCTACATTTAAACACTTAAAATTGTGTAGAATATGATTCATGTGTCATTTATTCAAAAATATTTGATTATAGAAGGTAATTACGCATATAAAGTGCAAATAATACAATTTTCAGTATCATTTGAGCATTTAATTGTTTCTGGATTCATTCAAAGTCATTTCATCACAATAATCTACATTTAGACACTTAAAACTGTCTAGAATATGATTCATGTGTCATTTATTCAAAAATATTTGATTATAGAAGGTAATTACGCATATAAAGTGCAAATAATACAATTCTAAGTATCATTTGAACATTTCTATCGTTTCTAGAATCATTCTAAGTCATTTCATCACAATAATCTACATTTAAACACTTAAAACTGTCCAGAATATTATTCATGTGTCATTTATTCGAAAAGATTGGATAATTCTAGGTAATTATGGATATAAAGTGCAAATAATACAATTCTGAGTATCATTTGAGCATTTTAATCATTTCTGGATTGATTCTCATTCGATCACAATAATCTACATTTACATACTTAAAACTGTCTAGAATGTGATTCATGTGTCAATTATTCAAAAAGATTGGATTATACATGGTAATTACACATATAATATGCAAATAATGAAATTCTGAGTATCATTTATGCTTTTCAATCCTTTCTGGTTTTCATTCTATGTCATTTCATCACAATAATCTACATTTGAGCCCATAAAAGTGCCCAGAATATGATTCATGCGTAATTTTTTTAAAAAGATTGGATTATACAAGATAATTACGTATATAATATGCAAATAATGCAGTTCTGAGTATCATTTGAGCATTTAATTGTTTCTGGATTCATTCAAAGTCATTTCATCACAATAATCTACATTTAGACACTTAAAACTGTCTAGAATATGATTCATGTGATATTTATTGAAAAATAATGGATTATACAAGGTAATTAAGCATATAAAGAGAAAATAATGCAATTCTAAGTATCATTTCAACATTTCTATCGTTTCTAGATTCATACTAAGTCATTTCATCACAATAATCTACATTTAAACACTAAAAACTGTCCAGAATATTATTCATGTGTCATTTATTCAAAAAGATTAGATAATTCTAGGTAATTATGGATATAAAGTGCAAATAATACAATTCTGAGTATCATTTGAGCATTTTAATCATTTCTGGATTGATTCTCATTCGATCACAATAATCTACATTTAAATACTTAAAACTGTCTAGAATGTGATTCATGTGTCAATTATTCAAAAAGATTGGATTATACATGGTAATTACACATATAATATGCAAATAATGAAATTCTGAGTATCATTTATGCTTTTCAATCCTTTCTGGTTTTCAGTCTATGTCATTTCATCACAATAATCTACATTTAAGCCCATAAAAGTGCCCAGAATATGATTCATGCGTAATTTTTTTAAAAAGATTGGATTATACAAGATAATTACGTATATAATATGCAAATAATGCAGTTCTGAGTTTCAAATGAGCATTTAATTGTTTCTGGATTCATTCAAAGTCATTTCATCACAATAATCTACATTTAGACACTTAAAACAGTCTAGAATATGATTCATGTGATATTTATTCAAAAATATTGGATTATAAATGGTAATTAAGCATATAAAGTGCAAATAATGCAATTCTAAGCATCATTTGAACATTTCTATCGTTTCTCGATTCATTCTAAGTCATTTCATCATGATAATCAACATTTAAACACTTAACACTGTCTAGAATAAGATTCATGTGTCATTTATTCAGAAAGATTGGATTATACAAGGTAATTACGCATATAAAGTGCAAATAATGCAATTCTGAGTACCATTTGAACATTTCTAACGTTTCTTGATTCATTCTAAGTCATTTCATCGCAATAATCTAAATTTAAACACTTCAAACTGTCCAGAATAAGATTCATGTGTCATTTATTCAAAAAAATTGGATTAAACATGGTAATTACGCATATAAAGTGCAAATAATGCAATTCTGAGTATCCTTTGAGCATTTCAATCGTTTCTGGATTCATTCTAAGTCATTTCATCACAATAATCTACATTTAAAACACTTAAAACTGTTAATAATATGATTCATGTGTCATCGATTCAATAAAATTGGATTAAACAAGGTAATTACGCATATAAAGTGCAAATATTGCAATTCTGAGTATCATTTGAGCTTTTAATTATTTCTGGGTTCATTCTAAGTCATTTCTTCATAATAATCTACATTTAAACACTTAAAACTGTCTAGAATATGCCTCATGTGTCATTTATTCAAAAAGATTGTATTAAACAAGTTAATTACGCAGATAAAGTGCAAATAATGTGCAATTCTAAGTATTATTTGTGAATTTAAATCGTTCCTGGATTCAATGTAAGTCATTTCATCACAATAATCTACATTTAAACACTTAAAACTAGCTAGAATATGATTAATGTGTAATTTATTAAAAAATATTGGATTATACAAGGTAATTGCGCATATAAAGTGCAAATAATACAATTCTGAGTATCATTTGTGCATTTCAATCGTTTTTGGATTCATTCTAAGTCATTTCATCGCAATGATCAATATTTTAAGACTTAAAACTGTCTAGAATATGATTCATGTGTCATTTATTAAAAAAGACTTGATTATAAAAGGTAATTATGCATATAAAGTGCAAATAATGCAATTCTGATTATCATTTGAGATATTCAATCATTTCTGGTTTTTATTCTAAGTCATTTCATCACAATAATCTACATATAAAAACTTTATGCTGTCTAGAATATGATTCAGGTGTACTTTATTCAGAAATATTGGATTATACAAGGTAATTACGCAAATAAAGTGCAAATAATGCAATTCTGAGTATCATTTGAACATTTCTTTCGTTTCTGAATTCATTCTAAGTCATTTCATCACAATAATCTACATTTAAACACTTAAAACTGTCCATAATATGATTCCTGTGTCATTTTTTTAAAAGGATTGGATTATACAAGGTAATTACGCATATAAAATGCAAATAATGGAATTCTGAGTACCATTTGAGCTTTTCAATCATTTCTGCATTTCATTCTAAGTCATTTCATCACAATAATATACATTTAAACACTTAATACTGTCTAGAATATGATTCATGTGTCATTTATTCAAAAAGATTGGATTATACAAGGTAATCACGTATATAAAGTGTAAATAATGCAATTTGAGTATCATTTGAACATTTCTATCATTTCTGGATTCATTCTATGTCATTTCATCACAATAATCTACATTTAGACACTTAAAACTGTCTATAATATGATTAATGTGAAATTTATTCAAAAATATTGGATTATACAAGGTAATTAAGCATATAAAATGCAAACATTGCAATTCTGAGTATCATTTGAACATTTCTATCATTTCTTGATTCATTCTAAGTCGTTTCATCACAATAATCTACATTTTGGACACTTAAAACTGTCTACAATATGATTCATGTGTCATTTATTCAAAAAGATTCGATTATTCATGGTAATGATCAATATAAATTGTAAATAATATAATTATGTGTAACATTTGAGCATTTGAATCTTTTCTGGATTAATTCTAAGGCATTTCATCACAATAATTTACATTTAAACACTTAAAACTGTCCAGAATGTGATTCATGTGTCATTTATTCAAAAAGATTGGATTATAAAAGGTAATTACGAATATAATATGCAAATAACGCAATTCTGAGTATCATTTAAGCTTTTCAATCATTTCTGATTTTCATTCTTAGTCATTTCATCACAATAATCTACATTTAAGCTCATAAAAGTGTCCAGAATATAATTGATGAGTTATTTCTTTAAAAAGATTGGATTATACAAGGTAATTACGCATATAAAATGCAAATAATGGAATCCTGAGTTATCATTTGAGATTTTCAATCATTTCTGGTTTTCATTCTAAGTCATTTCATCACAATAATCTACATTTAAACACTTAATACGGTGTAGAATATGATTCATGTGTCATTTATTCAAAAAGATTAGATTATACAAGGTAATTATGCATATAAATTGCAAATAATGCACTTCTGAGTATCATTTGTGCATTTAAATCGTTTCTGGATTCATTCTAAGTCATTCCATCACAATAATCTATATTTAAACACTTAAAACTGTCCAGAATATGATTCATGTTTCATTTATTTAAAAAGATGGGATTATACGAGGTAATTACACTTATAAAGTGAAAATAATACAATTCTGAGTATTATTTGAGCATTTCAATCGTTTCTGCATTAATTCTAAGTTATTTCATCACAATAAAATACATTTAAACTGTTTAAATTATCCAGAATATGATTCATGTGTCATTTATTCAAAAATATTGGATTAAACATGGTAATTACGCATATAAAGTGCAAATAATGCAATTCTGAGTATCATTTGAGCATTTCAATCGTTTCTGGATTGATTCTATGGCATTTCATCACAATAATCTACATTTAAACACTTAAAATTGTGTAGAATATGATTCATGTGTTATTTATTCAAAAAGATTGGATTATACAAGGTAATTACTCATAAAAAGTGCAAATAACGCAATTTCGAGTATCATTTGAACATTTCTATCGTTTCTGGATTCATTATAAGTCATTTCATTACAATAATCTACATTGAAACACATAGAACTCTCCAGAATATGATTCATGTGTCATTTATTCAAAAATATTTGATTATAGAAGGTAATTACGCATATAAAGTGCAAATAATACAATTCTAAGTATCATTTGAACATTTCTATCGTTTCTAGATTCATTCTAAGTCATTTCATCACAATAATCTACATTTAAACACTTAAAACTGTCCAGAATATGATTCATGTGTCATTTATTGAAAAAGATTAGATTATTCAAGGTAATTATGGATATAAAATGCAAATAATGCAATTCTAAGTATCATTTGAGCATTTCAATCGTTTCTGGATTGATTCTATGGCATTTCATCACAATAATCTACATATAAACATTTAAAATTGTGTAGAATATGATTCATCTGTCATTTATTCCAAAAGATTTGATTATTCTAGATAATTATGGATATAAAGTGCAAATAATGCAATTCTGAGTATCATTTGAGCATTTCAATCGTTTCTGGATTCATTTTAAGTCATTTCATCACAATAATCTACATTTAAACAATTACAAGTATCCAGAATATGATTCATGTTTCATTTATTTAAAAAGATTGGATTATACAAGGTAATAACGCATATAATATGCAAATAATGCAATTCTGAGTATCATTTGAGCATTTCAATCGTTTCTGGATTCATTTTAAGTCATTTCATCACAATAATCTACATTTAAACAATTAGAAGTATCCAGAATATGATTCATGTGTCATTTATTTAAAAAGATTGGATTATACACGGTAATTACGCATATAATATGCAAATAATACAATTATGTGTATCATTTGAGCATTTGAATCGTTTCTGGATTGATTCTAAGGCATTTCATCACAATAATCTACATTTAAACACTTAAAACTGTCCAGAATATGATTCTTGTGTCATTTATTTAAAAAGATTGGATTATAGAAGGTAATTACGCATATAATATGCAAATAATGCAGTTCTGAGTATCTTTTGAGCATTTCAATCGTTTCTGCATTTATTCTAAGTCATTCCATTACAATAATCTACATTTAAACACTTAAAACTGTCTAGAATTTGATTGATGTGTTATTTATTCAAAAATATTGGATTATTCAAGGTAATTATGGATATAAAGTGCAAATAATGCAATTCTGAGTATCATTTGAGCATTTCAATCGTTTCTGGATTCATTCTAAGTCATTTCATCACAATAATCTACATTTAAACAAATAAAAGTATCCAGAATATGATTCATGTGTCATTTATTAAAAAGACTTGATTATAAAAGGTAATTATGCATATAAAGTTCAAATAATACAATTCTGATTATCATTTGAGATATTCAATCATTTCTGGTTTTCATTCTAAGTCATTTTATCACAATAATCTACATTTAAAAACTTTATACAGTCTAAAATATGATTCAGGTGTAATTTATTCAAAAATATTGGACTATACAAGGTAATTACGCAAATAAAGTGCAAATAACGTAATTCTGAGTATAATTTGAACATTTCTTTCGTTTCTGAATTCATTCGAAGTAATTTCATCACAAAAATCTACATTGAAGCACACAAAACTGTCCAGAATATGATTCATGTGTCAGTCATTTAAAAAGATTGGATTATAGAAGGTAATTACACACATAATATGCAAATAATGCAGTTCTGACTATCATTTGAGCATTTCAATCTTTTATGGATTCATTCTAAGTCATTTCATCACAATAATCTACAATTAAACACTTAAAACTGTCTAGAATATGATTCATGTGAAATTTATTCAAAAATATTGGATTATACAAGGTAATTAAGCATACAAATTGCAAATAATGCAATTCTGTGTATCATTTGAACATTTTTATCATTTTTGGATTCATTCTAAGTCATTTCATCACATTAATCTACATTTAAACAATTAAAAGTATCAAGAATATGATTCATATGTCATTTTTTAAATAGACTTGATTATAAAAGGTAATTATGCATATAAAGTGCAAATAATGCAATTCTGATTATCATTTGAGATATTCAATCATTTCTGGTTTTCATTCTAAGTCATTTTATCACAATAATCTACATTTGAAAACTCTATACTGTCTAGAATATGATTCAGATGTAATTTATTCAAAAAGATTGGATTATACAAGGTAATTACGCAAATAAAGTGCAAATAACGTAATTCTGAGTATAATTTGAACATTTCTTTCGTTTCTGAATTCATTCGAAGTAATTTCATCACAAAAATCTACATTGAAACACACAAAACTGTCCAGAATATTATTCATGTGTCATTTATTTAAAAAGATTGGATTATAGAAGGTAATTACACACATAATATGCAAATAATGCAGTTCTGAGTATCATTTGAGCATTTCAATCGTTTCCGGATTTATTCTAAGTCATTTCATCACAATAATCTACATTTAGACACTTAAAACTGTCTAGAATATGATTCATGTGAAATTTATTCAAAAATATTGGATTATACAAGGTAATTAAGCATATAAATTGCAAATAATGCAATTCTGAGTATCATTTGAACATTTCTATCATTTCTGGATTCATTCTAAGTCATTTCATCACAATAATCTACATTTAAACAATTAGAAGTATCCAGAATATGATTCATGTGTCATTTATTAAAAAAGACTTGATTATAAATGGTAATTATGCATATAAAGTGCAAATAATGCAATTCTGATTATCATTTGAGATATTCAATCATTTCTGGTTTTCATTCTAAGTCATTTTATCACAATAATCTACATTTAAAAACTTTATACTGTCTAGAATATGATTCAGATGTAATTTATTGAAAAAGATTGGATTATACAAGGTAATTACGTAAATAAAGTGCAAATAACGTAATTCTGAGTATAATTGAAACATTTCTTTCGTTTCTGAATTTATTCGAAGTAATTTCATCACAAAAATCTACATTGAAACACATAAAACTGTCCAGAATATGATTCATGTGTCATTTATTTAAAAAGATTGGATTATAGAAGGTAATTACACACATAATATGCAAATAATGCAGTTCTGAGTATCATTTGAGCATTTCAATCGTTTCTGGATTTATTCTAAGTCATTTCATCACAATAATCTACATTTAGACACTTAAAACTGTCTAGAATATGATTCATGTGAAATTTATTCAAAAATATTGGATTATACAAGGTAATTAAGCATATAAATTGCAAATAATGCAATTCTGAGTATCATTTGAACATTTCTATCATTTCTGGATTCATTCTAAGTCATTTCATCACAATAATCTACATTTAAACAATTAAAAGTATCCAGAATATGATTCATGTGTCATTTATTAAAAAAGACTTGATTATAAAAGGTAATTATGCATATAAAGTGCAAATAATGCAATTCTGATTATCATTTGAGATATTCAATCATTTCTGGTTTTCATTCTAAGTCATTTTATCACAATAATCTACATTTAAAAACTTTATACTGTCTAGAATATGATTCAGATGTAATTTATTCAAAAAGATTGGATTATACAAGGTAATTACGTAAATAAAGTGCAAATAACGTAATTCTGAGTATAATTGGAACATTTCTTTCGTTTCTGAATTCATTCGAAGTAATTTCATCACAAAAATCTACATTGAAACACATAAAACTGTCCAGAATATGATTCATGTGTCATTTATTTAAAAAGAATGGATTATAGAAGGTAATTACGCACATAATATGCAAATAATGCAGTTCTGAGTATCATTTGAGCATTTCAATCGTTTCTGGATTCATTCTAAGTCATTTCATCATAATAATCTACAATAAAACACTTAAACCTGTCTAGAATATAATTCATGTTTCATTTATTCAAAAAGATTGGATTATTCAAGGTAATTATGGTTATAAAGTGCAAATAATGCAATTCTGAGTATCATTTGAGCATTTCAATCGTTTCTGGATTGATTCTACGGCATTTCATCACAATAATCTACATATAAACACTTAAAATTGTGTAGAATATGATTCATGTGTTATTTATTCAAAAAGATTGCATTATACAAGGTAATTACTCACATAAAGTACAAATTATGCAATTCCCAGTATCATTTGAACATTTCTATCGTTTCTGGATTCATTCTAAGTCATTTCATTACAATAATCAACAATTAAACACTTAAAATTGTCCAGAATATGATTCATGTGTCATTTATTCAAAAATATTTGATTATAGAAGGTAATTACGCATATAAAGTGCAAATAATACAATTTTCAGTATCATTTGAGCATTTAATTGTTTCTGGATTCATTCAAAGTCATTTCATCACAATAATCTACATTTAGACACTTAAAACTGTCTAGAATATGATTCATGTGATATTTATTGAAAAATAATGGATTATACAAGGTAATTAAGCATATAAAGAGAAAATAATGCAATTCTAAGTATCATTTCAACATTTCTATCGTTTCTAGATTCATACTAAGTCATTTCATCACAATAATCTACATTTAAACACTAAAAACTGTCCAGAATATTATTCATGTGTCATTTATTCGAAAAGATTGGATAATTCTAGGTAATTATGGATATAAAGTGCAAATAATACAATTCTGAGTATCATTTGAGCATTTTAATCATTTCTGGATTGATTCTCATTCGATCACAATAATCTACATTTACATACTTAAAACTGTCTAGAATGTGATTCATGTGTCAATTATTCAAAAAGATTGGATTATACATGGTAATTACACATATAATATGCAAATAATGAAATTCTGAGTATCATTTATGCTTTTCAATCCTTTCTGGTTTTCATTCTATGTCATTTCATCACAATAATCTACATTTGAGCCCATAAAAGTGCCCAGAATATGATTCATGCGTAATTTTTTTAAAAAGATTGGATTATACAAGATAATTACGTATATAATATGCAAATAATGCAGTTCTGAGTATCATTTGAGCATTTAATTGTTTCTGGATTCATTCAAAGTCATTTCATCACAATAATCTACATTTAGACACTTAAAACTGTCTAGAATATGATTCATGTGATATTTATTGAAAAATAATGGATTATACAAGGTAATTAAGCATATAAAGAGAAAATAATGCAATTCTAAGTATCATTTCAACATTTCTATCGTTTCTAGATTCATACTAAGTCATTTCATCACAATAATCTACATTTAAACACTAAAAACTGTCCAGAATATTATTCATGTGTCATTTATTCAAAAAGATTAGATAATTCTAGGTAATTATGGATATAAAGTGCAAATAATACAATTCTGAGTATCATTTGAGCATTTTAATCATTTCTGGATTGATTCTCATTCGATCACAATAATCTACATTTAAATACTTAAAACTGTCTAGAATGTGATTCATGTGTCAATTATTCAAAAAGATTGGATTATACATGGTAATTACACATATAATATGCAAATAATGAAATTCTGAGTATCATTTATGCTTTTCAATCCTTTCTGGTTTTCAGTCTATGTCATTTCATCACAATAATCTACATTTAAGCCCATAAAAGTGCCCAGAATATGATTCATGCGTAATTTTTTTAAAAAGATTGGATTATACAAGATAATTACGTATATAATATGCAAATAATGCAGTTCTGAGTTTCAAATGAGCATTTAATTGTTTCTGGATTCATTCAAAGTCATTTCATCACAATAATCTACATTTAGACACTTAAAACAGTCTAGAATATGATTCATGTGATATTTATTCAAAAATATTGGATTATAAATGGTAATTAAGCATATAAAGTGCAAATAATGCAATTCTAAGCATCATTTGAACATTTCTATCGTTTCTCGATTCATTCTAAGTCATTTCATCATGATAATCAACATTTAAACACTTAACACTGTCTAGAATAAGATTCATGTGTCATTTATTCAGAAAGATTGGATTATACAAGGTAATTACGCATATAAAGTGCAAATAATGCAATTCTGAGTACCATTTGAACATTTCTAACGTTTCTTGATTCATTCTAAGTCATTTCATCGCAATAATCTAAATTTAAACACTTCAAACTGTCCAGAATAAGATTCATGTGTCATTTATTCAAAAAAATTGGATTAAACATGGTAATTACGCATATAAAGTGCAAATAATGCAATTCTGAGTATCCTTTGAGCATTTCAATCGTTTCTGGATTCATTCTAAGTCATTTCATCACAATAATCTACATTTAAAACACTTAAAACTGTTAATAATATGATTCATGTGTCATCGATTCAATAAAATTGGATTAAACAAGGTAATTACGCATATAAAGTGCAAATATTGCAATTCTGAGTATCATTTGAGCTTTTAATTATTTCTGGGTTCATTCTAAGTCATTTCTTCATAATAATCTACATTTAAACACTTAAAACTGTCTAGAATATGCCTCATGTGTCATTTATTCAAAAAGATTGTATTAAACAAGTTAATTACGCAGATAAAGTGCAAATAATGTGCAATTCTAAGTATTATTTGTGAATTTAAATCGTTCCTGGATTCAATGTAAGTCATTTCATCACAATAATCTACATTTAAACACTTAAAACTAGCTAGAATATGATTAATGTGTAATTTATTAAAAAATATTGGATTATACAAGGTAATTGCGCATATAAAGTGCAAATAATACAATTCTGAGTATCATTTGTGCATTTCAATCGTTTTTGGATTCATTCTAAGTCATTTCATCGCAATGATCAATATTTTAAGACTTAAAACTGTCTAGAATATGATTCATGTGTCATTTATTAAAAAAGACTTGATTATAAAAGGTAATTATGCATATAAAGTGCAAATAATGCAATTCTGATTATCATTTGAGATATTCAATCATTTCTGGTTTTTATTCTAAGTCATTTCATCACAATAATCTACATATAAAAACTTTATGCTGTCTAGAATATGATTCAGGTGTACTTTATTCAGAAATATTGGATTATACAAGGTAATTACGCAAATAAAGTGCAAATAATGCAATTCTGAGTATCATTTGAACATTTCTTTCGTTTCTGAATTCATTCTAAGTCATTTCATCACAATAATCTACATTTAAACACTTAAAACTGTCCATAATATGATTCCTGTGTCATTTTTTTAAAAGGATTGGATTATACAAGGTAATTACGCATATAAAATGCAAATAATGGAATTCTGAGTACCATTTGAGCTTTTCAATCATTTCTGCATTTCATTCTAAGTCATTTCATCACAATAATATACATTTAAACACTTAATACTGTCTAGAATATGATTCATGTGTCATTTATTCAAAAAGATTGGATTATACAAGGTAATCACGTATATAAAGTGTAAATAATGCAATTTGAGTATCATTTGTGCATTTCAATCGTTTCTGGATTTATTCTAAGTCATTTCATCACAATAATTTATATTTGAACACTTAAAACTGTCTAGAATATGATTCATGTGATATTTATAAAAAATATTGGATTATAAAAGGTAATTAAGCATATAAAGTGCAAATATTGCAATTCTGAGTATCATTTGACCATTAAATCGTTTCTGGGTTCATTCTAAGTCATTTCATCACAATAATCTACATTTAAACACTTAAAATTGTCTAGAATATGACTCATGTGTCATTTTTTCAAAAAGATTGGATTAAACAAGTTAATTAAGCATATAAAGTCCAAATAATTCAATTCTGAGTATCATTTGAGCATTTGAAACGTTTCTGGATTGATTCTAAGTCATTTCATCACAATAATCTACATTTAAACACTTCAAGCTAGCTAGAATATGATTAATGTGTCATTAATTCAAAAAGATTGGATCATACAAGGTAATTACGCATATAATATGCAAATATTGCATTTCCGAGTATCATTTGTGCATGTCAATCGTTTCAGGTTTCCTTCTAAGTTATTACATCACAATAATCAACATTTAAAGACTTAAAACTGTCTAGAATTGGATTCATGTGTCATTCATTAAAAAAGACAGGATTATACAAGGTAATTATGCAGATAAAATACAAATAACACAATTCTGAGTATCATTTAAGCATTTCAATCATTTCTGATTTTCATTCTAAGTCATTTCATCACAATAATCTACATTTAAGCACATAAAAGTTTCCATAATATGATTCATATGTCATTTTTTGAAAAAGATTGGATTATACAAGGTAATTACGCATATAAAACGCAAATAATGGAATTCTGAGTATCATTTGAGATTTTCAATCATTTCTGGTTTTCATTCTAAGTCATTTCATCACAATAATGTACATTTAAACACTTAATACTGTCTAGAATATGATTCATGTGTCATTTATTCAAAAAGAATGGATTATACAAGGTAATTACGCTTATAAAGTGCAAATAATACAATTCTGAGTATCATTTGTGCATTTCAATCATTTCTGAATTCATTCTAAGTCATTTTATTACAATAATCTACATTTAAACACTTAAAAACTGTCCAGAATAAGATTCCTGTGTTATTTATTTAAAAAGATGGGATTATACAAGGTAATTACACATATAAAGTGAAAATAATGCAATTCTGAGTATTATTTGACCATTTCAATCGTTTCTGGATTAGTTCTAAGTTATTTCATCACAATAATCTACATTTAATCACATTAAATTGTCCACAATATGATTCCTGTGTCATTTATTCAAAAAAATTGGATTGAACAAGGTAATTACACATATAAAGTGAAAATCATGCAATTCTGAGTATCATTTGAGCATTTCAATCGTTTCTGGATTCATTCTATGTCATTTCATTACAATTATCAACATTTAAACACAAAAAACTGTCCAGAATATGATTCATGTGTCATTTATTCAAAAAAATTAGATTAAACAAGGTAATTACCCATATAAAGTGCAAATAATGCAATTCTGAGTATCATCTGAGCATTTAATCATTTCTGGGTTCATTCTATGTCATTTCATCACAATAATCTACATTTAAACACATTAAATTGTCCACAATATGATTCATGTGTCATTTATTCAATAAAATTGGATTAAACATGGTAATTACGCATATAAAATGCAAATAATGTAATTCCGAGTATTATTTGAGCATTTCAATCGTTTCTGGATTCATTCTATTTCATTTCATCGTAATAATCAACATTTAAACATAAAAAACTGTCCAGAATATCATTAATGTGTCATTTATTCAAAAAAATTAGATTAAACAAAGTAATTACCCATATAAAGTGCAAATAATGCAATTCTGAGTATCATTTGAGCATTTAATATTTTCTGGGTTCATTCTAAATCATTTCATCACAATAATCTACATTAAAACACTTAAAACTGTCTAGAATATGACTAATGTGTCATTTATTGAAAAAAATTGGATTAAACAAGGTAATTACCCATATAAAGTGCAAATCATACAATTCTGAGTATCATTTGTGTATGTCAATCGTTTCTGGATTCATTCTAATGAATGCAAAAACGATTGAAATGCTTAAATGATACTCAGAATTGCATTATTTGCACTTTATATGCGTAATTACTGTGTATAATTCAATTTTTTTGACTAAATAAGATAAGAATCTTAGTCTGGACAGTATAAAGAATTTAAATGTTGATTATTATGATGAAATTCTGAGGATCATTTCATCATTTCCATCGTTTCTGGATTCATTCTAAGTCATCTAATCACAATAATGTAAATTCAAATTCTTTATGCTGTCTAAAGTATGATTCATAACTTTTTTATTCAAAAGGATTTAATTATAATGGTAATTACGCATATAAAGTGCAAATAATGTAATTTTAAGTGTTATTTGAGCATTTCAATTGTTTCTAGATTCATTCTAAGTCATTTCATCACAATAGTCCACATTTAAACTCTTTATACTGTCTAGAGATAAGACATTATTAATAATTTAGACAGAATAAAGAGTTTAAATGTGGACTATTGTGATTAAATAACTTAGAATGAATGCAGAAACGATTGAAATCCTCAAATGATACTCTGAATTGCATTATTTGTAATTTATATGTGTAGTTACTATAATAATCCAATCTTTTTCAATAAATAAGATATGAATAATATTTTAGACAGTATAAAGAGTTTAAATGTAGATTATTGTGATTAAATGACTTAGAATGAATCTAGAAACGATTGAAATTCTCAAATTATACTCAGAATTGCATTATTTGCACTTTATATGCGTAATTTAGAATATTATTCATATCTTATTTATTAAAAAAAATTGGATTATACATAGTATTTACGCATATAAAGTGCAAAAAACGCAATTTCGAGTATCATATTAGCATTTCAATCATTTCTGAGTTCATTCTAAGTCATTTCAACACAATAATCTACATTTAAACTCTTTATACTGTCTAGAATATTATTCATATCATCTTTATTAAAAAAAGATTGGATAATGCATAGTATTTACGCATACAAATTGCAAAAAATACAATTCTGAGTATCATATTAGCCTTTCAATTGTTTCTATATTCCTTCTAAATCATTTCATCACAATAATCTATATTTAAACACTTAATACTGTCTAGAAGAAAATTCATGTGTCGTTTATTCGAAAAGATTGGATTATAAAAGGTAATTACGAATATAAAATGCAAATATTGCAATTCTGAGTATTAGTTGAACATTTCAATCGTTTCTGGAATCATACTAAGTAATTTCATCACAATAATCTACATTTCAATAATTAAAATTGTCCAGAATATGATTCATGCGTCATTTATTACAAAAAATTGGATTAAACAAGGTAATTACGCATATAAAGTGCAAATAATTCAATTCTGAGTATCATTTAAGCTGTTCTATCGTTTTTGGATTCATTTTAAGTCATTTCATCAAAATAATCTATATTTAAACATTTAAAACTGTCTAGACGAAAATTCATGTGTGTCATTTATTCGATAAAATTGGATTATAAATGGTAATTACAGATATAAAATGCAAATAATGCAATTCTCAGTATCATTTGAGCATTTCAATCGTTTATGGATTCATTATAAGTCATTTCATCACAATAATTTATATTTAAACACTTAAAACTGTCTAGAATATGATTCATGTGTCATTTATTTAAAAAGACTGGATTATACAAGGTACTTATGCTTATAAAGCGCAAATAATGTAATTCTGAGTACTATTTGAGCATGTAATCGTTTCTGTATTCATTCTAAGTCATTTCATCACAATAATCTACATTTAAACACATAAAACTGTCTAAAATATGATTCATGTGTCATTTATTCAAAAAGATTTGATTATTCAAGGAAATTATGCACATAAAGTGCAAATAATACAATTTTGAGTATCATTTGAGTATTTCAATTATTTCTGGATTGATTCTAAGGTATTTCATCACAATAATCTATATTCAAACACTTAAAACTGTGTAGAATATGATTCATGTGTCATTTATTCAAAAAGATTGGATTAAACAAGTTCATTACGCATATAAAGTGCAAATAATGCAATTCTGAGTATCTACATTTAAATCGTTTTTGGATAAATTCTAAGTCATTTCATCACAATAATATACATTGGATTAAATAAGGTAATTACGCATATAAAGTGCAAATAATACAATTCTGGGTATCATTTGATCATTTCTATCGTTTCTGCATACATTCTAAGTCATTTCATCACAATAATCTACATTTAAACACTTTAGACAGGCCAGAATGTGATTCATTTATCATTTATTCTAAAAAATTGAATTAAACATGGTAATTACGCAAATAAAGTGCAAATAATGCAATTTTGAGTATCATTTGTGCATTTCAATCGTTTCTGAATTCATACTAAGTAATTTCATCAAAATAATCTACATTTAAACACTTAAAAATGTCTAGAATATGATTCATGTGTCATTTATTCAAAAAAAATGGATTCAACAAGGTAATTACGCATAAAAAATGCAAATAATGTAATTCTGAGTATCATTTGAGCATTTTTATCGCTTTAGGATTCATTTTAAGTAATTTCATCACAATAATCTATATTTAAACACTTAAAGCTGTCTAGAAGATAATTCAAGTGTCATTTATTCAAAAAGATTGGATTATAAAAAGTAATTACGCATATAAAATGCAAATAATGCAATTCTGAGTATTATTTGAGCATTTCAACCGTTTCTGGATTCATTCTAAGTCTGTTCATCACAATAATCTACATTTAAAAACTTAAAACTGTCTAGAATATGATTCATGTGTCATTTATTAAAAAAGACTGGATTATACAAGGTAATTACGCATGTAAAGTGCAAATATTGCAATTCTGAGTACTATTTGAGAATTTAATAGTTTTTGTATTCTTTCTGAGTCATTTCATCACAATAATCTATATTTAAATACTTTAATCTGTCTAGAATTTGATTCATGTGTCATTTATTCGAAAAGATTGAATTAAACAAGTTAATTATGCATATAAAGTGAAAATAATGCAATTCTAAGTATCATTTGAGAATTTCAATCGTTTCTGGATTCATTCTAAGTCATTTCATCACAATAATCTACATTTAAACACTTAAAACTGTCCAGAATATGATTCATGTGTCATTTATTCCAAAAGATTGGATTATTCAAGAAAATTACGCATATAAAGTGCAAATAATGCAATTCTAAGTATCATTTGAGCATTTCAATTATTTCTGGATTGATTCTAAGGTATTTCATCACAATAATCTTCATTTAAACACTTAAAATTGTGTAGAATATGATTCATGTGTCATTTATTCGATAAGATTGGATTGTAAAAGGTAATTACAGATATAAAATGCAAATAATGCAATTTTGAGTATCATTTGAGCATGTCAATCGTTTCTGTATTCATTCTAAGTCATTTCATCACAATAATCTACATTTAAACACTTAAAACTGTCGAGAATATGATTCATGTGTCATTTATTAAAAAAGACTGGATTATACAAGGTAATTACGCATATAAAATGCAAAAAATGCAATTATGAGTACTATTTGAGCATTTAATCATTTCTGTATTCATTTTAAGTCATTTCATCACAATAATCTACATTTAAACAATTAAAACTTTCCAGAATATGATTCGTGTCATTTATTCAAAAATATTGGATTAATCAAGGTAATTATGCATATAATGTGCAACAATTCTGAGTATCATTTGTGTATTTCAATCGTTTCTGGATTTATTCTAAGGCATTTCATCACAATAATCTACATTTAAACACTTAAAACTGTTTAGAATATTATTCATGTGTTATATATTCTAAAAGATTGAATTATACAAGATAATTACGCATATAAAGTGCAAATAATGCAATTCTAAGTATCATTTGAATATTTTTGTCGTTTCTGGATTTATTCTAAGCCATTTCATCACAATAATCTACATTTAAACACTTAAAACTATCTAGAATATGATTCATGTGTCATTGTTTAAAAAAATTAGATTAAACTTGGTAATTACGCATATAAAGTGCAAATAATACAATTCTGAGTATAATTTGAGCATTTCAATCGTTTCTGGATTAATTCTAAGTCATTTCATCTCAATAATCTACATTTAAAGACTTAAAATTGTCTAGAATATGATTCATGTGTTATTTATTAAAAAGATTAGATTACACAAGGTAATTACTCATATAAAGTGCAAATAATGTAATTTTGAGTATCGTTTGAACATTTTTATCGTTTCTGGATTCATTTTAAGTAATTTCATCACAATAATCTATATTTAAACACTTAAAACTGATTTTCAAATCAATATTCAAAAATCAATGCTTATCAATCATAATTTTTATCATCTAGTCTCTGGTAGAGAACTCTAGCATACCCTTTGAATTTTTATGTAAAGATCTAAGGGCTTTGTATGATATCTCTTTGAATTTTGATGAAAATTAATAAGGGCTTAGTTCGATTCAGTGCCCTTTGAATTATTTGAAAATTTGTATTAGATTGTGTATCAGTCAGTTCGCAGATCGCGTATCAGTTCGCAGCTTGTGAAACCAGCATTTAGACTTGGTGGACACAAGTCGACGACACCAGAGACGCCACAGCTAATCTCCCCGACCAGCATCACACTCACAGCACCACCTTTTCTCTAGCTTAGATCAAATGTGATTTGATTGGATTCGATGCAACCTCTTCCTTCGTCCACTGCTCGCAACACCACCTGAAATTTAAAATCTAGTAGGGTTTTCTTTTCTCAATAGGGTCCGTCTATCATATGGATCCTATATTTCTATTTCAGATGTCCCAAACGTTACCCGGATCCACCAACATAACCGCTCCACTTCACGTACAGATCCGAATCTGTTTGCAAGAGAGTAATTTGGATAAGATTGCCTTAGACCAGCAATTTACTCCTCTCTTTCTGGTTTTACAAATCCGGCCCATTTTTCTTCTTCGGTCCAGTTGAAAGATAATAAATAGAAAATCAAGCAACAATGTCATCTCAATCTCTATTTTTCTGTAAAGCTAAAATTCGGTATGCAAAGGAATCTATTATATAGTATTAATTAAATCCCGTCCGTATCGTCTCCCGCTAAATAGTCTCCTCCGCGACACGGCATCGAAACCGTCCAAAATTTTTCGCTGATCGATCCGATCTGTTCACCGATTAATTTCTTTCGTTTCTTTTCTTCGTTCGACTCGCTATTTCTCTCTTTTCTCTCGTCGACGACGGAAGGAAAAAATCATTGCCGCCTTTCTTTCCTCTCTCCTCCGACATATCGCTGCCTCCTCCTCCTCCGCAACCTGTCGCGCCAACTTCATCCCCTCCTCCACCATACCCTCCCTCCTTCTCCGTTGACTTCCCCAACCCCAACAGCACCCGTCTTGGCGCAAAAGGGGTTTGCTGATGTTAGGCGATATCGCTCCTGGTCGGCTCACCTAAGAGAGTCCTGGCGCAAAAACCACCCCCATGTTCTTCCCCTTTCTTTGATTTTCGTTATTTCTTTTTAGTATAAAGATGATGCTTTTTTTTAATTTGTTGTTCCTTGAAATTGACACGTGTTAGGGTTTTGTGGCGAGGCCTGAGAAGTTGCTACATGGATCGGTCAATCTCACGGTATCAAACTGCTTCATAGGTTTGCTTCCTATTTCAACCGAACTGTTCGCTGTAATTCCCATTATTGAACCACAGTACAAGATTACGTAAAAAGCAAAAAAATTACTACTTGGATCTAGAATCGTGTTCTTAAGAAAAAGAATACAATATCACTTGCTGTACTAACTGATAAGCGGATAGAAATAAGGCTAAGAGAGCAACCTTTGTGTTCTTTATTCACCAAAAAGACACAGTTATAACTTGTCATGATCGCAAACAAGGTGTAATTGTTTTTTTTTTTTCCTCAGATTTATGTGTTGATTAGTTATTTTAGAACTGATTGAGCTGTTTTTCTTATGCACAGATTTGAGAATTTTGTTATTAAAATGTCTATGAAGTCAGAGAAGTTCTTTTTAGAGAAACATATTTGCTGCATAACTGGATTTCAGAAGGTCTAATCATTGCCAACCTAAGATTGGCTGCCCTTCCTTCAATTTATAGTCTAAAGTGGTGCTTCTTTTTTTATAGGGCAATCAAGGTACAGGCTCAAAATGGATGTTCCGATTTCAGCTTTGGTTCCTTTCTTTTTTGCCGATGCTGCCTTATATTTCTCTATTCCTGCTATCCCTCCACATAACACTGGCCAGTCCCTTCCTTCTTCTAAAACTTTTAATGTTTGCTATTCTTACAACACAACTCAATTTATATTTATTAACATTAATTGATTTTGTTTGATAAAGGATATGTGAGATGGACTTACAGGGGAAGAGAAGGACGTGTAAGTAACAATAATATGCGTATGTTTTTTCCCCTTAGTTGCAAGATTAAAGTGAAATTATTGTTCTTGAACTATACTACTTTCCAAAAAAAAAAAAGGGTTGAAATCCCTAGATGTTATAAACTAAAATGAGCATTGGCTATATCCCACCTGGTGAATTTTGAACATTTTTTAGTAGATCATAGCAATTTTTTTTTAAAAGTTTTTGTTCAATCAAATGAGATAAGATCACGGCAGATTTTATAAGAATGTAGAAGATGGTGGGTGTACTGCCACTTAAGAATGAAAGAATTTGCTGCTTTTGGCACCAAATCTTTGTGATATATCTAAATTCAAACTCCAATACTTGCATACTGTGTCTATTATATTAATAAAAGCATATGTGATGTAAGCTTCTCAATTAGGCTACCAGTACGATTTTAAATATGATTGTATTAGTTTTGTAACATTTTATGCACAGCTATATTGTTGTATTGTTTCTGTTTGTTTGAATTTTCTAGAAGTACAAAAAAGGAGGCTGATAAGTCGTCTTAATTTTTTTAGCTTTATTTTAGTCATAGCAAGGAGCTGAAGGTCCTTTTCCAATTTCCACAATTTGTCAGTAGAGTTGGGACTAATATCTGGTAATACTGTAATAGGTATAATAAATAAATTAATGCACACTGCCAATAGCCGCTATGGATTCACCAAAACTAAGAAGCATTCTCTACTGGTGATACTAGGCTGGGTTTTTCTTTTTCCAATCGGTGCAATGGTCACAATGTACTTCAAGAGCCATGACCATCCACAGTGGTTCTATGGCCACGTTTCAATCCAGATCGTTGGATTTGCACTGGACCTTGCCGAAATTGTCATCAGGTTCGACTTGGATAGATCAGGGGTTGATCACTATGACACACACACTCGGGATTGTCGTATTAGTCTTGGATCGTTTCCAGGTCAGCACTTTGTTTGATTCTAAATTGCAATTTGCAAAAGGGTTTAAAATTGCCACTTATATCTTAATCCAATAATTAAAAAAAAAATGGTACTTGCACTCTCCATTTTGTATTGGTTTGGTACCCAAATACTTCAACTTCAAGTCATAAAATGTAGAAAAAAAAAAACCAACGGCAGTGATGAATTTTATTAAAAAGTTTCAAAATTGACATTATTTTAGGAACTATTGGTGGTTCTTCTAAAATCATCAAACATTATTTTCTTTGATTGTGCAATTATGATTCAGTCAGTTATTCATGCAATATTGAATCAACCCCAAAAGTAACTAACTTTATTATAAACCATTTTTTATTTGTGTTTTGATTTAACTTTTGTCTCAATTAGCAGTTATCAAGTTCACTCAAATTATCTCAATTTATTTGCAGACTTTTTGTCCTATTATGGCTAATATAATTAGAGACTAATCATGATAATTGAAAGGAGGTTTTAAATGTTGTAATTTCTGCCTTTTTATTCAGGAATTGTGTTGAATCAAAGATGTAATTTGATTCCACAAGGTAACATGGGAATAATTAGTATTGAATGTGTTTCTGATTAGGTCTCTCTAATTGGTCTATGTGTAACCAGAATGAAATCATAATTCATTGATTCCTAAACTACCCCTACACTCATATGATTTGGTATTGGCTAATAAGACCTCAAATTATGTTAATCGGTTTGATATTCAAGATATGGATAATTTTTGCTCTAGCTTGGAATAAACACAAGATAAACATACTTTCTACCAGTATTTAGTTCCTTATGTTGGGTGATATGGAATATCAGAAAAAGTACATTTTTCAATAATACTTATGTTAAATCCAAATAGTAATCATGTTAGAACAAGTGAAGAATAAGATAACAGCTTGGATCCTAGGGAATGGAACTTAATGCCCCGGATGAGATGTCCTGTTGCAACATTAGAAGATTCAACTAAAACATGGTACTGATTTTTTCCGCCAATATGACTGGAACAATGCATTTCTTTTGGGGCAGAAGCTTTGAATCTTTCTTTGCTTGGATCTACATATGATTCATTTTGAATTATGATTTCAAAATCTTAGGAATCAATGAATTATGATTTCATTCTGGTTTTTGCATTAGTTTGTTCTATGATTTTTGCATTAGTTTGATTCTGCGATGTTTAGAGATATTTCCAAAATCTGGTATAAAGAATATACCGGTATGAGACTGGCCCATTTGAGATGAGATGAGGTATATCTGGTTGTCTTTAGGTTTATAAAGTTTGTTTCATGAATGAGACAATGTGATCATGTAACCTTTTTGTAAAATGTAACTTTTCTTCTTTCTCTTTCTTTCTTTATTTCTTTCAAGCTAATTGGAAGTAGGTAATTAACGTTTTACAAATTTGATTTTAATTCATTGTGACTAAGATTTACAATTCATTCCTACTGTATTTTGTACAGGGAAAGGGAACATCTCAAAAGAATATGATTTTTCTTAGGTTTCTTTTTATTTAGAAATTGTATGTTTTCTTTACTCTTATTGAACTAAATTAAATCCCATATATAGCATTTTATGAAATATGAGATTTGAAAATTTTATCAGTGGTCTTTTAGTAAATAAAGAAAGTTCTTTTATTTTTTTGCTGCACTCCAGTACCCCACTGTCTACTTTTATGGGCAGCATTGTGAACTTTGTAGCAATCCTCCATAGCTTTTTATATTTGTAGCTCTAAGGGGCAGCTTATTTAACTACAAGTATACGCAATTGTAGGGCTGTATGAAAATTGAAAAAATGAATTGATAAAAATATATCAACAAGTAGGCAGAAGATAACTTTTTTTTTTTTTGGAGATATTCCAAGTTCATATGCAGTGCTAATGCTTTTTTTTTTTCCTATCAATTTTTGTTTTCTATTTTATGCTTAATGGCACAATTATTATATTTCTACCTTTGTGTTAACATTGACTTGCATCACATCACATGAATATTTAATGCCCATCGGCAAGGGTAAAAAAGGTCAAATCTGCGTAATATAAAACATTAGTCGAAAAAAGAATTTTTAAGTTCATTCTTTTTGTCTAAAAACCTAAAATAAAAGACGTAGGTTTTGCAAACCAATAATATATAGCAGCGAAGCCGCTACTATACACCTAGTAATAATAAAGAATTGTTGAATTTATTAGAAAATGAAAACGGAATCTTTGAACATATTTTTAATGCAATTCGGCTTATATATATATTTGCTTAAATTTGTGTTAAATATTGAAGTGATCAAACTAATTTCAAACCTTTGTTATATATAACAATCGGTGTGCAACATAAAACAATTAATAAAAAATCTTTGTTACAATTAATCTTAGTTTGCTTAACAACTCATTAATAACTCGATTGCACTCTTCATTCCTCTCCTCTTCATAAAAGCGCCATGTTAATGAAATTGCACTCTCATTAAACGAGAAGAAAGAGTCTCTTTTATGATTGTAAAACCTGAGCGCGAATTCAGCATTTTGTAATAATAAGTAATATAAAAAAGAGAAATAATGAATTTCACTGAAATTTTAACCAGGTTTAAATTGATATATCATTATCATTCATTTAAAAGTATGAACATGTATGAATAATTAAGATCAAATAAGATTTTAAATTTTAGTCCACCATAAAATTAATAAAAAATTATAAAAAATAAAAGTATGAAATAAAAAATAGCACGTAATGGAGTAAAATAAAAACATTGCATAAAAAAATTGATATATCATTATATCTGTAGCTTATTCTAAAAAAAAACAAGAAAAATCTGTAGCTTATTGGATATGGAATCACAATCGTCCGATCTACGATGGATGCCACGTAATTAATATCAGCGATTTTGGTTGGCAACAGAGAATTTTGAGACTTTCTTGTATATATAGTTTACTGTTGGACTCCCACTATGCCCATTAAATCCAACCCGTTAACTAAAGCCATACTTCCATTTGAGTGAGAGAGAGAGATGATGATGATGGAGAAGACGACAAAATAAGAAAACATGGAAAAAGACCGAAGGGGAAGTAGGAGGAGGGTTGCCTGAGTGTTGGAACTTGGAAGTTGGAACACGGCGGTACGCTCAGTTCACCCAGTACGGATGGTGGATCCATCTTCTCTGGGTGCCTCTCTTGAAATCGAGTATGGCGACATTTGTGGACACGCATGAACTTCGATGTCAATCATGTAGATGTGGTGTTCTCAGTTATCCTGTTGCAGTGCACACAAGAGGCCATGCCTCCAGTCAAGTGGGCTCGACATGTGCGGCCTTATGGGTTCTGTAGCGGTGACAAGTCGGCCGGCTTCCGAGGCTTTTACCTGGGTTGAAGGTTCTTCCTTACACAAGATGGTATGTTAAGGTATCCTTTTCTTATCAAGGTTCCTGTGCATTTTGTATAGTGCACACTAGGTGTTCGATGAAATGTTTGATCAAGACTAGTAGCACTTGAATGAAATGGGCCTCTTTTTCCTGCTAATTTTACAAACTTTATGAAGCTACATTTCTTCAGTCATGTTTTAAACTTACATGTAAAATATATTTTACACAGAGTAATAGGTAAAATAATATAATTGCATATGGAAAGAATTATTTTGTAAATTTTTTTCCATATAATTTATTGTTAGAAGGTTATTTGTAGATGTTTATGCTATGTATTAATAGAAGAAAGATACTCTTGTATTAAAGAGTTGTTCTTCAGAATAACTAACTTGACAATTAATAAATTACCAATTCCTTACATAATTACTAAACATTTGATCTAGCTATAAACCACCCTATATTATCGATTATTTACATAGTCACCTAACTCCAGCTTTGTGTAATGATAAAACTATTTAGAACATATTTTACTCTCAGTCAATAAGTCAACAATAGTTTTTATATTGAAATTAGAAATTGCAAATAGCTATTTATTTTTCTTTCTTGTTGTAATTTGTTTGAGAATATATGATTTCGACCTTTCCCATTAATTTCTAGTTTTTTTTTCTTTCGTTTTTGTTTTACACATTAAAGAGGCCCAAGTATTAATACTGAATGGGTTAGCTCACTCAATGTATAATTTTACGTAGTAAAGGGCTTTTAGAAGCCCTGCAGTTTGCTTATTCAATAAAGTGGTTCTAGAGACCATAGAGTTTGCTCATCCAATAAAGGGTTTTAAAAATTCCAAAAACATATTTACCTAATTAGAAGGGATTAAGAGGCACCCTTTGGTTTGCTTGTACCATAAAATAGGTTTGCTTGTCCCATAAAAAAGTTTTAGAGCCGCCCTTTGATCCTTGCACATTATATAACTTTCCTTACCAAAAACCCTAAGTTGCCGCAAGCGAACCAGTGGAAAGGGAAGCAACACATCCCGATCGACGACTGTAAGGTTCTTCCTTTTCTCTCTCTTTTCTGTTGGTTCGGCTTCATCAATAATATCGTCAACCCTGAAAATTAATTTGTTAAGAGTTTGTTAATCTGTTTAAATTTGTAGTGTTAAATTGCAATCTAGGAGATCTGTTCTTCTCTCACTCAAATTTAATTTGTCGCCACCCAATCTGATCGCCATCTGATAGGTACTGAATTTAAAGATTTTTGGTTGCATGTCGTTGGTTTTTTAAATTAGACAGTGGTTAAATTCTCCACAACCCGTAAGTAGTTTATTTAAGTTATGGGTTCGTTTGTTTATCTAGATGAGTTAATTAGAGTTAACCAATTTAAACAGTCTTGTCCTAAATATTGTTAAATAGAACTTGATGACTGATCTGGCTATAGATTTGCAAGAGTTGTTGATTTGGCAATTTTTAAAAGTTTTCTTTACTTTTTTCTAATTAACTTCACCATTCAGAATTTAAGATTAATTCCAAAATGTTGATCAAATAAGACGTGTATGTATTTCTACAGAGAGAAAAATGCAGAGTTGTTTATGGAGATGAATTGAGTTTTATTTTCATTTCAAGAATTGTTTCTTGCTCGTATATTCTCCATAGTTGTGTAATTGCGCAAGTTTGATTGTTGATTTTATTTGTAGATTTTAATTTTCCTTCCAATTAAGGTCTTGTTGTTTTTGCCTGTTTACATAGTAGAAATTTTGGATACAGTTAAGAGTTAATAAGCATCTAAATAAAGGCAAAATATTAATATGAACGCACATACTCTTGGTCTAACCCTAGTACTTTATAAAAATTATAGCTAACAATGAAATTCATTGACTAAACTATTTCCAAAGCTATTCAAAGAACAAGAAATTAAGCTGTAATCTAACCTAATACTAGTTTAGCCTTACACTTGAGTCAGTTTAACCAACAACTGATATTGAAAAATGACAACTAAAATGCATTCATAACTAGCAGTGGACCTTCTTTTACCATCTATATCTTGTTACACTCCTATTTATCGTAGCAGTTTTTGTTTGTGCCATTATGCTATCAAAAGCAAATATACTATCTGTAAAGGACATTAGAAATTCTACAGTTTGCTTATTTGGAAAATAAAATAACTCTGATAAAGTGTACTTCAATTTTTATTTCCATAGTTATGGTTCATTGTTCTCATATATGCACTAGCTCTCATTATGATTTTTAAAATTCACAAGTACACATTTTTGTGGACCTACCCTCCAAAATACCACAACACACATACACGAACCCTTCCTTAATGTTGCCTTTATTACCTTCTATTTTTCAATTTTTTTGGGTGATGACTCTGATCAAACTTTGGTTCACCTGATTTCATTTTCTTCTTCTTTTCTCATGACAATAGTACTGTTCAGGCTCTGATATCTGGTATGACTATTAGTTAGAGCAAGAATGAGGCTGGTTTCATTGAGCAATGAGGAAGTGAAATAGAAAGGAGAGTTTTTCATAATAAGCTTCATTATTGATCTGGTCAAATTGCATTTTTATTGTGTCCATATTGTGGGATAAAAGTATTTGGTTCTAGGGGGCTGCAACTATAGCCTTTGTTCAGAAGCTGAGCACATCTTCTTTCAGTATTTAGTAGATCATTAAGTTGAGACTTTCTAGGTTCTCATTAGAATAGATTATACCTGCAATTCTGTTCAGGCCTCAGTTTAAGTATCACTTGGTATAGGCTTTGTTGGTATACCATTTCACTATTTTTCTTGGAAAAAATTATATGGGAACTGAGGACATACAGTAAGCAGGAATGTATGATAAGGACTTGCTTAATAGGATTTAGTCCATACAATTTTCCAGGGACTTGACAAGATATAGTCCATTTCATCTAAGAAAACATTGAATTTAAATGCAAAACAATGAATATTCCTGGGATTTATATTTTGGAATAATAACTTAAAAAGTATGTGAATGAGAAGCACTTTCTATTCGATTGACATTTTACTTTTCAATTGTTTCTTTCTCTTGTCTGATTATGGTGCTTTAGCTTGCTAGTTCTTGTTCTTCAACAGTGCAGAAACTGTTTTTATAAGCATGGATGCCTTCTTTTAATGTCTATCCTCATTTTTTTTTGCTAGGTAAGAGGTCGACATGGCACGTAAACCGCGGAACATAGGAAAGGGTACAAACTCTCTAATCATGCGGAAGCATAAGATTTGCCTGAAGTGGAATGATAACTATAAGGAGTACCTGGAGAATGTGGGACTCTATGGGGTCCACCAGATCGGGTATATCTTGTCTGACAAAGCACTGGTAAGCGCCCTGGTCGAGCGTTGGAAACCAACAACGCACACCTTTTACTTCCCTGTTGGTGAAATGACCATAACGCTGGAAGATGTTGCAATGCTCATGGGTTTACCGATAGAGGGGGAGCCAGTTTGTGAGGAAACAAGGGCCAATATAATTGAAGACCCTGATTGGCCTACACTGATCGAAGATTATCTCGGATGTGAGGTTGACGAGCAAACCTTTCGTCGACGATCCAAGACAGAGATACGAATAAGGTGGATGAAAGAAAAGTTTGGCACTTGCCCAGAAGGTGCGGATGATGAGACTGTAAAATGCCATGCCAGAGCATACATGTTGATGCTTTTGGGTTCTGTGCTTTTCACTAGTCGTTCTGGCGACAGCATATCAGTGGTTTATCTCCCTTTTCTGATTGATTTAGAAGCGAAGAGGAAATACAGCTGGGGCAGTGCGGTCTTGGCTTGTATGTACAAAGAATTATGCCAAGCATGCAACGAGCCGACCAGACAGATTGCTGGTCCAATTCTTCTCTTGCAGCTCTGGTCTTGGGCACACTTTAGAGTTGGCAGGCCTCAAGTACGTGAAGGAGAACCAGAGCCTAAATTGCGTGTCCAAGAAGGAGAAGAAGAAGAGAGACGACCTGTTGGTTATCTATGGTCTGGTCGCCACGAGTTCACAAAGAATACTGCAAGGAACCTCGTAAACTACCGAGATATAATGGATCAACTAAGACAAGAGGAGGTATACTGGCAGCCTTATGAAACACATCGGCCTGATGTCCCTGCTGTTTGCACAATGGATGAAAACTTATGGATGACTACTTCTCCCCTCGTACATCTCCAAACAGTAGAAACATACAATCCTGGCAGAGTAATGCGCCAGTTTGGGAAATATCAGGAATTCCCACCTGAGCCTACTGCACCGATTGGTTCATTTGGCTGCATTGGCCGACGTAATGCGAGATCTGCAGCACGAAGGAAACGCGAAGATTATCTCGATTATTGGCGCCGCAGGAGAGAATTTGTGATTGTGGAGGAAATGCTATATGACCCCACCAGATACGATGCGTACATAAGGTGGTTAAAATCTGGTGCCCAACTCCATCTCCAGTCGCCAGCCCAATGGTCTGTTGGTGTCACTCCCGTCAACAAGTTGCAGTACCTTCCAACAGAGCCAATAACTCGTCTTGTGGTAATTCTATTTGAGAAGCATTCTTTCTTTGCTCTTGTTTTTATTCATTTATTTCATGGAAAAAACTTCTCTTCTTTTACTGGCTTATGATATTTTCACTGCAGAGCAACAAAATAATGGAGATGGCAGAAAATACAGTAGAGAAAATGAACGGGGAGTTGGCAGATGGTGAAAGTATGAAGGCATACATGTTGGACATGCTACGAGGGTGTAGTGACGTCCTTGGATGGATTGGGGTAAACATTGGGGCTAACCCAACATTTGACCCACTTCGGATGGAGCAACAGGAGAATCAAATGGAGTAGATGGAGAAGCCTCTCATGAAGCAGGTGAGCAAGCTGAGTGAGGCATGGTGATCAGTTTCTGATTGATGTTTAATCCGTATGTTTAATTTACTTTATTATTTAAGCATATTGATGCTTGTAATAACAACTTGATAGCATGCATGTGGTTCTAATTTGTTTGTGCTTGTGTGGATTTTTTTTTTGTATTGTGAGACGCTAGTTGGATCTCCTGGACAAATAATTTATTCTTGTTTTGGACGTGGTATTTTGCATTGTTCGAGTTTATATGGTATTATTAACTATTAGTTATTGTACGTTCTGTTCCAAGATGACGTGGTATTGACTATTGAATAAGGAGCGTTCCATTACCAAACTATAGGGTGTTTAGAACATTTGTTTTAACCATAATTCCTTTTGGATGCTTTGCTTTCATGTGTTCTCATGAACTTTTTTTAGCAAAATAAAACTTAAAATGAAGTTGAATTGGAAGAACTGGTAAATGATGATGCCACGATAATATCATTGATTTACATGTTTTATTGTTATCTTATTGATGAATTCATAGGCTAATTAAATATTTACGAAGCAATCAACACAACTAAAAATACACCAAACTTTAGGACATGCTATCATAGGTTAGCATGTAACATTCGATATTCAAAACGGACATTTTTTTTTTTTTTTTTTGTTTTGCAGGCTTGCAGCATAGCAATATTAATCTGTATTTGAATGAATAATACATGTATCTCTGTTGATACGTAATTAATATATATAGTATAGGCTGTGTTGCAGTGTTGGTATACTATTTCACATTTTCAGTAAGGAATACAGTAAGTAGGCTGCTTGGGAAAAACATACAGGAGCTAAGGCATACAGTAAGTAGGAATGTAATGACAAAATTATGCATGGACTTGATTAACAAGATATAGTCCATAAAGAATAGTGGGGCGGGTGTCAAAAAATGATAAAAAGTACAAATAGTGGGGCGGGTGTCCCAAAATAGTGACAAAGTATAAACGGTGGGGGTGGGTGCCACAAAAATGATAAAAAAGTAAAAACTGTTGGGGTGGGTGTCACAAAATAATGAAAAAGTATAAACGGTGGGGCGGGTGCCACAAAAATGATAAAAAATACAAATTGTGGGGCGGGCGTCACAAAATAGTGAAAAAGTATAAACGGTGGGGCGGGTGCCGCAAAATAGTGAAAAAGTACAAACGGTGGGGCGGGTGCCACAAAATAATTAAAAAGCAGAAACGTTAGGCGGGTGATCAGTTTCTAATTGATGTTTAATCCGTATGTTTAATTTACTTTATTATTTATTATTTAAGCATATTGATGCTTGTAATAACAACTTGATAGCATGCATGTGGTTCTAATTTGTGTGTGGTTGTGTGGATTTTTTTTTTTGTATTGTGAGATGCTAGTTGGATCTCCTGGACAAATAATTTATTCTTGGTTTGATTGTTCGAGTTGATCTATATGGTATGATTAACTATTAGTGATTGTACGTTCTGTTCCAAGATGACGTGGTATTGAATAAGGAACGTTCCATTACCAAACTATAGGGTGTTAGAACATTTGTTCCCTTTTAATTTAACCATAATTCATTTTGGATACTTTGCTTTCATGTGTTCTCATGAACTTTTTTTAGCAATGTAAAACTTAAAATGAAGTTGAATTGGAAGAACTGGTAAATGATGCTGCCACGATAATATCGTTGATTGATATGTTTTATTGTTATCTTATTGATGAATTCACAGCCTTAAAAATACACCAAACTTTAGGACACATGCTATCATATTGTTAGAGATATGTTCTAGAAGCCAATCAGTTTATGGCTACTTCTATAGTTTATGTTATTGATGATTTTTATTATTTGTTGCTTGATTTATTTATTGACAGATCATTCAGGTTGAGGATCTGAATTGTAGATCTCTGTAGTTCATTTATGATTAAATGACAATAATAAATCTAAAAGGTCCATAATCTTGATAATTAACAAGGAACATTAATTATCATATAAGATTAGTATGCAAGTTAAGTGATGATTAAGTTCTACAAATCATAGATAAGGAGTTACCAACTTAATTGCATATGCATATGTTATGGAACATAGTACAGGACATGACCCAATGAAATAAATATATTGATTGTGTTAAGTGTCATTATGTATTTCATATGAGTTTGATTCTAAGTTTGATATGGTTGATAAATGGTTTTCATACGTAGTATTTCAGCTATTTATAGGACTTAATTTCATGCATTTCATCGTAATTTCTGTTGTTTAACTGATAATTTAGGTTAGAATCTAGGTACTGCCATGTTTGCTCTGTTTTTGTACAGGATTGAAGATAAGCTACTCAAAACGGCGAAATCTACATCGATCGGCGACCCACCAGCTTGATTAGCGACCCACCAAGAGCACCAGTGGGTAGAAGAGAAGACTGGCGACTCAGAAAATTCCAGCGGGCCGCTGGAAAAGAGGAAACCACAGCTAAATATAGACAGCCAGTTTTGTTAACTTCTCAACCACGCTATGAGCTATTTCTGGAGCCTCCAATTGCACGTCCTCGACCTCTAGAGAACCGCCAATGCCTATTATAAAAGGGAGAAGCCTTGATGCCAGAAAAAAAACGTAATTTTGGAGGTTAATTGCAGCTAAGTTGAGACAGCCAACATGATCGCCAGCGGGTCGCCGACACCATCAGCGGACCGCTGGAGAGTAGCAGAAGATAGAAAGATAGAGTCCAAGTTGCAATCTGTTGTAATTTTTGATTCTTTCTTATATTTTTGTTTATCTTTGATACCTTTTGGTTTTATTCGTTGAGTTGTAGCGAGTATATACTGATTAGGGGCCATGGCAGTGAACATTTTAGTTTTTGATTAGATAATATACTTTTTAGTTAATTTCTTTGTTGCATGTTGTGTTTTATTTCCTTTCTTTAATATCTGATCTGATTGCTTGAATTGCTTATGTTAGATTTGCTCGCATTCGTCAAGTATAGGTCTTGCTTGATTGTTTAATGGTTAAGTCCAAACCAAACTTAAGATATTTGATGCAATTGTACCAACTTGAAGGTTTGAACTGAGAGGTTCAAACCAGGACTAATAACGAGAGTTAGGTCCTTTCTAAGAGTGAAAACTCGAAGAGTTCGTTAGATTAGAGAGGTATAAACTTATAGAAACTAGACTACGAAACGAGAGTTGAAATCTAGGGTCTATACGAAGGGATTTGAGTCAATTGATCGTCAACCAGACCTAAAACGAGAGTTTGATCTGTTAAACATCAACCAAATCCTATTCCTTACACAAAGCGACTTCTAAATTAACTAAACTGTTGAATCTGCACTAATCCTGGCGGGCCGTCGAGTGAACCAGCGAGGTGGTCTATGCCCGCCAAGTAGCCAGCGACCAGCCAATAGGATTAGTGACCTGAGTTCTTTCAGCGGGTCGCTACGAGAGTCAGCGGGCTGCTAGAACTGGAGTAAACTGAAGAATTAACTTGCCTGAAGCCCCTAGTTTTAATTAATTGCGTTTTAATCCTCTTAAATTGTGATCTGTTAATTTAGGATTTATTTTACTACAAGTCTTTGTTAATTTGTTACTGTGACCAATCAACCTTTATTGTTGTTCGTTTGATTTAGCAAATTAAATTGAATTAGAATCAAATAATCCAAACCGTCCTTGTGGGTCGACCCCGAAATACTTAGACGATTGTCGTGCGCTTGCGACTTAATTTAGGTAGATTAGGGTATAAATTTAAAAGCAGGAAAATCCACATCAATGGTTCAACTTTTTCACATGAGGATATGTTCAATAAATATCCTCTAACATTGATTCCTGATAAGGACTGCTATACGGACTTTATTTATGTTCTCTTGAATTGTGCGGGAAAAAGTTGTTCATCAAGAAAATTGTATGTCCCTCATTAATTCACTTAGTGAGTGATGATATCTGTTTGGGCCCCTTGATGGAGATAGATTGTTTGCTAGCAACTATATACAATTATCTCTAGATGAAGAAATGTATAATCTGTAAGAATGACACATTCCTATCTTGAATTATACAAAGATATCATGTGACATAAGAATCAAACAAGGAGATATTTTTATTTCTTATGCAGGATTGAAATATTGTAGCAATACATTATTTATTTATGTCAATTGGGAATCATAACGTGTTGCTAGATACCGCTTATGATTATTGAAAATAAATAACGATTTATTTTCATGGCCAATATAACATAAATCCTCAAAATGTCACACAAATAAAGTTTTAACCAACAGTGCATTATTTATTTATTTGCAGCAGTGAATGCAATAAAAAATATGATAGTTTAATTAATTAATTATATACCGTTGCGAACCGTCATAATTAATTAAATCAAAGGAGTCATATAGAAATAAATTAATGCATATGCTAATCCTAAAATAATTATCAATGAGTTGATAATTAATTTTATTCAACATGATTTAATTGTATGAATTATATTAAATATATGGGCTTTCATTTGATTAGTCAATTTGGGCCTAGCTTTAAATAATCATTAAAGAGATAATTAAAAGACTAAATTGTACATGACAATTTGGGCTTTTAAGCTTTTTTTTTTTTGTGGCCGGCCGAAGAAGAGGAAGGGGGCCACTAATCCTAGGGTTTGTGGAGGATTAGGTGAAGTTTATATAAACCCCCTTTGGATGGAAATTAATGCATGCTTTTTCACTCTCTCTCTCCTCCATAATTTGGCCGCCACTTCAGATCTGAATTTTTCCATCTCTTTAGTGCTTATTGCTAGGTATTCATGTGTTGAATATTAGCCACAAATTAAATAGTTAATTTGGAGAAGAAGGCTACACAAGGGATTAGTCTTGTTCTTGCCCTTGCTAGCACAAGAGCCTAGAACTTGGTTAAGACTTTAGGTGGACTCGAGGGCGGCGACGTGGTGGTGGTGGTGAGCACGCCATCAACTCTAAAAAATAAGGATTAACCTTCTAATTACGAGATTAGAAGAGATAATCGATTCCTCCTCTCCCATGAAGTGTAAAATTGCTTGAATGACTAGATCTATAAGACGTGCATGTTAATTACTTGTTAATTAGTAACAAAATTTTAAAATTGCACTTGGAATGAGTTCCTAACACATATATAGGTTAGCATGTAACATTCGATATTCAAAACGGACATTTTTTTTTGTTGTTTTGCAGGCTTGCAGCATAGCAATATTAATCTTTATTTGAATGAATAATACATGTATTTCTGTTGATGCGTAAGTATTATATATAGTGTAGGCTGTGTTGCAGTGTTGGTATACTATTTTCACATTTTCAGCAAGGCATACAGTAAGTGCTGCTTGGGAAAAACACACAGGAGATAAGGCATACAGTAAGTAGGAATGTAATGACAAAATTATGCATGGACTTGATTAACAAGATATAGTCCATAAAGAATATTGTAGGGTGACTACTTAGAAGGATATATCCCATTTAAATGTAGATTATTGTGATGAAATGACTAAGAATGAATCCATAAACGATTGAAATGCTCAAATGATACTCAGAATTATATTATTTGCACTTTATAAGCGTAAATACCATGTATAATCCAGTATTTTTGAATAAACAAGATATGAGAGATATTCTAGACAGTATAAAAAGTTTAAATATAGACTATTGTGATGAAATGACTTAGAATGAATCCAGAAACGATTGAAATGCTAAGATGGTACTCAGAATTGCATTATTTGCACTTTATATGGGTAATTACCACGTATAATCTAATTTTTTTGAATATGGATAGTATAAAGAGTTTAAATGTAGATTATTGTGATGAAATCACTTACAATGAATCCAGAAACGATTGAAAAGCTCAAATGATACTCAAAATTACATTATTTGCACTTTATATGCGTAATTATCATGTATAATCCAATCTTTAGAAATAAATAAGATATGAATCATATTCTATATGGTATAAAGAGTTTAAATGTAGATTATTGTGATGAAATGAATTAGAATGAATCCAGAAACAATTGAAATGCTCAAATAATACTCAGAATTGCATTATTAGCATTTTATATGTGTAATTACCATGTATAATCCAATCTTTTTGAATAAATAAGATATGAATCATAGTCTAGATGGAATAAAGAGTTTAAATGCAGATTATTGTGACAAAATGACTTAGAATGAATCCAGAAACGATTGAAATAATCAAATGATACTCAGAATTGCATTAGTTGCATTTTATATGCGTAATTACCATGTATAATCCAATCTTTTTGAATAAACAAGATATGAACCGTATTTTAGATAATATAAAGAGTTTAAATGTAGATTATTGTAATGAAATGACTTAAGAATGAATCCAGAAACGATTCAAATACTCAAATGATACTCATAAATGCATTATTGAAACTTTATATGCGTAATTATAATGTATAATCCAATTTTTTTGAATAAATAAGATATAAATTATATTCTGGACAGTATAAAGAGTTTAAATATAGATTATTGTGATGAAATAACTTAGAATGAATCCAGAAACGATTGAGATGCTCAAATGATACTCAGAATTGCATTTTTTGCACCTTATATGCGTAATTACCATGTATAATCCAATATTTTTGAATAAATATGATAGAAAACATATTCTAGATAGTAGAAAGAGTTTAAATATAGATTATTGTGACGAATGACTTAGAATGAATTCAGAAAAGATTGAAATGCTCAAATAATACTCAAAATAAAAATATTTACATTTTATATGCGAAATTACCTTGCATAATACAATTTTTTTTTTATTAAACAAGATATGAATCTTACTCTGGATAGTATAAAAAGTTCAAATGTAGATTATTGTGATGAAATGTCATAGAATAAATCTAGAAACGATTGAAATGCTCAAATTATATTCAGAATTGCATAATTTTTACTTTATATGCTTAATTATCATGTATAATTCAATCTTTTTGAAATAATAAGATATGAATCATATTCTAGACAGTGTAAAGAGTTTAAATATAGATTATTTTGATGAAATGACTTAGAATAAATCCAGAAACGATTGAAATGCTAAAATGATACTCAGAATTGTATTATTTGCACTTTATATGCGTAATTAACATGTATAATCCAATCTATTTAAATAAATAAAATATAAATCATATTCTAGAGAATAATAAGAGTTTAAATGTAGATTATTGTGATGAAATGACTGAGAATGAATTTTGAAAAGATTGAAATGTTCAAATGATACTCAAACTAGCATTATTTACAATTTATATTCGTAATTATCATGTATAATCCAATCTTTTTGAATAAATAAGATATAAATCATATTCTAAACAGCATAAAGAGTTTAAATGTAGATTACTGTGATGAAATGACTAAGAATGAATCTTTAAACGATTGAATCTTTAAATGATTGAAATGTTCAAATAATACTCAGAATAGCATTATTTGCACTTTATATGCGTAAATACCTTGTATAATCTAATCTTTTTGAATAAATAAGATACAAATCATATTCTAGATAGTTCAAAGAGTTTAAATGTAGATTATTGTGATTATATAACTTAGAATGAATCCAGAAATGATTGAAATGCTAAGAAGATACTCAGAATTGCATTATTTTGCATTTTATATGCGTAATTACCATATATAATCAAATCTTTTTGAATAAACAAAATACGAATCCTAGTCTGGATAATATAAAGAGTTTAAATGTAGATTATCGTTATGAAATGACTTAGAATGAATCCAAAAACGATTAAAATGCTCAAATGATACGTAGAATTGCATTATCTGCACATTATATGCGTAATTACAATGTATAATTCAATCTTTTGAAATAAATAATATATGAATCATATTTTAGAGAGGCGTAATTTGGGATATGTCATTGTTAGATTGCTAATTAGATTTATGCCATTATGAAATTGTCTAAATTAGATATATGCCATTATTTCATTCCAAAAAAATTAAATTCTAAATATGCCATCCAGAAATCTCTCAATATTTTTAAAAATTCACAAATTGTCCTTCTTGTTAATAAACCTGAGTTAGAAACATATACGAACGACCAAAAGAAGCAATACTTCCGTGATTTCTTATTTATTTTTCTTGCTTGTTTTTTCTTTCCTTCAATTTTTATTACAGAGTTACGGCTAATTATTCAGATGAGCAAATTGTTACTTGACAAATGACAATCGTAGATAAGATGATACCTTTGCAACTTAACAATTGAATGAATACGTGCCAACTAGCCACTCAAATTAGAATACATGACGTTCTATATCAAATTTCATGCATCGTTCCATGGAACAAAGTTAATTTTTTTACATTATTACAGTGACACAAAACTCATTTTAATTAATTTGTAGTGACATAAAACTAATTTGTGATTTAGTGATGATATTTCTCTTATTTTAAATTTTTGTAGTGGCATAAAACTAATTTGTCAGTTAGTAATGGTATTTTTTTAATTTTAAATTTTTGTAATGGCATATTTTAAAGGGTAAAATTGTCAAATCAATTTTTAGATGGCATAAAACTAATTTTTACTATTTTATAATGGCATAAAACTAATTTGTCATTTAGTGGTGGCATTTGCTAATTTCAAATTTTCACAATGGCAAAAATCTAATTAACCCTTTTAAATATGGTAATTAGGCCGGGTTCTATTTTGACAATCGATATTGTCAGATAGGGTAGGTACGGAGAGCAGAATGCAAAAACATAAAAAATAAATAAATAAACTAATAATAATAAATAAAAATAAATGAATAAAAAATAACGACTGTTATTAACGGGTCAGATATATATAGGTACCGAGAGTAAAATGCAAAAGAAAAAACTATTTTTTTACGACTGTTTTTATGAAATAACGGTCATAGAACATCTCTTTTGCGACTTTTTTTTTTTATTAAATAACAGTCGTTCATTTGTAACATTCTGAAACTGCTTTTAGATAATAACAGTAGACATTAGTCGTTATTTTAGTAACTGTTTTTATCCCATAGCAACTTATTTATACAGTTGCAGAGTGGTTATTTTAACAGTTACAGAAGGCTCAATCAGTAGCAGTGAGTAAAATTGCAGTATAACATGCACCATCCCCAGATTATTTTATTTTATTTTTTCTAAGCTCTGCATCCCTAATTTATCTCTTCTACGAGTTTCTAATTGATACGAGTCAATCAAAAGTTACCTTGCATTAATCAGAATAGTTCTTTTTTTAAAAAAAATAATAAATAATTGAACTAGAATAGGCTTTGCTACTCGAACATTAAAGTTGATCACCTGTTGTTCTTTCAAATCCAAACATAATTTTATTAAAAAAACTTTGTAAATAGTAAGTAAGCTTGTGCTATTCTTTGTGATCACATCACAACGTCATGATCATAATCATGAGTTTGAGAAATTAGCAACTCATTTTGATTCGGCAACCTATGTGCCCATAATTGCAATTTCTTAATATTGACGCAACCTAACCACCTCTTGCCCAATGGGGAATTTCTTCCTCCGGTTTCTTACACGTGTTCCAACCTTACAAAATTATTCCAACAATGTATATAGCAAAGAGTTTAAATAACGGTCATAGGGGCCGCTATAGCGGGCTCTATAACGGTGCTATTTGACACACTACTACACTGCTATATATTTATCAATTCGTCTCATAGCGCTACCTATAGCGGGCTATAACGGCAAATAACGGTGCTATACGAAATTTTAGCGAAAATAGTGGTATAACTTATAATTTGCTGATATAGTATTAGTATTTTGAACATATCTTTTATATACATACTCTAATTGACATGGCTTATAAATTAAAATTCTATGGAAAGCTTACCAAATAAGCTACAATTTTATGTTTTGAAACTTTTCAAATTCTAAAATTTTAATAGTCAAATATGCATAGAAAAGGATTATAATTTTAGTTGGCATTAATTAGTTACTAGTGAGTTTTCGCGCATTGCGCGATTTATTTATTTTTGAATAAGGTATTGGAAGATTGAAGTGTCAGAATAATTGCTTTGTTCAGAATGGTTATGGTAGAGTTTTAGATAAATAATGAAGTTGAAAGAGGAAAATAGCTTGGTTAGTCGATAGGTGAACTATGAGTTGTATATCAACACAGGTTTTTGTTTCTATTATACACTGAGTTGTTTGTTTATGAATGCCGCTGGATATTGGTGCAAGCAGGAGAGCAAGAACTGTGATCTGTGTGAACTATATATATATTTTTTATCAACTGTTTGTCTTTGCAAAATATTTGTTATAATATATAAGTATGGGCACGCAAAATATGTGAATACAAAAATTATTTTATTTTTAATAGGAGATGGCCGCCAAAGTGCACATGCCAATAGCGTATAATGCTCATGAATTTTCTAGTCATAAATTAAAATGGTTAGAAAAAAAATGAACAAATAGAATCATAAAATTTGTATTAAATATCACTACATTCAAGAGAAGGAAAATATAAAGCAACCTTCTTTTCATAATAGTATTCAAGAAAAGGAACATTGTAATAGCTAAATTTATCTTATTAAAATAATCAATGTCAACATCATGCTTGCAAAAGTGTAAGAGAAAAATGGTTAGCATTAAAAGTAAATATGTTATCTGATTTATGAGCAACAGGTGCTCAATTTTGTTTCAGTGTTGTAGTCGAATTTTCTGATCCCTAGAAAGAAATCTTATTAGACCTAGAAAAAAATGATGTTGAAGGCAAATTTGCAACACTAACCTACTAAGAAGGCCGAAACGCGACCCCTGTGAAGTTGGTGGCATTTCAGTTCTTGTTCTTTCAGCCATTCCGAGGTCCAAATGACTTTTCATTACTAATCCTTGTTTAAAAGAGGAAAGCATATTATCTAACATGAATCCAGAATTTAGTAGACTTAAGAGAATAAATGCAAAATAAGCAGATCGAATGGAATAAATGCCAAAAACAAATAAATACGCATGACTGTAAAACATTGTTAAATACACCTATGCTTGTACCATGAACTATAATTGAACCAAGGGAAGTTGCCTCAATTTTCTCACTCTTCTTTTTTTGTGATTTGGTAGCCTACAGATTATACTCAAGGCATTTAAAGCATGTATATCAATCGGTGTCGATGTTAGTGGAAGCATCAACTAATGTTTGGAGTTGTTCTATGCAATACACATGTACATGATAAAAGGCATCTAAAGAAGGAAACCTAACAAAACTTAAATTCCACATCAACTAATACTACTTCGAGGCAAATTAGTACAAAATAGTATGCAGCAGTAGCAAATAAGGAAATTACTATGTCTATTTTCTTTCTAGGTTCATTGAAAATGCATAAAATGTTACGAAAATGCCCCTAGTCCTTATTCATGGGATAGCTGAAAAGTGCACAGAAGTTTGGAACTAACAACTACTTGCGACAAAAATCTAGCGATATGAACTGTAGAAAAGAAAATAAAACTACACAGTGAATAACAAAATCTCAATTTAGAACCGTAGAAGAATAGATTATTACTTGATACTGTGAATCATCATGTGACAGAAAAACTATTACCATATAATTAGAGCAAGGCAAGAGGCAACATCAAATTCTGTATTAACTTACTTCATTGTTGTTCCTTGCAAATATGTGAATGCTCTCTTCTCACTGTGTTTCTATACTATCTGAACTCAATAAAAAGGACTCCAATGCTGCATATAACAGGACATTTCATGAGTTCCTATAAAATACTTCAATAGATCTTTGTTAAACTCCTGTAATGCACATCTCCTTTTACTATTTTGGTGAATGCACATGACATTTCTTGACCTCCTATAATACACTTCAATAGAGTTTTTTCGTAAACTCCTACAACACACTTGAATAGAGGCAAAAATAAACTGAACGAAATCAGCACCAAGAGACCGTGAAAACTAACCTCAATGAGATGCAAGGCAACAGAAGAAAAGGAATAACATCAAATGGCACCAACATTGATGAAGAGAGAGCTTTAACAGCTGAACACCCACTGAGATACCCTGCAATTGACAAAATAAAAAAGCAGACCAATATCACAATTGGGAAAAAAGGAGAAAAACTTGAAAAATAGAAATAGCGATGGGAAAAAGCAGTGGAAAATAAAGGAAGAAACCAAGATATCACACAGCCACATATGAACAAACTCAATAGGAACAAAGAAAGTCATAAAAAGACAATTATACTTTACTCTAATTATGTAGTAGTCCCTAGATTTTGCTGATATTTTTTCATTTTTATCTGGTAGCCAACAAAAAATAAAATCTCCACCTGACTCTTAAGTTGTAATTAAAGACAAACACACATGTAGTAAATACACTGTACAAACTAAAGCTATCACAAATGAGGCATAAACACTTCTTTCCTGTATATTACCATATGAGACTATTAGAAAGAAAACCTGGCATGCTATGAGAGATGCTGAGAAGAGCATAACCGTCAATATTGAATATGCTTGGGAAGAAATGCCATAGATGTAAAAAATAGCAAAGGAAATATGAACAATAAAATGAACAAACCAATTTGCTAATATCAATTCCATCAATTATTTCGTAATATCCATACTAAACAAACGAATCTGCTATTGTCATTGCTTGATCAAATATTGCAGCAAGAAAATGAAGTAACAAAATTATGCATGGTCATGTCAGCCTCTATCATCTAGTGAAACGAAATCTCAATAGGTTTAACTTTTGTATGCTAAAAATTTTCAGGTCACAACTTGCATTATTTAAAATTTGTCTTCGTATGGTTGAAACAAAATGGTGGGATATATGTGGTGGGTACCAGAAAATGATGTTCAGAGCAACTTAGGCAGGTGCTGTCACCAACTTGAACATATAAATAAAGACAATGTCAATATCTCAAGCACAACTTTAATACATAAACACCAATTGTCTATCAGGTAAATATAATATAGATATATAATTTATGATTTGATATACATTTAAATTATTTCAAGTAGCCAGTTTGATCATGCGATCTGTATTTTTTATCATTTTTTTTCAATGAATGATGAACTAACCATAAGTATAAAAACTAAAATCTTGTCAGTTACTTGAACGGTAAACTAAAAATTTTCATCCAAAAAACTAAGCATAAAGTTACCATGAGCAAAAGACGATTTTCCTCTGACATGAATCAACAACAAGAACTATCTAAAAGAATAAATTAATATTTTCGATCAAACAAGAAGTAATAAAATAAAAACCATCAAAATAACTAAAATAAATAAAAGTGGTCAAAAGAGATTAAATACCAGTAATAAGAAAATATTATACTTTTCTCTAACTTCGTGGATTTTAGGATTTCCCTTTTGTAATCCAGATCATCTTAGATTTTAATTTTATGTTAACATCCATTTATATATTCTCTGGTCAGGCTTTATCCTGTGGCTTTTCGAACATTGTAACAATGTGTCGAAAAAGTTGACCAGGATTAAAGCAACGCTAACACAGAGAGAAAACACTGACCTCGATAAAAATTAACTCAAGGAAATGAAGGGAACAACGCGAAGGCACAGCAGCAGCCACCAAGCAAGACAAAGACTGATAACAACACTCCACTAAAAACAACATTTAGAGAAAATTTTCTAACTTATGAAAATTTCTTTTGGCTGGCACCAATTTCTGGTCAATTCATAATAACTTATGAAAATTTTTTATAACCACGACAGCCAAGAAAAGAAACACATTTTGAGAAAACAGCAAACCTGAAACCACAGCTAAAACAACAGCACTCCTGTGACAATAGACTGATAACAACCACCAGCAAGGTAAATGAAAATAAGATGTCTATAGGTGCTCAATCAACAATCAAATAACTACATGATGATTCCTGAAAGAAACAAACAACAGGAACGAATAAGGAGCACCAATAGGAAAAGCATTTTCATATAACAACATGGAACACTGACCAACACAGCCCAAACCACATACCTAGAGCACATCAGACTGATTGCACATATCCAATTCCGAAATGGGCAGACCTACCAAACTCAAATGGACAACAGTATGTATGAATCGAACAGCAAAGGAAAAAGTATTGACCTGAAGAACAGGAAGAGAAACAAATGATAGCCACAGCAGCACAGAACAGCACAGTAGTCCCAAAACCTATAGAATATACACACCCAAACAATAAATTAACCGCAAACACCATACAACAAAATGAAAATAAAAGAAGGATTCAACAACGAAAGATACAATGTAACGCAATAATAATAATAAAAAAAAGAAGACAACACCAAGAGGAAGCAAACCAAGAAACCAATTGGACAAATTAGAAAGGGAAAAAGCAAAACTGAGAGAAATAACGATAATCCAGCATACTGTTTCAGCGATGCGATGGGAGCAGCTAGCAAAAGAAGTTCTAGAAAATCAAGGCACACGGAGAACAAGGAACACCAGCAGGAGTGGCCCACTGACCAGATCCACGATCCAGGAAGCACGCTGTTTCCGAACGCTTTCCGTACACAGACCACATGGATGAAGCCATCCCTTGCTCTAGGGAGAGCACGTCGTGAAAAGAATATGCACAAATCAGACAGCAAAAAGGAGTGGATGTCAGTCGCAGAGAAGGATCTAGAAGAAAACACATCGGACGAATAAGCTGAAAACAAATAAATCAAACGGCCAGGATCGAACAAAATAAAATGGATGGTGTGGATGAAAGCGTTGTCGGAAGAATTGTGGATCTACAGGAGGCGCAGCTAGGGCTGTATACGAGCCGAGTTCGAGCGAGTTGAGCATAACTCGAACTCGAACTCGTTACAACTCGAGTCAACTCGTGACTCGGTATTCAACTCGTGAATATAGTGAATAGATGCAATAATTATTTATGAATATTACAATAATATAAAAAATAAAATTTATGATCAATTTTATTCTTTTCTATTGATTTGAAGCAAAATATGTCTTGAAACTCAATATTAATACTCATAGATCATGTTGATGATCTCCAAAAAATTAAAATTTATTACGTCACGAGTCAGCTCACGAGTCAACGAGCCTAACTCAAACTCGACTCGTTTATTAACCGAGTTAGTTCAACTCGAGTTATGCCAACTCGAGTTCTTTTAGCTCGAGTTTTAATCGAGCTTTTCATGAGTCGAGTTCGAGCAACTCACGAGTTACGAGCTTTTTGCTCACCCCTAGACGCAGCCAACTGCGGATTCATGTATTGTCTTTTGATGATATGAAAATATTTTATTTATTTATTTTTAGACTAAACTAGACCTTTAAAACATACTTGTGTGCGCATATTCACTATGATTCGATAGCGACTGACCGTTATCCACTATAACATTAGCATGCCCGCTACAAATCACTATCCGCATTTAACCTTTGGTATCCAGAACAGAAAAATTATTTACAGAACTATGGCTACCCTGATCGGATGTGGCCCCAACCGTGGGGTTCATGTGAATCTACTATATTACCGTGGGTTCCCAATTGTCACGTTAGCTATATACTAATATACAATAAGGGAGTCAGTCGTAATTTAAGTGTTATTTTATTTATTTATTTATTTTGCAATGAGGCATAGTTCTGTAGTCTCTTTCAAACATGGGGTTACTAGTGTCAAACATATAGGACACAAGCACTTGTCTAACATGATAAAAATTTTAATTTTTAAAAATTAGAATGGCCGATTCAAACAACTCAAATTGTTCTCCGTTATAAAATCTTCGCGGAGACCAAATTTTGTATTTTTTTTTCAAATTTTTTACTAATTTTTTTTTTGAAATTTTTGAATATGCTAAATCTAAAAATTATGAACCCTCCAATTTGAAAATTAAAAAAAAAAGTTAGAAAATTTGAAAAAAAATATAAAATTTGATTTTCAAGGATATTTTAATATAGAGATCATATTGAGCGGTTTTGATTGACAGTTTAAAATTTTAATGGTCGATGTCTGAATCGTGTTCGACGTCCTGTATATTTGATTCTAGCATTACTCTTCAAACATGGCTTGGATTGAAATATTACTAAATAACTCTCGCTGTGTACTCCCAGAAGGACCTTAAGGAAAGAAGGAATTTCTTTGCTGCTGCTCTTGGATTTTTTTTTAATTATCTGTTCCTACTTCTAAAAAAAAATAAAACTTATAACATTCCTCTTCTCTTATGTTGCTTGGATTATTTTACTTATCTGTTCCTACTTCTAAAGAAAAATAAAACTTATAACATTCTTCTTCTCTTATGTTGCCTAACCAACTTTGATTCTTTTTTTTTTTAAGAATTAGTCAAACTAAAACTATTTTGATTATTTTAAGAACATTTTTAAAATAAAAAAGGAGTGCCTTGTGTCAAACATATATGACACATACACTTTTCCAAGATGATAAAATTTTAATTTTTAAGATTAAAATGGCTGATCCAAACTGCTCAAATTGTTCTACGTTATAAAATCTCCGTGGAGACTAAATTTTATATTTTTTTTCAAATTTTTTTACTATTTTTTTTGGAATTTTTGAATATACTCAATCTAAAAAGTTATGAACTCTACAATTTTGAAAATTCGAAAAAAATAGTTAGAAAATTTGAAAAAAAATATAAAATTTGATTTTCAAGGATATTTTAATATAAGATCATATTGAGCGTTTTGGATCGTCCGTTTGATTTTTTAATAGTCGATGTTCGGATCATATTTGACGTCCTATATGTTTGATTCTAGCAAAACTCAATAAAAAAAATTCAAAAAGTTACTTCATATAAATGGAATTTTTTGACAATTGATTTTCTTAAAAAGTAAAATTTACTTTGATTGAAGTAAAAGTGAAAATTGAAGTTATTATTTATATTTATTTTTGGGCATCTGTCTCCCGTTGCCGCAATTTCCAAAGCATTCTTCTTTATTGCCGATGCAATCCTTACAGATTTAAAGGGCGCTGTGAAAGATCACCGATCATCTCCCGCAAAAGTTCTGTATATATCTTATTTTATCGGTGGGATAAGAAAATACTCCGAAGTTTATTTTCAATTGAATAAATAGTCTACTTATCATATTTTAATAGTCTTAAGTATAGTTTCGTAAGATAATATAATATTAAATACATATATACCAATACAAACAGACAAGAATGCAAATTATCAGATTAAATTTAGCATTATCTTAAGCACCTTGGGACATTCGTAAATTTAACCTCAAAGAAATTGTATCCACTTCAAATTATAAATTGAATAATCAATGTTAATTTATTTTATGGGAAAATTTTCATAGTCCATAATTTTAATTTATCGATCAGTTTGTATATGATCAAGCCATTCTTAAATGAAATAGTTATTGTGCTCATTTTCCGAAGTTTGAGATCCTTATCTTTATACAAAATGATTTTTTTTAAAAAAAAAAATTGATCACTTATTGTCTAAATCATTTCGAAAATACACAAATCCATCATCGTCTAATATACTCCAATATAGAATTCATACCGGGCTATACTGAAATGCACGCTTCAATATTAATGTTTGTTAACTCAAAGTTGTTAGGTAGTATTTAGAGGATGAAAACTTGAAGTATAAGATTTTATAATTATATTCTTTCATAATCTTAGATATAAGAATTATATAGTTCACCCGCATATATATCTGGTTCTTATTTGTTCGCAAGTCTTTGTTTTTTTTTTTTAAAAAAAAAAAGAAAAACGAAAAGTAGAGGAGCGGTGTATTACTTTACTATAATAATATGCATCTTTTTTCAATGAAATTTAGTAGGTGATTTCCTACTATTATTTTTTGTAAGAAAATCAAATTAGTATAATATTATTACATATATAAGAATTGCTACTGTCAAAATTGATTTGACGGATTCCATAAAATTCAATTAAATCTCAAATTAGGATATTCAAATGATCGATCCGAAATATTCAATGCAATCTTCATATTAAAACTCATGCCGACCAAATATTATATATATATATATATTTAAAAAATTTATATTATTTTTTTTCAGGTGTTTAGAAAATTATCAATCTAAAATCTGAAAAAAAAAAAAATTTGGTCGGTACAAAGATTTCAATGTGAATCATTTAAACTTTCAAATTTAAGATCAAATTGAATTTGACAAAGCGATTCATCAAATTGATATGACCACAATATTTGTTATTATTTATGTTAGATTCTTTTTTTTTTTTTTGATAATCTAGGTAGTGGCTACCTAGGAATATATTAGATTCTTATATGATAATGTATGCACATCTTTATACTCGATTAATTCTTATCCCGTGCCGCTCAGCAATCCGAGCCGTTCGATCTGATCTCAACGGTTAGATTTTTTCGGGTCTTACAATCTGATTACATGCACGGGGCACCCATCATCATTGGATTTAATCTGGACGGCTCAGATTGCGCGCTGCACGATGCCACGCGGCACTAGATTTGATTTCCTCGATTGCAAGAGCAACGAAAATGACTACGCCTAGTCAACCATAATTCAAATCCGGTGTAACGCTACACCATGTAATCAATGATACAGGAGATGTAAAACATTTCCCTGCATAGGAATTATCTTTTTCTTTTTTATCTTCTGAGATAAATTAACGCTTTTATCTACTTTAGCTGATATTATTACACGACGTGACATGAAAAAGAGAAGTGTATTTATTGCTCCCAGTTCCCACTGGCCACTCCCCAATCCAAAATCTCGCCCAATCTCCTATGCGCCATCACCTCAAGCACCCACCAATGGAGAAGTCGCAAGAAACCTCTCGTCTGGACTTTGGCAAGATGGGATATGGGTTCTAATCTCTCTCTCTCTCCATTTCTCCATATGTTCACAAAACCTCCTTTACAGTTTAGTGTTTTCATTGATTTGAAATTAAAGATATATATCATATCATGTGGTTTGGTCAGGTGCAAACATTATAGGAGGAGGTGCAAAATTCGTGCACCGTGTTGTGACGAGGTGTTTTACTGTCGTCATTGCCACAACGAATCAATGGTATCGATCTTAATTGTTTCCGTAGTTTCGTCTTTCATTTCAGTTCACAGAATTGGGCGAGAACATTTTCTGGTCCTAAGTGTTCATGTTTTCTTTGTTGGTTGTAGAGAGATCATCATGAGATAAACCGGCGAGAAGTTGAAACGGTTCGGTTTCTTATATATATTATTTTAGTGTTTTAACTCTTTACGTACAGTACACAAAAGTTAATTTTCTAAATATTAAACTGTTTATTTTGTCTTATGTTAATATGTTAATTGTACTCTTTTTGTAGGTTATCTGTCTAATTTGCGATGCTGAACAGCCAGTAAATCCAAAATGATCTTAATTATTGTGCTAATCAATATTATCTTTTCCCCCAAATCTTCCTTTTGTTTTTTTTTTTAATTTTCGTTTTATTTACAGGTGTCCCAAGTGTGCTCGCACTGTGGGGTTAGAATGGGCGAGTACTTTTGTGCAATTTGCAAATTTTTTGACGACGATGTAAGATATCTTTGACGTTTTTCCCTTTTTTCAATAGTGGTAAATTGAAGTATTAATTAAATTTATACATAATTAACATATATATTTATTGGTTGTGATTTGGCCGCAGATCAGCAAAGAGCATTATCATTGTGATGACTGTGGTATCTGTAGGTTGTTAATTTTAATCTCTAGTTTCTTTTCCTATTATTCGTAATTCGGTTTGCTTAAAACTTAAAAGTGTTTCTGAATAATGATTATTCCTTCTTATGAACAGAATTGGTGGCAAGGAGAGCTATTTTCATTGCAAGAAATGTGGTAAGTTCGTCCAAATTTTTTTTAATTTATGATTTATGACCAATTAAGCACCAACAGTCAACGGCCCAATTAAGCATCCTATGTTCAATCAAGAATAAATTCAATGCAAAAAAAATTAGGAGAATATACCCATGTATTCTAAATTGAATCCAATTATGCATCGCTCAGTTTAGGCTCCTTTATGTCTAAATTTCAATGCACCAATGTTCAGTCTACCTCGACTTTGCAAGTTGCAACATAAAGATGCCAAGTTTTAAAAAATCATTTTCTCGTTATTTTTGTAATTTACATGATTAAATATATCCTTGTATATAAACAGGATCTTGCTACTCTATAGGCTTACGTGATAAACATTCTTGCGTCGAGAACTCAATGAGGAACTATTGCCCTATATGCTATGAGGTCAGTATTCTTGGAATGCTTTGTTTCATTGTTTTTTTTCCTTCACCCTCCTCTTCTTACACAAGCTACCCTTTCTAGTATCTTTTCGACTCCTTGCAAGAGACAGCAGTACTAAAATGTGGTCATACCATGCACTCTTCTTGTCTTCTCGAGATGCTAAGTCATGACAAGTATGCTGAACCAACTGATCATCTGCTTTCATGTCTTCTTCTATTTATGTTTTATTTTTCATTTTTTAACGATTTCAAGTTGAAACTTAATGTTTTTTTTTTTTTTTTTTTTTTTTTTTTTGTAGGTTCTGCTGTCCTATATGCTCTAAATCTGTAATTGACGTGTCGAAGTTCTGGAAAAAGCTGGATAAGGAGGTATTCCTTTTGCCAATGTTAAAGAAAACTTTTAATTGTAAGAGTAGAGATATATTATAATAGCGTAAATAAAAGATAGGTAGATTAACTGGGACATTTTTTTCCAAAGGGCCTAATTTTCTTTTCCAATAACATAAAGGACTACGGACCCAAAATAATTTCCAAATGGACCTTATGAGTATTATAAATTCACCCTCAATTCACTCACAACGTCTTCTCTCTCGATTCCAAATCCATAATCAGCGTCGAATTCGCTTCAAATCCATACATGTAATTCAATTTAAGTACAATATTATATTTATAATACTCATAATTAGGCCCTTTTGGAAATTTTTTTGGATGCACAGCCTTTATGATCTTTTATTACAACTATCGTGCCACATAATTATTGAAATTATATATGGTCGCATAACAACAAATTTTCATTTCATTTGAAATATTGTTGCCATCTTATGATAATACTCCCTTTTTTACTTGTATCATAAATTTTAATTTCTTCTTTTTCCTGGTTTTTCTGCTGCATTTAAGGTTGAAGCAACAATCATGCCTGAATATTACCAATGCAAGGACAGCTCTGAAGATTACCAATACAAGGTTAGCTTTATTAACTCTCGTCCTGCAAACATATAATTTCAGTAACAAACTAACTAACCAGACCTATTGATTGAGAATTCACTCGGTGGTTTGTCATACTACAATTAACTTTCCTGGAACTGATAGTAGTGCATGCATTGTGAAAGACAGAATTGTATTCAAATTGAGTGGGTGGACGGGAAGGAGCACATTAACCTTATTTTCAAGTTTTAATTTCGGGAGATAAATGAAAATGAATGAAAATTAATTGGGTTTCATTTCCATAGAGATAGCTGGGTTTTTTTACATTGGCTCGTCACGCCTATCACAACCCTCCTCCTTTTACTCGGGATTGGGACCCAACTCTTCTTGTTGGGTTTCATTTCTAGCCTACCCCAACTTGTTTGGGACGAAAGACTTAGTAGTTGTTGTTGTTGTAAATGAAAATGAATGAAGATGACACGGAGAATCCTTCCATTAACTTTTCCAAAATTGTTTTCACTCAATTGTGGGTGTAAAATGTGCACCTTCCACTCATTCTCTTATGTTCCCTTTACTTCTGCAGACTCGGGATATGACCCTAAGAAGAGGTTCTGCTCGTCAATAATTCTTTCATTAACTGAATAACTGAATGATATTTGCATTGGTTCTTAAATTTGCAAATTTGTGTTGTTAGGTATGGATCCTATGTCACGATTGCAATGATACTACCGAAGTTTTCTTTCATGTCATTGGTCAGAAGTGCAGTCATTGCAATTCCTACAATACCCGCAGCATTGCTCCACCAGTGCTGCCCTGATAGATAATTATATGTTATATCAAGCATCGATTTATTGATACTAAATTCAACACATTAAAAGCCAAATGGCTATATGAAGGTCCAGGTGATTATTGACGTACTTGTATTTTACAACAATTTTCTTTTTGTTTGGTTGACTTGAATCGACAAACACAGGCAGGCGACTTATAGTCAAAAGAAGAAAAGATTAATCCAATCATTATGCCAAGCACTAAAAAGTTTTACTACTTAGGTTTTGGCTATACAAATTCTGTATTTTCTTAGGGAACTTGTCTAATTCAATGACATTTTAGTATTTTAATATTATAAAAGAATATATTGCGATTAGTTATTTTTTTTGAAGAAAAAGGGAGGTTTTTGCCATCCAACAGATTTTTGAAATTTATTAGTTAGACGTTCTCTTTTTCTTTTTCTTTTTCTTTTTTTTGTGAAGGTACTTTTGAAGTTCAATTATGAAAGTAATAATGTATACTTTTAAATCTTAGACCCTCATCAAAATGTTTTTTATGCGGGATTTCATTTCATTTCAAATGACACCAAATCAAATGATTTTGTTGGATTTAATTACATGAGAATTTCAATCAAATGACACCAAATTTGTTCATTTTGATCACAAATTTTCCAATGAAATGAAATCTCATGTTAAAAAAAATGGAATTTTGATCAGGACCTAAATGTATGTTTTCTTTGTATCAGAAAGTTCCCATCCCTCTCCTCTCCGAATTGGCCTTTTACTTGATACAAAATATAATCAATTTGTGTAAAGAATACAGGGATATTTTAATCAATAAGAGCCATATAATCATAATCGGTCAAAATACACTGTTATTCTCAAATCATATTTATACCGCAAAATTAAACTGTTTGAATATGTTATTTGAGTCATCAGGAAAGCTAGAGTAAAACTAAACTTCCCTTCAGATACCAAACGTCTAGCATTTAATTGCATAACTTCATATTTTTGAAGTCTTACTGGAAACACATAGCTGAAGAAATATAAGCACTTGATATTGCGTAAGAATTGCAGACTTGTTCCAGACTGTTTCTTTCATATATATCTTAATTATGCCGTTAAACAGATGCACGCATCACTATATGGTGAAAACTAAACTATCCTGCTACTGCTAATTTTTCCCTAAAAAATTCTACGAGTAAACATGAAGTTTTAGTTAAACAACTATTACAATCCTCTCAGATAAGGGACACGGCTTTTGTGTAGCCAACTTAAGTCTCCAAACATGACATCTGCTGTCATATTGTACGCTTCAGCCTGAGTCAAACTCTTGACGCCCGGCCAGGCCACTCTACCAGTCATACTGGCACCTAAACCAGTGTTATTGAACTCGCCCAAGTAGACCTGGGATGGGATTCCAAACCATGAGAGCCAGCCAGGTGGCTGTATCATCACATTGAATTGATTCGAAATGAATGCCACTCGTGTGGATTTTCCCCAAGGCCGGCCAAGGTATGTTTGCGTGCTAGTATGAAACCCCTTTGCTGGGTATATAATGCAGTTTTGGATGGTGAAGCCAGTCCTGCCATTTGGACATTGTCGCTGTTGTGCAACTATGGGGTTGTATTGCCCTGGAAGAGGCTGCTCCACATGGATGTGGCAAGACTGAAAGATTGCGGTTGCGTCACCGAGAATAAAGTCTATTGTGCCGTAGATGTCACAATCCCGGTAAAACTGCAAATAGGCGTGTGCGTAAAGCGTATCTTGATAACCGCGAAAGCTGCACCTGTAGAATACAGCTTGGTTTGCACTGCACAATAACGCCACTGCCTGTCCACCTTGCGGTCCAGCTGAGTTCTCAAAGGAAATGTCGTATGCAATGAAGTTGCTTCCACGTATCACTGTAGATTTAATTACTAATATTAATCACCAAGCAAACGGAGCTATTTCTATTATATATATATATAGAGAGAGAGAGAAAGCCTCAATCAAAGCGCTTTGACCGGAGTCCCGGTTAAACCCCGCCAGATCTCAATTTTGAAAATTTAAATGACCGATCCAAACCGTTCAATATGATCTCCATATTGAAATCTTCTTGCGCACCAAATTTTACATTTTTTTGAAAATTTTAAGTATTTTTTTCGGATTTTAGAAAATCATTAATCTAATTTGTTCTGAACCCTAAAAAACTGCTGTTTTTAAAAATAAAAAAAATACTTAAAAATTTCAAAAAAATGAAAAATTTGGTCAGCAAGGAGATTTCAATATGGAGATCATATTTGACGGTTTGGATCGGTCATTTGAAATTTCAAAATTGAGATCTGACGGAGTTTAACCAGGACTCCGGTCAAAGCGCTTTGATTGACATCTGTTCATTATATTGTTCAAATTAAAAAAAAAAATTAATTATATATGCATTCTTCGTTAATGTTAACTAGTTGATTAATCCCGACATAAAGGACAGTTAGAATTGCAATATGCTTTAACTGCTATCATTAAGGCTATGGCTTATGCAAAACTAATATGAAAGCTCATCAACACAAAGAGAAATAATAAAATTATGAAAGAATCATAAATCATAAATCATACTGGCAGTGGCACTATCCCAGGTGTTATATCCTGATGCAGAGCTACGGTTGCTGGTAATAACAGTTACATGCTTTCCTGAACCTGCAAAGACCAAAAATGGTTTCTCAGGAGGCACCACCACATTCTCATTGTACCATCCTGGCCTTATCCTTATCATGAAGTAGTCGTTGGCTCCTGCAGGAGCAGCGGCAATCGCTTCACTGATCGTCGTGAATTGGCCCGATCCATCTTGAGCAACATAAATGCGGCGGCTGAGGGGAATCATGTCGATCGTGCTCAATACATCATGACCGGAATGGACAAGGCCAGATGACGATCCTTTCCAAGGTGAAAAGAAATCCATTAATTCATGTAAGAGCTTAAGTTTCACGTCCTTAAGAGTATTTATCTCGATTCAACGAGACACCATTTACTGGGGATTCGGATGATTAAGTAAGGTTCTCATTAGTTTTGGGCTTAGCAGGCCCAATATTTCTCCATGTTAACTTGGTGTATATTTTGATTATTTTCTTTTATAACACCTAGACATATGTATATCGTTTTTAATTCCAATGCTTGCCATAAGAAAATAACTGATCTAACGAAATTGTAGAAAGTTCAATTATTGGAGTGGGTTATATTAAGAAAGGTTGACTTGTTCATTGCCATGCGTATGGTTAAATCAAATTGCTAATTTTTTCTTTTATCTATGGGAATATGTTGTTATTCTCCCAGAACAATAATTAGAACGTCCGAACCGAGTAAATAAAACAATCATCTTCTAAAAGAATGTACATTAGAAATATATGCTAATATGAGTATTAAGAAATATTCAAAATAGTTTATGGTTTCAATAAAAAAATTATAGAAAAAAGGGAATAAGAAGACTAAGAACCAACATTAACAAAATCCAGTTAAATTGTCTATAGACATCAATGTGTACCTTGATCAGCACTCTTCTCTAAATAGGTGGCTTCTTGTAATGCACCCAGAGTAGTATTTTCGAGGCTACAATCGACCGCAACGTCTTCAATGTGATGTAGGAGTCTCCCAAATTGATGCGGCTTACCTTTTCGAGCTTCTTTCAATGTCTGACTGCATGTCCTAAGATAAGTTGACGCAGCTGAAAATGTCGTTTGGATAGAAGATGATGTGTCTGAGTCGTACTGAGTCGCGCCCTCCATCCTCCTTCGCACATTTCCAAGGAGGCGATATCCCTCATTTACGACCTCAGAGCATACTTTAAGCGACTTGTCCTTTGTGTATTCCTTGGTAAGATTTGCAAGGACATGCTGCACTCTAGAGATCTTCTGAATATGGTGAGAGAGCGCACGTTGGCTTTCCAGGAGAGCTACTTTGTCACCTCTTGCAGGCATTGAATTTATGAAAAGAAAAAAGAAGAATGGAATGATAAAGTGAAGCTTGTAGGAAGCCATTGTTTTCTGTTATAACTAATTTGCATGATGGTGGTTATAAATTGAATTATGTCGATCTTAAATAGTGAAAGTTCATTAGAATAGAAACCTTCACTGATCCTTTCAACATTTAGACAATTATTTCAATATTTAGACAATTATTAACATAAAAACTGCAAAGAAACAGAAAATAGACAACTTTGCTGCCAATTCAACTATCTATAGCCCTGCATAATATTTGTGCTATATATGAGAACTGATAGATGAATATATTGCACTCGATAAATAAATGACCGGAGCAAAATGTAGACAATTTACTAATTAATGTAACAAAATGAAGATTTTTGAAACTCAAATTTACTAATATTAACTCTTTAATAATCCTATGTTTTAAATTTGCAACATGAAAATCGCCATTGTTTCATAATTCAGCTGGTAAATGGCTATTTTATATATATATAAGATATCTTATTAACAAAAACAATATACATTATTTACATTCCATACAGTAACCGATCTCTACCTGTTGAAAAAAAAATGTTCTTAACCAATGTACGATTAAAAAAATACATCCAGGAATTTTGGTTATTCCAAACTAACTAGTATAAATACCCCATCTAATTTTCTTATGGGCATGGTACATAAGTTAATTAATTATCGCAACTTATACATTAATATACATGTTGCTTTTAATTAAATTCTGCCTAGTAATTAACTCTTTCCACACAAGCAAGGTCCAACAAATGTAATCGGAAAGAAAAAGAGGATAAAAATATAACAAATATCAAAAGGGATGCTGTTTTTACTTGACGTGTTCTTAAAACAAGCACAATGAATGTAATTTATTGGCACATTTCGAGAAAACACATTAATATAGCTTTTGTTGTTTCCTTAAATTAAGTCTTTTCAATTCATTATTTACATACATTTTCTTTTATGTAATAATTTTTTTTCTTACCATATTAATTATAAATTTCTTATTACTAACAAGGTTTTGTCCCCATTTCCTTAATTAGAATTTAAAGTTTACTGCTCCATGCTCTAACAAAGAAGACAAATATGAGGCATGTAACAAACACGCTACAAATATGAAGCATGTAACCCGAGTCACTGACAGGATTATCACTAAGATGAACTCTAGAAAAAGCTTCAAAACAGTTGAATAAGATGTACACCACAATTAGATTTACTATTTGTTTTAAGGTAAATATGTACAATACTCAAGTGTCATGGTCATGGTTCTCAGTTCTCACTAGATCACGATACATCATTTTCAAGTCAATTTGACCAAAATCAAGTTTTGTTGTTTCACCATATATAATCCTCAACCTCAAATGATAGTTTCATCCCAAAAAAAAAAAAAAAAAAAAACTTAATTGGATGATTTTCTAGATATTATCTCGCTTCCATATACAAGCAGAGCAGTTAGTCAAGCTTTTGCTCGATAATATTGGATTTTATTGTTAATAATAGATGAGAAAGTTGTGACGTTATTTTTTATGTTCCGTTGATTGAACTCTATTTTATCTATAAAAATAATACTAATAATAAATATTGAGTACGGTTTTGGTGCCACAATTTTTTGATGCTACAAATACCACCAGTTCTCTATTTCATTAATAATTTTAAAATAAAAAATTCAAACATCAAATCCAAATCGTTGATCTTGTTCAATTTATCGTGTGATGTGTTTCCACATAATTTTTTTTTTTATAAAATTTCATGTTCATTTGATACTAGATCAAGAGGCTCAAAAGGAACGAATCTTATTAAATATAGCTGATTAATTCTAATAGTTCATATTATTGTCTTTGATCAAGAATCAAATGAACATTAAATTTTATGAAAATTATATGAAAACACATCGCGCGTTAAATTGAACAAGATCAACGATTTAGATTTGAAGTTTCAATTTTTTATTTTAAAATTATTAATAAAATAGAGAACTTGTTGCATTTGTGGCACTAAAAAATTATGGCACCGGAACCGTACTCGTAAATATTATGACAAAAAAGCCAAGTAATTAAGTAATCATTTTTTTATTAGCACAAATTTTAGAAAAAAAGTTGTGAAATAGACAACAATTTCAATTACAAACCAATTTGGACAATTTTACGGAAACTAAACAATTCAATTAACTAATTAAGCAACTAAGTAAATAAATAAGTACATAAAGTAGACACGCAAAGTTGATTATGGAGTTTTGACTTGCTAGGAATTTTCTAGCCTTAGTCGTCCGGAGACTCCGAGAGTTTCACAACTACGAAAATGATGTATTTCGTTCTATTCCACAATGAATGGGTCTACTACTTCGAACTGAATCACCTCGTACAATTGATAACTCGAGATGGATTGGCTTAACTAACTAAACACTAAGAATTCTCTTACAAATAAAAATCACTAAGAATTCTCTTACAAACAAGGAGAATGATGCCCTCAATCAATATCACTCAAAATCTAGCTATCATGTGGATTGGTGTTGATTAAGGCTATCTAATCTCGGCATGAACCCCATTTTTATTAGAAAAAATGGCTATCTAATCTCAAATAATTTGCAAGGAAATGCTCAAATCAAAGAGGGAATAGGGAATAGTCGTTTGGAGCTCAGAGAGAGATGTTTTGTAAGGTTATCAGAGAGACAATAAGTCCAAAAAATATCTAATATATAGTAGAAGTTAAGAGCTCCAAACTAGTTAAATTTCCTATTTAGTGTTAGATAATGCAACCTTCCATTATATGATCAAGGCTTAAACCTAGTTCAAATAACATTGTTTTACCCGATTAATCAATTGTAGTAAAGCTAAGGGTCGATCTCAGAGACGGATTGAATACAAAACTTAATTTCTAAATTAACAAGACTTTTTATGGAACAAGTGTTGGAAAAATAATTTTATCAATTTGCAAATTAAATAAATAATTAAAAAATATTGAATAAAATCAAATGTGTTTGACTGGACTCTAGTGTTCTCCAATCGTGCGTGTCGTGTCGTGTCGTGTCAAACACGATCGTGTTAGAGTCTCGTGTCGTGTCATGTTGACACGAACTATTTTTTTAGTCGTGTCGTGTCGTGTCGTGCTAAGTGGTGAGAAGAGGCAACACGACACGCATTTTGACACGACACGACTGATACGATCGTGTCGTGTCGTGTTGACACGCCGTGTCAAATCGTGTCAGAAACTTTTATTTATTTTTTATAATAATTTATTAAAAACTGTTAAAATATTAAAATGGAGAAAAAAATATTATTATAGTTTATTTGACTATTCTAAAAATTCAGTATATATATCAGTACAAAATTGTCATAATAATTTTGTTAAAAGATTAATTGATGATTTTATTTTTGCTAACTCATTTTTTTATTGTTTGAACAGATTAAAAAAATAAAATGTTTTAAAAAAGTAAATAGACGTTAAAAAAAGTAAGGTCATAATTTTTAGGAAAATAATTTAAAAGAAGAAGTATGTTAATGATGTTATTTTTGGTAATGTTAAAAATTAAATTCGTGTTGTCGTGTCATGTTCATGTCGTGTTAGTTCGTGTTCGTGTCGTGTTGCGTGTTAGTCGTGTCGTGTCAAATCGTGTTAATTTTTCAAGATTGCCAACACGACACGATTATGACACGACACGATAACACGATCGTGTCGTGCTAATTCCGTACTCGTGTCGTGTCGTGTCGTGCCAACACGATCGTGTCGTGTCATTTTGGAATAGAGATATGACAAAATTTAACCGGGAGTCTAATAAAATGCATTTGATTAAAACATTCTCTTAATTAATATATTATTATTGTTTGTAAGAGTTGTAATCATATATAATCATTAATGCTATTCATAATTACAATAATGAAGTATTCATAATTAATATAATTTCATAATAATAATATATTAAGTTTAATTATATTTGTTTTTATTACAACTATAATTATTATAATTAAATTTAATAGTTATAAAAGAAATGTTACAAAGCACAAGATCATTACATTTAGGGGAATTGCTTAGGATCATCCCTTAGATTCTATCATCCTCATTATCCTGAAGATTCTATCACGTATCACCCCTCCATCATCCGCATCTCTCTATCATCCTCTCATCCGGCCCATCATCTGCTCCCTCATCTGGCCCATCATCCGCGCGCTCATCCAGCCTATCATCCGCTCACGTGATTTTGATACTGTCACGTTTTTTGTGCGAGCAACGATTTTTTAAAATAGGTAGTTAATATTTCCGAACAATTCTTTCTTCTTTCGTTCTCTCTCTCGATCAATTTCGTGTCAATATCAAACCTTCTCTTCTACTTCATGTTTCTATGATTCTTTCTTCTACGATCGCGATCTGTGTTGTCTTCTTCTTCTCCGTCAATGTGAGTCGATCGTGTGATTGAATTTGTTCTCCGATCTATCTTGTTTTCTCTGTCGATCTGAATCAGAATGGCGAATTTAGGTATGTAATGACGAATTATTGATGATGCATTTATTGATTCAGTTCATTTAGGTGATGTACTGTTATTCTTTTCGGATTTGAGATTTTGTTTATAAACTTTGATCAGTTATTTTAATTTTCTCGTAATTAGGCTCGTTAATTATAATAATTGAGAATTAATGAATATAACTAGTATGATTATAATATGATGGAGCATAATTGAATATATGCTCTTATTGTTTATCCTATTTGATCCCATTTGTTCAGTTGACTGTTCTAATTAATGAGCTCACTGTTCTATTTTTCTTTCAATGAATACTAATTAGCAACTATGAAAATGATATATTATGTCTAACTGTTCTAGTTAACATCCTACATGATCTGGTTTTCTACTTAACTATAAAAATAATATATTCTGTCTAACTGTTCTAATTAACATGCCTAGTTCTTCTGGTTTTCTACTTACATGATCTGGTTTTCCACTTAACTATAAAAATGATATATTCTGTCTAACTGTTCTAGTTAACATACCTAGTTGTTCTGGTTTGCATCTTACTTGAACACATTACTGTTGTAGTGATTAAGCTACCTGTTCCAAGTTGGATCTGGTTTATATACCTAATAAATGTAGTTAATACATTAATTGTTCTCGTTCTTGAGAATTAATGAATATAACGAGTACGATTATATTATAATACTGCATAATTGATTATCTGCTCTGATTTTTCCTCTTATTTGATCCCATGACTATAGTTTATTGTTTTAGTTAATGACCTCACTGTTCTATTTGTTATAATACTGTTCTTTTATGTTTTTCTGATATCTAATTTGTTTGTAACAGATATTGATTTGAATGAATCTTTCAACCTTAATATAAGTCAACATTCAGGTAATTCTTAATTTTTTTTCTGGTGTTATGATTCTAATTTGTTTGTATATTAATTTGTTTATAGTTTGATGTTGTATTTATTGGTTTGCCACAGATTATGGTTGTATGCAGCTGCTTCAGGTCAATATTTTTTCCCAATCAGATCTGAATCATATAGAACTGTTAGATGAAAATCGTATTGAGGAACCAACTAGTTATGGTAAATCCCTTTTCCACAATAGCTTATTAACTAGAGCAGTGATTTGTTCATGTAAGAAGAAAAATGTAATAAGAATTACATACATTTTACTTGATTATAACAATATTCTGTTTATTTGATATATTTTGACAGCTAGGCATGAAGAGATGGATGCTACATCTGTTGCACTGGGTGCATCTCCTTCTAAAGTAGCACCTTCAGGTTGGAATTTAATTTTTGTAGTAACTCGCCAAACAAATTTTTTAAGTGCAAATTTACCTATAACTGTTATGTTATTTATTAAACATTTAGACTTATTAACTAAAACAGTTAGACATGTGAGCCCAAATTCATTGACTACAACAGTTAAAAGATGTTTCCAACTTCAAAGTGTATTTGCAAACATTGCATCTTTATAGTTTGATAATAAAATTTTTCTTTATATTACCCTACTAGTATAGAATCAGTTTGATTTTATTGTTATAGAAATTCATAATAAGTGTCGTCTCAGTGATAGGTATCTCTGAATTATCAAAAGAACACAACAACTGTTTTTCTGTTTGAAAACAGTTTGGCATTTTCTAATGTTGAGCGGATTGAATTGACAGTAACTTTGTTTGTTGAATATCCCTCCTGTTTTTTAATTTAAAGCATCGAATTGACAATATTTTTTTCTCATTTACAGAACCACATGGTTAATGGTGACTTGATGAATTTACACAACCAAGCTGTTGGCCTTTTTAGCAATTACTTAGCTGGGTGTATGTTCATCGCAACTTTTTCAACTGACGATGAATATCACTGGTGGCTATACATTGTACAACTTCCAGTGGGAGGAAAAATAGTGGTGTATACATCGAGGAATGAGGATGATATCAGTGATGACATGATTGCCACTGTTCAAAAGGAGGCAGAGAAGATTAGGAGATTTTTGTTTTGGCGACACAATGGCACCAAGCGATTTCTCTGCTACAAGGTTGAATTTATGAAAGGCATACCAAAGCATAAATGTTCGTCGGATAGTGGTCTCTATGCACTCAGATACCTCGTCTCCAAAGCTCTTGGCAAAAAATTTGACGCATCTGATCTTCTTGACAATGTAAGTTACTTCAACAATTTTTTTTCTTTATATCTAATTAGTGTCTTCAATTAATACTAACAGAAGAAGTAACTGTTTTTCATTGAATACTACTTTCAATGAATTCTAGTTATGTATATTACTCACAACAGTAAACATATTACAGTTAACAGCTATGTTAATTAAAGGTCATTATATTTTAAGGTTTCATGCAAATACCAAGTGATATCATTAAAGTTTACTTAAGACAGGAGTGTTTAATGAACAACCAAATGAAACACATTGACAGTCAAAGGACACACATATATAGTCACAGATAGAAATACTTTTATTTGTATCATCCTTGTAAAACTCTTCTTTTTTGTTTGGCAGGTTGACATGAAGATTGAAAGATATATTCTGATGCACAATATTTTGGAAGATCCTTACAACCAAATTTCTAGGATGACTTACATGATGAACTGAATTTTTGTTATTTTTGTTTTTTTTGAGATGTGGAACCTGTAAATAGATAGTACAATCATTGTTGTGTTTGTAAATTGTTTTGAATGCTTTAACGTCAACATGACAATTATACGAATACTGTAGTATAATTTTCATAGTTAATTGTTCTAATAATTTTGCATTAACTGTTCTAGTTAATTTTCATAGTTGTTCGAATTGTTGTTGTTCTAAGCTTTTTCACAATTTTTTCATAGAACAATTGTTGTTTTATTAAATTGTTTCACAATTTTCAATTGTGGTTCTAAACTGTTTCACATAGAACAGTTAGCATATTAACAACCAAAATTAATAATTTTTTATCACGAAAATTAACTAGTCTGTTATTCTGTTATTCATTCAAGAAAGAATAATTTCATTAGGACAATCAGTATATTTCCAGAAAAAAGAACTACTCGTTCATCATCCAAAAGATATATAAAATATTGTTTCCTAAAGAGTAGTCATTCACATTTTCTTGCTTCCATCGCTTCTCCTCTCTCCACAAAGCACAATTCTGAATCTACGGTTTCTCCTTCTTCATCGACTTTGTCTTGTTCGTTGAGCAAACCGATGGCCACTAGTCCACCTAATTGGGCGCTGGACACCAAAACTGCAACAACATGACTGTTGTAGTGAACAAGCTACATGTTCCAGGTTGGATCTGGTTTATATACCTGTTCCATTTTAAGTAGAACAGTTACAAATTTTAATTTTCCAGCCTATCATGTAAGAACAAAACTGCAACAACTAGGAAAATTAATTAGAACAGTCAAGACTATTAAGTAGAACACTTACACATTTTAATTATTCTTTTCTACATGATGATTACAATATTATTAACTAGGAACAACTATTCAACAAAATTATTTAGAACAGTCAAGCCTATTAAGTAGAATAGTTACACATTTTAAGTATAACAGGTTCACATTTTATTTTTCAGCATATCATGTAAGAACAAAACTACAACAACTATGCAAATTAAATAGAATAATCAGATTATTAACTAGAACTATTACACATTTTAAGTAGAGGAGTTACAAATTTTAATTTTCCAGCCTATTATGTAAGAATAAAACTGCAACATCTATGCAAATTAAATAGAATAATCAGATTATTAACTAGAACTGTTGCACATTTTAAGTAGAACAGTTACAAATTTTAATTTTCCAGCTTATCATGTAAGAACAAAACTGCAACAACTAGGAAAATTAATTAGAACAGTCAAGACTATTAAGTAGAACAGTTACACATTTTCATTAATTTTTTTTTACATGATGTTTACAATACGGGGCTGATAAGGATCAATATTATTTTTTTTTATATGTTTTGACAGATACAATTTCTGTGGAGCCAGTCATTCTGCACGCACCTGTTTACAAAAAAATATGTAATTGTTCTACTTAATGTTACAAATTGTCCTAAAAAAATAACAAACTGTTCTAGTTAATGTTAGTAATAGTTTGTTAAAGTTAGGAAATATTTTAAAAAAATAACTAAGTGTTCTAGTTAATATTACTAGCATTTCTAAAAAAATAAGTAACTGTTCTAGTTAACGAAGTGGGGAGGGCGGACGAACGGAAATATAGAGCGAAATCGGGGATGAGTTCCAGGTGATGATTCGAAAAACTTTCCAAAATTGAAAAGCAGTTATTAACGCGTTTCTCAAAATGAAAAATGCGTCTATGGAGCTGCTCGGGCGGATGATCAGGATGACAAAACAATTGATTTTAGTGGATTATCGTTTTGAGAGGGGATGATAGGATGACCGTTTCCCTTAATTAGAATGGATGATGCGGATGATGATTCTATTGGAAACGCATTAGTTAGAGAGGATGATGGGAATGATGAATCTAAAGGATGATCCTTATCAGCCCCGTTACATTTAGTGTTGAAGATAACCAATTACGTATTTTTTTTTTTAGATAAATACTAGATAGAGGCTATCTAGCAGAACTAGTTACGTGTTTTCCCAGTTGAAATTGGCATTAGCTTTTTCCAGTTAAAAGAACTCGGATCTTGCGCCAATAAAACTGATTGGTGGTTGAATTTCTTCTTCGGTGGTTCCAGTTTTTATTAAATATATCTGAGTCTGGAAAAATTCAGTTTGGTCAGGCACCACGCACCAGTACCACTATACCAGGTTCTCCAAATTGATAACAGATTTCTTGTACTATTATTATTCGGCTCCTCCTGTTAATTAAAAGTCATATATATATAAGCAAGCATATCTTGTTTTGACAAGAAAAGCCATAATCAGCCAGTATGAGACAGTTCACCAAAGCATTGATACAATTAATTACCAGTCAACACTAGTACTGGCCAGTAGTGCAATTTACAATATTTACTAGTTAAATTGGTTATCCTATAAATCTTTTTAATTTGAACTCAAAGAATAATCAATCATTAATTTGCCTTGATTGGGACTAGTAAATATTAGGAGATTTGATTTGGCACTCAGGTGACAGTTTACTGCCTACAAATCAATGATTTATTTACAGCAGATTAATCAAACTGGTTGAGTACAAGCATACCATACGGGCTCTAGTAAACAAGTCAAACTCTTAACTGTTTTAATCCAGTAAAAAACGCATGATTTATTATCAGCTTGCAATAAAAAGTACAAAAAAACCACTTATTATTATTCAATGGAGCACAACAAATCCAAATGTAGAACCAACATTGTTTATGCAATAGTTAAAAACTACAGATTCAGATCAAAAAACCAAGATCTAGGTAGAAGAAAATAGAAGATAAATAAACACACAAAGAGGAGCCGATTATCAACAAAAATCAAAACCCAAAACCGATAAAAATCAAAACACAATAAGGCGTAGAATCTTAATAAAGCCTCAGATTAGCATTTTGGCACATTAATCGTCGCCATCAATGGCCAGGTATTAAGACCCGATGCGCAAAATTACCATTGCGGCTCATGCCATCTGTTGTCATCACTGGCTAATTAGAAAACGAATTCAACGCAAATCAGTAGGAAACTAAATACAAATCAATTTAACTTAATAGAGAGGTTATTTAGTCGCTCAAAATATCACATTTTCTTTTATTTTTTTAGATGAGGAGAAGAATATGGAAGAGACAGATGGCGGCGGGGGAGATAAAACCTAAAGATGGGTCTCGATCTGAAGGGAAATAATATTCATCATACGCCTGGTGTATGTTTCGATTACTCATTGACTGGTGGGCCCATGGTGAATGCTCCGTGTGCTTATCTAAAGATAAAGATAACCCTTGGATGGCTTAACTTAAGGCTTAAGCCTCATTTGAGTTAATTCGTCCGATTTAGAAATTAGGTCTGATTTTTGCTATTTTCCTCTCAGATGCTTAGATAATAAGAATATAAGATACCGTATGGCAGAGGCCGTGAATTGTTTTTGCTTGAACACGTGTAAATTCAATTGATCATCTCTTAGTTCATTTCCCAAAAGTTGAATTAGATCTAAGTTAAAGATTATTCTTCGTATGTATATTGGATAATTTTCTAATTTATTCTTTTTTCTATTTTTTTTAGATTACTCGCATCTCCGTGTTTATTTTTTATTGAAATGTTATACTTCAACGAATTTGAATCTAAAAATATTTTTTCGCTTTTATCGGATATTTTGTTGTCAATTCTTTGAGGTTTTATGTGTACGTCTTATCTTCTTTTTTTTTTTTTTTTTTTTTTTGCGAGATGTTTCTATTTATAGGAGAAAAATACTTCGATATTCTTTCAATTATATATATTAAGACCTAATATTTCTAATTGTGACAAAACATCCACGAAAACAATAGTTTTTTTTTTTGTCTTTTTGTCAAATAAGTTCATGCATAGTTTCTGATTGCACTAACAAATTTGAATACAATAAAATTTAATATTATAAAAGAGCATAAATAAGAAAACTAAATTAAAAAATATTGATTATATTCCTCAAAAGTATGTGAACTCCTAGTCGCGAATAAATTTTTACAATATTAAATGACTTATCTTATGTACTCACCAATAATTATCAAAAGATTGGAGAGTATGAATCACCAACTACGCACAAATAATCTATGTATAATACAAATTCGGAGAGTAGTCACAATTGAGGAATTTACTGATTGTAACACATACTGATTTATTAGCTAGGGTTCACTCGTACTATATCAATATGATCTTATCATTTTCATAGAAGATATATTATGCAATTTAATTTGTCATTAGACAAATGAAATACTTACAATTATACTTATAATATAGGAAGACAGTACCTCAAATTACTATCCCATACATTGAAGATATTCAATACTAGTACTTTTGAAAATGATATATATGTTTACTCTCTTTGATTTCCTCCAATATCTGTACTAGATGTGACTGCATATAGGATTATTAATAACAACTATTTAACTTCATAACTACCATGGCGAGTAAATGTAAATTAAAGCCTCTAACTTAAGAGGTGTTTTTCGAGTGAGTATACTTATGTAACGTAGAATGGAAAGAACCCTTGTAGCTTTCTTTCTTACCTTACCTCCATACAATAGAAAAATGTTTAAAAAGAAATTCGCGCGCATACACACATATATATTATAAAGTCTTTACCAACTTTAAACTATCATGCGAAACACAGGTCCATGAAACAAAAACTCACACACCCTTTTTCTTATACCAGTCTTTATCAATTTCAAATTATCATGCAAAACACAGGTGAGAGCTATTTCTTGCTCATGGAATCATCCTCGACAGAAAATGAGAATTGCGTTCTTTCCTTTTTGCCAAGAGAAAATGGGTGGCAGCCCAGCTCAATTTCTTTGGATGTGTTGAGCCTTGTCGGCCTAAATATAGCACTGGTCTAAGTTTGGGCCGCTGTTCAAACATAGAATTCGTTAGGCGGCTTTTCACACAGCGTATGTCGGTATGTGCTTTCTTGTTTGCCAACTTAAACAACGAAAAAATAAATACAAAATACGAAGGTTGAACTTCAATTGAAACAAAAAATATTGGGTGATTATTCTAGAACTTGTGGTTGATCATAGAGGATCAGACGGTCCAGATTACACTTGATCTACATCAAGCACATATGAACTAACAAATCTACAAAGAACTGCCTAAATTAGTCATCGACACAATGATTCAGCTTTGAATATCTATCTTCATGAGCAACATGTCATAAAGGGGGAAAAATCAATACTTAACCGCTCTTACTCAATTTAATTGCATCATTGTCTACAAAATGTAATTGCTATTATCCCTATTTTATCATCAAAGATTTTACAAATTTCTTACCCGATAAGAAATACAAACTATATATTTATTTCCGTTGAACCTTTCAATATTGCACACACATGGCTTCCATGGCCATGTTTTTGAAAAGAAATGACAAAAGTAACAACGACAATACATACATTTTTCTTCAATTTTGCCTAAACTAGCTCTTCAATCGAGCAAAACAACTACCCCACTCCAATCTGCACACTCTCAGCATTTACAAGAAAAGAAGAAAAAAACACCCAAACCTTTTGGGCTAAAAAAAATTGCCTCACAAAAGAATCGAGCTGTACTTTCTTTCCTTTTTACAAAAGAATACAAATAATTAGGAAGAGACCCAAAAAACAAGTTACAATCTCTTACTCCATGGTTTTCACAAGAAAGTTGAACTCTGAATTTTGCCTAAGAAGTTGTGGTACCTCCACATCTGATGGGCTAATCTCAAGCAATGACCTTGTTAAATCTTCTACTGAAAATGGTATGCTGCCATTTTTTTTTAAAGAAAAACAAGTTAAATAAATAATTATTAAATTAACAACAAATAAAAATCACTAATTATTCACCACTGTAATTGCTATTTGGTACCGTTGCACTCACCTTTTGGTAATAAACCAATCCCACTAATTATTCACCACTGTAATGGTTTTGTTGTACCGTTACTTGCACATACCTTTTGGTAATCAATCAATACCATTGGGGGGCAGGAGCATTTTAACTACTTTTGCCTGTTTTTGAAAATTTCTTCCCCTTAAGTTGTGTTTGATTAAATTGACAAGTAATTATTAATTTATCATGAAGAAAGAAGTTACATCAGCGTTGCTTAATTTGCGAATGATTTTTCCAAACTCAAATTCAGTGTCCACTAAGATTTTACACAAAGCTTTTATCTTCTTATTTGTTCGTTCTGCTCGACAAAGTGTCACAGGCTCACAGCTTATATCAGTCATGATCTTTTTTTATTTTTTTATTTTTTTATCCCTTATGTGTAAGGTTGCTCATACCTCGAATCATCGTCCATCAAGAAAGAACTATTCGGAAAGTTCATTGAGTCCTCATTTGTCATTATTCTCATTTTTGCAATTACCTGAAAAGTTGTTAGATTTCCCAGTGTTAAAAAAGTTCCTTTACTAATAGAACTTGTAGAGACTTAAGAATCCACATGATGTACTTACTTCAAGAGATAAGCCGTGAGTTCCGTATTTATCATCCCAAAACATAGTTCCAATCCGATATATCTGGGTAACATTTAAATCCTGAAACAATACATTTTAACCATTACTTTTCATAGCTTATTGTTTACATGTATCTTTGTTAAATTAGAGAAAAATATTATCAAGTAATTTTTATATAATTACCGGACATGTTTCATCCGTGATTTCTTCCAAGCTTCTGTTAGACTTTTGATGCAAAACCTGAATTTTTGATTGAGTAAAGTTCCAGATAAGTTACACTACATTTCTATTTGCAGTGATAAAATATTTAAATTATATTCTGTCAAATGTGCATACCAGAAATGCAACTGCTTGTCTGATCCATTTGAGCTCCTCCCATGATGTCCCAGCATGCTACATTTTAACAACTCATGTTATCAATAAATTTCATTTTTAAAATTGACTATTTAATAAATTTATTCAGATTGCAGTTTTTGGGAACTAGCTAGTTTACAATTTCATACTTTGAGATTGTCAAAGTGTTAATATCACAAGTACCTCTCCTGAATTTTTACACCATTGATCCAATTCGTGCAAACCAGCCTTCAAAAATTCACCATTACTAGAAGAACAACACTCTCTTCTTAGTAACAAACTGTAAATATACGACAAAAATAAGCCCATGTCAAAAATGAAGCAAAACAGGAAGAAAGGGAATCCAGTAAATTGTTTGTGTCACCCAATGGAATCTCATAAAAAAGAAAAGAAAATTAAAAGGGACTAATATGGCCCTCTAAATATTAGAAAAATCACTTCTAAACGTTTAAATAAAGCTTTTCCACATTCCATGTTTTCCACCAGTTACCAGAAAACCTAATTTCATATAGTATTTTTTATGAGAAAGTTTAATATGCACCATAGTGCATAGGGAGTTCTATGCACCGCGGACTTTTTCCGGAGTATTTTTGTAAATTGACAAATCTAATCTACATATTGAAATCTCATAGCAAATCAAATTTTACAATTTTTGAAATTTTATTACTATTTTTTTCGAATTTTTTAAAACATGCCATTTTTGGAAACAAACTACTATTTACAAATTCCAAAAATGGCAAGTTTTAAAAAAATCGAAAAAAATAATAATAAAATCTAAAAAATTATAAAATTTGGTTTGCTATGAGATTTAAATATGTAGATTAGATTGGTTAAATTAGATTTGTCAATTTATAAAAATACTCAAAATAAAGTCCGCGGTGCATAGAACTTCCTATGCACTATAGTGCATATTAAACTTTCTCATTTTTTATTGAACCTCGAAAATATTGCTAAAGAAAATTGAAATATGTTAGGAAGGATGATGTACCCACCTATTAAAGAGCTGAACATTCATATATGAAAATACTTGACTGAAGGTTTTACTTATTATCATTGAAGGTACCTGTCAATGAAAACATTTATAGAAATTGTTATTTCACTAATATTGTAGGAAATAACTATAGAAAGAAATAGGAGTGCAAATTGAAATGGCTTACATAATTTTCCTTCAATTTTTGTAATGTATTATCAAAGCACTTGACAATGCTCTGCCAGTGTACTATTGATGCTTGTTTTGCCACAGAGCTGGTGTGAATACTCTTAGATAAGGCCCGAAGTGATCGTGCTCTCAAAGACCTTGGTGTCTACATAAATTTTTTCATTTTCATAATCAGTAAGAATCACATATTTTCATCTTGTAATTTTGGCATGCCATGACATTAGGTACTGTAATAATCTAATGCACAATAGTTGAAGCTTAATTAAATCAACTTGCCTGTATGCACATAGTTAAGAATGGGCCTATCTCCTTCTTCAAGCTATCTCGAATCATTCCGTAAATTTTCTCAACGCATGCCGTTAGCTGTTGCTTAAACAGGAGAGCAGGGTATTTTGCATCTATTCTTGCAAGCATATCCCTTTTCCCGATCATTCCACTATAGCCCCTAGAAATCCCAACGGATGATGGACAACGCATGTTCTGAAATATATGCAAATAAAATGCTTTAAGCTTGAACATTCTGATGCACATTAGAACTCCAAGCTCAGAAAAAAGTTTTCAAACAATCGTGTGCTACAAGTTTTGATTTTTTTGTTCCGGGGTGGCATTATTCCATGATAAAATGAGAAGAAAATGCTGCGAGCTTTTGACTTTGTATGAGACATTGGGGGGGGGAAGGCCACATAGGGGACAACTATGCAATGTCACATAATCAAAATTAATGTCAGAGAAACATACTTGTGCAATTTGCATCCTTGTGAGCAAGGAAACTGCTGTACGGCTTCTGGACAAGCTCCTTGTTAATCTATTGCTTGCTTTCAAAGTATTTTGTACAAGATAGAGAAGAGTTGATGTTGTCGAGAGCCAGTAAGCTAGTTCACCTATATTCTCCTGGTTCTGTATATGTTGCCAAAAAATATGTCATTAATATGTCCAAGGTGTTATAAAGACCACCCTCAAAAGGTGTTCTTTTTTGGAGGGAGGAATCTGACTCCTTTCTTGGTGTACATGTTACAGCAGGTTTAAATCTGTGGTAAATTTAAATCTTGATACTGGTAAGCTAATTTTTAACCCCGACCTACTTCAGACTATGTGGCTGTTTATACATAGTCAAGATCAGCAGCTGTTTTGTATGGTTAGGCATAGACCTGACAAGCGACACCTTCGTTCTTAGCAAAACTAAAAACCTCCCTCAAGCGTGTCATTCAAATGTGTAAATTATGCAATGACAACATGTGCAGCAGATAAATGGGACTTTCTAATTTCTCTCAATAATAACACTCTGTTTATTGCAAAATTCTCTCATTCTATTCATAATATATTGTTGAGAGTAATTCTATAGTTACTTAGTTTAGTTTTATAACAGATGTCAAGCAATTATATATAGTTAAATTGAAAAGATAATAACACTATATAGAGATATGTAAGATAAAAACCTCAACAGAAGATCTAATTGTATGGATAATTCGATCAAATATGTTTGTCTTCTCTGCTTCAAATGAGTGCCAATGCATCAAAGCCTTGTATACAATACAAGCTGCAGCCGATCTGTTCTTGTCAAAATGCTTATACTCCATGAGACATTTGATGAGTAAATCATGATTTTCCTAAAAGTCCAAAAAAAAAGAAATAATTAAAAATAATTCTTAATAATTGAAACAGTATGAATGTATGTTCATTATTCATAAAATGATTGTTAATGATTGACGTACTTGCTGTCGTTCTGTAAGAGACTTCTGTTTGCTTAATGTGGGTGCTACTGTGCTTGGTGAAAGTGGAGTAGGTGACACTCTGCCTGGTGTAGGAGGCGGTGTAAAAAGAGCTGGTTCAGCTGAAGGTGGCGAATATGGAGTCGGTGTAAATGGTGAAGGTTGTGCTGCAATTGGTGTCACTGGAGTATGTGCAACCACAGTTGGTGTACCAGGAGCCATTGTAACTTCATTTGGTGAAACTGGACTTCTTGCAACTGCAGTTGGTGTAGCTGGAGTCATTGTAACTTCAGTTGGTGAAACTGGACTTCTTGCAAGTACCGCAGTTGGTGTAGCTGGAGTCGTCGTAACTTCAGTTGGTGAAACTGGACTTCTTGCAACTGCAGTTGGTGTAGCTGGACTGTTTGCAACAGCAGTTGGGGTAACTGGAGGGGTTGCAGCTGCAATGTGTTTAACTGGAGTTTGTGCAATTGGGTTATGATCAAATGGCATTGACTCCAGTTCCTGAGAGTAAACTCATGTAAGCAAAATAAATTCTACAGATATTGGTCCGAGAATTTAACTGTCAAATTACTGAAGTGAATGCTTACTTCATTGACAACAGCTTCTTTTTCATGGTGCCCGTTCTCAAGAATCTGGAACATCAAAGTGTATTAATTCATATTATGTCAATGAAATCATCAACTTAATTGATATATGGGATACTTTGAGGTTTTAGCAATTCATACTGTAATGATTGATTTTTTTAGTTTCTTAAAGAAAAAAAACTTTCAACAGAACGAAGTATATAATGCTCAAGCTATGTAAACAATAATTTTTTTTCAGATAATACTTCAGCAAAGGTAGTTTTTGTTGTTAAAAGGACGTACTTTGATAGTTTCACCTTCTTCGTGTTGATTTCCGTTCTCATAAATCTGAAAAAACCAGAAGAAATTGTACTGTACATTTAATATTGGAGTAAATTATACAAGAAGGGGTTGAAAAGGTAGAATTTTATTTTATTTGTAACTTGAAATAAAAGAAAACGTTAATTTACATATTTCAACCAAAGCAAAGGAAAACAAGAATTAAATCTATAAAATAGTAATTGTTTGGAGATCACGTACTTCAATATTTCGAGGCCTAACTTGTTCCTTGTGATGGCCATTTTCAAGAATCTGAAAAATTGCAAGTCAAAATATTTTTGACAATCATATCAAACGTAATGCTTATGTTACAAAAGAACGTCCAGGTTTCTCATATAATAATAGAGGACTATATAATTGCACGATGCTTTCTAAATTCATATTTAAATAAATTGGGCACATTTTATTCATTAAATTAATAACTACTTTTTCTTAAATAACTCAGTTTATATCCACAATGTATACAGATGTACCTTTACAATAGGTGGTTGGATTGATTCAACTATAGCTGGTGCTGCCGCTGGTCGAGATCGGAGCTCTTGATTCTCAGCTTCCAATCCAGAAATCTTGCTTTCCAAACTATCAAGCCAAATTAAATTTTATAAGTCACCAAACTAGTTTAATAACTTTCCATAGTAACTTTAATTTGAGAAGTTTTACGTTTTGATTTGCTTGAATTGATCATCATTTGTTGAAGACGCTTCAGTCACTTGTTGTTGCAAGGCAAGGTTTTCAGACTCCAGGTTCGCCAAGTTACTCTGTAATCTGCCAAAAGAAGGGGGGAAGCAATAAGAGAAGACAAAATTTATGAATTTAGTGACGAGCATTTTTTTTTACTTCATTTAAAGAAAGCTCCTCTGTTTTTATCCTAAATTAGTTTAATATATTTTTTTCTTAACTTGTACTCTTATTATACCATATTAAACTTTGTGCCATTTAGACTGATCTTGCCCCAAAATGCAGACAGAAAGAAATGCACCTGTAGCAGTTTAGCCATAGTTTTTGCCATTTTAAAACTTTACACAGCCAACATTAATTTCTTTAACCTCATCTTAGTTTACCTTTCAATTTGTTGGAGTTGATCATCATTTGTTGAAGATGCTTCCAAAGCTTGCTTCCGCAATACTAGGTTTTCAGATTCAATATTTGATAAATCAATCTCTAGTCTGCAAAACATAAATGAAAATTGGCACACTTACTTAGTCACGAGTCAATTGAGGTCTAATTGCACAAATGATATTTTATTGACATGTCACTCGTTCATTCTGATTCTGACAAGTTCTTGCTCAATATGCTGATCAAGCAATGAAGAATGAATACTATATATTTATTATTATTACCTTTCAATCATCTCTTCCAGTTGGCCTATTTTCTGTAAGTGCTCTTCCCTGTCCTTAGCCAAAACTTCGGATTCTCTTTGCACCTCTGACATTCTATTCTCCAATTCCTCTGCTTTGCTTTTGAAAATATTTAGCTCATCCTGCATTTATCCAAAATAAAAAGTAAGTAAATATAAAAAGATTGAAAATCTGAAGACCAAATGTTTTGAACATTAATTAACCTAAACAGCAGGCATAATGATGCAAATAATTTAACAATATCAAGTATAAGAGTACACAATTGAAATGCAAACCAACAAGGATAAAGTGAGATCTCGCTTTTCACACCCAAGTTTAACAGGTGACACCACTGTATAACCCCGAATTGCCCCAAAAAAATATTCTGATCATTTTGTATTACCTCAAGTTCTCTATTTAGAACTGTCAGTTCATCCAATCTTGTATTATCCACAACCGGCACTTCGACAATCTTAGGAGGTGCTTCTTCAATGGCTATTCTCGCAGCCTCCTTTTCCCTCATTATTGCTTCATGTGCTTCCTCCAGCTTCTTTTGTAATTCTTGTACAGTCGACTGAAGCTTAGCAATTTCTTGTCCTTTGGCTTCTTCTAGGTCAGTCTATCATATGTGTATAAATTAATACTTACATGTAGAAAAGGATATAGGAAGAAATTACCACAATGTTTACTGATGCATGATGATAAATTACCCTCATATGCTTTTCAAGCTCAAGCTTCCAGCTGAGTTCCTCGACTCGTTTCTCAAGCTTATCCTTTGCTTCTCTTAGGGCGCCGGCATCTCTAGCAGCCTGTTTTTCAATATTTTTTCTTATTTGTTAGAATTGTATTCTTTTAGTATGAAAAATAATAAATCAATTTGACTTTGCAAGACATGGTCCTCTGTATTTTATTTATATTAGTGTTTCTCTTTCTTATTAAGTTTATTGAAATGAGAAAAGAGCAACAAAAGCATACAAAAGATATACATGGTCTCCCACAAGATGTAGTCTGATTTTATTTTAATCATTTAATTTGCTTTTATTCATTATTTAAAACACTCTATCCTTGGAAGGACTCCTCATCTATTGACTACTTCTTCCATCCTTTCCTACTCCATGTAATGTATTTGATTCTTTGTACATAAAGTATTGGATTTATACGAATTTTCCCATTTCACTTGTTAAAATGAAAAAAAAGAGATAGGCATAGAATACTGTCTTTCGTAGCTAGTTTTAATTTGGGATCGTACCATTTTGAGTTTTCTGAGTTCTTTTCTTGCAACACGAGCTCTCCATAGGCATTGAAGTGACAAGGCTACCTTCTTTTGCTGCTTGTACTCTGAACGAGCTTTGTGTCGGCGCCATTCAGTCTATAAAGAAAATATAATTATTTACTATACAGAGAATGGTTTATACTTTCTGTTGTTCAATTCTTTCATTGAGGATAAACAATGAACATGGCCAACATTACTACTATTAGTTATTAAAATTAGAATGATATATATAATATATGACAGCAGCCTTGGCATTGTAATTTGGATGTTTCCTTGTAAAAGCATACCTGGATGTCTGTAGCAGCCTTGGTACGTCTTTTATGCCGAAATTCTTTTCGTGCAGCCATTGCACGTAAACCGACCTGTATTACTAGAGCTGATCTGTATACTTTGTTGTACGATTTCCTCAAGGAATGGCTGCGTGCATATTTCTGTATACGGATTGAAGCATGCTCCTTTCTCATTTGTCCATACAGCTTCCTTGCAAGCCGTGCTACAGTATTTTAAATTTCATAAGTTTAGATATTTCAATTGTAATTAAGAGGATCCTGTTTTTCATGTTTTGAAATCAATAGTGCTCATAGTGTATTAATGTTAAGAAAGTGTGTCGCTGTTGGGGTGGGGTTGGTTGGGGGGGGGGGGGGGGGCGATAAATCACCTCGAGAAAACTTTTGAAGTTGGATAGTTGCCATTCGGAAAGTTATGAATTGCTTGCGGGCAAGGTGTGTTCTTATCTGCCTTTGTATGAGTCTTGCGGCATTGGCCAGAACTTCAGCTCTTCTAGCATCTAGCTCTGCCATTTGTCCTGCTCTCAGAAATACTTTTGTTTTTCCTATCTGCCACCACAAGTAAATGAAAACAATACTCAGTTTTATCTTGTATCATTTTACTGTGTGGTACTAACATGTCAGATAGTTGGGATTAATTTTGGTCAACATCATCACACCAATAAGCTCGCTTGTCAATGAGGAAAACAATGTTATAAAAATCACAAAAAAGTAACACTGAAGTTTGAATCACTCGTGTCACCTGATATCCTTTCAATCCCATGCGGTCACAAATAGCAGCACAAGCAGCCTTCTCATCAGAGCTGCAAAGGCATAAAAGTTAGATCAAATATCAGCACCAATTTAAATAAATTCTACAATTGTGTAAAATAGAAAACCTACCCATCTATGACATCAGTAGCCAGCATGCCAAACCGATCAATGAACTCATCAAATGTTCTTTTTGTTGGGTAGCCGGCACAACTGATCCTGATTGCTTCTAGAACACCCTACAAATTAGAAGGATTAAATAAAATTTATTGCAATCCACTGACCCTCAAAAAAAAAAAAAAAGTATTGCAATCCTAAATTGCTCTGTTTCTCTTTTTTGAGGGCCGGTTGGTGATTTCCTAACCAGCAATTTTCCATTAATAAAGAAAAATATTTACAAGGTTACAAGAGAGAAGAAAAAGAGAAACAGGAAAGAAAATAAAAAATTAACAAATTGCTCTGTTTCTCACTTGTGATAACAAATAAAACCATAAGAGTATCATAAAAAATGCAGTAATCAAACTTAATTAATTGTGTTTAAAATTCAAATAGTCAACAACATTTGTGAGAATATATTGTCATCCAGTAAAAGTAACTGTTTTTTGACAGTTGTGTGAGCTAGAGAGCATTTTGGATGTTTAGCCTTGTACAAATTCGTGTTAGAATTTATATGAGAGGATGGTCTCATCAATCCAAACATGAGTGTGATTGAAAGTAAGAGAATCTAAGAGAAAAAGTTTTAAGTAAATTTTAGAATATACTTGAGAGTTTCCAACTTTTTTCATCAACATACCCCACATCTCAGCTGGTTCAAGACATTGTGGTTCTCAAAGATTCCCGGTTTCAGAACCCCGTTTGGCTTCACACACCGAATGTAATGCGGCTCTGTTGTGCTCAGTGTCTCCATAAGAGATTGTAGTTGTTGCTGTAATTCATGTAAATCTTAATTATTTCATACAATGTTAAGAACTGTTACATATTCAACCTTGTACTACTGAAAAACTTTGATGGACTTGGCACTTATCAGTAGTGCTGGATTTTTTTTAAAAAATTTTAGAGGAAAACAACTATATTTCTAATTAATTCTCAGCAAAGACTAACTCTTTGATCTTACAATTTGTTTCACTACATTATCCTGGGGACAGTTAAATTTGTAATACTTACATGCTTATGTTTGTGTGGGGACGTCTATGCATGATTTATTTAATTTACATGCATGATTCACTCGGGAAAAACCAATTTACCACTTTCAATCAAGCCACTCAAAGAAGACTTCAAAATAGAAGTGTTTACATACCTTGAAGCGTGTCCCAATGGAAGAGAATTTGGATTGCTTTGAAGTCTCTTCAGGCAATGGGGGAAAGAGATTCGCAACAAAAAAGCATTTTGAGGAATTTAACAGAGCTTGGTGCTCTGCCACCACATAATCTTTGTTCTTGTCGAGGAAATGATCGGCTTGGTATGTAACCTGTATGTATAATGGAAAAATTACAACAATTTGAAATTAAAAATGTAAAACATGCGACTAGTTGGGTAAATTTAGTTTCAGAAAGCGAAGTTTATTTTGAATGCTTACATCTCCTGCATAGTGGTTTATTGTGAAGGCTGTTCTTGCAAGCTTAGGTTTGCTGAATCGCTTGTGTGCCTTGTATGTTTGGTACATTTTTTGTGCAAATGTCTCATGTGTCGACTTTGGAAACATGCTGCATCATGTTTAAAAAATTAACAAAACAGGTATGAAATAGACTGGGTGAATATAAACAAGAAATCATCACAATTTCCAAACTCTGCCTCCTGTAAGTTTGGTCTAACTCTGGGATAATCAGTTTCCCAAACTGACTATGATAATTTATTTCATAATAACTAAATTATAATTTCTATCAGTTAAAAATGCAACTGAAAAGCACTAGGGACGTACCATGCCTCATCAAGAAGTGCAATTATACCGCCAGGTTTCTGCATAAAAGTTAAGATTCGATCAACAAGAATTGTTTCCCAAATGTAAAATTTCTTTATTTCAATTTATACAATTAAAAAACTAGGATCAGTATTGCACCTTTTCAATAAGATCAAGTACATCTTGGTTATCTACAAACTCAACATAGCTCCAGTCTATCTCTTCCCTCGTGTAATCCTCTTGCTCCATCTTGAACACGTGCTGGAAAACAAATAAATTGCTTTAATAATATAAAGAGTATGATCCAAAATATAGGTTTCATAAATACGTACCTGGTTGAAATGCTGCTGTAACTTCTCATTGGTCAAATTGATACATAACTGCTCAAAACTGCAAAACAGAGAATACACGAGAATGATGCATGTCTGATTCATATTCATAACTTCTCATGTGGAAAGGCAAACATGAAATCTTACCTGTTGACCTTAAAACTTTCAAATCCATAAATATCAAGCACTCCAATTATGTTCTTAGCATCTGGGTCCTGACCTATTGAGCTATTGATCTTATCCACTATCCTGTGATCAAAATTAACTACCATATAAGCTTTTTCTGTAATCAGACAACATAATATAATCTTGATATACCTAAATGCAAATATACTAAAGTTCATACCAGTCAAAGAGCCGTGAATAAACAGTCTTAGCTAGAGCATCACGGCTCAATACTGCATTCTCTGGATCAAGAGGCTTCGTAATGTTACCATCAGGGGTTACAATAACTCTCTGGCATAGGGAATCTTCAAGTGATTTTTCATCACACCTGCAGGTTTTCATAAAACACATCAAGCATATAATAAGAATTATTATTTATGTATGAAAGAATATAGTCATTACAATCCAGCATTTGAAATCACTGATTATAGAGATTGCGTACATAAGGAGCTCAGCTGCGGTTTTGAGATGAGACATGGCCTTTTCATCCTTCAATTTAGAGGAGTCAATTTCTTTTCCTTTGGCAAAAGTAATGTTACCAAGGTGCAAAATCGCAGCTACAACACGGAATATTGCATCCTAAAAGTAGAAGAATAAATTAACAATTTTCATGAAAACTTCTGTTTTCTTTTTTTTGAGGGCCAGGTGGCAAGTACAATGAAAACTTCTGTTTTCATTTGAACAATTTTGTACAGATTGTGCGTATATAGTATTTTACCTGTTCTTCCTGGCTAATTCCTACCACATCCATAGCATTCCTTGTTTCTATGTACTCCCTCGCATCATCTACATTAGCTACTTCATAGCAGCCAGTCTGATTCAAATAATGGAATGTTCTTGGGTCTCCCACCTTGTACCGTTTTACATCCTAAAGAGAAATTTATTCCATCAGTTTAAGTCTTCTCATGTTTAACAAATCTCAATTTGGCTGTATAGGCATTTAGGGTTACCACATCAATTGGTTCAATGCTAAAGTTTAACACATCTCGAGAAGTAAACTAATAAGCCCGGGTGTGATAGGGAAGACAGGCTTTTAAATCAGATGATTTGTTTACCCTCAAAAAAAAAAAAAATCAGATGATTTTATGTACCAAAATTAATATAATGAAATCAGTTGGAAATTTGGTTTGATCCTGTCATAGTTGCTTGTGATATTATGACTAAAATAAGGATCAGTATGGTATTTGTTTTTAGAGATAATTATAAGTCAAAAGTACCTCTGGGGGAGCAGAACAGAGCATGTAAAAACAATGGTAATTCCTTTCTGGATCTGAAACCTGGCACACTCTAGACCTTTCAAGCAGGTAAGTACGAACTGCTGCCCCTGAAATCTTCCCATATTTGTCAAACTGAATCTCTACAAATTTACCGAAGCGACTGTAAGAAAGGAAAATATGACGTCACTTTTTTTGTTTTGCAGCTTTTTATGAATTTGGAGATGCTGAAACATAAACAGAGATCAGTGAATCACCTTGAATTGTTATTCTTCACAGTCTTCGCATTTCCAAATGCTTCCAGAACAGGATTGGACTAACAATGATATTGATTATGTTAGTTAATGTTTAATCAAAGAATTAAAAATAATTAAAGAAACTGTTCTTCACAAATAAATATTATTATCCTGTTAATTTTGAATCCACCACTTGGGCTAGATTGAATCCATAAACACATGGAGACAGATGTTGATAAAAATTACTAAAAGAAAAAAATAATTTAAACTTTTATCAAGTATAACTGAAGTTGTTTCATGTATATTACCTCTAACACTTGTTGTTCAACTGTTCGACCCTCTGTTCCTGATCGACCCCCCATGAATGCGAGGTATCTCATCAACATTTTGGTCGTCTCTGTTTTACCGGCACCACTTTCTCCACTAACCAAGATGGATTGGCTACCATGGTCATTTATCAATGCCCTGTATCAAGTATTATGCTTAGTTAGTTCTTAAGCTTGTAAAGTGAATAAGAAGATTAAAATTGAAGAAAGGAGAAAACTGACCTGTAACAAGCATCTGCCACAGCGAATAAATGGGGGCTGAGCTCTCCAAATGTTGCACCCTTATATTGCTCCATCATGTACACATCATACAAATGTGGTAACCTTCGGAATGGGTTCACTGCTATCAAAATGTTCCCAGTGTATGTCTGCCAAAATTATTCAATCTCCATTCAAATTTATTATTACTCTTTTAACTTATAGTTAAAACTGGACAGAGATTACTTATACAAGGCTGACCTCTTCAAGGGTCCTTGAGGTATAAACTTTGGATAAGAAAAAAATATATAAATGATTAAATCAAATCAAGCTGTCCTTACGTATATCTCATTGAGTCCATAACGGCACGAGAGGTTGTTTAGTACCCCAGGTTCATGTAGGTATGCAAGTTTTGTCATGTCATCAACTCCAGCCGGAGGTGCTTCGGTGTCCTTAGGGTAGATGCTAGCCAAGCTAGCAACAACCTACACTTGGATAATAACATTTGATGATGAAATAAACCCCAATTTTTCTAGTATCTAAGCTCCGTAAAGTACCAAGTATAACAATATTAAATAAAATGATTTGAGATCATTTAAAACCACCTCAATTCATAAAACTAGGCAATAGCTAGCCAATGTATTGTTAAAATTGTCAATCTATGAGGATTTAAATGTAACTGATCTTATAGCATATGTATCGCAGCATCAGAAAATGTTAGTCTCACTTTGATGTGTTGACAATTCTTTACATCCCTACTGGAGTTCCGAAGCATTTCTGAATGTGCAATAATGATTTGAGAATTGATGGTATACTTTTTGGCATTTCATCATTGAAGAAATCAACTATTAGGGAAATGTGAGTACGTTATCATTACTATTTAATTAACCCGTTAAGTAATTAGTTCTTTACAAAAACGCGGATAATTTTTTTTTGAAATTTACTTTGATCATTCAAGAAGGTACATGGTTTTTTTTTTTTAATGTATAATATGAGTAACTACTCTTATTTTGATAGCCATAATCATTGCACTAGGAGAATCCAGCTCATTCCTTAGGTGGTAAGGCATACAGCTACATGATCATCATTAGCATATCTTTTATTATTTTACGCTTCTTTTATTGATCTTTTTTATCTCAACTACTAAATTATTAACAATGCAACAGGGAGAATCTTAATCAAATTCTCTGGGGATGTCGCGAGTCATTAAACTGTAGGTCCCACAAGACATACCCAAAAAAAGTGATAAATATAATTGTTATTCTAAATTCAAAATGACTGAGACGTGCTATCCAAATCACTGGAGAGAAATTTCAACAAAATAAATCAGACTAATTTACATTGTTACATATCTTATCTGTATTACTATTTTAGTTATCGAATCAACTTCACACTATCAAAATTCATTAATTCATAACATTAATGTATTTCTGAAATACACAGCTCACGACCTCAAATAATCTACCATATTCAATCAAACACAAGTACTCTCTCGTATCTCGAGCTTACATTTATTTTTTGTTCCAGAACACTGACCCCACGATCATGCATCTTGAAAAAATTCATATTTTTATTATTTGACAATAAAGAAAAAAGGTCTTTACAAATTTTAGATGATTTGGGCACCAAGAAAATGAAGGATTGTATGGTGCAGAAACAAGTTAATGAAAATTTGAGACGAAAACATATGTATGTACCGTCTTTTCATTGGCGGTGATGATAGTTGCATCGACGCCATTTATTTGAGTGACCTCTCCATCAATCCAGGCAGCCTCCGGATCTTCAACCCACACGTGTGACCCGACTATTATGTTTACCGGCGAACCCTAATTGCAAACCAAACATACAAAAATCAAACCATATATGATGCATATGGTATAATAACATAGAACTCATCATATATCATAACTCATTAATTACTAATCAATTGATTCTGAGGTGAAAGAACTTAAGAACATGATCCTGATTACCATGGATGATGAATTGTTCCCCTATGTTCATGCGACCTTTCAGAGAGAGAGAGAGAGAGAGAGAGAGAGAGAGAGAGAGATATGGGAGGGAATGTGGAATTGTATAAAGAGAAAGGAAAGGAAGAGAGGAGAGAAAAGGACATGCAATGGGGGTGGTGGGGGTGGGCGGTGCCAAGAGGTTTGTTAAACTCTTTGAATTTTAGAAAGCTAGAGAGAGAGAATTTCAATTTTCAGACAAAAGAAAAATTTTTAGAGAGAGAAAGGGGAGGTGGTTTGATGATCATGACATAGATATAGGTTTATTTAGCAGGTTACATGGCTGCATTTTTTTTTCAGATCACTTTTATGTTTTTTTTTTTTAGTATTATTTTCAAACACCTACGTGGGTTGCACATTATTAGATTGTATAATTTTTACAGTTCAGACTAGTAAGAGTAGATCAGCACAGTACTTTTTTAAAAAAGCAAGATTTTAAAATGCTGAGGAATAAGTTGCTGGCTGTGTCGTCACCACAAACTAACTTTAACTAAAATAACACAACATTAATTATAGACAATTTTTATATAATTGTTAGTGATGCCTCCTTAAATGTTGACCATAATCTTTTATGTAAATTGCTATTCCTCTCTCTGATTATTGTACCAAAAGAATATTAATTGCAGCTGGTTTAAGTTCTTTCTATGGTGTTGCTTTCTGCATGCATATCATGGGGCATGCAGTAGAAGATTGGGTTTGATGATGTACCGGTCGTGTGTAACAGTTATGCGCAGGCGGGTATACCTTTTTAATTGTTTGATGCACCTGCAGTCATGTCCATAGATCAGAGATTATAATTTGGCACGAAGCAATTAATGGCAAAGCTAGAAAATTCCCTAATTGAATTTAATAAATTAATAATATTATTGTTACCATTCTCAATTTAATTATCAATAACAAATGGGTTCAACAATAAATATTATATGATTATTTATGAGTTCAAATTAGTGTATCCATACAAAAATTCATGGGGTAGGTATTTTTTTTTCATACCCAAAACAACATTTCTTTCTTTCTTTTTTTTTTTTTTTTTTTTTTTTTGAAAGTTAAGTCAATTGACCCCCATATGTTGAGTATAGCTCTGCCACTGCACGGCACGAGTAAGGTCCAAATACGGCATAGTACAAGCCCCATATGTTGCAATAAATTGTTTTCTTACTCCAAAATGTAATTTTTCAATTTTTTGTACTTTTTCCTCTATTTTTTTTTTCTGATTTTCTATCGATAAAACACAACATGTGGGCAACACAGCATGCTTAGACATGTCATGAATATAAATTTTTTTTTTCTTGGATTGACTTTATTTATAACCTAATAATTTTAATATGATCGTTATATTGATATATATCCGGATTTGATTTAATACTATCAAAAAATTATCTAACATCGTCCGTCAGTACACTACTTGTTCAACCCACATTTTCAGAGAAAAAAAATGAAATAAAATAAAAGAAGATCAACATGCATGTCTAATTGACAGCCACTGTCAATTCTTCTAAAAGAAAGATCAACATGCATGTGAAAGGATCTGCGTAATGTAGTAGGAACCCATGTAGGGAATGCTAATGCAAAAAAATATTTCCACGCGCTGAACAATTTGATTTGAGTATATCGTAGGAAATTTTTTTTAAAAAAATGAAGAATATGTGACATGAATTATAGGTTTTCGCTCACGTCTTTACAAAAAAATTAATACTACAAATATTATTAATGACATGACTCATGAGTAGAGATCAACAATTCAACATTATTCCAAGATCCAACCAATTTATAATGTTCTTCTTTCTATTCTATGATATATCAATTGCTAATAAGATTTTCGTACATTTTTTAATTAATTAATGGCCTAATTAAGCCTAAACTAGATGAAACTAACTATTCATGAGAGAATAATATAAAGCACTACTGTTATCCCAAAGTACATAGTACTAAATGCCACCATTGTACTTGTTGGTTCGTTGTCCTTTTTATCTTTCTTCCCGTTTTACTTTTACTTTTGGTACAATTTGTAAGATTGGCCGATCTAAAAATTATTTAATGAGCATCACTAAAGCAACTATTTAATAACGAATTCTGTATAAATATATTAATAGAACCAATATGTCAAAAAAATGAAAAAAAAATATATGATTTTTTTTTTAAATGTGGGGTCTATGATGAAATTACTGTTGCATTTTTGTGAGTGGCAATGGAGAATTTCTTAAGAAAAATAGTCTATATAATTATAAATATTATATATACAAAAATATTTGATGAGAAAATAAATGAAAGAAATTACACCCCATTAAAGTCAATTTCAATCCGCCCTTGCATGGTAATAAAATGCTCTTTTACAATTCACTACTTTGAAAAATAGTCTATAAATTCATTATTACATGGGTCTAAGAAAAAACTGGCTTGGACAATTATATTGCCCCTCAACATATTAAATTATCAACTGTTGTAGAATTCCACATTTACCAACAGTACATATGCATAAAATTATGTTAATTGCCCTTGAGATGATTCCAAAGCAGTTCTTTTTAGGAGATGCAAAACATTTTTACTTAATCATTAATAAAAGGCGTCTGTCTAGCTAGCCAAATACCTACTAAAGCCAAGGCGTAAGCATAATCCCTTCCAATATTCTGGCAGTGAGCCCCAGTATAAAACTTTATTAGCGAAAATGACACCATGAACCTCTCTGTCTATTGTCCATGGGCCCCACTTACTTTTCGCTTTGAATCTTTTTTCAGAGGCGGTGGCCTAATTCTAAAAAGGCACAGAATTGAAAAACCAAACAATAAAAAAAAATATTTAGAATTTTAGATAGAATTATAAAGGGAGCTTTCGTAGTGGAAATAAGAAAGAAGCACCTTTCGGCCGTTGGTTGGTATGACCACCGCCAGATCTCGACCGTTCCCACGTGTTGTCCCACTCCTCTACAATTATTATTATTTTATGTACAATTTCTCTCTTTTTCTATCTTTCTTTCTTACTTTTTATTTTGGAAAAGCAGCGATTGTGTGGCTGGCTCATCCCCACCCATCAATATATAAATTGAGCTGGAATTCATATTCTATTTTCATAATGCGAATATCAGCGCGCCAGAAATGATAATGATAAATAAAACAAATCTACTGAATTTCTTATCGTTTTATAAATGGTGGAAATTTACTTTTTGGCCATGTTTGGCAACAGACGAACAACTCAAATTCGCGAACAGCTATAGTTCGCACAAACCAAACAACGAGCTGGGTTCGCGAACAGGCGAACATCCCTTGTTCCAATATTCTAACTTTTCGGAGAATTCACGAACAGCTCGAGCGAACACTGGGAAAATATTATTTAATAGATTGGGTTCGCGAACTTCGCATTCGTTGCAGTTTACCAAACATACCCTTTAAGAACGTATAATTATATAATTTGAATTATTAAGCAATTTTTTTCTTGTCTTATTTCGGACCTGAGTTTATATCAAACATAGCGATTAGTTCGAAATTAAAAAATAATTCCGTAGGATTTAACATTAATCATTTGCATTGAATATATAATTCGAGAATTAATATTTTATAATATATAATTCTATTGGTGTGTTTGGAACGGCGTGCGAACAAGGGACGAACTACGAGCAGCTCTGTTCGCTCTCCAGTTTGCAGTTCGCAAAAATCGACGAATTAAGAATTAGCCTCCCGTTTGCTGTTCAGTTGTTCTTACAACTTGTTCGCGTTAGTTGCCAAACACGATATTTGAGTTTGACTAAATTAATTATATCGATGAAACATGTAGACCCATCTGTTTGGAAACTTGCATTTTGTATATTTCAATTCGGGTCCATCCTGTCATCGAACCGCATGCGTTTAAATTGAGCTCTCAAGTCACAAACTCTTGTATTAAAAAAAATAGATATAAAATTGTCGAACTTCTTAAAACAGAGAAATTAATGTGAAGTGTAATTGCGTAAACACCCAAGTTAAGGGAAAAAAATATATATATTTTTTGGTAGGACAGCAAAATAAATTTCATCTAAATGCTTGCGTATATTAATCAGGGACACGAGTTCTGACCAGACTGACATGACCAGAAAGCCGGACCATCAAGTGGCAAATAAAAATAGCTCGAGGGTTGTGCTGCATCATGATATTATGTGGCCAAGACGCCATCAAAACTTCATGTAATGTTGCTTTCAGCATTCTCTCTCTCTTTCATCTGAAGGTCGGTTTAATAAAAATTTGAAAAAATTATAAGAAGGCTACATCAACTGATCTCTTCAAACAAACAAAGAAACCTAGAAATTTCTTAAGGAGTCAAATTTGGATGTTTTCTTCTAATTGAATCCATATCGTTTCTCACTTTGGTACACCTGCAGCACATATCTGACCAATTCCAAATACTTTGAATTTGCATTCGTTCAAATCTTCAGTTGCTATAATTATAATAATAATAATAATAATCCAGGTTATCCGCTAAGCCTAAAATAATTCTAAGGCCAGAGAGGATTTCAAGTCAATTAAAGCCTATTTCCAAATGAAAGGACACGCAAAAAGTTGCGCTTTATCCTTGGTTTATGAAATTAACACCAGTCATAATATTAAATTTGAAATATGATTAAAATATATTTTGATACTTTACAAATGATCAAACCTTTTATTGTTTGGATTTAATGATTATTTTTTTAGTATTATACAACATTTGTACATTTATATATATAATGATATTTTATGAAAAAAATATGGAGTCAAACAAAACCTTCTAATCTTTTTTTTTTTTTTAAATTTGAATATCCATAAGAGATATTTCAGTCGGTATTTGAATCTACGACCTCCACCCAAGGAGTGTTGCCCTTAGCTACTAAATCAAATATTCAAATATGGAGTCTTCATTCTTTATAGAGAAGCGACGGAGTGACTAATTATCACGAGATTCAGGACTAGACTTTACATTTATTTTTTATTTTTTTATTGCGACTTAACCGCCAAACAGTTAAAAAAAATTATCATTATTCAACGATTTAGAACATAGTTTTATAATGAGATGACATTCTAAATTATTTAATATTTATTTCATATAATTTAGAAGATTAATAAAATTGGATCACTCAAAAGAAACTTTCAATCATTGGTTCTAAACGGTGTTTATTTATGACCGTTCCAAATGTCCAAAGGATTTAATAACTTTTTTGGACTTTCAAAACTCTCTTTTAATATTTTGATGTTTGTCTCATTTTGAATACACTGTTACAGGATAGTACTGAAATTTACCGGGTACCACACCCTAGTCGGTACGGCAATTTTTTTGAGTAAATTTTTTTTTTGAAATAACATTAAATACAAGAACTTCGTATATTGTTTGGCTCGTAAGGCATTCAATAAGATATTAAAAACATTGGTGTTTAGTTTGATTGTTAAGGAAAATATATTTTGCATTTAATGTAGGTGATGGGTTGAAATCTGACAGGAGAACTTATTTTATAGATATTTTAATTTCAAAATAAATTAGGAATTTGATCTCCATCTTATTGTAAAAAAAAGAGGACAACATTTTGGTGCTTCATAGTTTGCAAAGCCTTTTATCCCGAAACATTTTATGAGTATTTTTTATGTAGTCTCTCTGGTAATATTAAATTAAAACTGTTTTATTTATATTTATAATTAGAAAAAGCTCTTATGCTGTTTTAAATTGAAAAAAAGCACGGAATTTTCTTTAGAAAAGAGAGAGATTAAATAATTCTCGTCCAAGGTTTGCCTTTTTATTCGGAAGTAAATAAAACAAAAATAAATGAACCAGATTTCATAGAAAAAAGCTCGGTTCGATATTTTTGAATTGTGGAGGTCCAGGTAAAAAAAAAAAAACCTTCTTCATCATGGATGGACATTGACGACAGAAAAAATTAAAATAATATTAAAATATTCACGACTTTCGAAAAAAAGATTACTAAAATAATTGAAATTATATAAATAGTATCATAATATCGGTTTCTGAAAAATCGATACTAGCCCGTATTGGTTTTCCAAAAATCGATATTAGCTTAGTATCAATTTTTCAAAAACCGATATTAGCTAGTATAAGTTTTTCAAGCCTTTTTTATTTTTAGCAATTTTTTTAAAAAAATATTGATTATTTTTATTATTTAAATTAATCTTAAATATATATTAATATATTTGATTTTGGAAAAAAAAATAATATATATTTGTTTTGAGCATATTTATAACAAATTAAAGACAATGAGTTTTGCAATGGTGAGTTGTAACTCACCAGAAGGTGTGTGAGTTGCGATCAAAACTCAGAGATCTAGTTCAAAATGACTGATTAAAACCATCCAATATGATCTCCCTATTGAAATCTCCATGCAGACCAAATTTTACATTTTTTCAAAATTTTTAAGTATTTTTTTTCGAATTTTTAAAAACTGCTGTTTTTGAACGGTTCAGAACTAATTAGATTAACGATTTTCTAAAAAATGTAAAATTTGGTCTGCATGAAGATTTTGTTAGGAACTCAAGTCCATGTGCAATTTTAATTTTTATTAACATTTAACACGCACGAAAAACGGATCTAGTTATTCAAGTCATTTAACATATAAAAGGAGAAGCGTAGGAGGTTACATCTTCCAAAATCGTATTCGAAAGGCTCGAACCTATGCGTAGGAGTCGATGGGTAGCACGCCACCACCACCTCATCGCCTCGAGTCCACCTAGAAAATTAACCAAGGTCTCAAGACAAGTGCTAGCTTGTCCGAGACGATAACTAATTCCCTTTGAATTCCTTCGCACGATTAACTGTTTAACTGGAAGGAAAATCGCTCAACGCATGAGCTAGAGATGGAATTAAGAGCTTAAAAATGGAGAAACCAATTTTCTCCACTGTGAACAGTACGTGAACAGTGCGTGAATAGTGCGGCCAAGGAGAGAAGAGAGAGAGAATTAGATTTTTCTCCGACTTGTTCCCAAAGAAACAATCAATATATATATGGAACGTTTTCCATAATTAGGTCTCTCTTTCTATTTTTTCTTGGACACAAATGCCCCTCTATGGCCGAAATTTTCAGAGATTAAGTGGGCCAAATCCATATGATATAGTGCCCCATTAATTCACTCTTTCAATTCGTCTCATATCGGGTTTTCAGTTAACCAGTTAACTAAAAGGCCAATTAGCTCAGTATAATAAATATGCGTTGAACTAACTTAATTATTAACATATTAATAATTAATTTGGGATTAGCATATACATTATATTATTTCTATATGATCCATTTGAGTTAATTAATTATAACGGTTCGCAACGGTATATAATTAATTAATCAACTTATCATATATTCGCAGTACTCACTACTGCAAACAAATAAATAATGCATGTTTGGTTAAAGTCCTATTTGTGTGACCCTTTGAAGATTTATGCTATGTTGGCTATGAAAATAAATCATCATTTATTTTCATTCATCATAAGCGGTATCTAGCAACACGTTATGATTCCCAATTCGCATAAATTAAATACTGTACCAATACAGCACTTCAATCCTGCATAAGAAATGGTATCTTATTGTTTTGATTCTTATGTCACATGACATCCTTGTATAATCCAAGATAGGAATGTGTCATTCTTACAGATTATACGTTTCTTGATCTAGAGATGATTGCATAAGTTGCTAGCAAGCAATCCATCTCCATCAAGGGGCCCAGTGGATATCATCACTCGTTAGGTGAACTAACGAGGGACATACGGTTGTCTTGATGACCAGTTTCTCCCCGCACAATTCAAGAGAACATAAATAAAGTTCGTATAGCAGCCCTTATCAGGAATCTGCGTTAGACGATATTTATAGAACCTATCCTCATGTGGAGAAACTGAACCATCTCAAACTCAGAATCAAACACGTATGAAATAAATAATGACACATAACACAATCCATATATTTATTTCATTGGGTCATGTCCTGTACTATGTTCCAGTAACATATACATATGCAATTAAGTCGGTAACTCTTTACCTATGATTTGTAGAACTTAATCATCACTTAACTTGCATACTAATCTTATATGATAATTAATGTTCCTTGTTAATTGTCAAGATTATGGACTCTTTAGAGATATTATTGTCATTCTAACGAATGATCCACAGAGATCTACAATTCAGATCCTCAACCTGAATGATCTGTCAATAATAAACTCTAGGAACAAATGATTAAGTATCATCAATAACATAAACTAAAATAATAGCCACCAACTGATTGGCTTCTAGGACATATCTCTAATAGATTTCAATAGGGAGATCATATTGGACGGTTTGGATTGATCATTTTGAACTAGATCTTGAAGTTTTGATTGCAACTCAGAGACTCTCTGGCGAGTTGCAACTCACCATTACAAAACTCCAAAGATAATATATACTATTTATGACAATGATTATTTTTATTTAGGTTTTTATTTAAATGAACAGTTTCTTGGAATTGATTTATTAGATACTTCGTTGATTTTTTGTTTTTTTTTTTATTTGGAATTAGGTTATGAAAATCATATATATGAAAATAGAGTCGCTCGTTTACACAATGTGATTTTTTTTTTTAGATTTTTTGGAACTATTTTTTATGTAGTTTTTCAATAATGAAAATTGAAGAATTACAAGAACAGTTTCTCAGAATTAATTTGTTAGGCACTTTGGCGATTTCTCATTTTTTTTTCTTGTTTGGAGTTAGGTTATGAAAATCATATGTATGAAAGTAGAGTCGCCCATTTTCTTGTAATTTCTGGATATTTTGGAACTATTTTCGCGTAGTTTTTCAATCCCAAAAACTAAAGAAATTACAAGTATGATTTCTCAGAATTGATTTCTTAGGTAATTTGGCAATTTTTTATTTTTTTTTTGTTTGGAGTTAGGTTATGAAAATATAGGTTTGAAAGTACAGTCATTTGTTTACACAACGTAATTTTTTTTGGAACTATTTTTCGCGTAGTTTTTCAATCCCGAAAACTGAAAAAATTACAATAACAGATTTTCATAATTGATTTGTTAGGTACTTTGGTGATTTTTCATTTTTTTTCCCTTGTTTGGAGCTAGGTTATGAAAATCGCAGGTATGAATATGGAGTCGCTCATTTACAGAATGTAATTTTTTTTGGAGCTATATTTCACATAGTTTTTCAATCCCGAAAACTGAAAGAATTACAAGAACAGTTTCTCGAAACTGATTTGTTAGGTACTATTTTTCCACTCGTTTACATACCTCTCCTACGGGTTACTGTTTCTTTGTTCTATTTGTTGGGTCATGCATGTAAACTATAATTATTTATTTATTCCGATTTTGGGTAAGATTAGTCTATTTGACTTTTCTAAATGAACGACAACCTTTAGACAATAAAAGAAGTTATGAATTGAAGCAACAGTGTTCTTACTTTAGTCCAGATTAAAATATAAAAATTCTTCTAGATTAAGCATAATTGTGATAGAGAACGATATTCTTATTTTTTTAAAGATATTTTTATTTTTATTTTCATGATACACGAACGATAGATAAAGATATTGAAAAAGTATGAAAAAGAGAGATTTTTTTTGTTCTGATATCACACTGATTGTCAATTATTTGATAAAATTCAAATTTAAAACATAACTATCTATCAAAAGACAAAATAAATACAAAAACCCTAAAAACAAAATACACAAAAATTGATAAAACAACCCTAAAAACTCTGAAATATGTAAAGAAATGTCCAAAAATCCATGAAGGAAGACTCGGATCGCGAATCTGAACCCACGATTTGGTAAAACCAAGCTAGTCAGGCTTTGGGTTACGGAGCTTCTGTTAAATTTTAGCCCGATCCGATGGCCGGATCAAAAGTTATGGACCTTTTTATGAAGTGCTTGGGACCATATTGCATCATTTTATATGTAACGTATTGTATTGGCCACTGTAAGTGTTAATTTTTTTTTTCATTTAAATAAAAACATAAATTAATGATCATTGTCATAAATAATATATATTATCTTTGTTATAAATATGTTCAAAACAATATTATCCTTTTCATCAATCAAATATATTAACATTTATTTAAAATTAATTTAAAAAATAAAAAGAATAAATATTTTAATTGAAAAATCCCTAAAAAAAAAAGCCTAGTATCGGTTTTTAAAAAAAAAACGATATTACGATACTATTTATATAATTCTGATTATTTTATAATATTTTCAAAATTTGTAAATATTTTAATATTATTTTTTATTTTTTCGGCTATCAACGATCTATCAACATGTTCGCTGGAATTGAAGGCCTGTTTTTATATATCTTTTAATAGTCAAAAACCTTCTTATATCTGGACTACAATAGATAACGGCCCTCAAAAGCTTCTTCTTTAACTTTTATCTGGAACAAAAGCCTAAAGTACTCATACCCATATTGCACCTTACATTAAAATATGTTAATATTCATACCCTATTCTTACCTTTTTAGGTTAACGGATAACTGCCGGATAACATCAGTTATTGAATAAAATGGTAATTTTTAAAAAGTTCCCTTAATAAATAATAAATAGATAAATAAAAATTTACTTATAAAAATTATATATTTAAGTAAAACAAGTACATGTACAATATCATTAATGTATAAAAGAGTGGGACTAGTAGCATTATTATATTACATTACAAAAGATGTAATATTAATTATAAAAAATTATATGGATTATTTAATAAATCAATTTTGTACAATTAATTAAATTGAAGATTAAAATTATCTGACATAATTTGTATTTATAGGGTAACGACTACAAAATAGTTCTTATGCATGCAAACTTGTACTGATAAGCTAACGAATCACTTTCCTCACAGAATCACAGTATTACCGAAGACAGTAAAGTGAAAGAGGTCATAGGAGCTTAAAATCATGAATATAAAAAATTACATTGTCGGATTCTTTTTTGATCAAGTCGAAGAGTAGTCATAAACTCATAATTGATTGTGCTCCTCAGAGTTCAAAGGGGACCTGCATGGCATGCACACTTAAGAATACTTGTAATCAATTTCGAAGTGTAATTTTGAATTTTTATTATGTATTTTAACTTTAATTCCTCTTCTCATGTTTTGTTATTACAGTCTTTGCCATTGACAATTTTATCCATTTTCTTTTCTCCCATATATACTGGCATGTATTCCATGCCAGCGAGTACAAATATTGTAATTGGGTAAACCATGCATATACCAGCCGGTCGGATCAATACAAAAATCACAGTAGGCACAATTTTCATCTCCTTTGATTTATTATTTTTAACTTGTAATTTTTTGTAATTCTTTGTTTTCAACAACGAAACAGGGCTTTTGCCTGTTTTCAAAAATAAAGATGAAAAAGAAAAGACATACAACAACGAGGTTTTGTGCATCTTTCGGGTTTCTGTGAAAGTACAGGCACAACAGCTTCCTCAGAGGATATTCCAGCCTGTCAAACCCAAATATAATATTGGTTAATATCAACTTTTGAATGTAGAAAATTAAGCTCAAATCTTATGTATTGAACTCCAGAATTGGCTGTGAGCCTGTAAGAAACACTTGCGAATATTAAATTTTTTCCAGTTTGGTACTTGTGCATTTTGTTCATTAATCTCTTGTAAAATGTAGAGTTGGATTAAAGATTTTCAGTCTAAATGGGAGGTGACTTTCAAGATATATGAGGCACAAAGGAAGTTTTCCCCTCTTTTTGGTTTGACTGACGATGACAAGTACTAGCATTTTATTCATAGAAGACAAGACAGTAGAGCCACAAACAAACCACACAACGACCCGAAAAGGGAAAAAAGAAATAAAGAAAATAACTCGCAGTCACTGCTCTAAAACAATGTTCCATGCCTTATTTCTGATTGAATCGAAGAGCACAGAGGAAAGATAGCGCTCGCCAAAGCTGGGGAAAACAACCTGCATGGTAAAAACAACAAACGTGCTTAGGAACATTTAAAATTTTAAGGTCAAATTGTCAACCTTCTTTCTTTTCCCCCTTCTACTCCTTCGTTATCATTATACCTGTCAAACTTGGAAATGCTCAAATATATTTTCTCTAACTCTCTGCATATTTCTCATTATGTCACTCAATGAAGGACAGAAGGAGACACCACAAGACATCCAGTCACAAAAGAATGCATGACTGGAGTCAAATCCATATATGCAGCCCATATATCGGTCATACAGCCCATTACTTTCCTTATGACCCGTATGATACTCCTACAAAGGACATCATTACCTACGATCTGTTCACTGTGGACACTCTCCGAACTAATTTTACATACTGGCTTAGATTGAGTGCAAGCAATGTGCTCTTCGACACATCATATATGCCGTTGAACCCTTACGAAGCTCGCAGTAGTCAAAATTTTTGTTTTGTTTGGTTTGTTCATTCATTTATTCATTTATTTATTCATTATTTATTTATTTATTTTTGCTTGTTATACAGATAGTACACATTTTATTGAACTTTTCTCTAGTGGCTGATGATGAATTAAGGATCAGAGATTAGTTTAAATAACCAAATGAGTCGGGTTCCATAATAAAGTATATTATTTGATCCTGGGATTGGAAGATATATTTAGGTACAGATGAGTGCTGATGTAACAGTACTTGGTAAAAACTAAAAAGTCATTTTTCCTAAAAGGTACCTCAAAGCATCATCAGTATTGTGAAAAGACAAAAACTTACAACAATAAGTTTTCCCTCATTTTCTGCCCTTTGTGCAACTTTAATAGCTGCAACTGCAGTTGCACCAGATGATATCCCAACCTATTAAAAATATATTCAAAGTAAGTATTATATCTTCGTATACAAAAGAAATTAAATAATCAAATCACACACGACTAGGCACATCAATTAGATGCTTTATCACTGATGTTTACATAGATTCATGTCATAAGATGACAGTGCAGAAAAACAATTGATTAATAAAAGTAAAACTGGTTGAATTTAAAGCTTGTAACTCTTATTATATACTATGCTATGTTAACAAGATCATCGGGGAAAAAAAAAAAAAAAACTCACAGAAGGCAATGAGTTTTGCCATCTCAACTCACCAAAAGCCCATCCTTCAAGGCAATGAGTTTTGCCATCTCGATTGCCTATTCACTAGAAACCTAATCAACACCACAAAATTTTTTTTGTTAATTAGTTATTACTTAGTACTATCTTTTGTGGTCTTGGATCTCAGCACTCTCCTTACCTGTAGTCTTGGCTTACTGTCTTGGATTTAAATTTTTTTCCCCAAGCCATACCAGTCAAATAAGTTACAAATACATTATTATTGATTTGATTCCATCTACACTTTGAGGTTTCTATCAAGGGAACAGAAGATAATCATGACTTGAGCATTTGCTTCTGACCAAGTAAGAACAACAAGTCCATGGAATTTTGCAATTTTACCTGAATAACTTCGTCTAAGAGGTCAACTTGTAAAACACCTGGAATGAAACCAGCACCTATCCCTTGTATATTATGTGGTCCTAATGCATGAGTAGCACTTAGCACATCAAATTAAGATTGGTAATATAGAGATAGAGGATGAGAGAGAGACAGAGTGTTACGAGCCTTGGTTCGGGCGTAGGTTACAGGGTATTAAGGAACTGGTTCGGTTTTGCCGTGGTGAAAAGAAAAGAGATTAAGGAGAAGAGAGATAAAAGGAGAAGACTATCTTTATTAATTTCTGCTTGATCCAAATATAATTCTAAGCTCATTTTATATAGAGCTTTCTTTAATCTAGTAATATATCAAATCATAATAATTTCTATCTATCCAACAACTTAACTAACTTAACTAAAGAAATAAAAACATACTAAATATTTGAAAATAAACATAATAAATATGTCTAATTTGTTGTAGAATTTAGTACATGTAGAATATTTAATCAGATATCTTATAAGATCTATAACATTTCCCCGCCCTTGAGATTCAGCTTGTCCTCAAGCTGAAAAGTGGGGTAACAAATGTAGATGTCATCCAAGTGCTTCATTGGTAGCAAGTAATGATGAATGCTCATATTCATCATCGTCCATGACCTCTACAAAGAATAGTTGCTTGCACTTATGGCCCTTTGTGTAAAGCTCATCACAATTGAAGCACAAAATCTTCTGTCGTCTCTCAACCATCTCAATTAGATAAAGGCGGCGTAAAAAATGTTGGTCATGTCCAGACTCCGGCGGTGCAAGTTATGCCAATACTTCAGGATGTTTAGGAACTGCTCATCCTCGTGGTTTGCCAAGCTCATGGCATGTTGTAAATCGATGGGACAGTGCAACTCAACATCAGTGTGCAGAGGATCAGAGAGTTCAGCGGTAAAAATCTGCATCTGTTGGGCTGGAGTGACGGAATCTGTGCGGCAAATCAGGGCACCAAATTGTTCTTGATATTCCTCAACACTAGCGGTTTGGCGCAGGTGCATCAACTCTCCTAATGGGTTGCTACGGATTAGTGGACCAAACTTTAAGTGACAGAGCTCCTTAAATCGAGTCCAGGATAGCAAACCCTCATCTTGCTCCATTTGATAATATCGTTGTTGGGCTATACCTATGAGATGTTAGGAGGCGAGCCAAACCTTTTCTTCTTCCATAGTGAGCTGCCCCCGAAAAAATTACTCTCAGCGATTAAGCCACCCCAACGGATCATCTTTACTGTCAAAGGTTGGAAAGTCCAGTTTGTAGTAGTGGGGAACGTCTTGGTTATTGCGTGGTTTCGGATTAAAGTGCTCATCAGCCTTAGGGGGTGTTCCAAAGAGAGAAGGCGTCCTTCATGTATTTCGAGGCGGCACAGCACTTCGTTCGGATCCTGGAGGAGTTGTTGGTTACTTTGGAGAAGATTTTATAAGGCGGTTGCGAAGTCAAAAGAGGTTTTTTTGTTAGATAACATCTTGTCTAGCTTGGAACGATTTGGCTCTAATATCAAATTGTTACGAGTCTTAGTTCAGCGTAGGTCATAAGGGGTATTAAATCATAATAATTCTAAGCTCATCTTATATAGAGCTTTCTTTAATATAGCAATATATCAAATCATAATAATTTTCATCTATCCAACAGCTTAACTAAGGAAATGAAAAGATACTAAATATTTGAAAATAAACATAATAGATATGTCTAATTTGCTGCAGAATTTAGTATATGTAAAATATTGAATCAGATCTCTTATAAGATCTGTATTGTATAGGGATGAAAACGGACCGGATACGGATCAGATAGTGGTCAAATCATATCCGCATTCGTATTTTTTTTCGGATACGAATATGAATACGGATATGGTCGGATACGGATATGGTTCGGATGTTAAGCGGATACGAATACGAATCGGATATCGTCGAATACGAATACGAATACGGATATATTTCGGATAATTAAGCAAATATATATAAATTAACAAACAAATAGAAATAAAACTAAAGTAGCAAGATAATAATCTCGTTATAACATTTTATTAAAAGCAATATGAAATATGTATAAATTAATAATATTATTATTAACATTAATCACTATTTATCGTCTCTATTAATTCTACCATATAATCCATAATAACAATTGACTAATTTTCTTAAAAAATAAATAACAATTATTATCCTACCGTTTATTTTTTATATAATTTAGATAAGTTAAATCTAGAGACTCAAACCAATATATATATATACATAAAATAACTATATCACAAAGGGGGAATTCAGATATCCGCTTTGCAAATTTTTTCGGATCTGGATAAATATCTGGATCCGCAACCGTATCCGCATCCATTTGCATTCTCATATTCGCATCCGTATCCGTTTTAAAAGATCTGGATTCGCATCCGGATCCGAACGGATCCGGATATTAATATCCGGATTCGCTATTTTTCGGATACGGATGCGGATCGAATCGGAGTTTATCCGATCCGTTTTCAACCCTAGTATTGTAACACAGAGAGAGGATCAGAGGAAGAGGATTACTAACCAGCACTTCCTCCAGATAAAATAGCACTTTCTGTTGGTTCGACTCCATACAGCTGCATTAAATGAATCGAAATTTAGTTGGAACAGAAAAGAAAAAAATATATATATTTTAGGTCCTTCAAATATAAAACCATAAAGTGCTCTTGTTTACCTTAATATTGGGGTTTTTCTCCTTGAGGTACCTTCCAGCACCGGTGATGGTACCACCGGTTCCAATGCCAGATACAAGTATGCACTACGCGAAAAAAGACCTTCTGTAACGGGTCATCTGTAACGGTTTTTTCCATAACCGTTACAGTATAGTGGAAAATAGGGCGGGAAAACTGGCGCCAGTCATCAGTAACGGTTTTTATAAAAAAAGCGTCATAGGTTTTTCCGTCATTGTTTGGGAAAAATACGGCTAACTAATATGTAACGGTTTTTCTATAAAAACCGTTACAGAAGATTTTAAAATCAATAACGGCTTTTATATAAGAATCGTTACAGATTAGTTAAAAAAAAAACTGTTGATCTTCTGTAACGGTTATTATATAAAAACCGTTACAGAAGCTAATAAAAATTGTAACGATTTTTATATAATAACCGTTACAGAAGAGTTGAAAATTAAAAAAAAAACTGTTGATCTTCTATAACGGTTTTTATATAAAAACCGTTACAGAAGCTACTAGAATCTGTAACGGTTTTTACATAAAAACCGTTACAGAAGGATTATGATTTATTGCTCCTTCTCTCTCTCTCCCTCTTCCATTATTACTCATCTTACGGCACCTCTCTCCTTCCTTAATAGCAAAAAATTTCATATCCAATCTCACTCCAAAAAAATAGCAAAACATTTCTAAAACTTCTGAAAAAATAAGAATTAGAAAGAGAAATAGAAGGAGAGCATATTCAAGGTAAAAAAATTAAATTTGATCAGTATTTTATATTTTATTATTTTTTCCTTATTTATTCCGATTTTTTTTAATTTATGGTTAATTTATGTTTTTTTATATAATTTCAGATCTTATTGGATAGTAGAAGAATTACATCGGCCGGGTTGAAGTCACACAAGTGTAACGGGTTGAAGTCACACGATTAAAGGTATATTTTAATAAATTTTTCTACTTATTATGAAATTATGCATGCATTAATAATTTGCATATGCATTTAATTAGTTAATCATATTATCATATAGGACCAAAATACCGGAACACAAACGAATTTAGGTCGTTACCCATCCGAAATTAATCCATTAGGGATTAATTTCAGATAGTACTCCCGGTCGGGAGTACTGCTCTTTGGATACGATCTGTCTCATTTATGACAGCGAGTTGTACGTTAGATGCAATGTGTTGTCTGAGAAAAATTCGACAGTATTTTCCCTTATGTTCCCACGGATACGTACGCACGAGCAATCGTGTGTTGGCGTATTCAGGGAACATAAGGGAAAATGCTGCCGAATTTTTCTCAGACAACACATTGCATCTAACGTACACTCGCTAATGAGACAGAGTATCCAAAGAGTGGACTAGGATGGTGACCGGTCCGAAAACCTAATGTGACAAATTGACCCATGCAAAATCCGAAACCCTAACATTTTGCATACATTTTATTGTTCAGATGGATCGGACGTGGATGTACTCAAGTAATCGATTGTCGTCTACATTTTTTAGAGGACTTGAAGAATTTATGGTCTGTGCTAAGGAGAATTTAAAAAAGAAAGAAGATGATAAAATGTATTTTTTTGACCCTAAAAATTAATCCTGAAAACCAAACCCAAATTGCTAAAACCAAATTCAAATAGCGAAAACCAAAATTCCAAATTTCCAAAAATCAAATTCGAATTACGAAAAATACCAAACAAACTTCAAAAATTTCCAAAATTTACCCAAAAATTTCCTAAGAATTATGATGAATTATGATGATTTTAAAATCTCAAAAATGTCAACAGAAACTCCAAAATTTGTAAAGAAACCCTAAAAATCCACAAAATTCCCGAAAAATATCTGTGAGGAATTTGGAAAAACTCTTTGAACCATTAAATTCCTTATCTTTTTTTGAGTCTACCCATAAAATTTTGTCTAAAAATACCCAAAGGAAGGTCACGAAACAATTTATTTCGTATTGGCATTAAAAAAATATATGAATAATCAATGGAAATTAAGGGAAATTCTCAGAAAAATCCAGAAGAAATGTCGGGTGCATCCATTGGAGGGGATCCAGGAAAGATTGAGAAGAGGCGCTGGCCATAAAAATTACCATCCTCGTTGCAAGTCTGGATGCTCCCGTTTCATGTACCGAAAATTCTGAATTTCCTAAAATGCCAATTGGTGCACCATGAACCCAACTCACCTATTTCTCTCTCTCTCATTAAATATGACAAGGGGGTCCCATATGAAGAGCCTCCCTCTCCAACAGCCATGAAGCAAAAATCGATGGGTAAAAAAAAAACAGAGAATTTCGGCCATGGTGAAACAGTAAAAAAAAAAGGGAAGAAGGCGCTCTCTCTGCGAATTTACTGCAACTACGTGGCCTCTCCTCACACCAGAGAAAGGAGGCTTAACTCACATGCAATTACAGCAGCCCTTGGATCAAAATCAGAGAAGGGAAATCAAACCACGGCCATGGAGGTGTAACCCTAATGGCTGCCTATATAAACCCCTAATTTCGACAGAAAGAGGGGTCTCCACGCAGCCACAAGTCTGGGCTAGGGTTAGATTGTTGCCATTTTTGTTCAATTAGGATAGAGAAGGTCAAATTGGTGGGAGGCAATAGTACAAACAGTTGAAAAGAGGAAGAAAGAGAGAGATTGAGGAGTTTTAGGCTTGTAATTTTCTGTGTAAGGATCAAAGAAATCAGTTCGAAGTGCAAATCTGTTGCTTGACTTTCTCTTCTCTTCTCTCACCTATCTCCATTAAGGCTTATACTAAGGATTCCTTAGATATAGGCTGGGGAAGGTGGCCTAACTTGAGGGTTCCTCCTGTTAGGCGTGGCTGACGGCCTAAGCTGAGGGTTCCTCAGTTTTAGGCCATGGTTCTATAATATAAGCTTACATAGCTCAAATTAGAGAATCTTTAAATAATTCCGTGAATATTAACCGAAGTGCTGCCAAAATTTGGTTAGGTTAAAATTGCATATAATTTTGGATTAAAACGCTTAAACAATTGAACTTTCTTACTTAACAGTAAACTGCCATCTCGAGAAGTTATAACAAAAGAGCTTTAATCATAAATATACTGCTAATTGTTGTTTGCTAATATATGGTTGTACATAATAATATATGTAATCTGACTCGTGTCGAGTACATGTATAAATTAGCAATTAATAATACCATGTATTAAGACCTATACCAAAGGCATGATGTACCAACTTGAAGTAATGTGTAAAGTCCAGTTAATTTGATTATTCTTGACCACGCATTTGATGTATTGCCTTATAAAGAAATTAGAAAACGCAAAGTGACATTAGCAGCCAATTCATAGTTAATTTCACAAAATTAAACATGTATTCATTAAACCGTGCCTCATAACTGTCATTCCATACTACTTTGATATCAAAGAATTCATCTCAGACATCACCAAACTCTCTCAAATTGTGACGGTACCAAGTTGCTTTCGAGCCGCACCACTCCCCCGTGCTCCCACCAATTCATGGCAACGCAAAGTAAAACAACGCCACCTTCATGTTCTCCTATCTGCCACGATTCCGACGGAGCTATCCCCATCACCTGAGGTGGCCTCGTTCGCCGGAGAAATGCAAATATAAATATACAGGGACTAAATTGAAGAAGAATTTAACACAGTCCAAATAAATTCGAAATTCCCTGACTAAACAAGGAGGACGCAACACAAATGGAGGATACTTCTGTGTTCTCCTTAATCTCACGAGCTCAACAAGACCAGTTTCGTCGTCAATGGTCGCCTGGATCGCCGGAATCGAGTGGGACGGGAGTCAGTTAGGAATAAAAATAAAGAAGGGGCTTCCTTGTAAAAATTCTTTTCCTCTTCAAAACGCAGCGCCAAAAAAACACGGGGATCCTCAGTGTCTAATGGGTCACATCACCCACCACACCAAATTTATCTGATTAATCAAAATGATAAAATAAAATAAAATAAAATAAAAATAATATGTCGGCCCAAAAAGAAGTAAAGCCCATTGTTGGAGGTTAGTCAAGCCCTGCGCCTAAATCCTCATGACACCTCAGCAGATCCATCTACCGTCGCCACTTCAGGCATTCCTGCATACGTGGCCCAATCAGAAAATTCCAAATAATCAGAAAACTTCGAAAATTCACTCAAAATAGTAGGAAACTCAGAAAAATTCAAATAAAATATCCAAAAATTTATAAAAGTATAAACAAACCAAATTCATAATGTTTTGATATAAAAATCTGCCGAATTAATGGTCTTTTCTATTTTTTTTGAATCATTTTCAAGTTTAAATAAAATTTTATAAAACTCCAAAATGATAGTAGAAATTTCAGAAAAATCAAAATAAAATATCCATAAAATTCTAAAAATCAAAATAAACCAAATTTACTTATACTTTAATGTAAAATTCTGTCAAAATAGTGGCCTTTAGTATTTTTGAAGTATTTTACTATGAAAATAAATTTTATAAAAGTCTTAGAAAATTAATAAAATCACTAAAGTCTTTTCTAAAAAATCTTCAAAATCAGAAATCTGAATACTTTGAAAACAAAAATGATTTTAAAAGGACATTTTTGAAACCAAACATTTCGATATATGTATTTTGAAAATAATGACTTTTGGTACCTTTGAAGTATTTCCAATATTAAACAGATTTCTAAAGTAATATTAAATAAATTTTGTAAAATTCTAAAATGATGTCAAGATTCATCAAAAACTCTTTCAGAAATTCTAAAAAATAAAAAGTGAAGTAAGTTTAAAAATAGAAATAATTTCAAAAGGGGTATGTCAAATATCGAATATTTTCAAAAATAAACTTAGTTAAAAATATAGAAAGAAATTCCAAAAGTCTAAAATTAAAAATAAAAATAAAAATAAAATTGTGAAAATTGTAAAACCCAATGAGAGACTTCAGAAAATTAAAAGTCAAACACGAACCCAAAGTCAAGACCAAAACCTTTTCATCTATGGAAAGAAAGCTCTTCAGTAAATCAAGATCAACTTCAAGCGAGTCCAAAAGCCAGAAGTCCTGAAACTCAAAATCAAAATCCAAAAATCATGAAACTCAAATCCAAAATACATAAACTTTGAAATTCAAACTCAAAATCCGAAAACCCTGAAACTCAAACCCTTATTCTCACAAGTGGCCCAAAATAGCCCCGAGAACTCCCAAGTTTTATTTCCACAAGAGACCCAAAATAGTCCCGGAAATCCTTCTCACAAGTGGCCCAAAATAGCTCCGAGAAATCAAAATTCCGTTTCCACAAGCGACCCAAAATAGTCCCGGAAACCCTTTCTCACAAGTGATCCAAAACAGTCCCGAGAAACTCAAATCAAATCCTAAAAGGCCCAAAATAGCCTTATGAAACCTAAATCAAAATCCAAATTCCACAAAGGCCCAAAATAGCCTTAAACATCCCAAACCAAATTCAAATCCAAATGGCCCAAAATAGCCTTGATAAAATAAAAATCCAAATCCAAATCCTACAAAGGCTCAAAATAGCCTCAGGACCGAAAACCACATTAAAAAAACAAATCTGTTTCAAACAAAAATTTAAAATTATTCAAGTGTCCTCAATTGGGTCCCGTCGATTAAGTCTGGTACCATCAATTGAGTCCGGTTTAAACTAAAAGAACAAACCCCCTCATAGATGCAAAATCAAATCATTTTAGAGACGATTTTCCTAGCCTATTACATATAATTATTTAGATATCTTAATCAGAGGTTCCCGTAGGCAGCTACGGGGTAATTAATAGTAGGGGCTTGCGCCTACTAAAAAGAAAGGACCCGCGAAATTAATAAACCCTCGTAAGAAGCCACTCTTGTTCAAGTTCTCTTGTCGTCAAGAGATACTCAGCGCAGATATCGAACCTTAAGGGGGGTGAATCTAAGGCTTATTTTAATTTCTCGAGGAAACCCTTTCATTCTTCGAGAGATGACGAAAAAGCCCACACAGTATTGTCCTTGTCGTATTTGTCAGAATTTATTGAAATGGTCTAATTTCGAAGAAGTGAAAACTCATTTGATTATAGATGGATTTCAACCGGAATATACTCGGTGGACACTCCATGGAGAGACCGTGGGAGAATCTTGTAGAACTAGTACTAATGAAAATGTATTTGATTCACAATATGAGGAAGAAAATATATTATTGGATGATGAAATTGATGATGTGAATTTATTTGATGATGAAAATGTAGATGATGATAAAAATGTAGATAATTCAGAATTGAATGCTGATTTAGATGAAATTGTAAACAATGTGGATGAAAATTTTATTGATAATGTTGAAATTTTTGGTATGTTACGTGAAGAAGATAAGATAGCTTTATATCCTGGTTGTGAACCATCAAAACTTAATACTATTTTCAAACTGTTCAATCTTAAAGCCAAAAATAGATGAAGTGATACCAGTTTCACATCTTTGGTCAAACTTTTGCATACAGATTTTCTTCCAAAAGATAACCAGTTGCCGGATTTAATTTATAAGGCTAAAAAGATGTCGTGTCCTTTGAAAATTGGAGTTGAGAGAATTCATGCATGTCCAAATGACTGTATATTGTTCCGGAATGAGTACGGAAATTTGCATAAATGTCCAAAATGTAATGCATCACGGTATAGACCGAGAGACGATCAGATTGATGAAGGTAGTAAGGGACCAGCTGCGAAGGTGTTGTTTTATCTACCAATAATACCAAGATTTCAGCGGCTTTTTTCTAATGCAAAAGATGCCAAATTGTTAAGATGGCACGCAGATTATAAGAAAAAAGGCGATGGCATGCTCAGACATCCAGCAGACTCTCCGGATTGGATGAATATAGACAGGGAATTTGAAGATTTCGACAGTGAACCTAGAAATTTGAGATTAGGTTTATGCACGAACGGAATGAATCCTTACGGCAACATGAGTAGCCGTCAGACTACGTGACCGGTCTTGTTGTGTATTTAGAACCTTCCTCCATGGTTATGCATGAAAATGAGATACATGATGATGTCCTTATTGATTTCAGGTCCTAAACAACTAGGTAATGACATTGATGTGTATTTAGCTCCATTAATAGATGACCTTGGTGAATTGTGGCATAAGGGAGTGACAATATTTGATGCACACTCTAGAACTGAGTTCAACATCTGTGCCATGATATTTTGCATAATCAACGATTTTCCTGCATATGGTAATCTCTCGGGGTATAGGAATAAAGGAGCGAAAACTTGTCCTATTTGCATGGAAGACACCCATTCTGTTTATCTGAAAAATTATAGAAAAAATGTTTACTTAGTACACCGGAGGTTTCTTAATAACCGCAATCACCCTTACCTGACGAGACAAGAAAATGTTTAATGGTAATGTGAAAAAAGGGAAGGGTCCAATACCGTTATCCGGTTTAGGAGTGTATCGACAGGTTAAGGACATAAATGTAAAATTTGGTAAGAAATTTGCAAATGAGATTCTGAAGAGAATATGGAAGAAGAAGTCTATATTTTGGGATCTTGAATATTGACAGAGTTTGGAGATTAGACATTGCTTAGATGCGATGCACATAATCAAGAACATATGTGAAGCTTTGATTGGTTGCATGTTGGAAATTTAAGGAAAAACTAAAGATGACGTAAATGCGAGGAAGGACATGGTTCAAATAGGGATCCGAAAAGATCTAGCGGCACAAGATAAGGGTAGAAGTCGAGCTTGGCTACCTGCAGTACAATTCAATTTGTCAAAGGAAGAGAAAAAAAGATTGTTGGGATGCCTGAAGTCTATTAAGATTCGTTCCGGTTATTCCTCGAATATATCAAGAAAGGTTTGTGTTAAGGACAACAAATTACTTGGTATGAAGTCACATGATTATCACGTCTTGCTGACCCAGTTACTTCCGGTCGCAATTCGAGGAATTCTCAAGAAAGAAGTGAGGAAACCATCACTAAGTTGTGTTTTTTCTTTAATTCCATTTGCTCTAAGGTGATTGATCCGGATAGTTTGGACAAATTACAGGAAGTTGTTGTACTGACCTTTTGTGAGCTCGAGATGTACTTTCCGCCTTAGTTTTTTGACTCTATAGTACATTTGACCATTCATTTGGATAGGGAGATAAAAATGTGTGGTCCTGTATTTCTACGGTACATGTATCCTTTTGAAAGAGCAATGGGTCAATTGAAGGGGCTCATTCGTAGCCGATCTAAGCCCGAAGAAAGCATAGTGGAAGGATATGTTGCGGAGGAGGTTATTGAGTACTACACCGATTATTTGGAAGATGTACAACCAATCGGTCTTCCAAAGTCTCGGCATGATTGTAGACTTAAAGGAAAATGTACAATTGGAGCTAGTACTTATATACCGAATTTTGAAATGAGAACAAAAATACATATGAAAGTTCTCCAACACCTTGCTGTTGTGGCGCCTTACATCAACGAACATTTGGCCGAGTTACATGAACAATACCCTTCTTACATTGAAAACTTGATTACCATAGAGCATGAAATAAAATTTGTCCAATTACTTGAAGAAAAAATAGAGTCCCAGTTAAAAGAAGGGATAGAGGTCGATGAAACCGTGAAATGGTTATCAAGACGTCCTGATGCGGTGGTTGAGACGTACCAAGGGTATGACTTGAATGGATTTACCTGGTACACGAAGAAACAAGATGGTAAGAGTGCCGTGCAAAATAGTGGAGTCACAGTTCTAGCTTTATCTAGTGATAATGGAAGGTCAGCTATTTATTACGGGTGGATCGAGAAAATTTGGGAACTATATTACCTTAAATTCAGGATACTCTTATTTAAGTGTGCATGGATCGACAATGGTCACGGTGGAGTCAAAAAAGACAAAATGGGATTCATAACTGTTGACTTCAATAAAAAGACTTATCGAGATGACCCTTTTATACTTGCAAATAAGCAAGCAATGCAAGTTTTCTACATTCAAGATCCGACGGATAAGAAAAAGCATGTTGTACTTCCAGGTAAAGGTTCACTTAAAACAGAATAAATGTTCATTTCATTACATACAAATGTTCATATTATTAAGTACAAATGTTAACTTAAAATAGTGTAAATGTTCACATTATTAAGTACAAATGTTAACTTAATTAAGTACAAATGTTCACATTATTAAGTACAAATGTTAACTTAAAATAGTGTAAATGTTCACATTATTAAGTACAAATGTTAACTTAATTAAGTACAAATGTTCACATTATTAAGTACAAATGTTAACTTAAAATAGTATAAATGTTCACATTATTAAGTACAAATGTTAACTTAATTAAGTACAAATGTTCACATTCAGGAAAAAGACGTATTGTCGGTGTTGGAGATGTCGTGGATGAAGAAGCATACGACCACTTCGAAGAAATACCTCTATTTCCCACCGGTATCGACGATACATCACAGCCAGTATCGATCAGTTACCGACGTACAGATAACACCGAAGCCGTGTGGGTCGATACGCGAGGGAAAAAAAGGAAAGCAGCTACATGATCCCACGTGAGTTAAAATCTAATTTAATTTTAACATATATACATATATATATATATATATTCATTTCTAATATTAATATTTACATTTTATTTATTTTTGCAGGTTGTCGGTCAATTTATCATTTTTTTAATTTTATTTAGTATTATTTTATTTTTATTTAAATTCAAATTGTAATTTTATTTTGTTGAAAAGAAAAATTAAAAGAACAGAAAATTAAATTAGTTATCGATTTTATTTTAATTTCAGTTTGTTTTGATTTGAAAATTTATTTAGTTTCAGTTTATTTTGAAAAAAAAATTAAATGAACTTTCTGTAACGGTTATTAGATATTAACCGTTACAGATTAGAAACCTTCTGTAACGGTTAATATCTAATAACCATTACAGATTTGACCTTCTGTAACGGTTATTAGTAATTAACCGTTACAGAAGATCTAATTTCTTTTTTTTTTTTTTTGAGAAACACTAATTTCGAATTTAACAAGTCCCGGCCCTCTCTCCCTCTCTCACTCTCGACTAAAACCTAGCTGCTCTCTTCCTCTCTCTCTCGACGGCGATAGCGGCGCTCCCTCTCTCTCAAAGATACTGTATCTCTCTCATTCTCACTCTCGATCTCTCTTGCTCTCTCTCACTCTCTCCCTATTTCTCTCTCAACAGCCCCCTCTCTCTCCCTCTCGCTCTCTCGCTCTCTCTCACTCTCTCACTGTTTCTCTCTCAACAGCCCCCCTCTCTCCCTCTCGCTATCTTGCTCTCTCTCACTCTCTCACTGTTTCTCTCTCAACAGCCCCCCTCTCTCTCGAGACAGCTCCGGCCCCTCTCGACAGCTAGCCTTCCCTCGACAGTCTCGGCCCCTCGACTGCCCCCTCTTGACAAGTACTCATTCTGTCTCTATCTCTCAATTTTATGCAATTTTATGCCTCTTTCTCAACTGAATTGTTTATTCAATTGATGGAAATTGATTATGTGCAATCGAATGTTTGAATTGTGCTTGAGGGACTGTTTTATAAAAATGCAGGGGCTGTTTTGTAAAAATGTAATTGATTTTATAAAAATGAATTGGCCATATGTGTGATTAGAATTGATTATTTAATTGAATTGCCATGCACTTGTACGTATTTAATTGATTATATATGAATGGAATTAGCATGCAATTGATTAGAATTAATTGATTAATTGAATTGGCATGCAATTGATTGGAATTAATTAGTTAATTGAATTGTCATGCAATTGATTACGGATAATGGATTAAAAAATAGTTAATTGCTATTGAAATTAGATGGAGAAGGATCAGAAAGTGGCGGAGGTGGAGAAGGAGAAGGAAAAGGTGGACGACAGAACGCCCAAGGTGGTTGCTGGAAGGACCACGTTTTTTTACAGGCCTCCCAAGAGAAGGGCCGTCTCTGCTGTACGTCGTTCCCTCCAGGATGTGGCAGGAGCCCTGACGAGGGATCTAGTCAGAACAAGGAGGAGAAGAGTAAGGAGGATAAGAGCAAGGAGGAGAAGAATTATGTTTAAATTAGGGTTTCGGTTTATTTGAAGTTTTATCTATATCTAATTGTTGTGTTAGGGTTTGGCTTAGGGTTTGAACGATTTTATGTTTGGCTTGTTTGTTTTTGAGATTTTATGTTATTTGAGATTGAACTTGTTTGTTTAATTGTCAACTGTTATGTTATTTGAGATTAAATTGTTATGTTATTTGAGATTAACTTGCTATGTTATTTGAAATTAACTTGCTATGTTATTTGAAATTGAATGTGTTTGAATTTGTCTGTTTAATTGTCAACTGATATGTTATTGTTAATTACTTGTTAATAGATACGTCTGGAGAAGATAGAGACCTACAAGCTGGACAGGATTTTGAAGAATCCGGCGATGAAGAGATCACCCAAGATATTGATGGATCGAAGAAAAGAAGTAGGACGACAATGGATGAGTTCAGAAAACTAAAAGTGGCCGGGCACAAGTTTGCGATTAAGTTTGACAATGAAGGAGTGCCGACTGGTGATAAAGAGTCGGTGGCCAAATTCGCATCATATTGCGGGTATCTCGCTAGGGCAAAAGTACCAATCACAATTGATAACTGGCACCACGATGTTGCAAAGGAATTGAAGAATGAGTTATGGGAGGACATCAAGGTACGTAAATAAAGTTTTAATTTAATTTAATCATCTAATTAAACTGCTTAGGTACAAACCCTAACTAATGTGTGGCTATCTTTCAGAAAACATTCAACATCAAGGAAGATGCCACAGCCAAGAAAAGCACTCTCACAGCCATGGGCATCAGTCATAGGGTTTATAGGAGTAGAATTGCGAACGAGTACATCACAAATGCCGATCCAAACAATCCCAAAAATCCGTGCGATAAACACCCAATCTCACAAAAGGAATGGGAGGAATTTTACAATAAGATGACAAGTGCAGAATTTGTGGAAAAGAGTAATAAAGGGAAGGAATTGAGAAAGCAATGGAATGAGCCTCATAGGATGGGTTCCTCTGGCTATAGAGGAAAAAATGATTCGTGGAAACCTACAGACAAAATTGTCATACTTGGTGATTCCGAGGGGGTCGGTTCCACAAGCATTACCATCGGTGAATTGGAACCGAGGAGTCAGAGGTATTTTATGGGAATGACCTGTCAAACGAAGACAGAAGGTACAAATACATACATAGATTATATTTTATGCTAACACAAATTCTCTCTTATAATCACTAATAATTATTTTTTGTTGCTAACTAGGTAGTTACACATTCCACAGCTCGGATTCGGCGACTATTGAGGCATTTAGTCGATTACATGCCTTGTCTGACGAAATCAGTTCCGGGTCAATCAAGCAACAAGAAGTCTTAAGTTGGACAGTTGACAGGCCGGAACATCCAGGTAGAATGAGAAGATCCTCTTCATGGACCAAGAAGAAAGATCTATATGAAAGAAAGGCCAGAAAGAATGTGCATGAAGGATGCATGACACCGGTCCAGATTTTTGGATTTGGTGAACCAGGCCACTGAAAAAGCTAAAATGGATTTACTTAACTCTGCGGAGTTAAGGAATGCAGCGAGACAAGAAGCTTTTAAGGAGGTGAAAGAATGGTTGGCCATGAGTGGAGTGCAGGTTCAAACACCGCCGTAATTCTTCACGCCCCAGCAATTCGTTGAAGCCGAGGTGGACTCAGGAATGCCAAACGAAGAGTTATTTCGAACGGTCGCCTCAAGCTATATGCCTCCAGATCCTAGAGGCGGTGTTCAGGTTCATATTATTATGTCATTTCTATCAAGTAATGAATTTGATTACATTTGTAACTAGAATGATTATCTGAATTTATTTGCGAATTTCAGGAGGAAACGCCGTGCGATCTCTACCTCCTTGATAACTGCAATCAGAGGATTAAGGTGGCCGAGGAAAATATTCTTCCGAGTACTGTTGGTCAGATCGTACAAGGTGTGCCTTTAACTGATCAACAGGTTTATATCCAACTTCTCAAGGTAGGCGATGATTTTCGTTACTGGCAAGTTCCTGGTTGGTCAGAAGAACTATTAGGCAATAATATAGGGGGCCGATTTGTGTGGCCGTCATTTTTTGTGGAGGTATGCCATAAGGTATCATTTTATTTAATTTATGACAATCTATTTCACACATCTCTAATCATGACTAATTAACTATATGATGACCTTGAATGCAGATTACGAGCAAAAATAAGCCACGTGCGGGGTCGCGTATTACTCGCGATGCACTCCTCGAAAAGGACATTATTGACGGACTTACCCCATCCGAACTCGCAGTATACAAACTGTTGATGCTCCAATCGGAAGATGAGAAAAATTTCGAACTGCATGATTGCAATCCTTGGGGTACGTACGATGGTGAGGTTAAGTTCAATGTTAATGTCGGTGATATAGTTGAATGCTTTAAAAGAGATGAGCTTAACTATACGATCCTTAAGTTTTACTCCTGGTATGAATTTTCTAACTTAAATGTTTCTTTTTTCTATATTCATTTCAATCTGAAAATATTGAAGTATGATATCCATGAACGAATGCAGGTATTGGATGGAAAAACTTTCAACAGGTGAACTGCCTTCCAATACCATCACCGTACTAGATCCAGAGATATTGGCTGAGGGGAAATTCAAACACGAAGAACCTGCTACGGTGGATTACCTCATGAGGGCATACCTACAATATCCATCCTCCTATCTTGTTTTGCCGTATAATCAGGAGTAAGAACTATTATAATCAATAAAATACTAATGAAAGAAGTTTTTAGTTTCCTTTAATTTCATTTATAATCAATAATCTCTATTGCAGTCGTCATTGGGTGCTCATTGTTATTAATATCGAGAAGCGCACTGTTCACTTTGTTGATTCTTTGGAGCGCAGGAATCCAAAGTTATATATTAAGCCATTCATATCTTCATAAGTTTCTGCTTCTAAATTAACAAAAATCATGATGAGATATTGTAAATTAGATTATCTATGCTGATTTAATGGTATTGCATGCAGGATATATAAGCAATACCTAATGGAAATCGAAAAATATAGTCCAAAGATGAAAATAGGATTTGACTGGTACCGAATTAAGGTACGGAACTTACGAATATGGGTCTAAAAGATTATTAGGGTTGGTAAAATTAGCAACAATTTTAACTATTTGTTTTGTTGGAATATCTTAATTAGGGACCAATACAAAAGGGCGGCAAAGAGTGTGGATATTTCACAATGCTCAACATGAGGGTCTTTATAAATAGTTGGAGAATGCTCGGAGAAATACCACAGGTGATTTTTTATTTTAATTATAGGATTTAAGGTTTAGGATACCAACTATTTAGGATTAATTTATAGGATTTTAACTAATAAAATTATTTAACTTTGTTTATGATTAAATGCAGATAATTGAGCCGGTTGGACTACCATATGCAAAAGAAGACATTGACGCAGTCGTCACGGAGGTTATGGATTTCATGCATGGGGTATTATTTTAGAATAACTTCATGTAATTACTTGTTAACTCTATGTATTAATTATATATAGTTACTTGTTAATTTTGCTATATATGACTTGTTTGATATATATGTGTTAATTACTTTGATATGTTTGATATATATACATGATATATATGTGTGTTATCTGTTTGAGATTGGTACCAGTTGGTACCAATTGGTAACGGCTAGCAAAATGGGCTAGCCAATGAAACAGGCGAAATCCAAAAAAAAAAAAATTTGTAACGGTTATTGCATAATAACCGTTACAGATGAACAATAATTATAATTAATTTTTTTTTAAAAAGCAATCTGTAACGGTTATTATGTAATAACCGTTATAGAAGATTACATAATAACCGTTACAAATTGAATTTTAAAAAATCCGTATTTTTTCCATTTAACTATAACGGTTATTAAGTAATAACCGTTACAGAAGGTTATCTTCTGTAACGGTTATTAGACCTTCTGTAACGGGAGTTACTGTAACGTTAGGTAAACCGTTACTAAGGGCTTTTATTAACCGTTACAGGAGCCAAAATTTCGCATAGTGATGTCTATTTTTCCAGCTGTTCCTTGCCAAATCTCAGGTCCAGTAGTCTCATAGTGTATCTACAGAAATACAAGCACATTATTCATTAAATGAACAAGCAAAGTATAATTTTCATGCAAAATACACCTTTTTTTTCTGTCCCAAACTACAAAATAACACACTTATTGTGGTATTTGCAGAAGGCAGAAAATAAATTGCAAGATACTTTCAGCTATTTAGAAATTCTTTTGCACAACGATATCTCTTCGCTTTCATGTCAAAGGATCACTGATTATTATTCAACTAAGTTTAATACCAAGCAATTTGAGTTAGCACCATATGTACAGAAAAGAAAGAAAGAACAGGAGCAAAAGAAGGTGCTCAGAAAGCATTAAAAATCAAAATATCAGGGTCCTTTAACAAACATCGATACTAAATTGGTTTCTTCGCAATCATTCCCATGATTATTACAAAATGAAAATCTTTGTCCTGAATCCCATTTTTGCTTCAAAAAAAAAAGAAAATCTTTCATTAGCCGCACACTACCTTTGGGTTTGCTGGGTTTTCAAATTGCTGGAGAATATAAGAGTTGGGGGTCATGGCAGCCAGGTCCTCGGCCTTTTGCACTGCACCTCTCATGCCAAAAGAGGGATCTGTCAGCACAAGCTCAGCACCAAATGCCTTCAAGACGATGCGTCTTTCAAGACTCATCGACGCTGGCATCATCAACTTGAGTTTGTATCCTCTTGCTGGGTTTTCAAATTGCTGGAGAATATAAGAGTTGGGGGTCATGGCAGCCAGCTCCTCGGCCTTTTGCACTGCACCTCTCATGCCAAAAGAGGGATCTGTCAGCACAAGCTCAGCACCAAATGCCTTCAAGACGATGCTGTTAGACGTTAAAAAATATTAATTCATAATAATATTTCAGAAATTGCCCAAATAATCACGTTATTCATATAAATCAATAAATCATGAGTTAGAACTTACAGCTTTGAAGAGCAGACATGACGATAGGCGGAATATCCGATCTTCTTCAATTTCGCCTTAGCCAAATGATGGTAATTATGGTGTTTTATTACTCTCTCCTATCAGAATTTTTAATGGCCGAAAACAATGAAAAGGTGCCATTTTTTAGACAGGAGATTAGTATTTATATCTAAGGCAATTGAAGGGATCTAATATTGAATGAATCTGGTCCATTGATTTTCCATCAAAATCAATGCACCCTTTAAGAATAAATGGTTCAGATTAAATCATATAGGCCACATTAATAATAATTAATAATATTAATTATAACATTCTCCCACTTGGCCTATAAAATATCATAATGAAGCACAAATTCATAATTGGCCAATAAAACTTAAACCTTGTTCAGTTAGAAATACCAAACTAAACTAATATAATCAAAATAACTATTATTGTTATTTGATCCCTATTAATTATAGGAATGGCATTCTTTCCAACATATGGTTAAATAAATTCATTCGATCCACATAAGTATATTTGCTTATATAAATTAAATTAATGCGCAACATAAGAAATAAGCAAACATTATAAATTCAATCAAATACATAAATGAAGCTTCAATACATAACTTAATTAATACATTATTGTTCATTACAACATCACAAGTCACTAATCAAACCCATGCCGGCTACATGCTCTTTGAAAAGAGTAGGTGGTTGTGCCTTTGTTAGAGAATCAGCTAACATAGCTCTTGTATTGATGTGTTGTATGACAATAATATTATCCTTGACTTTCTTTCTAACAACAAGATACTTGATGTCAATCCACTTAGTACCACCGCTGGACTTGTTGTTTTTAGAAAAGAAAACAGCAGCCTCATTGTCACAAAATAGCGTGAGTGGTCTCGCAATACTCTCAATTACTTGAAGTTCAGGTATGAAATTCTTCAACCAAACTGCTTGACCAGTAGCTTCATAACACGCCACAAATTCTGCTTGCATAGTGGAAGATGCAACTAAGGACTGTTTGGCACTCTTCCATGAAATTGGTCCCCCTGCAAGCATGAATATGTATCCTGATGTGGATTTCTTCGTGTCTACACATCCAGCAAAGTCCGAATCTGAATAACCAATGACCTCAAGGTTATCGGACTTTCTGTAAGTAAGCATGTAGTCTTTAGTCCCTTGCAAATAGCGTAAAACTTTCTTAGCAGCTCGCCAATGATCCAGACCTGAATTTGATTGATATCGGCCTAGCATGCCAACTATAAACGCAATATCAGGACGTGTGCAAACTTGAGCATACATTAAGCTTCCAACAACCGAAGCATACTCATTCTTTTCCATTTGCTTACGTTCTGATTCAATTTTGGGACATTGAGCCTTGCTGAATTTGTCACCTTTGAAAATGGGAGCAACACTTGGAGAACAATTTTGCATTTTATAGCGCTTGAGCATTTTCTCGATATATGTCTTTTGTGATAAACCTAAGAGACCACGAGACCGATCACGGTGGATTTCAATGCCTATAACATAAGAGACTTCACCAAGATCCTTCATTTCAAATTTCGTTGAAAAAAAACGTTTGGTCTCGTACAACATGTCTAAATCACTGCTCGCTATTAAAATGTCATCCACATACAAAACGAGAATAATAAATCTGCTCGCACTAACCTTGAGATATATGCATTGATCAAATGTGTTTTCTTTAAATCCAAAGTCCGTTATGACTTCATCAAACTTGAGATACCACTGCCTTGAAGCTTGCTTTAACCCATAAATTGATCGTTTCAACCGGCAGCCCATATGTTCCTTGCCTTTGACAACAAAACTTTCAGGTTGTCTCATGAAAATTTCTTCATGCATGTCACCATTAAGGAATGCAGTTTTCACGTTCATTTGATGCAGCTCTAGATCATAATGAGCTACAAGAGCTAAAACAATTCTTAATGAATCTTTCTTTGAGACAGGAAAAAAAGTATTATCATAATGTATACCTTCTTGTTGTGTAAAGCCTTTAGCAACTAGTCGGGCCTTGTATCTTTCGATGTTACCATGAGAATCAATTTTAGTTTTGTAAACCCATTTGCATCCTATGGGTTTAACACCTTTAGGTAACTCAACAAGGTCTCATACATCATTTTGTTGCATTGAGTTCATCTCATCATTCATGGCTTCCAGCCACTGAGATGACTTATCACTCTTCATGGCGTCCTTAAAGGAGATATGATCATCTCCATGACCTATATCGCCACCTTCTTCAGTAAGGTATATAACATAATCATCAGGTATTGCAGATTTTCGTTCCCTTTGAGACTTGCGCAAAGGTTCTTGTGGCAGCAAAGATACTTCTTCATTGTTAGGAACGTTATTAACATTAGTACCTTCATTTAGTGATAATGGAGAAATAGAACTTGTAGCCTCCGAAATAATCGAAGTTGGAACAAAAATTCGGTCTTCTTCATCGAGGTTTATAGTTCGTTTTTCATTACTCCCACTAATGTTGCCATTTTCAAAAAATACCGCATGTCTTGTCTCAACTATTCTAGTGGTATGCGAGGGACAATAAAATCTAAAACCTTTGGACCTCTCTGGATAACCTATGAAAGAACAACTAACGGTTTTGGAATCGAGTTTCTTAATTTGTGGATTGTAGACTTTTGCTTCAGCAGGACAGCCCCACATACGTAAGTATCCTAGTTGCGGTTTTCTTCCAGTCCACAATTCATAAGGTGTTGCTGGAATAGATTTACTAGGAACTCGATTGAGAACATGTGTGGCTGTTTTTAAAGCCTCGGACCACAAAAATTCTGGTAAAGTGGTGTTGCATATCATACTTCGTACCATATCCATTAATGTACGATTACGCCTTTCAGCCACTCCATTTTTCCGAGGATCACCTGGCATAGAGAACTGATGAATAATACCACTTTCTTGAAGAAACAAAGCAAATAGACCTGGACTTTGACCCAAGTCGGTGTGCCTACCATAATACTCACCGCCTCTATCTGATCGCACTACTTTAATTTTAAGATTATGCTGATTTTCAACTTCAGCCTTAAAAATCTTAAATTTGTCTAGTGCCTCAGATTTTTCAGAAATTAAGTACACATAAGTATAGCGTGAGTAATCGTCAATAAAAGTAATGAATGATTTGTGTCCGTTGAGACTCGGAGTGGGAAAAGGACCACATATATCGGTGTGAATTAATTCCAATAGTCCCCCACTTCGAGTGGCTCCTTTCTTATTTCCCTTAACAAATTTTTCTTTAACACATTCAACACAGTTTTCAAAATCAGAAAAATCTAATGTTGGGAGAATTTCATTTTTAATGAGACGTTGCATTCTATCTCTTGAAATATGACCCAATCTGCGATGCCATAATTTGGAAGAATATCCAACATCACGATTTCTCTTTGTGCCACGTTTATGATCAACACAATTAACATTCAGGGATAATAAAGAATCAGAAAAAGAAGAATCCAAACATAATTTATATAGATTGTTACATAATAATCCAGAACCAACAAACTTAGAGTTATGATATAGTCTCAACTCATTATTTCCAAACTGAAACATAAAACCACACGCATCAAGTCTAGAAACAGAAATTAAATTCCTAATAACATTAGGAATATAAACTACATCATGCAAATAGAGAATAAAGCCACTCTTCAAGACTAAACGAAGAGTTCCTACGGCCTCCACTTCAGCCTCTAATCCATTGGCAACTTTAAGTTTCCTTTCTTCCTTTTCCAGCATCCTCACGGAAAGGAATCCCTGCAATGTGTTCGTAATGTGCACAGAGGCACCAGTGTCAACCCACCACGTATTTAAGGGAACATCAATTAAAAGAGATTCACAAATCATATAATTTAAATCATTACCCTTCTTGGCAAGCCATGCCCTGAACTTGGTACATTCCTTCCTTACGTTCCAGGTTTCTTACAGTGATTGCACCTACGAGCACGTTTTGTACCAGATGTACTTGCTTTGTTAACACCAGATGTTTCGCCCTTATTCTTACCCTTACCGTTGTTCTTCTTCGATTTTGGACTTTCAATGGCAGCATGTGCAAAGTCAGGTTTTTCAATCTTAATCCTTTCTTCTTCTTCAACACACATGGCAATCAATTCGCTCATTTTCCACTTCTCTTTCTGCGTATTGTAATTGATCTTGAAAGGACCAAACTGAGCAGGAAGAGAAGTCATAATGAAATGAACCAAAAACCCTTCAGAAATTGCCATGTCCATGCCATTTAATTTTGCGGTCATATCATTCATCATCATGATATGTTCACGTATACCGCTAGTCCCATTATACTTGGTAGTGAGCATTTTCATTATGAGAGCACTTGCATTAGCCTTTGATGTACTCTTAAACTGCTCCTCAACTGAGGCTAAAAATTCTTTAGCAGTAAAAAGTTCACCAGCAGCATTCTTTTCAGGAATGCCTTCCCGAATTGCCAAAGAAATGGTGCTTTTCATAATCATGAGAGACATGCGATTAGAACGCTCCCATTTGGCATAAGCAGTTTTTACATCATCTGTAGCATCATCCTTTGGTTTATCAAGTTTATCCATACGTAATGCTTGGTCCATTTCAAGAACACCAAGACATATCTCAATTTGCTCTTTCCAAGTTGAAAAATTAGTACCATTTAGTAATGTTATTCCAGACATTTGAGTACTAATATTGCTCAATGCTGCAAATTCATGACAAATAAAATGCTTACTATTAACTAAAATCCACAAACATATAAAATTAAATAAATTAGATCAACTATAATTAGGGGACTATAATTAATTAATCTGAAATAATAAAACGCCAATTAATATTTCAGGTTTAATAGTTGATCCACTAAAATCAATTCATATCACCGTTGGGCAGAAATAAATTGAACAGGAGACGAAATTCATTTAATAAATTATACTTGACAATTAAAGTTGGTAAAATTGACATTTATAATTTATTAAATGTAAAACATAAGCGTAATACTATAGAATGGCAGTCATAATTAAAGTTGGTAAAATTGATAACGGCCAAATATTAAAAGTAAATTTATATGACAATAAATTATATATAACATAGTTCCGTTGGGTTACTTGATATATATAATATAAAATCATATCTTTAATAATATCATACATAGAAACCATACATAAAAACATATACGGTTTAAAAAATTTGTAACATACAATATTAAAATAAATAAGTATACATACGGTTTATGAATTTCATTTGATAAAGGAAGTAATAATCAAATGAAGTAACTATATGTAAATCCCATTTAATTAAATCATATACGGTCTAAATAACATATATATAAATTATATGATTAAAGAAAAACTTTAATATACCATATACGTATGTACTTAAATAGGAAAAAGATTAATTAAAGATTTAAATACTTTTCCTTTTGTCATGCTCAGTCGTTATGCATGTGATTATATGATCCTATATAGTGGGACCAGAGGAAAGACACGTATAGTAGAGAAGGCAAGAAATAGACGACGGATGGCCTACAATTTAGTAATACAAGCATGCGTCCTCACTGATTATACCCGCTCCAATGAATTTTCGAAAAAATTCGGCAAGTACCGACATAAGTGCCGCAAATAAAGGCATAAATTGTGGTTGGACCATTAAGTTGAACTTACTACTTGTATCCAATCCAAACAACGCATATAATCTAGAGTCCTTTCTCTTTTGTGCGTACATAATGGAGTATGAAAGAATTAAATAATAAGAATAATAATTCAGTACTCCAAATTGCACACAGAGAAAAAACTAAGGAAATAACAGATTGCTAACAAATAATCAAATAAATTGTAGTAAATTCCAGTAAATTCTAGATTCATAAATCATCATTAATTATTGATTTAAATACGAAAACAAAATACCATTAAATATCAGTAATTGAATCCGAAAAAAATTGTAGTGATTTTATATGAAATTACGTACCGCTCCGATACCAAATGTTAGACGTTAAAAAATATTAATTCATAATAATATTTCAGAAATTGCCCAAATAATCACGTAATTCATATAAATCAATAAATCATGAGTTAGAACTTACAGCTTTGAAGAGCAGACATGACGATAGGCGGAATATCCGATCTTCTTCAATTTCGCCTTAGCCAAATGATGGTAATTATGGCGTTTTATTACTCTCTCCTATCAGAATTTTTAATGGCCGAAAACAATGAAAAGGTGCCATTTTTTGGACAGGAGATTAGTATTTATATCTAAGGCAATTGAAGGGATCTAATATTGAATGAATCTGGTCCATTGATTTTCCATCAAAATCAATGCACCCTTTAAAAATAAATGGTTCAGATTAAATCATATAGGCCACATTAATAATAATTAATAATATTAATTATAACAGATGCGTCTTTCAATACTCATCGACGCTGGCATCGTCAACTTGAGTTTGTATCCTCTTGCTGCTGCTATGAAAGCAAGCCCTACGCCTGTGTTGCCACTTGTCGCCTCAATCAATACACTCTATAAAGAAAGAAAAATCCATTTATAAGGTAACAACGAACTTTGTGAAATGTAATTTGAAGAAAAAAAAAACAAAAAAGACTTCCTATTAACAATACCCAACATTTGTTGGGCTTCAATGCAAAAAAAACATAAAATACTTGTATTTGTAAAACAAGACGCCTTCAAAGTTCAAAAAGCACCATACCTCCCCTGGAGTAATGAGGCCCTTTTCCTCGGGAGCGCATCCTCTGGATGGTTGTATTCAACCATCCAGTGGACGTCTTTCGATCCGAGCCGTCTGATTTAATCTCAACGGTTAGATTTTTTCGGGCCTATCAATCCTGGTATCATGCACGGGGCATTCATGTCCATTGAGATTAAATCGGACGGCTGAGATCGAAACCATCCACTGGATGGTCATCCAGAGGATGTGATTCCCTTTTCCTCGGCATCTTTAATCATACTATAACCAATCCTGCATTTTTCACCAAACTCATATACAATTGTTTATGATACAAACTCTTCTAATCCAACAAGGTAGATCACCAGAAAGAATAAAAAGGAATTAAAATTGCTTTATTGTAAACTCTTAATATACCATGTAGACCAGATAAAAGCTTATTCCATGTAACCATCGAAGATACACAAATCATCTTCTTTTAACATTATTCCCTTTGCACTTCTTTTTCTATAAACTACATATTACCCCATCTCGCAAAGTTAAAATAAAGGAAATTGCTCAATAAAAAATAAAGTGAGAAATAAATTATTACCTATCCTTGACACTAGAGCATGGCTCCATGGACTCGAGCTTTGCTGCAACAAGAGCTCGGCACCCACTCGCCACATTGTTCAAATATACCAATGGCGTCTTCCCAATCAGCAACAAACAATTACATAAAATTTGATGATGCCTTATCAAAAGAAAGAATTCGAGGAATCAAATAAAAAAGAATACATTTACAACCTCAGTGACATCCTTGGCGATTCCAGTTCCCAATCCAGCCATTACTGCGAGTCCTTTAAAATACACGGGAAAAAAAAATTCACGATGCTAGATAGGGTTTGATTGTGTCAGTGATAAAAAAAAAAAAAAAAATATTTCGAGGCCAGCAAAATAACCAAACGAACCAAAACAAGGATACAAAACATTAGATTGTCAAAAGCTACTATAGCATGTCTAAATTACCTTTTTCACCAAACTATATATACTTGTCGAAGGAGAAACCATTAATTTCGCCGGATGATTTGGGAAATTGGTTCAGGCTCTAGACAAATGGAAGTGAACGTCATGTACTAGTAATTAAGAGTATAAGACGAACTTTAAAAAATTAATATTATAATGAATAATTCTATGATATATAGAAATTTTAAACTACACTTGAATTCTGATCAATCCATCTCAGTTTAAAATTTTAAATGCATAATAAGAATTTAAATTCGATATGAAAATTTAGTCCACAATAGAATTTGCATATTATAATTATGAGAGTGAATAATTAATACCAATAGTGCTCAAGAATCACTTATATATGATTTTAGTCGTAAAATTTTTAATGCAAATTTTATAATAGACCAAAGTTTTTTTATATGGATCGAAATTTAGATTGATTTTTCAAAATTATAATTGGCTGCAATTAATCAGGGCTCGAGCTCGATTAAAAAATTTAGTCCACCATAACCTAATTTTAATATTATTTTCTTTTTTTGAAAAAAAAGAAAAGAAATTTTGGTCATTTCATTAACATGAAAAAAAAAAAAGAACAATTTAACATCATTTTCACTTCTAAAATTTTAACTTGTATCAAACTTATTCTACCACTATTTCGATTACAGAGAATATGAACCTTATATTTTTATGATGACATATATCTATACTCCTTATAAACACACAGACCAAGAGAAATTGCACGCTAGATCTAGCGTGTATCTACGTGTATGTGCCGTTCGATCGATTTGATATGTGGTATTCATCAATCGCTAAACGAAGCAACAACATGTTTTGGTTTTCTGTCTAATACGAAAACAAAATGAGCAACATATCTACCTATATCATTGGTAAATTGAGCAACATATCTTTGTTTCCTAACATTATTTTGTTTATTTATTTGTCCACATATGAGTGCACCTTTTGCTAGTAAATTCATATATACCTACATACATATATAGAGAGAAATACTCTAATGTACGTCGTTGTGTACGGGTGAGATCCTTACATCACAACCGTTCTCGATTTGTAAACTTTAAAATGATTTTACCAATGCTATTTTCATATATTACCTTTTTTTAGGTGTTAATTTTTTTATTAAATTTTTACTATTTATTATTAGATTTTTAGAAAACAATAATACAATAAGAGGATCCATAATTAACCGTTTTCTAAAACTGAAAAATAATTATAAAATTAATTTCTTATGAGTTTGAAATATGAAGATCACATTAAACAATTCAAATCGATCATTTATAATCTGTTGTTATTGGATGGTTTATAATTCTTATATCATGGATATTTTTATAAAATTTTTAATATGAAGATCATATCAAAAGTTTAGATTAGTCACTTGTAGTTTGAAACACGACTACACGAGAACTACTGCTTAAGACAAATCCTATCTATCTGTTGGATTTTATCATTTTCTCATTATTTTAGCTGACTTATGATGGTACAAATATCTTCATTTTTGGAGGACTAGTTGGCAAGTATAGATTATATTATTTATTTAATTGACATTCTGATGTTATAAATATATTTAATATCCATATATAATCCGTATTGTTCACCAAATTAACCTTATTTCTAATGTTAAGATGACAACGAAATAGATTTATTATATTTTCTTTAATCAATGATAAAAATCAGATTAATCGCACCAAATTTCACAGTTTAATTTCTCGCAGAATCAATTAAGATGTTGGTGCGTGCTTTTATATCATATATGAATGATAAAAATAAGATCAATGTCAAACATCTTTTGTTGGTGCATTCATTAATGTCAGATCATATTTAAAATTGCATTAGTTCGATGCTTAAATTTGTTGGAGTTATGTACTAGGAGCCAATCATTAAATGGCTACTTCTGTGGTTTATGTTATTGATGATATTTGATCATTTGTTTCTTGATTTACTAGTTGACAGATCATTCAGGTTGAGGATCTAAATTGTGGATCTCTGTGTTTCATTTATAATAAATGACAATAATAAATCTAAAAGGTCCGTAATCTTGATAATTAATAAGGAACATTAATTATCGGATAAGCTTCGTATGCAAGTTAAGTGATGATTAAGTTCTACAAATCATAGGTAAAGAGTTGCCAACTTAATTGCATATGTATATGTTATGGAACATAGTATATGACACGACCCAATGAAATAAATATATGGATTGTGTTATGTGTCATTATTTATTTCAATTGAGTTTGATTCTAAGTTTGAGATAGTTCAGCTTTTCCACATGAGGATAGGTTCAATAAATATCATCTACCGTTGATTCCTGATAAGGGCTGCTATACGGACTTTATTTATGTTCTCTTGAATTGTGCGGGAAAAAATTGTTCATCAAGAAAACCGTATGTCCCTCATTAATTTATTTAGTGAGCGATGATATCTGTTTGGGCCCCTTGATGGAGATAGATTGTTTGCTAGAAACTTGATACAATTATCTTTAGATTAAAAAACGTATAATCTGCAAGAATGACACATTCATATCTTGGATTATACGATGATATCATGTGACATAAGAATCAGACAAGGAAATACTATTATTTCTTATGCAGGATTGAGATATTGTAGCAGTACACTATTTATGCGAATTGGAAATCATAACGTGTTGCTAGATGCCGCTTATGATTATTGGAATTAAATAGCGATTTAATTCCATGGCCAACATAGCATAAATCCTCAAAGGGTCACACAAATAGGACTTTAATCACACGGTGCATTATTTATTTATTCGCAATAGTGTATTGCGAAAATATGATAAGTTGATTAATTAATTATATACCGTTGCGAACCATTATAATTAATTAAGTCAAGAAGATCATATAGAAATAAATTAATACATTTGCTAATCTCAAAATAATTATTAATAAGTTAATAATTAATTATGTTCAACACAATTTAATTATAGGAATTAAATAAAGATTATGGACCTTTATTTAATTAGTAAATTAAAGGCCCGGTTTGAGTACAAGAGAAATATCCATTAATTAATTGAATTAGTGGACATTTAACACATCACAAAATGGGCTTGATAGCCCATATGGTGGCTGCCCTAATAGGGGTAAAAAGGTCCCTAAAGTTTGTGGAGTGGTTGGTCTATAAAAGGAGGTCATTTGGAGAGAGAAACCCTAGCCACCATAGTCTTTTCTCTCCATTTTCTTCCTAGAACGAAAATTAGAGAAAAATTTCAGATTTTTCTCTTCTTCTCTTGTTCTTAATCCACCTCAAATACTCATGTGTTGAGATTTCTCCCTTCTCCATTAATTAAACTAGTTAATTGAAAGAAGTATAAGAGAGAAAATCTTGGGGATTAGTTACTCTCCTCTTCCTTGCTAGCACAAGTTGAAAAATGAGGTGATTAAACTTCTAGGTGGACTCGAGGCGGCCGCCGGCGACTTGGTGGTGAAGGAGAGTACGCCACCGACTCCCACGCATTGGATTCGAACCTCCTAGTTGCGAGTCTAGGAGAGGTAGCCTTCCTAATCCCTTCTCATGTTGTGATGTTATGATGTTTGGACTAGATTCTCTTTGCTTGAGTTTAATTGAGTCAAATTAGTTGAAAAATTAAATTTGAGCACTTTCTTACAAAATTTTCAACTTTAGTGCTCGTATTTTTGAATTTTATAAATGTATATTGGATAACCAGATCTAGCACAATTACAGAGACGCCATTTATATATATATAGTTTTACTATGGTGAGTTGCAACTCACCAAAGGGTCGGTGAGTTGCGATCAAAACTCCTAAATCTAGTTTAAAATGATTGATCCAAACCGTCTAATATGATCTTCCTTTTGAAATCTCCATGCAGACCAAATTTTACATTTTTTTCAAAATTTTTAAGTATTTTTTTGAAATTTTAGAAAATCGTTAATCTAATTATTTCTGAACCGTTCAAAAACAGCAATTTTTAAAAATTCGAAACAAATACTTAAAAATTTTAAAAAAATATAAAATTTGATCTACATGGAGATTTGTATAGAGAGATCATATTGGACGGTTTGGATCGGTCATTTTAAATTAGATCTAGGAGTTTTGATCGCAACTCACCGACTCTTTGGTAAGTTGCAACTCACCATAGCAAAACTCATATATATATATATATATATATATAGAGAGAGAGAGAGAGAGTTATACTATGGTGAGTTACGATCAAAACTCCTAAATTTAGTTCAAAATGACCGATCTAAACTGTCTAAAATTGTTAATCTAATTAGTTTTGAACCATTCAAAAACAACAATTTTAAAAAATCTGAAAAAAATTAAAAATTCTAAAAAAAATTTAAAATTTGGTCTGCATAGAGATTTCAATAGAGGGATTATATTGGACACTTTGAATCGGTCATTTTAAACTAAATTTAGGAGTTTTGATCGTAACTCATCATGGTAAAACTACACACACAAAATTTCATAAATGTATAGAGACGTCAACTTAGTGCATGCGGACGTAATCGAAATTCAATGTATGCGGACATAATCGAATGTTGAGAGAACTTTTAAGTCTCATTATATGTATCTTATAAATGGAGAGTCGCACCTCTATTTATTTACTTATTTCTTTAATAATTTTTATTATTAGCAATTTGACTAAGCTGCTTATGCATGTCTATGCAGGTAATTAAAATTAAACATGCTTGTAATATTATAATATAGAAAAGGTTTTGCGAGTCCGTCACACTTCAATGGAAAAAATATATATATTAAATACCAATTCTACTGACAACGACAATATAATAATAACAAGATATAATAAAGATATATAAAAAAAATATGTTAATGGTTATTCCTTGTTGTGTCAAGAATCTACTTGACAACCAAAAAAACGAATCCATATCCTCTACAGACGTTTTAGAGGTAGGACAGACTTTTGATCTGAACCATCCTATCAATGATAAATGTCCCGTGATTAATATCAAAATTCATCGAGATTTGTGCCGTCAGTTAATCCTAACCGTCGAAATTAAATCGGACGGTTCAGATCAAAGATGTGCCATTTGTAGACCTTTTGAGTTTTGAGGTTGCAGAGGATGTTGGCCACCAAAAACATATGAAAATTGCACTGTTCTTCTGCCTACGACCAAAAAAATGGCAAGCGTAGTTTCGAGTCAATTTTTATCCACGATAAAAACAAAATAAAAAATCAGTTTTTATCCAGTTAGGAACCTCTCCAATTATTTCATTGATGGTCCAATACGATTGGACTGCCAAAATTAAAATTGCATAAAAAATCCAATGACTGCACGATAGAAAACTTTAGGACTAGTGAGCAATTATTTTACGATTATTAAGTAGTTTGATGGAATCTGATTTACTACCAAACTTTTAATTTAGAAATATAACAATGTACTTTGATTAGATCCGATTTACTACCAAACTTTTTAATTTAGGAATATAATAAATGCTCATTTGACTTTAATTTTAATCGAAATCGGATCTCTTTATTCTTAGATAAAAAATAAAAGAGTAGAGAACCAGCTCTTGGTCTAGTGGAAAAGAGCAATGCGTCTCAAGTGAGAGGTCGCAGATTCGAAACCCGGCTGGGGATCTTTATAGACATTTAATTTAAAAATAAGTTGAGAGAATTGACTCCCAATTTAACTTCAAAAAAAAAAAGGAGTAATTAGGGGTGTACAACGGACAGATCAAAACATTTTATATAAAATTTTAACCCAATCTAATTATATCAGATTGAAAAAAAAATTTAACCGACTCATCCGAAATCCTACCCAACCCAAATAATTTTTTACATGCGGGTTACGCGGGTCAAATGAGTTATGATTTTAATTGTGCAAAAATAAAAATGATCACATAAATGAAATAAAGATGACTTAGCACGAAATCTTTTGACAAATAACATTAATGGAACAAAAGAAATAACGCTAGACAATAACCTACAAAGGTCGTCTACACTAATTATTAAAATTTAAACTAGAAGTTCAACTATTTTTTACATATAGATCAAAACTTTTTAAGTCAAACTAAGCAGGTTGGATACAAACCAGGTTATCAAGAGTAAAAATATAATCCAATTAAGTACAACTGGATTAATAAAATTAAAATCTGACATAACCCGAATAATATTTGAATTCGTTAAAATACATATCAGATTGGACGGGTTTCTATTTTTCTTATACACTCCTAAAATTAAAATCAACATATTTGATGGAATTTGATTACAATCAGATTTTTTTTATTTTAAACATCCAGTACACAATGATGTTCGTACGAAAACCAGTTCAAAGTTGGGGGAAAAAAACAGTTCAATGGAAATAGGACCTCTTTATTCCCAATTAGATTAATGTTAATTTAGAACGTCGGATACGACAAAGACGGTTCAGATATGTTTATGACTATCAACGAGCTCCGCTGAACTGGAGAGGATCCGAGTCCATTCTTTTTCTTTTTTCGTAATCTTGACAGCAGCTGTGAGCTGTCAAGTGGATCCGGATTCCGGACCCATTCTTGCCGTATGCAGTTTGGATGATCTGTGGATAAATTTGTTATTATGACTATCTGTCGCTTAAATCAGATGGCAAGAAAAAAAAATGATCTGTATATATATATATCAACTCCAAAAGTTTTAGTAAAAGAGCCGAAGATTTAAATATATATATAAAAAAAATGTTATATGGTGGAGAAAATTTTTCATTAGAGCTAATTAGGCCCTGATCATTCACGACCATTCATAATTTTTAAGGAACAATCTGAATTTAGTTATAGATTCATATAAAAAAATAGTCCACTGCAGAATTTTCTTAAAATATATAATTATATTCCGTAACTCATAATTAATACACAACCATTTGCCACAAAATAGCTCATCCTAACGTGACATAAACTGTGATGACACCTCAAAACCTATACCGCTGTTGGATTTGGGTTCACCGATTTTCAATATCGATGAACCTATAAGGTTTTGTTTTACTTTTTTCTCATTGGTAGAATTCTTTATACCAGTTGACATTTCCGCCAAAACTTGGATTTGAAGTACCTACCCATAATTATGTCTCGGAGGGAATGTAAAAGCATTAATTAATTAAATTAAAACTTGGATTTTAAGTACCTACCATTCTACCAATGAGTTTGTCTAGGAGGCAATGTGGAAGTACTAATTAAATTAGTTTTGGGGGTAAGCAATGGTAACCAGTCTAAGAACTGAGAAGCATCTTTTTCTGTGTACTTTATTTTATTTATTTATTTATTTTTTTTAGTTGAGATGGAGAACCAACTCTTGGTCTAGTGTCAAAGAGCAATTCATCTTGAGTGAAAGGTGACAGGTTCGAAATCCGGCTGGAGGGTCTTTTATAGACATTTAATTTAAAAATAAGTTGGGTGGCTAAGACGGCCTCCAATTTATCTTCAAATTTTTTTAGTTGAGATGATGGGTTAACGTATACTAGGAATAAGCTAAATGATGGCTGATAATTAAGAGGAGTGTTCGGGTGCTCACAATTTGAATGCCCCCAAATGCTCCAAAATTCACTTTTTGATTACTTTTTCAAAATATAAAATTCAAACTTCGAATCCAAACTGTTGATCTTATTTGATATAACTAGCGATACATTTTCATATAAGTTTTATGAATTTTGAAGTTTATTTGATACTCGATCAAGAGATTGAATATTGAACGAATCTAGTTACATATGATAGATTAATTCTAATTTGTTCATATTTTAGCCTCTTGATCAAGTATCAAATAAATTTCAAAATTTATAAAAGTTATATGAAAATGCATCGCTCGTTATATTGAATAAGATCGACGGTTTGGATTTGAAGTTTGGATTTTATATTTTGAAAAAATAACCAAAAAGTGAGTTTTTGAGCATTTGGGGGCATTTAAATTGTGGGCACTAGAGCCCTGCTCGATAATTAATTGCCTTGAATTAAAAAAAGAAGTCCCTATTTCTTCCAATCTAAGCACGCCAAACTAACTACTAACAAATGATATGTTGCTTAATTTTCTACAAAAAATTTGAACGTAAGTTCTTTTGATTATGTGAACTGAATTCTTAAAAAGGTTATATTCTATTTTTTCTTGTCCTTTTTTTTTTCGTGTCTTCTTTCATCAATAGAAGACGCTGAGTAGCTTGGAATTGCTATCGTCACATCCGGAAGGGCTATTGTGACTATTTTTTTTTTTTTTTTTTTTTTTTTTTGAATCGGCTATTGTGACTACCTGCCGCGTACTTATACTCGTTAAATTTACACAATGCCATTTTTTTTCTCTTTAGAAAGATTTAGTAATGACTACCAAATTATACACAATGCCTAATTGCCTACGAATCTCAACTTATACATTACCAATAATAATAGAACAGAAATTAGCCAAGTACAATGAAAATTTTACTACATTAAATCAAAATCCATCCAAACAAAAAACTAAATCCTCCATCAACTAGAGCATCACATATACAAGTCTTCAAAACTCTAAAACATCTCTTCAATTGTGTCAAATAACTGTATTACATGTTTTATATAAAAGTTAACATGAATTAATAATAGAGTAATAACATAAAATGTTCCCATGATCTCTAATGATGAACTAGCTAGGTTGTAGATAGTGAAAGCCTTGCAAGACTGAGCCGGGCTCTCGGGAGGCCGGGTCTAAAAGAACCAATCAAGGGCCAAGCCAGACTGGAAGGGTCAGACTTAGAAGGGTTTTAAATATGCAAATTGAGCCTGATCCTTTTCAACTTTCAAGTCTAGCCCTTTCAGCCTCCAGATTTCGAGAGGCCGGACTTGAAGGGTCAAGATGCATGGCCTAAAGAGCCAATAGACAAACAATATTTTTTCTTAAATAATTCATTTAAACTAGGTTTAAAATATAAATAATTTTTATTTATAAAAATATAAATGTTCTATATTATTTAAACATAAATTGTTTAAAGTTACATTTCGTTAAATGAAATATTTTCAATTTTTCTCCTTTAATTTGGGTTTAAGACCGGTTATATTATTAACAACATAGGAAAAGTCAAAAAATTAGTTTTTTGTTAATATATTAATGAATTAAAATAAATAAAAATTATGAATGTATGAAATAATGTAATATAGAAGGTGAGAAATATATATTTTTTAACTTGGCTTAGCATCATCGTGGCAAATAATTTTAATTTTATTTGAAAATGGTTAGTTTAGGCCAAATCGGATCAAATAGGACCTAATTCTTCAATTGAGATTGTGTCTGACCCTTCATAAGCTTGGTCTCTCTGGGCCTTGGCCCTTCCTTAGTCTGATCTCTCTAGACTCTGGCCCTTCCAAAGCCTGGTCTCTCTAGAAGTGGCCTGACCATTCCTAATATTGTTGCCTCTCTAAAACCGCCTGACCCTTTATAAGCTTGTTCTCTCTAAGCCCTGCCCCTTCCTTAGTCTAGCCTTTCTAGGGCTGGCCCTTCAAAAGTCTAACCTCTCTAGATGTGGTCTGGCTCTTTCTCAGGCGGACTTCTATAGACCCTGGCCCTTCTTAACCTCTTAGAGAGGCGGACTGGCCTTCTGTGTTAGAAGGGCTTGGCCAGGATCGAGTTCAGTGCACGAGGCTTTTGGATGTCACTAGTGGTAGCGTCATCAGTGTGATAAAATTATCATATCTTCCAAAAAATAACAATACAGAATTGTTGTTATAGACCGGGGTTGATAAATACAATCAAGCAATTAAATTGCTAAAAATGGAAAAACACATTTATTAATGTAAAAAACGGAAACAGAGTCTCCTCCCCTATCAGCGCCTCCACCCCCTCTTCTCCTTCCCTTCCCTCCCTTCCCCTCTCCTATCAACACATCCCCTCTCCCGCCTGCTCCCTTCCCCTCCCCTATCAGCGCCTCTCACTTCCTCTTCCAGGACACCTCCTCCCTAGGCTCTCCTTTCCCTCTCCCAGGCCGCCTCAAAACACTCTCATTCCATAATATATGCCTTCTCTGTTTTTTTGCACTGTTTTTTTAATATACTTTCTTGTCAACTATAAATACTCCCTTAGTGCAACATAAATACTTTCTTATGATGTATAATAATGTAATCTTACCACATACTCCCTTAGTAGAAAAATAAATACTCCTTTGTACAATGTAAATACTCGCTTAATACAAATAAAACACTCCCTTATAATATATAACTACATAATCTTACAACATACTCCCTTGTGAAAAATAAATACTTCCTTCAGTATAAATAAATACACCCTTACGATATATAACATCATATAATATAATAAGGTTATTCTTTTGAGAGCATAAATTTTAGACTCTCTCATCTATTTATTAGCTACTCCGTTATATATATATATTAGATACTTCATTATACGTGTTAGTTACTCCCTTAAGTGAAATATGTATTTAAACTCGCTAGGTACTCGTTTATATCTATTAGATACTCCTTTAAATGAAACTATTTACTCTTTAAATAAAACTACGTATTTAAACTGGTTAGATACTTTAATCTTTACACTATTAATTACTCCCTTAATACTTATTGCTTACTTTCTTATGATTATTAGTTACTCCCTTAAATGAACTACGTATGTAAATTTATTATGTCTTTCCATATTCTTATTAGTTACACTCTTATACTCATTATTTACTCCCTTATGTTTATTCAGTTACTCCCAAACCGTAACAGAACCAGATTTAAATGACTTTTCTCTTCTCACCCTTCTCGATCTCTACTTCTTTCTTCCTATACCAGATCTGATCGCCTTCTTATCAGATCAGAGAAAAGTTGTTGAAGTAAGAAAGGAGGGAGAAGTTGAGCCAGAGCCAGAGCCAGAGCAGCGTAGTAGCGAGGGTGAGGAGAAAGGAGGCGTGCAAGGATGAGGAGAGAGGAGGCACGCGTGAGGGGAGGACAATTAGACTCGCGTGAGGAGCGAGGAGGCGTGCGAGGGAGAGGAGAGAGGAGGCGCGCGTGAGGGGAGGAGAATTATAGTAGCATGAGGGATGAGGGTAAGTGCGCTTTGATTTCTTGATTGTGCGGAGTGCTAATTGCAGGAAGTAATTTCCGTTATAGACAGAGATGAATAACATTACCAAATTTAGAAAGGGTGATGGTGCAAGGAGTCAGATCAGAGAATAACTGCAGGGTAGCAGGACATTAAAGTACTGTGCTGCTTTCGGCATTGTTGTCAAATGAAGTCGAGTTAAAATTAGGATGATTTAAAGAGTGTTAATTCAGTGTTAATTCGATTAAAAATAGTAAAAACAAGTATAATTAATGTACAAAATAGTAAATAAATAAAAAATCACCCTAATAAAAATTCTATTTGAGTAAAGACAAGTTCATAATATTATTAATTTATTAACATGTAGTTGTTAGTATGATTATGTTAAAAAAAGTGTACTCCTTTTTGAAAAAAAAAATATATTATATGGAATGTTTAACAAATCAATTTTGTCATAATTTTAAGCATTATATGAATTAAATAAATTACAAAAAAATAAGATACAATTTTGTATTAATTAATTATTCTATATTGCAATGAGCACAGACTAGTTCTTATTCCTACTTCAACCGATAACAAACATAAATCTGTATTTACTCATATTCTGACCCAATAGAAAATTTTAAGAGATAGTAGTAACAAAAGATAAAGAGAAAATTAAGAGTTATTTCTGAATTTTCATATCCTACACTAGTTACAAGGCCTTTAACATATTAAAAATTCAGAAGAAAAAACAAAAAATAAATTGAAAGAGGACAGAGAAAACCCAAAAAGGAAAAGAAAATAGTTTAAATTAAGGAATCAGAAATCAATCAAATCATATTGTCAGCCTCTAATTTTATCAAGTCGAAGAGCAGTCATAACTAATAGTGCACATCGATGTTTAAAGAGGACCTGCATGGAATAACATGTACTTAATAATACTTGTAATCAATTTTGAGGAGTACTTTCGAATCTTTCTGTATTTTTTTCCCCCTCCTGCTCTTTTGTTTTCTTTATTTACAGCCTTTAACATTGTCAATATTATCCAAATCTATTTTTCCATACTTATTTGTATTCCGTGGCAGTCGAGTTCAAGTATAGTACTCTGGTTAAATCATACATCAAACAGTCGGATCCATACAAAGATCACAATAACCACAACTATTTGATTCATTTCGTTAATCATTTTAGCTTATATATAGTGAATTGGTCAATCGAAGTAGTTCTGCTGGAGCAAATAAATCACATTATGTAGTGAAATATGGTTGATAATGTACTATAAAGATGCATTATGAGATAAAATTTTACTTCACAATACAACAGTAATTGCTAAAGGACCCTTCGTAAGTTAAAAGGCTCAGATGAAAGGAAAGTATCAGCATTGTAAAAAGGAAGGAATAAGCAAGGACATACAACAACGAGGTTCTGTGCATATCTCTGGTTTCTGTGCAAAAACAACAGGCGTCCCTACAGCTTTGCCAGAGGATACTTCAACCTGTCAAACACACAATTAAAATAGGTTAATGATCAATTTTTGAGTAAACATAATCAACTAGAAGATAATTCGAATTAGGTGGTATGAACCAGTAAATTGGATTAGAGAAAATGCAGAAATTTTTTAGACTCATTCAAGTGAATACAAGCTCTATTTAATTTTCCTTGTATAATTTATGAGCTCCAAAATCTGTTTTGAGGTTTTCAAACTCTGGCCAACAGAATAAGTCACAAATACCTTCACATTCTTCCAGGTTGGTACTTAAGCATTTTGTCCATCAATCTCTTCTAAATTGCATATTATTGTAGTAACAATCAGTCCAAACAGAAAATGATTTGTAATAGTTCGTTCTAACAGGCACAAAGGAGGTTTTTCCTCTAATCATCCTTCAATTTTTTATTTGGTTATAGTCTGAAAACACACCCATGAAACTTTTCTGCTAGCTTTGTTAGAATTAGGAAAGTGATCAACGCACATTCTACTTTGCCGTTGTTCCTTTTGTATTAGCTCACAAATTTTATTATTCCTTCTGATGGATGGCTCTCCGCTTCCTCCGCCGGCAACCCTCTTTTATCTACTAAGCCGTCCCGGGGTGGTTTGATCAGGATGCTATCATACTCAGCTAGCTTATGTTCTATTTGTTTTTCAAACTTTTATGCCACACAGAGTATGCACTACTACAGTCAGCTGTACGTAGGCCTAGATGTAGAGTGTATCTTTTGTTTAATAAAAATTAAAACCTTTGGCCTGCCGTTGTTTATATTTGAAAGAAAATAAATGCTGAACAAAAAAAAATATAAGTTTCCTTCTATATGAGTATGTTTGAAAGTTGAAATTGAGATAAGAAATGAAAAAATAAATTTTGTCGTGACTCTCATACAGAATTATCTTCTTACACTTTATTATTTTAATTTGAAACATAATCCTATTATAACAAAACAATTAAAATATTGCTTATTTTTTATATTTTAATCTTATCAAATGAAACGAAAATTAATAAGAAAAGAATGTGGTCATGTGAGCTATGATGCCATCATGACCCATGGGCTCGAGATCCAAACCTTGAATGAGCCAATAGTGGGCCCGTTGACGGGCTTTGACTGGAGGCCTTGAACTTCGTCGGAAATTGAGGCAGCGACCTGAGGCCCAACAAAAACCAAACAAACATCGTCATCAAGTGTCCCACCTTTATCTATAAACAAACAATGGTTCTCAATAGTAATAGGCTTGCGAAATTTGACAAGCACTACCAATTTATTCTGATAACATCAGAAGACAAATAAAAACGAATAGAGGCCACATGATGACCAAAAGGAAAATAAAGAAAGAAAAGATTCGTATTCACTGCTCAAAAACCATGTTCTCAGCCTCCTTTTTGATCGAATTGAAGAGCACCGACGAAAGATACCGCTCGCCAGAGCTGGGAAAAATAACCTGCATAGAATAACACCCAACATACTTGAGAACATTTAAATTTTGAGACTTGAAGAACCATTTAAGTACTGTTGACTTGTGATATAACAGCACTTGGCAAATACTAAAACGACCATTTTTCCTTAAAAGGTTGCATGAAGCATCAGTAATGTAAAAAAGTACAAACAAACTTACAACAATAAGTTTTCCTTCATTCTCTGGTCTCTTTGAAACTTTAATTGCTGCAACTGCAGCTGCACCAGATGATATCCCAACCTGCCAAAAATAAATTCAAAGTTATAATATCTTCATGTACAAATGAAATGAAATCATCAAACAACAAGACTAAGCTCATTAAATACTTGCTTCATCACTAATGTTTACACAGCTGCATCTCATATGATGACAAAAATGGGAAACAATTGACTAAAAGCAAAAATCGACAGGAATTAAAGCTAGGAACTCTTAAAGAAATAACAAAACCAAGTGCATCTCAACTCACCAAAAGCCCATCCTTCAAGGCAAGGTACTTTGCCATCTCAATTGCCTCTTCACTTGATACCTATTCAACACCATAAAATTCCTTCATTAATTAGTTAGTACCATCTTTTGTGGTCTTGGATCTCAGCACTCTCATTGATACATGTATGGCAGAACTACTAACCGGGCATATTACCCCCATTATGATTCTGCTTTGAATTTACATTTTTCAAGCCAAATCAGATACTAATATAATACATTACCATAATGAAATTCTATTGGTGGGTTGCTGAGTCCATCCCATATAAATTTGTGTGTTGGTACTCAGATGATATTGGCTAGCATGAATTAGATTTAGGTTTATCAAGGGATCAGAAGATATTTGAGCCTTGAGCATTCAATTTTGGTCATGCAAGAAAAGAATTTATTTTGTGAAATTTCACAATTCTCACCCGAATAACTTCATCTAAAAGATCAACTTGTAAAACACCTGGAATGAAACCAGCGCCTATCCCTTGTATCTTATGTGGTCCTAATGCATGAGTAACAGGCAGGACATCAAAACAAGACTAAAGATATTGAGAAAGCGGATGAGAGAAAAAAAGAGGAGGATTACAAACCAGCATTGCCTCCAGATAAAATCGCACTCTCTGTTGGTTCCACTCCATACAGCTTCACCAAATGAATCAATATTTAGTTGGATCAGGAAAAAGGAAACAGAAAAAAAAAAATAAAAAAAAAATCAGGTCCTTCAAGCATATAATGAGGTACTCCTTTCGTTACCTGAATATTGGGGTTTTTCTCCTTGAGGTACTTCCCAGCACCGGTGATGGTACCACCGGTTCCAATGCCAGATACAAGTATGTCTATTTTTCCAGCTGTTCCTTACCAGATCTCAGGACCAGTTGTCTCATAGTGTATCTACAGAAATACAAATACATAGTTCATTGAATGAGCAAGAAGAGTAAGTATTCATTCCATAGAAAAAGCTCATGTTTTTATTTGTCCAAATTTACAAAATAAACTCCAGGAACCTTTGATGTAGATAGAATTGCTTCTTCCACAAAGAAAGAAATTTACTTAAGTTTTTTCCCAAGCAATTTGAGTTAGCAGCATACAGAAAAGAAAGAAAGAATAAGAACAAAATAAGGAACTAAAAGGAAACAACTTGATACAGGCAACAAAACCATCATTACCAGCCAACAATAAGGAATCTATTCAGATTAGAACATACGAAAGTCTAACAGTAAATATATCATTCTCCTAATTTTGTTTGGCACCAGCTGGTGCTCGTGTAAGTAAGGTGGTTCAGTTATTAACAAAAATCAAATTATAAGGGTACTGTAACAAACACTGATGACAAAATGATTTCTTTGCAATCATTCCACAATGTTTACAAAATGAAAATCCTTCTTTAGCCTCGCATTACCTTGGGGTTTGCTGGGTTTTCAAATTGCTGGAGAATATACGAGTTGGGGGTCCTAGCAGCCAACTCCTCAGCCTTTTGCACTGCACCTCTCATGCCTAAAGAGGGATCTGTCAGGACGAGCTCAGCACCAAATGCCTTCAAGAGGATACGTCTTTCAAGACTCATTGATGCCGGCATTGTCAGCTTGAGTCTGTATCCTCTTGCTGCTGCCATGAAAGCAAGTCCTATGCCTGTGTTGCCGCTTGTCGGTTCAATCAATACGCTCTATAAAGAAGGAAAAATCTATTTTAGGTAATAACTAATAAGTAATAAAGAATTTTTTGAATTGTTTGTAGTAGAAGACATTCGAGATTCCTCATACTTATGACTAATACTCAACATTTGTTGGGTTTCACTGTGAATAATTCTAAAGTTAATCTGATGAAATGATATATCCCCAATCAGATATTGGCAGTTTCACTAAAGGGTGCTTTTCTTCTTATATCAATAGGAATAACCAAACTTGAACTCAAATGAAGCAATTATGAAATAGCTAAGGGGACAATTTTTGAGCTATTACACAAGTTAGCAATTTTATCAGATAGGTTGAAAAAGTTATTTGGTGCAGTAAATGTTTAGTGTAGTCACAAACATGACAAATGCTGGATACTTTTTGCAAATACATAAATACTTGCTGCTATTTGCAAAAAAAAAACAAAAAAGAAAGACCCCTTCTGAAAATGACATACCTTGCCTGGAGTAATGAGGCCTTTTTCCTCAGCATCTATGATCATACTATAACCAATCCTGCAATTTCATTGTACCAAACTTACATACAGCTATTTATGATGTAAAACCTTCTAATTCAACAAAATAGATCACCTGAAAGAAAGAGAAGAATTGAAAATTCTTTTGTGCCCTTGCAAAATCTTACGGTATCATGTACACCAAAAAAAGTCACCCCTTTACACTTCGTTTCAATAATCCAACAATTACCCATAATTCATGTATTCAGTATACATTTCTCATTTAACACAGCTAATTTGAAGGAATTTTCTCAATAAAAGATAAATTGAAATATGAATTAGCACCTATCCTTGACACTAGAGCATGGCTCCATGGACTCGAGCTTTGCTGCCACACAAGCTCGGCACCCACTCATCACATTGTTCAAATATACCAATGGTGTCTTCCCAATCAACTACAAAGAATTTCATAAAATTTGCTAATGCCTCATCAAAACTGGGAATTTGGAGAAGTGAAGTAGTAAAAAATTAAAAAGTACATAAGTACCTCAGTGACATCTTTAGCGATTCCACTTCCCATTCCAGCCATTACTGCGTGTACCAGTAGAATCAGAGTTATGTAAAGATTCGAGTTAGGGTTTAAGTAATTAATTGGTCAATGAAGAGGCTTAAATTCGAGCTAAATAATTAAACGAATAAAAAAGAATGATAGAAAGCACACGATAGTCAAAAGCTAGCAACATGTAAAGTTCCTTCATTTTTCACAAATATCCTTACCAGAGGAAAATCAAAGTCGTAGAGAAAGGCGAGAATAGTTTATCCTTAATTTCTCTCGAGTTGTTGGAGGTAATGGTTCAGATTCTAGAGAAATCAAAGTGAACGTCATATACTAGTGCAGGAGCCGAGGTAGTAAGACTAACTCTGTTTGAGTAAACTATATCAACAGTGCTTAAAATATCAGTTATATATTATTTTTTGTCTTTAAAATTTTTTATATCGTTTTTTGAATTAAAAAAAAAAAGAAACTTTCACTGCTTCGTTGACATGAAAATTTAATTAAGAAATATAAGTACTTCACATTAGTATATATGTCATAGTATATTTTGTATGATAAAGTATAAATAAATGTTATTTTTAATTAATTTATGATGGCCCAAATATCATAGAATTATTTTTTTTAAAGAGATACTTGATGTTAAAAATATACGAGTATCCACATTTTTCTACAACTACATTCATTTTTCTTTTTCTTTTTTAAGCAATATAACTACATTCATCTTATTCGTTATGTTAAAATAACACAGAAATAGATAAAATTATTCTCTTTTCTTAATGAATTTCAAAACTAAGATTAGTTGCAATTTTTCTTGCAAATTTCATCATTATTTATTATCTCCAAAATTGCAAATAAGATGTCGCTGCATGCATTTACATCACATGAATGATAAAAATAAGATGAATTTCATACATCTTATGTTGATGCATTTTATGTTAGATGATCTTACTTGCATGTGTAAAACCGGAAATGCTAAAATTTGCAATTTTAGTTTTGCATTTACCTGTTACGTAAATATTAAATAACTACGATGCTTAAAGTTGCAAGTCTAGTGTTTGTATTTATCAATATTTATTTATAAACATAACATAACCGCATATGGACAAATTCCAAATTCAATGTATGCCACTGAACGTGAGTTAAGTCCCATAATTTTTAAAGAGTCTCCCCTCTTTTTATGAACTGATTGATTGATTGATTTATTTTGGAAACAGAAGCAACTACCATTGTACATTGAACATAGTTATAGTTCATTATAATTAATTTTACAGCAAATATGAATTTATAATAGTCCATTCCTTATGCAATTTGATGGAGCTGTTGTTGAATGTTGGCAAGGAATAAACGCGCTTGAAATATGATAATAGAAAATGTTTTGCGAGGTCGCCACACTTCAATGAAAAGAATATATGTTAAGCACCAATAATAATGACAACAATAATTAATAATAATAGCTGGATTAAGTCTGGTTGAGTCAAGAATAATCACTAATAACAATTGGTCTCTTTTTCCTTATATAGTCAAATCTACCTTGACGAGCGTAGTTTTGTAAAGAAACAAAGGAATAGCATGTTCGGTTTCGAGTCATTAAAATTTTTTTTAATTATCCGGTTAGGATCCTCTCCAATCGTTGCATTTCGTTGATGATCCAACACAAATTTGGCTGTCAATTCTTATCCAGATCGACATGTTTAATGGGATGCAATTTACTATTAAACTTTTAATTTCGAAAATTCAGTAAAAGTGATGCTCATCCTACTTCCTGTTCAATGGAAATCGGACATTTTATTCCAATTAGATAAATTTTAATTCGGAACATCTGATATGGAAAGGACAGTTAGATAAGTTTATATATGTCCATCAAATGAACTCGGCAAAATTGTAGAGGGTCCAAACTCGGCAAAATTGGTTAGTAGATTTGTCGTTTAAAACAGACCGCGCAAACACAAATACACAATATATCAATATTAGTTCTTCTGTGCCAATAAACCATGTAGCAGGTCCTATAACTCACCAATTTCTTGTATAATTTGGCATTCCACCTTCTCACAGTCAGTTCTTTATTGCTTCCTTTCACAGGAAACTCTATGAACATATATTCATTCATAGAATTATCGATGTCATCATATTATACGCACTAGTTGAGTAATTATGCAGGTTAATGGTTTTCATTATGCAGCTTATTTGAATAGTGAAATTAAGAAAAAAAATTACTTAATAGTAATATCATAGAATCAACTTGACAGCTTCTGTCAAGGTTTCAAAAAGTATATATATCATAGAACCAAACCGCTCCATTAATTGTTCTGATTCATCACTTACTGAATAAAAAAATGTTGAGTGATAAAATCATTAACATGCATAATAACTCATTTAAATTGAATAATACAATAGTGTCAGCTATTAAATTAGACAGCCTTTTTTTTTATTCCTCCACTTACATATATTTTTTTCAATTCATCACTTTAAGCTGCATATTAAATCATTTAAACTGAATAATATTGCGGTATCAATAGTAAGAGCAGCGTAGCTATTTACATATGAATATACACGATTGTTTGCCACAAAATAACCCATCAGCACGTTACATATACTATGACGTCACCACAAAACCTGTACCGCTGTTGGATCCGGTTACCCAAGTAGTACTAAGAAATCACTAACCAAGTAGTACTTAGAAATCAATTCATCAAATTCTTTTCAAAAAAAAAAAAAAAAAATCAATTCATCTAATGGTAGTAAGAGTTATGATGGTGCCTTCGAGAAAAACATCATGAGTTTCATGAAACCAACCACACAAGTAGCTTAGTTTTCTGAAATAATGAACTGGAATAGGATATCGATACACCAATTTGCATATGCGACATGTATAATACCATTCGCAGAATTGGGATAATAAATATTATGAAACTGGAATCTAGGTACTGGATTTCCTATACCAATGTTGCTCGAACCAAAGGTTTCGGTTTTTTCTTTTTATTTATTATTATTATTATTATTATTTATTTATTTTTATTTTTTTTGTCTCAATGCTGGAATTTTTATACTCGTTGACATTGCTGGAATTCTTTGTATCCATGAGGCCATGATCCCATGACTGTGTACTAAATAAATTATTTTGCCACCAACCCTAAAGGAGAGTTTGTGGGCAAGGCAGTGTTGGCATGTCTCTGAACTGAGAAACATTTTTTAATTTTTGTACTTGTCTTTACTTAGATATTTATATATTTTTTATTTAAAATTTAATTATTTATTATTTATATTTTATTTATTTAATATTCATGTATCTATTTATATATTTAATATTTATTTTCTTTTGAATGAAGGAAGGAACAAAGAATGAGCAAGATGGTGGCGTCGTCACTCATCAGTGCGATAAAATCAACAAATGATCCAACGATGACAAATTTGAGAAAGAGTGTTGCCGAAGCATTTTTCTTTGAGAGAGGTTATTGTGATGATTTTGTTAGAGAAAGATAAGAACGGCATTGCCAAATTAAGCAAAAAGTGCTGATAAGGCAAGGAGTCAGATCAGATAGTAACTGTGTACGAGGGACAGAAAACTGTTGCTGCTTTTGGCTGCTGTCAAATGAAGTTAAAATTTTGGATGATTTATCATTTATACTGCAGAGAAATATATTTGTAATAAATCCACTTCTATGCTTCAGGAATAGGTAAGAATATAGAAGGCACACTTAATAACAATAACCATTCTACAAAAATACATAGAAGCAGAATAACTTAATTATTTAAGACCTCCCCAATAACAGAATAGAATCAACATGATCTCCCAACCAATACGAAAGGCTTCTCTTTAGTTCTAGGTAATACTAGGAAATTGGAAATATCTAAATTTCACAATAACAAGCTCTAGAACTTTATTCTGAAATAATGATAGAGGTCAAGACAGTAAAAGCACAAAGATGTCACACAATTAAGTAAATGCCGAAAAAAGGTCAAACTCATGGCTCGAAAACCATGTTTTCTGCTTCCTTTTTTATTGAATCAAAGAGAACTGATGAAAGATAGCGTTCACCAAAGCTTGGAAAAACAACCTGCATGGACAAACATAGCATATATTTAACAGTGGTGATTAATTCCGTAGTGCAATTTTGGTTACCCTTTTATTTATTTAATTTTGTTTGTCCTTTTGTATCATTATAGTCTTGTTTGGGACAAAAGGCTTAGTTTATGTCAAGTGCTAACCGACTTGTTGTTTTCTGTAACAGTCGGATTTGAGTAGTGGTTATTGTACTATTTGAACTCCCTCATAAGTTGGAACCATAAGTTTGGTTCATTCCACAAGGATTTTCAGTTTGTTCTTTATGCATTTCCATTTTTTCCACTAAATTTGATCTGAAGTTCAAATTTTCTGCATGGACCCTCTAGGACTTAACAAGTACTTCCAAATTTCAATAAAATAAGATTGAAATTCTGTTGATTATGTGGCAGGAAGACCTATTATGTAGTTTACTGGGTTATATTATATCAATAAATCCCCACCTCAGAAGACTTGTATACTAAACCCAAGTACCAGTAATGTAAAAGGGATGGGAAAACAAAAAACACTTACAACAATGAGCTTTCCAGCATTCTCTGGCCTCTGTGCAACTCTGATTGCTGCAACTGCAGCTGCTCCAGATGATATCCCAACCTGATACACACATAATTAACCACGAGACTAAAAACTAAGCTTATCCACCATAAGGCATTATATTAATGGAACACCTAACGCCCGCCCCCCCCCCCCCTCCCTCCTATCAGGATTGGTGTCTACAAAGATTTTATCATGTAGAAGCAATCGAATGGCAGAAACTTGATAAAATGATAAGGGCTAGTTGAATTTGAAGCTAGGGGACCCAATTCAGATATCATATTAATAATTTAGTTGCACTACATGATTATTATAACTAAGTGCATAAACCTATTCATTGTGGATATATGCAGTTGGAATGCTTGACCCCTATCTTTATCACAAAAAAAAGGGGGAAGTGCATTGCAACTTACCAAGAGCCCTTCCTTTAAGGCTAGAAGCTTAGCCATCTCAATTGAGTCTTCACTTGAAACCTGACCAACATCACATATATAATTATGTTACATTAGTATCAATATCATTACTCGAAACCACATCGGATGGAGCTGTTACCTGTACACTGCAGGTACGGATCTAATATACAGGTTCTGTTATGACTACTATCTAGGATTGAAAGATTCTCATCTCATACACCAGTCAAATAGTATCAGATACAGGACAATGACAGTATTCTAAATAGTATCAGGTACAGGACAATGACAGTAATCTAAAACTATCATGGGGTCACAAGTTTAATTACGTCTAATCTTTCTTCTATGGCCTTTGGTGTTTTCTGCTATTTTGATTTTTATTTAGGTTTAACCAAGGGATCAAATTTTAAATTTCAGGCTGGAACATTCAGTTCTGATGAAACAATAACAATGTTTCCTATACAATATAGTTCTCAGAGCTAATATTATTGAATTTCTTCATTGCTTACTTGTAGAACTTCATCTATGAGGTCAACTTCCAAAACACCTGGAATGAAGCCAGCACCTATACCTTGGATCTTATGAGGTCCTAAAGCAAGTAAGAATGAGGGACAGCAAAATAAGATAGTAGAATAGAGAGTAAAAATGGGGGATGTGTGTGTGTTTAGGGGAGGGGGTGGGTGACATACCTGGTCTTCCACCAGATAAAACAGCACTCTCGGTTGGTTCTACTCCATACAGCTACCCAAAATAATGTAAATTTCAGTTGAAAACAAAAAAAAAAAGAGAAGTTGGATATTGAACTATACAGAAGAGATGTGGTCTTGTATACCTTAATATCGGGGTTTTTCTCTTTGAGGTACTTTCCTGTGCCAGTGATGGTACCACCTGTTCCAATGCCAGATACAAGTATATCTACTTTTCCAGCTGTTGCTTGCCAGATCTCAGGTCCAGTCGTCTCATAGTGTATCTGAAAGAAAACATAAGCATATGATATTAAATAAACAAACAGAATAACTCTAATTTTATGCAAATTTTATATTGTATTTATCCTAAATCATGAAGAACATCATTTACTTTTTGGTATTTGCAAGAAGAGCCCAACTTCAAATTTCAAATGAACAAGAGTCAAAGAGTATCCCTAAATTCTTCTCAGTAATTAGAATTACTCTTCTCAGATAAATTTTCCATTTTGATTTTCCTGTCATGAAGTCATTATCTTTTACCAAGTAACCAACTATTTTTAAGGTCATAGAGAAATTAAAGAAATGAAAAGGGCAAAAACAAGGAGCTTGATCTAGAGGAGAAAAAATGTGTTTTCCCAGTTTCTGGTCTAGGTGGGTAAAAAAACAAGTGACAGTGAACAAAAATAAAAAAAAACTGAGAAAACTGTCATTTGCTCTTGGTACACTGTACACACATAGTGAAGGGTCCTTTTGCAAAAAAAATATTGAGGTAGCAAAAGAAACTGCAAAGTTCCTTCTGTGGCTGTGCAGAACATGAATATTACAAACTACTATCCTGTATTACATAAAAAAAAATTCCATGTTTAACATCACACCACCTTGGGGTTTGCCGGGTTCTCAAATTGCTGAAGGATGTAAGAATTTGGGTTCTTGGCTGCCAACTCCTCAGCCTTTTGGATGGCACCTTTCATGCCTAGAGTTGGGTCTGTCAGAACCAGCTCAGCACCAAATGCCTTGAGGAGAATGCGCCTCTCTAGGCTCATCGATGCCGGCATTGTCAGCTTCAGCTTGTATCCCTTAGCTGCTGCCATGAAAGCCAGCCCTATGCCCGTGTTACCACTTGTTGGCTCAATCAACACACTCTATAAAGTGAAGGAAAAACATTAATGAATATTCAAATGCTTACAGTTTGTAAATAACATTTAAGATCTCTCATATTTTGCAAATAGTGCCTAGTATTTGCTAAGATTTGTTGCAAATAATAGCTAACTGTTCAAGAAGTGAAATTGAGAAAGCCAAACTGACTCATTCTAATGAGCCATCTTTCTTATTTTATTAGGAATGACACAAGGTTGGACTGTAACTAATGTCAAAAAGGAGTATTTTTCAGCTTTTTGCATGTCCGGACTTTCATGTGCTTGGCAGAGGTTGAGCTGTTAGCAAATATTATGGTGTTTTAGGAAAACAGAAAATGTGAGGTGTAATTTAAGAGAAAAGACCCTCACTAAAAGTGTACTAACCTGTCCTGGAGTGATCAGACCCTTTTCCTCAGCATCTGTAATCATACTATAACCAATCCTGCAAATGCATTTTGCCAAAATTGAATATAATAGTTTTAAATCTTAAATTTCAAAATAAGCAAAATAAAATGATAAGTTCCTTTTGTGCCCTTGCAAAACCTTTTAATAATTCCACAAGCTCCTGGATGCAATCTCTACATTGTCCTTCCAAAGAAATCAGAAAGTATTGGGCAACAGATTAACACTTCCTCAATTGCAGCAGTATATGTGCACCTATCTTAAATTTATTTTTCAACTGGCTTGTAAGTCGTAATATTTTACAAACCTTCCTTTAGTTAATGAAATTTCAGTTGGTACACATCAAATTATCTCAAAAAATAAAGGAAACTGCCCAAAGAAAGCAAAGGGAAATATAATCAGCACCTATCCTTAACACTGGAGCAGGGCTCCATGCACTCGAGCTTTGCCGCCACGCGGGCTTCACACCCTGTCAGCACCTTGTTCAAATACACCAATGGTGTTTTCCCAATCAACTACAAACAATTTCACAAAATCAGTTCATACCTTAGTGAATAGTTGAAACTGGGGAAAGGAAAAAGAGAAAAGACCCAAAAAAAAAAAAAACCCACCTCCGTGACATCCTTGGCGATTCCAATTCCCGATTCAGCCATTGTTATATTTCTGTGAATCAAATTAATTTAAGCCAACGTTAGGGTTTTACTGTCAAATCAGTTAAGATCAGAAGTCAACTACAATCCAAATATTGAAAAGACGATCGAAGCACTCGATTGTTAATCATTGTAAATTCCAAAGATAAGATCGTGAAAACTGAAAATGAAAAGCTATCTTCCTTTTGAGAGAAATACTTACTTGTTAGTAGAGAGGAAATAAATGGAATTGTTTAGAGAAAGGCGAGATCTCTTCGCTTTAGCTGTTTTGGTTATGGTCAGCAGAAGCGAGTGGGTGCATGATAGATAAAGTAGTAGCCAGGGGTTGAGTTGAGTGAGGAGAATTTTATATTATTTATGCTTATCTGTCAAGTGAGAATAATTTTATATTATATTTATGATAGATGAGGAGATATGAAGCTCCAAGCCTCCAATGATAATATTAATAATATTAATAATAAAATTATGTATCACATTATAAATCAAGTAAACACCCAATTTTTTTAACAAGAAATAATTAAGACAAAAATTATGTGCATAAGCTCCTAATTTCAAAATCACAAATAAGCGAGACAAGTTCTAATGTCTGGATGTCTACAAGCAATCTGACTAAAACTCAACAGTTTAAAATTTTTTATTAAATATAGATTTCATTTTAATTGATCTGCCAAATATATATATTAGTTATGGATTTAGAAAATATATCGACTAAAATCCAATCTGACCCGAAAATATAATTAAATCCCCCTTCCTATATTTTTAAATAATAATATAACTTATGTATTAATTTTTTTAATATAAATTATGCTAATGAAACATCAAATATTATCTTTTATTTTGCTTTATACGATGATTATTGTCATTTTATCATCATCATCATATGAGCACAGTTGTCATTTTAAATTATGCTAATGATAATTGTTTGAGTATTGTTATTATTTGTTAATAATTACAACAGTGCACAATCTATCTAAAATATAAAGAACTAAAGAAGATACCTATACTTTTGATAATTGTTTGATTAATTGTTCAGTTCTCTCATGATTTTGGCACAAGAATAATGTGATTCTCAAATTTTGATCAAGAAATTCATTTTGCAATTATTTGCTTAAGTTATATTCTATTTGTATATATTTGATTATTGATAATAAATAACTAGTTTTGTTTTTAATATAGGACAACTTCGTCAATGGAACTTACAAAATATGCATAACTCAACCAGCTACGGTGATTGGTTATGAATTAGAAGCATTCATGACAAAACTATGAATCACATTGAAAAATCTTAAAATATCTATGAAATTATTTTGGTAGTATTATTTGTTTGGATTATATTGCCTCTCTGGTTTCTGATACATTCAGCTTTAAAAATTAAAAATTTTTTAGTTTCATCGAATATAATGTTTCCTCGATTGAAAGGCCAAAGAAGGTATATATTGTATTAATACTACTCCCTATTGGATTTTTACATTGCAAGTTTGCAACTGTTTCGTAAGTTAATTATAAAAAATAGTTATTTTTTTTCTCTTTCTGAAATATTAGTTTTGATGATTTTTAATTCCATAATTATCTATACTTGATATTCCTATCCGGACGAAATTATGTTCTCGTTTGAAGGTCCATTTTAACTTCTTAAAAATAAATTTTTTTTCTTGTATAAACGTACCACTACCATACTACTTTTTTAAAAAAACAATAACAGCAGCGAGGTTGCGTTCAACTTATATGTAATCTATGTCACATCATAATTTTGGCAAAAGACCTCGCTTTGATAGTACATTATATAAGAAGAAATGTACTTTTATTTTAGTAATGCTGCGGAAGAGTACAGCTCAATCATGAGCTTAATAATTAATGGATTAATTTCAAGCAATTGATTCTAACTAAGGATTAAAATATACTTATTTGAGTTTCAAATTTCATTTTCAAACTTATTTTTCTGCAATATAAAACACCAAAAGTTCGTCTCAATTCTCATTCTTACTCTTGATTATATAAAAACAAATTTAAAACCTAAATATATAACTTTTAAAATCGATGAAGTTTATTGATTTTGATTAGATAAAATGTTACGATGAACATTATTTTATACTAACATAAGTCCGTGAATATACACTCAACTCACTTGCACATTATTTTTCCTTATTATTATTATTATTATTATTATAAATTAAGACCAACTCAAGTTCTATCAAAATTTTATCCTAAATCTGTCCGACAGCCACTATCAATTAGTAATAAATTTCCTTACGCATCTAAGTCGACGTTGCTTTCCTAATTTGACTTGTAGCCATATCTTACTTATGCTCCACTCCAATCGTACATATCACTGATGGTGCAAACAAACTTACACCGTTCATTCCATATCCAACAGTCCATACTTTTTTTCCCTGAAAGAACACTCCAAGCACTAAAGATCAAGCAGGTTCTCTTGTGCCATGGAACCATATGGCAGTTCGTATAACTAGCAAAATTTCTGTATAAATTAGTACTCCTACTTAGATCTGAAGTTCTGAACAGGTGAGATATAAAGTGGCATGTAATAATTACAGGAAACTAAAACGTACTTAATTTTTAGACTTTTTATTCGTAGTAATTACACACCCGTTGTCACAAAAGAACCCATTGTTGAGTTACATAGACTATGACCTCATACATTGAACATTGTAAAGTCCATTGGGAATTTGGGATCTAGTTTCATCGATTGGACAAACAAATCCAATTATATTCTGTTGTCTCCGCAAAGGATAGCGACCGGATCCGGATCTGTGTCGCACGGCACAGCGTGTAGTGCAGGATCCGGACCGTCCGATCAGATCTCGGCGGTTTATTTTTTTCGGGTCTTACAATCTGGTTACATGCACGGGGCTCCCTTAGATTTGATCGGACGGTCCTATACTGCGCTACACACTGTGCCGCGCGGCACAGAATCTGGATTCATAGCGACCCCATATGAACCACACATCTCTCGGTGGTTAAACGATAAGGTTTTTGGTGGGAAGAAAATATATTATTATTGGTACGAGAACTGCACCATTGTAGAAGTGTTTGACCCCAAATTTTCGCAATCGGAGAAACATAGCCCGTACAAGAAGCAACTCGCTTAATTTTAAATGGAAAGGGAAATTTGGTAAACGGTTTTAGCCCTATTGCTTGAACCTAAGGTTCGTTTTCATTTTTCTTTTCCGTATTCATATGCCTTTTAGTTTTGACTGAACTTAATTAGACTGTGCTAAATTATGCTATTACTTGTACGGCCAGGATATGTTGTCTCACAAATTAAAACATTTATTTGGGTTGTAAGGATGGGTTTAAAAAATACAAATGGATCCAAGCATGATTTGTTAATTAAAAATAAAACTTATGTTACTAAATTCTTTCAAAGTAATTTCTTCTATTAACTTACTGAAAAGAGTTTGTTCATATGTGATGATATTTCAAAATTTTCCCTACCTTTTGCAGACGGACTGATTGACTAGGAATGGCTGCTTCTTTCTCCTTCCAATGCAGATGCTGCAGTTGCTCCCATAAACAAATGAAGATCGATCAAAAGGCGCTAATTTACCGTAATTCTCATCTAAATTTATCTCTAATTCCAATTCTAATTTTTTTTTTCTGGAGGAGCTATCCATCCATGATGCAACCACAAACCGGAAGATAATTTTACTGCTAATGTAAATTGAAATTAGTTCTGCACATACTTTGGGGGCATTACTTTAAGTAACATTAGTTTAATGCTTGAGTTACACAAACTTGACCAAAAATAGTTGGAATATAAATTCTAATTGCCTCTTATTATGTGCAACAGAACAGACAAGAAACCTCACTTGAAGACTCCCCTAGTATCTCCTCAAGGCAATTCAATAGGTAGAAGAAATGCCATTATCTCCACATTAGCCATTAATTACACAATTTCAATTAGACCGGTCAGAGCAGAAGGAGATGATCAGAGAAAAGGTGGAGAAAACAGCGAGCAAGGTGGTGGTGTCGTTGGTGCAATTAAATCAATATTTGATCCAAACGAGAAAACAAAATCAGGAAAGGTATTACCAAAGGCATACTTAAAGGCTGCAAGAGAGGTTGTAAAGACACTGCGAGAGTCTTTAGAGGAAGATACGAACGACATTGCGAAATTTAGAAGAAGCGCCGATGCGGCCAAGGAATCAATCAGAGAGTATTTGAGTGGATGGAGAGGACAAAAGACGGTTGCCGCTGAGGTAAACAAAACTTATTTTTTATATCCTCTCAAATGTTTTAGTAATTTACACTCTGCAAATATTACACTCATTTAACAACTTTCTTGATTAGGAGTCGTATGTTGTGCTGGAGAGAGCAATAAGATCACTCGCAGAATTTTACTCGAAAGCAGGGCCTTCTGCATTGCTGTCAAATGAAGTCAAGTCGAAAATTTTAGATGACCTAGAAACTGCAGAGCAGTATCTGTAGTATATCCACCATTGCGTTTCAGAAATAAGTTATCAACCGCACCTCTTCAAAATTCTTTTGTCGTTTTTTGTTATTAATTTTCTGATTTTCTTGAGAAAATGTATTTGGAACCATTGAATGCACAAAGTGTTCAATATCAGTATGCGATACCCTTCACTGGAACAACAGAGATATAAGTATTCCAATGCATGTGAAGTACACACAACCAAGGGGTTGAGTGTTTACTATTCAATGGTAGAATAGGGCCTGGGTGTTTACTATTCAAAATCCACGGATCTGTTCAGATTTCAACTTCTGACAGTGAACCTCTTAGCTTAACAAAATTTTGAGCATGTATTAGGTTCAAATTTGAGATATCTTTCTATAAAAAGGAAAGACCAATATTAGTCAGTTTGAAGCTTTAGCTTGTTCCTTTAGGTTATGTGGATTGTGTACTTTTGAACAATCCCAAGTCAGATCAGGTCAATTGGTTCGAAAGGTCCACCTCTAAAAGCAGAAAGGGGAAAAAAGAAAAAAATAATCATAGGAAGACAAATCTCTTGCATAATGTTCAGAACCAATATCAAATAGGAGGAAAATATCATTGAATAAATGCAACATAAAAACAGAAATAAGCCCAAGTACAAACCATATACAAGAACGGGCAAAGCATAGAAAGATATATTTTCTCTCTAAATCAAAATTTCTGTTAGCACTATAAGAGAAGCACCATCCTAAGACTCTTTAAAGTCTAAACTTCTCACAGAAAGCTACATCTCAACATCAAAGAACAATCACCTCTTTCTTTTCCAATTTCTACTCTATGAATCAAATCCCACAACAACATCTACTACTGCTGTCAGAGCCTAAAATGTTCTGTCATTCCACAAACTAAACACAAGTTCCTGCAAAATAAACATCCAAAGAACTCCTAATTTTAAATAGATTCCAAAAAAATGCATCTCTTCTTTAACAATATTTGAATGAAGCTGCTTCAAATCTCAGTCTAAAGGTGGAAAAACCATACCTTAGTTAGCTGCACTTGCCATGACTGCATCCGTAGATGCCAACTGGACTCCTGTCAGACGATGGACCCCATTTTCTGCACATCCCTGAACCCCACCATTTTCACCACTCCCAAGTGGGCCCATCTCATCAGCACCATGCAAAACCTTTGTTTTGCCAGGTGTCGTACCCTTTGCAAGAACTGAACCAGACAGAGATTTGGCCAAGCCCTCATGTTCTTGGACAGCCGGGACACTGTCAGATTGTAGCTCAGCTGGCTCATCATAAGCTTTGTCAGATTGTACCATATTAGCAGGAATGGCATCCGATTCAGCAGAGTTACCATAAGGTTTAACAGATTGCACCACATCAGAGTCAAGGTTGGAGGGACCAGCAAGGAGGCCTTCTCCACTAGCTGTAGCATAAGAGGACCCTTCACCAGAATCATCTGGTTTCAGATCTGCGCACGATGCATCAGTGAACTCATGCAACATGTCACCACCTGACAATTGCTGATTCTTTGAAGATTCTAGAATTTTCACAGTGGCTGCATGAATGATTAATTAGTCAAAATCAAAGATGATTATTACATTTTTCATAAAAGCAAGATTGATAATGTATATGAACCTTCTGCAGGGGATGTGCTGCAATCTTCCTTTGAACTGGTACCAAGCATAGATTTCTGCAAGAGACCAGTACCAGGGAAAACCACGATACTTTTGGATCTGAGTTCCTGCCTTTCTGGACCCTCCAGTGGTCTAAAACCAAACACATTGGTCCAGGTGTCAACTAGCTCCGTTATAGCTGGTATAATTAGTTTCTCGACATTCAGGGAACTTAGTGCCTTCGAAAACAAATATACTAAATTTTAGTGTAATTTATTTGGAAAAAAAACTGAATATGCATATGGAAAGCGAAAGACAAATAACTAATCTTAAATTTAAAATACCGATTCAATTCCATCTAGGAGGCGACGACACATCCCCTGGCGCCTGTACATGTACCTTGTCCCTATAAAAGGCATCTCAGCTAGCTTGCTACCATGTACCCTGTAGAAACAATGATTAAACAAAATCAACAACTGAAAGAGAAGAGAGGGGATGTGGGATGGACACAGAAGAAGGGAGAGTACCTAACAGAGGCCACACAAATTATTTCATCCTCTCGCTCGAGGAGGAAAGTGTAGAAGCCCTTAAAGTTCAGACGAACAAAATTTGATCTGCAAACACCCAAAAAAAACATTAAATATATCCTGCAGATAAGCTGAATTCATTGCTACTTAGCAGGAACTTAAATCAGTAGTGTGAACATTGGTTTCACATTAAAAAAAAAGCCCCTGTATCAGTTGTGGGAGTTCAGTTTATTTTTTAAGTCAAATGGATTGGATTATTCAAAAGACAGGGTCCTCCTCCCCAAGTAAAATGAGCTTGTAAAAACAGAAAGCAAATTTGAACATACTTGCAACTGTAGACAACATTTCGAAGTAGGTCAATGCCACTTCTCTGATCATCAATTGGTAAGAAGCACTCATCCATGACAGTCATAGCAACTGAAATCTTCGAGTTGCACTCAGCTCGTACGTCCAGTGTGTGCAATGGGTCCAAGGAAATTTCATCCTCAGTTATGTGCCTTACTAACCTCCATGAGAAGCCTCCTTCCATTTTGTGATTCACTCCTAATATAGCCTCCAACCCCTTAAAAAGCTACAGAAACAAAATTAAAAACATAAACACCTAAGGATATTAAACACCACAGCTCATGCAACCCTGTCAAATTAATGTCTATTTCTATAGTCTTAACACAAGATTATGATGTGCATAGGTGAGCTTCTCTTGAGAAAGTAATACCAGGGTCAGCAACAGTAGAAAATATTTATATACCATTTCTCTTTCCTTTTCCTTTTGGGAGAACTAATATCAGCTGCCATTGTTTTGAAGGCAATATGGTACATGTGTGATCATTCATTCTTTCAGATATGCATCTAGAAATAGAACCGATAAGTTTTGTGAAGCCAATCCAAAACATTTTATTCTTTTTAAAAAAAAAAATCAATGACTCTCTCCAAAGCTGCATTTGCTATTATTGAGCAAATGTAAAGTCCATTTTAACTAACAAAAGCATTTAAATCCGGTTCAACAGAGGGAGAAAAAAGCTAAATAGCAACACAGACCTTACTAATAGTGGAATTACCAAATTGGAATGTCAAATCAACAAATAGGGAAATAGTTTTTGAACCTTTTTGCAACTTTCACCACAGAAGGAAATCCCGTCATCCCGGTGGACAGATATTCCATTCTTCTCAGGTACACATGAAGAGTGAACTGCAAGTACATTTAAAGTGAGAATGAATGATGGTATCAATGAAGAAAAAACAACAATTTACCAGCATTTGCAAACCACTGCAATTTTGCAATATTGGTAAAAGTACATGCAGCTGACATGGCTACATGAAAACTAACTTCTAGACAATTTACTTAAATTTCTTTTCCTTTGAAAAAAAATGGGTATTCACCTCCATAGACCTAACATAGGTTCCACCCTCTAAGACCAAATTTCAGGTGAGATTAGATGTTCTCTCTTTAAAATCAAATTATCTAATCTCACTCTACTCCAACTCGATTCTAGCACCTAAACCCTAATTAACTCGAATGCCAACAAAATTGAAATAAATAATGATTTTGCCAAAAAGGGAAAAAAAAAAAGACGGAAAAAGAAATACATACATCTGCCATTGCATTGGGTACAAGAAAGCAAAGGTGAAGAGGAAAGCTTAGTGCAAAAAGCACAGGAGCAGTAGGGGCAATGCCAGTCGCCAGAGGGAAGCATCTCCATGCCAAGGCAACCAAGATGAAATGTTGAGGGGCACTTGTCACAGCAAACCAGGTCGCCACCATCACCACAAACGCCACATGTGTCATCATTCTGGTCCACGCCGTTATCCTCAGCTGATAGAAAAAAACCCTTTGGCTCCGAGATTTTGCACTGCATCTCCCAAGCCCGCACTAGGCATTGTAACAAACTCACCCCTGCTTCCTCCACAACTAGTTTAGACAAGAATGAGCTACCATTCTCAGCTCCTGCATGAACCCCAAAATCACAGACTGTAAAAGTCTTCTCACAACAGTCACACTTAATCCCATCCCGGATGATCTTGCCCTGTGCTAGTGGGTCAGGTTTGTTTGAGTCAATGTACTTAACCTTATCATTCTCTGACACCACATCCAGGTCAATCATCCAGGAGAGAACAGTGCGCTTCCATTCATATGGCACGTAGTCATTCTCACCGCTCGCCTCCCCCTCATGGGATCCGCGTGCAAGCAAGGTGAGTCGTGCTTTCATCTTTCGACCTCTTCCTGTATTTGACTTCTTAGAAACAGCACTCAAACTCACATCATTCTCATTAGTACCATTACTTGCTGATTTCAACCCTTCTTTCTTAATTTTTTGCTTAAGTTTCTCTTTCTTCATGATTTTTTTGGACTTCACTCCAAGCAATTTACCTTTCTTATTTCCTTTCAGTTTATTTTTTTTTCCTGCATCAGATCTTTCCTTACAGACACTTCTTTTAAGTAAATCCAGAAGTTCTTCAGGAATGGGGGTAAAGTCAGTAACCTGTTTACCTTTTGACGGGCTCTGCGATGACTTCATTTTCTTAAGAAAGTGATTATAGGCATTGGTGACAGACCAGTGTGTGGTACCATCAGGTGCTACATGTACCTGGTCTAAATAGTTCCTACCATTTCGGGGCCTCATTTCAATCGTCCAGCCATGTTGACTGAGCAAATCCTTTATCATACCACTTACTATATTCTTGGCTATCTTTCTAGGTTTATTGTCCAGTTCACTCAGAGACTCAACTTTGACCACTTTCTTTCCTTGTTTTAGGTTTCTTTTCTTTCCAGGTTTATTATCCAGTTCACTCGTGTTTTTGGAGCCAAGTGGCTGGGCCCGTCTTTCATTTTTCTTTTTAATTGTTTTACCAAATTTGGATTCTTCACTTTTGATTTTGGAGCCAGGTGGCCGTCCACGTCTTTTCACAGGAGCCGTCTCCTGATCACTACCCATAAAGTCTGAATTGGAGTCTGAACCATATCTTTCTATCCTGGGTTCTTTCCTTTTGGTAAGCCTCTCCATTAGGTAACTTGAAGAGTCAGACTCCTCAGTCTTCACCTTTGGTTTCTTTGGTCCATCCCTCCACCTCGCAACTTTAGAAACTTCTTCAGTATCCTCTTTATCCATTTTCAGCTTCTTCCTTTTGCTTGGAGGCTCGCGCTTTGCCCCTGATGGAATTGACCTGTCCCCATCTCCCTCTTCCTTTTTTTTCTGTCTGAGTCTCTCTACCACGGGCTTAAAATCCTCATCAGAGTCCATCAGATCTGAGCTCTTGATCCTATCAGATATCACTTTTTTGTCCTTTTTGTGCTTAAAAGTTTTCAAAAGTTCATAATTATCAGTATCTGTCTGATCTAATCCAGAATTTTCTTCCTCCATCTGCCGCTCAATAGTTGTTGTGCCTTCTGTTTCAGTGGCATTTTCATCATTCCTCTTCTGTTTTGCAGCAGATGACCTTGTAATTCTTCTTTCCACAATCACAGACTCAACCTGGATTAGCGTTCTTTTTTTAGTAGTGAAAACCTTATGTTCTGCCTCCTTTAGTACATTAAATTGTGTGTATCCATTTACCTTCTTTTCTGCTTTCCCTTGTACATCAGTAGGTCCTGTTTCTACCTTCAAGGTCTCCATCCCAATAGCTCCCTTAGAATTCTCATATGAAGCATCAACCTCCCCCGTTTCGCATTCAATATTTTCGGTGCTAACCTTGTCAGAGACGGCATGAGCTGTCACCTCATCTTCAGCGCCACCTTTTCCCTTTCCTTCCAGTTCTTCTCCATTCCCACCATTATCTGTCCCCTCCAGTTGAGCCCCATCCAAAGGCTGAGTTACTTCTTTACCCATAGTATCTATCAACTGTTCAACCTCATTTCCAGAAGGAAAATCACTTCCTGAAATTCCATTTATAGAATCATCATCATTTTCCTTCCTTTCACCAGCACCAAGCACTCCGTTGCTCAGATGCCCACATTCACCAATTTTAGTTCCTTCTTTACCACTTACTGAACCAACATCACACTCATCGCTCCCTTTATTTACCTTTGCTTTTAATTGTTCAACTTTCCCTTCCAGTTCTAAATTATCCCGGCATTCAACAGAATCCACACCTTCCAACCCAGAAAGGTTGACGCAGGTTCCAGCTCCTTTTTGAGCCCCTGCCTCAGTATCTGCAAGTAGCCTTGCCATGTCAGATCTTAACGACCTCCTCCCATTCTCACTAGCAAATGCTCTCCAGTCCTTTCTCTTTCTCTTGCTTCCATTAGGAGTTACACCATTCTTGTTAGACATGGAAACAGGATCTAAGAGCGGTTTCTCTTCGATTGGCTTTCCTTTATCTTCTCCCACAATCGATGTACTAGTGTTGGGGTCATCAGACCCCTCGTCTTGATCATGGGTAGACATTGAAAACCCTAATTTATAGAAACCATGTGAGAATTTAGCCACAGATGAAACGCTATTTCCAGAAATATCAGCTCAAAAAATATATATATATATATATAATTCACAAAAGAAAAATCACAAATAAGATCAAAACAATGCAGACCAAAAACTTGATGTCTAGCAAAATCGAGATTCCAATACTCAAAATTCGACTAGTTTAACAACAAACAAGTAAAAAATAGCCGATCAAGGTACCTCTTTCTTCTTAAATCCAGAAGTGGATTAAGCCTGCTTGATTTCCTACATCAAGCTAACCAACATGACGAGATCGAAGAAGGATGTTGAATAGAATCAGAAATCGAGAGGCGAAACAATCGCTTTGAACCCAACTTCGTTTTGGGTTAGAGAGATTGGCAATTTGGGGGCAAAAGAGAAGAGGAGACAAGGGGTTTGGGTTTTTTTTTTTTCTTTTCTTTTCTTTATTTTTGGTTTTTGTAGGAAGAGATTTTTAACTTCATGGCTTTCGTATTCGGATCCGGAGTATGAAACGGGTGAAAGAACGGGTATAATTTTATATATTTTACTCTTTGGAACTGGTCTACTAGAAAGCGATGGACCAAAAGAACTCAGGTAAAGTGGGGCCCACATTTTATCTGTTTAATGGTGTTTCTATGGCTGTTATGACCTGTTCATCTCAAATTCCATGAGAAGATTTACTTGGCTTCACTCTTTTACATAATCACCCTTTATAAATTTTATTATCACAAATTTTTATAGTTAGGATGGAAAATAGATAGTTTTGGGCAAATTCACCAATAGAAGTGATTATACGTATGCAATCTAAAAAAAAAATGAAGAATGAATTAATCCTATATATTGTCCATCAAAATGCAGGTAGACTTTCAAAAAGTAAAAAAAAAAAAAAGTGAGACCATTTTAATTAGTTTAGAGCTTAATTGAATTCTAAAATTCATATATATGTCAATTAAATAAAGATCTAATTTAATCCACAAGTGCTGAAAAATGAATTGTCAGAGCATGTACAAATATCAGCAATTCTTCAAAAAAAATATATAACATGCATCAAATCTCACCATTTTTATAAGCATAATATATAAAATGAATTGTCTTTTTTTTTCCTTAACTAAGAAAAAAAATTAGCAGAAGAACACAAATTAAAAAGAAAACTACAAACTTGAAACCATCATAGTATCTTTAATGATTCTTATGAAACGACAAATAAATTTGGAAAAAAAAAATAAAAGCAGCGGGCTTTTTTCCGTGTAATTTTGACAATTACAAAATATGAAAAAGAGTGGGGTAACTAGCAAAGATACTAAATGATGACAATGTCACTACTCACTGGTCCAAAACGAGTCAATGGAGGGAAACAGTGACGTCTTTAGGTAACTTGTTATTACATTATTTTTAAATTTTGAAGTCGTTATGTTAGTTTCTTTCCCTCCAGAAATGGGAGTTTGTGACTCAAATTAAATCTAACAAATATATATGGCATGGTTAGAAATTTAGAACTAAAATCCGGCCTAAAACCCACCACCAACCCGTATAACCCCAATGAGATCAGATAGAAACTTTTTTAGAAGTAAATAATTTAAACTAGAACAAATATAATCAAATCTGCTTTAGATTCCATAAACTCAAAACAAAAAGAAATTGTTGAAGCCAATAGCATAAATCAATGAAAAACAGTTACATCAATTATAAAAAAATAATAATAATAAAGATCTAACTACGATCGACCAATGAACCAATTCTTCTTCTTCTTTTGTTTTTTTTTTATTTTTTTTATTTTTTTGAAGCATAGCGGCCTGAGCTAGACCACCAAATAACATAAAAGTCAAGAAGTTCAAATGCAACTAAAGGGAAGATCAAGCACTCTCTCTTTGGCAAACTGCCAACCCCTAAGGAGAGAGACTGAGAGAGTGAACTTCCAACGAAAAGAAAAAGCACACAACAACATTCACAAGACACAATAATTCTCAAAACACTAAACACAAGCCTAGAACACATGAAGCTGAAAAACTAAGTCAAAATAACAAAAGACGGCTTGGAAAATGTCACTGCCCCCTTCAGGCATCTGACGTGTCATCTGTTGTGTGCCCATCTCTCATATCTGCATTCCTTTGATTGGCAGCTAGCTCTCTGAACCGTTCTTCCAACTCAGCTCCAAAACATGTCCAAAATCGATATTGACATAGAATGTTAAAATAAATAGTATGAGAACCACAACCACTTGTATCTTCAAATGTTCTTCTATTTCTCTCTAACCACATATTCCAATAGTGCAGCCAAAATTTTTTTGTGTAAGTCATGTCCCTACTACTAAGATTGTTTCATACTGTTCCATAAAGAATTAATGTCATAGAAATCTAAATGGATATTCCTTAAGTTGAATATGTTAAAGCTAATCCAAAAGTCTCTAATATAGGGGCATTGAGTAAAAATGTGATTAACACTCTCGCCCCCTTGGCAAAAATGGCACTTATTTGGCCTAATCCAGCCTCTCTTGGTTAGATTGTCAAAAGTCAGAATCTTATTGTGTAAAACCATCCATAAAAAATACTTAATCTTTAAGGAAATTTTGAGGGACCAAATTGAATAATAATATTAGTTGTAATTCCCCCAATGTTCATCATACCATCGAGAGATTTCATAGTATAAATTTCTGATTCTTCTAAAAGCCAAATGTTGTTATCTTCCTCATCAAAGAACCTAATATTCCTAACTACATTTAATAAGACAATTTTCTTATTCCTAACTTCATTAGACAAACCCCTAGTTAAAAGAAAATCCATATTACCTTTGTTCCAAATCTGTGCCAAGGAAGCATGTTCCTTTTTCTTAGTTTTCCCATACATCTTTGGAAAAAGTTTGGCACTAGTCAAATCCTCATGCCAGTTTTCTTTCCATAAGTCAATACTATTACCATTACCTATAATTTTCTTATGACCTATTTTAATGATTGGAATAAGGTATTGAATACTTCTCCAAAAATGTAACCAACTATCCTTATTGAATTTCCCTTCATATTTGGTCCTAATCAATTCTTTCCAAATCCTGTTAGGAACTCAAGTCCATGTGCAATTTTAATTTATATTAACATTTAACAAGCAACTAAAACGCACGAAAAAACGGATCTAGTTATTCAAGTCATTTAACACGTAAAAGGAGAAGCGTAGGAGGTTACCTCTTCCGAAATCGTATTTGGAAGGCTTGAATCCAATCTCTTGGAGTCGGTGGCGTGCTCGTCACCCTCTTGACTGTCTCCGGTTGCCTCGAGTCCACCTAGAAGATTAACCAAAGTCTAAAGACAAATGCTAGCTTGTCCGAGACGATAGCTAATTTCCTTTTGATTTCCTTCGCACGATTAACTGTTTAACTGGAAGGAGAATCGCTCAACGCATGAGCTAGAGATGAAATTAAGAGGTTAGAAAATGGAGAAACCGATTTTCTCCACTATGAACAGTAACCGTGAACCGTGAACAGTGCGGCCAAGAGAGAGGAGAGAGGAAATTAGGGTTTTTCCTTGACTTGTTCCCAAAGAAACAATCAATATATATATAGAACGTTTCTATAATTAGATTTCTCTCTTCCTATTTTCTCCTGGACGAAATTGCCCCTATCATGGCTGAAATTTTCAGCCCTCATGTGGGCCAGGCCACATGATATAATGGCCCATTAAATCACTCCTTTAATTCGTCTCATATCGGACTTTCAGTTAACTGATTAACTAAAAGGCCAATTAGCTCAGTATAATAAATATGCATTGAACTAACTTAATTATTAACATATTAATAATTAATTTGGAATTAGCATATGCATTATATTATTTCTATATGATCCATTTGAGTTAATTAATTATAACGGTTCATAACGGTATATAATTAATTAATCAACTTATCATATATTCGCAGTACTCGCTACTGCAAATAAACAAATAATGCACGTATGGTTAAAGTCCTATTTGTGTGACCCTTTGAGGATTTATGCTATGTTGGCCATGGAAAATAAATCACCATTTATTTCCATTAATCATAAGCGGTATCTAGCAACACGTTATGATTCCCAATTCGCATAAATAAATACTGTATCAATACAGTACTTCAATCCTGCATAAGAAAAAGTATCTTATTGTTTTGATTCCTATGTCACATGATATCCTTGTATAATCCAAGATAGGAATGTGTCATTCTTGCAGATTATACGTTTCTTGATCTAGAGTTGATCGCCTAGTTGCGCGCATACGATCCAACTCCATCAAGGGACCCAGTAGATATCATCACTCATTAGGTGAACTAATGAGGGACATACGGTTGTCTTGATGACCAGTTTCTCCCCGCACAATTCAAGAGAACATAAATAAAGTCCGTATAGCAGCCCTTATCAGGAATCAGCGTTAGACGATATTTATAGAACCTATCCTCATGTGGAAAAACTGAACCATCTCAAACTCGGAATCAAACACGTATGAAATAAATAATGACACATAACACAATCCATATATTTATTTCATTGGGTCATGTCCTGTACTATGTTCCGGTAACATATACATATGCAATTAAGTCGGTAACTCCTTACCCATGATTTGTAGAACTTAATCATCACTTAACTTGCATACTAATCTTATATGATAATTAATGTTCCTTGTTAATTATCAAGATTATAGACTCTTTAGAGATATTATTGTCATTCTGACGAATGATCCACAGAGATCTACAATTCAGATCCTCAACCTGAATGATCTGTCAACAATAAACTCTAGGAACAAATGATCAAGCATCATTAATAACATAAACTAATATAATAGCCACCAACTGATTGGCTTCTAGGACATATCTCTAACATCCATCTATGATCTTTGAAGTTATAATTCCAAAGTCATTTACCTAACATGATAGAATTCATATGAGAAAGATTTAGCACACCCCATCCACCAATTTAATTTTTACTACACACTACATCCCATTGAACCAAACTGTATTTCGTTCTCTTATTTCCTTGGCATGAACCCCATAGAAAATCCCTTCTAACCTTATCTATCTGAACTATTACCCATTGAGGGAATAATACATAGGAAGGACAGAAATGACACAATTGATCAATGTAACTCTAATTCCAAGGGATAAAAGATTACTTTTTCATTTGGAAAGTTTACTTTTTACTTCGGGTATGATTCAATTTTACCTCGGATATGATTCAATTTTACCAATTAACCAATTCTGACACGATACAATCCGAATCTTTAACCTGGGGTATGATTCAATTTTGCAAATTTATATGACACAATATATAATCATGAACTAACAAGGAACTAAATAAAAGTACAAAGCGGCTTAAAACTATTCAAAATGTGTGAATCCGGGTTTAAAAAAATAAAAAAACTACGTGTTAGTTCCGAAATAAAGTTTTTTACTTAATTATCTCCTTTGTCAAACCCAATACCATGAGAGAGTTTCCCAATTGCTAGCGAATTTGGTCTAATTTTAAAATGGGAGTGATATGTGCAATCTCAAAATTTATCATCATGTATCATCCCAGCCATAAATAGAAAGTGCATTAATCTGATTCTAAGAATGTTTTTCTTTTTTGACACCATCATTAATTCTCCTTTTACTTTCGCTCGCTCCCTCTCATCTCCTTTGTCTCACGCGCATTCCTCCCTTAATTTTCATTTTTGGCGCCGCATTCGTTGCACTTTTTCATTTCTGGCCCCTCTATTCCTCGACTCTCATTTGCACTCTAATAAGATGATCAGTTATTACAACTAACCAAGCTTTTAAAAAACTCTGTTTTTTTCGTTTTATTGCCGTTTTATCTTAGTTTTGGTTCATAACACACTACCGTTTTATCCGTTTTATCACCGCATAAACCGTTTTTTTACCGTTTTATCACCGATAAACGCTAAATCACCACCCAACCGTCAAACCGCATAAATCGTATTTTAAAACCTTGCAACTAACTGAACATTTACGCTTACAAGTTGATTGTTTATTATATCTTATGTATGCACTAATAAGGCAATCCTTTGTTACACCTAATTGAACATTTATACTTGTAAGATGATTACTTATTATATTTGATAAACTTTACAAGATGATCTTTTATTATAACAATTTGATTATTTATATTTATAAGATGATCTCTTATCGTATCTAATATATGCACTTATAAGATGATCCTTTGTTGCGACAAACTGATCATTTATTCTCATTAATTGATCACTTATTATAACAAGTTTTCTATATAAGATGATCCCTTATTATAACAATCCGATCATTTATACTTATAAGATAATTTCTTATCGTATCGTATCTAATATATGCATCTATAAGATGATCCTTTGTTGCGACAAACTGATTATTTATGCTTATTAGTTGATCACTTATTATAATATTTTAGGACTATAAAAACAGAGGAGAAGTGTGAAGTACGAGATCAGAACGGAAATGAGGGAGGAAAAGGCGGCGCGCATCATGCGGAGGAGAATGAGGAGGAATGTCCGACGAAGGGAAGGGGAGGAGAAGGCGGTGTATTGTGCTGAGAAGTGGATCGGATCTCAGAGGGAAAGTGGATTGGAGAGGAGGAAATGGAGAGCGGGTCGAGGGAGAGGTAGGAGAAGAGAGAGACGAGGCTGGTGGGTTCGTGCGAGAGAGAAGGAGGAGGCGGAGGTGGTGGAGGCATGACCGAGACTAGGTAGAGGCCCGGTGAAGGGAAGAGGAAGAGAAGGCCACGCGTTGTGTGGAGAAAAGGACGGATAGATCTGAAGAGGAGAGAGAAATCATATGGATATATGAAAAGAGAGGGAGAGAAGAGAATCAGATAGATTTGAAGAGGACTTGAAGAGGAGGGGGAGAGGGAGGGAAGAGTAGGAGGATGATATAGGATGACAAAAACAAGAATTGCTTGAAGCAATTCTCATTTTAAAACACCCGCAAAGCTGCGAGTTCATTAGTATGGAAATCTTGAATACATAGTGCAACTAGTGAGATAAGCTTGAGCTAAATCTATTTGTTGACATAATGGCAGCTTTGGAAAAAAATTTTATTAACTTAAAATGGATAGTAATAAAATTATTTGTATTAAATGATGATGACTTAATATTTTCATACTTGATTTCCAAGGTCGTTTAAAGGTTATCGTAATAGCTCACTATTAGGATTGGTACGCGCGACTTGATAATATTGGGTTTTTTAACAGCTTAAAAGTAATTTTGCAACTTTCAGATTGTTTGAATGAATTTATCTGGTAAGGTCATTTAAATCAAATCATCATGGAATTAGGATTGTGTCCGTTTGATTTCAAATTTACAATTGCAACTAAGTAAAGGCTTCTTTGCAAATTAACGTAGCACATATCACACATATCTCCTAATTTAATAATAAATTTGTCATATTAAAAAGGACCTAATATTATCATTATCATAACATTCATTTCGTTTTCTGTTGTTGGCTTTATTATTTTCTTCTTCTTCTTATTATTTTTTTTTGCCGTAAGTTTTATATTGCCAATATTTTGGAGCCAATAGGCTAGAAAAGTTTATCAACTCCCTTCTCATTGCCTATTTCCAATAAATCGGCACTAACAAGGCGAGAACTCGGAATTATTGCGTGTACTTCGCACGATCGGAGAAATTATTCAGAGACCAATAATAGGCAAGGTCGATGATAAATAAAAGTAAGATGTTGGGTTTTGCCCGACATCTGATTTAATGATTGCAATATTTAATATACAATGCAATCTTTTTTCCCGTCAGGAATATACAATATAATTTTCATTTCATTATTTGTGGTTGTTGATCTGACCGAGCCAATTTTTACAGATTGGGATCATCGGCAGATGCAGAGTTATTTATTTATTGCAATCATACACAAACAATTTTTTTGTTATTATGTTAGTACGTATCTTAAGAAATATTTTATCTAACTTTCATAAAAATATAAAATAATTTATTCTTGACTTCTATAGTGATCCTACATATTTAAAATATTGAACCGATTAAATGTTCTGATTTCACTTATGGATTGAAATATTCATCAAGAAATTCTTAATGGGTTAAATTACAATTTTTTGTTCGATGGAATTATATCTATTGTTGTTAATCTCAACAATTAATCTGGGTAACAGTTTCGGTTTTTCACTAATCTGTTATTGGTCTTTGATTCTAAAAACAATGGATATGCAAAGACCAACAACCTCATTTGCTCAAAGAAGATGTGAATCTTATAAGAAAATTTTCAATAAACGTCTCCAAACTAACCAAAAATTAAGTAATTAATTTTCGGGACTGATAAGGATCATCTCCGAAATCCATCATCCCTATCATCCTCAAAGATGCGTCTTCCATTTTTAGAAAATGCGTAATTAACTAATTTCTATTTTCGGAATTCAATTAATGCGCGTCATCCTCATCCATCATCCCTGGGGGTTATCCCTTCTCTCCCTCTCTGTTTCGCTCACTCCCCCTCCCCCTCCCTCCCTCTCTGATTCACTATCTCCTTCTTTAATTATGTATTAATTGTTCTAGTTAATATATACAATTGTTTTAGTTAATATAACAACTGTTCTAGTTAAAACGCATAACTGTTCTGGTTGATGTATACAATTTCTCTAGCTAAATATAGTAACTATTCTAGTTAATATATATAACTGTTCTCGTTAAATACATAATTGTTCTGGTTAAATACATAACTGTTCTGGTTAAATACATAACTGTTCTGGTAAAATACATAACTGTTTTGGTTAAATACATAAATGTTCTGGTTAAAAATATAATTGTTCTGGTTAAATACATAACTGTTCTGGTTAAAAATATAACTGTTCTGGTTAAATATATAAATGTCCTGGTTATATATATAATTGTTCTGGTTAATAAATCATTTCCTGGGACTCATCCCCTCTATCCCTCTCTGTTTCATTCCCTCCCCCTTCCCCTGACGCTCATCCTCCCAGCGCTCATCCCCATCATCCCCTGGACTTCCGAAAAAGGAAGATAAGTTATTAACGCGTTTTCTAAAAATGGAATATATTAACACGTCTGTAGAGGGAATGATGGGGATGATAGAAGAGGGTGATGATCTTAAGCAATTCCGATTAATTTTATATAAAATCAATAAATGTATCATACTAAATGATATAATTTTTAATTATGCAGGTCAATTATAAAATTATTATAGTCACATTTTGATGAAGTCAAATATAATTTTTGTTTCAAAAATTGTGTATATAACTTTAAAAGTATTATCTAAAAATAGTAATAAAGAATATAATAACATCACATTGATCCTATACATTGTATTTAAATCCGCCTCTTCCGATGATAAAATTATCCAATTTTTTTTTTTTTTGAAGGCCAGGTGGCAAAAGACAACACCGCAAATTTCATTAAATTGAAAAGGTACTTACAAGTAAAAAAGAACCAAAAAAGAAAACTGTACAACAAAAAGAAAAGAAGAAAAAACTGGGAAGCTATACAACTAATTAAAGGAAAAGAAAAAAATTATCCAAATTTGATCTTTATGCTTTTGTCCAAGGACAAACTATCATTGCATGTCGCATACTTTCTTCATGAAGACTGACCTGTGAGGCTGTGACTGGCCTGCCTGCACTTACCTCACATTCAGTGTCTTTGGTGGAAATTTGAAGTCCTTTAAAATATTTAAAAAAAAAAAAGATTGAAGGAGAAACAGATTCTTGCTTGACTATTTATTAATTATCTTTTTTTTTCTTTTCATTTCAAATCTGTCAACTCTTTTCATCTTTTCAATAAAACTTAGCGGGTCTGCCCCTTCCTAAAAGTATATCTGATCGACGACAAGTACAATATAACTAGGCAACTTTTGATTGGATATCGCAAAGGTACATCTAATTTTTATGTTCATAATAACACTATCCTTGAATTTTAAGAGAGAAAATATTAAAGTCAATTTTCCGAATTAATTGAATGGGAATAAGCGTGTGAAATGAACTCGACTTCGCTTTAGGACACGAGTAACGATATTTTCAAACCGATTTTAGCAAAAATGCGAAGCAAAGATGGAAGTCCAGTAATCTTAGACAATTTTTGTTAATGCCGAGTATATTTACCTCATAATTTTTCTTCAATACTACACATCTAAATATTTACCTCCATAATATCATAATAATGCAAACTTAAATTTATTTTCTTTCTAGCGCCAGCAACAAAATTGGAAACTGTGTTTGGTAGTGCGCCGAATAAACAATTTGCTCAAAAAGCTTATTCGCTTATTCGTGCACCATCCAAATGTGGAATGAGCAAATTCAATAAGAAATGAATAACTTATTGGCTCTCTTATTGCAATTTCATGTACTTGGAAAAACAAGAGGCTAACAAGAGGTGAATCAGCACGAGAGAGAAAACCCACTCACATGTTTTCCAACTGTCTATTCAACCCAACATCCAAACACACACACACATATATATAGAGTAAATCTATTGTGAACCATGATGCATAGAGCGCTCCGTGTACCACGACCGTTTGATCGATGATTTTGCAAATTGACAAATCTAAATTAACCAATTCAATCTATATATTGAAATCTCATAGCAAACAAAATTTTATAATTTTTGAAATTTTTTTACTATTTTTTTCAATTTTTTTAAAGCTTGTCATTTTTGGCTTACAAATTAGTGTATTTATAGCTAAAAATGACAAACTTAAAAAAATTCGAAAAAAATAATAAACAATTTTCAAAAATTGTAAAAATTTATTTGCTATGAGATTTCAATATATAGATTGGATTGGTTAAATTAGATTTGACAACTTGTGAAATCACCGACTAAAATGGATCATGGTGCACCAAAGCTTATATGAACAATGGTTCACAATAAATTTACTCTGTATATATATATTAGTATAAGCAGAGGAAAGCTGGACAAAAAAAAAGATGCTTATTCAAAAAGAAAAGTACAAGGACACTCTTCTATTCAATCAAAAAAAAAAAAAAAAAGGACACTCTTCTATATTCACACACTCGTATACATAGTTGAAGACAACTTCAAACCTAGCCATCATCCCCATGCATTACATAATTACATTCAGGTTGCTCTCTCATTGAACCGGGCAGCAGCCGCCATGATCGCCGCAACTCCAGGAGGTGTGGTCCGGTTATCATCCTTGTTACGGATCTCTGCTCCGACCACCTTCACGGCATCTTCCCTTTCCACTGGTTTGTCATCTGGAAGCTTGACCACCACATCCTACTCATAATTAATCATATGCATGTTGTTAGCAAGTCAATTAAATCAGAGGAGAATGCGATTACGCCTTTCGCTCAGCTTAGTGTTAAGTCACCCAATTTAGGCAAAAAGCTTAAAAATAGATACTGATATAATTAAATTAATTTGGCTGATTACCGAGAGGACATCGCCTAGCTTGGTCTTGTCCTCATCTCTAGTTGTCATGGCATTGGCATCAGCTGCTGCCAGGGCCTGCGCAGCAACACCTCCAGGAATGGTGATGTTGAGGCCGATGGCCCGTGCCTCTGCTGCTTGGATGGCTGCTGCATCACTCTGCTCCACCGGCTTATCCTGTGCAGCTTGTCCTGCTGCCACTAATGCCTCCCCTATTGTAATTTTTGTTGAGTCTGTCTTTCCCTCGTCCCTATTGCCACCATTCTCTGCTCCTCGGTTATTGACACCGCCATGGCTGCCTCCAGAGGGACCGACAGTGGCCGCATCACCTGGTCCAGGTGATATGTACTGACCGACAACCTAATTAATAAATAAATTTTAGAGGGCATGAATTATAATCATTTGCATGTGTTTACTCATCACATGATGAATATTAATTGGAATGGTGAGTACCACATGTTTGAACTTTGAAGAATGCGAGGTAGCTCCTGGATTTAGCAAATTAATAGGGTCTTTCGGTGCCGCTTGGTACTTGGAAGGTCTCCGAATACTGCATGCGGTTTATTTTACATATAATGCCATCATACGTGCCATCTAATTGTCAAAAGAATGATGTTCACAAGTGTACATTTTGGCTGATAACTATGCACCTCACATGACATGGTTGTGTTACATTAATGTGCCAATCTGGTCATGCTATAGCGTACTTGATACAAGTACCTTTTTTTTGTTTCTGTGCGAAAGTGACAACATAGCATTGTTTCAAAAATCTATCCAATATGAATAAAAAATATCGAATTTTAAATTTAAAGATGTATTTGATTCTTGATTACAAACAATATAATTCATTAATTATTATAATAGAATGAAAAAGTTAAACTCTTCGTTTAAAATATAAAAATTGTTATATGTTAAAATGCAAAGAACACTCGTGCAAAATTATTTTCATCCCATTAATATAATTTATATTTTTTAGTCAATCTAAATTAATACAAAGAAGACAAAATCGAAAAAAAAATGAGGCAATTTGCTTTGCAAAATCTTTTCATTATATTCTTTGAAAAATTATTGTAATTAATTCTATTTTGATAATCATTTTTTTTTAAAATTTTGTCTAGATGGACGTGTTTGATAATCTGTAAATAATGGAATCAGATGCTCAACCCTTTACCAAGGTAGGATCCTTTAATTTTATATTTCATTCCTTTCGATAAAATTTAGATCCTTTTAGGCTTCTTGCCACTTAATCAGGTATGCAAAAATAAATAAAATAACATAAATAAAGAGAAGAATTATAGTTTGGATCTTTGGATCAATTGTGCCACTCATATCTAAAAATTAATTACAGATCACATAGTTTTTTTTTTTTTTTTTTGAAGATAAATTGGGGGTCTAAGCCACCCAATTTATTTTTAAATTAAATGTCCATGGAATACCTCCCAGCCGGATTTCGAACCTACGACCTTTCATTCTACAGATCACATAGTTATCAAATTCTATCAATAATTGTATTTTAATTACTTAAAAGGTGATGTACGTTGTAGTAGGGTATGAATATTGACATCGAAATTTATTTGATAATATCTACGATATCTAATTAATAAAATCAATCTTAACTATACAAAAAGTATCAACATCCATATTTTAATTGTGATAATTGTTTAGTTCGATGTGAGAAGAGTCAATATGACCAATTTTGTTTTACACTCGTGATTCGAATTACACAACCCAACCAGTGAACTAATAAATGAAGTGAAATTTTTTTATGTTCATCGAATGCTCGTATCGTAGAAGCATTCTTTATGTTTATTGGTTGACTCTACCTCTAAGGATGTCTGAAATGTTTACCATTTTTCATATAAAACCTCTTGATAAGCTGAAAATTATAGATGAGCAGAGAATATACAACACTAAAACCCATACCAAGCTGGGAAAAGTAAATGATCAAAGTTATACAACGCTACGCATGGTGCAAAAGCATACTGCATCATCAAGCAGACTAAAAAACAGTCGTGCAAATACAGTTTACTAAAAGAAGGGATTCAACCCAAAAAGAGAAGTCAGTAGTGATATTTGTATTAACTTATTTGGGATGCCAGCACCGCATGGGGTATTTTCACTTGCAGGATTAATCGTTTAAACAAATTCTCACTTTTCCTCAAAAGCAGCATCTACAAAGGACAATGCTAAGCCTAATCCTATGACAGAACCTCTTTTTTTCCGATAATAACAAAAAAAAATAATTTTATGACACACAGAGATACTCGAATTCTAGATTTAACTAAACATCTGTTAGAATTATCGAAGATACAATCATGACATAGGCAAGAAAGAAGAATATTGCAATTTGTATGACGAACTTTGGATTATCCCTCAAGCTCGGTGAAGCCACCGACCTACAATTTATGCAATAATGACATAATGTAGAAAATTAATTGTACATTAAAAACACAAAGCTTCACAATTGCAACAATACCATATTTGATCATTACTCATGACTATATTTTTCTAATATATACCTGGCTATACGCTGAGATAGGCGATGGAATGGTAAACTTTGGATGAAAACAACACCAGGTCCAGTGAGAGTTGCCATTAAATTATTATCCCCCTACAAAAATGCATTTCCTTTTAATTTAACAATTTTACCAGAGTTAAAAACTGAGATACAATATAGACAAATTTGGGTTATGTAAAGGCATAAATAGTTTAATGAGGAGGACATTTGAGGCTAATCCATGTTAGTTGAAGGTTAGGTTAGCTCTGTTGGAGCTATATCAGATGGATACAGTGCATTAATAGGGGTAAATTCTGTAGTTAACTGACCCCAAATGCTCTTCTCATAGGACTGGAATTCTTCAACTGGAAGCTGATTGTACTTGTAGCAGCAACAATGCTAGGAGCATCTACAATTAGTGTCTCTCCAACTTCCAGAATTTTCTGTACCACTGAAACCAAAATATTAGTAAAAAAAATTAGTGATGTTTGACAACTATATCACTAAGCTATCACTGTTCATCATTTTTTCTTTTCGGCCATGGGCTTCAAGTTCACAAAAAAAAAAAAAATCAATTTTTCTTTTTTCCTATAATTGTTTTGGTCTAGTTTCTGGCCTAGAATCTCAACAAGCGCAGTGAGAGTAATGTTTAGGGGACTGGATGCTGTCCGTTTATACTTTATAGTAATTCCTGGGTGGAAACAATTTTATTTAAACACGAAACAAGAAGAAGTACTTATTTATGAAGGAATGCAACCAATAATTATAACTATATTAAAATCAGAGATAGAGAAGGTAAGTTCTTACCAGACCCACCACCTACAAGGAAAGCCAACCCTTGACCCTTCAATTTCTGTTTAAGTATAACCTGGAAAAACAAGTGATGAAGTCAAAACTAGGGGAAATTTCCATTACATCCGCACACTAATTCTTGTTATACCCTACCTTTACCCTGGAGAGGTCTCTAGATGGTAAAAATGTTAGAAGTATCTTCTTTTGAGGGTATCTTATAAAAAGTTTACAACTAAGACACACAGAAATAAGTACCTCAGCACCAATCTCAATATTACGGGCTCTTGGATCAATGGAACTTGATACTGTCACATCATTTACTGAGCAAAGAAATGCGTCTGGCTGTAAATCACAACAAAAAAATTCTTCATATGCTATTTATTATCCTAAATTGATGATTCAATGAAAGAACCAAAGCACTCAATAGAAAAACAGAAGTAATATTTTGAACTCAAAAAACTTGTAGTGAAACAAACATTAGTTTAAACCAGATGGTACTACAATGACTCTTCAAAAAATAATAATAATAGATAAACAAAGAAGGTACAATGGCACAGTACAGGCAACTGACAGCTGGAACAGCATAGGTATGCAGTATATTTAATCCTTGGTTACTTAGTATCTGCAAGAGTTTATTTTGCAAACTCCACCCTTCATTTTGTGACATTAGAGACAACAAGTATTTCATTTTCCATCTGACCAGCGAAAAATTTCCCATCAATATACTGTAGATCTTTTTCGCCACTTCTAAAAAAGTCAGTCAGAGCCTTTTGTCGCAAACAAGTTGGGGTAGGCTAGAAATGACACCCCGACCCTGGTCATTTCTTGTATATATGGCTGAGTTCTTACGCTGGCTCGCCAAGCCTATCGCAAGCATGCGGGCTTGAACCCTGGACCTCTTAGAAGAGAGCCCAGTGCTCTTACCACCTGAGCTACTAGACCACATGCCTTGTAGTATGTCAATTTTTATTTTTTATTTTTGTCCAAAGACCTAAGTTAAGCAAACAATCTGCTTCATTTGGTTGGGAAGTTAGGGACAAGCCTTTTCAGTGATAAGGGTTTTCCAAAAGGAAAGCACAAAAGTCTAATGAAGACTTAAAAGCTTTCAAGAAAAGGAAAAGAAAGAAAGATATATTTGCCTGTAATCTACCGAGTGTGAGGTTTAGGGTTTTGCCTCTTTTGACTCCCAGCTGCAGTGATGAATAGTATGTAATATTTGATGATTCGATGGTTTCACTGGCACTTAATAGTTAATACCTCTTTTGACCAAAAACAAAGTAGCTTATATTCTGCCTTCTCTCTTTTTATAAATTTGTATCGCATGAATTTCCATGTTTGGTTTCTAGCCAAATTTTATCTGAACAGTAATTATGCTGACAACAATTTTAACAATTTCACAATAAACCAGTTATCTACTAAGAATGCTTAAAAAAGTGAATTGAGGTGCCTCCAAAGCATTCTTTTGCTCAAGTTATCTACTAAGAATGCTTAAGGGAAATTTGCATTTCCCCATGGTTTTATGATAGAGATGAACTTGAAACTGGCAAACAATAACAAAGAGAGCCCATTTTCTCTACCCAAAAGATTGCAAAAAAATGAAATTGAAATTCTTATTAGTAGGTAAAACTAAATTTACCCATAATCATTCTGCAAACAGCAACAACAACAACAAAGCTTTTAATCCCAAACAAGTTGAAGTCACCAAAGAAATAATTCAACATGACATCTCCATCCAATTTTTCACACAATAGAAATAACGAGCATGAACTGAAAAGAAATTATACACTATACTGCCAATTTTGCATTCGTGAATTAGAAAGCTATCTGCATGAGTCTAGGTGAAAAACATAGGTATAATACAGTCATGTGCTAGGTTTCAATCATAAATATGGGAAATTTGGTACGAACTCTCTACAAATAAACTACTGTCTGCAATTTGCAAAAGACTACTATTTAACTCGAAACCATAAGAACAGACAAGAAAAGTAAGGAAAAAAGACAGATTCACTAGCTACCTGGCAGAGAATTTCTCCATCAAAATTAGAAAGGTCGATCGGGAGAACCCTAGAAGGAGAAGGAGCAGCTATAGCGACATAACCATCACTCTCTTGATTTAGTAAAACCACGCTAGAAACACTTCGTCCGAAAAGCCACTGCCAGAGACCACCATCATTTTCCCCGACATATACATTCTCCATTTTAACCGATCCCGACATGTAGCACGCACTGCCTGATCAATTTTTTACAGTGCAACAGATTATTGGTTGCTTCAACTTTCAGTTTCAATCCTTGCTTTTATTTAACCTCAGTTGATTCTTTGCAAAATTAGCTTAAGTTCACTTCAATGTAATTTGGACACAACTGTAACCAGCTGTAGTTTCTATAACATAATATCCTTTTTTTCCAGTTTCACAATCGTCTGAGAGATTGAATGTCGTGTCATAACATGTCACTTTTGTTCCCAATCAAATACAACACAAAACAACGATTTCACTTAGTTAATGTCAAGAGAAATTAACAGGCCAAAAGAGGGCCCCACTAGGGTAGGGGCTACGTTGTCCATATCTAATGGGCTACCTGCTAACAGAGTTAGCACGCAGATGGGCCCGTTGGTAACTGATTGCTTGTGTAAGAAAGATATCAGGTGTCATTTACAAACACAAAGATATTGAATTTAGTTTTCAGAAAACCAGTACATCTAACTATCTGTGGTCTACCTGGTCTCGCCGTTATCTTCTCCCCAGGTCTTAGCATTATCTAAAAAGAAAGCCCAAATCATATTTTAATGAAGTATATAATTAGCTTGATATTTGAAGAAGGTATAGTATTCGGGATACCTGTACAATCTGAGAATCTCCGCCAAGTATCTGAAAGGCAGTGGCTGTTGACTGTTGGCTCTGGTACAAACAAAAAAAAAAAAAAAAAAAAACAAAGAACATTATGCAAATAATTTGGAGTTTTAATAGACATCTTTATTGTCATGTTTTGATTTTTTTTTTAAAAAAAATTAGCATTAAAAGTAAACAAAATACGTGAAAAGACCTTTCTAGTCGTCAATGCAAAAAAGTAAGTTCGATAATAATAATAATAATAAAAAAGAAAGCTGGTTTAGAATTAATATAAGAGTTAGCTCTTATCTAACAGACCAACACCTCTTCAACCCGACAGAAATCAGAAAAAATAAAGTATTTTTACACATAATCAAGGCCTTTTATCTCAACTTCTGCTTATTCATTAAAATACATTCTATAACGAGAGAATATGATTTGTTATTTGGTGCTGCTTTATGTGAGACCAATTATGGAGTAAAATCAATCAAACTTCAGATAGGTAACTGGAATAACTCTCTACTCACACAACTTACTCACAAACAAAGCTTTTTTTTACTCTCAATTCATGTTACAATTGGGATCAGACATGGCCATAACAGAATTCAGATTGAACTACAAGATCAACATATATATACATGAAATTTACTTAATTTCAGAGAAACGAAATAAAACTGCAAATGACAAAAATCAGCTTAGAATTCCGCACGGTCCGTCAGTTAACAGCCACGAATTAACTAAATCTATCCAGATCCGTCGATTTTCCACTCAAATACTAAGATTCATACGAATTACGGAAGAAATTACACTCGAATTCGAAAGAGTAGCACTAAATAAGAGATCGATCAGACACCTGGTACACATAAGGCTGGAAAGGCGTGGAGAAGAAAGGCGCTGCCATGGCTTCTCTCTCTCTCTCTCTCGGTCTCTTTCTAGTTTCTATTATCTTCTCTTCTCTTCTCTTCTCTCTCTCTCAAGAAAACAATTTCTTAGCAAGCGCCATTAGATTAGATACCTCCGAAGCTCGAAGCTATGGTCGAAGCTACTATTAAATTCACATATGCTGCTCAGAAACCAAAATTAGTGTCGTAACCGTTCGATTCGATTCTTGTCAGATGATCGGACGATCAGCGTTGTTTGAACCGGATCCTTCTTTCTTCGCTGCCTAATTGCATTCCACGATGTTAATAGCGTACACGTGGCAGCGATTCATTGGATGGATCGACTTGCGTTGACGTGTCGAAACTTATTGTTGTTGAAATCCACCTTCAGATTTCTTATTTATAAGAATCTTCAAAAATATAGAAAAGAATTTCTTATTTAGAGGATATAAAAGGAACAACACCAAAATACCTTTATGAACATTTATTTATATTATTTGACTATGACTATTTACTATAGATTTGTTTACGATTTCTTAGAATTAACGTTAGAGAAATGCTGCCATGAGTATAATTTCGACGGATCTAGTAATTTTAAAAAATAATAATAATTTGTAGTTGACTACCTCAGATGCGTCGGTATGATGAGATAGATCTACGTGTAAAAAATAAAAATTATCTCCAAATTTGATGCATTTTCATTTTCGACAGTTCTAGTAATTTTAAATTTTAAAATAATTTGTAGTTGACTTTACCTCAGACTCAGATGCGTTGTGAAGTACCACTGAACTCGTATAAACTACATTTTGTACCAACTTTTTATTTAATCAACATAAGAAAAAAGTTGGAAAATGTTATTTTTAGTTTAGAAATCATTAAAGTAATTTTTTAAAAAAAAATATTACTTCTATACAACATTTATAATTCTATATATATGATATAAAATGAATTAATACCACAATATTTGATTCCACATGTTGCTAACCGTTTCTAAATATAATTGATATTTCAAACTTTCAAATTTAATTAAAAGTCTGGTAGTATTGATTTTATTTTTATTTCCTTTTTATGCGCAATGCTTATATAAATTTTATAAGAACTTAATTTTGCAAAAGATAAGAAGTTCACAAAATAAGATTAAATTTAGCGTGCGTCTACAATTTTAAGTAAGCATACGCCTAATAATTAAAAATTTAAGTTGAATGTAAAATTTTCCTTCATGATTAAAACACATGTTTTATTCTTGTGTTTCACTTAACTTTTTTTTTTTTTTTTTAGAAATTTTTAGTTGCGGCTCCCAAGTGAGGTGTTTCACTTAACCTGAATCCTGACATGTTCCTCGAGAGTTGTCTTGAGATTATGATAGTTTTTGTCTCATCTTCTCGCTAAACTCTAACAAGATCAGTTGATTTGCTGCTGAAGCAGAGATAAGTATAACAATAGATGCTTTTTATTCAAGTTCTGATCTAAAATTAACTGATTAACCCCTGTTTTTCTTCAAAAAATAAAAAAAATAAAATAACCGATTAGATCAGACAATACGTTCCTAATTCAAGGAGAAATTGGTCTAAAACATAAAGGGGGCATCGGAGATAACAAAATAAAAGACGGGAACATATAGAAAGCAACGATTTCAAAAAAGTGAAAAAAAGAAGAGAAATGCTAGAGTCCAATATATTGGACAGATGGACTCCGTCCAATATGATCGTTTTCACGTTTTTAAATTTCAAATGACCGATCCGAACCGTTCAATATGTTCTCCATACTGAAAACTTATAAGAAACCAATTTTTACATTTTTTTCGAAATTTATTACTATTTTTTTTGTATTTTAGAAAATCGTTGTTATTGGACGATCCATAATGTTTATATCATGAATTTTCAAAAATACCAAAAAAATAGTAAAAAATTTTGAAAAAATGTAAAAATTGGTTTATTATAAGTTTTCAATATGGAGAACATATTGAACGGTTCAGATCGGTCATTTGAAATTAAAAAAAGTGAAAATGATCGTATTGGACGGAGCCATCCGTCCTATATATTGGACACTAGCATTTCTCAAAAAAGAATATGAAAGAGAGATTTTAAAAAAGAAGTTTTCAAAGAAGGAGAATCACGTATATATTCTTTATAAAGCACAATATCCATTCTTCACTTTTATTTATTATTAGGCTCTGTGCGAACCTTTTTTATTATTTTTTAGGCTCTGCGTCAACTATATGAAGAGAATTTCAAATATAAAATGTATGCTGTATAGGACTTGTGTTCTTATGATATCAAGTGATAATTAGTTATGAAGTACAACTTTTATTAAACTAATATTCAGTGAATCTTCAAAACAAAACAAAGTATCGAGACAATCGTGCATTTGTTATCCGTCACAACAATTTTTTATGGATTACAGCTGCAGATTATCAAAAAGCATCTCACATGACACCTCAATGAATCTGTAGGTTTTACAGAGAATTATAGAAAAGAAAATAAATGCATGGATATAAATATAGACCATCATAAATTATGCTAGTTCTGAATGTTTTGGCCTATACCAAGGCAGTCTTATTTAGAAATACTAACTTAAAATAAAAAATTTACAGAAATAACAGAAATAGAGATGTAAATATAGAAATTAAAAAATATAGTAATCCTAGGCTTCCGAATCTGAATGAGATTCGGGTGAATTTCCTATTTGGATTGCGTTATTTATCTAAAAAAAAAAAAGATTGCGTCACATGAGCCTTCTTATTGCATGTGTCACATGAACCCTACAAAGGGAAAGAACAAAACAAAATATTAGGATCATAGTCCTGTTTTCTCTTTTCATTAAGATTTAAATTCCAAAGCTTCTGATGGGAATTATTTTTCCGACAAGTTTGTTCTTCCATTTTCATACAGGATGGAGATAAGGCAAATTAACCAAATATCATCCTAGACAATTTCACCATTATATGCCCTGTAGTATTGATTTAACAACATAATTTATCGCATCTATTACAGCTAGTATCGAGTGATATCATATGCACAAACATCCATTTATTCATATAAAGTAAAAATAGCGTAGATGTTGATGATATAAAATATAACAAATGATATGAAATACGTACCTCGTAGCAAATGCCACGTTGTAAGCACAGCTCCTTTAATTTGGGACAATCCCAGACAGTAATAATATCTGTTTTCCCACGATGATCCAACCAACACAAATTCTCACAGTCGCCGATGTACAGTTTGAACAAAGGTTTCAGTCTTTGTATTCCATTTACGGATATTAAGTTTCCGCAATGAGAAATTTCTATCTCTTCAAGTACTAATGGCAGGAATTCTTCTTGTATAATTTGCAAACTGGAGCAACCAACTATTATTAATTGCTTCAGTTTGTGAAGGTCACCAAATGGAAGAAATGTAATAAATGTGCAGCGTTCTAATAGAATCCTTTCAAGCGATGCACATGAGGTGGGATTCCCGATCCAAACTGGAAATGTACGATAGCCATAATCCCAAATCCATAGCTCAACTTTCTAAAATAAAAAGGCAAAAGAAACAAATTAAATTACAGTGATCAACATGAATTCAAATTCCCTTTTTTCATTAAGGATTAATTTAAACCCTCATGGTTAGGATAGAGTAATGTTTAAAAGACGAGACAGGAAATTTCTTGTTTTTTTTTTTATTTTTGTACTGGGTGGAACAGAGGCCGACTATATTGGAACCTTATTATATAAATGCCGTTGCAAGTAATTAACGGTATACTTGCACGCCCCTTTCCCCACCCCTACAATAAGATGTACCAACATACAATTAATTACAGCAAGCATGTAATTAATAGTATCAAAAAAATAAATAAATTACCGATGAAGATTCATTTTAATGGTGTAGATCATATAAATCTATTCTCATTCTAAATTTCTCATGAAAGAAATATATATATATAGCTTACAAGGTAATGATAGTCTCCTAAATTTTCCAATAAAAAAAATAATAACAAATTATATTAAGTACCTCGCAGGACATGTGTTGTTGTAAACGCCATTTCGTTAATTTGGGACACTCTGTAACCGTAATTGTACATGTTTTTGAATCCCAACAATGATCCAACCAACACAATTCCCAACAACCGTTGATGCTTAGTTTGACCAAAGATTTCAGTCTTTGTATTCCCGTCACAGATATTAAGTCATAACATTCTGAAATTTCTATCTCTTCAAGCATTAATGGTAGAGCATCTTCTTGTATAAATTGCAAACCCTCTATTTTTAAGTGCTTCAGTTTGTGAAGACCGCCAAATGGAAGGAATGTAGCTTGGCAGAATTTTAGTACAATACTTTCAAGTAAGGTGGTGTTCTCGATCCAACATGGAAATGTACAGCTGTCGTAACCATGTATCTCAAGCTTTTCAAGATTAGAATGATGTTTAAGCCAACACATTAATGATTCATCATCATCAATATCAATTATCGAAATTACTTCATCACCACTATCAATTTCCGAAATTACTTCATCATCAATTCCATTTCCATAGTAATCGATATATAAATACTCGTGTTCAAGTAGATTCAAATCACAATGATATAAATCCCATCCTAGTATCAAGCAGTGCAATTTATTCATGCTTTCAATATTAGCACAGCGAACATCCTCTAAATTGTACACATCTTTTATTGAAATAATGAGTGTTCCACCGAGATCAACCAAATGCTCTAACCATCCTATTGTACTACACTCAAGTCTCACATCTAGTGCTTGAATGTTTTTTATTATTTTGTTTAAGCTAGGTGGAAGAGAACCGACATAAGTATGAATAATAGTCAGATATTGGAGTTTTGTAAGGTTTCCTATATCACGTGGAAGCTCCATAACAGGGCAATTACGAATAAAGAGCTTTTGCAAGGCTTTGAGTTGACAAAGGGATGAAGGCAACACCCTGAGGTTATCGCAATTTAAGATTGTTAGTTCTTCTAAACTAGCAAGATTTTGTATGCTTTCTAGCAATTCACCGACAAGGCATGAATACAGAGTCAGATATTGCAAATTATATAAGGAGCATATGCATTCAGGTAACCTTTGAAGCAGTCCATTGAGGCACATATAACGAAGATGTTTTAAATTAGCAAATGAAGCATATTTTAAATAATCATCCCTTGCCAATTGAAGCGCCCTTAAACTTTGCACCTCTGAAAAGTTAAAACCAGTGGTAGTGGGAGGGCAAAAAAAATACTTATTCCTCACAAAGAGTGTGCGCAGAGTAGTGAATTTTCTCGATGAAGGCAGGTCAGTTTCCGTAAGTTCTTCTGAACGACCAACTATGTACAAATGAAATAGTTCTTCGGGAAAATTTGAGACCATGTCCTCGCCAATAGAATAGCATCCATGTCCGGAAATGGATCGCGCCAAATCATGAATTATATCATGCAGAGTAAATTCAAATTCCTTTTCTCTATATTCACCTTGGAAAAATGATCTCTGCCACAGTTGCTTTGCATATTCCCAGCCAACCTTTTGTTTATTCTTTAATCCATTATTCTGCACATAACCTTGAGAAATCCATAAATTCACCAACTCATCTGCATCATAGAGGTAATCTTTGGGAAACATGGAACAATATAAAAAATATGGTTTCAAGTATGTGGGAAGACGTGCATAACTTATCTGAAGAGGCTGAAATATCTCATTTCGGACATCAGATTCCCATAACTCGCTATCTAAGATCTCTCTCCAACTTTCTTCTTCTGGATCATGTCTCAAAAGACTAGCAATGGACTTTATAGCCAAAGGTAAATTCCCACATTTCTTCATGATTAGCTTCCCGGTTTCTACCAACTTTGAGCCTCTATTCGGAATAACTTCACCAAATGCATAATGCTGAAACAAGCGCCAATTTTGTTCTTCTGACATATAGTTGAGTTCGAAAGTTTGCAGTGTTTGCATGATGCGTGCAACAGTTTCGTTTCTTGTGGTCACCAGAATTTTCAACAATGAGACCGACATAAAAGATTTCCAGAATGACTCCTAAAGACATCTATTCTCATTCCACACATCATCAAGAACAAGAAACACACTTTTTTCTTTTATCTCCTCACTAATCTTCATTTGCAAAGCACTCAAATTTGTAAGGTTACATGGTTTCCCGGTAATCGACTGAACAACTTCTCTTATGAGTCTTTGCACGTTGAAATCCTCTGATACGCATACCCACCCAAATTTATTAAACGTTTGTCGGATATTTTGGTCATTGTAGACAAGTTGTGCCAAGGTTGTTTTGCCAATACCTCCTGTGCCAACAATTGTCACTACTGAAATGGTTTTGCCATCATGAGACATGACTTTTAGACAATACTAGATCTATTAATTCCTTCTTTTCCAACTCTCGACCAATAATATCCGACTCAACTACAGAATGGCTTGTTGGAGCTATTTGCATATCACTATTGCAGCGTCTGGGTGCTTCTTCTTCGGAGAGCTGCAATGCTATTCGGTATCGGGTAATCTCAGCAAATTTGCATCTAATTTGCTGAATCTTGTTGAGCATGCCATCTGGCACCTATAAATTTATTACCTTTACAACGTATTACATGTGATAATTATACTATTTTCACTGCCGCAATTAACAAACGCTTTGTCATAAGGCTAACAAACCAGAGGTACTTTCTTTTTTTGGCGAAGAAGTGTGCAGGCAAAAAAATTCCATTCAAATTAGTAGCTTACTAGGTTACCAGAATACATGCTTACCCTAAACAAAAAAGAAATGGAATAAACCGGAACAGGAAAGTCCAATGAAAAATATTAATTTAGGATCTCTACACTAAGCTGGGAAATAAGCATGCAAATAGAAAAAAACTAAACGGCCGTTATATTATTCTTGTGATCTGATATTTTGCCTATCTTTCAACAGCATTGAAATAAATACAATTACCTGAATTAGTTTTCTTCTAAGAGAATTTGAAGAAGCAGCATTTGTGGCCTCAACTTGCGCATGTAAAACTTCATAATGGTACTCGTCAAGTACATCCTCTGCATCGTAAGCAACTCCTCTGAGCTCTTTGAGCCAGAGCTTCACTGATCTGTCCCTGATCTCCCTCTCCTCTGCATCGTACAGCCTGGCCTTGATCCACTCCAGAAGCTTCATTAGCTTCTTCAGTTCAGTCTCGATCTGATTCTGATCGCTTTCTTCAGTAGAAGATGAGGAGGAAGAAGGTTGTGAGGAAAATTGATTGACAGCAGGCAGCAGTTTTTTGCCAAGAGAGAGGAGGTTGGAAATCGCCCACATATCTCTAGTTTTCTTGAGTTAATTGAGAAGATCGAAATTCAAGAGAGTAAAGGTGAATGAATTGATGTTAGGACAAGTATTGGGTTAAATACTTAAAACAAGAATTTTTTTTTTTTTTTTGGACAAACTAGGCAGTGGCGACCTAGTGGTACTTAAAAGAAGAATTAGACAGAGAAATCTCTGGGTCCACACGTGAGCAACTAAAAAAGATTCCACGTCATGTGATTGCCACTTCGCCTACAATTTTACAAATTAAAATGTTGGTCCTCTTCTGTTTTCACTTTTCAGTTTTTACCCATTAGCATTAGCATAACAGTCACAGAACAGAGCTTTTTTTTTTTTAATCATCTCACAGAACAGAGCTGGCATGCATCAGCACAGAAAATGCTACTGTAGGGATTTAATGCCACGGAAATATATATATATAAAAAAAAGATTGGTACTTCGCATACAATTTTCCAAAGTAAAATTTAATAGAAATGCCCTCGTCTTATTTCAGACTGCGCCGAATCAAAGTTTGCGGAGTCGACGGTGAAAATGGGCATCATTTTGTTGTAACCGTTCGATTAGGTTCTGGTCGGATGATCGTACGATGGACGGTGTTTCAACCGAATTCTTCTTTCTTCGCTACCTATTTGCGTTCCACGATGTCATGAGCGGCGCACGTGGAAGCTGGTTATTGCATCGATCGCCTTGCGTTGGAATTGACGTGTCGGAAGTCTATAAACATTACTGAAAACCACCTTCAGACTTCAGTATTTCTTATTAATAAGAATCTTCGAACAAAATTTTTTTGTTTAGTCAACATAAGAAAGTTAGAAAATGTTCTTTTTACATTAAAGTAAAATTTAAACAAAAAATCTAACTTCTATAAACAACATTAATAATTCTATATGACACAATACGAATTAATAACACAATACTTGATGCCACATGTTGCAACGGTTTCTAAATATAATTCAAACTTTCAAATTTAATTCACAATTTGGTATTATTGATTTTATTTTTATTTCCTTTTTATTGGCAATTCTTATATAAATTGTATAAGAAAACGTTTTTGCAAAAGATAAAAAGTGCACAAAATAAGATTAAATTTAGCGTGCATGTACGTTTTTAAGAAAGCGTACTCCTAATAATTAAAATTTAAAGTTGAATGTAAAATTGTTCTTCATAATTAAAACATATTTTTGTTAGTTTACTTAGCTATTGTTAGATACAATACAATAAGCTCCAAAAGACGACAATCCAAATATACTAATTCTTGTGTTTCACTTAGCTATATTTTTTTTGTTTTTTTTTTTTTAAGAAATTGTTGGTAGCGGCTAGCAAGTTAGATGTTTCACTTAACTTGAATCCTGACATGTTGCTCAAGAGTTGTTTCAAGATTATGATAGTTTCGTCTCCTCCTCTTTTTCGCTAAACTCTAACAAGATCGGTGTATTGCTGCTCAAGCAGAGATACACAAAGATCCTTTTATTCAAGTCCTGATCTAAAATGAACTGATTAGATCAGATGATACGTTCCTAAATCTAGGTATATGCAGGGGCGGAGCCAGAAAATTATGATAGGAGGGGCAAAATTTTAAAGAGTGAACAATTAAATAGAAATTTATTTATGAAGAAGAATATTTCTTTCATAAATCAGTAATTCATGATTAATTAGGGGACAAATTATAGAAATTTTCTAAAAAATAAAGAAAATATACATAAAAATTTAATTTTTTTTTTTAGAACAGGGGTCAACTACCCCAAGCAGTCCCTATTGGCTCCGCCCCGTATATGGCATTGGTTAGATAATAGATATGGCATTGGTATATGGCATTAATTAGATCAGAGATTCTTTCAATGCTCCCAAAATAAAGGTATATATATGGCATTGGTTCCTACAGAATATCAAATATCAAGGTGTATTTAATGGTGTCAACGATTTGATTACTATCTTTAATAAGGTCTATAATTATTGGGGGGTCGGTTGTACAAATATATAACGGGGTTATCTTGTGGGTATTATGGTGTTGTAGGAATGATAAAATTTTCAACAGCCCTTCAGGTCTCTCATTTAGAGCAATGGGAGCCAAGATTCATGCTTTGATTTTTGTATTGGTCAGAGATGTGGAACGGCAACATAAAGGAAAAGGTGATGGCACTTCTACCAAATATAGAGGAACTACCGATGCAGATTATCGAAGGTGGAGAAGGGGGCTTTAACGTGTGATATGAGGCAGATTTTCAATGCACCAAAGGGGTTTGGTGAGCTGATGTTGCTCACATAACTCTTCAAATATGGCGGGAGATTCCCTGTTTCTGGATTGTTGCTTATGTTTACATTTTGTTATTGGTATTTTAGTTTTTGTAATAGAATAAACTGCTGTTTTAGTATAAGGTTTAGGTAATAATGGCGCACCGGTACCCAGTGATGTTGGTACTGGTGCAGTAGAATGGTACTAGGTGGAGGTTTTTTGAACATGTTTATTGAGATGTTGGGAATAAGTGTAATCTTTAAATATTTTTTCTGATCTGTAATAGAAGAGAGAGATACCAGTTTACTAGTAAAGAGACAAACAGAGAATAGAGAAGAAGAAGTAAATTGTCTTTATTGTAGAATGAATTCTTGTTCAGAGTCTCTCAGTCTATCTCTATTTATATAGGTTCCCAATTACAGTTCCGAAACTAACTCAAGGGTAAAAAGGTCCTATTACAAAGAAGAGCACTATTATTGAAAAGTATCCGTTAGCTGTACAGGTTCGCTGAACCTCTGATGGAAGCAATATCACAAGTACTGGATGAGTCCGGTTACTGTTTATGTCTTAACACTCCCCCCCACAAGCCAATGGTGGTAAAACAACATTGAGCTTCTCTGAGATAGTTGAACCGAGGTGTAGGAAGACTCTTAGTCATCAAATCTGCGAGAAAATAAATGCATGGATACAAATATGTACCAGCAGATAAATTATGCTTTCTTAATATTTGGCCCATAAAAGGCAAGTCCCATTTAGAAATACTAACATAAAATGAAAAAATTACAGAAATAGAGATGTAAATATAGAAATTAAAAAATATAGTAATCCTAAGCTTCCGAATCTGAATCAGATTCGGATGAATTTCCTATTATGATTGCGTCACATGAGTCAGAGTTTTCTCGTGAGTCCTGCAAAGGGAAAAAACAAAACAAAATATTAGGATCATAGTGCTCAACATAATTCTTGTTTTCTCTTTTCATTAAGATTTAAATTCTAAAGCTTCTGATGGGATTTAATTTTCCGACAAGTCTGTTCTTCCATTTTCATATTGGGAGGAGCCAAGGCAAATTAACCAGATTCGAACCTTAATTATTATGCAAATATTATCCTAGACAATTGCGCCATTTTATGCCCTCTATTATTAATTTAACAACATAATCTATATATGGCATCTATAACAGCTAGTATCTATTATCTAACGGTATCATATGCACAAACATCCATTTATTTATATAAAGAAAACATAGCTTAGATGTTGATGATATCAGTGTCCTCAATCCACAGAAATATAACAAATGATATGAAGTACGTACCTTGTAGCAAATTCCATGTTGTGAGCACCACTCTTTTAATTTGGGGCACCTTAAGACAGTAATAATGTTTGTTTTCCCACAATGATCCAAACAACACAGATTCTCACAGTCGATGATGTCCAATTTGATCAAAGATTTCAGTCTTTGTATTCCCTCCACGGATATTAAGTTTTCGCAATCGGAAATATTTATCTCTTCAAGTACTAATGGTAGGGATTCTCCTTGTATAATATGCAAACTAAAGCAATCACGTATTATTAATTGCTTCAGTTTGTAAAGGTCACCGAATGGAAGAAATGTAATGAATGTGCAGCGTTCTAATTCAATCCTTTCAAGTGATGCACATGAGGTGGGATTCCCCATCCAATCTGGAAATGTACGACCGCCATAATCCCAAATCCATAGCTCTTTATCATCTTGCTACAAAAGAAAAGGCAACATAAAAAAAAAAATAGAATTACAGCGGTCAACATGAATTTGATTTCCTCTTTTCATTAAGGATTAATTGAAACCCTATTGGTTAGGATGGGAGTAATGTTTAAAAGACAAGACAAGACAAGAAGTTTCTTTGTTCCTTTCTGTTTTTGTATTGTGTGGAACAGAGGCTGATTATATTTGGGACCTTATTATACAAATGCCATTGCAAGTAACTAATTGTATTATTGCACGCCCCCTTTCCCCACCCCTACAATTAGATGTACCGACATACAATTAATTAATGCAAGCATGTAAAAGTATCAAAAGTAAAAAAAAAAGAAAAAAGAAAAAAAAAACACCGATGTAGATTAATTTAATGGTGTAGAGTACAACATACAAAGGTTGATGATAGTCTCGCAAATACTCCTAAAAAAGAAAAAAAAAAAACAAATTATATTAAGTACCTCGATGGACACGTGTTGTTGTAGACGCCACTCCCTTAATTTGGGACAACATGTAACAGTAATTGTACATGTTTTTGAATCCCAACAATGATCCAACCAACGCAATTCCCAACAACAATTGATGTCTAGTTTGACCAAAGATTCCAGCCTTTGTATTCCCGTCACAGATATTAAGTTGTCACATGCTGAAATTTCTATCTCTCCAAGCATTAATGGTAGAGAGTCTTCTTGTATGATTTGCAACCTACAGCAATACTTTATTTTCAAGTGCTTCAAATTGTGCAGATCGCGAAATGGAAGGAATGCAATTTTGCAGTCATCCAGTATAATACTTTCAAGTAATAAGGTGGGGTTCTTGATCCAACATGGAAATGTAAGGCTGCGGTAACCATATATCTCAAGCTCTTTAAGATTAGGATGAGGTTTGAGCCACCAAGTTAAAAAGTCATCATCACTATCAATTTCCGAAATTACTTCATCATCACTATCAATTTCCGAAATTCCATTTCCATTGTAATCGATAATGAATGCACACTCGTGTTCATATTTATCAAAAAGGGAATCATCACCAACATAATCTCCCCATGTTAGTATCAAGCAGTGCAAGTTATGCATGCTTTCAATATTAGCACAGCAAACATCCTCAAAATTGCACCCACCTCTCATTGAAATAATGAGTGTCCCACCGAGATCAACCAAATGCTCCAACCATCCTATTGTACTACACTCAAGTCTCACATCTAGTGCTTGAATGTTTTTTATTATTTTGTTTAAGCTAGGTGGAAGAGATCCGACTTTAGTATCAATAATAGTCAGATGTTGGAGTTTTGTAAGGTTTTTCATATCACGTGGAAGCTCCATAACAGGGCAATTACGAATAAAGAGCTTTTGTAAGGCTTTGAGTTGATAAAGGGATGTAGGCAACACTCTGAGGTCATAGCAATTTGAGATTGTTAGTTCTTCTAAACTAATAAGATTTTGTATGCTTTCTAGCAATTCACCGACAAGGCATGAATACAGAGTCAGATATTGCAAATTATACAAGGAGCATATGCATTCAGGTAATCTTTGAGGCAGTCCATCGAGGCACATATAACGAAGATATTTTAAATTAACAAATGAAGCATATTTTAAATAATCATCCCCTGCCAAATCAAGCGTCCTTAAACTTTGCGCTTCTGAAAAGTTAAAACCAGTGGGAGTGCCAAAACGATACTTATTCCTCACAAAGAGTGTGCGCAAAGTAGTGAATTTTCCAGAGGGAGGCAGGTCAGTTTCTGTAAGTTCTTTTGATGAACAACCAACTATGTACAAATGATATAGTTCTTCAGGAAAATTTGAGACCATGTCCTCGCCAATAGAATAGCATCCATGTCCGGAAATGGATCGTGCCATATCATGAATTATGTCATGAAGAGTAAATTTTAATTTTTTTTCTTTATATTCACCTTGGAAAAATGATCTCTGCCACAGTTGCTTTGCATATTCCCAGCCAACCTTTTTTTTACTCTTTAATCCATTATTTTGCACATAACCCTGAGAAATCCATAAATTCACCAACTCCTCTGCATCATAGAGATAATCTTTGGGAAACATGGAACAATATAAAAAACATGGTTTCAAGTATGTAGGAAGACGTGCATAGCTTATCTGAAGGGGTTGAAATATCTCATTTCGAACTTCAGATTCCCATAGCTCGCTATCTAAGATCTCTCTCCAACTTTCTTCTTTTGGCTCATGTCTCAAAAGACTAGCAATCGACTTTATAGCCAAAGGTGAGTTCCCACACTTCTTCATGATTAGCTTCCCAATTTCTACCAAATTTGAGCCTCTATTTGAAAAAACTTCACCAAATGCATAATGCTGAAACAAGCGCCAACTTTGTTTCTCAGACATATAGTTGAGTTTGAAAGTTGGATTTGTTTGCATGATGTGTGCAACAGTTTCGTTTCTTGTGGTCACCAGGATTTTCAACAATGAGACTGACAAAAAAGATTTCCAGAATGACTCCCAAAGACACCTGTTCTCATTCCACACATCATCAAGAACAAGAAAGACACTTTTCCCTTTTATCTTTTTGCTAATCTTCATTTGCAAAGCACTCATATTTGTAAGGTGACATGATTCCCCTGTAATACACTCAACAACTTCTCTTATGAGTCTTTGCACATTGAAATCCTCTGATACGCATACCCACCCTAATTTGTCATATGTTTTTCGAATTTTTTGGTCATTATAGACAAGTTGTGCCAAGGTTGTTTTACCAATACCTCCTGTGCCAACAATTGTCACTACAGAAATGGTTTCGCCATCATGACTTTTAGATAATACTAGATCTATTAATTTCTCCTTTTCCTTCTCTCGACCAATGGTATCCGACTCAACTACACAATGGCTTGTTGGAGCTATTTGCAGATCACTATTGCAATGTCTGAGTGCTTCTTCCTCCGAGAGCTGTAATGCTATTCGGTCTTGGGCAATCTCAGCAAATTTGCAACTAATTTGTTGAATCTTGTCGAGCATGCCATCTGGCACCTATAAGTTTATAATTACCCTTTTACACTGTATTATATGTGATAATTTTATTACTTTATGACTGTGGCCAATTATCAAACGATTTGTCATAGTGAAAGTGTCAAAAAAGGCTAAAAAACAAGAGGTACATTCTTTTCTACTTTTTTTTGGCGAAGAAGTGTGTAGGCACGAAAATTCCATTCAAATTATATAGTAGTTTTACCAGCTTACCAGAATACATGCTTACCCAGAACAAAAAAAGAAAAGGCTTAAATAAAAACAGAAAAGTTCAATAAAAAATGTTAAAGGATGTCCGAAATAAGGATGCAAATAGAAAAAAGTATACAACACCCTGGGCGAAGTTACATTTTGTTTGGTGGGTCCAGGGACCCATCTGAAAAAGAAAATACTTGACATTTTTACTTATTTGTGAATAAGAAAAAAAAATCACAAGAAGTCAGGATCCATTTCAGAAATTTAAAGGACCCAGGTGGACATGTCGTGTTTGATTGAATTGCATAACGACTTCTAAAAAACTGTATAAGGACTCAGGTAGCATTCGTTCCTGACAAATTATCTTTTTCCTTTCTCCTCAATAAATCTTATTAAGACAAAATTTAGAACATAATGGGAGATGTTTAAATGAATGATTATTTATAGCATATTTATATACTAGCGCGAATCTCGCGCATTGCGTGATTCGTCAATATAATATTTTGTGAACTTTAGGACATTATAAATAAAAACTACCACGGAAGATCGAAAATACTATTTGGATATTACATAAAAACTGCTATAGAAAATCCTAAATATTGTTCCTGTCAAAAAAATTCTTAGCGTCAAAGAAGACCTAAAATACTATAGTTTGAATAGTTGCCAAACTCGTCCTTATGCCTCCTATTTTTGTATATCTATAATATAGAAAAAAGTGTTGAATAAGATCTCTAATATATGAACCTAGTATGCAAAATTATAAATTTATTATTTTATTGTTTTATTGTTTTTTCTCTTGAATTATTATTTTGTATATTGGATATATTATTTTAGTTCTTCTTTTATTATTATAATATATATTTGATTTCTCATGTATTTTTTTTATGTTATTTTATTTTAGAGTTGTTTTGTAAGAATACTGACTGTTAGATGGTAAACCAAGTCCTTAACCTGTCTGATTTCTGGATTGATCAAATTAATTAAAGAGGTGAAATAACTAATTTACAAAAAGACTCGTTAGCCATTTGCAACACTAAAAGCTACATAGGATCTGCCACAGAAGATCAAGGGGAGGTTTAATAAAAAAAATTGAGACGATGGAGTCTCATCCTTCTGCCTCGTCTCTTTTTCTGATCTAAGGATCTCTTCTCTGCTCTTTCTCTTCCCTCTGAGCCCACACGAGCGTAGCACTCTCTCTATCTCTCTCTGTGTTGCGTTGTGAGTGGTTGAGAGAGAGAGGTTGCCTCTGGCTAGACCAACCAGAGGTTGGCACCTCTCGACATAGTGGCGCTTTGGCACGAGGAGACCTTCTCTTCTTCTCTGCGTTCGATGACGGCTGTTAAGGTTTTGATTGAGCGATTGTCGTGGCTCAATCCCCTCTCTTGAACTTCACTTCTCTCTCTCTCTCTCTCTCTCTCTCTCTCTTCTGTCGTAATGAGGTAAGTTTATTTAAAGGGGATTAACTTAAAGTTTTGATTTGGGGCTAAATTGAAGAAGGAGAAAGGAAAATGAAGCTCAGAGAGGTAGTATGTCCCTTGTCTCTGTCAATTTCCTTGATTAATTAAATTTAATTTCAATTAATTCTAAGTAATAGATAGCTCATCTCTGTTAGGTCAAAACAGTGCATGAAATTGACTTTGTTCTTAATAAGCTTGACCCTAATTTTTGCTTTGGTTGTGCTGAAATTTATGAGAAGGATTACCAAAGGCTCAGAGGAAGGTATAAGCTCTACTTATATTTAGCAATTGATTTAATTATTGTCCCCTATGTGTGTTATTGCTTGATTTAGGGATTGGATTGTTTAAGTGCTGACATGAGCGCTATACTTGTAGTGTAGAGTAATTATGAATATACGCCTATATAGGTACATGTTTGATCAAGGATCACTTTATATATAGCCAATAATGCACTGACTTAGTTAGAATTGATGATAGTTTTGCTTGATGGATCTGTTGCAGTAGCCCATGATGTGAGAATAACAAACTGAGACTTAGTTTGCTAATTTTGTGTATATTTCTTGAGTATGCTTGATGGCTTGAGCTAATTTAGATGCTGGTTGTGAGGTTTAGGAAATGAAATGGATGAAACTGAGGATATATTGGAAAATCAGAAGTATGTCTTGAATTCATGAGCATATTTATAAACTTATGTATGATCTGTTATAGCAATAGAACCTTAGTGGTTGTTGCATGTGTTAAAGGTTGATACATATAGTCAGGGGCTACTTTAGTAGCATTAATAGAAATCTGATATGTGCATATAAATGTGTAGAAACATGGATATAGGAATATGCAGTCATGTAAGTGTATTATAAGTTAGTGAAATGCATGCATATAAGTTTTGACAACTGTGAAGTGCTTGTCGGTCAGATGTTGGTACAAGTATAAGTTCATATACATGCTATTAGGTGCATGTGAGCATATAAGATGCGTTTGAGTACATTTGTAGGGATTTTTATTGATGACACTAATTGATGAGAAATGGTGTATATATAAGCTTTATAAGCAATTTCATGAACTGATTATAAGTATTTTAGTATATAAATAGCTTTAGATGACATTTGAAATAATTTTTATGCATATGGTCATGATTGTTGTGAACTGCTATAAGAAAATGAATTTTTGTTCATGTAACAGCATTTAGAGCTTACATGTCTGAGTTGCAAATGCATTTAATTGGTTTACAGGGGCTTTGAGAGTTTGATTATGCATTTGTATGTATATTCATGCATGACAGAGGTCAGTCAGGGTTAAAATTGAGCTAAAAATGTATTTTCATGCGTATTTGAGTAGTTGTGATGCATTTGAAGTAAATTGTAAAGTTATATGCATAATATGTTGCATAGCATGCTTAAGGATGCATGTTCAGGTCTTAAGGAAGGGGTTCAGTGTGTTTGTGCTACTGTATCAGTCACTCGTACAGTGGATTGAGGTTTGGTACCTTTCTAGTATGAGATTATAGGCCCAGGGATGAATCTGTAAATAAAAATGCTTTCCGAGGGCTTAAGTGTAAATTTCTGAGGGCTTATGTGTGACGTGCAATAGATCGATAAAGTTTTGTGGGCATTTGTGTATAAGTTAAGGGTCTGAAATTAAATTTTGGGCTTTTATGAAAAGTTGGCTGTCGAAAAGTGGATCGGATGAGATTTTAACTCTAACGGATCGGATTTTAATCCGATATGACCTTTGCGGACCCGTTACGGACTGACACAGTCATCTGGGTCAGGCTGACTGGGTCGAGTCGTTTAAGCGTGCCGGATTTCGTTTTTTGGGCTGGATTTTGTTGGGCCGACGAAAAATTTCAGGCTTGTGATAATTGTGTTGAAATCCTGTGGGCTGAATAAATTTTGTTGGGCTTATTTAATCTTTTGCAGGCGGACATTTAGTTAAGAGTTAGACTTTTTAATAATACTTTTCTGACGGGCTTTTTAATAATTAAACTTTCGAATTTAATTAAGGTCTAATTAACCGCGATTTTGTTGAGCATGATTAACATTAGACTAAAAAAATCTGGATCCATTAATATTAGTCTAATTCTTGATAGTCGGTTTTTCTCAGGGAAGTGATGATTCTGAGTCTAATCATACGAACAGATACTGTGGCAAAAGAAAATAACTCGGACTTTTTGATCCCGCCAAAAATATAAAATTATATTTTTTGAGTTTAAATTAATGTTTTTTATTTCTGATTATTGTTAATTCTGTTTAATTTCTGTTTCTTTCTGTTTAACCTGATTTTGACTTCGATACAATTATTAATAAGTAAATAACAATAATAATTTTTATGATTGGACAAGTAACTAAAATAAATTACGTAGAGGACTTGAAACCAAACTATTGGTCAAGTAATCATTAAGAACCAGAATTAAACGATAGTCCACCAAACGGATTAAAGGAAATCGTTAAATAGGTATTAACGGATCTTGATTTATAATTATGAACATGATCAACTAGCAGAGCCACCCAAGTGAACTTTGAAGGTACGGATTTACGTGGTTTTTTTATTAGAACCTGGAAAGTCGATAACTTTAAATTCATGCATAGCATGTTGAAAATATCATTTGAAGGTGCATTCTATTTGTACATGTAGACAATAGAAGCCCTCAAAATATTAACCTGCATGTTGAAATAAATATCCGCTTGGCTTATTATAATTACTAAGTCTGATCTTGAATATCTACTTGTCAATTAAATTGGAAATTCAGACTTAGAATGGACTGGTTTGGTTTCAAGGAATTTAAATATTTTCTATCACTTGATAAACGGACACTTGACTTGAAAATAAAACCATATCAAACTCAGTCCATAGCATAACATTTTATTTTATAACTTACTCAACCGGTGCATTTCAGTTTGGCCACTGACCCATCCAGAGTATTAGCGCTTTTATTACTGGATATTTTCTCTGCCTGTTCTGTGCCATGTGGTTTATAGCCTATGGAAGTTGGGAAAAGTTCTCCATGTATCTTTGGGCCTTGAGAACTCGAGTGTATGTTATCTTGGAAATTTGTATGCTTGGTTATGCTTGATTTGTTTCTGTTGTATATTACATGTTTGCAGCATGCCAGTGATCAGCCCATTCTTTCTAGTGCCGTCAATATCAATCTGATTTCAATTATATTTTGAACAAAAATCTTGATTTAAAATAATTGTTATTTACATTTTTGGGGGGATAATTCCGATACTTGGATTTGTATAAACGTCCGCGTAACTAGAACTAAAACCCACACTGAGATTTATTCTCATCTGTGCATTTGTTTTGCATGTGCCTCAATGGTGGAGGTTCCAGGAGACTCATAGGTTGCCTGGGCCTGCGATAGTTACGATCGAGTGTTCCTTTTTAAAGTTTAAGGTCCATATATCGAGTTTAGATTGTGATGCCACTCTCCTCAGTTTGGAAGACTTACCCGAGATTTTTGCGTACCCACATATGTGTTAGGAAGTGCACAAATTTAATTTTTAGACTAATTACTCTTAATTAATCCTAATTAAACTAAGTGCAAAGGAGATCTAGTGCAAAAGCCATCCAAACACACAAGAGAAAGAGGGAAAAAGGGCTACCTCTTGCGAACTTGTAATCGCAAGGCTCGAATCCGTCGAGTCGAGGTTGTGCGCACCACCACGCGTGTCTCGGCCTCAAGTCCACCAAGGTATTAACCAAAACCTCGATCTATGCTAGTAGATGAGAGGTTAAGCCTAATCCCTTCCTTCCCTTTGCCTTAATTAACTATTTAATTGGATGGAGGCAAGAGGTGCTCAACACATGAGCTTAAGAGAGCAATGGTGGAGAGGAAAAATTCTGAAATTTTTCCTTTAATTTTCGTCCAAAATATTAGGGAGAGAGAAAAAGGCAAGGTGGCTAGGGTTTTGGCTCCCAAAGTGGTCCTTTTATAGACCAACCACTCTCCCAAAAAGTTGTAACTAATTTACAACTATGCCATCACTAGGGCAGCCATAAAATGGGCCTAAATGGGCTCCATTAATTATTTAATTGGTCCTCTAATTCAATTAATTAGTGGCCCAATTAATTGCTCTCAAGTTGGACCTTTAATTTACAATTTAAATATAGGCCCGTTAGCTCAAATTAATTACTTTAATTAATTCATGTTGAACAAATTAATTATCAACACTTTGATAATTATTTAAGGATTAGAATATGCATTAATTTATTTCTATATAATCCGTTTGACTTAATTAATTAATTATGACGGTTCGCAACAGTACATAATTAATCAGTCAACATATCATATTGTTGCATTCCTTAATACAACCAAATAAATAATGCACGCATGGTCAAAACCTATTTGTGTGACCCTTTGAGGATTTATGCTCTGTTGGACATGGAAAATAAATCGCTATTTATTTCCAATAATCATAAGCGGTATCTAGCAACACGTTATGATTCCCAATTCGCATAAATAGTGTACTGCTACAATATTTTTAATCCTGCATAAGAAATAATAGTATTTCCTTGTCTGATTCTTATGTCACATGATATCATCGTATAATCCAAGATAGGAATGTGTCATTCTTGCAGATTATACGTTTCTTGATCTAGAGATGACTGTATCAGTTGCTAGCAAACAATCCATCTCCATCAAGGGGCCCAAACAGATATCATCGCTCACTAAGTTAATTAATGAGGGACATACGGTTTTCTTGATGAACATCTTTTCCCCGCACAATTCAAGAGAACATAAATAAAGTCCGTATAGCAGCCCTTATCAGGAATCAACGGTAGACGATATTTATTGAACCTATCCTCATGTGGAAAAGCTGAACCATCTCAAACTTAGAATCAAACTCAAATGAAATAAATAATGACACATAACACAATCCATATATTTATTTCACTGGGTCGCGTCCTGTACTATGTTCTATAACATATACATATGCAATTAAGTTGGCAACTCCTTACCTATGATCTGTAGAACTTAATCATCACTTAACTTGCATACTAATCTTATCCGATAATTAATATTCCTTGTTAATTATCAAGATTACGGACCTTTTAGATTTATTATTGTCATTTAATTATAAATGAACTACAGAGATCCACAATTCAGATCCTCAACCTGAATGATCTGTCAATTAATAAATCAAGGAATAAATGATAAAATATCATCAATCACATAAACCATAGAAGTGGCCATTTAATAATTGGCTCCTAGGACATAACTCTAACAATATGAAGTTTCATGGAGATAATAGCCTTAGCGATGGGATAGTTTCTGAGCAGGAACTCGTGCCCCTCTCGCAAGAAGAAGTGTGAGGATCCCTAGCCAGGCATGTGTGTGGTGTGATGTTTGTGTTGTTGTTGTTGTTGTTGTTGTTGTTGTTATGTGATGTTGTGATCCCGTTTGTGATTTGATGTGATGAAATAATTTTTAAATTTTTTTGTAATATATGTAATATATTCAGGTGATGAACTAGTAGTTGGTTAGGTGGCTAGATGGAACTAGTAACATCAATAAGTTAGAATTTTATTAGGTATGCTGCCCATGTAAATTATGGTTTGCTATAAATAATGTAAAATATGTTTGTTTATTTGGAAATTTGTGTTGCAAGAGATTGCTGGGATCTGATGGAGTTTAATTAAAAAAAAAAAAACCTATTGTGTCCTGATTAACTTTGGGGTGTGACATGTTTATTTAAAAATTATTATTATACTATGTCTATATATATTAGATGGAGAATGGATATAAAACACTAATGTGTATTTGGACCATATGCACTGCATTTCTGTGCCATCGGATCTTCTTCAATATTCGTGCAGAGTTCATATCCTATGGATAGGATTTTGACAACTCACATCCTTTGCCGACCTTCAAAGGTTGGCAGAGTACCAACTTTTGATCTGGACCATTAGATCTAATCTTAATGGTTATGGGAGCTCCGTGCATAATACCAGATTGATAGGCCTGAAAATTTTTTAATCGTCGAGATTAGATCGAACGGTCCGATCAAAAGTTGGTATTCTGCCAACCTTAAAAGTTTATAAGGTTGGTAGAGGATACGGTCCCGGATTTTGACGCTAAAGACTTCGTTTCCTTTAATTTTTCCGTTTCTTTCTGTTTCCTCTCTCTCCGTCTCCGTTAAATTAAATATAGCTGCCTCTCTTCGGATCCACATCCTCAGCAGCCAAATTCTTGGCTGCTCCAAACAGCCATCCTCTTTTTTTTTTAATATTTCAACATTTTAAAATTCAAATGTTGAATCTAAACCGTTGATCTTGTTCAATTTTACGGGCGATGCATTTTCATATAAGTTTTATGAAATTTGGAGTTGATTTGATACTAGATTAAGTGGTCAACAAATGAACGAATCTGGTTAACTATCACTGATTAATTCTAATACGTTCATAATTTGGTCACTTAATCAAGTATCAAATCGACTCCAAATTTTATAAAACTTATATGAAAATGCATCGCCCGTAAAATTGAACAAGATCAACGGTTTGGATTCAACATTTGAATTTTAAAATGTTGAAATATTAAAGAAAAAAGAGGATGGCTGTTTGGAGCAGCCAAGAATTTGGCTGCTGAGGATGCGGATCCGCCTCTCTTCTAAGTTCTAAGTTGTAACCCTCGCTTCTCCGTCGACCTTCCATGCTTCTCGTCGCACCCTCTGTCGCCGCCAGATCGAACCCTCACTTTCTTCTCGACTTGGAAAGACGAAAAAACCTGGCCACTCATCTCTCTTTCTCTCTGGACGCCTCGCCTTGTCGCGAAAGAACCCTAAGTACTCCTTATCTTCGTCGATTGGATCTACTGGTGCGGTTGAAGCAAGCAATAACAAGGTACTGTTTTCTAATTTTGGTTCCCGAATTGTAAAATTTTGCAATATTAAATTTTTGGTTCCCGAGTTGTATGACCAGTCTATTTTCTTAGTAGCGTCCTAATTTCTAATTTGTTTAGTGTGCTAATTCGGATACAGATAGTGAAAAAATTGTGAACTCCTTTGTGTTTGAAAAGTGATCTTTGATCTGCTTCTTCCTTAGAAGCTTCTATACTGAAAAGATAGGATTCAATTTTAATGGGTAGGAATGAGTAGTTATGGTGCAATCTTTAAATTTAATGTTCCCTGGATTTTTCTAGTATTCTCTTTATTGCACAATTTCATATAGTCATGGTGTAACCTTTGAATTTTCTCTTCTTAAATTGTAGAATTTATTTGTGTACAGATGGAGACTGAGATAAAAGACTTATTTATTTACTGGTAAGAGCAGAAAGTTCTACTGGAACCTGGGTTTCCTATCAGAGGGAAGAAGTGAACCCATGAGAGAAACAATGAACAAGAATTGCACTTGCCGAAAATGGATCAGTAATTTTTTTTTTTTTTAATGTATCAGTGGGCGCATTTGTCTTGGTATATTTCAAGTAAATGGAATAAGTAGTTAATTGAATTCCCAAAACATGAATCGATATTGTTCAAATTTCAAAAATTCCACATAATCAAAACATGTTGGTTGTACTTTTACCAGCATCTACTTGCCAGATCACTTAAGGACCAGTTTGGAAAAAAAAAACTAATTTAACACATTAATTTGCATGGGAAAGTGAGAGGGACTAACATGGTGACTTTTTAGCGACTAAGTTTGCAATAAAAGGGGGTCGTAGATCCTTGTTTCCCCTCTCTTTCAGGATTCATATGCATCTATTCAAAGCTGAAAACTGGCAACATAGTATAAAACATCAATTCATGTTTCAGGAAAATCAACCCCTCAAATCACTTTGGCATTTCTTTACAAACTGAAAATACCAATAAGAAGCTCATTGTTTCCTCACAGCCAGACCATTCCAGCCCCAAGTAAGAAGAGAAATTAAAGCAAAGAATCAAAGAAAGAAAAGAAGGGATGCACATCAGTATGAGAGAAGAAAGAGATTAAATCGAATTAATTATCAAATTGATAATAGACACCAAAATTGATCCAAAATTAAATTAAAATAAATCAAAATTGCTAACAAATTAAACTGACGGAAAGAGGAAACAGATTGAATCCTAATGAGGAAGAAGGATAGGTCGCAGCGATGGATCGAGAGAGGGGGGGGGGGGGGGGGCTGGGGGTTTGAGGTAGGTTGCAGGTCTCTACTGGCAGATCACGAAGAGATGGGGGATTTTGAGGTTTCTCCCATTTGTGGAAAAGCTTGCGTGGAGAGAGGAGATGGAGAAAGTTGTACAATTTTGTTTCGAAGGAGAGTCTTCTGAGGAGAGACGGAGATGATTAAACGGAAGGGACGGAAATATTTAATGGAAACGGAGACGTCGGGAGACTTCAGCGCCTCGGAACGAGATCCTCTAGTCGGCCGACCAGTGGTCGTTTTTCAATATCAGCCGTCCGATTTAATCTCAATGGATATAGATGCCACGTGCATGATACATATTGATAGGCCCGAAAAATCTTAACCGTTGAGATCAAATCGGACGGCTCGGATCGAAAAACGACCAGTGGTCGTTTTTATCCGAGTCCATCTGGACCACCCATCATCAAAGATCTCCGCACGAATTTTATAAAGATCCGACGGTAATTAAATCCTGTGCATGATGCCTCTATACACATTTGTTCTATATATATATATCCATTCTCTGTTAGATGTTACATACATATATTTTCAGAAAAAAAAAATTTATGGACTGCTGACGAGAAGTCCTAACTACGTCCCTGACAGCACCGCTATATTCTTGCGATCTGATTATTTTGCCTACCATTCAATAACATTGAAATAAATATAATTACCTGAATTAGATTACTTTTAAGAGAATTTGGAGAAGAATTTGTGGCCTCAACTTGCGCACGTAAAACTTCATAATGGTATTCGTCAAGGACATCCTCTGCATCGTAAGCAACTCCCCTGAGCTCTTTGAGCCAGAGCTTCACTGATCTGTCCCTGATCTCCCTCTCCTCTGCATCGTACAGCCTGGCCTTGATCCGCTCCAGAAGCTTCATTAGCTTCTTCAGTTCAGTATCGATCTGATTCTGATGGCTTTCTTCAGTAGAAGATGAGGAGGAAGAAGGTTGTGAGGAAAATTGATTGACAGCAGGCAGCAGTTTTGCGCCAAGAGAGAGAAGGTTGGAAATCGCCCACATATCTCTAGTTTTCTTGAGTTAATGGAGAAAATCGAAATTCAAGAGAGTAAAGGTGAATAAATTGATGCACGGGCATGTAGTGAGTTAAGGCAGAGAGGGAAGAGTTGACTTGAAGAGAGACATTTCCCGGTCAACGTTAATCAGGCCTACACGGCTACACGTGAGCATCTAAAAAAGATTGCACATTATGTGACTGCTAATTGATGCTAGCTGAAATATTGTCTTGAGGGGCGTAAGGCAGAGGCGAGTTTTCTTTTTTTTTTTTAAAAAAAAGTAAATAAATAAAGGCCTCGTGGGCTTCCAAAATTAAAAGAAAATTAGAGATTACAAATTACAAAAGAAAAAATGCTACCCGCCAGCTACCCATATTAATGCCATCCCTCTCACAAATTAATGCCATTAAAAACCCCCACCCACTTCCCATCGACTTTTCATTTCCTCCCATTTACTCCTACGAAAAAACAAGAAAAAGAAATATAAAGACAAACAAAATCAGAAAGCCACGTAGAACTTTCCGTCTCCCCTTCTGTCTCCTCCCCGATTTTTTTAATCTGGGTGTGTTTGGATGGAGGCCGGATAAGAATAAGAATAAGGAATAAAAGATCTGATTTAGAATCTCGTGCCAATCCTTATTCTTATTCAAATTCTATAGTTTTGTTAGTATAAGAATAAGAGGCCGGATAAGCTCAAATTTCTTATTCTTGTGTTGTTTGGGTTGCACAAGAATAAGAAATTTGGAGCTTATTCTTATCCAAATCTTATTCTTGCGCATCCAAACATGCCCCTAAAGAATTGGAATAATAAGAAATATGTCAGTATGAAAAATTGATAGTTAGAGATATGTCGTTCTTAAATTGTAAATAAATTTTATGCCAACATAAAATGGTTAAAATAAATTATCGACATGAATTAAATTTTAAACTTCAAATTTTGAAATTTCAAATTTACAAATATTCAATTTTCAAATTTTGGATTTTAAAAATAAAAAAATTTTGAAGTTTCAAATTGAAAAGTTTTGAATTTTAAATTTTTTAATTTAAAATTTTGAAATTTTTAATTTTAAAATTTTGAAATTTTTAATTTTAAAATTTTGAAGTTTGAATTTTTTTTCTTTTGTTGATGGCATAAAATCACTTAATTACTTAACGGTGACATATTTCTAATTTTAATATTTTACAGTGGTATATTTCTAATTTTATTATTTTATAATGGCATATTTAAAAGGAGATAATGGTCAAATTAATTATCAAGTGGCATAAATATAATTGTATCAATTAGTGATGACATAAAAATAATTTTCATTTAGTGATGGCATAAAAATAATTTGTCATTTAATGATGGTATTTCTCTAATTTTTAATTTTTACGGTGGCATAAACCTAATTAACCCTAAAGATTTTTTTATTAAAAAATTTTAAATATAGCCAAGATTTATTTTTTTTTAATAAGAGATATGATATAGCGGGTTTTATAAGCCGCTAACCCTCTCTCCCAATAGCGGAGTTCAAAAGCCGCCACAGGGCATAACGTGGGTCAAAAGTCTGCTATATGACCTATAGCGAGGGCCAAAAGACCCCTATAGGGTCTGATTTGTTTTTTTTTTCCCTTTTCAAATTCTTTTACTTTTTTTTTCCTTTTGTCATGTCAATCATATTTATATCATTTCGATCGAAATTATAACCCCGCTATGACATGTTATATAAACCCTCGGTGCGATTCTTGCTGAAATAAAACCTAATTCATTTAGTACTTGAATAATTTTTAATGGGTCCTAAACCTTCTGCCTATCACTTTCGGTGTTGTTCTTCAAGGAGGTAATGACAACTCAGCTTTGCAAATTCATTCGTATTTACAGCTTCATCATCCTAGAGAAAGGTTCTACGTCGCTGCATTACCGAATAATCAATTCCTTGTTAGGGGCCCCAACATTGGATAAATGCTATAGAGCGTAGGTTTGATGTTCGTGTTCATGGTAAATGGATACATCTCGTCGCCAATAATTCAGGTCAATCTTCACCTCCACCGCCAAGCCTCAAGAACCATCCGGTACCTCATCGGTTGCCACCTCCACCTCCAAGATTTTATTAATTAAGTTAATTTAGTTGGTGTAGTAATATATGTTTAATGATTGCACTCATATATGGTTGTAATATTTTGTCGTGTGTCAAAATATTTTGTTGTGGGTCGATTTTATCTTGTTATGTGTCATAATAATTCATTTTTCGTTATGTGTATAATGATTCATTTTTCGTCATGTGTTTTCAAGAGATTGCAAGGAGAATATATAAAATTTCATTATTTGATCGTATCATACTACAAGCATATACATGCACATAAACGTAAAATATATATATATATATATATATATATATATATATATATAAACTCCATCATACAAGCATCCATAATAGAAGATAAAACTATAAGTCCATATTATATACAATCACATAAAAAAAAATAAACAAGTACATCAACGGCGTCTCGCTCATCCAGAAAGTGATAACATGTCACCTTTTCTGATCGCCTTCTTTTGCTGTCTCTGAGCAAGACATGGATTAGTATCGTTGTCGTCGTCGTCATCACCCCCTCACCCCCCTCCCCCCTATCACCCCATGACCCTACTAGGCATCATAATCCTTGTCACCCCCTGACCCCCCCTCCTCGTGCTGCAAGTCCTTAAGACCCCGCTGATCCTGGTCATATGACTAAGTATGTATAGGTGTCGACTCATACTGACTATCCAGACCTATGCCAGTCTGTAACAAAGTATTAAAGGAGTCTACCGCACCTATACTATCCAAAGGAAATGAAAATGATGAAATACTAGGACTACTACCCTATGGGTTAGTACTGAATCAGTGTAGGTGTAGAATGACTGGCTAATGCATTCAGGGTAGTATAACTGGCCAAACATGGTATAAGGTGGTAGAGGAGAAGGACACTATAGCATGTAGGCATTGAAAATGCCAGTGAGATCATACGACATACCTGCAAACTGAGATGTCGAGATCGAAGTCGATGCTTGGAAAGTGCTCGGTGTAGGGCTTTGTCTCTACAAATTGAGCAAGGGTCATACACGGCCCTAAAATATCGTCAGTCGGCTAATAAATAAATTGAACAGATACAAAGATAATATGAACATAAAATCAAAATGTATATATACAAGAACAAAAATGAACATACATAATAAATAAATTGAACAGTAATAACAACTAATTGAATAATTGTAACAAGTAAATTGAACAGATATAACAAACAATGTGGACTCATATAAAAAGTGAAAGTGAACAAATAAATTGAACAGATATAGTAACTATTTGAACAAAGATAACAAATAAATTGAACCAATGTACATAACAAACAATGTGGACTCATACAAAAAGTATAAGTGAACAAAACTGAACATATATGATAAATAAATTAAACATATATAATAAATAAAATTGAATAGATGTAACAAACATGTTGACTCGTATAAAAAAATAAAAAAGTGAACATAAATTGAACAAATATAATATAACAAATAAATTGAACATATATAACAAATAAATTGAACACATATAACAAACAATTTGAATTCATACAAAAAATAAAAAGTGAACATAAATTAAATAGATATAACAAATGAATTGAACAGACATATCAATAAATTGAACATATATAACAATACATAAAACATATATAACAAACACCATGAAATTCATAACAAAAAGTGAAAATAATTAAATTGAACAGATCAAACAAACAAAGTGAATATATAATACAACAAATTGAACAGATATAACAAAAAAAAAATAATAAAAATAGCTGAATAAGAAATAAAGTGTATATATAAAAAAACAAATTAAACACATATAAAACTAAAAATAAACATATAGAATAGTCGGTGAGAAATAGAGAAGAAATCACCTGTGAGAACGAGAGAGGTAGAAGACATGAAAGAGATGGAAAGGAAATATCGTGAGGAAGGGAGAGGGAGAGAGGGGAAGGTGCGCTGGTTGAAGGGAAGGTGCACCTGGATTGGAAGGTAGCGCTGGATGATAGGGGGTGCGCTCGGATCGGAAGGTGAGATCGGATCGGATCGCTGGTTGGGTGCGGAGAAATAACGGATGCGACTTGTTAGATGGCTTGGATGGTGGATTATTGGATGGTAAGTAGTAATTACCAAAGATATCAGCCGTCATTTACAAACACAAAGATATGGAATTTAGTTTTCAGAAAACCAGTACATCTAACGATCGTGGTCTACCTGGTCTCGCCGTTATTTCTCCCCAGGTCTTAGCATTATCTAAAAAGAAAGCCAAATCATATTTTAATGAAGTATATAATTAGCTTGTTATTTGAAGAAGGTATAGTATTCGGGATACCTGTACAATCTGAGAAAGTATCTGAAAGGCAGTGGCTTTTGACTGTTGGCTCTGGTACAGAAACAAAAAAGAAAAATGGCAAAGAACATTATGCAAATAATTTAGAGTTTTAATAGACATCTTTATTGTCATGTTTTGATTTAAAAAAAAATTAGCATTAAAAGAAAACAATCTATCCAGATCCGTCGACTTTCCACTCAAATACTAAGATTCATACGAATTACGGAAGAAATTACACTCGAATTCGAAAGAGTAGCACTAAATAAGAGATCGATCAGACACCTGGTACACATAAGGCTGGAAAGGCGTGGAGAAGAAAGGCGCTGCCATGGCTTCTCTCTCTCTCTCGGTCTCTTTCTAGTTTCTATTATCTTCTCTTCTCTTCTCTTCTCTCTCTCTCAAGAAAACAATTTCTTAGCAAGCGCCATTAGATTTGATACCTCCGAAGCTCGGTTTCTATGGTCGAAGCTACTATTAAATTCACATATGCTGCTCAGAAACCAAAATTAGTGTCGTAACCGTTCGATTCGATTCTTGTCGGATGATCGGACGATCAGCGTTGTTTGAACCGGATCCTTCTTTCTTCGCTGCCTAATTGCATTCCACGATGTCAATAGCGTGCACGTGGCAGCGATTCATTGGATGAATCGACTTGCGTTGACGTGTCGAAACTTATTGTTGTTGAAAACCACCTTCAGATTTCTTATTTATAAGAATCTTCAAAAATATAGAAAAGAATTTCTTATTTAGAGGATATATGAGGAACAACACCCAAAATACTCTTTTAACATTTAATATTATTTGACTATGAGTCTGACTATTTAGATTTGTTTACGATTTCTTAGAATTAACGTTAGGGAAATTAGTACAATTTCAACGAATCTAGTAATTTAACAAACAAAAAAAAATTGTAGTTGACTACCTCAGATCCAAATTTAATTATTCTTGTGTTTCACTTAACTTATTTTTTTTTTTTTAGAATTTTAGTAGCGGCTGCCAAGTGAGGTGTTTCACTTAACTTGAATCCTGACATGTTCCTCGAGAGTTGTCTTAAGATTATGATAGTTTTGTCTCATCTTCTCGCTAAACTCTAACAAGATCAGTTGATTTGCTGCTGAAGCAGAGATAAATATAACAAGAGATGCTTTTTATTCAAGTTCTGATCTAAAATTAACTGATTAACCCCTGTTCTTCTTCAAAAAAAAAAAAATAATAATAAATAACTGATTAGATCAGACAATACGTTCCTAATTCAAGGAGAAATTGTTCTAAAACATAAAGGGGGCATCGGAGATAACAAAATATAAGACGGGAACATATATAGAAAGCAACGATTTCAAAAAAGTGAAAAAAAGAATATGAAAGAGAGATTTTAAAAAAGAAGTTTTCAAAGAAGGAGAATCACGTATATTTATTCTTTATAAAGCACAATATTCATTCTTCACTTTTATTTATTATTAGGCTCTGTGTGAACCTTTTTTATTATTTTTTAGGCTCTGCGTCAACTATATGAAGAGAATTTCAAATATAAAATGTATTTTTCAAAATGTATGCTGTATAGGACTTGTGTTCTTATGATATCAAGTGAAAATTAGTTATGAAGTACAACTTTTATTAAACTAATATTCAGTGAATCTTCAAAAAAAAACAAAGTATCGAGACAATCGTGCATTTGTTATCCGTAAGAACAATTTTTTTATGGATTACAGCTGCAGATTATCAAAAAGCATCTCACATGACATTGACACCTCAATGAATCTGTAGGATTTACAGAGATTTATAGAAAAGAAAATAAATGCATGGATATAAATATAGACCATCAGATAAATTATGCTAGTTCTGAATGTTTTGCCCCATACCAAGGCAGTCTTATTTATTAGTCTCATTTAGAAATACTAACCTAAAATAAAAAATTACAGAAATAATAGAAATAGAGATGTAAATATAGAAATTTTAAAAAAATATATAGTAATCGTAGCCGTAGGCTTCCGAATCTGAGTCACATGAGTCCTATAAAGGGAAAGAACAAAACAAAATATTAGGATCATAGTGCTCAACATAAATTCCTGTTTTCTCTTTTCATTAACATTTAAATTCCAAAGCTTCTGATGGGATTTATTTTTCCGACAAGTTTGTTCTTGCATTTTCATATTGGGTGGAGCTAAAAACAAAATAACCAGATTTGAACCTTAATTACTATGCAAATATTATCCTAGACAATTGCACCATTTTATACCCTCTATTATTAATTTCACAACATAATCTATATATGGCATCTATTACAGCTAGTATCTATTATTTAACGGTATCATATGCACAAACATCCATTTATATTTATATAAAGAAAACATAGCTTAGATGTTGATGATATTAGTGTCCTCAATCCACATAAAGTCATAAATATAACAAATGATATGAAGTACGTACCTTGTAGCAAATTCCATGTTGTAAGCACAACTCTTTTAATTTGGGACACCTTAAGACAGTAATAATATTTGTTTTCCCACAATGATCCAAACAACACAGATTCTCACAGTCGATGATGTCCAATTTGACCAAAGATTTCAGTCTTTGTATTCCCTTCACGGATATTAAGTTTCCGCAATCAGCAATTTTCATCTCTTCAAGTGCTAATGGCAGGGATTCTTCTTGTACAATTTGCAAACTAGAGCAACCACATATTATTAATTGCTTCAGTTTGTGAAGATCACCAAATGGAAGAAATGTAATAAATGTGCAGCGTTCTAATCGAATCCTTTCAAGCGATGCACATGAGGTGGGATTCCCGATCCAATCTGGAAATGTAGGACCGCCATAATCCCGAATCAATAGCTGAACTTCCAAAAAGAAAAGGCAAAAGAGAAACAAATTAAATTACAGTGGTCAACATGAATTTGATTTCCCTTTTTTCATCGAGGATTAATTTATAAAACCTCATGGTTAGGATAGAGTAATGTTTAAAAGACGAGACAAGAAATTTCTTGTTCCTTTGTTTTTGTACTGGGTGGAACAGAGGCGGACTATATTGGGACCTTATATTATATATATAAATGATACCAACATACAATTAATTACAATAAGCATGTAATTAATAGTATCAAAAAAAAAATTACCGATGAAGATTCATTTAAATGGTGTAGAGTACATCATATAAATCTATTCTCATTCTAAATTTCTCATGAAAGAAATATATATAGCTTACAAGGTTAATGATAGTCTCCTAAATTCTCCAACAAAAAAATCATAACAAATTATATTAAGTACCTCGTAGGACATGTGTTGTTGTATACGCCACTTCGTTAATTTGGGACACTCTGTAACCGTAATTGTACATGTTTTTGAATCCCAACAATGATCCAACCAACACAATTCCCAACAACCGTTGATGCTTAGTTTGACCAAAGATTTCAGTCTTTGTATTCCCCTCACATATATTAAGGCATGACATTCTGAAATTTCTATCTCTTCAAGCATTAATGGTAGGGAGTCTTCTTGTATAATTTGCAACCTATCGCAACACTCTATTTTCAAGTGCTTCAAATTGTGCAGATCGCGAAATGGAAGGAATGCAATAATTTTGCAGTGAGCTAGTACAATACTTTCAAGCAATAAGGTGGGGTTCTCGATCCAACTTGGAAATGTACGGCTGTCGTAACCACGTATCTGAAGCTTTTTAAGATTAGAATGAGGTTTAAGCCAACACATTGATGATTCATCATCAGTATCAATTCCATAATTTTCAATAAATAAATACTCGTGTTCAAGTTCACCCAAAATAGAATAATCTAAATGCCATCCTAGTATCAAGCAGTGCAATTTATGCATGCTTTCAATATTAGCACAGCGAACATCCTCTAAATTGCACCCACCTTTCATTGAAATAATGAGTGTTCCACCGAGATCAACCAAATGCTCCAACCATCCTATGGTACTACACTTAAGTCTCACATCTAGTGCTTGAATGTTTTTTATTATTTTGTTTAAGCTAGGTGGAAGAGAACCGACATAAGTATGAATAATAGTCAGATCTTGGAGTTTTGTAAGGTTTCCTATATCATGTGGAAGCTCCATAATAGGACAATTACGAATAAAGAGCTTTTGTAAGTCTTTGAGTTGACAAAGGGATGTAGGCAACACCCTGAGGTCATAGCAATATGAGATTGTTAGTTCTTCTAAACTAACAAGATTTTTTATGCTTTCTAGCAGTTCACCGACACGGCATGAATTGAGAGTCAGATATTGCAAACTATATAAGGAGCATATGCATTCAGGTAACCTTTGAGGCAGTCTATTGAGGCACATATAACGAAGATGTTTTAAATTAACAAATGAAGCATATTCTAAATAATCACCCCTTTCCAAATCAAGCACCCTTAAACTTTGCGCCTCTGAAAAGTTAAAACCAGTAGTGCGAGGGCCAAAAACATACTCATTCCTCACAAAGAGTGTGCGCAGAGTAGTGAATTTTCCCGATGAAGGCAGGTCAGTTTCCATAAGTTCTTCTTCTTCTTTACAACCAACTATGTACAAATGAAATAGTTCTTCGGGAAAATTTGAGACCAAGTCCTCGCCAATAGAATAGCATCCGTGTCCGGAAATGGACCGCGCCAAATCATGAATTATATCATGCAGAGTAAATGTAAATTTCTTTTCTCTATATTCGCCTTGAAAAAATGACCTCTGCCACAGTTGCTTTATGTATTCCCGACCAACCTTTTTTTTATTATTTAATCCATTATTCTGCACATAACCTTGAGAAATCCATAATTGCACCAACTTCTCTACATCATAGCGATAATCTTTGGGAAACATAGAACAATATAAAAAACATGGTTTCAAGTATGTGGGAAGACGTACATAGCTTATATGAAGAGGCTCAAATATCTCATTTCCAACATCGGATTCCCATAACTCACTGTCTAAGATCTCTCTCCAACTTTCTTCTTGTGGCTCATGCCTCAAAAGACTAGCAATCGACTTTATAGCCAAAGGTAAGTTCCCACACTTCTTCATGATTAGCTTCCCGATTTCTACCAACTTTGAGCCTCTATTCGGAACCACTTCACCAAATGCATAATGCTGAAACAAGAGCCAACTTTGTTCATCTGACATACAGTCGAGGTTGAAAGTTGGTTGTGTTTGCATTATCAGCGCAACAGTTTCATTTCTCGTGGTCACCAAAATTTTCAACAATGAGACCGACTTAAAAGATTTCCAGAATGACTCCCAAAGATGTCTATTCTCATTCCACACATCATCAAGAACAAGAAACACACTTTTTCTTTTCATATCCTTACTAATATTCTCTTGGATAACACTTAGACTTGTAAGGTTACATGGTTCTCCTGTAATCGACTCAAGAACTTCTCTTATGAGTCTTTGCACATTGAAATCCTCTGATACGCATACCCATCCAAATTTATCAAATGTTTGTCGAATTTTTTGGTCATTATAGACAAGTTGTGCCAAGGTTGTTTTGCCAATACCTCCTGTGCCAACAATTGTCACTACAGAAATAGTTTTGTCAACATGACTTTTAGATAATACTAGATCTATTAATTTCTTCTTTTCCTTCTCTCGACCAATGATATCCGACTCAACTACACAATGACTTGTTGGAGCTATTTGCAGATCACTATTGTAACGTCTGGGTGCTTCTTCCTCTGAGAGCTGTAATGCTATTCGGTCTTGGGCAATCTCAGCAAATTTGCATCTAATTTGCTGAATCTTGTCTAGCATGCCATCTGGCACCTATTAGTAAGTTTATAATTACCCTTTACACTGTATTATATGTGATAATTTTACTATTCTATGACTGCGCGTCGCCAATTATCAAACGCTTTGTCACAGTGAAAGTGTCAAAAAAGGCTAAAAAACAAGAGGAACAAAAAAGAAAAGGCTTAAACAAAAACAGAAAAGTCCAATAAAAAATGTTAAAGAACGTCCGAAATATCGCAAATAGAAAAAAGTACACGATACCGCTATATTCTTTTGATCTGATTATTTTGCCTATCATTCAATAACATTGAAATATATATAATTACCTGAATGCTTTTTCTGGCCTCCACTTGCGCACGTAAAACTTCATAATGGTACTCGTCAAGCACATCCTCTGCATTGTAAGCAACACCCCTGAGCTCTTTGAGCCAGAGCTTCACTAATCTGTCCCTGATCTCCCTCTCCTCTGCATCGTACAGCCTGGCCTTGATCCACTCCAGACGCTTCATTAGCTTCTTCAGTTCAGCCTCGATCTGATTCTGATGGCTTTCTTCAGTAGAAGATGAGGAGGAAGAAGGTTGTGAGGAAAATTGATTGACAGTAGACAACAGTTCTGCGCCAAGAGAGAGAAGGTTGGAAATCGCCCACATATCTCTAGTTTTCTTGAGTTAATGAAGAAGATCAAAATTCAAGAGAGTGAAGGTGAATGAATTGATGTTAGGGGCAAGTATAAAGTATTGGGTTAGAGACGTAAAGCAGATAGGGAAGACTTGGACATAGATATCTCTGGGTCCACACATACGTGAGCAACTAATTAAGAAAGATTCCACATTTATGTGATTGTTATAGAAGAAAGGAAGTTACCTTGAATTCTAGATTGAGTTGATGAATGCTATCAAGACAAAATTAGTCGTTTACCTTTTTAATCTTTTCTAATTGAGAATATACCACTCAAATCTTCAATATTGAATATTCAACCCTCAAATCATGCTACTAATAGATAGTTACGCTCATTAATATTTATACTGGTCTTCCAAATCATAAAATAATTTTAAAAAAAATAGACGAAAAATGCCTGCATCTCCTATCTACGCATCGCATTCGCATGGGGTGCTTGATTCACTTTTTATGTTTGGTAGCATGCATGCTCGTTGCATTTATTTATTTACTAAGTAAGTCAGGCAATTGAATCGACAGGATTTTTTGGCAATAAATGGATCTATCCATTTAGTTCGGATTGGAGGGAAAAATCGAAATTGCATTTCATTCTCTTTGCGTCGGCCTCTAGGAGGCTGTAGACTGTAGAGCGGCTACCATCTGTGCTAGAATCAGAGCTATTTTCTTACACGCACAATCCTTTTCTTTTGGGGTTAGTATCAGAAGGAGTGCGGAATGAAGAGAGCAGCCGAGGCTGAGTTGGACAAGCCAGGTGACGTGTCATCTGACGAGTCGTCGGATTCTGACTCCGACGAAAATGGCCCAGCAATGGGGAACAAGTTTGGCCTTCCCAATTCAGCTAAAGGATCTAAGTCTGATGGTATGTGACTCCATAGCTACTACAATTTCTTTTCTTTTCTTTTTTCCCCAAGATTAAATTTCTCTTGTCAATATGGTATCTATTGAAATTTGTGTATTATTAGGGTTTTGAGTTTCAAGAGGAAATGTCCTTTTGTGACTTCTTTTCCATCCAGGGTTTTGTGTTAAGGTTTTTCGGAGGATACCTGTTTTCGTGCATTGTCAGTGAAGTCATCCTTAACCAGTAGGAAATTCCTATTGGCGCAATTTAACTCAATTCATGTCTCATTCTTTGTGCAAATTTCCCAAATCGGTAGTACCTAATCAATTTAGATCACTCGTGGCGTCCTTAGGCACAGGAATAAGCAGAATTGGAATGATGTACTTAATTTGATTTTATGATGAATTGGAATTAGAAATATTTGAGTTTAATACCCTCTTCTTTTTCTGTTTGCATAAAGATAATTAGTACTAAAATTTTGGAATTGTTAGTTTGGGTCTCTGAAAAGTGGTTCCGCAAAACGAAATATATTTATAGGAACAAGGACGAAGAGAACTAATTCCAACCAAATTACCCAACCGAACACTACAGGCACACTGGTTCGAAAGGCTGAAATGTACCAAGAATACATGAAGCACATTCCTATCCCTGCTGCACGCGGGTCCCAGGTGCCTTTCACTTCTTGGCAAGGCCTGGCTGACTCACTAAAAGCTTTGTACCACCAGCCTTTACACTACCTGACAAATCTCCAGCTGAGGCAGTGGGACTGCCTTAGAGTGGGATCGTCAGATGATGATGCATGCATCCCGCTTGATGACCTCATTCATCCAGTCAAAGCCGAGGCCCTTGTGTGGTTAATGGAAGAAACACACAGGCTTACTGCCTCTCCATTAAGTTTAGCTAACATTTGGGCTAGTGACGAATTTTATCATGCCTATATTGATCCAGTTTTCCCTTAGAATTGATTCTTTCTTTCTTCTTTTGTGATAGCTCTTAATTGACTATGGAATTGATGATTTTATGGTTTAACACTTCAACTTGCCTTATCAGTTGGATTGATGAAAACTGTACTAAGAATACCATGTACTGTGTTTAGAATTTATCTTTCTAGTTTGAATAACTTGAAATTTTATTTGTTTGTTTATGTTTTTTTCCAAAGGAGAAGCATGGCAGCTTGTTTATATGGCTTTAAACAAACAATTACATGTACAATGTTTTTTTGAGAAAAATCATTTAAACCAAAACCTGTTAGGATCTCAGATAACCTAAATGCATCCTTCACCTAGTTTTCAACTAACATTGCTCTGTACCGGGTGTACAGTAACAATCTACTACCCAAATGATTTCCTCAGCACGTTTGGACGTTTCTATAATTTGAAATTTATTTCTTCTTATGTTCTCAGTGCTTTCATGAACAGATATCCATCCAGAATAAGTCTGTACCGAGAGAATGAATTATGCTGGTGTGATTCCTTTTATGACCATAAGCTTTTTATGAATGTGGCAGCTATGTCAAGACAAAAGAAGCTCGCTTTTGATGCATTAAGCCGGCATGGGTACCGAGGTGGGCCCTCCATACTAAAAGTGCCACCTCCCAAGGAACCCGAGAAAGAACCCGATTGGTCTTGGTCCACTGGAAAAGACAGAAAAACCGAAAACAAACATGGTGACAATGATGGCTCTGCTGAGTCATATGAGGAGCGAGAAAGCACTAGAGCTGCTCTGGTGCGGGGTGAGACGCTGCTTCATGCTGCTGCAAATAAAATGGAGAGGGAAAAGGAGAAGAAGTCCTTTTCGCAAAAGGAGAAGAGAAAGAGGGATTTGGGACAAACCAGCAGAGGCAAGAATTATGTCGAGGAGGAGAAGAGGCTTTTGCGTGATAATGGTGTTTACTCTGGGTTTGATTAATTCCTGAACAAAATGCTTAAGCACAATACAAGTAGTTTCAGTGTAGTAATGCTTTTGAGATGTAACTAGTGAGTAGAATTTGAGATATGTTCCTCGTTAAATACTACTTAAAATTCCGAGCGCCACTCATAACCCAACTTGCAAACGCTGTTGATTTTACAGCATTTAATATGTTTTGAATCTCTGTATGACAGTACACAATTTAGAATTGAGATTAAATAGTAGTAGTGTCTTAATGGATTATATGTGATCAGTCTTAGTAATTTTTTTTTTATAAATGAAAATGGATATTAGCAGGCCTTAAAACAGTAAGTGGATTTTTTTTATCTGAACATTTGATTTTCACTTACTGAGCCCGAATTACTGTTATTTCCCTGTAACGGAGGCAAAAGTGCTACGCATCTAAACAGTCACAACTGGCAAACTTCCTGCGCAAGTGCAGATACGAACTTCACACTATCAAGGATACCAGCGTTTACTGGCAGGCAGAGGACATCGAGAAGCCTTGAAAGACATACAGGCCGCTCAAGCACGTCACTTTTTACTTTTAGGCTGTTTAGAAATTTGTTAACACACCACTTGGCCACATTCTCCACATGACCTCATTTGTACTGGTTCAATATAAACAATTAAGAAAAATTGTCATAATTCCAGAATCCAGATGCAAGTACATTAGTACCATCAGTAAATTGCTCAGCTAAAATTAAAAAAAAAAAAAAAATACAGAAATTACTTAACCAGATATGGAAAAATGAAAGAACTCTGACCAATATGGTGAAAATTGTTATTTGCGAAATGGAAAACGAATAAACCGAAAACTTCCTAGCAGCAACAGTTAACACTAAGCCACATCTCTCTTCAGGCTATTACTACAAACCTATGATCAACTGGCAAGTGTTTTCTTATCAGAAAGCTCGCCAAAATGTTCCATCAGCATTTTGCGCGCTTGCATGAATTCTTCAGCAATTCCCACCATACCCTGCAGTTTTTCTTCTTCTTGTTTCACCTCATCAGCCCTAGCATTGACCCTAGATACAAGAGCATTGTAGGTCTCAGCATTATTGAACTGGCGCACAATTGGGTCGTCCAAGTCAGCTCTCTCTGATTTTAGGACCTGGTACAATCCAAAGAGGTGGTCTTTTTGTGAAAGAAGTTTCTCCTCTACAATCTTGTACTCCTTTTGCTCTTTTTTCAAATCAAGGAGCACACGGTTGACCTCCTTTTCTGCTTCTAGCGGAGAACTAAAACTGAGGTCTGTACAGTGGGGCCCACTGCCATTGCTGAGATTTTCTTTCTTTTTTAATGGCATTGTTGTCTCATCATCATCATCATCATATCCTTTTCTTTTACAAGGGAGGATTTTGAAATTTGAGTCCAACTCCAAAGGAGGTCCCATGTTTGTGTGATCTTCCTCATGCAAATTTTTGGCTGTTATTTGAAACTTAACATTAGTATTCCTCATATAAACATACACTACATTAAAATTTTTTAAAAAATATTTCTAACATCACTGTGATGAGCCACTAAAATTTTTAGTAAAAATTACCAAATGTCTCTATAAAGAATCAGGAGGAAGTGGTACATAGAGGGTGTAATTCATTACTTGGTTATTCATTTTTCTCTATGATTTTTGTATACTAAAATACTACATTTTAGCCAAAAAAACAATTATCCATGTACATAGATCTCGTATATATCAGAACTGAAGATGCCACATTTCAACTATTGCCTCCCTTGTTCGCCATACTATTATACTAACCTGAGGAATCAATAGATGATATCCAATCCTCTATGAATATTTCATCAAGTGCAACTCCATTCTTTATCTGAAATTACAGAAACAAGTTTGTAACTGAATTGTATGATTTTGTGCAGGAATTAGCTCAAAATTGTATGATTTTGTGCAAAAGGCCAAAGAAAACAATAATTTGTAACAGGAACCAATGTGATTCGGAACTGCTTGTATATGACATCATTTCCCTGCAATGCATGATTGTTACTACACTGACTAGACTTGGTTGAAAGTTCCTACCAAAAAGTTACTTGAAGAAGGTGCTGCACTGGTTTTGGTACTTTGCCAGTCACGCTCAGGAATCAGGGGTTCATGGGACTGTTAGTCTGCTATTTCATCCAAAAGAAATAGCAGGAAACATGACTATCCAAGGTATAAATGCATAAAATAAAAAAGGATAAAGAAATTAGGATCAAATCTTCTGCCAAAACAAAGGTTGTGCTAGAAAAAAAGTCGTTGATCTCCAAACAGGCAATTGGCAGAAACATTGAAAAACGAAACATGAGGTTAAACTAAAACCATTAACTTAATTTAAAACTCTAATATACTTGGTTTTATACAAATTCAATATAGGCTAACAGAAAGAGCGCTTGGTAGAGTTAAGGGTACGGTTATCAACTTGATGTCGCACCTGTCCATCCAATATGGCCATAACATATTAAGTTCAATTTTACAGACAACTCATAAATGTCAGCAGTTGGAAATATGATCAATGACCAGAGTAATTTGCAAAATGAGATGCTTGAGGTCCTTCAAAAGTTACCATGCTGAAGGCAAAATCAGCACAATCATGCAATTTCCTTCCCACTGTACGTCTGGAGCCCGACAAAGCACACAACCCCAAATCCAGAACTGACATGGCCTCCTCCCTTGACCCAACTGACCTGCAAACCTTTAAAATGTTGACCACATGCGGCACTAAATCCATCCTATTGTCACACCGCCGACAATAATACTCAGAATCCAGACATATGCTTCCCCCAACTGTACCGGCCATGAAGCAACGGAGAGCACATATAATGTGTGCACCATGCCCACATATGTACAAACTGTTGACTGTGGCCATGCACCGGATGAATGCATGACTGTTGTGTGTCCAATCAACAGCCTTGCCACATAGGATGCAACAGCACTCCCGGCAGAAGCCAGGTTCTGAGCAGCATATGTCACAAGGAAATGGTTCTGATTCCAATGTTATTTCAGCTTGCATCTGCTGCTCCTTTCGAAGGTTGCAGGTCCTGTTGCGTGCCTTGCAGAGTCCTTCAGGAATAGGCGAATCTGGTTTTGGTTCTGGTTCCAGTTCAAGTTCTGGTATTGGCTTAGGGCTGGGAAGTTCAGTTATGGTTTTGTATTCCTTACCTAAACGTGTAAGCCCTATATGAAAGGAAAATAAAAAGTCTTAGAGAATTACCTTCTAAATATCAATCGACATTTGTAAACTCTTGACAACAAAAATCAGTATTCTATTGGAGCTTTACATTATAGTCTTTAATTGCAGTTCTTTTTCTAAGCAAATTGAAATGCCTGCAGGCAATAAATGAAAAAAAAAATTCACTTGACCAAATTTTTTTGTTATGGGCAATATTTGCAAATAATTCAAAAAATGGTGGTTGCTACTTGCACATATGAGAAATACTCGGTGTTATTCAAATATTTTAAATTACTGAATGTATATTGCCAAAAATCCTAAAATTTAGGTCTAACATATTGGAGCGCTCAACGTAATCATGGTTTTATATAACCTCGGCCTATACAAGGTATCCTCCAAGAAAAAGTGGCAAAGAAGGAATCAACATCAACACCGGGGAACTCCTTTTTCACAAATTCTTCAACTGATAATCTACTCGAGAAAACCAACTTTCCTTTAGTGTACCGTTCTGGAGGGCAAAGGTACCTGTCAGTCAGCACCTTTTATTTATATACAAGTAACAGAAAATTATTTTGGAAAAGGCCAATGGTACATAAATTATGTCATGTTCAGGTCAATGTTAACATAATGGGCCTTACCAGTACAACACTGCTGTCATATACTAACTCAATTATCAGGTCATCTCAGACCAGTTATATCCAAATTTGGCACTTCAAGATTGATCAATTTTAAACTTGGTAGCCAATACCAAGACTATCTAAAAAAAGATTGATCAATTTTGGATTGTTTAAATACATACTGGGATTCCTCCTCTTCATTTTATACAAAGAACCATCCATTTCAGTCAAGAGTATGTTTATTGGAATTATTGTTCTTATTTTCACAACATCTAATTTACATTAAATTAGGTTGATCCGACCCAATATGCCGCTAGGTAAAAAGCCATGAGCAGAACCCAACTAGTGAACTGAGTGGTCAGGCTTAGCCAATTGGATCAGCTCTGTCAACAAATTGCTATCTCAAGACAGTACTACAATTAAATATGAGGTACTGTACCTATCCGCACAATAACCAGATTTTGTTACCCTTTGGCCAACCCTCCAAGTCCACACATCTCCATTCTTTGGCCAATTTTCAGGTGCATAAGGCAACCCTTTACCACTCGAACCAGGTTTAACAGGTACAAGTGCTAAATTTGATCCATTATCACAAGGTTGTGAAAGATCTATATTCTCAGAGTCATTGTTCTCCTCTACTAGTGACGTAGTTGTTTCCTAAAAATAATTCAACAGAAGAGTTTGTAATAACAACGCAACAGAATACTGGTACACTAATCCATTTGCCTGTTATCATAATTACACAAGTCATGTAAGACCTTAATTCATACTATGGTTGATTTTAAAACCATGTGATTTCATTTTGGAGAAATTGTATAACCATTTTCCCTTAGACCTTATACCAAACAGTAGACACTTTTTTGATGGACAGAGAACTATTTAAGGGGATAACCTTCAACTTATCATCAACCTCACCATCTGTCATTCCATCAAAGGCAAGAGGATCCTCATAAAAGGCAAGAGCATCATCATCTTCAACCTGTATTAACACCTATAAGAGTTCATAAACACCTGAAAGCGAAAGGCATACAATGGTTGACTCACCAAATTTACCATGGAAGTTAAATAGTTCCCAACATCTGGAGTAGATGGAAGATTAGAAGATTCGTCCTCATAGAACACCTCATCGATTTGGAACAGAAAGACACCATCAAAATCCCTAATGTAATAAAAGCTAATTTTTCAGATTAGGATTTAGGGAAGTAAAATTCACTTCTTATGTATCAGGGCTAAATTTCATTTTTATTATTAAGGGAATGAGAAACAAATTTCACAAACCTGAAAAAAGCCCGGCTAACATTGGATGCAACATTTCTCACATCAAGTAGAGGAGTATCATTTGTACTAAAATAAATAAAACAGCATCATTTTGGGAGTTGAAAGCACAAAAAAGAGATAAAACAATAACCTCCAAAAACAAAAGGAACAAAAATTCTCTTTTTACCTTTTTTCTGGGGCAGAATATGGGGAAAATGTGGGGATCACATGAACCCTCGGTTGGTCTTTCTCATCCCAGACATCTAAGCTGCTGTCAATCACCAGAGCCAGTTTGGGATGGCACTGGCTGTAATGAAATATGTTGTGCAGCGACTTCTTTGAGCTGGCTTTGACATGCATGACTCGGTTGTGTAGCTGACTAGAAGCGATCAGCTCAAACTGCGGATCAAGCAGCCTCCACATTTCCATTGTAAAGAAATAGTCAGCCATAGTACAAACATATACGTCAAATGGTCTTAGGTCATTGGGGAAACTTAGGTAGCTTCTAATCTTCTCCCATCCTGGCCTTATTCTTACAAGCACGCTCGTTTCCCTTTTCTATAAAATACGTGTTATATATCACAGAATGAAAGGAAAATATAAATAAACAATATTGTAAATTTAATATCTTTGAACATGCCAATTCATGCGATGGTGTTGGCCCACGGATCTATTGCTGCATATATTGGTGGGAGAGGCTAATTGAAAGTAGGGGGTGTCAAGCATGTGGATGTAACTACAAAGTTCAGCTCAATCCGATAGTCACCAAAACTCAAATAAGAAGAAGGCATTATGTTAGACGATGTACTTAGTTTCACTTCGTATATGAAAAAAAAACCTTTTTGTACCCTCTATATTCTAATGGAACTGCAGAAAAGAAGTATTCTCATATTTGCAATTAAAATCCATCATATTCAGTGCCTTTGGCAGATAAGGCCTAAACTGTAAAGAGTGTCCTGAAAAGGCATGATACAGAATTTGACAAGTTCACCAGCACCTCTATTTTTCTTAAACACTGAAATCAAGTCATGCAGATGTGTAACTTTGATGCAATTCCTAGCTGAGATGGGAGAAGAAAATTACGTCGCATAGCCAGGAAACATGTCATATCGTATCTGAAAACTTTATAAATACTGCCGTAGAGCATTTTTCAAAATCCTTAAGAGTTTGCTCCAGAAATAAAATATAGAGGGGAGGGTTCCACAAATTTTTGCCCCTCCAAATCGGGGTACAGACATGAGGTACGTCTTCTCAAATTTGTGAATTGTCTAACCTCTGCTCTATTTCTCTCCCCTCCGTCCTCCCCCCTCTGGTCTGGAGCAAGGCAACAACCTTAGACAATGTTGGTCACTTATTTTGCTTCTAACCTTTCCTCCAATCCCTTCTGTTTTTTATTTATGGAGCAGACCCTAATAAGATACAGCTTGCTCTATATATATACTTTTTTAAGAATACATACTGTGCTTTATAAAGCACAAATAGAATGGTGCTTCAGTCTCACAGCTTGGGTTTTAAACTTCAAACGGCCGATCCGAACCGCCCAATGTGTTCTTTATAGTAAAATCTTGTTTAAAACCAAATTTTACATTTTCTCAATTCTTTTTACTATCATTATAATTTTGGAAAAAGAAAGCTGTTATTGGACGATAAAAAATCATTTGATCAAGAGATTTTCTAAAAATCATAAAAAATATTAATAGTATACAAAAATGTAATATTTTGTTTCTAGTGAGATTTCAATACGGAGAACACATTAAATGGTTCAGATCTGTCATTGAAACTTAAAATCGAGATCCAAGCTAAAGTACAGATGATATGTGCTTTATAAAGCACAATATTCATTCTTCACTTATTTTTATTATTTTTAGGCTCTGTGTCAACAATATGAAGAGAATTTCAAACATAAAGTGCTTTTTTTTCAAAATGTATGCTGTATAGGACTTCTGTGCTTATGATTTATCAAGTGAAATTATGAAGTCCAACTTTTATTAAAATAATATTCAGTGAATTTTCAAAGCAAAGTATCGAGACAATTGTGCATTTGTTATCCGTCAGAACAATTTTATGGATTACAGCTGCAGAATATTAAAAAGCCTCTCACATGACACCTAAATGGATCAGTAGGTTTTACACAGATTTATAGAAAAGAAAATAAATGCATGGATATAAATATTGACCATCAGATAAATTATGCTAGTCCTGAATGTTTTGGCCCATACCAAGGCAGTCCTATTTATTAGAGACCACGTATAGAAGTAGGTTATATGATAACCAAATAGGTGAACCGTAAATTCAGAGTCTGGGAAAAAATATAGGAGCCAAGCTCCCTATATACCCACCTAGGCTAAATAACTGTACAGCAAAGTCAGGTCTAAGTCCTCTGAAGTGGCTTGGACGATGTCAGCCAGGATTTGGTTTTGCTAAGCATATCATGTCACAGGTATGCCAGTTTGCATATCAGATAAGTGATGCACGGGAATCATAATATGCATCCATATCTCATAGGTGTCTGATATAAATTTTAGTAGCCTAATAGTGTACAAGGATAACACGATACATATTGTTGGTAAACAAAGCAAGATATCACATAGGACAAACAAAATACCGAGGGATTAATGCGGGTCAAGATGATGCCCTCCAGTAGCCTTATAACGGGCCGGGCCCCTGACAAATGTCTATGTAAACTTGGGACCACCTCCAACTGTACTTTATATACTTTCCCATTGTAACCCACTTGATCGTCCTCTGCATACTGCTCCAATATCAACAGGTCTTGCCTATACCTAAAATAACCCTACTTAGTACTAAGTACTTCCTCTTTTGTGGCTTACGTAAAACATAATTTTCCCATTGAAGTTCACAGGCATGCACATCACAAACTTTTCATATTAGATACTCAATTATAATAATTTGTTGCAATACCTTTCAATCTGAGCCTTCAAGCCAGATATTCGGAGCGGATCACTCTCACAGCTAATTTTACATTTCAAGGAATTGATCTTGTCTTCAAATGTGCGTGCTGTGTTGGCAACTACAATAGTCTCATCTAGGCTAAAAACAACAGCGAGGCACCGCTGTTTCAACATAGCGAGGCATGTGCTGAACAAACTACGTGAAACTTTGAAGCCCCAAAAACATGCCGATCTTGTGGAACCAGTACTGGGGTTTTTTCTGGACTTCATGGCAACCAAGTGGATGTCATCATGTTCTTCCTGGATAACAGCTGTCTGAAAGCAGAAAACGAAAATTTATATTAATCAAGTCATTTCCGAATTTAGCACCAAAATTAACATTTTGGTATTCACATAAATTGCACCTGTTTGTCTCTCAGACAAGTTGTGTGAATTGAAACCAATTTTGCAGCTTCATCCTTGCATTCCATCTTGAAGCAAAGACAACCCGACCCAAAAGTTTGGAGAGCACCGAGGGGCGAGCATTGCTTATTGTGGAAGGTAGTAAAATATGCAATTTGAAACTCCCTTTGTGGACTAATCATATTTTGACTCTGTGGATACACCTCCACTTCCCCAATTGGGTCACTTCCTATTTTAAGATACACATATGATTTGAACATGTTTAAAGAAAATTCATGTCAACTCTTCCTGATCCAGATCCACCAAAATTGTCTGCCAGATTGGTAAACTTTCAACCCAGCCCAATCGAACTCATGCTAAAGTGCAGGGATACTAAGTTCAACCAGTCACTGCTCCAATTTCCAGTGGAATTGTTATTCTCCCTGCAACGGAAAGAATCATAACCTAAAATGAGATTCAAATAATCAGTCAGTAAAACAAGGCTGTGGTAGCATTGTACCAGAACAACTGAGGCACCAAAGATGCACATCTTTTTCTCTATACCCAAAACTAACAAGCAAAGTGCAACAGCAACACCATTGACCCTCTTATGGTTAGCTCCAGAGAACTTACTGAGGTGTCGAATCGAAAGTGGGAGCTTCAATTGAGTCCAAACTCTTAAGGCCATTATTTTTTCTAACGACATATTAAAAAATGTTAAAGTTCTTACTCCATAACCTAAGAAAAATCCAACCTATCGACCTCATTATCATTGCACAAGCTAAGCTCTTAAGGCCTTATTATCAATGCAACAGTTATCAAACTTACAATCAAACAAGGATTCAATGGAGATGATCGATGAGGGATGAAAAGTCGGATTAAATCATCACTTCTCTATTTCTTTGCTTTCATCTCACTATTACGAGCGATCGAATAGGGAGAGAGAGAGAGAGAGGTTTGGGCTTGATGGATAGAGGGTTTAATAAGGTAAGGCGATCCGAGAAGAAGACATGAGTCGCTTGGTCGGCGCTTGCCTATTTTGGCGACTGGATCAGAAGTCGACACAACTGAGAAGACTGACTGAGGATTGAGGAAGCATGTTTCCTTTTCTTTCGGCTTTCGCTTTTGGGTTGTTTATTAGGTTTAGGTCCTCCATTTTAGTATGCACTGGAGTTGTCCGGGATTTATCGTTTTGTATTTCAAAATCCTTACTGAAAAACAACATTGTTAACTTCTTATACAAAAATAAACAAATAAAATAACAATGCAGATCCGTACAAAAAACTCTCTGAAACAGCGTTCTAGTATTTTTTTTCCCTGTAAAATCCAATAATTCGTAAAATTAACATCCAGAATAATGGTTACTGTAATTGTATTTTGTAAACTACTAATGCTCGTTAAAACATAACTGAAATTTTTATGTTATACTTCTAATGATCTTTAAAACAAAACTGAAATTTTTATGACTCATAAAAATAATATAAATCTCATTTAAAGATTTCATTTTATAATTTAAAATTTGAATTTCAAGGTTTAAATTTTTGAAAAGGAGCCATTAAAATTAAAGACATTTTAATGTTTCTCTTAATTAATTTTTTAAGGCCATGAAATTCTCCTCTAAATGAATTTTTTTATTGTTTTAAATTCAATTCGAATCATTTCCGTAATTAGCATTAGCACTGACATGGCGGCATATTCACATTAGAGTTTTTGTGACTAATATCATATATTCATATCGAACTTCAATCGCATAACTTTTAGAAATTGATTTTCTTCTCGAGTAGAGATATTATAAAAAATCACAAAAATTGTACAATAATTAATTGCGGATCTATATCTATACATAGTTACATACATTCATAAATGTGGTAGACAAAGGCATACAACAAAATTCAGGGCACGTGTCCAACGATTTATTCTTAAATTCCGTTCGCTACACGTATGGATACATACTCGGAGCCCGTAAATCAATCATCCTGGTAGATATATTATCCATCCGTACGAGTCCTCCAGTGCATGATACAACGACAAACTTTAATCCAAACCGTCTGATTTTAACTAGACGACACAGATCTGTAGATCCTTATTCAACGAAATACGTACTACTGGAGACGACCATTTGCCTTTCGCTTCAAAACTCGGTTCATTAACTTCGTTGATTCAATTGACAAAATTCAAACCTCCAAGCCTTCGGAACCGTATCCTCTGGATTTCTTTTAGAGAAATCCAGTGGACTTCCTCTCATCTGATCCGTACGATTTAATCTCAACGGCTAAAATTTTTTCGGGCCTATCAATCTGGTACTATACACGGGGCATCCATAATCGTTGAGATTAAATCGGACGGTTCAGATGCAAGGAAGTCCACTGGATTTCTTTTAGAGAAATCCAGAGGATCTCATTCCCCAAGGCTTCAGGTGTTCGACCTCATCAGACCCAGGCACCCAGCGGGAGAGTATCCTCTGCCGCCCTAAAAAGCTTGGCACGGTGCCAACCTTCGATCCGAGCCGTTAGATCTAATCTGGACGGTTCAAATTTTTCGGGCCTATCAATCTGTATCATGCACGGGGCTCCCATTAACGGTTGAGATTAGATCTAACGGTTCAGATCGAAGATTGGCACCCTGCCAAGCTTTTTAGGGCGGCAGAGGATGTGATTCCGGCACCCAGCACCACTTCCCTGGTGCTTCCTCTTAGGTTAGATCAAGGTTCCTTAACGATGATTCCATTTCGCCAATTTTTCTCAAGAGTCGTCGTATCTCTAGAATTTACCCATGCGAGAAAAAACAAAGTTGGAATCCTTTATAGCATTTGTAATCAATTTTGCCACTCAGTTTATTCCCCCGAACTACCCGATTGGTTTCTCAACCCAAAAGCCAACAATTTAGATCCAAATTCAATTTCTGATGATGAGTTTGTTCTCCCAGATAAGCTAGTTGCACTTAACCCCAAGAAAGACAATGACATTACTTGGGATGATGGTTCAACTACTGATTTTTATGCTGAAATCAATGAAATTGCACAAATTCTGAGCTCGAATGTCGGTTCACCCGAGTCGGTTCTTCTTTCTTTGAGAAGATGCTCCATAAAGGTCTCTGATGGTTTAGTAAACAAGGTTCTGTGCCGATTTAGCAATGACTGGATGTGTGCCTTCGGTTTCTTCATGTGGGCACGTGCGGGTATGCAACCCGGTTACAACCTCTCTCCCGAATCGTATAACACAATGGTAGATATACTAGGCAAATTCAAACAATTTGACTTGATGTGGGGGTTAATCAGTGAAATGGCTAAAATTGGGGGCTTGGTTTCGTTGGAAACAATGAAAAAGGCCATGAGGCGGCTTGCAGGTGCGGGGTGGTGGATCGAGACCATTAATGCATTTATGGAGATTGAGAGGTTCGGCGTGAAAAGGGATACATTGGCCATGAATGTTCTGTTGGATACATTATGTAAAGAGAGAAGTGTGAGGCGCGCACATGAGGTGTTTGTAGAAATGAAAGGGAAGATACCTCCGGATGGTACCACCTTCAATTGCCTGATTCATGGCTGGTGCAAGGCCCGAAAACTAGACCGTGTTCATGAGACTTTGAAGGAAATGCAGGAACTAGGGTTTGCACCATGTGTTATCGCATATACTAGCTTGATTGAGGCTTACTGCTTGGATAAGAATTTTGCAATGGTCATTTCGATTTTGGAAGAAATGCAGAAAAAAGGCTGTGCCCCTAATGTTATAACATATACAATAATAATGCACTCTTTAGGAAAAACCAATCAAACAAAGGAAGCTCTGAGAATTTACAAAAAGATGAAAACAGAAGGTATTGTTCCGGACACCTCATGCTATAACTCCCTGATATATACACTTGGCCGAGCCGGGGGATTGAGTGATGCATACAATCTGTTTGATGAGATGAACGAGAAAAAGATTGCTCCAGATACAAGAACATACAATACTTTAATTTCAATCACATGTGATCATGGTGAGATCACCAATGCACTCAAGCTGCTTGCAAAAATGTCTGAGGAGAACCTTTGCAAGCATGAAACAAGGACATACTTTCCCATCTTGAAGTTTTGTTGCAAAATGGGATGGGCTAAAATTATTCTATTTTTGTTAGGTCACATGTTTAGAAGAGACATAAGCCTTGATTTAGGGACTTACACCTTACTGATTAATCGGCTATGCCGAAATGGTTACCTTGCCCAGTCGTGCATGTTTTTTGAGGAGATGGTTCTCAAGGGATTGGTGCCAAAGGAGGATACGTACAACAGGTTAATCGAATCACTAGAGAGAAAGGAAATGGATGAAGCAAAGAAAAATGTAGAAGAATTGATGACCAATGCACAAAATATGAAAGGCTTCCGTAACCTTGCTTCTAACATGTCTAAAAGTTAGGAACTGATATTTTTCATTTTCTGATCTTCGATTTTGATGATTTTGTAAAGAAGCCAGAAGCTGAACGTTAATAAGTACCTAACAGCAATATTTGGGGGCCCCTTGTTCTTTCGTTCTTTCCTTTACCTCTTTGTTTCACAGCTTTTTCTGTTGATAACATGCATTTTTCATTCGTATGCTATTAATGCCTCAACTTGTGTTCTTTCAAGTTGTTCTATGACTTAGGATTTAGGAGTAATAAATTTGCATTTTTGTTTCCCCCTTGGCCCCTTTAATAAAGTAGTAATGAGGAACATACCGTCTATAACTTGAGGCATCAAATTTTAATAAGCTTTTGAGTGAAGAAAAAAAAAATTATAAATTATTTTGTAAGGTTCGAGTTGGGAAAATAAAATGCATACATAAGCGTTAAGAGAAAAAAAATAAATTGAAAGAACTATAACATTTTTTATTTTACTTCTATAGAAACATTATGTACACAGCAAAGCCAAACAGAACAAAAGGAAAATTAGAAGGCTCTTGGCCAAACATGAGATTACATTGCTGTGACAAAAATAAGTTATCCTAGCCAACTACCCAAGCTACATGGGAGGAAAAAATTCTTCAATCTGATTCCACATTAATTTCCGGGAAGTATTTTTGCCTAGTATCAACAAATAATTACACAAATATCAACTTCAAATCATCAAATGAAAAATCACTAAATGGGACAGTAAATATTTTGCAACAGGTTCATTGGGAATTGGAAATTTTAGGTACGGGTTCAAGTCTTTCAAGGCACAAGGGACATTGGGAATTTTCAGAAATTTATTCACCAGGGGGATGTATATGGGGAGTTTAATAGTGCCCAAGGAGGTGGAGAATAAAAGGGAAAATTTTCAGACGCCGGGCCTTTGCCCTTATAAATGGAGTCCTTATGGTCACACACACAAAAAGAGACCATTGGCTACGAAAAAGAAATCTTACATTTCTCTTTTCTGATATTTCTTCTGTAGCCATTGAGGGGTAGGTTGGCCCTTCCTGAATGGTCTGTATCCTCCAGATCTCTCCAAAAACTCTTCAATTAAGCTGCGTGATTTAATAAACACAAATAAAGAAGACCACTAAGAATCCCAAGTGTTACTTACATAGTTAATTACATATATGATCTCTGAATTGCAATTGAGCCCTAAATATGATTGCTATTTTTCCAAAATCTCCATTTTGGTCCTTAAACCTATTCAAATTTGCGAATGTATGTCATTGTAATCATCTTTTTCTCAGAAAACAGTAACCTATTTAATACTCCCAGTATTGATCTATGCTCATTTTCGAGGCACAACAAATTTTAGAGCCAGGGGTCAAAATGGGAAAATGGACGGTACGCCAATATATGAGACATTCTTATTCCAAGGTCTCTCTCTCTCTCTCTTTTTGATTAACAAATTCATATTTAACTTGGAAAGCAAGGGCATGTTGTTTTAAAAAGCTGAAGCGTGTACAATAATGGACATACAGGCTGCACATAGATTTCTGAGAAGCTGCCACCTCACGATCTGGAAATGATTCCTCCATACGAAAGCTCAACCATACATACAAGTCCAACACCTACAATCCCTTATATACTTCATATTTAATAGTTTATCATATACCAATTACCGTGCTACATACAAGTCCAACACCTACAATCCATTATATACTTCATATTTAATAGTTTATCATATACCAATTACCGTGCTAGGTCACAATTCAAAGTAAATAGTTAACTGTAGTACACACACTATTATGGTCCTTAAAGCTTCAGTGTTTCTGTTATGGTCTTAAGAAGGACTTACTATTATTATTGATATTAGTACTATTGCCAGTATTACTATTCTTTGGTGAGTTTGGTCGGGTTGGGTTGCATTTCTACCTTGTGAATGGATTCTAGTTCTTTGAGTTGATTTTGTGTTTTTGGAACTTGAAGCGTGCCAGGTGTGAAAATCTCTTGAAGCTGAACAAGCCCTTTTCTTGAAAAGCTTTCTGCAAACTGCAAGAGAAAAAATGATCAGATTGGAAGTTATGGACTTTCCAACCCCATTTTACAGGATATAACTAAGTAAATTACTTAATTGGTCTTTAATATGTTACCCAACTCCCATTTTGATCCACAAATTTTTCAATTTGTATCAGGTTCCCTACCCAGATGAATGAAACTCTTACTCATGCTAAGTTAGAAAAGTTTTTATTGGAAGGAGCATCATCCAATAAAATCAATCCAGAATATATTTGCTAAGATTTACATCTGGCTTCTACGCTAAAATAAAGGTGGACCAAAGTGGTAAATTCTGAGTACTCAAAGCCCCTATAGGGAACTTCAAACAATCAAGGAACCAACATGGATGATAGTTTAAGAACCAACCTTGTAATTTAATTACACCAATCTTGTAATTTAATTACAGTACAATAATTTAAGAAAAGAAAGTTTGACAGATAGTGTGAGCAACATGCATGCCTGAATCAAGCCTTGAGCTGAGATATCATCATTCATGTCCACTGGACTGAAATAAGCAACATAAAATCTCTTATGCATCACCAAAATCATATTCAATTCCCAATAAATTGGCATGTATATAATAATTATAATACCTGAGGCAGAAGAGGTACTTGTCATACAATGCTAGGGGAAGCTCATCAACCACAACGGCAATTTTCTATGCTCCAAAATATGTCAACCAAAAGACTTTATTAAAACATCCTTCAATTATAGGAGTCAATCATTAAGCTATACATATAAGTAAATTGAATAAACAAAACTTCTACAGTATCTTACCAGCATCTCCTCACAGTCTGAGATAAAATAATCAGAAGATAACTTTGCTTTTGCCAGGAACTTTTCCTGCAATGAATCAAAGCTAAATTTTATGATATTCAAGAAAACCTGTAGGATTATGAGAAATTACACCTTAACCAAGCAGCTAGTAAAAGTGTCCAAGCTGTCCAAGCTACTACACATCATAAATTGACAAGTGCATATAGATATAGAAAAGAGGAGGAGCTATATACCAGTACAGGATGAAAATCTTTAGTGGAGTGCATTCGTGAGTACAGGGACAACAAATCAAAAGTAGGAAAGAGTCCAGCACGCTTAAACAAACAAAAAAAATTGAGTTTATTTTGTATCCTTTTTTCTTCTGAAATTGATACGTTAAAAGATTTAATATAAGAGTATAAAGCACATAGTGTCCTTCAAGATCTTCAGCTATAAAGAGGTATGAGTGAGTTTATGATGACTCCACATTAAATGTAGAATGCTGAACAGTAATTTATAAGTTTCTGATAAGGTATAATTTCCTCAAATACCAGTCATTAATTATTGAACAAAGCAGGATGTTAACCTCCAAAACTGGAGAAGCAGCATTGAGAGATGAATGCAGCAGAGGCAAATCACTTCCATTTAAGCACATCACTTCCCCAACAGGAAATTTGGAGCCATATCTCCCAGCTCTCCCTAAATGTACAATACATATAGCATGATTGGTTGATTTGGGTAAAATTTCTTCCTTTTAAGGTTTGGTGTGGAACCACTATTAAAAAAAGTCAGAGCCTTTTGTCCCAAACAAGTTGGGGTAGGCTAGAAATGACACCCTGACCCTGGTCATTTCTTGGATATATGGCTGAGTTTTTACTTGGCTCGCCAAGCCTATCGCAAGCATGCGGGCTTGAACCCTGGACATTTTAGAAGAGAGCACAGTGCTCTTACCACCTGATCTACTAGACCACATGCATAAATAGCAAGTACCTGCAATTTGCTTGATTTCAGGGACAGTTAAGTTACGAGTTGATTCTCCATCAAACTTCTTCATTGTAGAGAAAATAATTCTGGAAATGTTCAAATTGAGACCCATTCCAATTGCATCACTAGCTACCAACACATCCATCTCGCTTCTCTCATCATTGAACAGTGTAGCCTGAAAGATCAGTTTTCACTACCAATCAAAGAACTCAAATCACGACTCAGCAGAAGTAACACTACACTAATGCATGCATTGTGGAAGCCAGTCAAATCGTTCGCGGTATAGATTAAGCATCTGTAGCTTTATTAAGTTATCATGTTTTGAGTTTTGCATAGGATCAAAACTTAAATTAAGCTTTTTCCTAAATTGCACCTATCGATTAATGATGTGTGCAGTGAAGAACTAAGAATTGTAAAAGTTGCAGACTGCCAAATAATATTTCCTCCTTTCATGATATGTATTCACAGAAACCTATAATTATATTGACGTGACGGCAAACATTTAAACTGTCAGATGCTGATGATTTGTTCCTACTATTAATAACCGGTTTTATCTTACTCCCAATTATGATAGAACTAAACAAAGAAAATTGATATGCTGATACCCAGTTCATACATTCCAGTTAGAAAGCTAATTTCTGGACTCAAGTTGACAAGGTCAAAGTCAATTTGGTCTTATGCCATTGACTAAATTATTCATCCTTGTTAGAGTCAGTTTGGTCATTTGGCATTGACTTAATTATTCATTCATTTGCAGAAGGTCAAGAGAAAGTGACGGGTCTTAATAACAACATATAAAAATTTTGGATACTTACTGTAAATACTGTCGATAGAATTTTCACAAAAGAAAACAAAAAGAGTGCAATGAATTGTGTACATCAAACAAGAAAATTAAATATCCAGATAAAGCTACCTGCTTTGTCCGAGTTTCTGGTGGCAATGAACCATAGACAACAGAGCATAGATGCTTCCCACCTGCTTCAATTTTTTTCTGTTAAACCCGAAAGTGAGAAAATACCTTAACCCAAAAATCTTTATTTAATATTTTATTTGTTTCTCTGTTTTTCTTTTTTGTTTTACAGTTTGAAGCATTGTTCCTAACCTTCAGCTTATAAATATCCTGCCGGGAGAAGGTAACAATGCAATCTCCTTTCTTGACATTAGCAAAGGATTCCAATGGAACATTTAAAGGAACCAATGGTGATAGCCGTTCGTAATACTGAACCTGTAAAAGTAGTAACAACATTATTTAATCCAACATTTCCTATATTTGGGTGATATCCCCAGGGACCCAGCAGAATCTTGATAATTTAATGATCAGATATGCTCATGAACATAAGATTGCATCTTTACTGCTACAAATATCATGGCCATCTTTTTTTATAAAAAAAAAATTGGAGACATGGCCTGGTATGTGTATTTTAATGGTTTGTTGTTCTTTTGACAACCAAATGTCATTTTAAGGTCGTCATTAATGGTATACTAATTTCATAATTCTCTGCATAAATCATTATGATTGTATATAGGACATATCATTGTATCACAACATATATATGGATGATATTTGTCCATCTCTTTTTCTTTTTCATGTGCAATCTCTTATCAGGTGTTGTATCAAATCAATCAGTTATCAATCTCTTTTTCATGTAGTTTTTTTTTTTTTTTTTTTTTTGGGGGGGGGGGGGTTGGGGGGTTGGGTGCAAAGAACCTGAACAACATCATCAGTAACTTCGAGTATTCTCTGGATAAGAGGGACTGATGCAGGGTCCCCACACACATGTAGCTCATCAGAGCAAATCCCTAGCAACGCACGAGTGAAAGCATATCCTCTTGTTTTACAACCCAACATCTGCAAATTTAGAACTTTATGAAATTATCGTGCAGAGAGAGAGAGAGAACTAAACATACAGAACATTCAGGTAAGTTTCAGAGGTGAATTCATATAGATAATTTTGACCTTTCTATGTTAATTTCATTGTTTTTATTCTTTCGAATTTTCATTAAGTTTAATCAATACTTGCAAATTTCATTGTGCTACGGTGCTACCAAACAGTTGCAAACAATTAAAAGGTCCCACTTTTATTGGAAAGCTATTAAGAGTTACTCTTCGAATCTTTCTATATTTCTGGCCAATTTTGCAGGCTACTCTGTATATTGTTCATACATCATGGGCTCATTCTTTTGTAATTTTTGGTAAAGTATCCAAAGTTCCAAACCATAACTTAATTCACCATCATGCGAAACATGTCAAAAAAGGACAAAAAATATATATAAATACAGTAATGAACTAGAACCTGAATTTCATCAATAACAGCACACTGGTATTCTCCAGAAACATCAGCCATCTCAACTGTAAGTGAGGTGTGCTTGGCACCATCAATTTCATCTCTTTCTTGACCTGTGATAAGGTTGCATGGCACCTTTGCTTTATTCAATCTCCGTGCAACCTCCCATGCTAGTAGTCTCAGAGGCCCACAATATAGACCTTCAACATTTAAGAAAATGATTTTAGTTTAAACTATTCCTATAAGCTCTAATCAAAGATTCGAAATTCGGCTCCACATATCCAGTAGGAACTGACAGGAAAAGTACGGTACTATGTATATCAGCACTTAACTATTCTAACAGAATGCACCCTGATCCAACATGACAAGGCACATGCTACCTGACTCGATCAGGTACTATCCACATCAATTTGTGATACAGACATATCTGATTACAAATTAAATCTATTCTTATCTAACAACAATGACAACAGCTAAGCCTTTTATCCCAAATAAGTTTGGGTAGGTTAGAAGTGAAATCTATTCTTATATAGATTTTTTTATTTTTTATTTTTATAAATTTTGAGTGAAGAATTATGCAAGATAATTTCTCTTTGATTTTTCTAAATCAACATTTTCCTTAAATAATGGTAAATTTGAAGAAAACAGATCTATTCCTATGGTAACATTAGTTCTGGGCTTAAACACAAGTTTACCCTTTATAGGTCCCATTTGCCACATTAAGCTCAATTTATCCCCATTTAGAGAACTTAAATTTAATGAATTACCTCCCTTTGGCCCCACTTGTATACTTAACATCCATCATTCTAATATAAACAACATTACCCTCAATTGTGAAAAACTGAAAATTTATACCAAGAAAAGAATTAAAAAGGGAAACAGAAAAAATAATCATAAGATCATCAGCCAAACTAATGCTGACATCATACAGGCTATTACATCCTATTAACCACCAAAATTAGCCAAGTGTATTATAATCACATAATAAATGTAGTGATACCTGAGGAGCTTGCTTCTAACCGTTTGAGAGCATGATATGTTTTTCCACTATTTGTGGGGCCCATGTGCAAAAATACATTGCGCTTCTTTTTCCTAGCATTTGGGTACCATAAATGTGGTTGTCTGCCAATAAATAGAAAGTGACATTTAAGAGATGTCTATTACCCAAAGAATTGTCAGTGTTACTAACCTTTCATTGAACATACTTTGGACCTTACTAATTAACAAACATTTACCAAACATTTGATACCAGTCCAGGGTTTCTCTCCTAAGTCTAATATCAGACCCATATTCAACATAAGACAGGAAAAAAAGGACAGAAAGAGAATAAGTCAAGTTCAACAGCAAAAGACTGACCCTAAGGACTGACATAGCAGGGTAATCCTTGGTGCATGCCATAATTGCTTAGACATTTTCAAGGAGAAAACGGAAGTCCTTAGATTTTGTAAAACGAAAGTCATAATTGCTCATATTTGTAAAAAAAAAAAAAACTACCTCGAGGAAATAAAAATGATGGATTTGTCCTTAAGAATTGATTCGTTTGTTATATAATGTTCATTATACATGTTATGGAGCAATGGATCATGCTGATGAAAGGTCAAACCATAAGAAATCACTTTTTGTATACGAAATATGGCTTAGAGAAATCAACCAAGTGTTGGCCACTTTTTTTTCTTTAATAATAGGATTGTTCTTTGACCTATATTCAGAAGGGAAAATTTTGTTCATATTTAAGAATATTTCATAAAATGTATTACAAAATCTGTAATACATGCAGAATCATAGAAATCAAGGGTGTTCTCTACAAATATGAAAAAAAAAATACAGGTATTTACTTTCCGTAGCAACATATCCAAAGAAGAATTCTTACGTCAAATCAGTCAAGTCAAACTTCGCGGAGCTGTGGAAGCTAATGGTAGAACTTAACTGGCAGTATAACCAAGAGTTGCAACCCACATTCAACAGCAATGACCTAATTGCAGTATCTAAAAGAAAGGCAAAATAAGTGCCAAGTTAATTGAACTAGATTCATTTCAATTTTTGTACTAACTAGATGAACCATATAATACAGAAACCTGATGTTGTACCAGTCATGAAGCTATGTCCAATAAAGGCTAATCTTCTTTTATTATTTTTTAACTCAGCATTAATTTAGGTCAAATAGAACTTAAAAACTATTTATTGCTGGAAACATAGATGAGAGAGATTGATTGGAACAGTAGTTTACCAAATGAGTTAACCCTGGCACCAATTTCAAATTGTTTAGCTCACAGCGATATATCATATATGAGTGTAGAGACATCATCGTTCTCTTAGGAAAATGAACAAACAGTTGGCTTGCATTATAAAGGAACGAAAAAAAAAACAAGGTAAAACACAGAAAACATCCAGTGTACGAACCATGAAGAAGAGGAGACGAGGAGAGGCTATTGCGAAGACGGAAAGCACGCGCCATCGCCATTTTCGCGGTGGAGATAGAAATCAAGTTCTCTTCCACCAATTCTCAGAAAAATTAGAATAAAATTTTAAACTTACAAGAGAGAGAGAGAGAGAGCAGAAGAATTGCAATAAGTGGACGAATTTAAAATCGAGCATTCAGCATTGCCCCTTTCGCCTCAAACAAAGGCTCAAGCTACCGGGAATTCGTTGTCAGATGTTAGAATATTCCTTTCGTCTCATGTTCTTATATGGTTTGTTTTTTAGTTCTTTTCTTTTTTTCCTAGAAATGAGTACGTGAACTGAGTTGATCCTGACCGTCGAACTATAACATTTCTTTAGGTTTGATTGAATCAACCTGATGAAAAGCCCAACTAAGTATTAATTTTTTAGGCCCAAGTAAATCCAATGGGCGCCTGGAAAATTTATCATGACTTGACGATATAAAAAGGGAAATTACTATGTACCAATCTACCATCTCTCTACGCGCATCCCGTACCATCGCGTTTGTATTTGTTCACTGTATTCATTAATATGTCTAGTTTGTTTATCTATATTTTCACTTTATTCAATTATGAGTTAGATTTCATTTTTTGTATTGTTGTTTAGATTTTTATATGCATATTTAACTTATTTTTATTGAACTTATTTGTTTCTATGTATTCACTTTGTTTATTTAAATATTCACTTTGTATATTTTATAGAGATAATTAGTTTTATGCCACTGTGAATTTTGTTAATTAGAGAAATGCCATTCTTAAATTACTAATTAAATTTATGCTATTATAGAATTGCTAAAATTAGTTCTATGCCACTATTTCTCCAAAAACTTACTAAATTCTAAAAATGCCATTACCAAATTTGTCATTATTCTTTTTCAATGACCAAATTACCCCTCATTAAAAACTAATTATCAATTGGAACGCATGAAAAAACAGATGGCATTCATATTTACCAAATTTAATTTGGTAAGAAGTTTCCTTTCTTGATCATTTCATATTTCTAGGAATCTGGTGAATTCTTATATTGGAATGCATGTAGCGTTACTTTAATTCTAAACAAAAAAACATCACTATGTTATTTATTTCTTTCACATAAAAACTAATAATATATTACTAACTAGAATTTGCAATAATTTGTATTAAGTTGATAAAACTAATTGTTAATGATTTATAATGGCATAAAACCAATTATATGTTTTGTGATGGCATATTACTAATTTTTAAGTTTGATAGTGGCATATTTAAAAGGGTAAAATTGTCAAATAATTGTCCGATGGCAAAAAACTAATATCTATAATTTTATAGTGGCAAAAAAATAATTTGCAGTTTAGTGATGGCATATCACTAATTTCAAATATTTGCAGTGGCATAAATCTAAATCACCCTATTTTATATGTTCATTTTGTTCAAGCGATGACAAAATTGCAGATTGCATTTATCATTTCTATATAAAAAATAGTACTAATTCAAACATAAATATTAAGGTTTTTCATAACTAATTTTGATATCTTTAGTATCAGAAAAAAAAAATTGTATTCCAATATGAATATTGGTGAAATCTTCCCACTTCAGCACAGATACTCTGAGTAAAAAGAGAGGGGAAAAAAAAAAAAAGTTAAAAAAGTACAAATGAAAAGATGGTAATTGTTTCTATATCTCCTCTTGCTCCCAGAAGAGCTATTCTACAGTTTGTGCTTAATAATTATATTAACTAATAACATAAGAATTTTCTAACTTGGTATTTGGCCTATTTGAAGCTGGAAAATGCTTCCAAATTAATCACTAGCAATGTACATGCTATCCAGAGCACATGATTGATAATCTGAATTCGTCTCGAACTGGAGGCTCCAGCTTGATCGGTGTTGCCTGATTGTGATGTTGAGTTCACAGGCTCCTGCCCTTCTCGCTCTGGTGCTTGTTGACCATCGGTGGTACCATTTGGCGCAGGAACGCTTGTCACTGGAGTTGGTACCGCATCAACTGTCGAATTCATGTCTTTTGCTGGAGGTGGAGTCATAGAAAGAGCCGGTATTTCTAGGAAAAAAAAATGAAAACACATAAAATTGATTATTGTATGTAAAATTCTCACTGCCAACATCATCATCACCGCCCCGACCCGTTCCTGCCAGGCACAAATTCTCAAAACCTCCCAAACCACATGAAAAGAGACTAAATATTTCATCTGCGCCCTCCCCAAAAAACAGAAAAGATTTTATGCATCTTGAAATGTCCTGACAAACCCGATAGAAGCAAGAAAATAATAAAAAAAAAACATTCAAAAGTTTTTTTTTTGTATTGAGATGTGAGTGGGAGAAGCAGATGGGATCTTTTTTTAAGTAAGAGGTTTGACCTTGACAAGCAGAAAACGAAGGTAAGACAAGCCTGCAGCCAGGAAGTTCAATTCCTTGTGGTGAAGTTGGAAGGGGATCTCTCAAATTTAAAAAGAGATTAGTTGAGACAATAATTGAGCACAGGCATTGCTGCCCGGAACTCACTGCTTGGTTCAATGCCTGGCAACAAACCTCACTTGTGGTTCCGGTCACTCCACCTGTCAAGCACGGGGCCAAGTTCACTTGCTGGACGTAGCAATCTGGTAACTGTGCTTCAGCCGATTTAGTCATGAAAGCAACTGTTAGCACCGAAATTAGAAGTGTTCTTTCAGATATCACCATTGTAGACCTTGAACTAATAAAGTTCTGTGCAAATTTTTTCGTGCTGAAGCAGTGTGATATATCAAGGCCCTGCTTCCAGTGCACAGTAAAAGCATGAAAGGTAGGTTTTGCATGATTTCCAGTAATTGGGAAACCATGCCAACGGACTCAGTACTGTGTACCCGCTTGCATTGGCCAGTATGGGAATTCACACGTACACTCTGCCTTGCTTAATAACCAGTGGTAAGTTGACTGAAGTTCTTTTCATTTTTTTTTTATTTCCCATTTTAAAATGCTAGTCTGGTTATCCTTGGTCTGACTCTCTGCAGCATTATAATTAACACAATCGACATAAAAATACTTTTTAAAACTTAAAACATTACATCATACCAACTTGGGTACCAGTACAGACGTGTACTTGTTGGCACATAACATAGCTCAACAGTATGAAAACCCAATATTTTTACTTCAACAACAAAATTTCTACCAACATACAGAATAATACTAGCCTTAGTTAAGCGCTTTACATAATGATACTCTTAACTAGGGGGCATTTACAGACAGATTAATTTCTCAGGAGAAAGAACAATTAGTTCGTAGAAAGCCAAAATTGTTTTTGGATATATTCCGTGCATAAAATCATATAAGTAGAGCCACTGCCTTATCCCAATTACACAGAATCACAAACTAAGCATGTGCTACCTAGAATTGGTTTAATATCAGAATTTCATTTCCTAAATACTGCTACAAAACTTTGAAAATACCTTTTTCCACCCCTAAAATTATAAAAAGAAACACAAACATGCCCATACCCTTCTGCTTCCTTCAAAACTACCAAAAATATTCCGTTTCCAATGAAAACACACACATATTCAGTTCTTCAGAGAAAAACCTGAAGTCTTAACTCTTAATCTTCTTATCATTCCTATTGCGTTTCCTCAATTCCCTTCTCTCGACAGAGTACTGCTTCTTTATCATCATATTCTGCAAGGAAGTTCTCACAGCTGCAGCTGCAGCTGCAAATGCTGCTTCTTGAGCTGCAGCATCCAGACATCCCTGTAACTGCATTAGCAGCTTCTCCCCACCTGGCACTTCGCTATCTTCCAACAGTGCAGAATCTCGACTACAAGAATCCAATGGATCCTTTCGAAGAAAGGATATGATTCGCACACGTGTCAATAGTTGTTGGTTGTTATTAGTAAGATCTGAAGAAGTCAGATTGGATGCACCCATAACTGTCCATAAGCGCTCTTTTGATGAAACAAGTGCTAAACTAGTAGGAATGTATGATTTCTCCATCGATACATTCTACAAAAGAGAACAATAGATGTTTGAACATGAGAGAGAGAGAGAGCTATAACTTGGCAGCAGCTTCCAAACGTTACAAAAAGTGAGACCACAAATTTGCTATAATGCCATGGGTCAGATCTAGAGGTGATCAAAATTTCCAACTGACTGGTGACTCACATTGCGAGGATGCAAAAATTGCTTTTTATTCACATAATTTCTATCAGAAATAAAAGTGCATTTATGTCCTTTAAACTGTTGGGGAAAAGTAGATACAGTGTTGAATTATTTAGCTCATCAATCTAATATTTTAACTATAAATTGAAGTGCTAGGTTGTTTCTAACTAATTAGCACTCTTTGCTCTGAAGTGCAAGTTCTAATAACTCACCTTGACAAAAGACACAGTTTTAGCCAGCAAGTCGCAAGACAGCAACATTACACCATTAAAGCTGCATTAAAAAATCAGATATATCAGCTAAAAACAACCATGTGTTTTCATAATTCCTTCCTTATGTTATACTCAAACCCTATAGTAGTAAATTTGTAAATAAGACCTGACATCTTAAATAGAGTGCTTGAGTATTGGAGCATAAAACTGAGAATTCTCTGGCATGTTAGTTTTGCATATGAAAAAATAACTCAGAAGAAGCACAACTTACAAAAAACATAATCGCAGATTATAATTGTAAAATAAAAATTAATTATATAAAGCATAACTTACCTTTGAACTGCTATGGCAATTAGTGAACCATCAGAAGAGGCACATATATTTGTCACAGCCCTTTTGTCATTCTCCTCTATTTCACTTGCTTCTAAATTTCCTGCCTGAAAAAAAAAAGTACATCACGAAAAAGGAGAAATATTTATTTTTCCTTTTTTCATCTAACATATAGGTACCAACCAACACATATAAAGTTTAGGGAGGAAAAGAATGTTGCAGGAAGCATGAAATTACCTCATCGGCCAGTGCACAAGTGAACAGAAGTGACCCACTGATGTAGTCCCAAAGACGAACCTGTATCAATAAATGAAAAAATAACATCCAAAAGTTAAATCTAAAAATATATTCCTTAACTTAAAGTTGAAAGATTGGGGTTGGGAGCGGGGCATGCTTAAACTAATTATCTCCATCAACAAGCTCGCACTATTTTTAATAGAACTATTTTTATCTGCATCCAAATGCTTTTCTCACTGAAGGTAATGAAGCTGTACACACAAAATTTACTAAAAAAAAAACTATATTAAAGAATAAATAAAATAAAAGGATGCATACAGTTAAGTCACCACCCCCTGATAAGAGGAGCCCCTTGCTTTGGTCCTGAGAGCATACAAAGGCAAGGCATGACACAAAACTGGGGAGGAAACAAAACACGAAAGTAAATAAAACAATGAATATTAAAAGATAAATAAGTTGATCAACACCTTCAAATATACAAAAGATGCAGTCACGATGACAACAACTCCTTTGCAAATTACACTCATTATTGTACTATATGATGCAAATAATTTATTTTCTTGCTTTTCCTTTTTGTTGGGAGGGACGGGGATTGGCTCTAGTTTAGCTTAACAAAAAATTAAAAAATTAACGCATTTCCTAGCATAACTAATTTTAAAATTTCTTTTGTTTTTTGACCAGCATAAGTTTGGGTGTTACTCGTGATATGATAAAATAAAATACTGAGTTTTTAGGAAAAAAAAGTAATATATATTAAACTTGTTGTAAAAACAGGGAACCCACTCAGTATGTCCAAGGCAGAAACTCTGTATTTCATGCGCACCTTTCAAAGCATTTCTTGGGAATACAGTGATCTGAGTGTCCAATTAGAATATGGTAAAAGGTGTCAGAAGTAAAATAGCAATATATCTTTTTAAACAGAAAAGCAATATTTAGTAATTATAAAGATGAAACAAAGTGCTCCATACACGAATTTTGTAGTCACGGTCTGCTGTTGCTATAAATTTCCCATCAGGAGAGAACTTCTGAAATTACAAAAGAAGTACTAAAACAAGTTAGTCAATGAAGCACAGTAATAATACCGAGCTAGTAATAATTGGCAGAAAATATGATAAAAAGTGACTTTCAAATAATACCATGCTAGTAATAATGCTACAGTAATGGCCTAGAATTGGTACAGCTTTTGTATCTCTATCTTCCTTCAAGCTCACTATCCATACAACACCAAATTTGTCTGCAAAAGTTACGTACTGACTGTCTTGGCTAATAGAAACAGCACTAACCTTCTTCTCAGATTGACTGTTGAAATAAATATACACAAATCACAGATATGGTAAAATATAAAATTTCTCTGAAGACAACATATAATGCTCAAGGACATGGTTGCTTACACAGTCCGAATGCAGTTCCAGGAATCTGTCTTCCATATCTTGATGATTTTGTCATCACCAGCAGATGCAAACAATTCACCGTCCGAACTAAAACTGACAGCTCTTATTGAGGCTGAGTGGTGGGGTCCACCCAAGTCATCCAATGGAGAAACTGCAGAGTCTCCTCTAATTGGTTGAGAAACAAAAAAGACAATCAATTTGCATATCTTAAGTAAAAAACAGAAGAACTTATAAATAACAACAGTACGTCTATAAATGTAAATGCAAAGAATGGTCTCGATGGTCTTATGTTTTGCAAGGTTACAAGTGATATTTTCTATGTTTGCAGGGTGCAAGTATAAAACATGACACATCTCTCACTCTACTTAACACTTATTAAGCGTACTCCTTTCACTAAATTTTCGCCAAAATTGGAAATCAAAGGGGATCAAGGATAAGAAAGTCTGACCTGAGATCAAAGACGCGAAGCTCGGATCCAACGGCGACGACGACGGAGCTCTCCGTCGGATGGACGGCGATGAGAGCCGGAGCCGCCTCGTCCGTACAAGCATTCGCGCTCTCCGATTCTTCGATCAAACCCTCCTCCATTTACAATATGTATGTATTTCGAAGTGCAAAATTGATTCGAGAAAGTGGAGTACAGAACCAAGGATTAGGGTTTTGGTTCTGAGTTGCAAAGAAACTGGAAAATTAGAACGAACAGAGTAAAGGTTAAATTTTGGGCCGGATCGGGTTGAGATGTGGATCTTAATGGGCCTTCGAAGCGCATGAGCGAATCTTAGACCGATGCCTTCGTTAAATTTCTCTCTTTCATGGCCGATCAGTGTAAACTTGTAGCTTGCAACAAGTTCTGCTATCCCAAGTCGTCGGGAGCGTATCCTCTGCCGACCTTTTAAGGTCGGCAGAGTGCCAACCTTTGATCCGAACCGTTCGATCTAATCTGGACGGTTAAAGTTTTTTCGGGCCTATCAATCTGGTATTATGCACGGGGCTCCCATAACCGTTGAGATTAGATCTAACGGTCAGGATCAAAGGTTGGCACTCTGCCGACCTTAAAAGGTCGGCAGAGGATGTGATTCTCAAGTCGTCATAAGTGGCGGAGTCAGAAAATTTCGATATAGAATTCAATATTAATATTAAAAATTAAAATTAATTTAATAATCTTATTACAAATACAAAAATTCAATAATGGAATCATAATATAATAAATTTTACATATTTATGGGGTTCAAAAATGAATATTTTCTAACAATTTACTTAAATAACATATAAAATTGTATACTTTTGGGTTAAATTAATAAACAAATGGGGATCAATTGCACCTCATTTGCATTACTTGGCTCCGCCACTAGTCATTACGCAAGACGAAAGAGATGAAATGATTGGGAATGAAGAAGTCTATGAGTGTGCATACTGTGAAATTAAAGATGTAAATGATCTGTTAGTTCTTCAAAAGAAAAAAGAACAGAACGACAGTATATGAATCTAGTTCAAGCTTGAAATTGGAATTATACATATTCTGAAATTCTTTTATATTATATGTGAAATTTAAAATCCAAAAATGACTAGTGTAAAATTAAAATGTTAAAAATTATAAATTTTGGCTCTCTATAAGATTTTGATGATACACAGATCGAATTAGAGAGCTTAGTTTGGTGGTTTGCAAAGCACTCAAGCACCTAGCATTTATATGTTTGTGTGTTCGTTTCACTCAAACGGTATCCCATTTATTGCACGGAGTTCAAAAAGAGGAAAATGGCGCGACAACGATATAGAAGTCCGAATATTTAGCGATCCTAACAATGCACTGGAAACTTACAAATTGGCCCCTCCTTTTCACAGAATTTATAAAAATTGCTTCTTGTATCTGCATTCTCTCAGGCCTCAGCCAAGAGAAGCTCTCTGATCTATCATCTTCATTTCTCTTTGCATCTCTCAATCTATGAATTACAAAAGTGCTCAATGAACGAGTTGGAAATTTGGAAACTACCTAACATTTTGCTTGTAAACCTTGGGGAAAAAAAAAAAAAAAAAAAGCCTAATCCATTTTCATGTAGAAACTCCAAAATCTCCACAAGAGCACACCCCTTCCTTGAACTTGTGAAATCTCTTGCTATCTCTGACTATAATTTCTCTCTCTGTAAGAACTGAAAACAACTTTAGTAGAGTGTGGCAATCCTTGCACATTGATATGTTCTTAAGAACCCTAATTGGCTCACCATATGACACATTTATCAATCCAAAAGCAACTGCCAATTTTTCACTGTGGTGCCTAACCAGCTTTGTTTCCTTCTTTTCCTCCTCTCCTTCAGATGCATACCTGGCTTGATAAGGCTCGTACCCCATTCCTTTAGCTTTCTCAATCAAGTCCTCCAGTAAATCAAATATATCATCATTCTCAGAGTGCGACCTTCCAGATGCTAGGAAAAATTTTACCTTACCTTTAATTGCGATCCAACTCCTATCTCTTATATATGGTATGTTCTCTTCTTTTATTATCATTCTAACTCTTGATACATCTTGCCATCTATCAGCTGATTTATACATGTTCAACAATAGTACATAGGTCTCGATCTTCTTTGGTTTTAGTTCAAGTAGCCGCTCTGCTGCATAAAAGGCTAGACTAGTGTTACCATGGCTCCTACATCCTGCTATCAGAATACACCAAATTATCTCATTCGGTTCAAAATTTTCCCTCTCTATAAATTCAAAGGCATCCGTTATCCGACCCAACCGGACAAACATATCAACCATACAAGCATAGTGACCTGTATCTGGCTCAATCCCATAATGGTCCTTCATTAGTTTGAAATAATAATTGGCCTTGTCAACTAAACATGCATAACTACAAGCGGACAATACACCAATAAACGATACCAATGTAGGGTTAACCCCAGCAGCAAGCATCTCTTCAAATGATTCAATAGCCTCCTTGTACCGACCATTTTGCGAATAGGCTGCGATCATGGTGGTCCAAGAGACAACAGTTCTTGCCTGCATTTCACTAAACGCCTTCATTGCATCCTCTATATTTCCACATTTACCATACATATTAACCAAAGAAGTACTCGAAACAATGTCAGATAAGACACCTGATTTCACCATTTGTGCATGAATTTGTGTGCCACACTCCAAAGCCATGAGTCCAGTACAAACATTTAAAACACTGGTGAAAGTGAACATATCAGGCTTCGTAAAAGACCGTTTTAACCTCTTAAAAACTTTTAAAGCCTCCACCCTTATGGAATATAAGTCCATGTCATCCTTACCTGAACCCATCATCTTCGACAATCCCGCAATCAAGGAATTTATTGTGACTAGATTAAAACTTGTCATGTTTTCAATCAACCTTGTTGCATCCTCAATAGCACCACATTTAAGGTACATATACATCAGAGAGTTTCTCACCTGAAAAACTGATTCACCACCACATTTAATGCAAAATGCATGGTACTGTTTTGTGGAACCCAGCAGCAAGTCTTGGGATGCACAAAACAAACTTGCAACACTGCTAAGGGTAACTCGGTTAGGCCATATATTTTCATGAAGCATATCTATAAACATCCTTAACCCCAACTGTGGGTTGCCACTGTCGGCGCACGCTGATATGATAGCCGTCCATGTGACCACATCTTTAAATTCAGAACATTCAAAGGACTTAATTGCCGATTCCAAGTTTCCACATTTTGAGTACATGTTGCTCAAAGAGCCACCCATTGCAACTATTGAGCTAACCCCAGATTTTATTATATATGCATGGATTTGTTCCCCTAATTTAAGATTGTACAAATCACAGCATGCATTCAATACAGCCCAAAATGTGAAACTTACAGGTTCCCAGCCTGACTCTAGCATCTTTATGAACATTTTAACAGCATTTTGTGGGTCTGAGTTCCGTACATAGCCATTGATGAGTGCCGTCCAAGTTATAACATTTCGCTCGGACATTTCATCGAACGCCTGTTGTGCATGATTGGTGGAACCACATTTTGTATAAGCATTGACTATAGCTGTGGCTACATAGGGATCGCTACAACAACCAGTTCTGATAGTGTGGGAATGAATGGCTTTGGCACTCGAGAGGCAGTTGGACTTGATGCATTGGTGAAGGAGCGGTACATAAATGGTTCTGTTAAATTCAGTACCTTCCTTTAGGAGTTGAAGAGCTTGTTTAAAATCAATTGGCTGTGATGAAGTCCTTGATCTGATTTCGGGCTCTCTTGAATTATGCTTGCTAGACGGATCCTGATACAGAAAAAGCAATTCGTACAGTTATTTGAAGAATCTCAAGGGTAAGAACAGAAAATTAAAAATTAGGAGGGGGAGAGAGAGACCTTTTCGAAAGGGAGGGTGTTATTGGAGATTTTTCTCAAGTAATCGTCAAGCTTGGGAATAGAAGAACCGCTAAGAGCAAGAGAAGGCAGAGACGCCATCAATGGAGACAGAGAGGAGCTAGAACTCTACACTCGACAGAGAAGATAAATTTTAGCATTTTGGGTAGTTAGACATTGCTCTGCCTCTGTGCGTATTATCGGTTTTGTTGGGATTTCGTAGGAATCTCTGTTTTGTGGTGGAGATTGGAGACGAAGACAACACAGACACTAATCCAAATTTTAACGGGAAATTTCTAAAAGAGACCTCCCGCGTAAATTTTTTTCTCAGAATAGGGCTTTGAGGGGAATGTGCCGTTTTGTTAGTTGCCTGCCCTAGTTGGTACTTGGTAGGTGTAGCCCAAGTTCAATAGGAATTGGAACAACAATAGCAGATGTTGGTTTTGGACTGCTAACCCATGGGATTGATTTACTATTGTAAAGGAAATGGCGAAACTTTTTTGTTTTATCATTTGAGAAAGCTTATCTATCAAAATTACAAACCCAAAATTGCAAATGTGCAATTGCTAATCCTCGTAGGTCGTAGGGTGTGATAACCGCAATTCGGATTTTTGCCAACCAGTGCCATTTACTTCGGATTGAAATCCTCAGCAGCCATTTAGGTCTACAGCCGTTTAATTTTTTTTTTCATATTTAAAAATTTTAAAATTCAAATATTGAATTCAAACTGTTGATCTTGTTTAATTTTATGGACGATGCGTTTTCATATAAGTTTTATAAAATTTGGAGTCGATTTGATACTTAATTAAGTGATCAAATTATGAACGTATTAGAATTATAATCAGTAATAGTTAACGAGATTCGTTCATTAGTTGACCACTTGATCTAGTATAAAATCCACTTCAAATTTTACAAAATTTATATGAAAACGCATCGCCTGTAAAATTGAACAAGATTAACGATTTTGATTCAACATTTAAATTTTAAAATTTTTAAATATTAACAAAAATTAGACAGCTGTAAACTTCGACTTCGACAGCCATTTACGGCTACTAAGAATTTCAATCCCATTTACTTTTTTTTTTTTTTTGATCAAAGCCCGTAGGCACCCCACCCCAATTAATCTCGCCCCAGCGAGAATCGAACCCAGGTCTTTCCGTAGAAAGACATACGTCTCTACCAACTGGACTAGCCAGCGGAGACAATCCCATTTACTTCTATAGAATGAAAAATGTGTTCTGGACAAAAATAGAAATCACTCCCCTCCCTTCATCTCTGCACCTTTTCGCTCCCTTTGCGCTCTCTGCTGACTGCTCCTGTCCGTCTCTCTCCACATGATTTTTCTTTCTCCACTCATTTTTCGTCTCATCTCTTCTTTCTTTATCTCTCTCTCCTCTGTCATCATCCCCTCACAGCCCTACCTACCTTTCTTCCCGTCACCTCTGCCTCCATTTATCTAGTGTCAATTTCCATCTCTCATCCCCAGTCACTCTCCTCTAGCCTTTAAAGTGAACATATAAAACAAATAAACTGAACAAATATCATAAATAAAATGAACATGTAAAAAAATAAGCAAAATAAAGAAACAAAGTGAACAGTTACAACATACAAAATCAACAAATACAGTAAAACAGTGAACACATACAAAGATAGCTGAGCAAGAGATAAGATGAACATATACAATAAACATAATGAACATATCATATTAGATACTCCTTTAGTATTGATGACTGAGTATAGGTACTCCTTTGTTATAACTACCTGAACATATAGGCTTATTAGATACTCCCTTAATACTGCTAATTGAGTAATATTATATATATTTTTGTTATAACAAATTTAACAGTTACACATATTTAACAATCCCTTAATATTATTAAGTGTCAGGGCAAGCAAAATTATTAAAGAGAAGGGAGAATGAAAAGAATAAAGGATGAAGAGGGAGATTGGATGAAAAGAGTAGATAGGATCGAAGGGTCTGATCGAAGTGAAAAATTAGTAGCTCTAAACGTCAAATGGATTTCTCGGGAAATTAATTCTTCTAATCGAAACCAGCGTTTGGCCGTGAGTTGAATTCGTTTTATGCAATTTCGAAGGAAAATTTAGCACTGTCCAAATCGCGAGAAAAAAGTTGAAATTTGGCACGATTTGGCTTAGCGGTGAGAGGCGCGAAACCTTCAGGCTGTGCTCCAGGATAGCAAATCGGAAGGAGAAGAGAGGAGAGTAACGAAACTATCGGAAGAGTTTACTCTGCTCGACTGTTTACTCGCTCCACGCAGAAGAGAAGACGATGGAAGGGAAGAGAAGGAGATAGAAGCGACACACTGAAAATTTCGGAAGTTTAGAGTAAACTTCTCCACTCCGATTTGGAGGGTAACAAATTTCCGGTCAATCCTTATTCTCCTCTCCGTTCCTCTCCTTTAATCGAGCTGTTCTGGAGCACAGCCTCAGACTATTATACCTTTGTCGCTTCTCAATAAAATCCGAACTCGATAATTTTCTCTATTGTCTTCCTCTCTAGCAAAGTCAACGATTTGACGTAAGCACTAGACACCTCCCCTAGGGATGACAATACCGTGTCGTTTCGCACGTTTTCGTTCCGTTCCATCCAAAATGGAACAGAAACGGAAAGGAAATCAGTTTCGTTTCTGAAAACGAAACTGAAACAAAACGGATGCTGGCAAACGTTAGTGCTCCATTTACCAAAAACTTGGCCGAAATCAATGGAAAATGAAGAACATAATAGAAAACGAAACGGAAAATTGTTCCATTTTAATAAACGAAACGAAAACGAAATGTAATTATGTTATCAATATTGTAAGGTGCATCTTTATTTTTCCGTAACCTCCCCTTTATTTTTCCGTAAGGTGCATCTTTATTATCAATATTGTCCTTTGTTCCACTGGTTGATTAATTAGGTACATATGCGAGGATAATGAGATTATTTGCACGGGAACATAATGACCTTTTTTCTCTTTTATGTGTTGAATTCTATCAATTACTCTTGCAAAATCATGATCCAATTTACAGATTTACTTTTTAAATATTATTAATTATATGCGTAATTACCTTGTATAATCAAATATTTTCAAATAAATAACATATGAATCATATTATAGACAGTATAAAGATTTTAAATGTAGATTATTGCGATGAAACGACTTAGAATAAATCCAAAAATGATCGAAATGCTCAAATGATGCTCAAAATTGCATTATTTGCACTTTATATGCGTAATTAACATGTATGATCCAATCTTTTTGAATAAATAACATATGAATCATATTCTAGACATTATAAAGAGTTTAAATGTAGATTATTGAGATGAAATTAGTTAGAATGAATCCAGAAACAATTGAAGTGCTCAAATGATGAACAAAATTGCATTATTTGCACTTTATATGCGTAATTACCATGTATAATCCAATCTTCTTGAATAAATAATATATGATTCATATTTTAGACAGTATAAAGAGTTTAAATGTAGATTATTATGATGAAATGACTTAGAATGAATCCACAAATGATTGAAATGCTCAAATGATGATCATAATTGCATTATTTGTACATTATACGCGTCATTACCATGTATAATCAAATATTCTTGAATAAATAACATATGAATTATATTCTAAACAGTATAAAAAGTTTAAATGTAGATTATTGTGAAGAAATGACTTAGAATGAATCTAGAAACGATTGAAATTCTCAAATGATGCTCAGAATTGCATTATTTGCACTTTATAAGCGTAATTACCGTGTATAATCCAATATTTTTTAATAAATAATATGTAAATCATATTATAGACAGTATAAAGAGTTTAAATGTAGATTATTGTGATAAAATGACTTAGAATAAATCAAGAAACGATTGAAATGCACAAATTATGCGTAGAATTGCATTATTTGAACTTTATATGCATAATTTCCATGTATAATCCAATCTTTTTTAATATAAAAATATATGAATTATATTATAGATAGTATAAAGAGTTAAATGTATATTATTGTGGAGAAATTACATAGAATAAACCAGAAACGATTTAAATGCCCAAATGATGCTGAGAATTGTATTATTTGCACTTTAGATACGTAATTTCCATGTATATTCCAATCTTTTTGAATAAATAACATAAGAATCATATTGTAGACATTATAACAAGTTTAAATGTAGATTATCATGATGAAATGACTTAGAATGAATCCAGAATCGATTGAAATTCTCAAATGACGCTCAAAATTGCATTATTAGCACTTTATATACATAATTACCATGTATAATCCAATCTTCATGAATAAATAATATATGAATCATATTATAGATAGTACAAAGAGTTTAATTGTAGATTATTGTGATGAAATGACTTAGAATGAATCGATAAACGATTGAAATGCTCAAATAATGCTCAGCATTGCATTATTTGCACTTTATATGCGTAATTACCATGTATAATCCAATCTTCTTGAATAAATATCATATGAATCAAATTTTAGATAGTATAAAGAGTATAAATGTAGATTATTGTGGTGAAATGACTAAAAATGAATTCAGAAACGATTGAAATGCTCAAATGATGCTCAGAATTGCATTATTTGCACTTTATATGCGTAATTACCATCTATAATCCAATCTTCGTGAATTAATAACATATGAATCATATTCTAGACAGTGTAAAGATTTTAAATGTGGATTATTGTGGAGAAATGACTTAGAATAAATCCAGAAACGATTGGAATACTCCAATGATGCTCTGAATTGCATTATTTGCTTTTTATATGCGTAATTACCTTGTATAATCCAATCTTCTTGAATAAATAACATATGAATCATATTATAGACAGTATAAAGAGTTTAAATGTACATTAGTGTGATGAAATTTCTTATAATTAATCCAGAAACGATTGAAATGCTAAAATTATGCTCAGAATTGCCATGTATAATCCAATCTTCATGAATAAATATCGTATGAATTATATTCTAGACAGTATGAAGAGTTTAAATGTAGATGATTGTGGAGAAATGACTTAGAATGAATGCAGAAACGATTGAAATTCCCAAATGATGCTCAGAATTGCATTATTTGTACTTTATATGCATAATTACCGTGCATAATCCAATCTTTTAGAATAAATAACATATGAATCATATTATAGACAGTATAAAGAGTTTATATGTAGATTATTGTGATGAAATGACTTAGAATGAATCCAGAAATGGTTGAAATGCTCAAATGATACTCAGAATTGCATTATTTGCAATTGTTTTGCGTAATTACCATGTATAATCCAATCTTCTTGAATAAGTACATATGAATCATATTCTAAACAGTATAAAGATTATAAATGTAGATTATTGTGATAAAATGACTTAGAATTTATCCAGAAACGAATGAAATGCTCAAATTATGCTCAGAATTGCATTATATGCATTTTATATGCGTAATTAGCATGTATAATCCAATCTTCTTGAATAAATAACATATGAATCATATTCTAGACAGTATGAAGAGTTGAAATGTAGATTATTGTGGTGAAATATCTTAGAATGAATCCAGAAACGATTGAAATGCCCAAATGATGCTCAGAATTGCATTATTTGCACTTTATATGCTTAATTACCTTGTACAATCGATTCTTCTAGAAAAATAACATATGAATCAAATTAAAGAAAGTACAAAGAGTTGAAACGTAGATTATTGTTATGAAATGACATAGAATGAATCTAGAAACGAATGAAATACTCAAATGATGCCCAAAATTGCATTATTTGCATTTTATATGCGTAATTACAATGTATAATCCAATCTTCCTGAATAAATAACATATGAATCATATTCCAGACAGAATAAAGAGTTTAAATGTAGATTATTGTGATGAAATGACACAGAGTGAATCCAGAAAATGATTGAAATGCTCAAATGATGCTCAGAATTGCTTTATTTGCACTTTATATGTGTAATTACCTTGTATATTCAATCTTCTTCATTAAATAACATATGAATCATATTCTAGACAATATAAAGAGTGTAAATGTACATTTTTGTGATGAAATGACTTAGAATGAATTCAGAAACGAATGAAATGCTCAAATAATGCTCAGAATTGCATTATTTGCACTTTATATGCGTAATTACCATGTATAATCCAATCTTCTTTAATAAATAACATATGAATCATATTCTAGACAGTATAAAGATTTTAAATGTAGATTATTGTGGAGAAATTACTTATAATGAATCCAGAAACGTTTGAAATGCTGAAATAATCCTCAAAATTGCATTATTTGAAATTTATATGCGTAATTACCATGTATAATCCAATCTTCGTGAATAAATAATATATAAATCATATTATGGACTGTATAAAAGGTTTAAATGTAGATTATTGTGATTAAATGACTTATAATGAATCCAGAAACGATTGAAATGCTCAAATGACGCTCATAATTGCATTATTTGCACTTAATATGTGTAATTACCATATAGAATCGATTATCTTTTTGAATAAATAAAATAAGAATAATATTCTAAACAGTATAAAGAGTTTAATTGTAGATTATTTTAAAGAAATGACTTTTAATGAATCCAGAAACGATTGAAATGATTAAATGATGCTTAGAATTGAATTATTTGCACTTTATATGCGTAATTACCATGTATAATCCAATCTTCTTGAATAAATAGCATATTAATCATATTCTAGACTGTATAAAGAGTTTCAATGTAGATTATTGTGATGAAATGACTTAGAATGAATCCAAAAACGATTTAAATACTTGAATGTTGCTCAGAATTGCATGATTTTCACTTTATATGCGTAATTACATTGTATAATCCAATCTTCTAGAATAACTATCAGATGAATCAAATTCTCTAGTCAATAAAGAGTTTAAATGTAGATTATTGTGATGAAATGACTTAGAATGAATCCACAAATGATTGAAATGTTTGAATGATGCTCTGAATTGCATTATTTGCACTTTATAATGCGTAATTACCAGTATAAACCAATCTTCCAGAAAAATAACATATGAATCATATTTTAGACAGTATAAAGAGTTTAAATGTAGATTATTTTAATGAAATGACGTAGAATTAATCCAGAAACGATGGAAATGCTCATATGATGCTCAGAATTGCATTATTTGCACTTTATATGCGTAAGTACCTTGTATAATCCCAATCTTCTTGTATAAATAATATATGGATCATATTCTAGACAGTATAAAGATTTTAAATGTAGATTATTGTGGAGTAATGACTTAGAATGAATCTAGAAACGATTGAAATGCTCAAATGATGCTCAAAATTGCATTATTTGAAATTTATATGCGTAAGTGCCATGTATAATACAATCTTCTAGAATAAATAATACATTGTTAATATTATAGACAGTATAAAGAGTTTGAATGTAGATTATTGTGAAGAAATTACTTATAACGAATCCAGAAACGAATGAAATGCTCAAATGATGCTCAAAATTATAGAATACACTTATATGCGTAATAACCATGTAAAATCCAATTTCTTTTTGAATAAATCAAATAAGAAAAATATTTTAGATAGTATAAATTGTTTAATTGTAGATTACTGTGTTGAACTAACATAGAATGAATCCAGAAAAGAATAAAATACTCAAATGATGCTCAGAATTGCATTATTTGAAGTTTATATGCGTAATTACCTTGTATAAACCATTCTTCTTGTATAAATAACATAAGATTCATGTTCTAGAAACTATAAAGAGTTTTAAATCTATATTATTGGAGAAATGACTTACAATGAATCAAGAATCGATTGAAATGCTCAAATGATGCTCAGAATTGCATTATTTGCACTTTATATGCTTAATTACCATGTATAATCCAATCTTCTTGAATAAATATCATATGAATCATATTATAGACAGTATAAAGAGTTTAAATGTAGATTATTGTGATGAAATGACTTGGAATTAATCCAGAAACGATTGAAATGCTCAAATGATGCACAAAATTGCATTATTTGCAATTTATATGCGTAATTACCTTGTTTTATCCAATCTACTTGAATAAATAACATATGAATCATATTCCAGACAATATAAAGAGTTTAAATGTATATAATCGTGATGAAATGAATTAAAATGAATCCAGAAACGATTGAAATGCTCAAATGATGCTCAGAATTGCATTATTTGCAATTTATATACGTAATTAACTTATATAATCCAATCTTCTTGAATAAATAAGATATGAATTATATTCTAGACAGTATAAAGAGTTTAAAATTATATTATTGCGATGAAATGACTTAGAATGAATCCAAAAACTAATGAAATGCTCAAATGATGCTCAGAATTGCGTTATTTGCAATTTATATGCGTAATTACCATGTATAATCCAATCTTCTTGAATAATTAACATATCAATCATATTATGGACAGTATGAAGAGTTTAAATATAGATTATTGGGGAGAAATAACATAGAATGAATCCAGAAACGATTGAAATTCTCAAATGGTGCATAGAATTGCATTATTTACACTTTATATGCGTAATTACCGTGTATAATCCAATCTTTTTGAATAAATAACATATGAATCATATTATAGATAGTACAAAGAGTTAAATGTTGATTATTGTGATGAATTGACTTTGAATGAATCCAGAAACGATTAAAATGCTCAAATTATGCTCAGAATTGCAATATTTACACTTTATATGCGTAATTACCTTGTTATATTCAATCTTTTTGAATAAATAACATATCAATCATATAGTTGACAGTATAAAGAGTTTAAATGTAGATTATTGTGTTGAAATTTCTTAGAATGAATCCAGAAACGAATGAAATGCTCAAATGATGCTAGGAATTGCATTATTTTGCACTTTCTATGAGTAATTACCATGTATAAGCCAATCTTCTTTATTAAATAACATATGAATTATATTCTAGACAGTGTAAAGAGTTTAAATGTAGACAATCATGATGAAATGAATTATAATGAATCCAGAAACGATTGAAATGCTCAAATGATGCTCAGCATTGCATTATTTACACTTTATGTGCGTAATTAACTTTTATAATCCAATCTTATTGAATAAATAGCATATGAATTATATTCCAGACAGAATAAAGAGTTTAAATATAGATTATTGTGATGTAATGATTTAGAATGAATCCAGAAACAAATGAAATGCTCCAATGATGCTCAGAACTGCGTTATTTGCAATTTATATGTGTAATTACCATGTATAATCCAATCTTCTTGAATAAATAACATATGAATCATATTCTGGACAGTATGAAGAGTTTAAATGTAGATTCTTATTGGGAAATGATTTAAAATGAATCCAGAAACGATTGAAATTCACAAATGATGCTCAAAATTGCATTATTTGCACTTTATATGCGTAATTATCGTGTATAATCCAATCTTTATGAATAAATAACATATAAATCATATTATAGACAGTATAAAAGAGTTTAAATGTAAATTATAGTGATGAAATGGCTCAGAATGAATCGAGAAACGATTGAAATGCTCAAATGATACTCAGAATTGTATTATTTGCGCTTTATATGCGTAATTACCATGTATAATCGAATATTCTTGAATAAATAATATATGAATAATATTCTAGACACTATAGAGAGTTTAAATGTAGAATATTGGAGAAATGACTTAGAATGAATCCAGAATCGATTGAAATGCTCAAATGATGCTCAGAATTGCATTATTTGCACTTTATAATGCTTTATTACCTTTTATAATCCAATCTTCATAAATAAATATCATATGAATCATATTCTAGACAGTATAAAGAGTTTAATTGTAGATTATAATGATGAAATGACTTAGAATGAATTCAGAAACGTTTGAAATGCTCAAATTATGCTCAAAATTGCATTATTTGCAGTTTATGTGCATAATTACCTTGTATAATCCAATCTTTACGAATAAATATCATTGGAATCATATTCCAGACAGTATAAAGAGTTTAAATGTAGATAATCGTGATGAAATGGCTTAGAATGAATCCAGAAACGATTGAAATGCTCAAATAATGCTCAGAATTGCATTATTTACCCTTTATATGTGTAATTACCTTGTAGAATCCAATCTTCTTGAATAAATAACATATGAATCATATTCAAGACAGTATAAAGAGTTTAAATATTGATTATTGTCATGAAAGTACTTAGAATGAATCCAGAAACATTTGAAATACTCAGATGTTGCTCCGAATTGCATTATTTGCACTTTATATGCGTAATTACCATGTATAATCCAATATTCTTGAATAAATAACATATGAATCATATTATAGACAGTATAAAGAGTTTAAAAATAGATTATTGTGATGAAATGACTTAGAATGAATGCAGAATTGATTGAAATGCTCAAATGATGATCAGAATTGCATTATTTGCACTTTATATGTGTAATTACCATTTATAATCCAATCTTTTTGAATAAATAACATATGAATCATATTCTAGACAGTATAAAGAAATAATATGCTGATTATTGTGATAAAATGACATATAAATCCAGAAACGATTGAAATGCTCAATGATGCTAAGAATTGCATTATTTGCACTTTATATGCCTAATTACCATATATAATCCAATCTTCTTGAATAAATAACATATGAATCATATTCTAGACAGTATAAAGATTTAAATGAAGATTATTGTGGAGAAATGAATCTAGAAACGTTTGAAATGCCCAAATGATCCTTAAAATTACATTATTTGAATTTTATATGCGTAAATACCATATATAAATCCAATCATATTGAAGAAATAATATATAAATTATATTATGGACTGTATAAAGAGTTTAAATGTAGATTATTGTGTTGAAATGACTTATAATGAATCCAGAAACGATTGAAATGCTCATAATTGCATTATTTGCACTTAATATGCGTAATTACCATATAAAATCGAATCTCTTTTTGAATAAATAAAATAAGAATAATATTCTAGACAGTATAAAGAGTTTTAAATGTAGATTATTGTGATGAAATGACTTAGAATGAATCCAAAAACGATTTAAATGCTTGAATGATGCTCAGAATTGCATGATTTTCACTTTATATGCGTAATTACCTTGTATTATCCAATCTTCTGGAATAAATATCAAATGAATCAAATTCTAGTAGTCAGTATAAAGAGTTTAAATGTAGATTATTGTGATGAAATGAGTTAGAATGAATCCAAAAACGATTGAAATGTTTGAACTATGCTCTGAATTGCATTTTTTGCACTTTATATGCGTAATTACCAGTATAACCCCAATCTTCTTGAAAAAAATAACATATGAATCATATTTTAGGACAGTATAAAGAGTTTACATGTATATTATTTTGATGAAATGAGTTAGAATTAATCCAGAAAAGGTTGAAATGCTCATATGATGCTCATAATTGCATTATTTGCACTTTATATGGGTAAGTACATTGTATAATCTAATCTTCTTGAATAAATAACATATGAATTGTATTCTTACATTATAAAGAGTTTAAATGTAGATTAATGTGATGAAATGTCTTAGAATGAATCCAGAAACGATTGAAACGCTCAAATGATAGTCAGAATTTCATTATTTGCACTTTATATGTGTAATTACCATATATAATCCAATCTTCTTGAATAAATAACATATGAATCATATTCTAGACAGTATAAAGATTTTAGATGTAGATTATTATGGAGAAATGACTTAGAATGAATCCAGAAACGTTTGAAATGCTCAAATGATGCTAAAAATTGCATTATTTGAAATTTATATAAGCAATTACCATGTATAATCCAATCTTCTTGAATAAATAATATATAAATCATATTATAGGTAGTATAAAGAGTTTAAATGTGGATTATTGTGATGAAATGACTTATAATAAATCCAGAAACGATTCAAATGCTCAAATGATGCTCAGAAATAGCATTCTTTGCACTTTATATGCGTAATTACCATATAAAATCGAATCTCTTTTTGAATAAAGAATGTAAGAATAATATTCTAGACCGTATAAAGAGTTCAATTCTAGATTATTGTGATGAAATGACTTAGAATGCATTCAGAGACGATTGAAATGTTTGAATGGTGCTCTGAATTGTATTATTTGCACTTTATATGCGTAATTACCATGTATAACCCAATTTTCTTGAATAAATAACATATGAATCATATTTTAGACAGTATAAAGAGTTTAAATATAGATTATTGTGATGACATGACTTAGAATGAATCCAGAAACGATTGAAATGCTTGAATGATGGTCAAAATTGCATGATTTGCATTTTATATGCGTAATTACCATGTATAATCCAATCTTCTCGAATAAATATCATATGAATGAAATTCGCGACAGTATAAAGAGTTTAAATGAAGATTATTATGATGAAATGACTTAAAATGAATCCAGAAATGATTGAAATGTTTGAATGATGCTCAGAATAGCATTATTTGCACTTTGTATGCGTAATTACCATGTATGACCCAATATTCTTGAATAAATAACATATGAATCATATTTTAGACAGTATAAATAGTTTAAATGTAGATTATTGTGATGAAATGACTTAGAAATAATCCAGAAATGATTGAAATGCTCAAATGATGCTTAGAATTGCATTATTTGCACTTTATATGCGTAGATACCATGTATAATCCAATCGTCTTGAATAAATAACATATGAATCATATTATAGACAGTATAAAGTCTTTAAATGTAGATTATTGTAGAGAAATGACATAGAATGAATCCAGAAACTATTGAAATGCTCAAATGATGCTTAGAATTGCATTATTTGCATTTTATATGTGTAATTACCATGTATAATCCAATCTTCTTGAATAAATAACTTATGAATCATATTATAGACAGTATAAAGGGTTTAAATGCAGATTATTTTGATGAAGAGACTTATAATGAATCCAGAAACGATTGGAATACTCCAATGATGCTCTGAATTGCATTATTTGCTTTTTATATGCGTAATTACCTTGTATAATCCAATCTTCTTGAATAAATAACATATGAATCATATTATAGACAGTATAAAGAGTTTAAATGTACATTAGTGTGATGAAATTTCTTATAATTAATCCAGAAACGATTGAAATGCTAAAATTATGCTCAGAATTGCCATGTATAATCCAATCTTCATGAATAAATATCGTATGAATTATATTCTAGACAGTATGAAGAGTTTAAATGTAGATGATTGTGGAGAAATGACTTAGAATGAATGCAGAAACGATTGAAATTCCCAAATGATGCTCAGAATTGCATTATTTGTACTTTATATGCATAATTACCGTGCATAATCCAATCTTTTAGAATAAATAACATATGAATCATATTATAGACAGTATAAAGAGTTTATATGTAGATTATTGTGATGAAATGACTTAGAATGAATCCAGAAATGGTTGAAATGCTCAAATGATACTCAGAATTGCATTATTTGCAATTGTTTTGCGTAATTACCATGTATAATCCAATCTTCTTGAATAAGTACATATGAATCATATTCTAAACAGTATAAAGATTATAAATGTAGATTATTGTGATAAAATGACTTAGAATTTATCCAGAAACGAATGAAATGCTCAAATTATGCTCAGAATTGCATTATATGCATTTTATATGCGTAATTAGCATGTATAATCCAATCTTCTTGAATAAATAACATATGAATCATATTCTAGACAGTATGAAGAGTTGAAATGTAGATTATTGTGGTGAAATATCTTAGAATGAATCCAGAAACGATTGAAATGCCCAAATGATGCTCAGAATTGCATTATTTGCACTTTATATGCTTAATTACCTTGTACAATCGATTCTTCTAGAAAAATAACATATGAATCAAATTAAAGAAAGTACAAAGAGTTGAAACGTAGATTATTGTTATGAAATGACATAGAATGAATCTAGAAACGAATGAAATACTCAAATGATGCCCAAAATTGCATTATTTGCATTTTATATGCGTAATTACAATGTATAATCCAATCTTCCTGAATAAATAACATATGAATCATATTCCAGACAGAATAAAGAGTTTAAATGTAGATTATTGTGATGAAATGACACAGAGTGAATCCAGAAAATGATTGAAATGCTCAAATGATGCTCAGAATTGCTTTATTTGCACTTTATATGTGTAATTACCTTGTATATTCAATCTTCTTCATTAAATAACATATGAATCATATTCTAGACAATATAAAGAGTGTAAATGTACATTTTTGTGATGAAATGACTTAGAATGAATTCAGAAACGAATGAAATGCTCAAATAATGCTCAGAATTGCATTATTTGCACTTTATATGCGTAATTACCATGTATAATCCAATCTTCTTTAATAAATAACATATGAATCATATTCTAGACAGTATAAAGATTTTAAATGTAGATTATTGTGGAGAAATTACTTATAATGAATCCAGAAACGTTTGAAATGCTGAAATAATCCTCAAAATTGCATTATTTGAAATTTATATGCGTAATTACCATGTATAATCCAATCTTCGTGAATAAATAATATATAAATCATATTATGGACTGTATAAAAGGTTTAAATGTAGATTATTGTGATTAAATGACTTATAATGAATCCAGAAACGATTGAAATGCTCAAATGACGCTCATAATTGCATTATTTGCACTTAATATGTGTAATTACCATATAGAATCGATTATCTTTTTGAATAAATAAAATAAGAATAATATTCTAAACAGTATAAAGAGTTTAATTGTAGATTATTTTAAAGAAATGACTTTTAATGAATCCAGAAACGATTGAAATGATTAAATGATGCTTAGAATTGAATTATTTGCACTTTATATGCGTAATTACCATGTATAATCCAATCTTCTTGAATAAATAGCATATTAATCATATTCTAGACTGTATAAAGAGTTTCAATGTAGATTATTGTGATGAAATGACTTAGAATGAATCCAAAAACGATTTAAATACTTGAATGTTGCTCAGAATTGCATGATTTTCACTTTATATGCGTAATTACATTGTATAATCCAATCTTCTAGAATAACTATCAGATGAATCAAATTCTAGTCAATATAAAGAGTTTAAATGTAGATTATTGTGATGAAATGACTTAGAATGAATCCACAAATGATTGAAATGTTTGAATGATGCTCTGAATTGCATTATTTGCACTTTATATGCGTAATTACCAGTATAAACCAATCTTCCAGAAAAAATAACATATGAATCATATTTTAGACAGTATAAAGAGTTTAAATGTAGATTATTTTAATGAAATGACGTAGAATTAATCCAGAAACGATGGAAATGCTCATATGATGCTCAGAATTGCATTATTTGCACTTTATATGCGTAAGTACCTTGTATAATCCAATCTTCTTGTATAAATAATATATGGATCATATTCTAGACAGTATAAAGATTTTAAATGTAGATTATTGTGGAGTAATGACTTAGAATGAATCTAGAAACGATTGAAATGCTCAAATGATGCTCAAAATTGCATTATTTGAAATTTATATGCGTAATTGCCATGTATAATACAATCTTCTAGAATAAATAATACATTGTTAATATTATAGACAGTATAAAGAGTTTGAATGTAGATTATTGTGAAGAAATTACTTATAACGAATCCAGAAACGAATGAAATGCTCAAATGATGCTCAAAATTATAGAATACACTTTATATGCGTAATAACCATGTAAAATCCAATTTCTTTTTGAATAAATCAAATAAGAAAAATATTTTAGATAGTATAAATTGTTTAATTGTAGATTACTGTGTTGAACTAACATAGAATGAATCCAGAAAAGAATAAAATACTCAAATGATGCTCAGAATTGCATTATTTGAAGTTTATATGCGTAATTACCTTGTATAAACCATTCTTCTTGTATAAATAACATAAGATTCATGTTCTAGAAACTATAAAGAGTTTAAATCTATATTATTGGAGAAATGACTTACAATGAATCAAGAATCGATTGAAATGCTCAAATGATGCTCAGAATTGCATTATTTGCACTTTATATGCTTAATTACCATGTATAATCCAATCTTCTTGAATAAATATCATATGAATCATATTATAGACAGTATAAAGAGTTTAAATGTAGATTATTGTGATGAAATGACTTGGAATTAATCCAGAAACGATTGAAATGCTCAAATGATGCACAAAATTGCATTATTTGCAATTTATATGCGTAATTACCTTGTTTATCCAATCTACTTGAATAAATAACATATGAATCATATTCCAGACAATATAAAGAGTTTAAATGTATATAATCGTGATGAAATGAATTAAAATGAATCCAGAAACGATTGAAATGCTCAAATGATGCTCAGAATTGCATTATTTGCAATTTATATACGTAATTAACTTATATAATCCAATCTTCTTGAATAAATAAGATATGAATTATATTCTAGACAGTATAAAGAGTTTAAAATTATATTATTGCGATGAAATGACTTAGAATGAATCCAAAAACTAATGAAATGCTCAAATGATGCTCAGAATTGCGTTATTTGCAATTTATATGCGTAATTACCATGTATAATCCAATCTTCTTGAATAATTAACATATCAATCATATTATGGACAGTATGAAGAGTTTAAATATAGATTATTGGGGAGAAATAACATAGAATGAATCCAGAAACGATTGAAATTCTCAAATGGTGCATAGAATTGCATTATTTACACTTTATATGCGTAATTACCGTGTATAATCCAATCTTTTTGAATAAATAACATATGAATCATATTATAGATAGTACAAAGAGTTAAATGTTGATTATTGTGATGAATTGACTTTGAATGAATCCAGAAACGATTAAAATGCTCAAATTATGCTCAGAATTGCAATATTTACACTTTATATGCGTAATTACCTTGTTATATTCAATCTTTTTGAATAAATAACATATCAATCATATAGTTGACAGTATAAAGAGTTTAAATGTAGATTATTGTGTTGAAATTTCTTAGAATGAATCCAGAAACGAATGAAATGCTCAAATGATGCTAGGAATTGCATTATTTGCACTTTCTATGAGTAATTACCATGTATAAGCCAATCTTCTTTATTAAATAACATATGAATTATATTCTAGACAGTGTAAAGAGTTTAAATGTAGACAATCATGATGAAATGAATTATAATGAATCCAGAAACGATTGAAATGCTCAAATGATGCTCAGCATTGCATTATTTACACTTTATGTGCGTAATTAACTTTTATAATCCAATCTTATTGAATAAATAGCATATGAATTATATTCCAGACAGAATAAAGAGTTTAAATATAGATTATTGTGATGTAATGATTTAGAATGAATCCAGAAACAAATGAAATGCTCCAATGATGCTCAGAACTGCGTTATTTGCAATTTATATGTGTAATTACCATGTATAATCCAATCTTCTTGAATAAATAACATATGAATCATATTCTGGACAGTATGAAGAGTTTAAATGTAGATTCTTATTGGGAAATGATTTAAAATGAATCCAGAAACGATTGAAATTCACAAATGATGCTCAAAATTGCATTATTTGCACTTTATATGCGTAATTATCGTGTATAATCCAATCTTTATGAATAAATAACATATAAATCATATTATAGACAGTATAAAGAGTTTAAATGTAAATTATAGTGATGAAATGGCTCAGAATGAATCGAGAAACGATTGAAATGCTCAAATGATACTCAGAATTGTATTATTTGCGCTTTATATGCGTAATTACCATGTATAATCGAATATTCTTGAATAAATAATATATGAATAATATTCTAGACACTATAGAGAGTTTAAATGTAGAATATTGGAGAAATGACTTAGAATGAATCCAGAATCGATTGAAATGCTCAAATGATGCTCAGAATTGCATTATTTGCACTTTATATGCTTTATTACCTTTTATAATCCAATCTTCATAAATAAATATCATATGAATCATATTCTAGACAGTATAAAGAGTTTAATTGTAGATTATAATGATGAAATGACTTAGAATGAATTCAGAAACGTTTGAAATGCTCAAATTATGCTCAAAATTGCATTATTTGCAGTTTATGTGCATAATTACCTTGTATAATCCAATCTTTACGAATAAATATCATTGGAATCATATTCCAGACAGTATAAAGAGTTTAAATGTAGATAATCGTGATGAAATGGCTTAGAATGAATCCAGAAACGATTGAAATGCTCAAATAATGCTCAGAATTGCATTATTTACCCTTTATATGTGTAATTACCTTGTAGAATCCAATCTTCTTGAATAAATAACATATGAATCATATTCAAGACAGTATAAAGAGTTTAAATATTGATTATTGTCATGAAAGTACTTAGAATGAATCCAGAAACATTTGAAATACTCAGATGTTGCTCCGAATTGCATTATTTGCACTTTATATGCGTAATTACCATGTATAATCCAATATTCTTGAATAAATAACATATGAATCATATTATAGACAGTATAAAGAGTTTAAAAATAGATTATTGTGATGAAATGACTTAGAATGAATGCAGAATTGATTGAAATGCTCAAATGATGATCAGAATTGCATTATTTGCACTTTATATGTGTAATTACCATTTATAATCCAATCTTTTTGAATAAATAACATATGAATCATATTCTAGACAGTATAAAGAAATAATATGCTGATTATTGTGATAAAATGACATATAAATCCAGAAACGATTGAAATGCTCAAATGATGCTAAGAATTGCATTATTTGCACTTTATATGCCTAATTACCATATATAATCCAATCTTCTTGAATAAATAACATATGAATCATATTCTAGACAGTATAAAGATTTTAAATGAAGATTATTGTGGAGAAATGAATCTAGAAACGTTTGAAATGCCCAAATGATCCTTAAAATTACATTATTTGAATTTTATATGCGTAAATACCATATATAATCCAATCATATTGAAGAAATAATATATAAATTATATTATGGACTGTATAAAGAGTTTAAATGTAGATTATTGTGTTGAAATGACTTATAATGAATCCAGAAACGATTGAAATGCTCATAATTGCATTATTTGCACTTAATATGCGTAATTACCATATAAAATCGAATCTCTTTTTGAATAAATAAAATAAGAATAATATTCTAGACAGTATAAAGAGTTTAAATGTAGATTATTGTGATGAAATGACTTAGAATGAATCCAAAAACGATTTAAATGCTTGAATGATGCTCAGAATTGCATGATTTTCACTTTATATGCGTAATTACCTTGTATAATCCAATCTTCTGGAATAAATATCAAATGAATCAAATTCTAGTAGTCAGTATAAAGAGTTTAAATGTAGATTATTGTGATGAAATGAGTTAGAATGAATCCAAAAACGATTGAAATGTTTGAACTATGCTCTGAATTGCATTTTTTGCACTTTATATGCGTAATTACCAGTATAACCCAATCTTCTTGAAAAAATAACATATGAATCATATTTTAGACAGTATAAAGAGTTTACATGTATATTATTTTGATGAAATGAGTTAGAATTAATCCAGAAAAGGTTGAAATGCTCATATGATGCTCATAATTGCATTATTTGCACTTTATATGGGTAAGTACATTGTATAATCTAATCTTCTTGAATAAATAACATATGAATTGTATTCTTACATTATAAAGAGTTTAAATGTAGATTAATGTGATGAAATGTCTTAGAATGAATCCAGAAACGATTGAAACGCTCAAATGATAGTCAGAATTTCATTATTTGCACTTTATATGTGTAATTACCATATATAATCCAATCTTCTTGAATAAATAACATATGAATCATATTCTAGACAGTATAAAGATTTTAAATGTAGATTATTATGGAGAAATGACTTAGAATGAATCCAGAAACGTTTGAAATGCTCAAATGATGCTAAAAATTGCATTATTTGAAATTTATATAAGCAATTACCATGTATAATCCAATCTTCTTGAATAAATAATATATAAATCATATTATAGGTAGTATAAAGAGTTTAAATGTGGATTATTGTGATGAAATGACTTATAATAAATCCAGAAACGATTCAAATGCTCAAATGATGCTCAGAAATAGCATTCTTTGCACTTTATATGCGTAATTACCATATAAAATCGAATCTCTTTTTGAATAAAGAATGTAAGAATAATATTCTAGACCGTATAAAGAGTTCAATTCTAGATTATTGTGATGAAATGACTTAGAATGCATTCAGAGACGATTGAAATGTTTGAATGGTGCTCTGAATTGTATTATTTGCACTTTATATGCGTAATTACCATGTATAACCCAATTTTCTTGAATAAATAACATATGAATCATATTTTAGACAGTATAAAGAGTTTAAATATAGATTATTGTGATGACATGACTTAGAATGAATCCAGAAACGATTGAAATGCTTGAATGATGGTCAAAATTGCATGATTTGCATTTTATATGCGTAATTACCATGTATAATCCAATCTTCTCGAATAAATATCATATGAATGAAATTCGAGACAGTATAAAGAGTTTAAATGAAGATTATTATGATGAAATGACTTAAAATGAATCCAGAAATGATTGAAATGTTTGAATGATGCTCAGAATAGCATTATTTGCACTTTGTATGCGTAATTACCATGTATGACCCAATATTCTTGAATAAATAACATATGAATCATATTTTAGACAGTATAAATAGTTTAAATGTAGATTATTGTGATGAAATGACTTAGAAATAATCCAGAAATGATTGAAATGCTCAAATGATGCTTAGAATTGCATTATTTGCACTTTATATGCGTAGATACCATGTATAATCCAATCGTCTTGAATAAATAACATATGAATCATATTATAGACAGTATAAAGTCTTTAAATGTAGATTATTGTAGAGAAATGACATAGAATGAATCCAGAAACTATTGAAATGCTCAAATGATGCTTAGAATTGCATTATTTGCATTTTATATGTGTAATTACCATGTATAAACCAATCTTCTTGAATAAATAACTTATGAATCATATTATAGACAGTATAAAGGGTTTAAATGCAGATTATTTTGATGAAGAGACTTATAATGAATCCAGAAACGATTGAAATGATCAAATGATGCTCAGAATTACATAATTTGCACTGTATATGCGTAATTACCATGTATAATCCAATCTTTTTGAATAAATAACTTATGAATCATATTATAGACACTATAAAGAGTTTAAATGTAGATTATTGTGACGAAATGACTTAGAATGAATCTAGAAACGATTGAAATGCTCAAATGATGATCAGAATTGCATTATTTGTACTTTATGTACGTAATTACTAGGTATAATCAATCTTCTTGTATAAATAATATATGAATCATATTCTAAACAGTATAAAGAGTTTAAATATTGATTATTGCGATGAAATGACTTAGAATGAATTCAGAAACGAATGAAATGCTCAAATGATGCTCAGAATTGCATTATTTGCACTTTATATGCGTAATTACCATGAATTGTCCAATATTCTTGAATAAATAACATATGAACCACATTCTAGACAGTATGAAGAGTTTAAATGTAGATTATTGTGGAGAAATGAGTTAGAATCCAGAAACGATTGAAATTCTCAAATGATGCTCAGAATTACATTATTTGCAATTTATATGCGTAATTACAATCTATAATCCAATTTTCTTGAATAAATAACATTTGAATCATATTCTAGACAGTATAATGAGTTTAAACATAGATTATTGTGTTGAAGTGATTTAGAATGAATCCAGAAACGATTGAAATGCTCAAATGATGCATGGAATTGCATTATTTGCCCTTTATATGCGTAATTACCAAGTATAATCCAATCTTCTTGATTAAATAACATATGAATCTTATTCTAGATAGTATAAAGAGTTTAAATGTAGATTATTGTGATGAAATGACTTAGAATGAATCCAGAAACGATTCAAATGCTCGAATGATGCTCAGAATTGTATTATTTGCTCTTTATGTGCGTAATTACCATGTATAATCCAATCTTCTAGAATAAATATTATAGGAATCAAATTCTAGTCAGTATAAAGAGTTTAAATATAGATTATTGTGATGAAATGACTTAGAATGAGTCCTGAAATGATTGAAATGCTCAAATGATGATCAGAATTGCATTATTTGCACTTTATATGTGTAATTACCATTTATAATCCAATCTTTTTGAATAAATAACATATGAATCATATTCTAGACAGTATAAAGAAATAATATGCTGATTATTGTGATAAAATGACATATAAATCCAGAAACGATTGAAATGCTCAAATGATGCTAAGAATTGCATTTTTTTTGCAATTTATATGCGTAATTACCATCATAATCCAATCTTCTTGAATAAATGACATATGAATCATATTCTAGACAGTATAAAGAGTTTAAATATAGATTATTGTGATGAAATGACTTAGAATGAATCTCGAAACGATTGAAATGCTCAAATGATGTTCGGAATTGCATTATTTGCCCTTTATATGCGTAATTACCATGTATAATCCAATCTTCTTGATTAAATAACATATGAATCGTATTCTAGATAGTATAAAGAGTTTAAATGTAGATTATTGTGATGAAATGACTTATAATGAATCCAGAAACGATTGAAATGCTTAAATGATGCTCAGAATTGCATTATTTGCCCTTTATATGCGTAATTACCATGTATAATTCAATCTTCTTGAATAAATAACATATGGATCTTATTCTAGACAGTATAAAGAGTTAAATGTAGATGAAATGACTTAGAATTAATCCAGAAACGATTGAAATGCTCAAATGATGCTCAAAATTGCATTATTTGCCCTTTATATGCGTAATTACCTTGTATAATCTAATTTTCTTGAATAAATAACATATTAATTATATTTTAGACAGTATAAAGAGATTAAATCTAGATTATTGTGGATGAATGACTTAGAATGAATCCAGAAATGATTAAAATGTTAAAATAATGTTGAGAATTACATTATTTGCTCTTTACATGCGTAATCACAATGTATAATCCAATCTTTTTGAATAAATAACATTCGAATCATATTCTATACATTATAAAAACTGCTATTTTTGAACGATTCAGAACTAATTAGATTAACGATTTTCTAAATTTTTTTAAAAAATATTTAAATATTTTGAAAAAATATATAATTTTGTTTGCTCGGAGATCTCAATAGGGAGATTGGACGCTTTAGATCGATCATTTTGAACTAGATTTAGGAGTTTTGATCGGAACTTACCGACCCTTTGGATGAAATTAATTGGGAAAATAAGGAGCATTTTCTTTTCCCTCACGAACATCTCTCTTTGAATGATACTATGATACTATACATAGTGTCGATAGGCCGGTACTACAACATTAAATTTACAATTACAAGATTCAGACTAGTTCGTAATGCTCAACTTCACCAAACATATGTTAATTATTGTAGGAAATCAACTTTTATACTTTTTAAGATTCGTTTACTACTCTTTTTTTGGTATACGAAGAATACTAAAATCAACGGTTTTTATATTGAAATCAAACTTTTATACTTCAATATAAAGAATATTTCAAAATCAAACGATTTTCCTTTCCAGAAAGAAACATAAAAAAATACTACAGAATTTGATTTCATGTGAAATTTTAACATGCAGACCGAATTAAATTTCTTGGACTTGACTGTAATTGAAAATTATACTATACCAATCAATGATGCTATGGAAAATGTTATAGCCGCACACTGTATGTTTCTTTGAAAGTTTGGCATGTTATATGGGTGCGACGTATAACATACAAAAATGGTGAAACTATAATTAATTAATATAGTTGAACTTTGACAAATTTGATTGTTCTGTCAATGGTCAGATAAATATAATTTAAAATCAACGGTTAAGAACTTGATAAACACCCCACCAATTTTTTTGGATAACACATATATAACAAGTCATTTTCACTATATATCATATCATACTTATGGTTCATGCAATCATCTTCATACCCCTGATCTTTTAAAAAATATATATAATTTTTTTTCTATCTAACACGACAAAGTCCAGTCAAATAAACTGTCATAAGAAATTAGGACACGTAACAATGAAATCCGAAAGAAATGATAGAAAAAATTTACTAAAAAGAAGATAAAACGACAAGGACCGACACCCCACTTTTTAAAAAAGTTTTATCTTCGCTTACTCTTGATATACTCACGGAGTTAGAAAATTCAAGCCTTGTTTCCTTGCTTAAAGAGAGAAATCTAGATAATTCTCTCATCCATAAAATGTGAAAACTTCAAGAAGCTGAGAGGAGACTGGATAGTAGTAAATAAAGAAAGGCCGACCGCGGCAAACCGATTATTTAATCTTTAACGCGACAACGCACAGTTGTCATGTGCAAATGCAACCAGCACAAAAGTGTGCTCTATTTTATTTACTATTAAATGTAGATAACATGAGACTGGAATGACCATCACAGTATCACTTCACTTCACGACATTGATTGTCATTTCTTGCTGGCACAAATAAAGAAAAAATATTAATTGGTTAATTAGTTAATTGGTCGGTTCTGTGGTTAGGGTCTGGGTCTATGTGGTGTGGTGTTTTTGGTTGTATAACAGTTGTATGGGAACTTCTAGCCTCCTCTCTTCTTGAGAAAATAAGTAATATAGATGACAAGAATAATTAATAAGAAAATAAGTAATATAGATGATAAGAATAATTAATAATTTAATATATATCTGGAACATGCTTGACGTTGTGGTTGTCTACGGCGATAGATGTGGGGAAATGTGTGTGGCCATCTATGTGGCTGCTGTCATAGAGAGTTTGTAATTTACCCAGACTACCAATAAGCTGGCGAGATTAAGACCAACCATTAGTCCATTACTAATTACTAATGGTAATGGATACGTTGGCGTTCTAATTTCGATTTGAAATAGTTTTTAACTTAATTTAGGTTAATTAGTAAGAACAATTAATATAGTAGTGAATATATTTTGAACAATTATTAATCATCTAAGCATCAAACAGTATTGCAGAATCATCAATAACTCGATTAGTTCTATTTCTTATCAATTCAAACGAAATAAATGAAAACGTTCAACAAACAATCATACAATTATACATATGGAATTATATATGACATCAAACTTAACTATATATAATGGAATTAATATAACATTCTAAATTAACTTTTTGAATTATTAATAACTTGAGTACTTTTTATTTGTTTGGGAAAAAAACTGTCGAAATAACAATTTAAATTGGGATTGAAACCAAAGTAATTGGGGGTAAAAAGCAATTCAGGTAATACAAAAGACAAAATGCAATTTGAACAGATACAATAGAAAAGCAAATTATATCAATGTGAAAATGAAACAAAGATAGATGATATGTAATGTTGTTACAAATATTAGCATGAGAGTTGACCTATGATAGTAAAGGTAATAAAATATACGCTCGTGATACAATCCGACACAGATCTCAACATCTGAAAATAACACTGAAGATCTTAGATCCTATGTACACCAACTTTCATAATTGAAGCAACTAAAAGAAAGCCCAGAACAATACAAAAGTGCTAAAACAAAAGAGCCGCGTATAACTAATTAATTAGCGTGAGGCTATCTTTTAAGTAGACTCTAGATTCCAGACCAATTATTCATCCAACCAGAACTTCACTGCTATCGCCTTCATAAAATTCTGAGCAAACCTTCAAACTAAGCCTCCAACAAAATTCCAAAGCACCTGACAGTTTAAATCATATATAGTACATGTGTAATGGAGATAGAATCGGCCGAGTGTGAGTGTTGTGGGCTGAGAGAAGATTGCACCCCTGACTACATAAGCAACGTGAAAGCTGATTTCGGTGGCAGGTGGTTGTGCGGCCTCTGCTCGGAGTCAGTGAAAGACGAGGCTGGAAAGGCTGGTACAGGAGAGATCGAGGACGCCATGCGGGCTCACATGTCGTTCTGCGGCAAGTTCAACGCAAACCCCGCTATACGGGTTGCCGAAGGGATGCGGCACATGTTGAGGAGTGCTTCCTCTAGGAGATTAGGGAGGTCCTTCTAATTAATATAAGATCAGGTGTCAGGTTTATAAAAGTTTGTTTAGTTTTTTTACGGATCCTTTGTTGTTTGTCTTTTGAATTTTCTTTTTCCTATATTTGAGTGATCCGAATTTTCTCTTCTGTTGTACATTTATATTTCTTATGTAAATAAATGGTATTTTAAATTTTGACACCGAAGAATGAGTTCGCAATAATTAACTTGCTATTATTTTCTTTTCTAATGATGGTCGACCTAATTGAATGTCGACGAATCTCTCTAATATTTAAAAAAAAAAACGTGCGGGAAGCATTTTTATATATAACAAGCTCTCAAAATGACAATTGGAACAGATTTGAAAAGTTTGATTTGCTCCTCCCTCTTTCTTGTTCTGAAACCTAATCTTTGCGAATTTGAAAGAACATTTGCCCGTTAAATGATAGCTATCACTTAAATTACCTAGTTGTAAGCAATATTTAGGTTAAATCTTAGTGATGACATACAAAAAAACTTTGAAAAAAAACCCATTTAGAAGGTCATGATCCTCTGATTAATCACTCTTATAGCCAGCCAATTTTTTTAATTAATTACCGTTCTTTTTGTTATCTTATCTGTACCTTCAATTGAGGAACACAGATCGAATGTTTTCTTCGGCCCAGTTACCAAGTTACCAACAATGAATATAAATAACCGAGGCCCATTGGGTGACCACAAGGTCGTAATTTTCATTTTTGACAAAACGATGATGGCGTGACGATCACGTGTTTGGCATGTAAAAATGGAGTAGTATAACGACAATATGATTTGCTAAATAGTGCGTCATTTTTCTAACATACGAATTTGCATTGGATTAGAAGCTATAGATTATGAATATATCACATAATGTCATATTGACTTCTCATATAACATTAGATTAAATTTATAGAATAGATATATAATGTTTCTTACATTTGTTTCACACAATTAGTCTTGACATTGGAGGAAACTAAAATTCGGAGGAAATTGTGGAGTGAGAGTATAACAATTTTTTTATTGGTTGCATACACATTAAAATGAAATTTTGCAAATTCTTTAAACTGTTTTTTACATTCGGGAATTAATTAGATAATTTGGTGAAGAATTAATTAGACAATTTGGTGGAACAAACAAAACAATTATATCGGCTTAAAACTGCAGCTTTATATTTCACTAACAAAAAATTTATTTGTTTTTTTCTCTCTTTAAATTGGTGTATTTCTTCTATCTTTAGTTTGTGATGTTTTTGTTTTGATATATTTATAATGGTTAATAATTGATTAGGGAGATATGTGTGTTGCTAATGCCATATTACAAAGAGTTATTTGTGTTGTACTCTTAGCTATCTTTAGTAGCGTTGATGTAAAACCATTGCAAAAAAAGAGATAGAATAAATGAACAGAACAACAACGATAATATATATATTTTTAGAGTTATTATTACTAATAGTTATAATAATAACATTAATAGTCAGGATCATCATAATAATCAAATATTTTTTGCTATCATGGATACTTTTTTTTACATGGGCTCAAATCTAGATCCTTCATACATGAATACTTATGAATGAATTGTTTAGATTTAGGTCCATGTAAAAAAAAAAAAAATGCATGGTAGAATTATCTAATAAGGGGAATTCTGCTATGAGAATTAATTTTGAATCGGGCTTTAATTGCAACCGTTCATGAGTGCTAATGAAGTAATTTTTTTTTTGAAATTTTACGGTTGAGATTAAAACTCGATTCAGAAATTAGTTCTTGCGACAAAATTTTCCATAGTTATAATAGTCTCATATTACTAAAAAAATCTCCACTTGCTCTTTCACTTTTTATTATCAAATAGGCATAGCTTACTCCTCAAGTTAGACAACTTATTTCTCACCAATTTCACTCACTTAACAACCAAACTCCGAACATGACCCATTATAAGGATAAGATCAAACAAAAACCATCTCGAGATTATTTTGAATCCAGTTTATAAAGTTTTCAAGAAAACGAAGGGATTTAATATTTTTTAAAATCAACTTCTTATTTAAAAATTTATCTACGTCGAACTGGATGTGATTCAGTTCCTTTCGTTTCGGCCATTTAACCGTTCAGTCCGATTTAAACTTTTAGCATTGCTTATAAAATAATTATTTTATTTTAAATGAGCTTATGTGTGAACAAGTTACGTACTGAATTTATTTTGGACTAGATTAAAAAAAAAACAGTGGATAGTGATTTTAAATGAGAAATGATAATTGCTTTTTGTCATCGCTTGTCATTACTTAAACAAAATGAACACATAAAATATATAAGGTGAACATATATGATCAAAGTGAACACATAAAAAAAAAAAAGTTTTGTCATCTTTTGTTCAAATTTTTATATGCATATTCAATTATTTTTAAAGAAGAGCTGTTCCATTTTACTTTTCTCTATTCTTCACTTTTATTTGAGACGAAATGTATATTATCATAAATATAATTTATTTGTTTCATTATGCTAACGATGGTACCGTACAACAACTACATGTCCTTCGACATTAACGCTGCTTTTATTTTTGCAAATAATTGATAAATTACAGTGCTATTTATTTAGGATTAAATGAGTAAACCAAATTCTTTTTGTTGGAAAGCCATTTGTTGTCATGTACAGAAGGGCACAATTTACACTTTTTTGTACTTGAAATTTGGAGCAATTTTCTACCAAATAACATCAAAGAAAAATTTAGTTTTTCCTCCATCTGTTTCATCTTGAGGCTGGTAATCGGCGTCACTTAACAACCGCACAAACTTGGGCATTTAATACATGATCCTCACCAAAAGACACATAAGCAAGATCTTAGTCGATGTTGATCCAAAATTATCTTTTTTTTTATCTGTAACGTTTGATGCAGTTGTCAACACGTAACTCTTACAGGAACCATTCCTTCATTATTAATTAAGCAGTTAGAAACCTTACTGAATCATAATTATCGAACTTCAAGTAAATATCTTTCATCAGATAGCCAATTTTCACCAAAATCTCACAGGAAATGAGACTAATGTACAAATCAAATCCCTTCTTCCCCTCACCACCCACCCCTAAATTGTCAAAGGCAAAAGAAGAATATAATATCAGAAAATCAAGTCTTAAGTCGGGTGAACATTTTGATTATCTCTATAATACCCCAAAGACAAACCCCTTTTCAGTCTCCTGACCTTTTCTGAGATTTTCCACATCACCAATTCCCAGATTGTGGGGATTAATTTTGGTCCTTCAAAGAGGGCATTCTTCCTGTATTCCAAAACCCATGTCTCTGGACTGAGCTGAATTGCAGCATAACTCCATTTACTGCAAGTCCAAGAGCTGCTGTTGCTAGCTCTTTGTGTAGGAATCCGTATCCCATCCTGCCACTGCCAATCAGACAATGACAGCACTCAGTACCAAAGATGTTATACACCTCACCAGGTTTGTACCAATAGTCTGGATTAAGGATTGTTATACCTCACCTGGTTTGTACCAGTACTCAGGATTAAGGATTGTTATTCCTCACCTGGTTTATACCAGCATCTACTACCGTACTAATGCACTTAATGTGTGCTTTTCAAGATTTCCCTTATCTACAATTTATAGCCCCATAATTGAAATGAACCCATATTCATACCCGGAAATATTGGCATCTTGTATTCTAGGTTTCTTACCACCATTCTTCCCTCTTTTGACATGGAAAGGTTGACAGAAAATTGACATTTTCACATATGAGTCAAGGTTCTGACAGATATTTTTGCAAGAAGCAAATTATGAACAGGGGTAAAAAATGTAAGAATTGGACTTCCAATTACCTCGGTAATTTTACCAGAGAGAACAGTAAGGTGCCGACTGGAGAAGGTAGTTGACAATAGGCCTGAGGTCCTTAGAGGGCTCCCCCAAATACTAACCTCCTCTGCAACTGATTTATACATCAAACACCTCCAGTGGAAGAATTGGCTTCCTCCCTGTTACATTTTTGTTACAAAAAATTAAAGCAAATAGCAACAGTTAACAAGAATTAACAAGATTCAAATTGCAATATTTCATAGTCGTTTTCAATAAACCAAAAAAAAAAAAAATCATATTCAAATATTGCAAATGAAAGTTAATAAGATTTAACAAGATTGCTTACAGACCTGAAATTTACAGAATTCAACATTGACAAGATTAATTTTTACTTCTGATCAACTAATTAGCTAGATAAATGCAACCAACCAGCAAATTTCTTCAGAAAATTGACTACTAGGCAATAGCTACAAAGCAATATCACTTCTGAAATAACTCAACAGTGAACCCGAATTCCCGAAAAGAAGGTTGCAGAATGAGAAAAGAAAACCTGATGAAATTCCCAGACTGACTCGTGGGCTCCACAATCTCTTACTCTTTCATCATCTTCAACCAATTGCTTCAGCCTCTCCTGCACAAACCTGACTCTCCCATTCAAATCTCCCGCAAGAGCCCATGATTCCTCCCCAATTCTACCCACCACTTCCCTTTCCAATTCAGGACGGAACCATTTTAGCACCAATCCAGAATCCACAACCCACAGAACAAACAACAATGCAACAAAACCCAAAGCCCGGAAACCCACGACACGAGGCCCCTCTTGTTTCTCCACCTTCTTCCCATTAAACGGCCGTGATTTTGCAGTTGACCGGAGCAGAGGAGGTGTCATCGGAGCAGTAAATTTGGATCGAGTCTTGGGTGAGGCTGCTTGTGGGCTCGATAGTATTAACGGCCGATTTCGATCCTTGGAGGTGAGCCGGGTGCGGGAGAGGAGATCACGTGTGGCATCAAAGCTCGCCATACAAATCTCACAATGACAGTTGGCATCTTTGCGGCAACCTATGTAATAAGAGGAGGCGGCAGAGTTGGGGCCTTCAACCGAGGGGGTTTTGCTTGAGCCGGTTGGAGTTAGGGATAGGGTTTTGGTGGGTTCTTGCTTATTCGCTGATTCTTCATCCATTTCTTGGTTTTTTAGATTCTGATCTCAGTTTTCTTTATTGGGTTTTGTTGAGAGTGGTATTAGGAATTTAGGCGGCGCTTTTGGTTTTGCCTTTGGGAGAGAGGAGAAGAGATTGGCGAATTTGCAGGAGGATGTTTAAATTTTGAAATAATGACAGCGGGCTTCAACAACACTGTTCCAACGGTAAAGAGCACGTGGATGGAGTGAGGGGTCCACAATATTTTATTACTTTTCTAACGATATATTTATTTATTTATTTATTTATTTTCTAAGAATGGTTCTCGCTTCTCAGTGGGTATGTAATTATTGATCTGACCGACGACAATTCATATCCGATCCGATTAAGACCAAATATTTTTAGGGCTCGTTTGGATCGTATGGGAATAAGGAAGGAATAAGAATTTTAGAGGTAAAACGTTAGGAAGTGTGTAACTTTGTGAGAGAAATTTATATCTAGGAAGAAGCTATTCCTAAGAATAGACTATTCCTAGCCCATCCAAACGACCCCTTAAAGACATATGACTATTTTTCGTCAGATGATTTATTTTTTTAAAATAAACATTTTGAAAAATATATAATCTTTGTGTATCATGTTTGATGGATTTAAAAAAATAAACGATTAAGACCAAATCCTTTAAAGACATATGACCATTTCGTCAGATGATTTATTTTTTTAAAATAAACATTTTGAAAAATATATAATCTTTGTGTATCATGTTTGATGGATTTAAAAAAATAAATTTCGGCAGTTATCATATTTAATAATATATTTATCAATTATTCTGCTTTATTTCTTAATCTAAATATTCTTATTGAAAAAATTATTTTGTACTTGAATATATAAGGTAGGTATGAACAATTTTTTTAGGTGCGCGCAAGTCGTAAGGATGCATTTGGTAAATGAACCGAAGTAGACTAGGTGCTAACTCAATTTAAATCATTGATGTTTGGTAATAATGAAGTAAGGATTACAAAAAGACCAAGTTTTTCTCTACAGACAATATATAGCAAGTAGTGCACTGCATACAGATTGAACGGCCAGTGTCGCATCAGGGAATTGCTTTTGACAACCGACCTTTTACTACTCGCAAGGTAATATTTATTCAAATGACTAAACTACCCTTAATATCAATTAAGATTTCTATTCTTAAATTTATCCTAATTTACTTTCTTAATTATATTTTCCATTTCTACTAGATTTCCCACTAAGAGACAATTGTATTCTCCCAATAATCGCGTCGTCCTACATTTCTTGTAAGAAATTTATAATTTGCAGTTTAGTTTTGACTAATTTTTTTACTTTACTCGTGGAGATAAAATTTATTCATCAACAATCTCATTTCAGTGGTAACAATTTCTAAGTCAGTATTGTTGTTTCGTTAGTTGTACAATTTTTTTTTTTTTTGTTTCGAGCAATGATCTACTTCTTTTTGTATTCTCGTTGACCATACAAATAATTAATTACAGAACTAATAGTAATTACACAACTTGAAAATTACAGAACTAATAGTAATTACACAACTTGAAAGAAAACAAGGAGAAAGGTACAGGAACTGAAGAATATGGTTGAATACAAGGTGGGATGGTCCGGATGGAGGGAGACGAGATGGCGGAGAATAATAGACGAGATGGCGGAAAATTAGGAAGAGTTATTCCTAAGCATCCAAACGTGTTAGGCGTAAGGTGGGAATAGTTCATCCCGAAATAGCACTCTTTCTAACACATTTCTTATTTTACCACACATTCATTCCTTATTCCTAACACATCATCCAAACAATATTTCTTTTTCCCGGAATAACACTCTTCCCACGCTTCCCGAAATAACACTCTTTCTAATTTTTCCACTCGGAATAGTTATTCCTTCCTTATTCCTAGCCCATCCAAACGCCAAAGAAGAGAGAAGCTATCAGGAAGTGAAAGGAGGTGGGAATGTATTATTAGGTGCAGAGGAAATCGAAGTTGTTCGGCAATCGACATATATAAGACTGGTCAAAGGATAGTTTAGTCATTTGAAAAAATATTACGTTGCGAGCAGTAAAAAGCCAGTTGTCAAAAGTAATTCCCGTCGCTTCATAATTCGTACAAGTCATAAAACCCACTAAAGATTGAGATTGTATGTTTCTATGCTTTAAGAACTTATGTATGATTTCTCCCTCGAAAAAGAAAAAATAAATGTATGTAATTCACTTAGGCCTTGCTTCAGAAGAGATGAACTAAGGAGAATGGAAGGATGGTGTAACTGTCCAAATCTAGCCCAAAGAGTTTATCTTGCTCCATAACTTTAAAATAGAAGGGGAACCAAGGAGGATGAAGGAGAATGGAGGTGAACTCTTCTATAAAAACTTGAAAAAAAAGTGTAAACATGATTACCCTCAAATTTGAGGTGTACTCTCTTCTCTTCCCTTTCCTTTCCTTTTCCCACTAAATTCTGGAGCACACCCTTAGTCTTACTCTATCTTACTTATGTTTGGAATTACGTACATGAAATAACGCTAATCTAATTATTTACTAATTTAAATTCTAAGATATGCAAGACGTGGCTTTATGGTTGACTGGTGGTTAACAGGTTAAGAACAAGGTGCAATAGAAAGGATTTGTACAGAATTTTCTGCCTTTGAGCATTTGTAATTATTGACTTGTAAACTTTCCTTTTATTTAATGAAATATTGTAGGTGTGGCAGTCGCCACTAGGGCTGTCAAACGTGGCCAAATTGCACGGAATGGGCCCAAATTGTTAGCGTTTCGTACAAGGAAATGGAACACCAATCCATTCCGTTAACTGTTTCGTTTATGAAACGGTACAAAATTCCATTTCGTTAACCGTTCCACTTCAGAAATAACACATAAAACAGTTTGAAATGAGGCTGAAACAGTCGAAACGGTAGAATTTGGTATTTCGTTTGCTGTTTCGTTATTGGAACAAAACAAAAATGGCTTATGTTATTCGTTCTGTTTCGCTTAACCGAAACGGAATCACGTGGTTTTTTCTGTCGTTGACAGCCCTAGTCGCCACCCTACCTTCAAAAAAAAATTTCTAAGATATATGAATATATACGCACAAGTACTGAGGTACAACATTAATGTACATGTAGGAAGCGCTCGGCTGATAGGAACAAATGCCAACTATATATCTCGTCAATGTGTCTCAATTATGAGATCAATTTCTAAAACTAGTGTAGCCTTTACCTAGCTTAAAAAAAAAATTCTAAAACTAGTAGCTTCATTTTCATCCTAAAAGCTTCCTTAAATTTGATAATTCGATTTTAATTATGTACTTGGAATTCATTTTCTATTGGAAAGCGCACTAAATAAGTATCTCTCTTCCAGGCTGAATTACAAATACACGTTACACGTAAATCTGAGTTGCACATTTCAGATCTCAAGACGGTTCAAAATTGAAAACTAGAATCTCCTTATTGTGAATAACAGCAGATACTAACCCCTTGCATTTATGAACTACTATCTAGTATCTACTACACAAAAGCAATCAACAAAAAACATTCATTCTCAAATTTATACGATAAGGATGACAAAAAAAGTAATGAAAATAAGGCAGTCAACACTTAAAGCAGGAAATTTTACAAATATGAGAAAATTTTAAAATTGATTATAGTTCAAAGGTATGTGAATAAAAAGTGAGCCCATCGCAGTAATTAAGCAGCAGCAACATTAACAAAAAAAGGAGCTGCGTTGCAATAACATCAAAGTAGAGAAGATACAATTGATATGCATTGAAAAATTTAATTAGGATGTGCATAATCAATAGTTGAGTATTAAAATGAGGGAGTGAAGAAAAATGATGGCCAAACTGTGAGAAGAAGTCTAGATGAATCAAGCAAAGCACGCCAAAGACTATATTAGAATCACCTGAAATTATAATAAATTAGAAAGACAATGAAAAAAACAAAGCTTTGTAAGGTGGTATAATCATTAATGAAGAAATAAATAATGAACAAAATACTAATAATCAATCTCTCACACTACACCCAAAGATTGAACTTGACTGGAAATATTTGAAACGGCAGAATCCAAATACACGCAAATCAAAGGTGAACCAACTTTCAACATATATAAACATGCTGGTTGAAAAGAATTCAATATACCATAAATTCGATCTAACTTGGCAAGATAAAAACACAACCAGCACAACTAAATTAAGAAAAAACACTGATTCCTATGTCAACCATAAGAGCATACCTTTTATCATGGCTAAGGTGAGATCAGCCAACTGTTAGATGAGAAACATTTTGGAGAAAAGTATTATTTCTTGCATTCTAAATTTAAGATTAAGAAAGATCAAAAGTTGATTGTTGACTGTTTTGTTAAACCACCAAAATTGATCACACCATGCACACAGGCAAATTTAAAAATAAAAATTAAACAGGGAAAATTAGTTGCCTACTGCATAGTTGACTGTTTTGTTATCATGTCTACACTTTCTCGTATTCTATTATGCCCATATATTCTTATATATGCAGGCATAGTACGGCTGTAATTCAATGGAATCAAATTTACAGGAAAGTCAACAGGTGTGCTTCCATCAGACCTACAACTAAGAAGATTGGTTCCGTTAAAATCCAATTTCTTATGATTCCTTTTGGTTAATCTTTTCTCAATATTTTTTAGAATATTTTGTTGGATTGTTTATAAGTGAGGGTTTGTCTTTCTTTGTTTCTATTTTGTAGAACAAAAATCTCAATAATGACAAGGAAATGAAAAATTTAATACAAGAAGAGGTAATCAATTTATCTTATGTGGAAATGGATCAGATTTAATTACCTCCCTTCAAACCAAAGAATACTAAGTAAAAAGCACACATAACTTTGTTCAAAATTCAGACCGCTACCACAATGGTCCTTATTGATGAATACTAACTGCAGTGGTTATAGTAACATGCTGAAACATAGGCCATGATGGTTAGTTGCATTAGTTTTTGCAATATTAGCATGAATACAAGTGAGATCAAAATATCTTTTTGTTAAATAAAGATTAGGTGAGTAATCAGCTTGAATAAAGATTTATGCATTAAAAAATATATTGCTTGGTGCTGAGAATTGCATCATTTGATTAAAATTTCAAAGTCGGCTATTAGCTTTTAACTTGTATACTTGAGAATTGCATCCATTTCTCAATCCAAAATCACATCTTATACTATAACTGAGAGAAAAAAAAGAGCGAGCGATAAATGTTATTCTCATCAGAATGCAATAATCAAATTGAGTGAGACGTCAAGAACAATAAAGAATTAATTTAAATTTGAGGCAGACAACCTAAATTCTATCGCAATCAATGTGAAATCACTAGTGGCACCACATGTCTATGACTAAAATTTTAATGTTGATGACCATTACAAAGCACCTAAGCAATTACAAATTCATGATGAGATTTCAAAATTAGAGTAAAAGGTATAATGATGATCTTATGCAGCTGTCTAACCAACTTTTGGCCATACACATACACATAATCGACTGAATTGAGTAGGGCTAGTAACATAGAAAGGTGCAAATTATGTTTTCTAAATTCAAGATTTAAACAGAAATTTAGTGCACCAGGTATTACAAGGTGCAGTGAATTAATAGGCCTAATAATGCAACCAATTTCGTGTAGATAAAACAAAGAATGCTAGTTAAAAGAAAAAGAATATTAATAAAAAAAGAGGCAAGGCTCTAAATTAATGGTACATGCGATTTCAAGATTAAGAAAGATAAGAATCAAGATTCAAGATTCAACTAATTTTCTTACATTTTTCTTTTCCAAATGTCTGTCTTAATTACTAGTATCTCAAATTCATCACAACCTATCACTCACTATATCTCAAATGCGCAATCAGTATGTCAATCACTATTTATCTTTAATCTTAACTTCTTTAAAGAAAAATAGAAAAAGAAATTAATTTTTTTTTTTAAATTTGAAACACCACATGCATGGATCAGGTGCTTCACCACTTCTTCATTTTGATGCGATTGTGGCTCCTAAGTTTCTTGGACCTGGCTCTGATACCATGTAGAAAGTTTTTTGAACCTGGCTCTGATACCATGTAGAGATGAATTAGAGAGAAGGAGAGATTGAATTGTATTATAAAATGTATTGTATTTCATCTGAATTGAGCTGAGTACATCGACTGACTATTTATATTAAAGCCTGATACAAGAGTCAACTACTCACATTTAATGAGCTAATTTTAATGCTAATCATTACAACAAAATATCTAATGCAATAACTGTATTCAGTTATCTCGAATGTCAGCTATCTCTCTAAGGATCCTTTGTGGCACTATGTCTCCAGCATTTGCTTGCAAACTGTGTTGTGTAATACGGTGACCACATACTTCACAATTCACGGCCTCCATAACTGCAAGTTGCTGAGGTGGCGGAGGGGCGACGACTACGGCCTGAGGTGGTGGAGGGACAACCTCGGCGGTGGCGTGAGGTGGTTCGACGATGATGTTCATCGGTGTTGGAGTATAAATTAACGAACTGATGACTCTTGAGTGAGTGTGTGAGAATACGAGAATAAAGAGATGAGATGTCAGTACTCAGTAGAGATACGAATACCTATCACTTATATCGTACGTATAAGGAATTATATATATATATATATACAAATAAGGTAGGTTTTAGATTAAATCTCAATCGTCCTTTGCACCAATCCATGGATCCACTCTATGAATCCAACAAATCACAATCCATGAAACCCAAGTGGGCCCCATGAAAAAAAGCATTTGTTTTAACAAAAAAAAAATGGTTTTAACTTTTTAAGAACCGTCATCCCTTTACGATCCTATGTGGCAGTTCCACCAAATCTCATTGTGTTGCTTGCAATTTTATAACTGTGATTTTCACCAATTAATATGATCCCATTACCAGACAGATACATTTCTTGCCAAATTCTCAAAAATCATTTTTTTTTCTTTTTTTCTAATCGTAGCTCAGCTTTATAATTATTTGTTTATTATTATTATTATTATTTGTGTAAAGATCCATTCTTCTAAGAATTTAGCATAAATAAGCGGCTATCGGTTCGGAGTCGAAGGATAGGATGCATTGTGCAAACACCTCTTTTTTTATTATTATAAGTTTTCTTGTCTAAATCATCTGCTCAAAATAGAACACAACATTTGTTCTTTGAATTGTTCTATGATTTTTACTATAGGGTACCTCACTTTCCACAAATTTCGGAATCCGCCATTCAAATATTTTCCTTGATTTTAAATAATTTGGATTTTTGGCAGAAAATTAGATCATTACAAGTACAGAACAAAAGCTGATAATTTTAATAACATTCATTGGAATTCTGCAAGGATCATGTAATATTTCTTTTGCAGATGCAATTTGCAAAAATCCTAAATTGTAGTGGATATGGTGTAAACCCAAAACTAAAACTTAGGAGTGTCGGATGGTTTCATAAGCAAATGAAAACACCAAACATTTATACAAGAAATCAAACAAAATTATCATACACTTAAAGTGTTATGCTTAACTTTCTCTCTTTCTTAAAAGTTTAAATCTTTTTTTGAAGCTTTAAAAGTTCAAATCTAAAAGTACAATACTGTAAAGGAGCTAAAATGAAATAATAAGCACAATATTTAAACAACATTGAAACAAAGAAAGAGAAATGCAGGACCTGTTCAGTCTCTTCTTAACCTGAATTGATTGTCACAATCTGATTCAGTGTATCTGGTTAAGCCAAAAATTTAAAAGATTCATTTCTCAATATTAATACAACAAATGCAATCAATTTTGTATTTATAACATTACGCCAAAAATGAAGTATATAATTAATACACATGCTCATACTAACCCAATTTTGACAACTAGCTGTGAAAGAGGAAAGAGACGTTGGTGGCTAGAGAAGAGGCAATAGGGTTTGGTAAAGAGAGGTTGAGAGTGCCCTGGAGCAAGGTGTTTGATTGAAGGAGCTCAGCTGTGAGAAGAAATAGGTTACGATAGAGGTTATGATATTGATAGAGAGATGGAGCTAGAGTTTAAAAGAGATAGAGCCTAGAGGAGGAATAGAGACGCTGTGCTAGGAAGAAGAAGAAATGAGTTTGTTTTGATTCATATGCCAAAATTTGCACCTTAACGTAACTAATTAGACGGAATTGAAAGAGAATGTGACAGAGTGACAACAAATAGACAAAATCAAAGTTCAGTGATTCTGGAAGGGCAAATTGAAGTTTAGTGACCAAAATCTGCCAACTATCTCGTCAATGTCTCAAGAGATAGGCTAAAATCAGCCACGAATGACGGATGGACCCGTCAGCTATGATTATATCTCAATTTTTGAGGTTCTAATGGCTAATCTGAACGTTTCAATGCGTTCTCCATATTGAAATCTCATTGCAAACCAAATTTTACATTTTTTTTCTGATTTATTTACTATTTTTTTGAGATTTTTAAAAATCATAGTTATTGAAGGGTCCATAATTGTTTAGATTAAGAATTTTGTAAAATACCAAACAAATACTAAAAATTTTCAGAAAATTGAGATTTCAATATGGAGAACACATTGAACGGTTCGGGCCGATTGTTAGAATCTCGAAAATTGAGATTTTATCGTAGCTGATAGTCTCATCCATCAGTCGCGACTGATTTTAGTTTACCTCATGGCTTAGTCTGGAGAATTTCTAAAACTAGTAGCTTCATTTTCATCCAAATTAAAAGCTTCCTTAAATTTGATCATTTGATTTCAGTTATGTACTTCGAATTCATTTTCTATTGGAAAGCGCACTAAACAAATATCCCTCTTCCATGCAGAATTACAAATACACGTTACACGTACAATCTGAGTTGCACATTTCATATCTGAAGACGGTTAAAATTGGAAACTAGAATCTCCTTATTGTGAATAACAACAAATACTAACCACTTCGCATTTATGAACTACTATCCAGTATCTATACTACACAAATTAAAGCAATCAACTAAAACAATCATTCTCAGCAAATTTATACGATAAGGATGACCAAAAAAAGTAATGAAAATAAGGCAGTCAACACTTAAAGCAGGAAATTTTACAAATATGAGATAATTTTAAAATTGATTATAGTTCAAAGGTCTGTGAATAAAAAGTGAGCCCATCGCAGTAAGCAGCAGCAAAAAAAGGAGCTGCTTTGCAATAACATCAAAGTAGAGGAGATACAATTGATATGCATTGAAAAATTTAATTAGGATGTGCATAATCAATAGTTGAGTATTAAAATGAGGGAGTGAAGAAAAATGATGGCCAAACTGTGAGAAGAGGTCTAGATGAATCAAGCAAAGCACGCCAAGCAACCATTAGAAGGTTTATTTTCTTCATAAGCTCTAATTTCCTCTAGTTTCTGTACCACCTCTTGCATCTCGAACCGATTTTCAGGGTTTGCATCCCAGCACTTCCTCATGATCCGTGCCAGCTTGTTCGGGCAACGTCGTGGTATCTTTGGTCGCAAATTCTATGCAACACAAAATTTTAATAACAAGATTATTAATCTGCATTACTATTGTTGGGTGTATAAAGCTATAAATCTGGGGAATGTACCAATCTGACGACTCCAGTCATCAGTTCACCAAAGCTGCGAATGTTGTGATAAGGCATCTTACAACAATACATTTCCCAAAGGCATATGGAGAAACTGTACACGTCACATTTCCTGTTATATGGTTTTCCATCCAGGACCTAATTAAGAGTAAAATTTCTTAAAAGAGTAAGAACAAGGACTAATTCTCTATCAGAATACTTCAAACCGAATACTTCAAAAAAATGCAATGAGCGATGTCAAATTAATAAGCCAAATTAGTTATTTTACTATTTTAGAAAGCAAAAACTTTCTCATTTTAGAAACAAGCGAGATAAGTGACCGATTCTCTATCCTATCACTTAATTTCCAAAACATAAAATTACAGATATGAGGTTAATTAGTGAGATTAACTATTTAGTGCATTTCTTTCTCCTTCTGTAATTTAAAATTAGAACCACTTTTTTTACCTCAGGAGCCATATAACCAAGAGTGCCAGTTTCTCCTGTCATGTCACCGGGGTTTTGGGCCTCAACACGAGCTACACCAAAATCTGCAATTTTCAAACGTCTCTGCTTATCAAGTAACATGTTCTCAGTTTTCACATCACGGTGCACAATTTTTTTTGAATGAAGATACTCCAGCCTGGATGCCATAAGATACACATATTACACATGATATTGTAAACAAAATTGAAGAAAATAAAGCATAGGCAAGGGTGATTAAACACATAATTTAACTAAACTGTTACTATATATACAGACAATATAGTTAGTTACCCTCTTGCAAGATCAAGTGCAAGCTGGAGAAAGACGTCAAATGGAAGTCTTTTAGTACGGTTCTTTATGAGGAACTGTTTTAGGTTCCCGCCTGCCACGAACTCGAGCACCACACAGACTGCCCTGCTTGGGATCGAGGTTAACTGAGCTTTCCCTTTATCAGATGGGAGTCTCAAATCAGACGGTACCATTGATGCACCCACAAACTAAATCATGGAGATCAAATTAAAAAAAAAATCTCAAAAGCTTTGCATTTATTTTGTTAATTTAGATACAAATTGGGAAACAGTAACAAAGAAAAAAAAATGTGTAAACCTGAGTGACATTGGGATGGTTGAGCTTGTGCCAAACCGAGACCTCTTTGTAAAAGGACGACCTACGTTCAGCTGTTTCAGCATCTGTTGTGACATCTTCTGAGCCCCAGTCGAGCAACTTCACTACAAAGTGCATTATCGAACAGTAGTTGAGGCTTGTTTGCTGTTCAATCACAATGACTTATAATATTTTGTTGGGTTTTCGGTGTTGAATTGCAATATTGGAAATTAATATGTCTCAATTGAAACAAACAGAGGTATCAGAAGCACCATCAGAGCAAATTGAAAAACCTAACGTGAACGGCTTTAATAAAGGGCCCAAACATATATAGAAGTAACCTCGTTTTTCTTTTGAGAGAGAAATCCATAGAACTTGATATATGTTTAATTTTTTGAAGAAAGAGGGAGGTCTTTGTTATCTATTTTTTTTTTTAAATTAGAGATGCATGTGGGACTTAAACTTTTGATCTCTTTGAAGCTAGTCTAGTGCTTTTACCATTAAGTCATTAAACCACATGCAATATAGGTTTAATTGAATCGAGGATTCTACTTTATGCATGATTGGTTATCAAAGTCTTATTTATTTTATCAATGCCAACATCAATGAAGAAGAAGCACACGAAAGATTTAAATTAACTTTCTCAAAAGTAGAAAGACTAAGGTATATTTGGCATGTTAAATTTTGAATAATTAATGGAATGTCTTCTTCTTAATCTTAACTAATGGCATTCATTGCTTGCACTTTAGGTTGCTTGTAAGAATCATTATTGATCAATCAATAATTCGTGACCATCATCAACAGATCTCTGAGTAAATCATATTGTCTGAAACGGATACCATAGCAATTCAGCAATCTCAAGTTGCATCAAACCAATAGTAACATGCACATTTATACCGAACCAGCACAATAATTCTGAAGAAAGAGAGAGATATATAATTGATTACCGGCAACGTCTTGCCCATCATATGTACCACGGAAAACGGTACCATAGGTTCCTTTGGCAATAACATACCGAATGTCGAGCTTGGAGACATCAATCTCCCATTCCTCATGTTTGTAAGCATTTTTTGACCTGGAGGCACCAATTTCCTTGATCAATACCTTAGACAAATTTTTCTCTAATTGAATATCAAGATTTTCCAAAGCGAAGCTGTCGGCTCTGGTGAAAACGCTCTTTCCACTCATGCTCCTCCTTAAGTTCGCATTCTCTTCGGATTTGTTCAAATCCATGATTTACCTGAGATTTAATGAAATTTAAAAGATGTTAGTAATCATATTTAAAATATACTCCATGTTTCTATGAGCTTTTATCATATTTTTATCATGCCGAAAGTAGACAATTCATTTTATGATTAAATAAAATGACTTAATAAGAATTTTAACTGACAACAAAAATATGCACTGCGAGAATTTGGAATAGTGCAATACTTTTAATCATTACCCAAAATGCATTTTATGAGAATTTGGATCACTTTAAAGAATACGATTTCTAACAAATTCGAATCACCTTAAATGAGCTAGAGATAACAAGAATTTCACTCACATTCGGATTTTGTGTCTGTTTCAACCAATTATGAAAACGCAGCGTTTTAAATGAAATTTCACAACGATTATAAAAACAGAAAAAAAAAATTAAACAGAGGTGGTGCGATGAAAATCTGCCAATTTGGGACGAATAGATAATAAGAAAAAGGAAATGGGGAGAAATAAAAGCATGAAAAGAGATAGATTTACATATATACTTATGAAATTTGATAAGAAATTAATGCGAGAGTGGAAAAGAGGAAAAGGAAAAAAAAAAAAAAAACGAAATGCTAGGTAACAACCTGCGCTTCAACAGCTGAGAAAAATAGAGACATGCGAGAGGAGAAGGGAAAATAGAGGGACAAGTCCAGCGTCTTTATTTCTCTATAGATAGAGGGTCTATTCTGATAAAATGCACCTGGAGTATGAATTGACATACAGTTGGTCCCATATGCAGTGAGAGAGAGGTCGACGTGGAACAATTCTAAGTTCATGCTCCACGTGCACTGGTCATGAGAAATTCCCGCGATCTCTTATCCCCTTGAAATAGACAAATTAGTAGGTCCAGAAATTTGCTTGGAAAATTGATCTCTGAGACTGATATCTTGGACCCACATGAAAATTTGCTGATTTGAACCGGTTTTCAAATTTCTTGTGCGTCATGTAGAGAGTAATCCACTAGCTTGATCTGGTGAAATAAGGTGTAATTATAGTAAAACACCTAATAGCAAATCCAAAAGGCAATTGGAATCCTTCCATCTGAAATTTCCTCAAAAATATTAATAATCCTTAATTTGGAAATTTTCTTTACTACATTCTTAAGCAACATGTACTATTAAACTTTAAAATAATGTGCTGTGACCCGTTTGGCTTGTCTCTACGCGAAATGTATCAACAAACCTAAGTCCTTAATATAGGAAAGATTTGTCATTTACTCAAGGTAGGAGCTGCTGTACAAAGTCAATGGAAAAAAAATAAAAAGATCGAGCTAATCACTAAAGGCAACCATAGATTTCAGGTTACTTTTTATATCAAATAAAAGGTATGATATTATCCGTTCTTCTGATTTCGGCATCTTATTATTAGGTAGCACGTAATGTCTGAATGATTTCGTATGTTTTCATATCCGACATTAGAACTTTAAACAATATTCATTTTATCCTTCGATGCTCTTCATTACTGAAAAAAAAATATTAAATATTTTTTAAGGGAAAGTAATTAGTATTACTAGAAATCGGGCTCATCCAACATGTGGGCAATTGTTTATTTGTTAAAAAAATATTGTTATTATTATTTTCCATAACTGATCACTAAGGAATGATAACAATGTTAGAAATAGAGTGAAATGACAAATGATATTCATTCAGTACAAAAATATTGTTAAGAAAAATATGGCTTTGGTATCAAATAAAAAAACATATTGATTAGCATTACTAATAAATATCTTTTGTGACTAGATTTGTATTTCTTTCTATCTCCCTCTCATATTAATTCACATGATATTTATATTTAATAATTCATTATGAAAAAAGATATTGTAATCCAGCAATAAGTTTATTTCAATTTAAAACGAAGAGTAAATAAACTTATATGATGATTAATATCTAATAGTTAATCAAATCAAATTTAAGCGATTAATAATGGTCCAAAACATATATGATAAACTAAATGTTTACACTCTTAGTTTAATAATTTACACCTTTGAATTTGGTGCTTTTGTAAGTAGTAGGAAAGTAAATGAAATCCCCAACTTAGAAATCCCTAGTCTACATCCCTCCCTTCTGAAACATCATACCAAATAATTTCGCCGTATGCTTTTTTCATAACAAATCACAAAAATCACAGCCCAATATCTGAATGCAACTTGTTTGTGTAAATCATTAAAATGATTTATCACTCAAACAGTCAACTATAAGTTGGATTCATAAATCAGGACAATTGGATTAACTAACACCAACTAAACTAAATAGGAAAGATACACCGTATGGACCTGACACCTGAGAGGCTGAGAGTCTGTGAGACTACGAGTCTGTGACATGAGTTATGGGCTTATGGGCCTCAGACTTGAGGTTATGGGTTTATGTGCCATGGAATTAGGCTTTTGAACTTCTGGGCCCGCAAAATTGTTTACACATTGACTAGTCAAACTTGGTTGAGTCGAGTCTAACGTGGTTAGGGGTGCATAACGTCTAAAACAACCACGAAAATGGGGTATTGCGTTAACTGTTTTGTTTTGGATACGAAACTGACTACGTGTTTGCGTTAACCATTTCGTTTTGAACGAAACGATCGAAATCACGAAAATACCACCAAAATACACATGGACGAAATTGACTACGTGTTGCGTTAACCGTTTCGTCTTTAAAACGCAACCAAAATCTTTAACCGTTTCGTTTCGTTTTGAACGAAACGAAACGAAACGAAAGAACGATTAAAATAGTCGCCGTTTTCACCCCTAAACGTGGTTGGATTCGACCTAGCCTTGTCAACTTTGTGGAGTTTAGTCCGTTACTCCTATGGAATGAAACTTGAATTGGATTGGGATTGGAAGTTTCTTTGCGTTGATTTCTTTCGCACCCGATAGTATTTGGTTATGAAATTGCATGAATATGTCATGCATGAACTTGGTTATGGCAAACTCAAATTGGGTTTGAATTTTAAGTAAGTATTTTAATCGGGTTTTGGTCACGATTTCCGCTCAAGTTATGTTGTTTTTAATTACTTTTTATTCACGCTCAGTTAGTAATTATTATTATTTTTTTTGTTTAAGTGGCAGTGTGCGTAAATATTTTTGTTAATCAACCATTTGTCAATGCTCCTCAAACAATGGTACTTCCCAGAAATGGGTTCATTTGAAAAAGCTTTAGAAAGATCTCGGTTGGATGAACTTCAGATTGACAGGTTCTAGTATTGAGTGATTTTTATAACCCATTCTGGACAGGATGATTGCGTATTTTAAAATAGTATTTGACCTTGTCAAAATTAGAAATATGTATGTATGAATGAATTAGGTTTGTGTGGCTGGATATTGTAGAATAGCAATCCTCATTAATAGAGAATAGCTGAATAGGCCATGTCTCCGGCTCTTTGCATATTTTAAATTGTCCAATCCAATGATGCATATATTTTATTTATTACAATATGATAAGATATAACCCACTTCTAAAGAGGCGAGAAGCTGTAGAAGGAGCTGAGTCTGGCTGTATATATACTTTTATTTATTTTTTTATTTAATTCCTCCATGTTTTGACTAACGTGATTTGTTCGACCTAATACTTTTGTATTATGTAACTTCATATGTTAATTCTGCTTCTATAATGGAGGCATATATATTGCCGTAAGTTTACGGTACAATTTCACGTGGAGCATCGTCAATGAAACTGCTAGATCCACTAATTATAATTTATAAAGAAATATTCAATTGTTTTTATTTTTTTATAAATTGCTAGATCCAACTGTAAAAAGAAAGAATTGAACTGGTTTTATTTATTTTTAAATTTTAATAATATATTTCATAATTCATATAACAAAACAGAATTCTTTAGAGATGATAAAATTTGACAATTCATATAATAAATTAAAATTCGCTAGAGGTGGTAGATATTATTTTATTCTAATGCACAAATAAATTATGATATTTTAATTCTATTTAAAAGGTAGCCAAGAACAAACAACTTATTCAAATTAATGAAAATTTGCAATTTTTTAATGTAAACTAAAATAAGCACGATTGTCATATTTTATTTGCACAAAAATAATATATTAGCTTTTTAATATTAAATTGAAAATTATTTAGAATTTTAACAATAAAATATGTGTTTACTGAAAATGAGCAATGTTCAAGGTATTTTTTAAAACACTGTTTTTGATTTATTAAAAAAAAGAATAAACTGAGCAATGTACAAATTTATGTTGTTCGAATCTACTACTTAGATCTTAGGAACAGTGGTAGCTCTAATTAAATGCAATGAATCGCCAAATCAGCATACCTACTATCTTGTCATTCTGTATCACATGCTTTTCAAGCCTGATAGCTGGACTAGTAATTCTGTATTGTCGGTTTCTTTGTCCGGTATAAAATTCTAAGAATATTGATTTGATTAGCTGTCTCTTTCAATTAGAAACATATCATTTTGTTAGGTCTATCTGTTCAAATACAAATAGCAAAATACAAAGCATGATACACTGGATATATCCGGAAGATTTTTTTTTTCTTTTTTCTACTAGTTACCCAGTACTTAGTTTTTTATTTTTTAAAAAAAATTTTCTGTATCTTGCATAATACAAATTAGCAACATGCATTGTGAATGTCTAGTTACAAGAATTTTGGTTTCAAAAGTTAACTTTTCTTTTACTTCCTGCAAGTAATTAAATAATTCAGATACAAACAATAATTCACTTTGCAGTATTGACCAGAAAGCAGCACTTAACTTATACGCCATTGTTTAATACTTTTCACATGCGCTATTGCCTTATTATACAGATTTCTCATAAGTTGACATGCAATAACTTAGATTATGAAAATACTCACTTCCAAGTTTCCAATGCGACAGGGATTATCCCAAGCCGTGCAACCCAACTCGTGATTCACGCTACAGGTGACACAGCGAATCCAACATGTGCCTCTCAAAATAAACTAATTAGACTGGTTTTATATTCATTATACCCCTAGAAAAAATTATTATTTTGTTAATGGTCCCAGGACCTTTTCAGGTGTTAGGAAAAGTATCCTCTGATTTTTAACGAACATTGTCTGGGACTCTGGGGTCAATATTCTGTTGGTATACCTCTTTCATAGTCAAAAGTTAAGACAGCAACCTATGCCCTTACGTGCAATTTTAATTGTTAATGAGAATATTAGAATTTTATTTATATTTATTAATCAAAATATGATTAATTCTTGCCACTATTCTCAACCATACACAATATATAAATAATGCATGTGCTTTAATAATTACTAAAACTCCACAGATATCTAGTTATGAGAGCTTGAGTGAATAACATTCTATTATGAGATAGAACTTTTTTTTATATACAAGTTGTTGGCAATAATACATTATGGAGAGGCGGGAGGTCCTTTGGATTTTCTATTTTAAACATTATATTGACAACTCATATATAGATTATATAAATTATAAAGGCTAAAATATTATGTAATGCATGGATGTGCCGGTGTAAGCACCCAAATTTCGACTTTTTAATTGAGTCTTAAATTGCTAATTCACGTGCACAATTTGATTTTCAAATTCGTAATCTTAAATAAAAATCAATCAAATTTTTATATTTTTATTTTTTTTAAATTTTATATAAAATCTACTGATTTAAAAATTATGAACAATTTTATAATAGCGATAAGTATTGTTTCCTACAAAATCTCAACATATAAAAATATTAAAAGTTCAAATCGGTCATATAATATTCAAACTTAGGGCCCATACATGTATTGCAATATATTTAGCTTTTTCTCAAATAAATATAGCTCCTAATATTAGCCAATTAGCGACAATTAATTAGCAAATGGGATACCTACATAATAATTCCAAATGAGTACTTATTAAGTGAACTTGGACATAAATAAATAATTTCACAATCCACCACATTATGGGATACCTATAAAAAAAAAAAACAATATAAAAATGCTAATCATAACACCGTCATTGGGGCACCCATACAGCGACTTGTTTTAATTGATTCGTTTGTCGTGCTAAACGTTATTATTACTCGCTACAAAGACTTGCACATAACCCGACCTTTTCCTCTCTCTCTCTTTCTCAAAATCAATCAATCAAACAATCAAACAAACCATCGTATCCATTGCCACCTTGAAGCGAAGCGCGCGAACAAAGAACAGACCAATCAACAATGGAGAGCCTCCTTCGAACCATGACGGAGCCGCGAGGAGGTGGACAAAAGGCGATCGGAGGAGGTCTCAACGAGAGCGATCCTGTCAGGTCCGACGAGATTGAGTCGCCTCGGCTGGTAGCGGGACCCACGCAGCTTATCGGAGGTGATGGCACCTTCTACGAGGATGCTATCGATGACGTCATAACGAATTACAAGGAGCGACTGGCGTATGGTACACCGTTCGCCATCGTCTCTGTTCTCGGATCGCAAAGCCCTGGTAAGATCTCCTCCTTTCGAAAATTCTTCTTTTGAAACGGAGATATCCAGTATCGTTGTGACTGGAGGGAGGGGTTGTGAGACTGAAAGTGGGGCCTACAGTCCTCAGGCCGTTTGTATCGTTTTAATTGGAGGGAGTGAGGGAGGTTGAAGAAGAAGAACCGAACAAAGGAGAAGAACACCTGTCGGGGGTACAGAGTTTACAGAATACATAGTGGGTTGTTAACTGAACCTGGTGTACATGCACCATGTGGGGAACAAGAGTGTGGGACTGGGAAGCCATCCCATTCGGAGCATGCAATGCATCAGTACAGAGTTGTTGGTATAATCCATTCCGCCTGTCGTGGGCCCCACTGATGCTCACTGCGTCAGCTGATGTATGATGGGAAGTTTATTGATTAGACTGGAACCACAAGAAGATTTTTTATTTATTAAGATGGCTACTTAAAATAAATACTGTTTTACCTAGCTATCTGATAATTAATTCTCAATTCTCCTACTGTGCCCGTTTCCACTAATTATAGGTCTAGCACCCCAACAAATCAATAATTAATTTAATCAAAATAAAATAAAAAAAAAACAGTGACATGGTCAGGATGGGAAAAAATGAATATCTGACTTTTAGAATTGTTTGGGTGTAGGTGGGTGAATGGTATATTTTTGCGCATAAACATATGGTGGGTTTTTTAAAATCATATATTAGCAAATATGTGCACATGGGTGTGTTACTGTGTATTGAACGTAAGATTACATGTTGAATTGGCATTTGAATGTATTGTAATTGATTTTTTTAAACCACTCACATGGGGAATTGAGAGAGGATATGGTTTGTATCGACTAACATCTAGCAGTGTAAAAGTTTCGTACAACTTATGTGCTGCAACTGCAAGCCATTAATGTGATTTGTGTTGACTAAAATCTATAGTCAGAAGTGGTATGGATGATTAGGAGGAAAGCTTCATTAGATGGCTCCATTAATACAATCTACCAGATTGTGAGAGTTAACAATTCAGACCATTATAGTTAAGAACAGATCATATTCATAAGGGGCATGTAGCACTGGCCAGGACCCAATCTGCTATACTGGTATGGCACCAGGTAGTGCTGTACTAGCAAAGTATCATTTTAACATAATTGATCCTTAAATCTAAGTGCTTGCAAAACCAGGAAACAAGCAATATTCAACTTCACAGTCATATTTTGATGTTAATTTCTTAATTATATTTTCAAGGAAAAAGCTCTATGTTGGATAGCCTTTTTGGTGTCAAGTTTAACGATGATGATGCTTTGAAAGGGAGGTAAACCCTCCTCACTTATTGTATCTTTCTCTCTCTGGACCCTGATACTTTTGGCAATGACATGTGGTTATCCTCTTAATAGTTCAAATAAAATTTCAGAAGTTGATAATTATATTTTGTTGACAAAATGAAGGAACCAAAATTCAAAGGGGATATGGTTATCACGATGTGCTGGGCCTTCCTTGTTGGTTATGGATGTAGAGCCTTCTGATGCCAAAGAGGTATCATCGTCTTACCTTTATTTTCTTATTTTTGTAGCTTAGTTATTCGTCTATCTATTTAGGAAATATATCAGTACCCAAACAGTTTGTTAATGGCAAGCAATATTATTATTGATCCAAGTCTCATTTGTATTTGTATTTGTAAATAGAAAGGAAAGGTAATAATAGTTTGATACCAATATGGTTTTACGGTACCAGGAAATTATCCATTCTTTCTTTCAGTGTTTACTTCAATAGAATGATCATGAGGGTTATCAGATCGTTAGATACCAGACACGTAGGGCTAGCAGCAAATAGATCTGGCTGGTACAGTACAAGACACTGCTGTACGCCTGTACCAATGTTAACTTTCCTTTTTTTTCCTTCTCGGGAAGTTTTATATATCTTTGGGCTTAACTAAGTGCAGTGTACTTTTGTTTTGTCTGATGTAGGATGACTTGTCATTTGAAAAGCAAACCGTACTATTTTCCCTCGCTCTTTCTGACCTTCTTGTTGTTAACATGTTAGTTATATTTGTACCTTATCTTATACATTCTCAATTGAGTTATTTATTTGTACTCAGCACATGATTTCTTTTGTGCACTTGACCTGTTAATTTATAAGATATTTGCTAAATCACGGAAAATGAAGACTTATACATCCACACATAGTTTTGTAGTTGTTCAATCTCAATCTATTAGATAAAGAGAAAATATTATAACTTTGCCGAGTAAAATATTCCAACATGTGTGAATACTATGCAGTTGAAGATTTCCTGTCATTTATTGTAATAAAGGGTGTTAGTTGTTTTGCAGCAATCTAAAGTTAAGTGTTAATTTTGCAAGAATAGTTATTTGGGGCATCTAGTGGTTATAGTCACCATTTTCATTAATTTTATGAGTTTCATGAGATTATCCTTACATATAGGTCGTTGCAAGAAATAAATCGAGATATTGGAGGGAATATCCAGCTTCTTAGATCAATTCTAGAGGTAAAATGCCAAAAGCATAAAAAAATTGAAAAAGAACTGAAAAACATTGAGAGCTAATTTTTTTTTTTTTTTTTCCCTCCATGTGCAGGTAAGATTAGTCGGGAAGCTTGATTCTGGGCAAACTAAGATGCTTATTGTCATCCATGGTTATGATGACAAGGTCTGTATATCCTATTTCGAATAGTTCATGATGGTTCTGTTGTAACTTCTGTTAGAATCTCAAGTTACTTCTTTCTACTGTTCCAGATACCTTTAGCTAAGCTACAAGAAGACGTTTTGACAAAATTGCAGAAGGTATTCATCTTCTCTTTCCTTCCCTCCCTTTCCTTTTCTTTTTTTTTTTTTTTTTTAAAGAATTCTTACAGATTGAATTGACTTTTCCTATTAATTTGTTAACAGTTGTGGTCATCGACTCACTCTCCGAGTTTGATTTTAAGTGAATTCTTTGAGGTCAGCAACTGCAAATTTAATATTACCATTCATCATCATTACCATTCTTATCATCGTCATCGTCGTCATCGTCATCATCATCATCATTATAACTCGTTATAAGTATAAAAATTGTTATTACTATTATTCATCTTATATAATTCTTACTTTTGACATCTATGGTGAAGGTATTGGTGGTAGGACTCCCTGACAAGTCCAGGCCCCAAGATTTCGAAGAAAAGGTATAATCTCTATTGTGTTGTTTAGGAGGCGTCTCAGTGTTGCAGTAGGGGATGTACTTATCTCATATGTTCTTAATAAAGAGATATAATTACCTCCTGATTTTAGTTACACCTCTTCTGTTGGATTTTTAATTTACTTGTCTTATTAGTTTATTTAATTTAGTCGATCTTTATGAAGGTCTCGAAGATGAGAAGATGGTTTGTCCAGGGAGATATTACAGAGTTTAAGAAAGATAGAATTTTGGCTCAGGGATTTTCATTAAGTGCGAAAGGTTTATGGGATGCAATTCGTCAGAAAAAGCAACTTGGAGTTTTTCTGTTCGGCCACAAGGTAGGTTCTTAACTATTTTTTAAATCAACAAAAGATGCCATCTAGCACGCAAAAGTATGGTTCTGCCCCTGCAATTGGTTTTAAATTAATAATAAGCACTTTAAAATTTACTGTGCACTTGGGTTGGGTTTTATTTATTCTGCTGCTTTTATTCCTAGTTAAAATTTAAAAATCTTCTATTGTCTTCCTTTCTTTGTTCTTTTGGTGTAAAATTCTCTAATTTCACAGGCCATAACAGGGCACTTATTGTCTGTTTTTTTTTTTTTTTTTTTTTTCTGTTTAATGTACAGATAACAGTATCTGATACCATCTGTGGGAATATCATCAGTGAAATACTTTCTTCACCTGAATTTAACAAGGTACTTGTTTATCTAATGTTTAGAACTTGTTGGGTTTGTGTTTAGTCTTCTTTCTCTTTCCATTTGCTAAGTGTCTTCTCTTATCCTATACTTCCTATAGGATATTTTGTCCTTGAAGAATGTTGACAGTGGTGCACCCAAAGAGTTCGTCGAAAAACTGGGATCACTTCAAGAAGTTACCCTGGCTAGGTAATATGGATTACGTCAATTTCACAATATACTTGCTTATAAGTGGCATTAAGTCAGTTCCAACCAGTTGTAACTATATTAATACGGTAAATAACCAAGATAGGGGGTGGATGGGATGGGGTTGGAGAGGACCTGTGTCCAGTTTGGTCTTGTAAAATTTACAATTTGATCCCTGGTTTACAAGCTTTCTAATACCTTCACCTTAATATATAATTTTATAGGTTTGATACAGAAACCCAAATGTATGACGAAGATGTGACGCACAAAAAGCGTGAAGAGTTAGAGAAAAGCATATGTGGAGTATGACATTTGACACTTAACAATTTCAAAGCATTATTTTTCTTTTGATTGGGATTTGTAATGAATATCATCTGTTGTCTTATACTGACAAGAAAATAATAAAGCATGAATAAAGAATAAAAGGATATGTTAAACCCTTATCATCTTCAATTATAATAGCTGGTAGAAAGCACGAGCAAGACTATATTGTCTGGATTGCATATGAAGACATTTCATGAGAGTAAGCAAGAAATCTCAAAGCAATTGAGTGAAGCTGAGGACCCTGCATCTGGAATAAACGATGCAGTCAAAGCTTGCATAACAAAATTTGTTGAGTCATGTGAAGGTAACCTGTTTTTCTCATTTAACCTTGTTTGTCATATCAGATAAAATCATTAAGCTTACAAAGTCTTGATCCCTACCCAAGATTTGCAATAGCACACCAAAAGTTGAAAAATCTTAGTTACTATAACGATACTTGAAAAACTAAGTGACAGTAGCAGACAGTACTTCTGGCTTTGAGATTGTAACTTGCTTTTTACTTCATATGCTTTTAGCCTTTTCAATTTATCAAGTTTTCACAATTAGTATTTAATCAATTCAGGTTTGAGCTCAAGGTACCAAGATTTGTTCAATGATCATCGAGTAGCTCTTGAAACAGAGCTGAATGTAATTGCTGAGATAATTGCCAGTAACATAGAGGTCTGGTTTTTCAACATCTACATTCATTACACATTGGTTACTTATTGGTTTTTCTATAATATTTATTTACTTTTTTACATTGATCGTTCCTGTTCTTTATGAGATTGATTTTCTTACAATATCCAAATAAAATTTATCGATTTTCAAAATAGTGTTTTTATGATATTGTGTTTATTACAACTCATACTGAGGTCAAAAGAAATATGATATCTCACAGCCATAGTTTTTAAAAACCAGGAGAAGAGAAAACGAGAGGAAGCTGAATGTGCAAGAAAAGAAGCTGAGCTGAAAGCCCAAGATGCACAGACACAAGCTGAAAAAACCAAAGAAAGTTCCAGCCTTGAAATTGAGCGATACAAAAAAGAAATTGCAGATGCAAGGTCAGAAGCAGAACAATCAAAATCAGAAGCACAACGTGCTAAGGAAGAATCTAAACAGATAGCAAAGCAATCTGTTGAAGAAATCCGTCGCATCTCCCGACTTGCCAAGGAGGAAACTGATCGTGTCAAGAAAGAACTTGAGATTGCAAAAGAGGAACAGAAGAAGAAGGAGAAAGAGCGGGCCAAGGAGGCAGCTGAGGTGGAGGCAAGAAGGCGAGCCAACCAGATGCGGTTCGGCGTGGTTCGTGCGGTTGTTGTGGTGGCACGTGTGGTGGTACTGAAAGACCCAACTGTTATTGTAGATATTGTGGATTTTGCTCTTTGGCATGGGAGAAGGTCGAGAGCTGAAGCACATGGATCGGGTTCGGGTACTCAAAATGGAAAAGCTTGTTAGCTTGTGGTTAATATTCTGTTCTGACTTGTGTGTACATTACCTAGGATTGGCGTTAGCTCGGTGTGTTGATATATTGGTAGTGTTATTTGTATGCGTATTATTTTATTAGTGTGCATTATATTCTCCATCTTCAGCTTATAAAGTTATAATGTAGAGAAGATGTAACTTTGGTCTAGCCGACATTCAAGATTTTTTTTTTTGGTGAATTTATTATAGAATAAAGCTGACTAAATTAAGACAGCGATGTAAGATAATAGTAATATGTGCTTTTGCTTTTCATTTTGTCAAACAACAAAATTTATTTTCCGGAAACTTTTTCTTCATGCAACTCGGAAAGCATCCCAAACTAGTTACAGTTGTGTAAGGCATTTCAGCATGTCTATTTCGCAAGTAATTTGAAATCGTTAAAGGACTGATAAAAATTGTGGCACGACTTAAATGTTATATATGGGCCATTTTGTATATTTACTTTATCAGTTTCTTGATATCGACATCCAAAAGAAACTTCGTAAGGATTTTCAAAGATACACATATCTTATTCTTCTCAATATAAATTTTTGTGGCAAGCCTAACATAGTCGTTCACAAATTTTGTAACAATAAATCTCAATTTATAACGATTTTCATTTCAATTTAATACATTTTTACATGAAAGTCAGCCAGAAATTCTAATTTAAATTTGTTAAAATTGATTTGTGTGAATTTCAAAATGTTGACCGGTCAAACTACCCCTTGACCTCTTTACCGTTGTAAAATGATTGCTTTTAGATTTAGTCCATCTGTTAATTCTGAGTCCATGATCTAATTATGGCCTTAATCTAACTGTTGGATGACGCAGCCATTAAAACTTTAGGCTTTAAAAATGCCATGGCCAATTCGGCAGCGGGAAAAATAAACAAGGGTCGGCATTCATTTTTATAGACGAAATTAAGCTGGACAGTGGACAAACAAATTCACAATTTAAGAAATAAAAATAAAATAAAATGAATAATAATCAAATAAACGTTTTATATTTTTTTTATTGAGAAAAAATTGGCGTGCGGCTCCATTTTTTCTTTTTTTTTTAAAAAAAAAACGATCTGCAACTATACATTCGGAAAGAAAAACAGAACATTTCCTGGAATTCGAACTTTTGAAAACAAAATTCAAGTGAATACATTTTTTTCTTCAAAAAAAAAAAAATTCAAGTGAATATGTTGTTTTACACGGCTATTACCAATAGCTGACTCTCCACAAACCACAATCACACTATATTTACACAAAGGCCCCTGAACTTCTCTGAATCTCATGCCACTGTTGGTATCCCTTAATTTAATAAACCAACACGAGTCCTGATCGAGTTTGTTTACTGATATAAGAAGATAATTTCGTTCGAACAAGTCTTATTTTGTTAACAAAGTTTTCGCATCTCAAGTTTCAGACCGTACGAAATCTTTAGATCTTACTTTTCAAAAACCCTATATAAAGATATCCACAAGTTTTTAACTTCAATCCTTGTCCTTTTTACTTTTCTTTGAATTATTCTTTCGTGAGCTTCATTATACTCCAATTTCGACATCTTCATTTTAAAGGAAGATATTATCTGATAATTTAAAAAAATAATTAAATCAACAATATAAAAGTTGTCTAACAATCAAATTTGACACATTAAAAATGATGAATCAAGAATAGATAGTTTTAAAATAAGATATTAGAATATATTTTTATTTACATAGATAGTCTAACAATCACATTTGACGCGTTAAGAATGATGTATCAAGAATCGTTAATTTCAAAATATTAGAAGTTTAAATTACTTGATAAATGATGTGTCATTTTTATAGACATGATATACACATTATTATATTTGTAATATGAATATCAGATTTTAAATTTAAACTTTATATTTGAAACTTACCAATAACTATCATAATAAATAATTAACAAAGGAAATTGATTACTACCATCTGCAGTTTTTCCATTACTTGTCATCGTTTGAACAAAGTGAACATATAAAATAAAAAAGGTGAACATAAAAATGATCAAAGTAAACACATACAAATAAATAAGTTCAATAAAAATAATTGAATATGCATATAAAAATCTGAACAAGGGCTGACAAAACGTTTTTGTATGTGTTCACTTTGATCATTTATATGTTCACTTATCTATTTTAAGTATTCACTTTGTTCAAGCGATGACAAAACTATTGTTGACAGTTATCATTTCTCATTACCAATTACCAAAGAAAATTGATTATTACCATCGCACAAATTGCCATCGCGTGCCATCGCGCGGCAGCGCTCGTTGAGCAGCGCTCTCTCCCCTCACCTGTACTCACCCAGCGCGCATATTATTTTTGTTCATTCCATTCTTATAAGTGTTCACTTTCTATTATAATTGTTCACTGTGTTCAGTATATTTATTTTGTTTTTTTTACCCAAATGTTCAGTTGGGTCAGTACAAATGTTCAGTTAGTTGCAATAAAAAACTAATGTTATAAGAAAAAAAATGTTCATTTTATTAAGTAGAAATGTTTAGCTTATTAAGTACGAATGTTCAGTTCAGTAAGTACAAATGTTCAATTTAGTTTATATAAATGTTCAATTTATTAAGTATTAATTTTCTGTTTTTAAATAAGCGCAATATTAAGCGAAAGGGGTCACGAATCGGATAAAAAACACATGAAAAAATTAGAAGGGGTCATGAACTGGTCCGATTCAAATTAAATTTTTTCCGACTCTGCCCCTAGTGCTCCTTCTCTCCAAGACTGACGCGCGATTTTATATTAAACCATTAATTGACGTATTTAACTGAACACTTGTGATTATTAAAGTGAACATATTTCGTTGTTAAACTGAACATTTATAACAGACACAAACACTGCTAGTCACGCAGGACTCACGCGTGCACTGTCTGTTCAGCGATGGCGCGCCATGGTAAATCTACCGATTGCAATTATCATTCCTGATTACCAAATGATAGCTCCTCTTACTTACAAATTACAAAGTTACAATCAAAGAGTTAGCAAATTTTAGGCCCAATAAACAACCATTCCTTTCTATACAATTAGGCCTTCGGAGATTAGGGGAATCCAACTATAGGCCCTCAGTTTTAAAATATTAATAAAATAATATTAAATATTAATAATAATATCTAATTAATCGAAATTATTTAAATAATAACTTAATTACGGAATCCGGGATTCCGATTGTAGTTACGGAATCCTGAAAATCGTAACAAGCTAGTTACGGAATCAGGCTTGTTACGGAATCCCGAATTCCGTAACTAGATAAAAAATCATATTTCGGTTCCGAACTCAGCCTCTCTCCTTCGCATCCCATTTCCTCTCTCACAACAACACGCCTCTCTCGGTAAGTTTTTTTTATTTAATTTATTAATTTATTTAGTTAATTAATTAAAAAAATAGATAATATATTGTAAAAATAATTTAAAAAATATGAAAAAATCATAAATGATAGGAATAATTTTAATATGTAATTCAAATTTATTTTGAAATTTTTTTAACATTTAATAATAAAGATTTTGATAATTAAATATTAAAAAAAATTAAAGAAAATTTGTTAAAAATTGATAGCATTAATTTTAAATGTAGGAAAAATTGTTGAAAAGAGACTTGAACCGCTTCTACCGGAGGTTAGTTTTTCTATAAGTATATTTATTTATTTTATTAATTGTAAATAGTTAATTCAAATGAAAAATAGTAAATGATTGTATGTGGATCATTTGTTCATTGTGAATAATTGAATGATTGACTGATTGTTCGGGGATAATTATAGGGTGGGATGAGGGTTTAAATTTTTGAAAAACTCTCTTGGTACAGGGGAGATGCTGCCGAATTTTTTGTAGATTTTTGAATTTATTGATTTTTAATTGTAGTAAAGTCGAAATGGCACCGCGAAGAAGAGTGCCACAGGATCCACGTCGATCCACGAGGCCTCGGGCTGATGCAGTCGCTTCTACATCGGTAGGAGACCCCAGCGCTTCTACATATGGTGCTGATGCCAGAGCTTCTTCATCTGCCCCCCTCCCCCGGTCTGTTAGAGTTATGTCTTAGAAGCCAATCTTATATGGCTATTTCTATTGTTTATGTTATTGATGATATTTGATCATTTGTTCCTTGATTTATTGATTGACAGATCGTTTAGGTTGAGGATCTGAATTGTAGATCTCTGTAATTCATTTATAATTAAATGACAATAATAAATCTAAAAGGTCCATAATCTTGATAATTAACAAGGAACATTAATTATCAGATAAGATTAGTATGCAAGTTAAGTGATAATTAAGTTCTACAAATCATAGGTAAAGAGTTACCAACTTAATTGCATATGTATATGTTGTAGAACATAATACAGGACATGACCCAATGAAATAAATATATGGATTGTGTTATGTATCATTATTTATTTCTATTGAGTTTGATTCTAAGTTTGAGATGGTTCAGTGTTTCCACATGAGGATAGGTTCTATAAATATCGTCTACCGCTGATTCCTGATAAGGGCTGCTATACGGACTTTATTTATGTTCTCTTGAATTGTGCGGGGAAAAACTGTTCATCAAGAAAACCGTATGTCCCTCACTAATTTAATTAGCGAGTGATGATATCTGTTTGGGCCCCTTGATGGAGATAGATTATTTGCTAGCAACTTGATATAATTATCTTTAGATCAAGAAACGTATAACCTGCAAAATTGACACATTCCTTTCTTGGATTATACGATGATATCATGTGACATAAGAATCAGACAAGAAAATACTTTTATTTCTTATGCAGGATTTGAATATTTGTATCAGTACATTATTTATGTGAATTGGGAGTCATAACGTGTTGCTAGATACCGCTTATGATTATTGGAATTAAATAGTGATTTAATTATATGGCCAACATAGCATAAATCCTCAAAGGGTCACACAAATAGAGTTATAATCACACGGTGAATTATTTATTTATTCGCAACAATTAGTATTGCGAAAATATGATAAGTTGATTAATTAATTATATACCGTTGCGAACCGTTATAATTGATTAAGTCAAAATGATCATATAGAAATAAATTAATGCACTAGCTAACTCCAAAATAATTATTAATAAGTTAATAATTAATATTGTTCAACTTACTTTAATTAATTGAGCTATTTGTGCCTTTATTTAAATAGTTAATTAAAAGCCTGAATTTAGGATGGTTAAAAGAGCAATTAAAGGAATTAATTAATGGGCATAAAATACAATTGTTGTAGCCCATTATTAGCCCCTCCCAAGGCCGGCTATAGAAGTGCAATTTTGTCCATGTGGTAATTTTGGAAATTAGGTTTAGAGAGGCTATAAATAGGGGGTTTAAGTTTGGAGAAAAATTCGGAATTTTTCCTAACCTCTTCTCTCTCTCTCTCTCTCTCTCTCCTGGCCGAAATTCTCAAAAGAGAAGAAAAATTTCAGTTTTCTTCTCTTGCTCTCTTCTCCCATCCTCTTGGCTCATGTGTGGAGCAATTTACTTCCACATTAATTCGATTAATTTAAAGCAAAAGGAAGGAAGGGATTAGGTTTGATCTCCAATCGCTAGCACGATTAAGAGATCGTGGTTAATCTCTTGGTGGACTCGAGGTCGACCATTGGAGAAGAAGGAAGAGAGGTGCAGCACCCCATCGACTCCTACGCCTTGGATTTTTACTTCTTGATACGATTCAAGAAGAGGTATATCCTTAATCTCTTTTCTCTTGGTGAATTGATGTGTTAAACGCTTGCAAGATCCTTCATGTGGTTATTTGCTTAATTATAGTTTATTAATTGTAATAAAAATTAAAATTATACATCCTAACCACTTACTAACAGTGGTATCAGAGACTATGGTCGTGCTTATTCTTTTAACACATAATTAAGAGAGAAGATGATGATTAACCAAGTTAATTAGTGATGTGTATGCTTGTTGTTCTGAAAAAACTGTTTTCTCTGTCTTGTTGCTTGTTTTTCGTGATGTAAAGCCTCTGATTTTTTTTATCTTTTACTGAAAGTTGTAGATCTATGAGTTGTGGTCTTTTTGACAAGAATTTCACGATTTTATAAGTAGTTATGAATTTTTGGTGAATTAAACGGTAACAATGCGCAGAACCAGTTTCTGTCTGCACAGTTCTGTTTGAATGACGTGTAGGACCTATTTTTTGAAAATAACTACCTGTAATCTTTGGCTACAATTAAACTAGACTTGATACTCTTTCTGTTCATGTATAATTTGTTATATGGTTCGGATTTTATATGGGTGATTAAGTATGAAAAGAGAAAAAGTCGTCAGATCTGTTTTTCCAAACAAACTGATTGTTTTGATAAACTGTACTAATTGAAAACCTTTTCTGGAAAAGTGTTTAAATAGAAGTGTTCTATTTTAAGTTAGTATTCTACTAAAATTAGTTTCATAATTTTTCGTAGATATTTGATACTTTAACTGGATCAAAAGTTTTTAACCGTCAGTCAGTTACAGAACTTGGGTAGTTACTTGTATGACACTTAACTTGATATTTTTTAATAGACCTTGTTAGTTTTCTTTTCATGGGTAGTTAGCCAACTTCATATACTAGGTTTGTTGTGTAAATAGTTTGTATAAAAACTGTATGGAAGATGATCCTACAGACCAAAAGATTGAGGTGAAAAATAGAAAATCTGATAACGGTGTTTCGCGCACAAAGTCAGATTTGTTTTTTTTTATTCTCCTTGATGGTAAGTGATTTCTTCCTGATTTTTTTTCTGGTAGTTACACTCATTATAAGGAGTTTGCATGATTTATTTCGTAATTTTTGGAGACTGAAAATTTTTAGATTTTATCGGGCTCCGTTTCGTATTTTAATTAGTTAAAATATTTTCTAATTAATCAAACTGGTTGAATAGTTAATTAGAGCACTCCTTAAATAACCTCCTTTCAGTTTTAGATGGTTGAATTAAATTTCAAAAGGTTTAAACAAGTTAGTTGTTAAAGTTGAGCATTCTTTGCATTTAAAAGCGAGCAACGAGAATGCACAAAGATTTTAATTAATAAAGTTAATTAAGAACAAATAAACATATATATTGTATACGTACTAACTTTGTTTTGTAGGAGGATCGTGGGTTTAGTATGGCTCAAAATTCCAATGCCTTGTGTGTTGTAATTGTGTGAATGCATGTGAATGAATGTATGTAAGGCCTTTGGTGCCATGGTTAATTAAATTAATATTGATTAATTTTAATGTAACTTGTGAGGCTTGCATGCCCGTAAGGTTTAGAAGGGAATTAAAATTTTTTCATATGTATTTATTTATTTATTTCCATTAATTATAGGATATGATCTATATAATTAGTGGGAGGACTTGATTAGTTTAGATTCACTTCATGGAGATGACATGAAGCTAAAATGCAAGCGGGAGCCATACAAACCCACAACAATGTTTGAGATGCTTGTGATTATGTGATTGTTTGAGAATGCCATGACCAAACAAGAGTCACATAATTGTTTGTCCCAATTAAAAACGATTAAGCCAAAATCACTCTCCTTTTCTCTATCCCCTTCACGCTGTATGATCGTCCATTAATGCATTCCGCCGACGCGGACATCATGTTCCACCATAGGTAGTCGGGGTGTAAATCGGATTTACAATGAGCAAATAGAGAGGAGTTGTTTAACAATGGACTCTAATCGGATTGAACATTAGAGTGATGTTCGCGACGCGAACCAAGAATCATAAAGTTGTATGATTGATTAAAGAGAACCTACCTCATAATAGTTCTATTGATGTTGTGCCGACGCCATCATCGTCTCTACGAAAATGGGGGTCTTGGAATTCACTACATTTAGGGACATATTTTAGTGTAGTGAAAAGTTTTACTTTATGGAAATTAAAACAGAAGCATAAACTAATTGACCTTAATTTTAAAAATTATTGTAGATGTCTTCCTCGTCTTTTACGCTACGTTCTATTCTTGAGAAAGAGAAACTCGCCTTCAACGGTGCCAATTTTTTGGATTGGTACCACAACCTAAGGCTAGCCCTTAGGTTTGAGAAGAAAGAGTATCTCTTGACCACTCCTTTGCCCGCGGCACCCAAGGATGATGCCCCTCAAGCGGACAAAGATGGATATGACAAGCACATCAATGACGACATGGAGATGTCGGTCTTGATTGTTGCGGTCATGGAGTCCGAACTCCAAAAGAAGATCATGGACAGTGGTTATGGTGTTTATGACATCGTCTCTCGTCTCTCGAACATGTTCCAAACCAAGACCCGCACCGAAAGGGCTCGTCTCATCAAGGCTGTTGTTAATACTCGATTGGCGTAGGGTCATGAAGTCGGGCCACACGTCATGAAAATGGCGGAGTTGTTTCGGCAGCTTGAAAGGTTTGATACGCCCTTCCCAATAGGGGCGATTCAAGACTTTATTCTCAACTCTCTCCCTCCTAACTTCACCGATTTTGTTGTGAACTACCGGATGAATGGCATGGACAAGAGTATGGATGATCTTCAAAACATATTTGTTGAAACGGAGGAGAGTCTCAAGAAAGAGAAATGACCTAAGGATGTTCTTGCGGTGAGCGAAAGAAGCAAGAAAATCAAGAAGAGGCCCAGCAGAAACAGGAAGGGAAAAGGTCCGGTGACGTCCCAAGGTTCAGCCAAGGGAGCTCTCATGGGTTCCAAGAAGAAGAAGAACCCGGCCACTTCCGACACCGTTTGCTACTACTGTAGCAACAAGGGTCATTGGAAGAGGAACTGCTTTAAGTACCTCGCAGATAAGAAGGCGGGAACTGTGCAGCCTTCCTCCTCAAGTATATTTGTCATCGAAACCCTTCTCGCTACCTCTAACATAGACTGGATATTTAATACTGGTTCGTGTGCTCACATTTGTCGAAATATGCAGGTACTAAAGAGTAGGAGGCGGCTCGAGAAAGGCGAAGTTTAACTCCTCGTCGGTAACGGCACGTGCGTCTCCGCTATGGCCGTTGGAAACGTAGAGCTTACTTTGCCTTCTGGTTTTATGTTGGAACTAAAAAATGTTTATGTAGTTCCATGTATCACTCGTAACATTGTTTCTATTTCATGTTTAGACTTGGATGAATTTGATGTAGTAATTAAGAACAAGTGTTTGACTTTGTTTCGTGATAATGTTCGTTATTGTGATGCGCATTTATCGAATGATCTTTATTTGCTTGCTAATGACGAACTTGTTTTGAGTGTTGAACGTGACAATAGAAAACGTAAGATTTCACATGATAATGCAACTTTAATGTGGTTTTGCCGCTTAGGTCACATCAACGAAAAACACATTAAGAGATTACAAACCGTTGGACGTCTTAAGAAGTAAGAACTCTTTTAAAATTTAATTATAATTATGATTTATGATGTTATATATATTTAAATTGTATATTTAACGCAGAAAAAATCACGCGGTGACGTTTGTAAAACTGCGTGATATGTGGAGAGATGGGCCTGGGACACAGGATGTCGACAGGATCGACAGATATACACGGGCCCGGGTGCTGGAGTTGATCGGTAGCAAGTTGTTTCTAGATGCCACTGGAGATTCCGTTCTATGTTTTTATCTGGAGTTAGTTCGGGTAAGTATTTATAAATATTATATTTAAATCGTACACCCTAAATCTTAAACCACTACAAACTTGAGTAAAAATCTCGAAACGCTTACGAAATATTTGTAAATATTTGCAGGATGTTTCCTTGGGACATTCAGTGAAATATAATTAGGGTGCGGCCACACTTACCATGTTGTACCACGGTTTGGACAATGCCGCCATGGGAAAAGGCGGTCAAAAGATTGTAACTCCGTGGGTATTGCTGCAGTTGTGGTCGTACGCTCGTCTGTTAGTTTGCCGGCCGTCCGTCACGAAAAGTTTCAAGGGCTGGGGCTTACCATCAGCCAATAGATGTCCGTCTTACGGGAGGTATTTTTTTGTTATATTTTTTTTTCGAAAAAACACAAGTACAATGGAATCGTAATGGTTGTGCAGGCAATGGATGACACGACTTAGGTCGAAAAAAATTAAAGGTCCTTATCGCAGCGGTATTGAGTACGCTCGGGATGTACTCTTGAAGATGGATCATGGGCACGTGGTGTGGAGGCTATACGAAGAGGTGAGCCAGGTGGTCATGCCTCCGTATGCCCGCCTTCCGATGAAGATATACTGTCTCCGCGTGCCATGCATGCATTACTGGGTCGTGGCGTCGCACCATGCCGATCGGGTCATGCATCAGTTCATGCTGTACCAGACAGTTCCGCCTCCTATACCTACGGTGCGTCAATCTTTTGACATTCGTGATTTAAAATAAAATATTTACGAATATATGCACTAAATCTGATCTAAAATAAGCAGGGTTGGAGGAGGATGAAACAGCTGTTACAGTATACGCATACCACATTTCGGGGGAGGGATTCGCGGGACCTTTTCGGTGTTGAGGTGGCTATGTGGACCGACACGACTCAGGTCGAGGTGGCAGAGGTGCGGCCATGGAGCGAGAAGGTTTTGCCCTCTTACGACCGATGAATGAGGGTACATGGAGGTGCTCATCTTATCCCCATTCCGGGAGCAGCAGAGCAGATTCCGGCTAGAGAGCTGACCTACCTTCAGGAGGCGCCCCATCGCGTCAGTATGGTAAGTTATTTTATTTGGAATAATTTTTATTTTAAGCAAATGAAAATGAATTATTTTGTAATTTGGTTGCTAATAACAAATTAACAGGTGAAACATATATTGATCGAAACTCTACGAGCATGTGCGTGGGCGGTGAAGAAGGGATGCAGACGTGCTGGGAAGCAGTTGCTGAAGAGCTGCAGCACGTAGTTAGACCTCGTTGGCGAGCCTCATCGATTACCTCATCTCTTAGAGGTGAAGGGTCTACTGACGGACATCGACTCTATACCAGATTCGTCGGAGGATGATCATATGCCAGAGCCTGGATTCGAGGAGCAGCAGTTCATGAGGGTATAATAATATTTATAATATTATTATTTCGTTATGCTGTTATCTAGAATATTAATAATAATATTTCTAATATCATTATATGTAACAGTCATCTGACTATACTTTACACGACTGTGACACATATTTCGATCAGCCAAGACCCAATCAGCCTATTATCAGGAGCAGACGGGGAGAGAGCCACCCAGCAACCCAGCTCTCAGCCCTCCACTGAGGATCTACCCACACCCCCAGGCCCACCCCCACGCCCACCACCATATTATGAGTACGGGACACAGTATCCACTGTATCAGACGCAGTTCCCATCATACCAGACTCAGTATTCACCTGGCCCACCATTCTATTCTCAGGTCGAGCCTACATCGGATGACGCATTTTTCTCGTCGATTGGTGTACATGTCGACGATCCGTTCACGCCTCTAGCTCAGCCATCATTTGGTCAGACCTACGGCGGAGCCTCTTCTTCTAGTGCACCGCCTCGTCATCCTACTCCTGAGATGCCTCCTCGTCCACCCCCAGTCGGACTTGCTCGCGGACGAGATCCCCGACAGCCACCAGGTCCTCCTCCTATTTGGTCCCCGAGTGAGGGGAGGTGGATCCACCGTACTGGACATTATTAGGACTTATTTATATTTTTTATTTATGTATATATTCGTATTGTGACTTATTTATGTATGACATATTTATGATATATTTATATTTCGTATTGTGACTTTCAGATTTATATTTCGTATTATGAATTGCTTTGCGTATTAATTTCACTACGGAAACTAGTCGTATGTCGCTCATGAGTGCAGAAATTTAAATTACAAAAATAAAAAAATATATATGTTTGAATTCCCAACATATAATATTTAAATATTTTTTATTTTAGTTTGCGACTTATTAAGTTTTAGGTGTTCTAAGCTATTCAAATTATCTAATATATTACATAAATATAATTAAATTTTATTTAAATAACACAAAATACAAAATGATAAATTTCAAACTATAATGGCAAATATTTTTAGAATACAAAATTTTAAACTAAAAATTATATGAAATTTAAAAAAATTAACAACAAACAAAACAAAAAACAAAAAACAAAAAACAAAAACAGAATTCGTAAAAAAAACAAAAAACAAAAAAAAAAAACAAAAACAGAATTCATAAACAAAATTCTCTCTTTTCGGACTGTAGTTCAATTACGGAATCCCAGTTTCCGTAACAAGCTAAGTACGGAATCCTGGATTCCGTAATTAGCTTGTTACGGAAACTAGGATTCCGTAATTGCGTTATTATTTAAATAATTTCGATTATTTCGATATTATTATTAATATTTAATTTTATTTTATTATTATTTTTAAACAGTACGGAACTGTGGGTTTCATACAGAAAGTCCAAAGGCCCAACTACATTTGACTACCCTGTTGTCTCCATTTCCTTCTCTCCTTTCCGATCTCCATTCCACCATTCTCTCTCTCTCACAGGCCAAAATGGAACCAGAAGCGGAGGTGATGGAACTGTTCGATCTCCCCTTCTCTGACCTCCTCTGCCTCTCCTCCTTCGACGCACCGCAGTCTCCGACGAATGGCGATCAATCCCGACTCGAATGCATCTCCGCCTCAATCATGGAAGCTCTAGGCCCCTCCGGCCCTGGCCTCCTCTCCATCTCCGGCGTCCCCTCCGCCTCTTCCCTCCGCCGCTCTCTTCTCCCTCTCGCTCTTCATCTCTCCCTTCTCAATCCAAAGGATCGCGCCTCACTCCTCAAGGTAAACCAAACTTCCTGCATTCCTTTGGACTTTATTCGGATGGTTTATATATACATTTTATTTTACATTGTTTTTTTGTTGTTTGTATTAATGTTTCAGAGACATGGATTGGGTAGTGATGTGCCGCTGAAGAAACCAGACAGGAGCGTGTCTTCTTTCGCATCACTTTTGAAGTATCAAGGAGAATCTGTACTCGATCAAGTGCAAGAAATTGATTTCACTAGCATTTCAGAGGAAATTGCTCACAATTTTGGTCTAAGTGAACTAGATGATAGTGAATTTGACCACCTAGGGGACACATTTGAAAAACTGGGTCGATGCATGATGGAGCTTGGGGTGCGCCTAGCACGTGTTTGTGATAATGCCATGCGAATGACCGAGTTGGAAAAGAGTATTATTCACTCAGGAAGTGCGAAGGGACGACTGATGCACTACCATTCTAAGCTAGACGGTCTTATCCTCAAAGAAGCCATTAAAAAAGCGGGGCTGAAGAACCGGTCTAAAAAATCTCCTGCATTTAATGAAATATGCAAGGAGAAGAGCACGGTCGCTGATCTATGGCAACAATGGCATTATGACTATGGGATATTTACGGTTTTAAGCTCTCCTTTATTTCTCTCGTCTACTGTGGAGGGAGAACACATTGTCAGCAATGAGATCCCGCCTCCAATGGGGCACTCATGCTTGCAGTTATTTGATAACAGAAAGAAGAGGATTGTTTCAGTGAAGTGCCAAACTGAGAGTTTTATAATTCAAGTGGGAGAGGCAGCTGATGTGTTGTCAAGAGGGAAGCTGAGATCAACACTCCATGCAGTTTGTAAACCAATGGGATTACTAGGAGATGTTAGTAGAGAGACTTTTGTGGTCTTTTTGCAGCCCTCCTGGGGCAAAGTTTTACACTGTCATGGATTTTCTTTGGATCCTGATGAGGAGGTGCGGAGTGGGGATGAATTGGCAGATATCCGTAGCAAAATCCCACCCCTCTCGGCTCGGCTGAGGGATGGCATGACTTTCGCTGAGTTTTCCCATGAGACTACCAAGCAGTATTATGGGGGCAGTGGAATCCAGAGCAAGAGATAACTACTTTTGTGACAGGTCTCGAACCAAAGCAGTGTGCTCAGGTGATATTTTCTATGCATCATGACAAATCGATTACCCCCTCAATTGCCTCTGGGCCTGGGGTGTATTTTGAGCTGTCTAGTGTACGTTCTCAGGAGGTAATTGAGGAAGTGTTAACAAGCTGAGAAAGCTCAAGGAGAACGCCACGCAGAACATGAAAGAAAATGGTGAGCAAGTGCAAACTGGTCTGTGCTTCGGTCTTAAACTAGTGCATCTCGGCTGGTAGGCTGGTACCTTGTCACTTCAGGGACTGGAATGGGGATCTGATGCAAAAATACTTTACTGGATTTGTATTGACGGGGTTTTGGAAGCGATTTGGAGACTTTGTTTTTTGCTCACGAGCATCTGATGTATAATTCTTGTTAGCAGCATTGTGCAACTGCGCACGTCTACATCTATTGATTGTTTTTTGAAAAACGCGCAATGAAATGAATGCTAATGGAACTATTGTTGTAGCGGATTGCTGCTAGCATGACATTATAATAAAGTGGTTATAATTTTACTATTGCAGGATATGTGCCAACAAAAACATCGGTATAAGTTACTTGACTGAAACATAAGCACAGAACTGTGCCCTAACAAAAATTATGTGAAAGGATTATTCTGCCTGTAAGCCATAATTGAATAGTTATTCAACTATCGCTATCTTTTACATCTACTGACATAATCAATGGTAACATATGTTTCTATAGACCAAAAATTGCTTGACTGAACTAAAATTAATTGGTCGTAGAAAGCTTGACAAATTAAAAAATAAATAAATACAAATAAAAGTGCTAACTAAACAAAATGAAATTGATGAAGCTAAGATAAAGCAAACAACTAACTAGCAGTAACAATGAAAAAGATGATTTTCAACATCTGCACCATGTAGTCGACTAGCAAGCATCTCAAGTAGTCTTGCCTCGTCAAGTATTTTCCATAATGGATTTAATCAAAGGAGTATATTCGCCTCATATGACAATAATACCCTACCTTATACTTCCTCTATTGAATTGCTACTTTCATAGGCTCTCTATATAATCAGACATCTCTTATTGCCCCTCTATTAAGTTGCAACATGCCTACTTTCTCAAATTGATAGAATACAATAGGAATAAAATATTACCAGAGAAAGGAGAAAAAGATCTCAATTGAACTTCTAAATGCTAAAGGAATGCTCCAAAGTTTCTAATTCTTATTCCCAAGCAGCATTTTACCAGAGCCATTAGAGCTATTAGAATAACTCTCCTTTTCACACTTAAGGCTGATGTTACATAATCAGTATGAAATTAGCTCGTTGGCACATATTTTGTATGAACACAGCCCAAAATGCACCTATCATAGAAACAGCTTTTTCCCGCAGAGTACAAACACCAAAAAGTCAATATCATTCTTAAGCACATTAAACTGGAAAGGGCAAGTCATCAATATTTTAATTACAACAAAACGTTCTGATTCTCACACGGTGATTGATTAACAAAAAGTTCCACTCAAAAGCTCCAACGTCTAATCAAGTACCAGATTCCATGAAGCAAACTTGGGATGAGAACCCCAATCTTCCAAAAATTCAATCTTCAGATGTGAGGATCGCTCCTTATAGCGCAATTCACAGCATCTCTCCTCGACCCAATTTTTTTTGTAGCACAAATCTACTGTTGAGCAGAGAAGTGCAATCTCTTTAAGCACCAGTGCATTCAAAATCAGAAAATTTGCAAAAGCCACAACAGCTCGATGTTCTGAAAACCCTTTCAATGTTACTTGTTTTAGAAAGTTAAGGAAGCTAAATGGACCTCCTTCAACCCAGAGTGCCTCCATGTTGGTTTCATTTACGGTCATACGATTCACAAGCTGCAAAGAGAAAACTATAATTGTAAGATTATTGTCCCTATAAGGTTTTCTAATATATGGATTATTTTATGCTTTAGTCTAGGCTTTTGTCCATCGAAGCCTCCATAATTTGTTGTTAGGTTACTTGGTATGTTTGTGGTTATATCTGAGAGTATAAATTGATGCTTAGTTGAGCAGGTGGGGCAATTTAGGAAATTTAATGAAGTTGAAGTTAGTTAAGCCTAATTCTATTTTAAGTAGCATAATATTATAATTCAGATAATCAACACCCTACTAGGCTTTTGGAGTGAATGAACCTTGTTTAAAAATACATGAAGCGTAATTTTAACCATGCAAGATGAATTTGGCACTTATATTTAGTTGATAAAATGAGGTTTAGGTTGATTAGGCTTAATTAGGATGAACTGAGGTCTAATTGACGATGTTAATAGGTAAATTGAAGCCAAATTGTGTGGCATCAATGGTTATATGAGCAAAATTTTTCTATATTAGACATGTATAATGTGCAGAACTAACACCATACTTGCAGGTGATATCAGCTAGTTAATAACAACCTTATGTATCATGGCTATGTTTGGGATATTGCAACGAACGTGGGTTCGCGAACCCAGGTCTATAAAAAATTGGTTTCCCAATTCGTTCGCGCGAACATGTGAGTTCCCCAAAATCTTAGAACCCAGAACACACTCGCGAATAGGCAGTTGTTCGTGTTCCGCGCAGGTTTGGTTCGCGCGAACAGCTGCTGTTCGCGAATTGGGTGTTCGTGAGGCGTGCCAAACATACCCAATATTTAGCATTTTGGACCATGTCTGCATATGTTAGTGCCTTCTTTTTATTTCCAGATTACTTGGCGGTTAATTAAGCATACTTGCGTGAAGCTCCGCTATTAAATTAGGCAATTGGAACAATAGTAGATGATTATCTTAAATTAACTTTTAGTTTAGTTTAGTGCAGTAATAAGTGTTCCTAAACAGAACTAGTAATATAGCTTCAAGATTGGTTCAGGCAACAATATACAAAGAGAAGGTTAATTGCGATTAACTGTATTAAATCAGGCATATTAGCATAACTAAGATAACTGCTACCGTACTAGGGTTTATGGCCCAGTCAAGCATTTTTATATTAGGCTAACTGACAGCATGTGTTCGAAGCGAATGCATTTCTTGTAATAAGTATTTAACACAGGTGAGAGAATAAAATTTACCTTAACATCTAATGTTTCTAGGAAAGGAAAACACTGCAAGATGGATGACATCAGCAATATTTGTTTTTCATCAGAAAAGTTGACTCTGACCGCCAAACTTTTGACTGAAGGCAGCAGTGTTCTTGGACCACATAACACTATATCCTATCATAAAAATCAAAATCAGAGAATAGAAATGAGATATAAGTATATAACCATGCATACAAGCCACGCAACATTAACTGATGACATACGTATGATAAATGGAAAATATTAACTTATACATCATACAATTTAAGATTCTATTAAGTTATTTTAGAGAGCTTTTTGATATTTAACATGCAAATTTCTACAATTACAAGTAAGAGCAAAAGAGGGCTATAAATAATTTATCAAGAGCGCTATAAATAATTTATCATATATACTTAGTCAACAACAGAATTATATATACATAGATTTACTCTAAATTAAGACACTAACTAGCGGGGATGCAAACATATTCAGCTTTAAACTATTTCCATTACAATATTCGCATTTCTACCTATAAATAGCACATTTTGGGCAAACCATGCTTGCGATAAATGAAACAATACTAAATGATAATCTAATTATAAAGATTAGGAAAGCCAAATAACTTACAGAACTCCTGCTTTCCCTTTTAAAGATGCCGCCACCAATTTGAAGCTTAACAAGATCCAAGCAAATGAAGCCGAGTAGCGCAAGCTTTGGGGCATGCTTAATGCTCACAAAAGTGCCCATTGTAGCTGTTTCACTAAGCACCAAGTTCTTCAAGTTAGGTGCACTCTCAATTGCTACCTCCTTAACATGCCCAAATAATCGAGCCTGGTCTGTGACAACCAATTCCATGAGGTTTGGTGAAGAAACAACAATAAGTTGATAACCGGTACACTTATATAGATGCAACTTCTCAAGGCTCGGAGAAGATAGAAGATGGGTGATGAAACTGTCGTCTAAAGAGACAGATGTAAGGACAACCTCTTTAATCTTTGGAAAGATAGGCATAGAGACAATTTTAGGTAAGCCGCAGATATAGAGATTCAGTTTTAATAAAGTTTTGCATGAGAAAAAACTATCAGGTAACAGAAAGCCAGTTTTAGCATGCCAGTTAGAAAAGGAAAGAGACAGTTCTTGGATATGTTTGTCTACGAGGATTTTGAGAAGACTATCCACAGTTACATGGAAAAGGGGGTGATCAAAGCGAGTGAAACGGCAACTCCGGATGGGCCCTTGGTGCTTGGAGATGATATCAAAGACGGCTTGGCGGCACCACACGTTTTCAGATCTCGAGGCCGAGGAGACAGAGGGTTGTAGGTGGAGTGAGGAGTCATCGATACAAAGAGGAGCGGAGGTCCAGAGTGTATGCCACCGAGTGGAGACGAGAGAGGCCCGGGCTGCGTCTTTGAGAGGAAGGAGAGAGAGGATGGATTGGATGAGACAGTCGGAGAGACTGTTGATGGGATCATCGACCAACGAAGAACCGGACGAGAGGTGGTCTCCACTGCCTTTCATTTTTTTCTTTTTCCGATTTATCGATTTTATTCTCTCCATCTCCAATTTGGAAGAGTGGGAGAGTAGAGAAAAAAAAGGGAAAGTGAACCAGGAGAAGTGTGTAGAGTATTATTTTGATCGCTATAAACAAATTTAAAAAATTTTATTTACAAATTATTTAGATTTATGTCGTTGGAAAAGTTTAAAATTTATGATATAGCATCACTAATACTAATTAATTTTATAGAATTACTCTTCACCATCTTCAAGATTCTCTCATTCTCTCATCCCAACTAATTTAGTGCTCATCTTCATTCTTTTTTTTTCTTCTATATATTTTCTCATCCCTTCAATGTGTTTGTCTTTTTTCCTTCTTTCCTATACTCACCTCATCCAATGTCTACACTGTTTTCATCCCATCCCATCCCATTCCATCATTCTGTCGTTGACCCATCCTCTAATTAGAACAAATGGGTTTACTAACTAGCACAATTAGGTTTACAAACTAGAACAATTAGATTTATTAACTAGAGCAATTATGTACATTAAGTAGAAAAATTAGGTATATGAATAAAAATAATTAGATGTGACGAATGACAATTTTTTAATCTGTTCTCAGTACGTACCCACCCTTAACTAGAACATATACATAATTGTTCTAGTTCATACACCTAATTGTTCTACTTAATATACATTATTGTTCTAATTATTTTTATTCATATACTTAATTGTGTTCTACCAATTAATTGTTCTAGTTGGTAAACATAATTGTGCTAGTTAATAAACTCAATTGTTCTAGTTGGGGAGAGATCAGCGACATAGAGATGGAGATGGGGATGAGAATGAAAACAATGCAGGCACTGGATGAGTGGGTACAAGGACGAAGGAAGGAAATAGAAGAAATACAATGAAGGAAAGAGAGGATGAACATTGAATTAGTTGGGAATGACATTTCAAAAATAGAAACATGATTTCTAGGGATGATGGAATGAGAAATATTGAGATGATCCTTATCAGCACCGATTAATTTTATATCACTATAAAATAAAATAAATTAGTTTTATACTATCGATCTATTAAAATAACCACTCTATTTTTTTAAATATGTCACCGTGAATCATTAATATTCGAGATATGTCATTGGAAATAAATAATTAGTTTCATGTCACTACAAATCAATAAAAAATTAATTTGATACCATTATAAATCATAAATTTCAAAATAATTTTTCTAACATTTGCAAAATAATAAATTTCAAATTATGAGTTCAAATTTAGGTTTAAACTTTGATTAAAAGATTTAAGGATTCAAGTATAATAATAATACTTTCACTTAATCGTAGTACCAACAACCTGTTTACTCTCGTAGCAACCCACTATGGTACTTTAGGTCGCTGCCTTCTTAGCGACCTGCTTCAATTGATGCTTGGCACACACAATCACCAAACAACTAAGCTGACTCGCTTAAGACAATAATGTACTTGCAAATTTACTTATTTCTCTTGATAGATGTATAGACTAATGAGTAAATTAATGTACTTTAATCTTAACTTTCGTTACAGGTCAAATTTTCATTAACCAACTCAATTAACCTCTTACAAATCCTAAATTTCAACTTTTGATCTCATGGCTAGGTTTCATAAGTCTATACCTTGCTCTTAGTGACATCCCTAAACTCTCGTCTCGAGAAAAGACTTCACTTTGGTTGTTCTTGATCTTGATTCCACCTTTTTTTAAGACCGTCTAATGAGTACGAAGCTATTGAATTATTTAAGCTTGGTTAGATTTCACTTGAAGAAACTTTCATTTAGTAGTTTTGTGCAATTTAGATCAATTTAATAGTAACTAAAACCTCATACAACAAGAACTAGTGGAATTAAGCATAGTATGTCCACTAATTACATAGAGATAGAAAAAACGATTCATACCTCCTCTCATATCGAATCGAGAAGGCTCGAACCATAGCATAGGAGGCGGTGGCGTGCCCTTGCTCTTCTTTTCATTTCACCTTAGGTCCACACAAAGGTTAACCAAATTCAATCAATTTGTGCTAGCAAATTTGAAGAAAATGTCAAATTATTTTGCTTCCCTTCTTCAATTAACTCTTTAATTAATTAAGAAAATCTAATATCAACTCATGAGAATCTAATTAGATGCAAGAGGATGAGAGAAAGAGGCAAAATTCTCATGAAATTTCAGCCTCCAAGGAAGGGAGAGAAAGGTGGCTACATGTGTTGTCTTAATTGTCCAATTAGGTGGTCCTTATGTAGTGTTAAGTACTTTACTTAGGTATATAATTTTAATTTTTGTTACTAATTAACAAGTACAACAAAGAAGAAACTAGTACAAAACATTTAACACATACACAAAGAGAGAAAGGTAGGAGAATTTATACGTCTCGCAAAATTATATTTTCAAGGCTTGACCAAATCACTTGGAACTGATGGCGTGCTCACCACCACCACCATTACCTAGGTCGGTCTCGAGTCCACCAAGAAGATTAACCAAATTCTTCTTGAGTTGTGCTAGCAACTAGAAGAACAAAACTAATTCCCTATTTAATCTTCTCTTTCAAGTAACTATTTAGGTGGAAGAGAGAAATGCTCAACACATGAGCTAGAGAGGTGAGAGAGAGCAATGGAGGAAGAGAGAAAATCTAAAATTTTCTCTTTAAATTTCAACCAAGAGGAGGGAAGGAGAGAGATGTAGGTGGAGGCTAGGGTTTTCTCCCAAAAGTGACCCCTTTATATAGACAACTCAAACCTAACTCTCTTCCATAATTTGCTTGACCAAATTACCTCTCCCTAGCTGAAATTTACATGGGCTCCTATAGCCCATTAACACATTCCTTTTGTTGCTCTTCCATTTAATGTCAATTTGGACTTTTAATTAACTAATTAAATATAATGCCAATTAGTTCAATATAATTAAAGTATATTGAACAAAATTAATTATTAATAATTAATTTGGGATTAGCACATGCATTAATTTATTTCTATATGATCCCTTTGACTTAATTAATTATAACGGTTCGCAACGGTATATAATTAATTAATCAACTTATCATATTTTCACAGTACTCACTGATGTGAATAAATAACTAATGCACTGTATGGTTAAAGTCTTATTTGTGTGACCATTTGAGAATTTATACTATGTTGGACATAGAAAATAAATCATTATTTATTTTCAATAATCATAAGTGGTATTTAGCAACACGTTATGATTCCCAATTCACATAAATATTGTACTGCTACAGTATTTCAATCATGCATAAGAAATAAAAGTATTTTTCTATTTTTTATTTTTATGTCACATGATATCACTGTATAATCCAAGATATGAATGTGTCATTCTTGCAGATTATACATTTCTTGACCTAGAGATTATTGTACAAGTTGCTGGCAAATAATCCATCTCCATTAAGGATCCCAAAATAAATATCATCATTCATTAAGTAAATTAATGAGGGACATACGATTTTCTTGATGAACAACTTTTTCCAGCATAATTCAAGAGAACATAAATAAAGTCCGTATAATAGCCCTTATCAAGAATCAGCGCTATATGATATTTATAGAACCTATCCTCATGTAGAAAAGGTGAACCATCTCAAACTTAGAATTAAACTCATATGAAATAAATAATGACACTTAACACAATCCATATATTTATTTCATTGGGTCATGTCATGTACTATGTTTTATAACATACACATTTGCAATTAAGTTGGTAACTCCTTACCTATGATTTGTAGAACTTAATCATCACTTAACTTGCATACTAATCTTATATGATAATTAATACTCCTTTTTAATTATCAAGATTATGGACGATTTAGATTTATTATTGTCATTCTAATGAATGATCCACAAAGATCTACAATTTAGATCCTAAACCTGAATGATCTGTTAAAAATAAGCTCTAGGAACAAATGATCAAATATCATCAATAACATAAACTAAAATTAAGTCATTAAATATTGACTTCTAGGACATAACTCCAACATATAGACCTCCCAACCTAAACCTAGTAAAGACCACTCCCCACCTAACGGCTGACCCTAATATGGTCTTCTAAGCCCATATTAGTTGGTCTTTATCTTGATCAAGCGAGTCAGACTTGTATGGCTGACCCTACATTTCTTGATCTAGGGTTAATCGTTTAGTTTGCATGCATATGATACAACTCCATCAAGCGAGTCAGACTTGTATCTTATTTTAAGAAATATCGAGTTTTAGGGTCCAATAGATATCATTACTCACTAGGTCTACTAATAAGGGACATACGGTTGTTTTGATGAATAATTTTTTCTCGCATAATTTATTGGAACTTAAATAAAGTCCGTATTGCAGCCCTTAATCAGGAATCAGTGTTAGACAATATTTATCGAACAAATTCTCAAACTTAGAATCAAACTCATACGAAATAAATACTTAGAATCAAAGTCATATGAAAATAAATAATGATATATAACACAATCCTTATATTTATTTCATCGGGTCATGTCATGTGCTATGTTCCAATAACATACACATATGCAATTAATTTGGTAACTCCTTACCTATGATTTGTGGAACTTAATCATCATTTTAACTTGAATACTAATCTTGTGTGAATAATTAATGTTTCTTGTTAATTATCAAGATTAAGGACACTTTAAATTTATTATTGTCATTTAACAAAATGAAACACAAGATCTACAATTCAGATTCTCAACCTAAATGATTGAACAAATGATCAAATATCATCAATAACAAAAATTAAATTAAGTCATTAAACTATTGACTTCTAGGACATAACTCTAACAAAAAGTTAGAGAAAATAACAGAAAAATCACACAAAATATATTTTCGAATGTCAGAATTTCAAACTGGCACAAGTTTTGGTAGAAATATTCGTTTAGAGAAGTAGAACACAATATAGAAAGAACATGAGAAGATCTATGGAATTTACGGGGCTTTACCCGTAATGATCATTTTAGAGGCAAAAGATCAGAAAAATTAATAGAAAAATCACACAAAACATATTTTTTAACATTAAAAATACAAATAAACACAAACTTTGGTAGGAATGCCCATTTGGGTCAAATGAATAAAACCCGAAAAGTTCTAGACGAGATCTACAAAGTTTATAGAGTTTACAGGATTTACCATGTAATAGATATAAACATACAAGTCATATTATATTCATATCCAAATTTGAATTGTCGATGGTGAGTATATTTAGATAAATAAAAATTTAACAAGTTCACATTAATAATTACTTCGTGTGAAGATTAATTTTCATGTAAAAGAAGCAAGGATCGTTTCTGTAAAACTAAAATTTTAGGGATCAAACAGGAAAACAGTTGAGGAAGCGACCAAACACCTCGCGCATCTTGGGGTCGTTCTGAGTTCGCCTCTTACCTCTACGAACGGTAGATCTTCAGTGTCATACTTTTTAAGTGGCTGTGTTAGACAGATGCTTTGCACGTTCATGATATCATAAACAATCTTTACCAGTTGAAAACACGTTGTAGAATTAGCACGTAGTAGAATTTTGATAGTGCGCCTGGCCCTGGTGGAAAATCTTGTGCACCGTAAAATGTGTACCCATTAGTGTTGTTACTAATATTTAAATAGTATGTTATGGGCCATTGTACGCAAAACAAAAGTAAGGGAAAATCATTGGTCCTGATCTACAAGATCATAGAATTGTTTAAATTTTAAATTTCAGACTTGAGTTCTGAATATAAATTTTTCGATTTGTTTCTCACAAAATAAAAGTAAAATTGTTACGAATGGACTAAACATAATATTTATTATTTTTGTGTAGAAATTTTATCTTTTCATTTGAATTTTTTTATTAAGCAATCTAACTGATTACGGAAAGTAGTTTCGTGTAATCGAATAATCTAAATTTCCCAGACGAAATTTTTCACCACGTAGGTGGTTGCTGTTAGTTATTGTAGAAATTACAAACGTACCGACATTAAACCAACCAGCTTACCAAATTACAAACATTTATTAACACCTCGACAATAACAACGTTTAATTTCTCATTTACAATTAATATCTACGAGTCTGAAGCCCGGAATAATGTGAGAAGAGATAGGAACAGGTTTATAATGTCAATGTACAGCGCCACCGCAGCCCATACATATTCGTCGTAGGAATACCTCTTGATCAAGTTATCGGTATCGTATATAATGTAGCCACAGAAGATCAGAGATGCGATAGCACCGTATATCATCAGTGATATTCTCCCAAGCGGAAAGAAAATCTACATGAACAAAATATATCATAAAAGTCAAACACTGCATATCGTACATCGTACAAATTAAATATGAAGAGTAACCACTAATCCACTATGGTACCAACACTAGTGGTACCACAGCTAATCCGCTATACTACAATGTTCAGGTAACTAGGTAAGGTAACTGAGTTACATTGGTAACGTACCAACACTAGTAGTACCGCTAACTAATCAATCTTTTGGCATTTTGATTAAGGTGGATGCATATTTACAAACCTGAATAAGAGCAAAAACCATGAGGATCATAAGACCAGCAAACAAAAATGGTCCCAAGAAGCTGAAGTCGTGACCGCGCTTCGCGGCCCAAAAGGTGTACATTGTGAGGCTGACGACTACGACGGCTGTTAGAATCACTGATTCTAATATTATCTCACCTGCAATAATCATAATTTATGCCGAAAATAAGAATGATAATCATACTAACATGTCATAATTGTAGGCATTATCGATTTACAAATACGATTTAACATCATTAATTATAAATTAAATATATAATTTGACAATGAAATGAATATCAAGATTACTTACCCTTGGTGAAAGCACATGTCAAGCCAACCGCAAAGCTCATAGCCACTGTAAACAATCCTAGAAGCAACAGATTGACCGGGTGGTACTGGTAGTAGAAGTACAGAGGACACAACACTATACAAGGGATTCAGAAAAATATTCAACATATTAGTAACCAGAAGGATAGAAAATGTAATGAACTATGACTAATTAAATTGGGTGCAGATATTGTGGGGGTTTATACACAAGGCGACTAGTAATTTTGCATCAGCTTTGGTCATATATGGTTTAAACTATTAGCAGTTTAGCAGTAACTAGTTAACTACCACTTGAATATAGTGGCACTAATAGGTTTTTTATCAAAAAGAAAAAAAAAACATTATTGACTAATTGGTGGGAAAGTTGAGAGAATTGAGAGAAGAATGTGGATTCCTTCACATCGGAGCAAATTGTCCCTTGACTGACTTGAACTGGAATATACATTACTTCTAAATATATTATTACACCTTTTAAAGATTTAAACATAAAATAATAAAAGTAAAGAAAACCATACCTATGAAGGGAAGAATGAGCAAGAAGATGTACAGCCCGAGGCCACCAGGAGTCGAAACAAAGAAATTAGCAACCGGCCGAACAAACACCACAATCGACGCGATGATAACTGTGAGCAGCATTTGCATGGCCAGAATTGAGTACACTTTTCGGATGAAGGCCCACCTCAGCTCCGGACTCTCCAGCATTATCGGGTAGAAACCGGTTGGCCCGGTTTCCACGTCACCCGTCACGCCTTTACCATATGGTGGCCTGAAGTACATCCTGTCCTCTTTTTATCTCTCTTTTTCTTTCTCTTTTCTTGTTTGAAGACTGGATTCCTTCGTGTTTACTTCTTTGTTTTGTTGGTTGAGACTTGAGAGTTTAATTTTGGCTTGTTAAGCGAGAGGGGGTTTAAAAAGGAACCGTTGGAAGAAGAGAGAGATGGTTCCAGATGGATCGTGTAAGGACTAAGGAAGTAAGGAGGGAAAACTGGAAAAGGAGATTGAAGTAACGAGATGATGACACGTGGCACACTGAGACCTCAGTTTCTAGCGTCGTCTAGTCTAATCTGGTCAACGGTCGTGGAGAATATGGTGGATGGTCCATTGGTCCTGGTGCATGAAATTGGGAGAATTTTGTGAGGTAGCTTCCAGAGCCAATAAAGGTATCAGTAGGCCTGTCAATTTCGCTCCGTTTCGCACGTTTTCGTTCCGTTCCGTTCAAACGGAACAACTAACGGAAGGGAATATGTGTTTCGTTTCTGAGAACGGAACGGAAACGAAACAGGGAGTGATACACGTTACTGTTTCGTTTTACCGAAAACCTGCTGAAATCAATAAAAATAGGCTGAAATCAATGGAATATTGACAACGGAACAAAAACGGAATGGAAAAATCGTTTCGTTTAACGAAACGGAACGGAAACGGTGGAGAGTTTGTGTTTCGTTGCCGAAACGGAACGAAAACGGCATACGGTATTTCCGCTGCCGTTTCGCACGTTTGTGGAGTAAAGCATTTAGTGGGCTCCTCGTTTTTTTTTTTTTTTTTTTTTTAAATTGAGCCTCTTGGGCTTACGTTAAGCCAGAAACAATAATACAATTACAAATGTGGGCTCCTCGTTTGGTAGTTTGATTTGCTCCCTGTAGACTGTACACCTTCGAATTGGAAATCTCCTCCATTTATTAAGAATGGAGATGTCCAATTTTTAGAGTGATACTTGGAACCGAAATTCTGAAATGCAAATGGCTTTTTCGTAGTTTGGTCAACACTGGAGGAGATTCTTTATTGGAATATACTAGAAAGATTAGTAATGAAGTTGCTGACAGATGGGCCAATTGACACCTGGACCTCAATTAAGAAATCTGGACCCACCTGTCAGTGACTAAGTAAAAATAATTATACCCAGAAATCTGAACTGGAGAAGCCTGATTGGTTGTGTAAAGAGAAGCTTTTAGATTTGGTAATAACTATGTTTGGATTGCTCTCTTTTAAAAAAAAAAAGAAAGTTGAACAGTTATCTTATATGGTTTTGAACTTCGGATTAATATGCCAAATAATTCTACATCGATCTACCTTGATACATCGAACTAGCTTGGATATTGGCATACGTGATCCTATCAAGGGATTAATCGTATTTTTGCAAACAATTAATGAGCAATCAAACGAAATGTTAATTTTTCAATACTCAAACGGTCCATTTAATAGCACAAAAGTGGTTGCATATCCATAAAAGCCCATGTTACAAAAAGACGATAAAATAGAACAAAAAACTAGAAGCAGTTAATTAGTAGGATTAGTTTCCTGATTTGCATAAAATGTTCAGACATTATTTTTTTTAACTTTAGCATTCGGTTGAAATTCTAATGAAATTGTTAAAATGCGACTTCTTGCATTGTTAGTTGGTGGAATTCAAAATGATAAACCGTGATATAGTAGTGATAATGCAATATATTAAGAAGCTTATCAAGTGTCAATTAGTTTAAATTTGGAAAAAGGCACTCATGAGGACGACAAATAAAAAAATAAATTAACTGATGTCATTATAGAAATCAAAACATGGTCGATGAACAATTGACGTATATTGGAATATTTCCAATAAAACAAAAATCACGAGTTCTATATGTACAAGGTAAGCGCGCCGATGATTAACATCCGGACAAAAAAAAAAAAAAAAAAAAAAAAAAACCGAATAAAAAGGCTGCTTCCATAAAAATGGACTTATACAATGGACTATAATTAATGGTCCAAACTACAGAAAAGTTTCAATGGAGTTCATTGAAAATAACAAAAAAAATAAATAAATATTTGATTTTTATATTGATGTTCATATAATTAAATATCACATCACAAGTATGAAAATTTTATTATGGAGTTCAACAATGAAATTATATTAATACTTTTTGTAGGTTCAAACATATAATTTCTCATCAAAATTGTTCGTACAACCTTAAAAATACATACGAACATATTGGACGGGAAAAAAACTAGAAGACAGTGCACTCCACTGGACGAACTTTGATCTGATCCTTGTTGGATATATAAATAAAATATTAAATAAATTAAGTACCGTTTGATGATGCATAAAAAGTAGTTACTTTAACACCGTTGAAAATTTGAACAAACTTAATTAATAATAGTGTGTTAAAAAACAATTAATAATAAAATATATATCAAATTTTATTATTTTTAATTAAATAACATCTAAAATATACAGAGATCATGTCATGATGCTCGATTTATAAAACTAAGGTTTACTTTTTAAATTGTCAAAATAATGAAATCTCTCTTATTTGGAAAATGTACTATACTATGAGCGCAATTAATTAATTTTTCAAGAAAAAAAAAATCAAAACGTGGCAGTTGGTAGGCTGGATCATTAATTTATATTGTGTTTCGAGAAATTAATTTGGATCTCGCTCCGTTGCAATTTAAAGAGCATCTATTGGTTGCCATATCTTCCTTCGTCTAACCTAAGCTTATGTTCTCTGGAATTTCCTTCAATGTATCAACTTGTTTTCAACTTTTCCCATACGATTATAAGAAAGACAAATCAAAACTTAGAATATACGTACCGTACTTGATCAACCTTTTATTAAAGAGTAAAGTTAAGACAGTTAGAAAAATTTCACTTTAGAAATAGATAATTATCATATAAAATTTTCTTGTTCTTTAGTGACTGTAAATAATTTTTCGAGTGTTGGATTCTTCTATAGAACTCATTAACATTAGAACTTTGATGTCATATTTACTCTTCACGCATTGATTTTGGGTGCTATAATTGATTAATTAATTTATTTATTTCAATGTTGTTCACAAAGAATTACATATCTTCATATATGACTGATTGACTGTCATTCCTCAACAATTGTAGAGAGGCTTTTGAGTTGAACTCGTACTGCTTTCATTTTCAATTTAGCTATCATCTTTTAAGACCGCCAATTTTATGTATAACAAAATCTGAAACCTAATAAATGTCCCAGAATTATTGCGGGTCCAAATATGATCCCCCTCCAATCACAACCCGCCACGTGGCTCTACATTTTAATGCATTCAACTAATCCTACCTAACAACTAGTTCGCATCTTCAACTCATTTCCTCCTTTCCTCTTCATATATGACACCTCCTTCTAGTTCAGTACTTGCATATATACTGCTAGAGATTCGCCAAAATTTAGAAAAAGAAAGTTCCTAAAGCGGATATAATATAGAAAAACCCAAGTAATCTCCGTTTATTTCATCCTATCTTTGAAGAAGCTACAATGACTGTCTCTGTGGAGACGAGACGGAGCAGAGTGACAGTGTATGCCAAATCTACAGCACCCTCGCTTACACCGGTAAAACCCGGTAAGTCACATGAGTTCACAGCCTTAGACCACTCCATGAGCCGGCATTCAGTGCACCTGGTCTGTTACTACAGGCAAGCACCGACAGTGACAATGGCCGCACTCAAGGAGTCCCTTTGTGACGTGTTGTCGTACTACCCGGCCATGACAGGTCGGCTAGTTAAAAATGAAGGGGAAGGATGCGGGGAATGGATGGTGAAGTGTAATGATGCAGGGGTCAGAATGGTCGATGCTCGAGCTGATGCCACCTTGGATGAGTTTCTGGCATCTGCCACTGACGAGGAGGAGAGGCAGCTTGCCTATTGGGAGGATGTTGAATCCGATCCCTACCTCTGGTCTCCTTATTGTGTTCAGGTTCTTTTTTTCCAGCCCCTTTTGGTTAGGGAAATATCACTGTCCTGGTGATTTTTTGACAACTAATTTCAATGAACTTGATTTAGGTTGACACTGACGTCCTCATGTCTCACCAAATTTAAGGAGTCCCTGTCAACTATTTGTTATATAAATTCTGTTGGCACTAATTCTTTATCATTATGCATTACAACCGTACAACCAAAGTTGAAATCTTATATGTCAGACTGGTTTGCAGCAAATGACATCACTAGGAGGGCTTTGAAATGCTGTATAATTTCAATTTTCAACAATCTATCGGATGAGTTTAGATGAAGCAATTTCAGTGAATTGATTCATCTATGAAACAAAATAACTAATGTCATACTTGCAGTTCACTGATTTCAAGGATGGTTCAATGGCGGTGGGGATAAGCTGCACACACTTGCATGCAGACCCTACATGCGTCGCAGTCTTCGCCAGAGCCTGGTCTGACACTCACCGCCGAGATCTCATTACTTGCCCTCCTTTCTTCCATCCATGGGCTTTCTACCCCCGCAAAAACCCTGTTCCATCTTCCCCTCATCTGTCCGAGAAGTCCACATCGACTCCACCCATGCCTCCTCCTGCCATGTCATCAGTCACCTTTGCTTTCTCGGCCTCTTCTGTCCGCCAATGTCTTGCCGACCTCCAACTCTCCAACCTCTCGCCATTCGATGCACTCGCATCACTCCTATGGCTTCGGATTTCCTCATACAAAAACGCATCTCTAGGCACCTCTCAGTTAACTCTTGCAGTGGACTGCCGCCGGCGTATGTCTGCTCCTCTCCCTCTAGGGTTCTATGGCAATGCACTCCATTTTTTTGGAGTCAAAGCCGATCTTTCATCCGGTTGGAGTCACATAGCATCCGAGCTGAACCGTCACATGTCTGGCATCAAGGAAGATGATGTTTGGTCCAGTGTAGAGTGGCTACACGAGCGCAGCAAGGAAAAGGCATTCCAAATGTATGGACCTGAGCTCACATGCCTGGCATGGGATAATGTACCGGTATATAATGCCGAATTCAGTGCCGGAGCTATACCAGTGCATGTCGGGTGCCGTATTGGCAATGCACAAGGGGACGGTTTGGTGGTGATTATGGCAGGTGCACCAGGGGAAGGGGAGGAATCACGGACGGTGATTGTTACTCTGCCAACCGATCTGACGGCTAAGATCTACCGAGATGAGGCTATTCTCAAGTATGGGCCTAAAATTATGTTCAGCCCAAATATATAATTTAGGTTCCTGTAAGAGATGGACTGTTGTGCTTTTGTTCTGAATTAGTGTGTTATTGAACGGGATATCTGGGCTGCTTGATTCCTGGCCTTGTATTAATCTGCTATTGTTTGTGCCTTTTTAGTTTGGTTAATTGTGTTTTGTTGTATGGGACAATTTCGTTTCTTTATCATATTTTTTTCTTCTAAACTGAATATGCCTACTTTTTACAACACAAATGTAGCTACAAGGAGATTCAGTCTTCAACATTGTATGAGAGACGGGGGAAAAAAAAGCAGAGATAGAGAGTGAAATATGTTGAGTATAATAAAATTGAATAACAAATTATCTATTATTTAAAACTGTGAAACAAAATTACCAGAATGATAAATGAACCTTTTAGTAAAAATTTGGCCACTAGTGATCAACCAAATATGCTTACTACTAATTGTAGAGCATATTGTCACGTTCCTGAGATGAAAAAGGAACTGATTTGGATCTAAAACACGAACTGGTTCAAATAAGATACTGGTAAAAGGGATTATTTGTTGGAATTTAATTAGAAATGCTCAAAAACGAGCTTGATTGAACTAAAGCATTAAGGGATAAGAGAAATTGATAAACTTGAATGAAGAAATAAGAAGATAAACTGAAATAAGCGATTCAATTGAAAGAGAATAGTATTCTGAATAAACTGGATAAAAGATGCAATAAGAGAAGTTTTTTGAAGTAGATTTCAGTCAAAACATCGTATAAAAGAAATAGAAAGATACAACTCCATTCATATATATCTCTCCTAACCACACAGTTAACTATTCATTAGATTTATTAATCTCACTAATCTTCTTCTCCTTGTCTTCACACACGACAAATCACCAGCTCATAGCAACAATATTCAGATGATGCATGTCTCCTCTCTCTTTTCTCCAGTTTAAACATCTCCATTCCTTGCAGCCCATGTCCTACCTTCATTCTAGCAATTATGGCCAATATAATCTATTTACTTCAAGTGTTGTCAGGTTAGGCCTGCAACGGTAGTCCAATTTTAGCCGAACTCTCTTAGATCCTGAGTCCTGACACATATATTTCCATTTTAGACAACATCGAAACCTCAGTGCTTGCCAAAAAAAAAAAAAAAAATACCACTACCAGTTGTGAATCGTGCCAAAATTATGGTGCCCTTATTGGTGAGAGATTTGCAAGTCAGGACCAATAACGTATAACGATCAGATTTGGACATGTTTGAGACGGGGAAAAAAAATAATGTGCCCTTATTGGTGAGAAATTTGCAAATCTGGGCCAATCAAAATCAGATCTGGTCATCTGGACGTGCTTGAGACAAGAAGAGGGACCTTCTCAAGGCCTCCACCTACCAGTAGGGCTGTCAAACGTGGCTGAAATGCACGGAACAGCCTGTTCCGTTTGCCGTTCCGTTAAGGAATGCGGTATAAGATTCCATTTCATTAACCGTTCCGTTTTTGAAACGGTATAGAATATCATTTCGTTATTCGTTCCACTTCATAATATACATATGAAACGGTTTGAAAAGAGACGAAACGGTTCGAAACGGTATGATTCTACGTTTCGTTTACCGTTTCGTTATTGGAACGGAATCAAAATCGGTTCTGTTATTCGTTCCGTTTCGCTTAACCGAAACGGAATCACGTGGTTTTTTGTGACGTTGACAGCTCTACCTACCAGTACCCAAAAATAAGAAAAGTCAACAGAATTGTATGTTTGTTACTTGATTTTGTCGGTGGCTATAAACACACCTGTCATAACTCATAACATCCACTTGATTGAGCAAGTATAATTAAGGGTTCAAGATGCGTCACACAGACCCCCAATTTGATCCTTTTATGACAGAAACTCAAGATGATTAAGTGGTTAATTGGTGCACAAAAAGACTAGAACAAGATCCATCATGGTGCATTTTGCAAAAATCAACGAGTTTAGTGGACTAGCATCCACTTGCGCTAAATGAATAGTGGGGACACAGCAATAAACTCACCTCCTTTCCGATTGCATTAGCGCAACTGCGCAAGTGCATGGATGCATGTCCCCACTACTCTGAGCCAATAGGGCTATGTTTGGCAAATGGGCCAAACTAGAACAAAAACAAGAACTAGAACAAGTCTTGTTCTAGTTCGACTTCTAATTCCATGATTTTGATAGAACTAGAACTAGAAAGTGAACTAGACCTTGTTCTAGTTCGGCTCATGTTTGGTAACGCCGAACTAGTCTAGTTCACGAACTAGTTAGTTCGGCTCCTTGCAAAACATAGCCTAGAAGAATAGATCAGAAATAGCCAAAAGGAGATTAGATCAAGCATCTTGTAAATGATGTATAAAGGCCTATATGAGGCGATGTAAAACAACACAAAATACATTTCAATAATAAAGTGTTTCGAGAACCAGCTCTTAATTAGTCTTAGTCCGGTGGCAAAGTGCAACGTTTGATTACATGTACACATCTGCAAAACCATCTCCCATCTCGTGAAACTGATCTCTCTTAATTAGCTCAATCTGCACCAACATATCCCTTTACGATGGCTTCATTAGATGTACCGCTGCAGGTACAGACTAAGCTCCGTGTGTTTATGATACCCTCTTTTGCGACCGGTCACCTCTTACCGATGACAGACCTGGCCCGCCTACTCACAATCCGCCCAAATGTGAAGCCCACAATCATGACCACTCCAGCTAATGCGACTTTAATTCAGCCAACTTTAGATCTCTTGGCTGATATGGGTCATCAGGTGCAACTCCTCATCTACCCGTTTCCTTCTGTCGGGCTCCCTTCCGGCATAGAAAACCTTGCTACGGCTCCTCCCTCTGAAGAATGGCGCATTTACAAAGCCCAAGATATGTGTCAACCTGCATATGAATCGATCCTCAAGGCCCACCGACCAGATGCCATAATAGCAGATGTAGCCTTTTGGTGGGTCACTGACATTGCCGCTGAGCTCTCAATACCGCGCATCACTTTTTATCCACCCGGTGTGTTTCCTCAAGTTGTCATGAGCAATCTCTTCAAGATCCGATCTGAAATAATTTCACTTGATGTTAAAAATGCACAGCCGGTCAATGTGCCAGACCTCCCAAGCCCTGAAATAAACATTCCAGTTTCTGAGTTGCCAACCTTCCTTGTGGAAGAGAATTTCCTGGCCGACGTTTGGATGAAGATTAAAATGGCTCAGCTCGAAGGTTTTGGTGTTGTAGTTAATACATATTACGAGCTTGAGCCTGAATACTGTGATCTCTATAGAAAAGTTGATGCCAAAAGGGTCTACTTTGTAGGTCCTGTCGCATTATCATCAGGTGGAGATGACCAAAGGATTGTAAAGCGTGGCGGTAATGGTAACACGGTATGTCTCGATTGGCTAGATGGCAAGGAGAAGGGTTCAGTTGTTTATGTATGCTTCGGGAGTTGGTGCCACTTTACCATAACACAGTTGTCTGAACTTGCATTTGGCTTGGAGGAGTCGGGGAAGAATTTTTTATGGGTTGTAAGAGGTGGTGAGGATGAAAAGTTCGGCTGGATACCTGAAAGATGGGAAGAAAGAATCAGGTCCAGAGGGCTAATCATCAAGGGGTGGGCCCCACAAGTGGCAATCCTACAACACGAGTCCATTGGTGCATTCCTGACGCATTGCGGGTGGAACTCACTTCTCGAGGCAGCATCATATGGGGTCCCGGTACTGACATGGCCTCTGGTGTTCGACCAATTCATAAATGAGAGATTGTTCGTCGACGTGAAGGGATGGGGAGCAAGGGTGTGGGAAGGTGGAAACCGAGGCGTAAAGCTGGGAGAGAAAAACCCGGTGCCTAGAGCAGCGATTGCCGACGCGGTGTCTAAATTCATGGCACCTGGAGGGAAAGGTGACAAAATGTGCAACAAGGTGCAGGAGATGGCGGCAATGGCCAAAGCTGCAATGCAGGAAGGCGGGAGTTCTTGGAATGATCTAGCTTGTTTGATTGATGATCTGATGGAGGAAAAAGAAAAGTGCAATGCACGCTTGGAAAGTAGTCATACATAGATAATGTTTATACTTGTCAAAATCAAAATGCTAAATAAATAATATGTGTGGGTGTTTTCGCTCCATTTTAATCTGGGTGGTTTCAAATATCGAGAAGCTCGATAAGCCCCCTCTGGTGCTTATAAATTTTGAAACCAATCATATTAGGCTCCTTTGTTGTTGATCTTAGATTTAGAAAGATAGCTTGTTATGTACCCGAGGACAATTGGTGACATTATTATAATTTAATCATGTATTGATTTATTTGCTTGTTAGGCCTGCGTTGAAGCTCGTATCTCTTCGTACTTGATATCAGAATAGCTAAATAGAATAGCTTATTATATTGAGACTTCACTACACAGCATTTTAATAAAACTGAATATACATGTGCTCACCAATAGTACTATCTATAAGTATATCCGATCGGTTGTCTCGAACTAAGCCCTTCCTGTATAATACCGGGTTAATAATGCTCATTGATAAGAATTGACAATTTGTGCCCCCAGTACCAAACCAGTCAATTTATAATTGACTGTTTAAATTAATCCCATGAATTGTCCACTAATTTGCAATTGAAACTTGAAAAGTAGTGATTAAAAAGGCATAACCATATATTTTCAGTAAAAAAAACAAAAAGGAAAATCACGCCCAAGTAATTTAATTAAGTTTATATATAGTGATTTCATGAAACAACCTTATGTCACATAGGGTAAAAACAATACACAAACCAGGTATATCAATAAATTAAAGACCAACACAAAAACAAACAATTTCTCTATCTCTTAGTATTAGCAGCACAAGTGTCTCAAGTAAAATCAGAATAAGAGTTGCAAATCTAACAATTCTTTCTTCAACCTAAAACAAAATTTATCAACTAAAACTTACACTATACACATGTTATGTCTCATCAATAGTTTGGTTGAATGGAAGATCAAGATACTCAGAAAGGCTCAAATTTTTTTCTCATATTTATTTCCAATTTCAGGTTTTTTACTTACCTTCTTTCTTATAGACTCAGGTAACCAAGAATGAGAATCTGTTGTTATGGTAATATGTAATGCAAAATGTCAAAAACTTGTATGCACTTCTGTCATAAGGATAACTTTTCAACACCTTTATAAAATGTGAAAGTCAGATAATAATTATCCTAGGAAACTTGAATTGTCTCCATTATACCATTATACCCCTCCCTTCCAATTACTACAAAAGTGTCTAGACTACCCTCCAATCCTCTTTCTTCTCCTCTTAAATAAAGTCATGGTTATTTGGGTACTGCTAAAGAAAATAGGAATAGCTGGCTCTGCCATTCATGGTTTAGAATGGTACAAGATACTCCTGCTTTATGGGATATGCCATTTATATTATTTTTATTTTTCCTACGAGCACATTTTAAAAGTACATTTGTATTTTAAAATTACTTCTGTTTCAAATTTTCAATTACATTAGTTAATTGGAGGTCAGTTGTACTTTTACTATTCAACAAGAAATAAAAAAAAAAATACATGATTAAATGAGCACATGAGGATATTATTGTGAATGGAAAGCATCAACCTCACACTAAAAATAGATGTTGGTTTCTTTACCTTTATCTTGGCATCACTTAACCTGAAAAATTAAATTTGTGGACAGCTGGTGATGACTAAGACAATCTCTCCATGATGACTGACCAGCTCAAGCCAATGCACAATTTGTGAAGAGGAGAGCATTGCCATCGACAAGGGTTCGGACAATCATCTCTTTCAGGCAACTAAAAATGAGTTTGGACAACTTAGCAGCCTCGAGATTTTGTATTTTTTTTTTCTCTTCATCCCTTAATTTCCCTTTCTCTTCTTTTTTCCATTAAGATTAGCTCTGGTGCTGAATCTTGTTTGAGTTGGGGGGGGGGGATCAGGGATAAATGTAATATATGAATATTATTCCGAGAGTTTTTCTTTTTAAGTTAGCAATTGTTGCCTATCACTTCTTACAAAAAGATTTGGTGATCTTAACTTTGCTAACATTACGTCCATGCACAGGCAAGGGGGGAAATATAGAAAAACATTGACAATATAGTCTTGAATTTTACTAACATAACAGCTGGAAAAAAATTAATCAAAGACAGTAAGGCTGTAAGGGAGATTTCGTGAACAAATAATTTCAGAGCTACTTGAAAGATTAAGTGTACTGTGGTGGGTTATACATATTTTATTATTATAAATTTGTGGCATTTACATCATAAAGCAAGCTGAAAGGTAGATGCTGAACAAGTTGTAAATGATTGAAATCGCCATACAATGCATGTGATAATAATGAATTGTGTCGCGTCCCACATTTATCAAATTAGTATTGATCCTGTTCCTGTTTCTGTTGAGCAATGATTACATAGAAAATTTGGGCTGTTTAACACAATTGTTGCATTCTAGGAATGGGCGAACTTGGGAGAGAATATGGGGATGACAACGGTTATAACTTAGTAGGCTTCAAAAACTTTTTCCTTTTTATATTTCTTGATAATAACCACTTTATATTGGGCATTGTGCGTTGAGTGGTGTTTGGGTTTCTGATGGGCTCCTTTGTGGGCTTACTTGGATGAAACCTTCGGTCATTCAACATGAGTTTGTTTAATGGAAAACCCAAATTATTACAATTTAAGTTCCAACAATTACTATCCAGCGCTGATAACCGCAATCAAGCGTTCACGCAATCAAGCGCTGAAAATGAAAAATAGCGGAACTCCTTCCTGTCCACGCGATTCTTCCTGCCCACGTGTTTTTCCAAAAATGAAAATTTCGCATCTCTGCCCTCCCTCACCCTGCTTCCCTTCTCCCATGCACCTATCCCCCTATCTCCTCTGTGCCTCTATGCCTCACCTCTGCATCCTGTCGCCGTCGTGAAGCCCTCCCGTCGTCGTCGCGCCTCTCTCTCGTCGCGCAGCCCTACCGTCGCGCCTCTTTGCCGTCGCGCATCCCCTCCCGTCGCGCGTCTCACCCTCATCCTTTCTCTCCCGTCACGCATCTCTCATGTTACTAACAATAACGGCGTTACTGACAAATGTAAAAATAGATGTTCCCCTAGTAAAAACTAAATACTTCCTTAACATACAAATAAATACTCCTTTATGACATGTAATGACATAAATCTGTCAGATACGTCTTTATGAAAAAAAAATACTCCCCTTGAGATAAATAATTACTCCCTTATTTTTTATTACATAATCCCTTGTACTTATTAGTTTACTCCTTTCTGACGTATAACAACATAAACTTATCAGATACTTCTTTACGACAAATAAAATATTCCCTAGAACCAATTAATTACTCCCTTATAATGATTAGATACTCTTGTTACAAATAACTGCTCATTTTAAATTATTAGATACTCCCTTGCTACACATTATATACTCCCTTACGCTTGTTAATTACTCTCTTAAATTAACTACGTATTTAAACATATTAGATACTCTCTTATACCTCAATAGATACTTCCGTACCACAAAATATATACTTCCACAACAAACATAAATGAAAAATAATTGACACTCTCTTAATAGATATTATATACTTCATACTGTACAATATATACTCCCTTATACCTCAATAGATACTCCCGTGGCACAAAATATATACTTCCATAACAAAACATAAATTAAAATATAATTGACACTCCCTTAATAGATATTGTATACTCTCTACTGTATAATATATACTCCCTTTATCCGATATATTATTTAACTTATATTTACTCATTTTTGTTGTATTGTGTAGATGAGATGGTTTAATGGTGGGAAAGGGGAAGAAGGAGGGAGAGAAGGGGAAGGGGGAGCGAGCGAAAGGGTGGCGATGAGAGAGAAGAGGGGAGCGAGAGAGAGGAGATGGAGCCGTAGAGGGTAAGGATAGTAGAGGCGGAGGAGAGGGAGAGGACGCGAGTCAGAGAAGCCTGAGTAGAGGGAGAAGTGAGGGGAGGCACGTGGGGGAAGGGGAGGGAAGTCGCGTCACAGGGGGGTCGCGTGAGGGAGTCGCACTCCCTGTTGATTGCTTGATTGCGCATAATTCTGATTGTGCTGATGAATTCTCATTACTATCGCACTCTGTTATTTTTTTCTCGAAATTGTAACTCTGGATTTTCATCTCTTTTTTTTTTTATATTATGAAATATCATACTCTGGTTTGGTTGTTAAATGCTAATTATTGATCATTTTTCCTTTCATCAGATGGCCAATGGAGAGGTTGCATTCTCTCAGATATCAGATTCCTGCAAATATCTTATGAACCGTCCAATTAATGTAGGAGCATTTTATACGGAGTCTTCAACTTGAAATTGAGGAAAAGCTGTTTGAAAGCTGCTAACCTGATCAGAGATACCAGAACAGTTGTTAAATACAGTAAAGCTGATATGGATGAATGATGATGGCTTCACATCTCGTGGGTAATAGAAAGGTATGCTTACACTAAAAATATAAGTAGGGATGGTATGTATTATTTTACAGGTGTTTGCAGTATAGTTCTAATTCGGTACATATGTTTAGTTTTAATCATTTGCAATTCGTCAAGGTTGGGAAAATTAAATTGGATCTTGTGGCTTGTTGTTTGGTGCTAATAAGCGTTATCAACGAGGGGTTTTGTATGTGAACATCTAAACAAACAATAAAAAAATTTTCAAATAGAGGGTTAAGCAAGGATCGCAATACTGAGTTTCAAGATATTCGACAGAAATCAAATATATTGTGTTTTAAATTTAAGCTAAAGATGCTTTAATTGAGGAATTATGAAACAGTGCATTCGGAATACAGCTAACATAATATTTTCCAATTTTTTCTTCCAAAAATGCCAAATACCCTCATTGCAACAACATCAGATCAAGTTTTCCATATTTAACAGAATCAATTGAAACATGGGAGAAAAAAATTAACTAAATTAAGGTTATAATGCGCTGTATACACTGTTGATTATATTAAGAACCCCCTATATGTTCATTTTTATATTCACCATTTCTATATGGAAATGGAGAGGATCCTAATTCCTTACGGAATCTGAAGAATTTTTCCTATTTACCGTTACGCCCTTAGAACAAAAACAAGAAAAATAGAAGTTGCTTTCTATTTCTCTCTAAATTCCACACATCTGTAAAACCATCTCCCATCTCGTGCATCTGATATCTCTTAGCTTAATCTGCACCTACATATCACTTTAAGATGGCTTCATTAGATATACCGCTACAGGTAGAAACTAATCTCCGTGTGTTCTTGATTCCCTCTTTTGCGACCGGTCACCTCTTACCTATGACAGACCTGGCCTGCCTACTTGCAATCCGCCCAAATGTGGAGCCCACCATCATGACCACTTCAGCTAATGCAACATTGATACATTCAACCTTAGATCACTTGGCTGATATGGGTCATCCGGTGCAACTCCTTATCTACCCGTTTCCTTCTGTCGGGCTCCCTCCCGGCATAGAAAACCTTGCTACGGCTCCTCCCTCTGAAGAATGGCGCATTTACAAAGCCCATGATATGTGTCAACCTGCACATGAATCAATCCTCAAGGCCCACCGACCAGATGCCGTAATAGCAGATATACCCTTTTGGTGGGTCACTGACATTGCAGCTGAGCTCTCAATACCGCGCATCACCTTTCATCCAGTTGGTGTATTCTCTCAAGTTGTCATGTTCAATCTTTTCAAGATCCGATCTGATATAGTTGCACGTGATGTTACAAATGCAGAGCTGGTCAATGTGCCAGACCTCCCAGGCCCAGATATAATTATACCAGCCTCTGAGCTGCCAACCTTCCTTGTAAAGGATGATTTCCTGGCTGACATGTGGATGAAGATGATAACGGCTCAGCTTGATGGTTTTGGTGTTGTGATCAATACATGTTTCGAGCTTGAGCCCGAATACTGCGAGTTCTATAGAAAGCTTTATGCCAAAAGAGCCTATTTTCCGGGTCCTGTTGCACTCTCACCAGGTGGAAATAACCAGGGAATTGTAAAGCGTGGCGGTAATGGTAACATGGAATGTCTCGATTGGCTAGATAGCAAGGAGAAGGGTTCAGTTGTTTATGTATGCTTCGGTAGTTGGTGCCACTTTACCAAAGCACAGTTGTATGAACTTGCATTTGGCTTGGAGGACTCTGGGAAGAATTTTTTATGGGTTGCAAAAGGTGGCGAGGATGAAAAGTTCAACTGGATGCCTGAAAGATGGGAAGAAAGAGTCGGGTCCAGAGGACTAGTCATCAGGGGGTGGGCCCCACAAGTGGCAATCCTACAACACAAGTCCGTTGGTGCATTCCTGACGCATTGCGGGTGGAACTCACTTCTTGAGGCAGCAACATATGGGGTCCCGGTACTGACATGGCCTCTGGTGTTCGAGCAATTTATAAACGAGAGATTGCCCGTCGAATTGAAAGGATGGGGGACAAGGGTGTGGGTAGGTGGAAACCGAGGCCCAAAGCTAGGAGAGAAAAAGGTGGTGCCTAGAGCAGCGATTGCCGACGTGGTGTCTAAATTCATGGAACCTGGAGGGAAAGGCGACATAATGCGTGGCAAGGCGCAGGAGATGGCGGCAATGGCCAAAGCCGCAGTGCAGGAAGGTGGGAGTTCTTGGAATGATCTTACTTGTTTAATTTATGATCTGATGAAGGAAAAAGTTAAGTGCAATGTGCGCTCGGAAAATAGTCATACATAGATTGTGTTTATACTTAAGCTTGATAAATGTTGGAACCTGTCAATTAGGTCCTTTGTAGTTGGTCTTAGAAAGATAGGTTTTTATGTACCAGTGGACATTTGATGACATTATTACTTCAATCATGTATTAATTTGTTTGATTGTGCTTGTTTGTGCTTCCAACTGGGGAGTGAGGAGCTAGTCGTGCATCGAAGCCCGTAACTCTTCGTGGGTTTTGACTCAGGCCAACCACAAAATAGCTGCAAAGAAACATCATCCTCAGAAAAATAGGATATCTAATTAGAACATATGTCAGAAAATCTTTATTATATTTATTGAGACCTACAATAGCATTTGATAAAACTGAACCAAAATAATAGCTTATGTATATCCTGATCCCCATTCCGGGAAGAGAAAGTTTAATATGCATTATAGTGCATAGAGAGTTCTATGTACCGTGGACTTTTTTAGAGGTATTTTTGTAAATTAATAAATCTAATTTGACCAATGTAATCTACATATTTAAATCTCATAGCAAACCAAATTTTATAATTTTAGAGATTTTATTACTATTTTTTTCGATTTTTTTAAAACCTGCCATTTTTAGAATTTGTAAATAGTAGTTTGTTTCCAAAAATGGCAGGTTTTATAAAATTCGAAAAAAATAGTAATAAAATCTCAAAAATTATAAAATTTGGTTTGCTATGAGATTTCAATATGTAGATTAGATTGGTTAAATTAGATTTGTCAATTTATAAAAATATCTCCGAAAAAATCCGAGGTGCATAGAACTCCCTATGCACTATGGTGCATATTAAACTTTCTCTTCCGGGAATGTCAAAGTAAGCCTTTTGGTATATATCATTTCAGGTGTGCCAAACGAGGCCAAGGTATATATACCGAGTTATTTATGCTTAATGATAGGTATTGACAATTTGTACGACCAGTACCAAACCAATCAATTTATAATTGACCATCTAAATTAATCCCTTGATTTGTCCAGTAATTATTACAATTGAAAACTTGATAAGTGGTGATTAAAAAAACAACCATACACTCATAAAAAAAACAACAAAACGAAAAATAATGCCCAAGTAATTTAACCAAGTTTATATACAACAACAACGGAACCAAATCCTCGACAGCCAATATATCGGCTATTCCAAACAGCCATGACATATTTTTTTAAAATTTAAAAGTTTGAAAATTTAAATGTTGAATCCAAACGTTGATCTTGTTCAATTTTACGGGCGATGCGATTTCATATAAATTTTATAAATTTTTGAGTCGATTTAATACTAGATCAAGTGGTTAATAAATGAACAAAACTGGTTAACTATTGCTGATTAATTCTAATTCGTTCATAATTTAGTCACTTAATCAAGTATCAAATCGACTCCAAAGTTTATAAAACTTACATGAAAACGCATCGTCCGTAAAATTGAACAAAATCAACGGTTTGGATTCAACATTTAAATTTTCAAACTTTTAAATTTTAAAAAAAATATGCCACGACTGTTTGGAACAGCCGATATATCTAGCTGCTGAGAATGTCGATCCCAACAACAACAACTAAGCATTTTTGTAACAACAAAAAAATTGCTCAATCCCAAACCCGAGTAAAAGGAGGAGGGTTGTGATAGGCCCGACGAGCCAACGTAAAAAACTCATCTATCTCTATGGAAATAAAACCCAACCAAGTTTATATACAATGAATAAATTAAATAACCTTATTTCACAAAGGATAAAAACAATCAGGTAAATTTCTACAATACACAAACCAGGTAGATTAATAAAAGACCAACACAAAAGCAAACAATTTCCCTACCTTTTAATATTAGCATCACAAGTGTCTCTAAGTAAAATCAGACAAAAAGTTGCAAATGTAACTATTCTTTCATCAACCTACAACAGAATTTTATCCACTGAAACTTACATTATACACATTCTATGTCTCATCAATAGTTTGGTTGAATGAAAGATCAAGATACTCAGAAAGGCTCAATTTTTTCCCATATTTATTTCCAATTTCAGGTTTTTTATTTTCCTTCTTTCTTATAGACTCAGGTAACCAAGAATGCGAACTTGAACCTGAACCTGAACAAGATGCATCATGTGAATCTACTAATTTGCCAACTATTGGCTCTAATTCTATCCATGGGTCCTCTACCATGGACTTTGAGTAGTAACTGCCATGACCAAAATGGCTATGAAACCCTACACCTCTACCACCAGTGCCTCTTGTACCAGAATATGAGTTCAAATTATGGTTGGGCCTGGGACGAAGGCCTGAACTGCTATTCCTGGCAAAACGAGGGTTTGTGAACCCACTTAGTGGTGGGTTGGTGTACGGCATGTGTGGAGGGCCACTAGCATATTGCCATGAACCATATCCACTGGTGGCAGGGTGAATGTTCCCCGCTGACGGAGGCTGAAACTGTGCTGGACTTCTCCAATGCATAGTCGGTGGTGCATGAGGCGGCCTATGAAATTGAGGTCCCAACTGGTGCAAGGGAGGTTGGTTTGGGCCAGCATAGTTTGGTCCTGTAGTACATAAAAATGAGGATTTAGCATAACTTATGATGCTACATCAAATCCATAAATAGATATTGCTAAGAAAAGTACTTTTTTACACAAATAAAATATCACATATTCAAACTGACCACTAAATTTGTGTTTTATGTTTCTCAATAAGATGTTCCAATGAACAGCTGATTTAACAAGAACAAAAAGGTATATGCGTGATTTAAAGATGTCAAAAAGTATCCCTACAAAACAGAAGAAAATATAGCATTCAGCCCCCTAACAGACAAATTTATACGTTCTGTATACCTTCTTTTCCAGTGTGGCATTGGTGAAATTTATCTCATTTTATGGAAATAGAGAACGTTTCCAGAAAAATGAGGTACATCTCATTTCATAAGGCACCCATACTTTTATTTTTGCAGGGGCACAATGAAATTATTCAAACAAATGAATGTTATATACATGTTGCTCCCTTAGCATTACAACAACAACTAAGCCTTTTGTCCCAAACAAGTTGGGGTTTTCTAAGGGTTGCTCCTTTAGCATTCTTTTTTTTTTTTTTTTTTTTTTTTTTTTTATCACTATACTACCTATGTTATGATCACTGGTAGCATTGTATCTTGTTTTTCCCCATTTTATCACTATATAGTATATACAAAGACCTTAATGACAATATTGCTGCTTTTTGGTACTGCTATGATTATTGTGAGCCTAGCTTAGCTATTTAGGCATCCACTGAGCTACCAGTACATATCAGAAAGTCTCAGTTAAAATACCTATTTTTCTTTTGAAGAACAAAATAAAAATAATCAACCAAGAACAAGCAGCAATAAACAACCTAAACAAATAGATGATGTAGATTGGGATGAACAGAATGAAATCCATAAGTTAACACACCAGAATACGACATATGCACAAGACAAAACTACACATAGAGGAGAAAAACAAAATTCAAAACAAGTACCATAAGGTCGAGCGTGGGGTCTAGAAGCAGAGGGAGAGTGGAAAGAGGAACTCTTTCTCTTGTTGAGATTGTTTGAAGAGGAGAAAGCAGCGGAGGGGTTAGTGTAATAGTCGAAACGCGGCGGCTGCGACGGTGCCTCCGCCGGAGAAGAAGACGAGAACAAAGGATCCGGTAGCTCTGCGGCTCCTAGAGGCGGCGGCGCAGGCGGTGGCGCGCCGGAGCTTTGCGATGCCTCCGTCCGAAGCGCCATTAGCCTCTCCCTTCTCTTCGCTGCATCTTCCATTGGAGAGGAAGCGAATCAAACGAGGGTTTGAGAAATTGAATTGGAATCAAGAGAAAAATGGTTTCCAGTGGTAGTTTCACTGGAGAGGTCCGTGAGAGAGATCAATATTGGGCTTTGGATCCAGCCCATTGAGGAATTACTGGGCTTTTCCCAGGCCCAATATTTCACTATCACATGATTTTCTTGCTCCTGTCATGATTACTCAAGTATTACATATTCAAATAGCATAAAACATTAATGAGAATATTATGCAAGTAGAACGTTACGTGTGTACAATTTGGTGAGAAATATATATCACATTACTCGGATCACTTCTATTGCTATCTAGAATAGCATATATTAGGTATTTTAATATCGAAATAGAAAAGTAATGCAATGTTTGGGAGCCATCTAATCAAAGTAGATAGATAATGACTGGTGTAAATATTGGATTTGTTCTGGGGAGGAGTGGAAAAGTGTAATATGATAACTTAAGGGCCACAGGTTCACCGCTGAGGAAGAAAGCATAAAGATAAAATAAAAAAAAAAGAGAAAAATGAATATTTAAAAGATTCAAACAAAAAGGAGAAGAAAAATAAAAGAAAAAAAAAAGACTCGAAAGCGGAAGAGGCAAAAGCTAGCAAAATGCAAATGACGATTTTTTCGGTTACACCCGTCGATTTAATTTGAAGTAATCAACTGGCATTTTAGAAATGTTTAGTTCCAAGTAACAACTATCAAATATACCAAGCAAACTTGAATGGAAATATAGCACAGGAAATAACAAAGATTCTGTCAAAATTCAAAAATTGATTATCAAATTTTGGCTTGTACAGTCCTATCATATCATTCTTAAAATAGTGATTAGGGTCTAGGGAAAAAGATTGAATGTCCATTCATTTTATTGTACCTTCTTCTATATATGGACTATGGTTATGGTATACTTTAATCGGTTTATGAGTTTCAATCTTATCTTAAAAAAATAAAATGTATTTAAAAAGCAAAATTTTCTAAATGAGATAATTTTTGTCTAGTAAAGAAAAAACTTTGCATTATGCAAAATTAGATTGACAACAATCGATTTCTTCACGATTCCCTTGTAATGATCTATCGTTTTCTACCTGAAAACCAAGTCATTTGTTTAGGAGGATTACATATTCTGAACATTTGGGGTCTTACACAATTATGGCTGTTTTTTTCATTTTTGGAAAAGATAAAAAACACTGACCGATGACTCCGCTTCTGAAATTTTGGTCCAGGTCCTTTCAGGAAAAATTTGGGTACTCTAAAATGTGCAGGGAGACATTACATCGTGTACAATGATAATGATATTGGGGCCCACCAAGAGCTATATATGAACCACATAATTAACACCCTAGAAACAATGTAGTCATCTTAGACCGAATTTTTTATTATTAATAAATATTATAAATAAATAAACTTATTTAATAAATCTAGATAACATTTAATAATAGTAGTAATTTCGGGCCACCAATGGCTAGGAATCACCATTGGTAACGGCGATTCCTGCCTCATAGGAATCGCTGTTACCAATGACGATTAATATTTATTATTTTTTTACATCGATTTCCACAATTTTACTACTATAAATTGAGCTACAGTGGAGTCATTTTCAAAACAACACAATAACTCAAACACACTACACTCAAGTACAGTAGCCTTCGATTGTTTTTCCGCCTAGAAATAATGTTTACAATTGAGATTCTAGTCAACAGATCTGCTCAATTTAATTCCACAACTATTAGATTATCTGGTAGCGCAGATACCACTCAGATATGCATTATGCACACTTTATATGCTTAATTTACGTGTATAATATAATTATTTTGAATAATTAAGATCTGAATAATATTCTAGACCATATATAGAGTTTAAATATAAATTATTGTGTTGAAATGACTTAGAATGAATCAAAAAACGATTGAAATGCTCGATCAAATGATACTCAAAATTGCATTATTTACACTTTATATGCGTAACTACCATGTATAATCTAATATTTTTGAATAAACAAGATATGAATCTTAGTCTGGACAATATAGAGAGTTTAAATGTAGATTACTGTGATAAAATGACTTAAATGAATGAAGAAACGATTGAAATTCTCAAATGATACTCGAATAAGCAATATGCACACTTTATATGCATAATTGTTATGTATAATTTTATTTTTTTTTTGAATAAGTAAGATCTGAATCATATTATAGAACCTATAGAGACTTTAAATGTAGATTACTGTGACGAAATGACTTAGAATGAATCCAAAAACGATTGAAATGCTTAAATGACACTCAGAATTGCATTTTTAGCAATTTATATGCGTAATTACCTTGTGTAATCCAATCTTTTTGAATAAACAAGATATGAATCATATTGTCGACAGTATAAAGAGTTTAAATGTAGATTACTGTGATGAAATTACTTAGAATGAATACATAAACAGTTGAAATGCTTAAATGATACTCAGAATTGCATTATTTGCACTTTATATGCGTAATTACCATATATTATCCAATCTTTTTAAATAAACAAGATATGAATCACATTCTAGATAGTATAAAGAGTTTAAATATAGATTATTGTGATGAAATGATTTAGAATGTATCTAGAAACGATTGAAAATGCTCAAATGATACTCAGAATTGCATTATTTGCACTTTATATGCGTAATTACCTTGTATAATCAAATTTTTTTGAATAAATAAGATATCAATTATATTCTAGACAATATGAAGAATTTAAATGTAGATTATTGTGATTAAATGACTTAGAATAAATCCAGAAACGATTGAAATGCTCAAATGATACTCATAATTGCATTATCTGCACTTTATATGCGTAATTACCATGTATAATCCAATTTTTTTGAATAAATAACAAATGAATCATATTCTAAACAGTATAAAGAGTTGAAATGTAGATGACTGTGATGAAATGACTTAGAATGAATACATAAACAATTGAAATGCTCAAATGATATTCAGAATTGCATTATTTGCACTTATTATGCATAATTACTTTGTATAATCCAATCATTTTGAATAAATAAGATATGAATCATATTCTAGATAGTATAAAGAGTTTAAATCTAAATTATTGTGATAAAATTATATAGAATGAATCTAGAAACGATTGAAATGCTCAAATGATACTTAGAATTGCATTATTTTCATTTTATATGAGTAGTTACTATGTATAATCCAATTTTTTTAAATACACAAGATATGAATCATATTCTAGATAGTCTAATGAGTTTAAATGTAGATTATTGTGATGAAATGACTTAGAATGAATCCAGAAACGATTGAAATGCTCAAATACTACTCAGAATTGCATTATTTGCAATTTATATACGTATAACATCGTATGATCCAATCTTTTTGAATAAATAATATAAGAAACTTAGCCTAAATTGTATGAAGAATTTAAATGTACATTATTATGATTAAAATGACTTAAAATGAATTCAGACAAGATTTAAATGCTCAAATGATACTCAGAATTGCATTATTTGCACTTTAAAGAGGAGCTCTAAGAGCTCAAAAGAGAAATTTCATTAATTAATCATCCTCTTACAATGACAAGCACCCTTTATATAGGGAGGCGGTGCCTTGGACTACAAGTCAGTACATTTTCATAATTAGTATCCTAATAAGAAAATTTGCAGAAATAGAAAGAAAATATAAAATTAGTAAATTACAAATATAGTAATGTCCTAAGATAAATCTACGTCGGATTCCGAGTCAGACTCGGGTTGGACAACCTCTCGGATTCGACTCGCGTTGTGCGCGGATGCAATATCTCTAGGTACGTCGGGTGAGGTGACCTTGGGTGAGGTACCCTCGGGTCGGGTTCGCGTTGTGCTCGAAATCTCGAGATACCTCGGATAAATATGAAGCATCCCGACGTACTTCGGGAGAATTACTCGCGTCATGTTCAAATTGAACAATCTGACCTTAGATGAACTACCACGAAGTACCTCAGATGAAATACCCCAAGATACCCTCTCGGATGAATTCTTTCTCGTATTGGGTCGCCCGTATAAAATATTTATATGTTAGTCTAAAAGACAATACTAGTAAATGTCTAGCAATGTGGTAGTTTCGAGAATCTCAGACTTCACATAAAACTAATGTACCAATTGTAAGGATCTACATTACAAAAATCCGCATCATATATCTTATATAAAATTTATGTTAAGTAATAAGAGAAAGGAGTTGCATTACTTTACTTTTTGTAACTTAGCCATGCATATCATAGAAATCTCGGGAAGAAAATGCATGAAAATGTGAGCTATCCGTCATGCTTAATTAGAAGAAAATAATAATAATGAAAAGTGAAGAATATATACATATATATAATCTTGTGAAACCCAAACAATGATAAGAAATTAGATAAGAATAAACTCCAAATTCATTATTTTTGTAAAATCCAAACAACACAAGAATAAGAAATTTGGATTTATTTAGTTTCTTATTCATATTCTAACAAAATCATAAAATATGAATAAAAAATATAGATAGACATACATTTCTAAATCTTTATTCGTATTCCTTATTCAAGACCTCATCCAAACACACAGCATGTATATTGATAGTTTCAAAACTTAACCTTCTGTAGAAATTCTACCTGTGTAATTCTTGGGGAATAGACGAAAGAGAAAGCTAATGAGGAAGTTCGAGCAATTGAAGGGCATTCATTTTTGTTGCTGTTTGATCTGATGCATGAGATTGAGAGCACATTGAAAGAGATGCAATATTTAAATTTCAGGTGCAGATCAATTTACATCATCTCCCTTTCCAATGCATGCAAGCCCTCTCTATAGCCATTTTTTTTTTCTAGCAGTGCTCCAATTAATCAACAAAACTTAGATAATTATGCAATGTATAAAGCATGATATGTATTTTGCAAAGGTTTACTTGTTTATGATTCTTTTTCCTAATTTTAGGTTAACTGTTTGCTAGCTTTTTATATTTGTTAAAAAAAAAGTAGCTACAGGAGCATATATTAGATAAAAAAGAAATTTACTTGCTACTAGTTCACAAAATAAGTAAATTTACAGAAAACATTATATTACATTTTTATTAGTTGATTACTTGATATAGCTATGTATGGTGAAAAGTCAAATCAAATTCACAGCTCAAATTTGTCTTGCTTACATTGTTCCTCAGACGGTCTAAAGTTAAAAAGTTACTTGAACGTATCATAAAATTTGTACCTTGATCATTATGTTTTCCAAACTAGAAAAATTGACACAATAATCTAAAACTAGAAAGGAAAAAACGATCTGACAGTAAAGTCAATCTCCAGTGTTTTATAAACTGGAGAAAAGACAACCTCAGAGTCCGCTTCTGTCGCAAGATATTGACATTTGCACGACCCACCGTGTTTACTAATTTTGTAAGCACCATGAATTGTATACAATTTTCTACATTTTATTCGCAGAGTATATAACTAACAAGAAGAAACCAATATAAAACTAGAGAATTGTCAAATAGTAAGTATTTGTAGAAATTGGTGTACAAGTATGCACTCATTGTTAGGCGCCTTTCCTGGTACTAAAAGCACTGTGCCATCTGTACCGTTGCATGCAGTATGACCTGACACATCTCTCTTCCTGGACCCTACTTCTCTCTACAATATCAATATGTCACAGTTAAAGTATGTACAGTAGAAAAAACTATTAAACATGATTCCCAAAGTACTTTCAGTTGGTTCAGCAAGTATTTATAGAATTTTGTTCTAAAATTTTCCTACAGATACAAGGGGACCTTTTTTCGATAATTTTTTTGGTGTAACTAACATTTGAAAGTTCTCCACGGTTGAAAATAATATCGATTGTACCATACCCGGTACAGTTAATATGTTAGTAATTAAGATAATTAAATTAATTAATACTAATTTTGCACCACGTTTCATGTTAAGTTAATTCAACATTTTAAACAAACTTTGAAACTAAAGGTTCACAATGTATAAATATGCCTTGAATCAAGTTTATAAATTTTATATGAAATTCAGGTGCTTCCTCAACGAAATGCACTTCTTTTATTTTATTTCAGAACATTTATGATTAATGGAATACTGTCCTTAACACATGCATTCCACTAACAGAAGCAATAGCAGAGAAAAATATTGTAGAGAATTCATCTAGGGCACCCTAACTCCCCCTCGGCCCCTCCCCCACCTTCTCCTTCTCTCTCTCTCGTTCTCTGTTATAGGAATTATTAGGTAGGTTTTTGAGGCATCAGAAAAAAAAGAACACAAAACTGGAAAACAAAGCTCGGTGCAACCTCCCATCCCCACCCGCTACACTTTGCAAAATAAAACACAAAACACACGCATAATACACTACTGTTGTATCTCTTTCTGTCTTTGTTTTTTTGCGAACTTCAACTGTTCGTGTCCACCTCTCTTCCTTTCTCTCTTTTACTTTCTCTTTCGCGTTGGGAGATGTCTGAAGCAAGCGCAGCTTCTGATGATAACAATAGACCCCATAACTTCACAAGCTTCGCATCTCTCTTCGCGCCGATCTCTCCAATTGATCATGCTCAGAACCCTCCAGTTCCCATCAAAACACCAAAGAAAAGAAACAAACCAGCTCATCCAGGTATATACTCCTCTTACTATATAGGTTACAATTCAATCCTGAATTATTGTACATAATAATCTCACTGAAATATTGCGATTTCTAATCTTATAGTTTTTTTATATATAGAAATTAAGGTCATGACAATAATTTGAGTGGAATATATTATTAAGGGTGATGCAATATATTATTTCCTTATCATATTTTAATTACAATCTTGTAATAAGATCAATCATTCAAACCGGGTTTAATTTTGTTTATAATTTAGTTTAAAAAATATATATAATGGAAAGTCATTTACAAGAATAACTTAGGGAGCAATGACAATTAATTCTTGCATGTTTTATGGAAGTTCAGATCCAGAAGCTGAGGTCATAGCGCTATCTCCAAAAACCCTAATGGCAACGAGTAGGTTTGTGTGTGAGATTTGCAACAAAGGCTTCCAAAGAGACCAGAACCTCCAACTTCATAGAAGAGGTCACAATCTGCCATGGAAACTGAAGCAAAAGAGTGCAAGAGGTGGGGAGACTAAGAAAAAGGTACGCAGCAATAATCAGTTTTAATTTTAACCTTAATTAAAAAGGTACTCAACAACTAAAGTAACGTTCATCATGTTTTCTGTTTCCTCTCTAAACATGATCTCAAATCGCAAAAGTCAATATAAAAGAAGGATAATAAAATAAGTATTGTTTGAAGATACTTGACATAAAAAACCTGAGAGAAATGCATATAGTTTACTGATGATTTAATTAATGCTTGATCAATTATAGGTGTATATCTGTCCTGAGGCAACATGTCCAAACCACGACCCCGCAAGAGCGCTTGGAGACTTAACAGGAATCAAGAAACACTACTCTCGAAAGCATGGTGAGAAGAAGTATAAATGTGATCAGTGCGGGAAGCGTTACGCAGTTCAAGCCGACTGGAAGGCGCACAGCAAGACTTGTGGAAGTAGAGAGTATAGGTGTGACTGCGGTACTCTGTTCTCGAGGTACACTTTTCTCTCGGATAATTGGTAATGTTCTTTGGTAACTATATGTTCATTAAGTTTAACTTTATGTGATTATTTGCTCAAGATTATGTCCCACAGGCCACACCAAGAATAGTCATGCATAATGCATTAATTAATTTGTGATTTCATGGACATTTTTGCTAATCAATTCATTGATCGTCCATAGCAAATTAGCAATGTGATTAGCTATTCTTATGCATACAGAACATTATGATGAAGTATCTATAGCAAATACTCCCAGAATAGAAAAGGATTAAATTAACTGTCATATAATTCTGTTTATTACTATATTAATTGACAAAAGTACACCAAGATCAATTTGGGTACAAGCTTCATAAAACCGTACAGATTTTTATGATTGTTCTATGTTGCAATTATGATTTGTGTTTCTTGATTTAAATTCTTCATTCGAGGCCCTTCATTGTTTCTTCAATTGACAGAATCCATTTGGACAAAATAAAAATAGAATTAATGATCATATATTAAATAATATATGATTATTAGTGTATATATATCTGTTCTATTATATTATAAAAAAAAAAAGCAAAAGACAAAGTCCAGCGAGTAAGGAAAAATTAAGTACTACAACTATTTTAAACACAACAAAAATGGAGCTAGTAGTTAAGGAAAAGAAGAGATGAAAACTAAATGACCCTATCAAAAAGCAAACGAAAAAGAAATGAAAAATAGTACTACAACTATTTATACAAAACAAAAATGGAGCTAGTAGCTAAGGAAGGGATGAAAACTAAATGACCCTATCAAAAAGCAAACGAAAAAGAAATGAAAAATGCACGCATGCAATAGTCCTAGCTATTAGCTATTGTTCAGCGAGTGTTCAATTCTTCGTTCAGCTTCTTTCCTTCTAATTGAAACATTTTGCTTTTCGATTTGTCATCATGCTATTTCCTTGTGCATGCAACTAATGGTGGAAGAAGACAATCGATATATAGTAGCGAGTTTTGCCTCACTTTCTCTAGCTGAATCATGAATTTCAATCCTGAAATTGGTGCAGCAACAGTTATATGCTTGAATATCTCCAGAAGCCTAATTCGTAGGAGTTTCATTTCCTAGATCTAGACCTCTTAGGTTTAATTTGTCAATTATTTCTTAAATCATAGTGATGCCGACCAGTAGCTGCTTTCATATTTGTGGAGTGACAAGGGCGCCGTGTAGTGACAGTTTTTAAGTGTGAATATTCAACAAACTATTCAGTACCGGTTATTAATTACTTATTAGTAGTGATATCTAATATAGGAGTTTCAAAACTTCAATATATATGTGAAAAAAAAATGTCATATGTATCTGTTCAACAGCTTAGATTTATGTTCTTGTGTCATGGATTTTGAAATGATTTATGTATGAGAAGCAAGAGTTGCATGCATGTGCCTGAAAAAAAAATATATGTCATATATATCTGTTCAACAGCTTAAATTTATGTTCTTTTGTCATGGATTTTGAAATGATTTTTGTATGAGAAGCAAGAGTTGCATGCATGTGCCTGTATATATATTCAGAACCGAACTTATATATAGGAGGCCTGGTCCTCTAGAATTCATTGTATCAACCAGTCTTTTATTATTAATAGTGACATGTCTACACAAAAGACGGTTCAAGGGTAAATATCCAACAATTGTTTTGTTTAATGTCAGTCCATTGAGAGTTATTACGTTAGCTTTTCAAGTTATGAAAGAAAAATAATAATGGCACCTAATCCACAACAAATTTCTTTGGTCAGGAATTTCAATTTTGAAAAAGACATATTTTTTTTAGAATTTATTGTTTATTCTTTAGCTAGATTCTGCATTTGCTGTCGTTATGATGATGTTACGGTTGTGTCACTATGGACGATCTCTTATATCTGAACTGTAAATTAAATCCCAATTATGAGAGTGAATGTGAAATTAATTATATTTTGATAATTAGGGAAACGTTTAGCAACACCATAGATTAGTGGGATTAGGGATTAAAATTAGTAATTTTAGACAACTGTGGATTAATAAATTAATTTACTAATTTAAAAGTTAGGCTAATTTCATGCATGTCGAACTTCCCCTTAATGCATAATATACTTCTTAGATTATTTCCTTGGAAATGAGTGCCTTAATTGGTTAGTTTAGGGAGTTTTCAAGTACATGTTTCTCGAGTTATTTTCCACCCAAAATCATGATCTCGACCTCAAACTTTTACCATGTTTTTTAAGATAAAAATAGAAATTAAGTTTTTTTTTTTCTTTTCAACTATCAATATCCATATAAGGAATTCTTCAACTAAGTTTCTAATCCGTATTATTCACTGATCAAAAGAAGTATTGGCGCCCTTAGCTACTAAAATTTTACTTTTTGTGGTCATGAAGTTTGCTGTTTATTTTTTTTTGTAACAATAAAACTAATAATAGACTTTTCCTATTAAATTTAATGCAACAAAAAATTAAACAGAGTATCGGTACTTCACATGGAGGAGAAAAAAAAAGAGTAAAACAAAAGCAATATATAGTGAATATACACAGCAACTCATAGCAGAAATGAGAAGTTGGGTCTGAGAGAGACGCGGTTGTTTCTGTTGACCGCGCTTGACTTGCGACCTACCAAAGAATAAATATCTGCCACAGAAGACCTGCCATCATATATTTTAAAATCAACAATGTAATATATATATATTCGAATGTGAAGTGAAAAATATATATATAAGTCGCAAGAGTTGCATCCATGCATATAAGTCTATCAATAGAACCCTGTCCTGCTGTCCCTAACTCATATTCATATGTAATAGGACAGTAGGCCGGAGCCTCGTCCTAAATTTTTGCCATAAATTTTTTTTCGAACGTCCGTATTATAATTACAAGCAAAGGCAGTTCAAAGGCAAATATACAACAAACATTTGGTTTCATTTTCAGTCCATAGTGAGTAATTAAGCTTTTCCAGACCGCAAGCTATACATGAAAAGAAAATAATAAATGTGGTTCTTAATCCATAATAGCGATTTCTTTTTGTGGTGAGTAAGTTTGAAACCTACAGTTTGAGTGTCATATAGGAATTAATTGCATTTATTATCGGAGTCTGCATCTGCTGCCATAATGATGATATTCACTAGAGTGGATTTTATCTGTTCCAAATTTTGCAATCACAACTATACCACTATGGCGCCAGTGAATATGTGTATGAAGTCTTATATTAATTTGCTCTTTACCAATTCGCTCGGACCAGACTATGAGGGATTCCATAATATTCTAAAAAACAATTCTAGAGGAGTGTTGGGACCTAAGTGCAAGCATTAAGTGAGCCTTTGACTGTTGAACAGTTACCTTTTCTAGAGGTTCATGATTTGGTGGTCCAATGTACACACTGGCATATATTTAACTGCATTGAAAAGAAACCTATCTTTGTGCTCCGATTTAGTAATCGCAATTATAGCTTGTGTTATTACAAGATGAGACACAGCCAAACAGAAGAAACAAACTGAAAAGGAAGATTTTATTTATTGCTGTTTTAAAGAAGCAGTTGTATCAGTTATTTTTATCATAAAATTTAATAAGAAAAACAGTTGACATCCTTAAATATGAAGAGTTTTACTTACCATCATTCTGGCAGCTTATATGAATTTCTAGTTTTATATGATATCATTTCTTACAAATTATTGTGCAGTATAAATCATGATAAATAACCGTGCAACTTTTTATATATAAATTTGTAATGATAATGGATCCTGACTCTCTGTACATTCAACAAGAGAGAGATCTAGAGATCGTATGCACACCCTTTTCATATATAACATTAAAGTTAGTGGCTACCACAAATGTTAAGGGAGTGCAAAAAATCAGTAAATATATTTGGTTTTTTTTCTTCATCATTTATTGTTTGTTTCACAATTCAGGAAAGATAGCTTCATTACCCACAGAGCATTTTGTGATGCCTTAGCCGAAGAGACCGCACGCCTTCCCTCCACAGCTGATAACACTGCCACCGTGCCATCTCAAAACAGCATTCAGTTGCAACCATTCTCTCCGTGGGACCCATTCACAAATCCTAATCCTAGCCCTAACCCTAGCCAACTTCTTAGAGCACAATCCAATGCATTGACCTCTCCGCTTCCCGCCACCGCACTCCTCCAAATAGCATCCAACATGGGACCGCTTAGTTCCGGCATATCGAGTTCTAATGCAGGAGAACTTTCAACGTGGCGATACATGCATTGACCGGAAGTACACAGAATTTGCTAGAAGGGCTTGATCCAGCAGCCAGAAATGCATGCCGCAATTTTTAAAATTGATGGTGCCAACAAAGCCATCAAGTTCCTTCGTTTCCTAATTCACTTTTCTATTCTTTTCTTCTTTTCATGTGTTTTATGTGTCCTTTCTTTTGGCATCAATTTGGAGGATAACAAGAAAAAAAAAAAAAAAGCTTCTGGTAATGTCAATTAATTTGTACGTTGAAAAAGGTTTCTGATATATATAGGCATTTCAATACTGTTCTGTTTTTTTTTTCCTGCGGTTTCTTTCTAACTTCTAATCAACTTAATTATTATCAAATAAGAATTAATGTTACAACTGAAGTTTAACTTGCATGGTGAAGCTGGTTATATATATATATATATATATATATATATATATATATATATATATATATATATATATATATATATATATATATATCACATATACAATATAGCAGGCTCTCGTGCTGGCGAATCGAAGCTGATAGAGTGATAGAAATTAATCATGAACAAGCTATAGTTTTATCTTATATTGAGATAAAAGACGGGTTAAAGCAAAATTTAATTTATCGTGTTCTGTGAAAAGTACTTACAAATTCCAGATTGCAAAGTTAAATTGCACTTATAGCCATAGTATTGTCGATTAATTACTTGTATGATATTGGACTGCGTACATGTAAAAAAAATATATATGTGTGTGGATGATTTTTTCTATATAAAGTACTGCGAATTCGTTGCCAAGGGAGAGTAATGGAGGCTTATCATGCATGATTGATTGATTAATTAAAAGGGAAGTTTACTGAAGAGTTGGAGACCATGGCCACTGACATAATTAAACCACAATTTATGAATTGGACATAAAATTTGAATCCCTCCAATGGAAAAAATGAAAAGCACTTAGTACAATGAATATTCCTCCATGCCTGCTCCCTCTTTGAGTTTTGTCTCATCCCTAAAGAAAAAGTCTATTCTATTCATAGTACTAATTATAGAAAAGAAAAGCAAAAGGAATTGAAAAAAGAAGAAGAAAGTCACTCTTTCACATGGTCCTAACCTGAGATCTTGAGAAATGCATGTTTTCAGTTCAATTGGGAAATTCAATTTACAATTTAAAATATTTCGTTTTATGAGGACCCAATAAAGCTCAATTCGAGATTATGGGCTTAATATTACTCATTAGAAGCCCACAAGATCTCTCGGCCCATTATTATTCTCGTCACGGGAATCAGTTATCTTATTCTATTCCAGCTATTATAACTGCCATCGCTAAATAAACCATCGCTGCTGTATGTTACAAATGTTCAGTTTAATAATAAGAAGTGTCAGTTTAATAATAAGAAGTGTTCAGTTAAATGCGTCAGAGTCGCACCAGAGTCGGAGTCACGCGTGGGTCAAGAAGTGCGCTAGGAGGCAGGGGTAGAGTCGGAAAAAATTTAATTTGAACCGGATCGGTTCATGACCCCTTCTAATTTTTTCATGTGTTTTTTGTTCGGTTCGTGACCCCTTCGCTTGGTTTTTTTTCCTTATAACAGTTATATTTCCTGTTGCTACTGACTGAACATTTATATTTAAATAACAGAACATTTGTACTTATTAAACTGAACATTTGTATTGACCCAACTGAAATTTTTGGCAAAAAAAAAAAACCAAAATGAACATAGTGAACATAGCGAACGCTTATAAAATAGTGAACAATTCTACTACAACATGAACATTTGTATCTAATAAAGTGAACACTTATAATAACGAAATGAACAAAAAATGCACACTGGGTGAGTAGAGGGGATAGAGTGCTGCTCAACGAACGCTGGCCACGATGGCAGCGATGGCACAGAGTGCGATGGCATTAATCAATTTTCTATTCCCAACAGTGCGTTATCCCTGGAATAGCTCGCTATTCTGTGTTCCCAACTCGTCTCTTTCTCTCGATCGATTCATAAGCAATCTCCTCTCTCTCTCTCTCTCTCTCTCTCTCTCTCTCCATCCAAAGATTGTAGATCTTCTCATAGCGATGAGGAGCGCTAGGTTGCAAGGGTTTCTTCTCTCCCTTCTGATTCTCTCCAGCGGTTTTGTGGATTTCTCGTACGGCTTGTCTCTGACAGTTTCTGACACGGAGTGCGTGTATGAATACGTGGCGTACGATGGCGACTCCGTCTCTGGTAATTTCGTGGTGGTAGATCATGATATCTTCTGGGGCTCGGATCATCCTGGCATCGATTTCACTGTATGTGACATTCAAATGTCAGATCTTTCTTAATTTTAAAATAGTTGGTATCTGAACTTGCGAATTATTTATCCTTTTGGTCGGTTCTGAGATCTCTGTAGTTGTTTGTGGAGAATTATGGCAACTTAGATAACAACTGGCTTCAATGTTACTTTTATGGTAACTTGAATTTTTTTAAGAAAAGCAGTTTACATACATAAATTTACTAAGAAAGCTGGATAGAAAGCAATCCAGTGTATCCCTTGTTTTAACCCATGTGTTGTGATGAGATTAAGGAAAAGGTGTCAGAAATTAAGTGCTCATCATTTAAATATTGGTATCTGTCAACAAAATTGTCCCAGTACCATGATACCAGTACAACTAATTGCCAACTCAGTCTTTGTCTGTCAGTATTCTGTCTGTTCTACCATCCTTGATCACTCATCACATACAAACAAAAAACCTATTCCCCATGTATCTACTGTCTGTACAGAAAGCTAAACAACTGTAAACGGTACCAAACTGGTACTGATTATTACACTGCATGCAACTACAACCAAACAAGAATACCCACATCCGAAAAATGATGAGCAACACTAAGTGTTGACAGAAAAGGGGAGAAGGGACAGAATAAGAACAAAAATCAATTTCTGAGTAGTTTTTTGCTCCAGTCCCTCCTTTTTTGCATTATCAACTTCTGGGAAATCAGTGATGTTTGATAACCATTGTCAAACAAAAGCTAAACCATAAACTTTGTATTGTAATTTAATACATTTTGAAATTATGAAGGTTCAATCTCCAGGAGGTAATACAGTGTTATCTTTGATGGGAAAATCAGGAGATAAATTTGAATTTAAGGCGCCAAGAGCTGGCATGTATAAATTTTGCTTCCACAACAAGTATGGTGCACCGGAGACCATCTCTTTTTACATTCACGTGGGCCACATTCCTAATGAACACGACCTTGCGAAGGATGGTACACAAAGATTAAACTTTTTTTCAAATTTACAAACTAGCCTTCATATATTTAATCAAGACAAAATTCCTTTGAACTCTTATTTTGACATAGTCGGTATGTAAGAGAACCCTTTGGGTAATAAATTATTCAGGTATCTGATTTTGATACTTGGACCAATCAAATACAGGATTCAATTTTGGAATTCCATGGTATTACTGAATGAGGAGTGCTAGTACAATTCTGTATCTAAATTCCTGGTGCTTTGATCCAAAGTATGGTAAAAAGGAAGTAATTTTGGATATAATTTCAAGGAATGTCTATTTCAATTCAAAATTAGCATACAGTAACAAGCATATTAGCTAAAAAATTTAACCAAAGGGCCTTTTTGTAATCTTCTTCCAGGATAAACCTGATATTTCACTTTATTTGCAAGTTCTTCATCCTTTGGAGAACTAAATTGGATTTATGCTTGGAAAATTTGAATAGTTGAAGTTTGGAGTGCTGGATAATTTGTTTCAATGGATTTATCCTGTTACATATTGACAACTTGCCCCTATTTTTGATGAGTACTCTCTTTTTGCCTAAAATGGAATTTTGGTCCTTTAGATTTCTGTATTTGGTTTGCATGAACTTGTCATCTCAATTTTAGAAGCAGAGTTTATGTGAAGATGCTATTTTTTAATTCACTATGGTTTTAGTGACTCGTGATATTGTTGGGTGTTACTCTCGAGTCTCTAAAAGAAAAACAAAATATCTGATCGTGTGTCTGACTTTCTATAATGTAGAGCACCTTGACCCAATAAATGTGAAGATTGCACAACTTAGAGAAGCATTGGAATCTGTGACAGCCGAACAAAAGTACCTCAAAGCACGTGAAGCTCGGCATCGCCACAGTAAGCATTCCACAACCATTTTGAAAAAAAGAAACAGAAAATTGAAGTAAATTCACATTCTAGTGCATGTTTCTGATATAACTTGTCAATAGATTTCTTGTGTAAGCAAAGTGTACTGATGAATACTCCATTTAACTATAGTTTGTATATGTTTTATTAAAAATGAGTTTAGCATAGTATCAGTACTGGTGAATACTCCATAAGTCATAACCCTTCCTTTCAAGTTGACCCGGTACTGGCATTTTACTTCAAAATTGTACGACTGTTGGAACAAAAATGCAGAATTCAAAATTGTACAACTGTTGGAACAAAATTCAGAAAAAAAATAAAAGAAAAACACTTTTTGAGACATTCACGCATTTCCTAAGGCTAGTGAGTTTCAATCATACTACCATCATTAGAAGGTAAATTTCTATGTGTAAAAATGTGTCCACAAGTTTGCTCAATATATAATTATCTTTTATATGATTGTTGAATGTAGCCAATGAGAGTACCAGAAGACGTGTGACATTCTACACCTTAACGGAGTACCTTGCACTGGTTGCCGTTAGCTGTCTCCAAGTCGTTTACATTCGCCGGCTCTTCAGCAAAAATGTGGGCTATAACCGTGTTTAATGCTTAATGCCCTCGTGAGAGAAATGCAGTGCTCTTTCATCATGCCACTATTTGAGCAACTTGTAGATGTTTCTCGCTTTTGTTATATTTATGAAAGGCTAGGCAGTTAATTTGGGTGTGTTGGGTAGTAGGACATGGTCATGTGTTGTAACGTGTCTTCTTTTTTGTTTGAGTAATTATGTAGTGAGTTCGAAGGCGGATATGTATAACACTTAAATTCAATTAATTACTCACTTTTAAAATATTTTAGTTGTTTACACGCCTCTCTACACGAGAGAGAGAATCTCACTTTTTTTTTCCTGCGAGGTCGGGTTGGATTGATGAAGGACCGACTTTTCATCAGTTTTGAAATTTCTATTTAAACCAAATTCATGAAAATTAAAACAGGAAAAACAATTACATCTGCTGGTCGTTTAATGCCATCATACCTTGCCACTTGGGGTCCAGATTTTTCTTTCGTCACAGGGTTTTGCTCTGAAAAAGGATTGCAATGTTTATTTCAACCATTAATTGACTTACGTAGGTGAAGTATCATTTTGCTTTTTCTTCCTAAAGATAGATATGGCCTTACCGCCTGAGTCCAACCTATGGTTAGGCACTCCTTTTTGAGACCTAAAACTTCTAACTAATATCTTAAGTTCCATATCAACTTCTCTAACTGTGCCGTTCAATGAAAAAAAGCTTTGCCTGTCAATACCCCGAGTGCTTGCCCCTGCACTATTTATGAGGTTACGCAGCACGTCAGCTGCTTTGTCAGTCTTACATATAAGTTGTAAATAAAATTCCATACAATTCAAATGTTATATAATGTAACATAAAGACCATTAAATGCGGAGCAGTAAACTTTAAATCATGGGGTCGTTTGGATGGGTTAGGAATAGCCAATTCCTAGGAAGGAATAAGGATTTTCGTTGGGAAGTGTGTAACTTTGTGAGAGAGATGAATTGTTTATATTAAAATTTATGCCCGGAATTGGAAAATCCCCAAATTCCGGACACATCCAAACGACCCCTTAATGAACAATAAAACTTAACAAATTCTATCATTTTCCATGTATATGATATACTGATTTACATGAAGAATATGTCGCATTCCTACCATTTAAATGACAAGGTACTTAGAAAAATTATCAAATGAGCTGTTGTCAAAATTCTTATCCATTAACTGAGGAAAAGAACGCTAAGAAAAAGTAATCCCATCAACTTTCAAGTACATCTGACCAACCAAAACTGAGCAATTACCATAAGAGACTCTGGGCATTTTAAAACAGACCCGGCGACTGCTGTCATAGAAGTGATGGTGGGAATGTGAGATGGATGCCATACTGTGCCGCCGAACCAAAAGGATGAGTCAGATTAGATTAAAAGAATTCAAGGTATAATACGAGCCATTTGGTTTTTTATCAGACGAACACTAAAACTATGGCAGCATAAGGCCATTACCGGCAGACTTCTCAAATCCAGTTCTTATTATCACAAGAAAAACTTTCCAATGATTGTAAGAGATCTGCAGAATTTGCATTTGCTAGGGGTACCATTTGCAAAACAGGTCATTGAAAAGGTTACATGCTGTCCTTACTTTCTATACTATTTATTTACAATTTTCTGTGGTCTACATTTCTACATTATACCAATATAAAAGATAGAGCTACTATCGAATGCATCATTTCGCAAAGATTGCTTTGAATATTGCTTGCCAGGGACTAGTGAGAGAAGGGCACAAATTGACTATACTCTGGGCCATTGTGGACTCACCACCTGGAATTAAAAAATACATATACACATCAAGTTAAAATTTAGTAGTAGTATATGCACCATGTTAATTTAAAATTTTAAACAAAGCTTTTTCAGTAGTAGATACAGGTTACAGGACAGCCAAACCGGTCTTACCGGCACAGGGTACATCAATGTGCCCTGGAAACTTAAGGGAATTTCCTATACCTCTCCAAGATAATTTATCATTCATGTCCTAAAGGCCTAAACAGATAAGGAATGTCCTGTATACCCCTACAAAGTATGGAAATATATCCAGGGCTTGAATTGAAGTATATTTTGTCTAGCATATATGCATGTGTCAATGGGCAAGTTCTCTTTCTTCTTTTTGGGTGTGTGCAGATGATTAGGTGATCTCTACCTTATATAATATGTATGTACATGTAATAATTCTCATTTTCGAGGGTACACATCATGCTTCAGTTCTTGCTGCTTTTTCAAAGGTGCCACAAGAACTTGCTCCTTTATAAAGTGGAGGTTACAAATTTCAAGTACATTTTACTTCAACAAAAACAAACCTCTAAAGTGCTGAAGACAAGTCGCATGCGGCTGGCAACAACGGATGGTTCCTCTGCACTACCCATCACTGCCATTTGTTCCAACTGCAGAGTCTTCACCGGCAACCTACAGCATTAAAGAAATAATAACTATAAAAAGTTTAATTTCATTGCAGCTTCAGAGAAAGGTCCACCCACAAGGACCATGAGACTAGATTACATTACATAATTATTACACGGGGGATTGGGCACAAGGACCATGAGACTAAGTTTCAGTTTGGATAGAGCTCTGAAATGAAACTCTCAAGTTCAGTTTTTGTACAATGTGAAGTTATTTAATTAAATAATTTATTAATTAATTACTATAATAGCAGTATGTGCCTTGTGAGATGGAGATGGAAGTTTTCAATATGCTGGTGTGTTAGTGTTTAAAAGACTTACCAGGCCATTCCACGCATGTAGTAAGCATTTGCTATAATTGCGCAAAAACCCTTCCACTGTTGCAAAATCTCATCTGACACAGGTGGGGTCGACGACCACCGCACAACAGTCGGCTGTGGTGTACATAATATGGTGATAAACACAATGCTTAGCCACAACATGCACTCACGAACCTATCTTGGTAAAATAAAAAGCAACAGAAGCTGAGAAGAAGAAAGAAACTTTTACTCCTAGAAGAAACCATATAACTAATAAACAAGTAGGTATTTAGTAACTCGTAAGAGATTATGCATATACAAAAAAAAAAAAGTGCTCATCTTCTTCTCTCTAACAAATTTTGGGATCTTATTTCAGGCCTTATACTTTGAAATTGGTTCACTTTCTTTGGTGATGTTCATAAACAGATATTCAAGAAAGCATTTGGAACATGCGAGCCAAAACAATCACAATTCAGAAATCGCAGAATAATCTAACAAAGAATGCACCTAAAAAATCTCCTACCTCCTCATAAAGGACCTTGAACTTGACAGTCGTACCACCTCCATGGATTTGTAGGCCTTCAATTTCAGTGCCAGATTCCTTCATGTCAATGAGCTCTTTTCTCAAACCTTCTTCTGTGCAGCCTAGTGCATATGCATTTACACCAGCACTAATAAATTCCTAGAGAGACAAAGAAAATTATGATGTGATGCCTATTGGACAGTACAAACAAACTGAAACAGTTAAGCTAACAATAATTCAACCAGCATAATTTACACTAACACACAAAAACATCAACAAGACTTTTCTAAAATGGAATGTAATTCAATGACAATCAGCGACAAGGCGACAACTTAGGAAACCCAAGGACTACTTTATAATTCTCTCTCTCTTTTTTTTCCTCTCTTTTCCTTCAGTTCTATCTCAGGTGCCTTGCTTAAAAAGACGGGGCTTAACTGAAGATTGATGTGCCTAAAGCATAAATCTTTTAGTATCCAAAAGGCAACAATTGTCCAGGTGTATAAAATGGATTCTGACAAAGTCATTTAAGTTACCAACACCGAACTTAAAAACATGGAACACAAGCACAAAAAGTTAGAAAGATAAAAGAAAAAGAAACACAAAAATGTTTCAGACGGAAATTTGATATACCGTTAGGTTTTTAAGTTACCAACACCGAACTTAAAAACATGGAACACAAGCACAAAAAGTTAGAAAGATAAAAGAAAAAGAAATACAGAATTGTTTTAGAAGGAAATTCTACATACCTTAAGGTTTTCAGTACCCCCACGATCAACAACATTTCTATACCGCCTAAATATGCTTTTTGCTATGTTCCTTGACGACTTAAAATCCTCGTCTGACAATGCATTGATGTGAAAACGATGCTGCACATGAGTATCATGTAAGATAACTTCGAAGTAATTTAAAACTAAAATTTGTAGGTCTGGCTGTGGGTTGTGGGTTGTGGGCTAGCATATTTAAAATGCATAATGTCCTCATAGGAGAAAAGATATACCTCCCAGTTTCAATAATTTAAAACAAGTATTAAACCACTTGTACTAACTAACTAGCATTCCATTAACAATTATTCTGTTAGGGTCAGATGAGGGAAAAGGAAAAGAGAGACAGAGAGAAGATAGAGAAAAGAGGAGAAAAGAGATTTTTGGAAATATTTCTTATTATTCTCTAACATCCTCCAGTAAACTTATATAGATAAAATAGAAGAGAAAATAAGAAAGATACATGAGAGATATGGAAATCTCTAATTTAAGTAACTAACTAAAAGTAATATAATTCTAATATTCTAATTGCCTTTGTTAGCTTAGATATCAATCTAGCCCTTAAGGTAATATTATTTGTTGCACTATGTGGCACTTTGTGTGGTCTGCACCTAGGTGCAACATATTCATTTTGCCCTTTGGCAATAATTAGTCACTAAAGGATTCATCTACAGGAATTTAGATGAACGAAATGTCGAAAAACAAAGGACCATTTAATCAGATGAATTAAGATCAAACTGCATGGTCAAGTACCAAACAGGCTAAGCATGCTACCATACTGGTACTGATCCTGAAGCATTCCTAGTATCATACCAAAACAGTCATGGTAATACCTGACAAATTAAGCAATCAGAGATATGCTCAATTGAGGTTATTTTCAAATTTCAACCAGGATAAACCACTAGGTGCTACGGTACAGTTAGTATGCAAAGATATAAAAATCCAATTTGAATTGTAAAAAGGTAGGACACAAACCATGTAAAAGTACAAGAATCCAATTTAAATAATAAAAAAGGTAGGACACAAACCAATAAATGGTTTCTTGTACTTATACTATCACTCAAGCTTCTCCACATGCCATGGCTCCAAGGTCTGGCAAAGTCAAATTTACAGCTAGAGATACTGTGCATCTTCGGTATGCAGCATGGTCGTGGAAATTTATTGGAGAATACTTGGATATTGTAAGAATATGGTCTTATAGAAATATACGACATGCTTGAACTTAGCATAGCTGATTCATAGCCTAACCAAGAAGATAAAATTGTGCCTTCCCTTCACTTTATATTAATTGACATGCCATTATCCTTAAGAGGAATCCAGCTAGGCAACCTGAAAATCATATATGACAATAGATGAACTAAGGTGCTAATAGCCAATACTAATTCATATATCAAACACATAGCATCAGAAACTAATTAATAACATATAACAAAATAATATAAATCACCTGAAGATCACCCAATTAAAGCATCAGTACCAGTGCAGAGTGCATACCTCACACGCTCACACCAGTTTCGCCAAGAGAGACAAAGACAAGGGAACTATATAGAAGCGGAGAGAAGCGAAACGTGGCTAAACCTCAAGCGAAGGATTGTACGAGCAAATCAGGAGGCGAAAATCTGAGGCCACAGGACAATGAATGGCGCCGATTGAACGGAGCGAGAACTGGGAGTCAATTGGATATACCAGTTCCATAAACTATTACCTTCAGTGGGGCCCGAGAGTCAGTTATCAAAGGTGTAGAAAGTGTGAGTACGCCTGAACCAGCGGGGAATTGAGGGCTGGGGAAAGGAGAGAGGCGGAGAGCAGCGCAGCTAGCGTTCTCCCAATTCGTCGCTTTCGGAGAATCTCCAACCAGATATTTACTGCATGCTCCCGGAATCTCATGGGGACTTGATCAGATTGTGCATCAATCCGGGTTTGCTATGGACTATAGTCTTGGTCTTTGAATACGTAACTGATTATTTGTTAAAGTATTTAATTCCGAATTTTTTTTTTTTAGAAATAGTCAGATATATATACGACTTAAACGGATTTTTAAAAAATTATTTGAAAAATATAGTAAGTAATAGTAGATTATAATAACAAAATACCATTGTTTGTCTTCTCATTTAGGAATATAATTATATATAAATTACAAGCTAAACAAAACCATATATAATAATATAAATCATTCACTTAAATTAGGATGCAAAGTCGTTTTTAATTCGATTGGCTAACGATAAGAATTTTGCATTCATGATTCATTGATTCATGACTTCTTTCGCAAATCGCAAACTACCAGCTTTTCTTGCAGATTTAGGATTGTAATACCCTGCTTCCTTAGCCCAATACAAATTGGGTTCGATATCTGGACCAATGCTTCAGCCCAATATTCTGTGTATGGGCGTGAGTAGTGTGATAAAAAGGAGAGTAATTTACTAATTTTACCGAATTTTGAGGAAAGAAACAAAAAGAAAACAATTAAATAGAATATTTGAATCATATGCTACACTTTGTTATACTTTAATATTTCATTCCGTATTTCACTTCATATTTTGTTTCTGATTAAAGTGCTACTTTTCTTTCAAACATGGAGTCTGACAAAAATAATCATCTCGACCTATGCAATCAAGATTCTGGATGGGTCCACGGTTTGTTCTATTTTAAACACTTGAGAAATTATACAAGAGAATTAACAAAAAATTAAAAATTGTTTTAAAACACTTTAGTGTAAAAGATTAAGATTTCCTCTTGACCTGGAGGCTGGAGAGATTGTTCTTCTAGATTAAGGTCTGTAAACTCTACAAAAGAACAAATCTGGAGAAAGCTCTTCTAGAGTAAAACTTGCCTTGATGTCAAAGTTAGAAAACAATAAAATCACATCATTCCTACATCACTGATAGTCGGATTTTTTTTATTCTATCCGAAAGGGACCTGATGGTAATTTCATGAGTTTGGAATTTTTTTAAATATTTTTATCTGTAGATTGTATTTGAACAGTATGTATGATGAATCTTCTGATTAGTGATTACTTAATGCTTTCACTTTCAAGTTGAGCGTCATAGCAGCCCAATGACCAAGTCAGGTAGGATTAAGCAAAGTAACAAATTCAAAAGTGTGTTGAGAAAATTATTACGTGGAGAAAGATATAATGCTAATCAACTTAAATATCGGATCATCTAAAGTAAAAAAATGATATTAAATTATAAGCTAAAGTGGGAATTATTTGATACAAATAAAGCACTGATATTTCATATAATTAGTAGGCACTTGTTAACCTTATTGTAATTGCATAAAATATTATACATGATCTATCTAAAGCTGAGGGCTCAAATACTTCATTTTCCGTACCTTCATTATGCATTTATTTTCATACCTTTAATAACTTAAAAATTAAGAACTTAAATGTTTAAAAAACGATAACTGTTCATCAATATCACTTTCTTTATCCACAAAAAAAAATGTGATATTTGATATGATCTAACCAGAATCAAAAGATTTAAAAAATAACGATGTTTCAAGCTCTTGTTATTCATCAAAGTAAAGTTGACATATAGGAGAGATATTAAATCTGATTTTCCTTATATATGAAGATCTAGAAAATGAGTGCATAATTCAGTAGGAAATTCTAGTAAGCTGTGTTTTTCATTGTCAATATTACTCGGTCTGATACGTACTATGGTGTCTGGAGGCGATTGCTGTGTCATGAGGATCGTAAAATTTTTTTCCTCTCAACAAACATTTTTCTTTTTGTGGTGGATTTTCTTAGAGCAACATGTTATGTTTGGCAGTGGAATAAAATGAGCGCATAATAGCTAGAATAATTCTCACCCCAGACAATATAATAATAATATTTACATTCTCTTCATTTAATTGTAATTTCAATCAATATAACGAAAAACAAAAATTTCCTTCTTGTCGCTCTATTTTTTTTACCCTTAATTAAGCTCTAATAACAGCTTTTCAATTGTTGTGCTGCCATATGGTTCATGTTTTTTTGTTTTTCGATCACCCCGTACTTGGACAAGTTCCTTACAAAACACAAATATTAAATAATAGGGTTTGGACCAACCGAGCAGTCAAAATATTAAAAAGTCACAAAGTATGTCGTCATTCCTTCTATCAAGGAATGAGAAAGCAGCTCAAGAAAACCCTAAAGCAAAATAATTTAGCACTAACTATAACATCGTAGAACTAACATCTTGATATTAAAAATACCTAATACTTAATTCATACAGCCAATATGGTCCCAAACATTGAATACAAAACTTTTGAAACCCAAACAAATCAATTAACCGAAATTTGAGTCGCCGGGTTATAATTTTGCACGAGTTTGAGGCAGGTTGGTTAGGTGGATTTGCATTCCATGAATCGCCGACCAGTGAGAGAGTGGATCTAGTTCGGTCTCCTTCTTTCTTGAATTTTTTTCATTGTCAAATCTTTTCTTTTTGTGCAGGTCAAAAGTCAGAAGCAACGTGTGGGTTCTCTCCTTGAATCATTCCGTGACCTCTCAAGTTTAAAACCACCTAATAATAACGGATCATCTGTGGCAATGCAATGCTAAAATTACGTGTTGGTGTCCCCATTTGGCAAATCCAGCAAGTAAAATTGAAAGACAAATATCCACTACGTTTCATTTAATATGTATATATAGTGCTACAGGTATGTTTTCTTAAAAATTATTTGTATTTAATTTCCATAAAAATATGAAAATATACAATCGAAAGTTTAATTACGTTATGGAAGTTATTAGGTTAGAATTAAGGTACTTCAACAAACAAGTGAGATTGGAAGTTGAAACCTTATTTTAAATCTGGCTTGAATTTCTACTCTATCTGAAAAAAAAATTTAGTCCGTCCATGCTTTTGACAATTAAATTTACGGCCTTTACAAAGGATGTGTTTTATATTCTTCTTTTTTATACTTTTTTTTCCTAGGTCTCACCTTAAAATTCTAGAGACAGAACAGCCATAGCAACTCGGTCGTAGCCACATCTGATCCGAAAGTGGTTAAGACTACAAAGTCGATCAAGTTCCTCTCCAGTGCAAAACGCTGGAGATAATCGGTTTCTGATCTCGTTCTAATAGTTGTCCCAATAAAAAAAAAATGTGAAACGAAAGCTCGTGCTGGGAGGTGGATTGCTCGTCTGTGATTTGGATTTGGTGTTTGATTAAGACACCTAAGATTATTTAAACAACATAACGTTCGGCTGATTGCTTATGTTATTGTCTCTAAAACGTAAATTCATTTTATTTCATTTACTCAAATAAGAATGAGCGATCCAAAATAAAACAATTAAAAAAAAATGACGTAACCTAAATGTTGAAATTTACCAAGCAATAAAAATTTATTCTTCTTTTTGAACTGTTATTCCATGCCTGGATAATTATCATGTATCATGCATATATAAACCTATATGTGTCCGTGGGAGAGCCTCAAATTATAAATACACAAGTCAATTATGTCAAATATTCTATAGCTCTGACTATCTAATCAAGCATCTTTTCATATTTATTTTGATCCGACATTTCATATTATCACATGCTTTTTCTTAATTGAAAAAAAATTACTTGATGTTAGACATAGTAAAATACTTTAAGTAAAACAATTTTTTTCGTCTTTTGTATGATATTCCTTGCAATTTATTGTTTCATTTTTCACATTACACTTAATTTAATTATTTCGGAGAAAGATATTTATATGTATTCAAAATTTGTTGAATATACGATTTAATACAGGTTATTATCTTATTTTAAAATATATATTTTAAATATGTCTCTTTCAGAATAACGTCCCATATAATACTCTAGTTGATATATCTTTTATTCCTATTTATCACTTCTACTACAAAATGATTGTAATATAAGCTGATATATATTTAAGTATAATTATAATTAATGTCCTAGTACTTGTATGAAAATTTTTTGAATGGGCGTTGCATATTTTTTCCCCATAAATCATTCATAAAAATTCATCAAATGCCCATCAATATTTTGTCCCTTTTTTTTTTTTTTTGCTCGATAGGTGAGTTGATTTAAAAAAAAAATAAAAACCCGCCGTCTTAACACCCGTTTTGCTATGTATTAAAATGTACTAAACGTTGAGTTATCCTGATTTTTTGACATATATACAATTTATGACTTTTTAAATCTTGGGTTTTTGACTTTTTTTTTCTCATGGTTTTTTGGAGAAACAAATGGATAAAAAAGGAAGATTTTATTTGGATAAAGCAGGAGACCGAGTACAAGGAACAAAGCATGCAACAGACCAGTACAAAGAGTTGAAGCATTCTTTGCATGGTTCTTACTTCTCAATCAGTCCTATTTCATTTGCGTACTGGCATTTACATTATAAGATAATTAAGTTTTCCTGTCTCGCTAACGACCAAATCAAGGCTTTCAAGCAAGTAGAAATTCAGGCGGTTCTAAAGAATTTAAGATTTATACAAGACATGGAAAGTTAACCCCACTTGCATATAATCATGCTTCCTCAGGTCCAACATTTAATGCGTCTATCTGCTTGTACCTTGACGCCCATAGGACTGCTTAACTAATATTTCTTTTGGATTGAAAGGTATTTGAAATGAAAAATAACAACTGAATTAAAATAAAAAAGTAGTTTATCAGAAGAAGAAAAGACGATATGATAAATAATAGTTTTAGCTAGCATAAAAAGGTCATGTTGAAGAGAGGATAATTCTATTCTACATTTTGCTCCAGAAAACTGTCAAAAATAATATAGGACGCTAAACAAAATGATACATTTTAGAGAACGATCTAGTATTGTCTCCGTGTCTATTATGCTCATATATATATTTTTATAAATTATTTGGCTTAAAACCTAATATTAAACAAAAGACATGAATATACAATCTCATTTAATTTCGAAAAAATTACAAAAGATATAATTCATTTATAGAAATTCAAGAGATGCAAATATGAGCACGCCATATTAATTACAGCAAACATTTATTTTTGTAACTCCTTGATCGATCTCTTACAAAATAAATAATACATTTTCTGGTCTTATATATGATGCATCACTCCTGATATAAAACAACACAATATTCAACTAAGTCATTAAAAACAATATTTGTTATTGGTTATGTAAAAATAATATATGGTCAAACATGAAATCTCTCTGTATCTAATGGCATTTTTTGACCATTTTCCCAGCTTCCACTGTTCCACACATTTCCACCCTAAAAGGAACAATTTTCCAGGAACTTCTTTAGCAGTGGCATGTCAGAGAGTGACCATATACCCATTGCAATTTGCAGTAATCGCCTTTTGTGTGCGCCACGGAAAAGCACGTTTCTCTCAAGTCAGAAATGATCTGTTCCTCCATAGGTCTCGGCCAGTGATTAATTACGCCTCAATTAATCATACCTTAGCTATTAATTAATTTGTACCAAATACATGATCACTCGCTGCATAATTTCTTGCAGACTATCTGCTATAGAAGACCCACAATGAATGGAGCCGGCGTGGTTTGATAATTAAAATCATGCAGAGCACCGAACACATTAATTAACAACTCCTCCCCCAATTGACTAATGATTAAGCGTTCAAAACATTTTTTTCCTTGCATTACTCCTAGTCACTCACTAATCCAACTTATATTTTTTATTCCATCTTTGACACTAAGATCTTATTAAACATTTACATTGACTGGCAAAATTTTTGTGGTATATTTAATTGTTTTAATTAGATTTGAATAATCTTTATAAATGTCTAAAGGAATAAATCAGAATATGATTGTTGCTAATTAAGCATGTTTAAATAAAAATTATATATGTGTAGTCCAAGATCTACGTAAATTTTAAAGTTTATCGTTTAAGTGAATTATTGGTTCTCTGCCAGAATTTTGCATGCCGGAAAAGATGAGAAAATGACATAAAAAATCATACTAGAGCTCATCACAACTAGGAGAGGGATAACAATATATTGATTCAATTGTGTAGCAACAACTAAAAGAGAATTTAGGGTCTGGTCTTCATTTTGTCCTTTTAAACAACATTGATTATGCATGGCATTTTCTATTATTTTATCCAAAATTTGCAAAGAAATTTAAAAGCAACTCCCAATACAATAGTACAAGAAATTAAGCAAGTTTAAAAAAAAAATTTGTCAGCATATAATCGATACGCTGCAGCTGCTTTATTAATATTTTTTTTTCCCCTTTTTTGAGTGTTATATTTTTTTAGTGGTAGCTGCATTACTAATCCACATATCGGAAACCAAATCTCTATGTATAGCCGCGAATGTTTGAAAATATCCAAAAAGGGAAGCTACTTTACTAGACATGCTACCAATAGAAACTATGCTTAAAAAATCAAATTTGAGACGCTTCTCCCCTTCTCTCTCTCTCTCTCTCTCTCTCTCTCTCCTCTGAAAATTAAAAGGTTAAGTCTGCCCAATTTAATTAACTAATTTATGTACTTTTTACTTGATTTATTAAATTATCTTTTTATACTATTATATCTCTTTTCCGATGGTGATGTATATCCATGAATTTTCTTTCAGATAAAAAACGAGGAATCTGCCTTGTGCCCTTTTCTTATTATGCGTACCCCATCCTTTGTGCGTTACGGTCTTACGGATAAAACATCCGCCTCTATCGCTTTTAAAAATACAAATGCCTGATTTTATTGTACTTTTTTAAGTTTTATATATACTTAGAAAACGATATAATTAAAGAAATAAAAAATTGTTTTACTTTTTTTAATAGAAAGTAGAGGTTTGCTCACTTTTGCAATAATAATAATAATAATAAAAATCTTCTGACCATCGATTAGGTGATGTTTTGAACTTCTATACGCGCAGATTTATTTTGATGCACTAGAAGTACCAACTATTGTAAAAAGTTGGAGGTGTTTGCGGTGGGTGGGGTCAAATCTCGTGCTACCACTTTTGAGTTTTGACACTGTGTATATTTTCTTGTTGTTCTCCGGTTCGTCCGAATCCAAACGAGGCCCGTACGCCCATTACTGCTCGTAGTTGGTCTAGCATTTATAACGTAGACTGTAACCTAATTTTTTTTTATTTTAAGAGTTTTGCATTAAATGTTCCCAGAAAACAATGACATTATAATTATAAAATATCAGCTGATTGCCATAGCATAAAAATAACTCAAACAAATTTGAACTTTTATAGATTATATTTGCAAATGAAAAAAAAAAGAAAGAAATGCCGACTCTAGCATTGTGCTTTGACTTGTTAATAACACAATTTATTAGTTATAAAATTGTACAAGTTTGAACAATCGTTTAATAGAGCGGAAAATACTAGTGCAACATGTTTTTAGTTTCATATATTTGATTTCGTTCCATATGCAGTCAACGTAGAAGTTACGAATCAAAAGAAAATATTTCAACCAGTATAGTTAGCTGATATTTATCACATTTCGGCATTCGTACAATGAAGAGGAAAGAAGGGAGAATAGCCATCAACCAAATAAAGAATAAAAAGACTCAGGTCCTGATCAAAATGAAGTTTGCGTGGGATTTCATTTCATTTTTATTTCAATTGAATTGATTTCATAGGATTTTGTTGAATCTAAGTACATGAGAATTCCAACCAAATGACACCAAATCCCTTCATTTTGATCAAGAATTTTCCAACGAAACGAAATGAAATCCCAAATAATAAAAAAATGAGATTTTGATCAGGGCCTTATTCTCTTTTCCCCTCCAAGAAGTAGTAAAAGGAATATGGAGCTTTTTCTTTCTTCCCTCTCCTATATTCTCTCTTCTCTCTTTTTTATTTTTCAATCAAACACATCCCTATTATAAGATCTAAAAAATATATAAATAATGAAAATTGTTATCTTGCTTATACTATAAGATCTAAAAAGTATATAAATAATGAAAATTGTTATCTTGCTTATCTAGTGACAAGATAAGATTAATATATTCATTTATTATGGTGTATTTCAGTATTTGGTTGCACGAAGAAAAAGATAGAAGAGTGAGTGATGTGATCTCAGTACTCTTAAATTTATACTCTAATATACCTAAATTATGTCGTAAGCGTATGACTATCGTTTAAGTATTTCGGGATCAAACCACACATATGGTTAATTGATCACCAAGTTCTTATTCTATTTAGTTTAACTAGATTGGAATACAATTGGCAAGAATTATTGATTGGGTATTAAACTAAGTGGTTTCAGTTGCAGATAATAAAATTCCTAAATTAACAATTCAAGTTCTAAAAGAGTCTAAACTAAGTTCTAAGGGCTTGGGGTTCGGGCTAGTTACTTCTTCAGTTTATTCCAGTTCTAGTAGTCCGTTGACTTTCGTAGCGGCCCGATGAAAACCTAGGTCGCTTACTACTTAGTGGTCGCTAACTGCTGGCTTGCTCAGACAACCTACTAGACAGTTAAGCGACCTGCTAGAGTTATAGATGATACAAAACTTTTACTAATACGAGATAATTATGTGGAGTAATCGTTTAATTAAGTCCCTTAATCCTAACTTTCGTTAAAGGTCAAGTTTCCAATAGTTAACTCAATTATTCCCTTATAGATCCTAGATTTCAACTTGTGGTTTCGTTGTCTAGTTTCTACAAATTTATATCTTTGGACTTTCACCCTTAGAAAAGGTTTCACTATTTCTAGTTCTTCACATTGGCTTCACTTTTCGGTTCTACCAGCAAGCCATACACATATTGTAGGAAGTCAAGTCCTTGTGCAATTTTAATTTTTATTACTAATTAATACCTAATTAAGCATGCACAACAATAGATCTAGTAATTAAGCATCAAGCACACATGAGAAAAGGGAGGAATCATTATACCTCTTCCAAGCTTGTAATTGGAAGGCTCGATCCAATGATTAGAAATCGATGGCGTGCCTCCAATAGTCTCCTCCTTGTTGGCCTCGAGTCCACCAGAGAGATTAACTAAAGTCTAAGCACAAGTGCTAGCAAGTGCAAAAATCAAAACTAATCCACCTATCATTCTCTTCTATCAATCAACAAGTTTAATTGTGGAGAGAGGTGCTCAACACATGAGCTAAAGAGAGAAGGCAAAGAGCTATGGAAAAAGAGAGAAAATCTCTCTTCTCTTGTGAAGGTGGCGGCCAAAGAGGGAGCAAGAGAGAGAATGAAGAGATTAGGGTTAGAGCTGTTAGAGATATGTCCTAGAAGCCAATCATTTTATGGCTACTTCTATAGTTTATGTTATTGATGATATTTGATCATTTGTTCCTAGATTTTATTATTGACAGTTCATTCAGGTTGAGAATCTGAATTGTGGATCACTATGTTTCATTTATGATTAAATGACAATAATAAATCAAAACTGTCCATAGTCTTGATAATTAGCAAGGAACATTAATTGTGGATCACTGTGTTTGATTCTGAGTTTGAGATGGTTCAGTTTCTCCACACGAGGATAGGTTCTATAAATATCATCTAACGTTGATTTCTGATAAGGGCTGCTATACGGACTTTATTTATGTTCTCTTGAATTGTGCGGGGAGAAACTGGTCATCAAGACAATCATATGTCCCTCGTTAGTTCACTTAACGAGTGATGATATCCACTGGGCCCCTTGACGGAGATGGATTGCTTGCTAGCAACTTGTGCAATCATCTCTAGATCAAGAAACGTATAATTTGCAAAAATGACATATTCCTATCTTGGATTATACAAGGATCTCATGTGACATAAGAATCAAAACAATAAAATACCATTTCTTATGCAGGATTGAAGTATTGTATTGGTACAGTATTTAATTTATGCGAATTGGAAATCATAACGTGTTGCTAGATACCACTTATGATTAATGGAAATAAATGATGATTTATTTTCATAGCCAACATAGCATAAATCTTCAAAGGGTCACACAAATAAGACTTTAACCAAACGTCCATTATTTATTTGTTTGCAGTAGCGAGTACTGCAAATATATTATAAGTTGATTAATTAATTATATATCGTTGCGAACCGTTATAATTAATTAACTCAAATGGATCATATAGAAATAATATAATGTATATGCTAATTCCAAATTAATTATTAATATGTTAATAATTAAGTTAGTTCAACGCATATTTATTATACTGAGCTAATTGGCCTTTTAGTTAATCGGTTAACTGAAAGCCCGATATGAGACGAATTGAAAGATTACGGATAGTTTGGAAAAACTTAACTATCTCAAACTTAGAATCAAATTCATATGAAATAAATAATGACACATAATATAATTCATATATTTATTTCATTGGGTCATGTCATGTATTATGTTTTGATAACATACACATATGCAATTAAGTTGGTAACTCCTTACCTATGATTTGTATAACTTAATCATCACTTAACTTACATACTAATTTTTTATGATAATTAATGTTCCTTGTTGATTATTAAGATTACGGATAGTTTAGATTTATTATTGTCATTTAATTATAAATGAAACACAGAGATCCACAATTCAGATCCACAACCTGAATGATATGTCATTAATAAAATCAAGGAACAAATGATCAAAAATCATCAATAACATAAACTAAAGAAGTAGCCATAAAATTATTGATTTCTAGGACATATCTCCAACACACATATAATAATACCAGTTACTCTAACTTTTGGTCAGGTTTAACTACCTAATAATTAAGTGTGACCTTTACCTAACAGATAAATACCGATCTACTTAAAACAATTAACAAGATCAATTCAAGCAATAAATCAAGGTATGAAACACTATCAAAATAAAACTAGTAATTAAGTATGCATAATAACAATTAAATTAAGGCTGTGCTCCAGAACTTCCATATTAATGGAACGAAGGGGAAGGGAGGGAACGACTGCCCATGTTTTGTTACCTTCCAAATCGAGGGGTAGACTTTGAGGTAAATCCTTTACAAAATTACTCTATTTCTTACCTCCTCTTCTATTCCTTTCCATCCATAACCTTATGGTCTGGAGCAAGTAACCACTCGGGCAGAGTAAAGTTTTTAAGTTTTTCCGTTACCTTTCCTTCCTCTCTTGTTCTGGAGCAGACCCTAAAGGTTTACTAGCTACCCTCGCTCATAATCAAGTATATAGTCACTCATATACATCACAAAACAATCACATGTATCTAGCAAAAAGAGTAACATAAGGAAGAATAAAGATTACAACAGTAAAACTCTAAATTCACTTATGTTATGCTCTCTGCGACGATTTTAGCGGCCCGCTGGAATACCTTAGCTGTGCTCTCAAATAACTGTGATCTCTTCCTAAACTCGAACCCCTTTCTTGTTGAAGTTTGGTGTTTATATAGGCATTGGAGTAGTCTCTAAAAGTGAAGATCGTGCAAATTGAGGTCCTAAATATGTTTGAAAGCGTGTAGAGATGATTGCAGAACTGGTTGTGCTATTTATGGAAACTGTTCCCTTCATTCCTAGCTGCCCGCTGAAGGTCTTCTGCATCGCCAGTCTTGTTTGCTACTCGATGTGCTCTTCAGTGGATTGCCAAAGAATTTGGTGGGTCACCAATCATGGTTAGAGCTGTGTCATTTTCACCGTTTCGAGTTGTCACATCATGTAGATCCTGTAACAAGTAGAGAGACCATAGCACTACCTAGCTTCTAACCTAAAAAAATTAAGTTAAAAACACATATATTTAAGTGCGATAAAGTCATAAAATCGGATTGGATTATATACATAAAAACCACTTATCAACGAGAAGAAAAAAGAGCCAACAACTAAATAAAAAAAAAATGGAAATAAGATTTATTTCCTCTTCCTATGAGGAGAGTGGTAGAAGAAAAAAACTTTTTCTTTTCTCTTTTGTCTCTCATATTTCTTCTTATCTGTGCAACCAAATACACCTTATATCACCTCTTCATGAAAAGAGAGAAGATGACTTATTACTATTTTTATTTGTTGTTTGGTTTTGCTTCTTCACTCTTTTTTCTTTCTTCTTCTATATTTTTGGTACAACCAAACACACTATATATGTTTTGTTTTTTCATAATCCCAATTTCGTATTTTTATTCGATGAATGATTAAACTTAGATTTAATCGAAATATCTACTTCATAATATCCCACATATTATTTATGTCAAGTTCATGCTACGTACAACACTAAATGAAAGATTAAAAAACAGAGATATTTTTCTGGATCTGGTTACGTCAATAGTGATACAATGTTAGTATTTTTAGATATTATAAATAAATAATATTATAATATTAAAACTCAAGAAAAAGTGCGTATATGTTTTTTATATAGCAAAAATGACTACAACTCGTGATTTAATTATTTCATACGACAAAATGAGATATAGCTGTAGTAAAATGTAATAATTTATTAAATGCTTGCTTACGAGTTAACATCATGACATCTGATGATATGAAATATAACATCAAGCATATTATTTAATTAATCTTCATTTGAAAAAAAGTTTGTATTAAATTATCGGAATTGCTTAAGATCATCTCCAAGATTCTATCATCCCATCATCTCTAGAATCCTCGTATTATCGGAATTGCTTAAGATCATCCCCAAGATTCTATCATCATCATCCCTAGAATCCTCATTAATTATCCAGCGCCCTCATTAATAGAAAGTCCATGAGATGAGATAGGAAAATCTAGGGGATGAGCGTAATTATCCAATGCACTCATTAATTATCCAGCGCCTATGCTCATTCCTTGCCATCCAGCCCTGTCGCCCAGTATGTACCCACCATATCTCTTAAGTAGAACAATTAAGTATATGAACCAGAATAATTATGTACATTAGTATTGAAATTTTTTTTTTCTGGTTTCAGAATATAATTGTTCTAGAAAAAAACTAATTGTTTTAGTTTTAGAATATAATTATTCTGGAAAAAAAAGCTAATTGTCTTAGTTGTATAATATAATTGTTCTGAAAAAAAATACTAATCGTTATGGTTTCAGAAACAGAGGGGATGGTGGGGAAGGGGAGGGGGGGGGGGAGGGAGGGGATGATTCTCATTAATGAAGCATCACCCTCGTTAATGATTCCAGAAAATGATGGAAATGAGAAATATTGGGATGATCCTTATTAGCCTCGTTATCGGGGAAGAAAATAACTTATGTATTACGTATATGGCATGTTATATCTTTTAAGGCATTCATTGTTGTTAATACTAATTTTGTTTTCAATTTTTTTTTTGTTAGTTGGGTCGATACTATTTTTTTCGGCATTTGATCTATAGTATTAAAATGGTATTAACATCTCATGACGTATCTAAATTTAATAATTTATCACTTCCCAATATAGTGAAAATATATTGTTTGATCTTATAATCACATCTTACCGTAACTTTGTACTCAAACACAATAGACAAAACGATTTACATATTACAGTATATAACCATTTTTTTAGCTAAAAAATAAAAAATAACATTAAAGGAATATACTTAAAAAAGAAAACACCAAAAAAGAAAAAAATCTGCACAGGTTCATTTTCCTTTCTCTTAAAAAGCACGTCTCACCATTGAAAGAGGAAAAGAGACATCTCATCTGCCTCTACAATGAAAACTCGTCCCGGTTTAAGCATTTAATGACCACGCTTTCCATCTTCAAATCACTCCTCCGGACCTTGCCACGTGGCATCTCTTTCTATCCGACGTGGCAAATCTCTTGTCGACGATACACCAAATAGTAGTCAAATACAAATATCACGAAAAATGGCAAGCTGATAGTGAGATATCATGTAATCTACCTCTCCTGCAAAAACGTGCAACCCAGTCAAAGAGACCATTTCAACGACCCGCCACGCGAGATAACCTTGTAAGAGTGTCATAAAGAACAGGTCAAGGTAGAAGAGAGGGGAAAAACATTACAAAAAAGAAGAAAAACAGACAGCCGAAAGAGAGGGAGGAGAGAGAAACTGAGCGCGTCCGACCGAAGACGAAGAGAGAGAAAACGGAAGAGAAAACAAGAGAGAGATAATAGAGTCATTCGTTTTCCAAGTCTCTGACAAAACAAACAGAGATTTTCATTTTTGCATCACAAGAAGAAAGAAAGAAGAAGAAAAAAAAAATAATAAGGAAGGAAAACAAAAGGAGAAAATTAATAAAACACCTTCCCAAACAGAAAATCGCGTAGTTCTCTCTCTCTTTGTTCCAGTCTCCTCCCCAGAATTTCGCCGAGAGAGAGAGAGAGAGAGAGAGAGATTAGGAGAACATTTCGAATCTCTTTCTCGTTCGTGCAATCCGCATCTGATCCGAAATTCAAAAACGAAATCCGAAAAGGAAGAAGGTTCAAGCTTGTGATCTCTGAAGCCTGATCTAGGCGGCGGATCTTGGATGAGGGACCCAATAACAGGCCTCAAAAGATGATGCGATGGTCGACATTGCTCAAGGACATCAAGGAGAAGGTCGGGTTATCGGCACAGACAGAAGGGGCCCAGTCGTCAGGGACACAGCAGCAGCAGCAGCCGGGGCATCCCTTTCGGTACCCGAACAACCAGCATTTGCCCGTTGCGCTTGCGCCGGTCTCCGTCGCGGCCGGCTCGGATGCCTCCTGGGTTGACTCCTACCAGCCTGGTACAGCCTCTCCTAGCTTGTCTCCTGCCAGGTAGCTCTCTTGCCTTTTGTATGAATTCGGCTTTTATTTTTTGTTTTTGAAATTGTGTTAACCAAAGAAGAGCTCTTTTTAGTTTTTGCCTCCCTTATTTGTTGGTTGGGAAATTTTGTTTCCCAATTGGGTTTGACCACAATTATTTTTAACGTAGATACCTGTGCCTTTTGGGAACATTTTGTATTAGAATTTAGAAAGCTTTTGTGCTATTTGGCAACGCACTAACGCTTTGGAGGTTTAGTACCCATTTGGATATTGGGTTAGAAAAATTTCTGTGCATAGGTTTGACCTGAAAACTTTTGTAAGCCAAGGATTTTATAATGCTGTTAGCTTAGCTTGGTAAATTTTCTTTTGTTAAGCAAAACATACTTCAGAAAATTTTCCAGTATATCCACTAGTTTTCTTTTTTTGTTTTTTTTAATTATATACTCTATTTTAAAATTTTACCGGGGAAAGTAGAATAAATTTTGCTGGAGTTTATAAAGGTATTTTAAGTTGACTATCTTCCGCAGAAAAATGGATAAATTTGAAGTTAACACTTGTTATTGAGTTATCATTCTCCATATAAATTACCTTTTGTTATAATCATTTACAGAATATAGTTTGCTTCTCTAATTTTCTATTTGCTATAATCATCATGCTTTGTTTGAGAGCAGAGGCAAGCATGAATTGGAGTTGGCTTTTAGGAAGTTCTGGGAGGAATTTCGCGCATCCAGCTCGGAAAAGGTGCTTTTACTATCTTGGTACCCTTCGCCTTTTGGCACACGTTTTCCCTATCAACTTAATATCTCGTCTTGCTAGTTTTAATTGGGCAGTTTAGCGTGGAACCCTTAAAAAATCCAGACAAACCAGGGGCCATTCATTTCCCTACTGCCTCCTACTAGACGGGCTCTTCAAATAGTGGTGCTTTTGAGCTTTCTTCAGGATTTGGCTATCCAATGAAATATAAAATTATAATAATATCCTGCTTACAGAAATATAAAATTATAATAAGCTGGTTTGTTTTATGAGGAAACTGGAGGAGTGTGGGTGGAGGGGGGGGGGGTTGTCCGTTATGTTTTCATATTTTGTTCAGGGTAATAAATGGTACTCTTTGTTCTTTTGGACCGAGGCGTGGACAAATTGATTCGTGAGAGCTTTTCTTTGACAGCTTCTGACAAATAGTTTCTTTCTTTGATCAAACTACCTGATAAAAGATCCAGATGCCGTATTTCTAATTGTATTTATTACTGTACTATTACGTGCCTACATTAATGAACTGTTGTAACATCCAATCTCTATATGGCATGCAATCTTAGTATTAACTCCTTACTGTTTCTGTTAATTAATTGTGCTTCATTTCAGGAGAAAGAAAAGGCTCTTGATTATGCAGTAGAGGTCTTCTGTAGACTAGTCAGACAACAGTCTAGCGTAGCTCAAATAGTCAATAAGTACGTAGCCTCTATCCCAAATTATGACTGTATTTTGTACTCTTTTGCATACTTTTTAAAATTTTATAAATTGTTTTTTGTCACCTTGAGATATTCCCTCAAACAAATTACTGCATGTCACATAAAATTTCAATTTCTTGTTGTATACATCCTGCCAGTTTAACAATATGTTTTATTGCTTGCAATGTACTGTTTTTGTATATGTTATACAGAACCTGTACATATTTCTGGTGGTCCTGTAATTTTTTGTGGGTGATTTTTACATGATCACAACAAATATTAACGATTCCCAAGTAATAGTAAGTTTACGAATATGAATCTGCAAAAGCATGTTGAAAGTTAATGCTAAGTTAATAAATAAGAATCACAGTAGAAAAAAACTAAACAGATCATTAAGGCTATGTTTTGATCAAAATGTGCCATATACACAAGGTGAAGCATGTTTATCTTTAGCTTATTGTACTTCTTCTGTTTCAGGTTAGTCGAGTCCCATATATTTTGTTTTGTTCTTGGGAGAGCCTTTGAAGCTGATGTAAAAAAATTAAGGGGTGACAAGATAAAAACAAAAGAACCCCTCAATGTTTCTGAAGTCATGTTCTTTTTTACCGAAGTGACAAATGTAAGCTTCTGTCTCACTTGTTTGCTTTTTATGTTAACTGCATGCATATGCACTTATCTTTGTATTGCTTTTGCACTGGAATAGGATGGCATTTGTCCTGGTTCAAATATGTTGTACGCTGTGGAAGTGTTGGTCACAGGGGTACGTCGTTATTAGTTTCTTATATTTCATCGTTCATCAGTAATTACTTTGTGCTTATTTTTTGTTTCCTTTTGTTTTGTTCTTTGATACAGCCAACTGATAAGCAGCATTTGTTGGATACTGGTATTTTGGGATCGCTTGTCCATATTCTGCAAGGTCTTCTTAGTATTGATGAATCTTACATCAAAGAAACTGCACTTGACGATGGTGTGCCCGCCTCAGAGGAGAAGCAAACTGATAGCTACACCTCTCGAGTGAGGAGGCTTGAGGTAATTCCTCTAGTTGTTACAATCCAGTTTTTGGGATCATGGTATGGGGCTCAAGTTTTTATTTTTTCATTTATAAGTAGAGTGCTTTTGTGCAATAAAATTTTATGATATTATCGTATTGCAAATAATACTAGAATTTCTTCTCTCTCCGACTTGCACTAAACATTTGTGGTATTGGCAGCCTAAACTTGAATTAATCTATTGAGCAAAGTGAATATAAATGATCGATCCTAAGATGGTAAGATTGTATAAAACTCGTGCAATGTACTATTTATATGCGAATTCAAATGGGAAGGGAAAAAAAAAATCATGGAATCAAATCTTTTTCATTTTTTTTTTTGGACAAACTGTGGTTTTCAACTTAGGGTCGACTTGCAAAGTTGGAATAAAATCTGTGCTTATTATAGATACTGCAAGTTGTGCCTTTCATAAGCAATTATGGTAAAATATTTTGTATATTTAAAAAAAAAGCAGCCAAGAATTTACCACAATATTTGTCAGAATTCAGCTCTAGCACCTGAGGGATCAATGGTTGCTTCATTATGCCGGTTCATATTCTTCTATAACTCACATATTGTGAAATTGGTGTGCTGTGCAGATAGAAGGTAGTGTGGTGCATATAATGAAGGCACTAGCGAGCCACCCCTTGGCAGCACAGTGCATGGCAGAAGATGGTACTCTTGAGCTGCTATTTCATATTGTATGTGATGGCTCTCTCAATGTCTTCTCCCAGCTTCGCCAGGGTCTTGTCCCCATACACACTGTCCAGCTCTACCGCCATGCTATGCAGGTAACATTTTCTCTCTTAAATGTTCACTATACTTTTTGCTTATGTATGATGGTTCTTCCTCTGAAAAACCTGGTACATATTTTGGGTTAGAAGTTCCTTTTGATCAGGATAATTGTAGCCTGGAAGTTCTTGAGGGTTGTGTAGTTTTCTTTTTGAAACTTAATTTTTAACACAAAATAGCCTGGAAGTTCTTGAGGGTTGTGTAGTTTTCCTTTTGAAACTTATTTTTTGACACAAAAATACAAGTGTGGGGATTCTCTTTGGTACAATCTGAAGATTTTATTTGGTTTTTTTAATATATATATGTGGGGTGTAACAAGAATTTCCTTCATCTCTGTCTACAGATTCTTGGACTTGTTCTAGTTAATGACAATGGGAGTTTAGCTAAGTATATACGAGACAAGTCTCTGGTAGATCCTTTTCTCTCTTTAAATTTTTAACATTTAAAAGTACAAATTTACCAATACAATTTGATATTTTTTATGGTTGAAATGTGCAGATTAAATGCCTTTTGACAGCCATTAAGGATTTCAATCCAGAGAAGTGTGATGCTGCCTATACAATGGGAATAGTTGATTTGTTGCTTGAATGTGTGGAGCTTTCTCATCGATCCGGCAATCTTTTCCCTATAGGTATATGGAAGTTCGAATTCCGTGTTGGAACTTGTCAAATTTTTGCTATCTGCCCGCATTCTTTTATATGTAGAACTTGAGAAAAGGATTTCAATAACAACCTTTAAAAACCTTATCAGTTCTAGGGACTGTTTGTAAATTGTCTGACCTTTATATGCTCGTCTTGAGTATGTAGATGGGGGAAGTGGTACAATGGGGCCCATCAAGCTGAGAGATGAAATACATAATGCACATGGCTACCAGTTTCTTGTACAATTTGCACTGACTCTATCCAACATGCACAAAAGACAAACTTCGTTCAAAACTCCTGCCCAGGGTGAGGCCTCCAATGCAGATGACTTTAAAGGAACACAAGCTGGAGATGCCTCTCCTACCCATAGCATTTCCCCTGCACTCTCCCGGCTGCTAGATGTTCTCGTGACCTTGTCCCAGACAGGCCCACTTGAGTTGAGATCTAAAACCACCAAAGGTGGCCGAAGTCGACCGCCTTCTTTGGACCGTTTAACCGATGAGGTTGAGAAAGGGAGCTCAAAAGTGAAGGATCTCGAAGCGATACAAATGCTTCAGGATATATTCCTCAAAGCTGACAACACTGAGGTACAATTAGAGGTTCTCAACAGAATGTTTAAGATCTTCTCTAGCCACCTCGAGAACTACAAGCTGTGTCAAGAACTTCGAACTGTGCCTCTTTTCATTCTAAACATGGCTGGTTTCCCCTCATCTCTCCAAGAAATCATATTGAAAATATTAGAATACTCTGTGACAGTTGTGAATTGTATACCAGAACAGGAGCTACTCTCTTTATGCTGTTTGTTACAACAACCGATCTCGACCAGCTTAAGACACACCATTCTCTCCTTCTTTGTGAAGCTCCTGTCTTTTGACCAGCAGTATAAGAAGGTTCTTCGTGAAGTTGGTGTTTTGGAAGTTTTATTAGATGACCTAAAACAGCATAAGATTTTGTCTGGTTTTGACCAGCAGAGTAAGTTCTCAACCCTGGTTGAGAAGAAAATAAATTCAGCGCCTGCTACAAGTGGGTTCCAGAAACACATAGACGGGAAGGACGTGATATTATCTTCACCGAAACTTGTTGCCTCGGCATCAGCAAGGCTCCCAATTTTTGAGGATGAAGGCACGGTGGGGGTAGCATGGGATTGCTTGTTTCATTTGTTGAAACGAGCCGAGCCAAACCAGCAGGCATTTCGTGCTGCTAATGGCATCAGTATCTTGCAGCCATTTCTAATATCTGATAGCCACCGTAATGGGGTGCTCAGGCTATTATCGTGCCTCATTATTGAAGATGCCTTTCAGGTATCTAGTTTTCTCACAAGATACTTGCAACAATAATTATGGATGGTATTTAAGGCTTTGGTATCATTTTTTCAGATGCTGTACAATTAACGCCTTTACCTGTGTTTTTTTTTCTGTACCGTTTGGTATTAAAACTTTCTAAGCCTCCATCATTCAGATATTCTTGCTGAGAATTAATGTCAAGTTTGGATTATCAGGGCTCGATGTTGTTAGAAATGACTTTATAGTACCTACACTGCAATATAGATATTTAAGTCTAATGCACACATAAACTCTAGGTGCAACTTTGAAAACCTTTTCTGCACTAGCATTCTTCCAAGTTATAATTAATATATTCTTCTACAAAGGTTTTGAAATTGTTCTCACCTCATTTTTTATAAAATTGTAATGCTATAATTTTGCAAGATTTTAATTTATTTACCTTCTTTAGGCTCATCCGGAGGACCTAGGAGTCCTAATTGAAATAGTCAAAAGTGGCATGGTGACAAGTGTTGTGGGTTCCCAGTACAAGCTCCAAGATGATGCCAAGTGCGACATCCTTGGTGCTTTGTGGCGCATTCTTGGTGCAAATGTGTCGGCGCAGCGTGTCTTTGGTGAGGCCACTGGCTTCTCCCTTCTCCTGACAATGCTCCATGGTTTCCAAAGTGACACTGAGTCTCAGCACTCATCCCTTCACTCTCACATGCGTGTTTTCACCTTCCTACTGCGTGCCACTGCAGCTGGTGTGTGCAACAATCATATAAACAGGATAAGAGTACATAACATCATTTCATCACATACATTCTACGACCTCTTATGTGAATCGGGGTTACTTTCTGCCGATTATGAGAAACAAGTTATATTCCTGTTGCTTGAGCTTGCACTTGAGATTGTCAATACCCCAACTAATGAACTCCAACAAAATAATGCCACATCTTCGAATAGTGTGTCCCCTGACAATGATGTGAGTGCGTTCTCCGCGGCGTTGCTGGGAATTTCGAGGGTGGAGAGAGAACATGTGTATAATGCAAGTGCTATTGCAGTGCTGATTCGAGCCTTGTTGCTATTCACTCCAAAAGTTCAGCGGGATTTGTTAGGGTTTATTGAGATCCTTGCAAGTGCTGGCCCCTTTAATCAGGAAAACTTAACTTCTGTTGGTATGTTAAACCTTTTAGTTTTTGTTTATTGAATTGCTTATTAACTGTCCTATTTAGTAGTGGCTTATTTCCTTTTTGCATGATTTAGGTTGCATTGGCCTCCTGCTAGAGACGTTAGGCCCATTTCTGGATAGTTCATCTCCATTTCTTAACCATGCTCTAAGGATTGTCGAAGTGCTAGGTGCATACAGGTAAACGAAACTATACCCAGCCATACCGGTACATATATTTGTCTGTCCTGCTTTTGCCATTTCAGTGGTCCCTACTCCCTATTTTGTCATATAGGGGACCAAACTAGCATCATATTCTTGGTCACAGTTTCCTGATTCTCGTTTTTCCACAATTCCTTTGCCAGACTTTCTTCCTCGGAGCTTCGGTTACTTGTCCGATACATCCTCCAACTGAAGGTCAAAAACTGTGGCCACCTACTTGTATGCATGATGGAAAAGCTGATTCAAATGGAGGATCTCAGATCTGGGACTGTCTCTCTTGCCCCCTTTGTGGAAATGGACATGAGTAAAACGGGCCATGCATCCATTCAGGTGTCACTTGGAGAGCGAACATGGCCTCCTGCCTCAGGTTACTCCTTTGTATGTTGGTTCCAGTTCCGAAACCTCTTCAAATCAAAAGAATCTGAACCATCCAATGTTGTGGGGAAAAGGAATGTATCTAATGTGCCTCAGATACTGCGGCTGTTCTCTGTCAGCTCTGTTGACGATGGAAATACACTGTATGCTGAGCTTTACTTGCATGAATCTGGTGTTTTTACCATAGCCACTAGCAACTCCAGCTCCCTCTCTATTCCTGGATTGGAGATCGAAGAAGGCACCTGGCACCACCTTGCTGTGGTTCACAGTAAGCCAAATGCTCTTGCCGGGCTGTTCCAGGCTAGTGTGGCACACCTTTATCTAGATGGAAAATTGCGACACACCGGTAAGCTGGGCTATGCACCGAGCCCCACAGGGAAGTCGCTACAAGTGACCCTAGGGACACCAGCAGCACGTGGAAGGGCCTCTGACCTCACGTGTAAACTCCGGTCCTGTTACCTTTTTGAGGAGGTTCTGACGCCTGGGGCCATATGTTTGATGTACATACTTGGCCAAGGGTACAGAGGTCTTTTCCAAGACTCGGATCTTCTGCGGTTTGTGCCAAACCAGGCATGCGGAGGGAAGGCTATGGCAATACTCGATTCGCTTGAGGTTGAGCTGCCAGCATCTTCTTCCGTGAACCAAAGAGGTGGTGGGGAGGGATCAGTGAGAGGAGGAAGTGCAAGGATGGAGAGCAGTGTTATTGTGTGGGATTATGAGAGGCTGAGGAGCCTTGCATTGCAGATTACTGGGAAGAAGCTTATCTTCGCCTTTGATGGCACATCCTCTGATGCATTTCGCACATCTGGCACACTCTCTCTGTTGAATCTTGTTGATCCAACCTCAGCTGCTGCTTCTCCTATTGGTGGTGTGTATATATTTTATTGACATATTTGTTTTGGTTGGTTATGGTTACTGTCCTTTTAACTGTCTTGGTACCTGTACCTGACCTGCAGGCTCGTACTCATTTACAGTCTGTACTATTAGTTTAGTACTAGATCCATGGGTAAGGTAATATCACACTGTAGTACTTATTACTATGGTACTTATATCACGATTGAATGGATGAGAGGATTACAGAGTCAGAAAGGTAAGCATATCAGATAAATATTTCACTTTGAAACAGGGAGTAAGCACATCTAAAATGCAATTAATAAACAAATGAATACAAACCCACACAAACTGCTGTGCTGAATTTGGAATAATAATCTTTGAGATCAGTAATTCAAATACCAATATAATAGAGCTTTAAGTCTTTAAATTGCAAGTCCACATATACCTTAGGAAGTGTAAGATGTTAAAAGTGAATAACATTAGGCAAGTTGGTTTCAGTTATGAATAATGAGTATTTTGTGATACTTAGTATTAAAAATACAAAACATGTGAAAACTTGTTCTTTACATCCACAATTCCTATTTTCGGCCTTTTTAGTCGGGCATTTAATATATTTGTTCATGTTTATCTGGTTAAACTAGATTTCAATAACTTTTCAGGGATACCCCGTTTCGGGCGTCTAAGCGGTGATGTGTACATCTGCCATCAGCTAGCAATTGGGGATAGCTTACAGACAGTTGGTGGCATGGCAGTTGTGCTTGCCCTTGTGGAGGCAGCCACAACTCGTGAAATGCTGCATATGGCCCTTGAGCTCCTTGCTCTCTCTCTGCACCAGAATCAGAGGAACATGCGTGACATGCAAAATCTGCGTGGATATCACCTCCTTGCATTATTCCTTCACCGACGCATGTCCCTCTTTGATATGCAGTCCCTTGACATCTTCTTTCGCATCGCCGCATGTGAAGCATCCTTTCCTGAGCCACCTAAGCCCATTGTTAGCCGCACTGCAAGCTTTGCAGCTGGGATTTCTGCCGAAGCTGGCTTGGATGATATATCCCTACCAAAATTCTCTGACGACTCTATGTCAGTGGGATCACACGGGGAGGATTCATTTAGCCATCTGTCAGAGCTGGAGAATACAGAGTTGTCAGGTGAAACCTCGAATTGTATTGTTTTGTCAAATCCTGATATGGTGGAGCATGTGTTGCTCGACTGGACTGTGTGGGTGACTGCCCCAATCTCGATCCAGATTACACTTCTTGGTTTTCTTGAAAGGATGGTATCAATGCACTGGTTCAGAAACCATAACCTCACAATTTTGCGGCAGATCAACCTGGTGCAACATTTGTTGGTGACCCTACAACGTGGTGATGTAGAGGTGCCAGTATTGGAGAAACTGGTTGTGCTTCTAGGGGTGATTTTGGAAGACGGGTTTCTTAACTCGGAGTTGGAGCTTGTGGTGAAGTTTGTGACCATGACCTTTGACCCTCCTCCGCGGGCCAATCGCCAAGTTGTGCGTGAGGCCATGGGTAAGCATGTCATAGTACGAAACATGCTTCTGGAGATGCTTATAGATCTACAAGTGACCATCACTGCAGAGGAACTGCTCGAACAGTGGCACAAGATTGTGTCTTCTAGACTGATTGTATTTTTCCTAGATGAGGCGGTGCACCCAACAAGTATGCGCTGGATCATGACACTGATTGGTGTATGCCTCTCCTCCTCAGCTACCTTTGTGCAGAGATTCCGTGCGAGTCTCGGCTTCCAAGAACTGACACGTGTGCTTCCAAGCTTTTTCGATTCTCCTGAGATATACTATATTTTGTTCTGTTTGGTTTTTGGCAAGTCTGTTTATCCTCGGGTCCCGGAGGTACGAATGCTTGATTTTCATGCACTCATGCCCAGTGATGGAAATTTTGGCGAGTTGCAGTTTGTTGACTTGCTAGAAACAGTTGTTGCCATGGCAAAGTCTGCTTTTGACCGATTAAGTGTTAGATCCATGCTTGCATACCAGAATGGTAATCTATCACACTTGAGTGGGAGTCTGGCATCGGATCTTGTTGAGGCAACTAGTGACATGGTAGGTGGTGACTTGCAAGGTGAGGCGCTCATGCACAAGACATATGCTGCTAGGCTCATGTCTGGGGAGGCTGCGGCTCCTGCAGTCACCACTTCTATACTGAGGTTCATGGTTGACCTTGCAAAGATGTGCCCTCCTTTCTCACTTGCATGCCGACGCTCCGAGTTCCTTGAGAACTGTGTTGATTTGTACTTTTCTTGCGTAAGGTTGGTTTCATGTGAACTTTCTTTTTCCGTTTTTCTCCTTGCAATTGATAAAATCCTGGTGGTAGTGTGGCGCAAGGGAAGGTTTTAGTGCATCACATTTTTTATTTTTTTTTGTGGTTTTGGAGTTCTATTGTATTTAGTTTAGAATTTTAGCATGCCACAATATGTTTGAATTAAGAAAAAGTAAACCAAACCAAAAGATATAGCACCAGAAAAGCTTGTTATGGTTTGGACAGCATTTACTGACAGTCACAATTACTGCTGTGGTAAGAAGCAAGGGCTGGTCCCAAAGCAGCAATAGGTACCTTTTTTTTTGTTAATTAAGTACTCATTAATAGTCCTGATGTCGATGCAACCTTTTTTTCTTTTCCGAACCATTCTATATCAACTATACCAAAGTCTATTCAATTTGCATCTTGTTCTGTTGCAGAGCTGATTGTGCGCTTAGAATGGCAAAAGATCTTCAGAGGAAATCAACTGATGAGAAAATTTCGAATGATATTGATGACAATGGAAGCTACAAAGATACATTCACAAGCCTACCAGCTGACCAAGAACAGTCGGCCAAAACCTCCATGAGCCTTGGCAGCTCCCCTCAAGAGCAAAACAGCACAAGTTCGGATGAACCTACGGGTTCTTTGACTCCTGATGGTACAACTGAAACTAAACATGACAATTCATACCAAATAGAACCGACCAAAGCTACAGATAAAGAGGATGAATTTGAGAAACAGCAAGACCAAGGGAAGAGCCAACCGGTAAATCCTAGTGTGACTGTGGACATATCCCTTGTTGATGACTCACCCAGTTCAGCGTCTTTAAATCTCTTCAACTCTCCAGTTTTCTCTGAGAAGTCGAACTCAAAGGCCACAACGCCTCTTGCTTCTCCAGTTGGCATGATAACCTCTTGGCTTGGAGGGTCAGCTGAGAAGCCACCGCTGGCACCATCTGTGATTTCCTCAGTAAATGACTCAGAGTTTTCGGCCGACCCTAAACTCAGCTCACATGCGACTCAACTTGCTGGTAGCTTGTTATTTCCGATAAGCTCCCATATGTTGCTTGAGATGGACGACATGGGTTATGATGGCGGACCATGCTCGGCTGGTGCAACTGCAGTTCTGGATTTTGTTGCACAAATTCTTGCTGACATTATTGCAGAGCAAGCAAAGGCACACTCCACTGTCGAGAGCATCTTAGAATCTGTGCCTTTGTTTGTGGATGCTGAGTGTCTTCTGGTTTTTCAGGGGCTGTGTCTTGGCCGAGTTATGAACTTCCTGGAGAGGAGGCTTCTACGAGATGATGATGAGGACAATTTCAAGCTTGACAAAACCAAATGGTCTGCAAACCTCGATGCTCTTTGTTATATGATTGTAGACCGGGTCTACATGGAATCATTCCCTATGCCTCTTGGTGTTCTGAGAACACTGGAATTTTTACTGTCCATGCTGCAACTAGCAAACAAGGATGGTCGAATTGAAGAAGTGACTCCTTTGGGCAAAGGCATTTTGTCTATCACTAGAAGCGCGAGGCAGCTGGAAGCATACATCTACTCGATTTTGAAAAACACAAACCGCATGATTATGTACTGCTTCCTGCCGACCTACCTTGCTTCAATCGGAGAAGACGAACTGTTAGCTGGTGCTGGGTTTCAATCCGAACCCGGGAGGCCTCTTACGAAGAAGGCCTCAAAAGATGGTGTTGCGATGGATATCTGCACGGTCTTACAGTTATTAATTGCAAACAAGCGTCTAATTCTTTGCCCAAGCAATGGGGATAAAGATGTGATCTGTTGCTTGTTGGTGAACCTGATTGTGCTTTTGCGTGACAAAAGGCTGACAGCTCAGAATCTGGCTGTTGATTTGATGAAATATCTCCTCTTGCACAGGCGGCAGATGTTTGAGGAAATGCTCACTCTGAGAACTGACCATGGGGGGCAAGCATATGATGTGTTGCGTGGCGGTTTTGACAAACTTCTTACTGGGAGTGTTTCTATGTTCTTTGAGTGGTTTAATGGCTCGGAGCATGTTGTAAACCGTGCTTTGGATCAGTGTGCTTCTATTATGTGGCACCGATACATTACAGATTCTTATAAGTTCCCAGGTGTGAGGATCAAAGGGTTTGAGACGAGAAGGAAGAGGGATATGGGAAGGAGGTCCAAGGAGGCAGTGAAACTTGATGAAAAACACTGGGAATTAATGGACAAGAGGAGAGAGAGCCTCGAAGAAGTGCGCAACAACATGTCGACCCTGCTCAGGAAGATTCGTCAAGACAAGTATGGGTGGGTGTTGCATGCTGAGAGTGAATGGCAGAACCAGCTGCAGCAGCTGGTGCATGAGAGAGGTATATTCCCAGTGAGGCAGTCTCTCGTGGATCCTGAGTGGCAATTGTGCCAGGTTGAAGGCCCCTACCGCATGCGCAAGAAGCTTGAGCGGTGCAAGTTCAAGGTTGACACCATAAAGAGCCTTCTAAAGGGTGGGCTCCGACTGGAGGAGGATGTGCCGGTGACAAATGAAGAGGCTGAGTCAGGATTTGGTGATAACAGTCAAGATGATCTTGGTTCTGGTTTAAATGTATTAAGTGATGGTGTTGATCAGAAGGAGACAGATGGGGGAACAAGTGGATTCTATGAAGGAGGTGATGAGGATATTGGGTTTAGGACTGATCCTGGTTCACTCGGCTGGAATGATGACAGAGCTAGCAGCATAACTGAGCCGAGCCTTCACTCGGCCATGGATCTAGGTGCTGCAAAATCCAGTGTTTACTCGGCACAGATAACTGACAGCATACACCCACAATCAGAATTGGGTTCGCCTCGGGCATCCTCTATCCAGACAACAGATCTAAAACCTGGGGATGATAAACCTGACTCTCTCTTGTTTGACAATGGGGAGTATCTTATCCGGCCATTCCTTGAGCCGTCGGAAGTGATCAAGCAGATGTACAATTGTGAGAGGGTTGTTGGTCTCGACAAACATGATGGCATATTCATAATTGGCGACTTGTGTTTGTATATCATAGAAAACTTTTACATTGATGAAACTGGTTGCATTTGTGAGAAGGCAAGTGAAGATGAGCCATCAGTTATTGATCAGGCACTCGGTGTCAAGAAAGATGTTATAACTGGAAGTGAATTCAGTTTAAGATCACCTTCATCATCTTTTCGCGGTGGAGTTGGGGCGTCAGTGAGGAATTTGGTTGGAGGAAGGGCATGGGCATACAATGGTGGTGCCTGGGGGAAGGAGAAGTTTTGTAGCAGTAGCAACCTTCCCCACCCATGGCACATGTGGAAGCTAGATAGTGTACATGAGCTGCTAAAACGGGACTATCAGTTGCGGCCAGTGGCTATAGAGATATTTAGCATGGATGGCTGTAACGACCTCTTGGTTTTCCACAAGAAGGAGAGGGAGGAGGTGTTTAAGAACTTGATTGTCATGAATCTTCCTCGAAATAGCATGTACGTATATTTCCCTGTTTGTTCGTCTTCTTTTACTGAAATATTTTCCGTCTCTATGAGTTATTCTACGTGCTAAGTTACCAACATGTACCATGATTGATTGTACTTAATGACAAATGCAAGACTGAATTATAAGATTCCAAGGGCTATAATAGTTTTGAACTGTTTCTTTATATTTTGAAACCTTAGCTCTTTTACAAAAAAATAATATTTTTATTTATTATTTTGTTTACTATCTTGGTCAGTCTTTGGAAAAACAAATGCAATGTTGTCTGCATTTAATACTAACATTTGTTCTGTTACATTTGAGATAGGTTGGATACTACAATCTCAGGATCATCAAAGCAAGAGGCAAGTGAAGGAGGCCGTCTCTCCCGGTTCTATGCAAAGTCCTTCATGAAGCGATGGCAGAATGGGGAGATTAGCAACTTCCAATACCTGATGCATCTGAACACCCTTGCTGGTCGTGGTTATAGTGACCTGACCCAGTATCCTGTTTTTCCCTGGGTTCTTTCTGATTATGAGAGCGACGAACTGGATCTATCAAGCCCACAAACATTCCGTAAGCTTGACAAACCCATGGGTTGCCAGACACCAGAGGGGGAGGAAGAATTCCGGAAAAGGTGTTCTTTATTATTATTTTTTTTTCTATTTCTATTATTTTAGTTTATCTTATTTAATTTCTTGTATTCATCAGTCTTTCTTCTCTATCTTCGAAATGTGTCAACCCAACCTAAAGTATAATTGCTATATTCTTTTTTAATGCTATCTTTGATCGTCAGATATGAGAGCTGGGACGACCCAGACGTGCCAAAGTTTCACTACGGTTCACACTATTCTAGTGCTGGAATAGTGTTGTTCTATCTACTTCGGCTGCCACCATTCAGTGGGGAGAACCAGAAGCTGCAAGGAGGATCATTTGACCATGCTGACCGACTCTTCAACAGCATACGTGACACCTGGCATAGTGCTGCTGGAAAGAGCAACACCTCTGATGTCAAAGAGCTCATTCCTGAGTTCTACTATATGCCGGAATTCTTGGAGAACCTCTTCAACCTTGACCTTGGTGAGAAGCAGTCTGGGGAGAAAGTAGGAGATGTGATTTTGCCCCCATGGGCCAAAGGAAGTGTTCGTGAGTTCATCAGGAAGCACCGTGAGGCCTTGGAATCTGATTATGTGTCTGAGAATCTCCATCATTGGATCGATCTTATCTTTGGCTATAAGCAAAGGGGCAAGGTATGCATGTGTTGCCTGTCCTTTTCAGGTTGCCAGATATAACACAAGCTATAACTTGTATGGCTCAAGATTATTTAGCCTTTTCTCCTTTTTCTTTTGTGTATGGGTGAATGCACTTTAAAGTGGAGAAACTTAATGCAACACTGATACAAGGGAAACTATTAGAAAGTCCAGAGGTATATGACAAAATAATGAAACCAGGACAAAATAGGTGTCGTATTAATAAAGATATCAGTGCCACTGATGTGATTCTGTAGTCCACCTCTTGTTGCTTTTTAGCTAATTTCTCTCTCTATCTAACTATCAGGCAGCAGAAGATGCAGTAAATGTATTCTACCACTATACATATGAAGGGAATGTCGACATAGATGCAGTGACTGACCTCACAATGAAAGCCTCGATACTGGCACAAATCAACCACTTTGGCCAGACTCCTAAACAACTTTTTACCAAGCCACATGTGCAACGAAGAACTGACCGCAAGATACTACCCCACCCACTTCGTTATAGCAATTACCTGGTCCCGCAAGAGGCCCGCCGTACCACGTCTTCTATCTCCCAAATTGTTACCTTCAATGACAAAACCCTGACTGCTGGCATTAATTGTGTGCTCAAACCTGTTAACTATACAGAGTATGTTTCCTGGGGTTTCCCTGATAAGAGTCTCCGGGTTGTGAGCTATGACCAGGACAAGTTGTTATCTACTCATGAAAGCCTACATGGTGGGAACCAGATCCATTGTGCAGGGGTCAGCCATGATGGAACCATTCTAGTCACTGGTGCTGATGATGGCACAGTTGCTGTCTGGCGATTTGTCAGAGATGGGGCCCGGGGGCAGCGGAATGTGGTACTTGAGCGTGCCTTGTGTGCTCATACCGGGAAAATTAAATGTTTGTACGTGTGCCAGCCATATTCCTTTATAGTCACTGGGTCTGAAGACTCAACTGTAATCATCTGGGATCTGACAAATCTGGTTTTTGTTAGACAACTACCAAAGTTTCCAGCACCAATTTCAGTTGTGCATGTTAATAACCTTACTGGGGAGATTATAACTGCAGCTGGCGTACTGCTTGCCATATGGAGTATAAATGGGGACTGTCTAGCAGTAATAAATACATCTCAGTTACCTTCAGACATGGTGTTGTCTGTAGCGTGTACTACAAGTTCGGACTGGTTAGATACGAACTGGTATGTGACGGGACACCAGAGTGGTGCAGTGAAGGTGTGGAAGATGGTGCACTCTTCGTCTGATGAGGCTTCAGCAGGAAAGAATCGGTCTCCCAGGAGTAGCGTTAGTGGTTTGGCCCTGAATGGTAAACTGCCTGAATACAGGTTGATTTTGCAAAAAGTGCTCAAAGCACACAAACAGCCGGTCACGGCACTTTACCTTACGCCTGACTTGAAACAGTTGTTGAGTGGAGATAGTGGGGGTCACCTGGTCTCTTGGACATTACATGACGAGAGTTTTAGGGCTTCATGACGACGAAAGGCCGTCCGGTTGCCTTCATCATCAGGCCGACCGAACGGCGAGCGCAAACTTTTGAGTTTGAGGAGTTTGTTTTCTAAAAAGTCGAGGATTTGGTCAAGAAAGGAGAAGAGCAGGTAGTTTGGTGAGGTTAGTTGCATGATACGTGCTGAATAAAAAAATGAACGTGATGATACTGATAACTGATAACTGATACTGCAGGGCTGACCACCATAAACAAAAGGGAAGTCCTGAAAGTGGGTTCCATGACATGAAATGAGGATTTGGTTTTCATTGGTTTTACATGTAAAAGGATTAATCAGGTTTCTTGTTTCTTTGTTTTTGGTGGGGCGAAATAGGTGGTGGCCTATGAATGCATGTAAAGTTTGTATAGGATGTGTTATAAGATTTAGCTGTGAATCAGGGGAGAAACAATAGATTTGATCCGATGCAAAATTTGGAGGGGAATGTGTTTGTTTGTTTATTAAACTTAGTTTCTTTTTTGTTGGTTTTTCTCTTGGTTTTTAATTCTTTGAGCGGGGTGTAAATTTTGGGCACACCCCCTGGTTAAATGTACAAGGATTTTGGATCCATAACTGTCTGAGTTGAGACTTTGGAATGGTTATGATCAATTACAAATCAAAGCACTTCTTCTTCCGTCTGTTTCTATCTTTTGAGTTCAAAATAAGTAGTTTCGCTTAATCACTTGAAAACTTATTCTGTTCCATTCAAAAGAGACTAACTTCTTATAAGCTTAATGTGTCAAAATTTATACAAAAACCTTCCCGCGAACATCGTAGGTAATGTCATTTCGTATTAGTTGAAAAATTTGAAACTAGAAAATCTTATATAGATTAGAAGCATTTGTTTATTTTGATCATTTGTTCCTTGATTTATTTATTGACAGATCATTTAGGTTGAGGATCTGAATTGTGGATCTCTATGTTTCATTTATAATTAAATGATAATAATAAATCTAAAATGTTCGTAATCTTGATAATTAATAAGGAACATTAATTATCATATAAGATTAGTATGCAAGTTAAGTGATGATTAAGTTCTACAAATCATAAGTAAGGAGTTATCAATTTAATTGCATATGTGTATGTTATAGAACATAGTATAGGACATGACCCAATGAAATAAATATATAGATTGTGTTAAGTGTCATTATTTATTTCATATGAGTTTGATTCTAAGTTTGAGATGGTTCAACTTTTCCACATGAGGATAGGTTCAATAAATATCGTCTAACGTTGATTCCTGATAAGGGCTGCTATACGGACTTTATTTATGTTCTCTTGAATTGTGCGGAAAAAAGTTGTTCATCAAGAAAACCGTATGTCCCTCAGTTTACTTAGTGAGTGATGATATCTGTTTGGGCTCCTTGATGGAGATAGATTGTTTGCTAGCAACTTTATACAATTATCTCTAGATCAAAAAATGTATAATCTGCAAGAATGACATATTCCTATCCTGAATTATACAAAGATATCATGTGACATAAGAATCAAACAAGGAGATATTTCTATTTCTTATGCATGATTGAAATACTGTAGCAGTACATTATTTATTTATGCGAATTGGAAATCATAACGTGTTGCTAGATACCGCTTGTGATTATTGGAAATAAATAGCGATTTATTTTCTATGGCCAACATAGCATAAATTCTCAAATGGTCACACAAATAGGACTTGACCATACAGTGCATTATTTATTTATTCGCAGCAGTAAGTTCTGTGAAAATATGATAAGTTGATTAATTAATTATATACTGTTGCGAACAATTATAATTAATTAAGTCAAAGGGATCATATGAAAATAAATTAGTGCACTAGCTAATCCCAAAATAATTATTAATAAGTTAATAATTAATTTTGTTCAACATACTTTAATTAATTGAGCTATTGAGCTTTTATTTAAATGGTTAATTATGTTGGAGTTATGTCCTAGAAGCCAATAATTTGATGGCTATGATATTAGTTTATGTTATTGATGATATTTGATCATTTGTTCCTAGAGTTTATTATTGACAGATCATTCAGGTTGAGGATCTGAATTGTAGATCTCTGTGGATCATTCGTTAGAATGACAATAATAAATCTAAATTATCCATAATCTTGATAATTAACAAGGAACATTAATTATCATAAAAGATTAGTATGCAAGTTAAGTGATGATTAAGTTCTACAAATCATAGATAAGTAGTTATCAACTTAATTGCATATGTATATGTTGTGGAACATAATACAGGACATGACCCAATAAAATAAATATATAGATTGTGTTATGTGTCATTATTTATTTCATTTGAGTTTGATTCTAAGTTTGAGATGGTTCAGTTTTTCCACATGAGGATAAATTTTATAAATATCGTCTACCGCTGATTTCTGATAAGGGCTGCTATACGGATTTTATTTATGTTCTCTTGAATTGTGCGGAGAAAAACTGTTCATCAAGAAAATCGTATGTCCCTCACTAATTTACTTAGCGAGTGATGATATCTGTTTGGGCCCCATGATGGAGATGAATTGTTTGCTAGTAACTTATACAATTATCTCTAGATCAAGAAATGTATAATCTGCAAGAATGACACATTCCAATCTTGAATTATACAATGATATCATGCGACATAAGAATCAAGACAAGGAAATATTTTATTTCTTATGCAGGATTGAAATACTGTACCAGTACGTTATTTATTTATGTTAATTGGGAATCATAACTGATCGGTTCTGTGCGTACGGGTCAAATTTAATCCTTAATTACCGATGCGAATTCGTTTGCAGTACAGTTTAAGGGTCGAATCTCGTGGACGGACTATTCTGTTTCTAAGTTTCAGTTTAAACAATTCAAACTAAATTCTGGTTTTAATATAAATCAATAAGTTTCAACAGTTCTAAAATAAAGAATAATAAAGTAAAGTTCAATCCCTAAATTACCAAATTCTAACTCGAACGAAAGATAATCAAGTTAATAAAAATTAGGGGTTTAGATCCTCGAACAATTCTCTGTGTCAAAGTTGGAACGGTCCGTTCCATCTCTGGAACGGTCCGTTCTGGACTCTGTCAATTGATCGGAACAGGCCGTTCCAGGCCAGACTCCCCCTTCCGGGCGGTCCGTTCTGACCTTTGAATGGTCCGTTCCGATTAATTGATACTTGTTTTGTTATGAGTTTTAATTATTAATTAAATGTTTTTATGCGAGATTAAACAATACGTAACCTATAGACTTGTACTCTAACTCCCGTTCAGGTCAAGCTATTAAGTTTTATTGTTTAACTCCTAGAACGTCTAAATTTCAACTTCCGTTTCTTGGTTTAGTTGTTCTAGTCTACTTCTCGAGTTTTGGTAAACTTTTAATCTTCCGATTTCAAGTTAAACCCTAGTTTATTAAGGTCTGGTTTAATCCTTCCGGATATCGCCTACCAAACAGTAAAATTACTAAGTTAATGTGGCTGTGATTGATTTTAATCCTAACAGTTAAACTAGGCCTTTGTTTAACGAGGTAATCAGATCAAACAGAAACAAACTTAAGCAATTAAATAGAAAATTAAAGTGCAAGAAGCAGAACATAACTTAATTTAACTAATAATTAAAGATTCAAATAAAAAACAAGCAACTAGAGAAATGTTCTCAGACCATAGCCCCTAAAACTACTCTACTCTAACAAATCCATGCAAGAACAAGCATGTTTCATCAAATACAAAGACATAGAAAGAGAAAAATCAAGTTTACAACAAGTTGCGCTTGAAAACTCCACGTTTCTGTGCTCTGTCCTGTCTGGGGCGGACCGTCCTGGCTCTGGAACGGGCAGTTCCAGATGCAGTTGGTCGTCTCGGCAGGCTGTCTCCTTTGCTGAGTTGGAAAGAGGCTAAAACCTAGAATTTCGAACTTAGGCTGAATTGAAGACAGGACAGAGCTTTTATAATGAGGCAATAGTGGCTTCAAACGTGGGAGACGTGCTTCTGGAAGGTCGGTAATAGAGGAAACCGACTTGAAAAACATAGCCTTCTATTTTTAGCAATCCAAAGATAGCTGGAACGGCCCGTTCTGAGTCTGGGGCGGACCGTTCCAGCCTGGTCAGGGCAATCCGTCTGGACTTGGTTCCTCTGGTCAGGGCGGACCGTTCCATTGTACGGGCGGTCCGTTCCACTCTATATGAGCAACTCCCGTTTGCTTTTTCTCTCTGTTCTTCATGCCGAATAAATGCTGAACCTGCAGAATAAACTTGCCGGGCTACGGCTGGACCTTTCTACAACCTAAGTTAGCAGAAATTGATAAAAACACATGCATTTGAACGTAATTTTAGGGCTTAATCTGGTTGGAAATTGAGTATGAAAACCATACATCAAAACCCCCTAAGCTTGAACATTGCCTTATCCTCAACCAAAACTCTAGACCTAGACCAGGTTTAGACCTAAATTAAGTTTAATTGATTGTGTATCTAACAAGTTCTAAGTATTTCTTAACTAAAATCAGCAATCAGTGACATTAGGTTATAGGGGCATTTTGGTCAAAAAGATTTTTCAACAAGTTCAAACCAGTTTGTTTCAAGTGAATCAACTTTTCTGAAATCAACCTAAGGATTCTCAAATCTTTCTGTCCAAGGTTCATTTATCTAAGCAATAATCTGATTAATTTTTCGAAGTTCTCATTCAATCTGAAATCAAGTAGAAACGGGATCGAACCTTCTCAACTCAAGTAACCTAAATTAATTCCAAGTCGTTATGCACAAGTTTTTTTTTAAAATTGTTTTAAACCACTTAAAATTTTCGAAAACAAACAGAAAGTAAGATACATTTGATACAGATTTTACCGGGACTGGGAATTTTCCTCGCTGCGGATGGATCGACCAGATTAAAGAAGGCTTGGAATCATTGAGTTTTCTCTCATCCATTTGATTTAGTGGATCATTTTTTTACCTTCAGTTACCTATAGCCTCTCGCAATATCCACTTGGAGAGCACAGCTTTTTAGTTCCCCTCGGAGGTCGGTCTGGTTTTTATGCATTTTTGCTACGGTCCACTACGGAATTTCGGCAAATTTTCTGCCTTATTCCTTATGCTTCCAGAAAAGAAAACTTATTTTTATTTTTATTTTTATTTATTATTATTATTTTTTTTTAATTAATTTTTTTTTTAGGTTTGAAAAACAGTGGTTTAATTGTTTCTAAAACTTGTGCAGATCTACTTACAATTAATCAGGTTTTTGAGTTGAGAAAATGATCTTAGGCGAACTTAATCACCCATTGCCGGCTCTAATCGACTAAATCAATCAATTGCTTGTGAAATTAATCAATTCAATGCTTAAGAAAACGATTTCTCAGACAATTTTCAAATCCTATCCTTAGGTTGCTCAAATCAATTTCATCAAATTCATTTCGAAAAGATTTTCAATAAAATTCGCTTCTTTCAGAAAATGCCTTAATTTCCTAAGTCACAATCGCTAAGCTTAGTCATTAAATTCTTAAAACTTATCTAAATGCAACATTAAATGATTAAAAATGCAATTCCTACATGTATATACAAAAACTAGCTAACAATTGTACTTGGAACGGCCAGTTCTGGGCTGGGACGACCCAATGGGGCGGACCGTTCCGTTTGTGGGACGGACCGTTCCATGCGCATTTGTCAGCTAAGTTTATTAGTTCTGCCAAGTCTGGAACGGACTGTTCTGGACTAGGACGACCTTTGGGGCGGACCGTTCCATTTGTGGGACGGTCCGTTCCAACCCTGACAGAAATATGCAATATGCCATGAAGTGTATCCTATCGTAACAGTTTTCGATTTTTCTCGATCTTTACCCCCCCTCCAAGCTTATCTAAAGGACTGTCCCTAGTCCTGATTAGATACGAGAAAGAAAATAAAGGAGAGAAAAACAGAAAACTTACTGAACTTGGCTCAGTGATGTGGTGGGTCTTGTGGTGGTCCGAAGATATGGCTGGCCAACCGTGCTAGCAGGTCATCATTTCGTGCATTCTGTTCGTCCTGCTGCTGCCTCCAGTTTCTGTTCTCTTCTCGCTCACGCCTCCTTTCTTCTCTGTCTTCATCTATCGAGGCCTGGATGTTCCACTGTGCAGTGTGGATATCCTAGAGAATGTCGTGGTAGGCGTGATCAAATCCGCCTTGCCACTGGCCTGGGGATGGCTCTTGATGATGGGGTATCTCATGAGTCGGCAACCCTCCTCAAAATATATCATCACGCTGGTTAGTCTGAGGCTCATAGAATGGCTGGACCGGTGGCTGATCTGGTGGAGGTGGCTGTGAGCTGGCTGCCTCTGCCGATGTACCAGCTCCGGCTGCTCTAGCTGCGGCCTCCATCTCGGCTAATCGCCGCTGCAACTCTCCTCTTCATGGTTTATAAATTTGCCGTCCTTGTCAATTAGCAGCCAGGTTCTCTTGTTGGTAAGATCAATAGGCCTATTGAGGGGAAGAGGGAAACGGTATCGACCATAGATGTACTGGTACTCGTTTCCAACCTGAGCCACCATCTACATTTCAACCAGTTGTTTCATGGAGACCCGGTTTGGGCCCCCACTCCGCTGCATCTCAGACAATGCTAAGTCATACTGCTGCACCAGATGGGTGACATAGCCACCGATTGTGATCTGACCCTTGCCGCTTCTCAAGTTATTTGCCTGTTTCTCGAAATGTTTCATCATCATGTAGGCAAGGTTCAGTTGGGCGTCGCCTTTTGGATAGAATATCTGGTTGAGAATGGCCTGTTCCCCCCTTGTCAATTTTACTCCCGACTCACCCTTGGCAAAGATGGTGAGCGAGAGCATTCTCTGGATGAACCGGATGGTAGGGTGTTGAATGTGAGAGGAGCGGCGTTCGTTGACTGGTTTTTTGTGCTCCAGTGAAAGCTCTTCCCACAGATCATCCTCAAAGAACTCATCAGTTATCGTCCCATTCTCAAGCCCAAAGATACGGGCAAAATCAAGCTCTGTGGCGACATACTTCTTACCATCCATCCGAAATGTGAGCTGCCACAAGTCATTTTTATGATAGAGGTCGAGAGAGCACAGAAATTCCATTGTCAAGGCTGTGTAAGCTGGAGCTCTGATCTTCCAGAACCTCGGGCGAAACCCAATTGATCTGGTCAGCCTGTAGAAGTCCTCCCTGATGCCTAGTGTGTCAAGTACCCGCAGATCGATCAAGCGGGTATTCTCAAATTTCTTGTTCATGAGGTTTCTGTATCGCTGCTTTGCCTGGCTGCCCTTGAGGCGGATGTGCACATTTGCTAGCTCAATGCTGGCCGGTTGTGCTGGCCGGGTTTGTGTCTCAGGGACAAGATCCGCGGCCTCTTCTTCTTCAGTATCTTCTTCAGCCTCTGATTCGGCTGTCTCATCTTGTTCCTCTTGTTCCGGGTCTGAGGCAGCCTCTAGTTGGGACCAGTCAATTGCATCGGTATCCATCGGTCTCTGTGGAATATAGGACATGATTTCTGTGTCAGGAGGTGGATAGTCGACTGAGTACGGTGGCGTGGCAGACAATAGATGTTCTGGTGTGGTGATCAAGTCTTCTGGCCTGAGCGGGAGCCTATCCAGAGGTGGTACCGGATTTGATTCCTTTGTTGGCCATGGCACATTGAATTCTGGAGGGATTTGGACAGATGTCTGGCCTATTTTCCTAACTCCCTTGCGGAAGAATTTAGAGATTTTGTCGCCCAACGAACCAGAAGATGAGCTGTTAGACATGGAACAGACAGTTTGAAGCCTGGAACGGAGCGGTTTGGCTGGGAAGATAGGCTGTTGGAATCTGGTTTGGTGATGGGGCGGACTGTTCCAAGATTGGAACGGATCGTTCTAGATTGGTTGGACGGGGAGGTTTCGGTCAGGACGGGCTGATTTGGAATCTGGTTTGGTGATGGGGCGGACCGTTCCAAGATTGGGACGGACCGTTTCACTCTGGCTTTGGACAGAAAAGGTGAAGTTTTATGGTTTCGGATTTTTTCGAGGTTTTGGTACGATTTTGGTGCAGTTTTGAGTTGGGTTGGTACCTGGAATAGAAAGAAGGAGAGAAAAAAATGATGTTATCGAAATTTCCGATGAGGGCTAGTGGTGGCGGGGCGGAGCTGATGGCGCCGGCATTTCTTCGAGTAATCGGAGAAATCGAGGGGTCCACTGACTTGAGAGTGCTCTGGAGAGGCGAGTGATGGCAAGAGGCGGCGAAAATGGTTGCGATCTCGTCGGATTTGTTGGTGGCAGAGAGAGAGAGAGTTGGAGAGATGGGTTTGAGAGAGGGAGAGTTTGAATGATTGGTTTGGGAGAGGAATAGAAGGGGACGGGTCGGATAAGGTGAGGAGGCGGGTTGGTTAGGCTTAGTGGGTAGTTAATGATAGTGGGTAGTTATTGGGTTTGGATCTGGGTCCTCAGTTAGGTTTAAATGGGGCGGACCGTTCCAAAATTGGGACGGTTCGTTCCGTATGCGTAGTACCAGCCATGGACCTATGCGTCCTGGTGATGGGGCGGACCGTTCTGAGTTTGGGGCGGTCCGTTCCAATCCCTAAAAAAAATAAAAAAAACTGAAATTAAACAAGTACAGACTAAGTCAAGTATTTATCATTACTCCTATTTTTTTTTTAACTATATTTTTAAGAAAATAAAAAGAAAAACTTTAGCCTAAGATTTTTTAACCCTTGGGTTGCCTCCCAAGCAGCGCTTGTTTAAGGTCTCGAGCCTGACCCCGTATGGCTACGTCTCTACGGTTGAGGGGTTGTCCAAAAATCGCACTTCCCCTCCTTCTGGTGCGGTTTGACTGATGTAGAGCTTGAGTCGTTGGCCATTCACTTTGAAAATATCTGATCCTTCCTTCCAAATATCTACTGCTCCGAATGGGTAAACTTTTCTAATCTCATATGGACCTGTCCATCGGGACCTTAATTTTTCCGGAAACAACCTCAATCGCGAATTAAACAAAAGCACTAGATCTCCCTCTTTAAAATCTCGTCTTTGGATATGCTTATCATGCCAATTCTTCGTTCTCTCCTTGTACATCTTAGCATTATCATAGGCGTTCAGTCTGATCTCTTCTAACTCATGCAAGTCTAGAACTCTTTGTTCTCCTGCTGATTTATACTCCAAATTGAGTGCTCTGGTTGCCCAATACGCCTTGTGTTCGATCTCAACAGGCAGATGACACGCCTTTCCATACACCAGCTTGAATGGACTCATCCCGATCGGAGTCTTGAATGCGGTTCGGTATGCCCAAAGCGCATCATCCAACTTCAGTGCCCAATCCTTCCTTGTACTCCCAACGGTTTTCTGCAGGATGTTCTTAATTTCTCGGTTAGATACCTCGACTTGGCCACTTGTTTGTGGGTGGTAAGGTGTTGCCACCTTGTGTTTCACTCCATACTTCTTCAGCAGATTGTCAAATTATTTGTTAATGAAGTGTTTACCCCCATCACTGATGACAGCTCTCGGGATTCCAAATCGAGGAAAGATGATCTTGGTGAACAGCTTTTTGACTGTGGCTGAATCGACATGCTTGCTCGGAATAGCTTCAACCCATTTAGACACGTAGTCTACTGCTACAAGGATGTATTCATACCCGCACGAAGATGGGAAGGGCCCCATGAAGTCAATCCCCCACAAATCAAAAATTTCAACTTCCAGAATCGGGTTCATTGGCATTTCTTGTCGGCTGGATATATTACCCATCTTTTGGCACTGATCGCAAGCCAAAACAAACTCCCTCGAATCCTTAAAAATAGTCGGCCAAAAGAAACCTGATTGAAGGACTTTAGCTACAGTTTTCGAGGTTGAAGCGTGACCACCATAGGCGGATGAATGGCAATGATAAAGAATTTGCTGCACCTCTTCCTTTGGTACGCATCTTCGAAATATTCCGTCAACCCCAAGTTTCCACAAAAATGGGTCCTCCCAGAAGTAATACTTCGCGTCAGTTAGGAATCTCTTCTTTTGCTGAGAAGATATCTTATAGGGCATGACTTTGCTGGCTAAAAAGTTCGCGAAATCAGCATACCATGGAACTTCCTGGTTTGGGACGGACCGTTCCATATTGGGGCGGTCCGTTCCAAATAGCCATTCTGGCTCAGACTGGACCGTTCTGTCTGCTGCTACAGTGTCTTCAGGGACTGGGACGGGCTGTTCCAGTCTGGGGCGGTCCGTTCCAGACTGGATTATCATCAAATGTTCGTCTGGAAACGAGTCGTTGATCGGTACGAATCCTGTTCCTTGGTCTTCTATCTTCAATCTGGACAAATGATCAGCCACACTATTTTCTGTACCTTTCTTGTCGCGTATTTCAAGGTCGAATTCTTGCAGTAAGAGAACCCATCGAATGAGTCATGGTTTGGCATCTTTCTTGGATAGGAGGTACTTGAGTGCTGAATGATCGGTGTGGACTATAACCTTTGAGCCAACCAGGTATGACCTGAATTTGTCTAAGGCATAGACTACTGCTAGAAGCTCCTTTTCGGTTGTGGTGTAGTTGACTTGCGCCTCATCCAGCACCTTGCTCGCGTAATAGATTGCATAGGGCTTCTTGTCTTTCCGCTGTCCTAGCACTGCACCGACCGCGTAATCAGTAGCATCACACATCAATTCGAATTGTTGATCCCAATTTGGAGGTTGCAAGATAGGGGCTGTCACAAGCGCTTCCTTCAACCTATTGAAAGCATCAACACAATTTTGATCAAACAGAAATTCAGCATCCTTCATTGTTAAATTGGTTAATGGTTTCGCAATTTTAGAGAAATCTTTAATGAAACGCCTATAGAAGCCTGCATGTCCAAGAAAGCTCCGCACATCCTTCACACAAGTTGGCAAGGTTAGCTTTTCGATCACCTCCACCTTCGCTTGATCGACCATGATTCCCTGTTCTGAAATTATGTGGCCCAAAACAACTCCTTCTTGCACCATGAAATGACATTTTTCCCAATTCAATACAAGATTGACTTCCTCACATCTCTGCAAAATTTTTGACAAGTTAGCCAGACAATGATCAAAAGAAGTACCATATACTGAAAAATCATCCATGAAAACTTCCATGTCTTTTTCGATAAAATCCGAAAATATTGCCATCATAGCTCTTTGGAACGTTGCTGGTGCATTACACAAACCAAATGGCATCCTACGGTATGCATAAGTTCCATATGGGCATGTAAAAGTTGTTTTCTCTTGGTCAAGCGGGTGAATCGGTATTTGGAAGAAACCTGGATAACCATCTAAATAACAAAAGAAAGAATGCTTAGCCAGTCGTTCGAGTAATTGGTCAACAAAGGGCAGAGGGAAGTGGTCCTTTCGTATTGAAGCATTCAGCTTGCGGTAGTCCACACACATCCTCCATCCAGTGACAATCCTTGTTTGGATCAGCTGGCCATCATTATTCTTAATCACTGTTGTGCCTCCCTTCTTTGGGACGACATGAATGGGACTGACCCATTTGCTGTCTGAGATCGGGTAGATGATTCTAGCTTCCAAAAGTTTCTGCACCTCCTTCTTCACGACTTCACTCATGTTCGGGTTGAGCCTCCTTTGATGTTCTACTGTCGGTTTTGAGTCTTCTTCAAGTAAGATCCGGTGGGTACATATCGAGGGGTCGATACCCTTAAGATCTTCGATAGAATACCCAATAGCCTTGCGGTGAGCCCTCAACTCCTTTAGTAGCTTATCAGTCTGATCCAAGTCGAGTTTGGCGTTGACGATAACAGGAAAGGTCTGGTCGGGGTCTAGGAATTCGTACCTAAGGCTCTCTGGTAATGTCTTCAATTCTAGTTTACCTTTCTCTGACTGGCAGCTCGGACGGTCCGTTTCAGGCTGGGGCGGACCGTTCTGATCTGAATCGAGGCTGAAAATCTGGTCGATTTCAGCCGCTGATCGAAGCTGCATGCTGACCTGGTCCGCCTGGATCTGGGGCGGTTCGTTCCAGCCCTCTCTGGCAGCCAAGTATTCAACGGTTTGCAGAATTTCGTTGAATATCAAGTCTGCCTCCTCCTCTTCAGGTGTGGCCGAGAAGGAATGGTATGCTTGCACAATCCGATTGTTGAATATCTCTTCAACCATGGCTTCCAATGATTCAACCATAAAAATTGAATCCACATGGTCAGGCATCCACATCGCTTTTTCCACATCAAACTCAATTTTCTCATCTCCAACTTCCAATTTCATCTTGCCGGTTCTGCAATTGATGAACACACCGGCTGTGGTGAGGAAGGGTCTGCCCAGGATGATAGGAACTTCAGGATCTTCCTCCATATCAACCACCACGAAGTCGCATGGAACAAAGATGTCTCCAACTCGAATTGGCACGTCTTTCACCTCCCCCAATGGCAATCTTATTGAATTATCAGCAAGTCTCAAAGTCACCGGAGTTGGCTCTAGTTCTCGTTTTCCAATTCGATGAAAGATAGTTTCAGGGATCAGACTGACGCTTGCTCCAATGTCCAGCAACGCTCTCTTCATACCTAAATCACCAACTTTGCAAGGAATAGTAAATCTACCTGGATCCTTCATCTTCGGCGTCATTTTCTTGATGTTTGGAGTGTCGGGATCTCCTGACAAGGCCATGACACCGCTCAATTCCAAGTTCTTCTTGTTGGATAGGAGATCTTTGAGAAACTTGGCGTAGGATGGCATCTTTGACAAGAGGTCAGTGAAAGGAATAGTGATTTTCATTTGCCTCAAGATATCCAGAAATTTTCCGTATTCCCTGTCCTTCTTAGCCTGAGCTAGCCTCTGCGGGTATGGGACTTCAACCGGAGGATCGTTCGGCGTCGGGGGTGGATAAGCAAAGACTTTCTCAACTCTGGGAAAGGTTGGGGCGGGCCGTTCTGAAATGGGGCGGTCCGTTCCAGCTTGTCGTTCCGGCTCAGGCTGGTCCGTTCCAGATGTGACTGGCTGCTGGATGTCTGGAGCGATCCGTTCCGATGTGGGACGGTCCGTTCCACCCGTCCGTTCCAGCTCAGGCTGGTCCGTCCCAGCTGAATCCGGCTGCAAATCCTTGGGCATCTCAGGGCCATCGTAACTAGTCCCGCTCCTCAGTCTGTGCGTGACGCTTTTGCACTCTTCTCTGGGATTGGTTTCAGGTTGGCTTGGAAACATGCCTGGCTTGGTTAGTGCTCCCGAGTTGGCCTGATCATTCCCTTGGTTCAGCTTGTTTATGAGTAGGCCTAGGTCTTCTCTTAGCAGTTTGATCTCGTCATGGACTGAGTGATTGAATATCCCTTGGTTCTGCATAATCTTTTCTACCGTTCGCTGAGAGAGTCCGCTATGGGCGTTGGTGCTACTGTTGGAGTTTGATGCTTGATCAGTTTGGCCCGGATTGGTACACCCGTTGGGGTTGCTGTACGAGAGACCTGGGTGGTTCCGTTTATCGCGATATGAGTAGTTATTGCTTGGGAAGAAGGAGGGAGGAGTAATTATGGCATTGACATTTTCAGGCTGGTCCTCCCTGGCTACCAAGTGACAAGACTTGGCTGTGTGACCTTCTTCTTCGCAGATTTGACATACGACGGCGGATTCGGAGGGTTTTGAAGATTTTGCACTTATGTTCTTGAGCATGACCGTCAAAGAATCGAGTTGAGATTGGAGGTGGGTGGATTTGTCTACTTCAAACACCCCTCCTTTGTTCTTTGAGCGAACCGACCAGTTTGTCTGAGATTGTGCCATGCTTTCAATCAAGGCTTTTGCATCCCTGCATCCCATCTCCAGAAAAGCACCACCTGCAGTTGAATTAATATTCTGACGAGTTAAGTCATCCAAACCATCATAAAAACTAACAATCAGTCTACTATCAGGTACATCATGATGTGGACACATTCTTTGCAGGTCTTTAAACCGTTCCCATGCTTCGAACATGTTTTCATCTTGGTCCTGCTGAAAGGTTAACAATTCCCTAACTAATTTGATCGTTTTTACCCTAGGATAAAACCTATCCAGGAAGGCTTTGGTCAAATCGTTCCATGTTTCAAAGGGTCGGTCATTAAAACTATTCAACCAATCTTCGGCTTTGTCCCTAAAAGAAAAAGGAAAAAGAGTTAGGCGAATTATATCCGGATCGACTTCTTCAGGAACCAAGGTTGTGCAATTTCGCATGAAGGATTGTAAATGCCTATTGGCATCTTCATGAGGAGATCCTGCAAAAGTGTTTTCCTTGATCAAAGACACGAGGCCAGGATTGTAGAAGAAATCCCTGGTCCTCTCGGCTTTCGGTGGCTTGACCCCAAGTCGGATGTTATTTGCGGTAGGTGCCCCGATCTCCCTCAAAGGTCGAGTTGCCTCAGCCTCCTTGGCAGCTTCAAGGGCCTCACGCAATGCACGCTCAAGTTTAGTTTCGTTGTTGTTGCCCCCGTTTCCGTTTAAGTTGTCTCCCATTGCTTCTATGTCAGTTGATGCGATTGATGTGGTTCGTCCTAATGTGAAACGAAGTGTCTCGAACTGCGCTATAGGTGGCTGTGCTCCAGAGAGATTCCTATGGTCTCGCTGGTAGAAAAGGCGAAAAGGCGGAACCAAAGAGCTGTCACCCTGCCTCTCAGTCTGCTCAACTGTTTCTGGAATTTGCCGTTGCAAAACCGCACGGTTAGGTCCAGATGAGGAAGAGCTCGCCTGAGAGGGATTTTTCTTCCCTCTTCTTGGGTGTCGGAAGTCGTAGTTGCAAGTGCTGTTGGTGGTCTTCTTCTTTCCAGCCAGCGCGTGTTCCTGCAATTTCCAAAAACCAAGAAAAAGTGAAAAGAGATAAAGAGAATTTAATCTAACTTGAAAACTAAACTTAGATAAAGGCACCGTCCCCGGCAACGGCGCCAAAATTTGATCGGTTCTGTGCGTACGGGTCAAATTTAATCCTTAATTACCGATGCGAATTCGTTTGCAGTACAGTTTAAGGGTCGAATCTCGGGGACGGACTATTCTGTTTCTGAGTTTCAGTTTAAACAATTCAAACTAAATTCTGGTTTTAATATAAATCAATAAGTTTCAACAGTTCTAAAATAAAGAATAATAAAGTAAAGTTCAATCCCTAAATTACCAAATTCTAACTCGAACGAAAGATAATCAAGTTAATAAAAATTAGGGGTTTAGATCCTCGAACAATTCTCTGTGTCAAAGTTGGAACGGTCCGTTCCATCTCTGGAACGGTCCGTTCTGGACTCTGTCAATTGATCGGAACAGGCCGTTCCAGTCCAGACTCCCCCTTCCGGGCGGTCCGTTCTGACCTTTGAACGGTCCGTTCCGATTAATTGATACTTGTTTTGTCATGAGTTTTAATTATTAATTAAATGTTTTTATGCGAGATTAAACAATACGTAACCTATAGACTTGTACTCTAACTCCCGTTCAGGTCAAGCTATTAAGTTTTATTGTTTAACTCCTAAAACGCCTAAATTTCAACTTCCGTTTCTTGGTTTAGTTGTTCTAGTCTACTTCTCGAGTTTTGGTAAACTTTTAATCTTCCGATTTCAAGTTAAACCCTAGTTTATTAAGGTCTGGTTTAATCCTTCCGGATATCGCCTACCAAACAGTAAAATTACTAAGTTAATGTGGCTGTGATTGATTTTAATCCTAACAGTTCAACTAGGCCTTTGTTTAACGAGGTAATCAGATCAAACAGAAACAAACTTAAGCAATTAAATAGAAAATTAAAGTGCAAGAAGCAGAACATAACTTAATTTAACTAATAATTAAAGATTCAAATAAAAAACAAGCAACTAGAGAAATGTTCTCAGACCATAGCCCCTAAAACTACTCTACTCTAACAAATCCATGCAAGAACAAGCATGTTTCATCAAATACAAAGACATAGAAAGAGAAAAATCAAGTTTACAACAAGTTGCGCTTGAAAACTCCACGTTTCTGTGCTCTGTCCTGTCTGGGGCGGACCGTCCTGGCTCTGGAACGGGCAGTTCCAGATGCAGTTGGTCGTCTCGGCAGGCTGTCTCCTTTGCTGAGTTGGAAAGAGGCTAAAACCTAGAATTTCGAACTTAGGCTGAATTGAAGACAGGACAGAGCTTTTATAATGAGGCAATAGTGGCTTCAAACGTGGGAGACGTGCTTCTGGAAGGTCGGTAATAGAGGAAACCGACTTGACAAACATAGCCTTCTATTTTTAGCAATCCAAAGATAGCTGGAACGGCCCGTTCTGAGTCTGGGGCGGACCGTTCCAGCCTGGTCAGGGCAATCCGTCTGGACTTGGTTCCTCTGGTCAGGGCGGACCGTTCCGTTGTGCGGGCGGTCCGTTTCACTCTGTATGAGCAACTCCCGTTTGCTTTTTCTCTCTGTTCTTCATGCCGAATAAATGCTGAACCTGCAGAATAAACTTGCCGGGCTACGGCTGGACCTTTCTACAACCTAAGTTAGCAGAAATTGATAAAAACACATGCATTTGAACGTAATTTTAGGGCTTAATCTGGTTGGAAATTGAGTATGAAAACCATACATCAATAACGTGTTGCTAGATACAGCTTATGATTATTGAAAATAAAAAACGATTTATTTTCATGGCCAACATAACATAAATCCTTAAAGGGTCGCACAAATAAAGTTTTAACCATACAGTGCATTATTTATTTATTCACAGCAGTAAGTGCGTGAAAATATGATAAGTTGATTAATTAATTATATACCGTTATGAACTGTTATAATTAATTAAATCAAAGACATCATATAGAAATAAATTAATGAATTTGCTAATTCCAAAATAATTATCAATAAGTTGATAATTAATTTTATTCAACATATTTTAATTGGTTGAAATTGAAAATTCAGCTTAATAAGAAAGCAATTTAATTAGACCATTAAATGATTGATTTAATGTATTAATATGAGAGCAAAATAACAAAATGAAATGGCTAAATTAGGCCATTTCGTGGTCAGCATATAGGGGGTAATTTTGTCCATATTGGGTGAAAGAAGGATGAAGTTTGGATGCCTAAATATAGGACTGTTAATGAAGAAAACAGCACCGCTAAATTTAGTGTTAACCTCTTCCTCTCCCCCTAATTAATATGGACGAAAATTACAAAAAAAAAGATGAGATTTTTCTCTTCTATTGCTCTATCAAATTATTGCTTTTCCATAGGAATTCTTGTGTTGAATATTAGCCACAAATTAAATAGTTAATTTTGTGAAAAAAGGCAACAAGAAATTAGTCCCGTTCTAGAGTTTGCTAGCACAAACCTCTAGAATTTGGTTAAGATTTTTGGTGGACTCGAGGCCAGCGTGGTTATGGTGATTGGAGGCACACCATCGACTTCAATATCTTGGATCGAGCCTTCCAAATACGATTTTGGAAGAGGTACAAAACTCTTCTCCGTTTCTCATGTGTGCTTGATGCTTAATACTAGATCTTTTTTGTTGTGCATGGTTAATTAATTATTAACTAGTAATAAAAAATTAAAATTGCACAAGGACTTGAGTTCCTAACAAATTAAAAGTCCGATTTGAGATTGAATTGAAAGAGCATTTAAATGGTTAATTTAGTGGGCTAAGGCAACATGTGATGTGGCCTACTAAAGCCCTCTTTGATGCCGGCCATAGAGGGACAAACTTGTCCATATGATAAGTTTGGGAGCTAGGGTTAGAGAGATCTATAAATAGGAGTGTTATATGGGAGAAACTCTAGCCTCCATCCACTTTTCTCTCTCTTTCTCTCCTTGGCCGAAATTTAGAGAGGAATTTTCAGAATTTCTCTCTTCATTTCTTGCTCTATTTCATCTCCTCTAGCTCATGTGTTGAGCAAATCAATTCTTTCATTAAATAGTTGATTAAATAGAAGGACAAACAAAAGGGGATTAGCTTCTTTCTTCTCTTGCTAGCATAAGGGTTGAAGAAATTGATTAATTCCTTGGTGGACTCGAGGTGAAGGAAGAAGGAGAAGCACGCCACCGGGTCCAAGTGCCATTGGAATCACCTCACGGAAACGATTTCGCGAGAGGTACAACCTCCTCCTTTTTCTCTCTTGAATGAATGTGTTGAATGCTTGTGCAAGATCCTTGTGATGTTGTACACTTTTAATTAGTATTAATTGTAATAAAAATTAAAATTGGGCATAAACTTCACTTTCTAACAAAAAAATTACATATATTATTAAAATAAAATTCACTAATTCTACGGAATGAAAAGAAAACTTAAAATGATCATGTTTCATCAAGCGATTGGTGGAATACTCGGATATTACTAAATCCGATTCCCATTTTTTAAAATTCGAAATTACTTAAGATCATCCTTCATCAGCGTCATTCCATTATTTCCTCCTCAGCGTCATTTAATTTTTTCTATTTTTGGAATAGTTTTCCTTTTTCGTTTTTTCCTCTGATCCTCATCTTCTGTCATACTGTGCAGTGCCTTTTTCATTTTTGTCTCTGATTCTCATTCCCTTCTGACGCATACACTTCATTCCCCCAAGTGTTGATATTTGACCCCCTATTGGAAAATTTATTTTTTTACTAATTGTCCTACTTTTGTAAACTAATTGTCATGGTTTTGTAAATAATTTTTTAGATCCTAGCTTTGTAAACTAATTGTCCTAGTTTATAGCATGAATTCAAATTCCCATCTATGTAGTGTAAAGCTTTCATTTTTAGATAAGAGATTGTTTCTATTTTTGACTAGGATGACACATGATGGAAAAATAGAGGATTTCACTTATCGCTCGCGATTATTATTGGGACTTGCTTCAAACCATCTTTCTAAAGACCATCCGTACCATCCTTCTTTCTGTGTCACTCTCTTTCCTTCCCCTCCCTTCCATAATTCTCTCCCCTCTGATCTAACGAAAGTCCTTCCTGTCTTCTCTCTGACTAGCACTCTCCTTTCGTCCTTCCTCTCTTATTTCCAACTCGCACTCTCCTCTGCCCTTCCTTCATTTCCTCCAGCGAAAGTTCCTCTCGTCCTTCTCCTTCTTCCTCACGCAACTCCCTTCTTCCCTCCCTTCAACGAGTCTTTCTCCTTCTCACTCTCCCTTTCTCCTTCCGGCGAGACTCTCTCTCTTCCCTCCTTCCTGTTCCAATCTCATACTTCTCTTGCCTTCTCTGATTTCTAAATCCTCTGGTTTCTAGTTCTAAAGATGTTGTAATAAGTGATCAACTAATAAGCGGAAATGATCAGTTTGTCGCAACAAAGGATCATCTTATAAGTGCATATATTAGATACGATAAGTGATCATCTTATAAATATAAATGATCGGATTGTTATAATAAGAGATCGTCTGATAAAATTTTATTAGATATAATAAGTGATCATCTTACAAGTATAAATGATCAGTTTGTCGCAACAAAGGATAGTTTTATAAGTGCATATATTAGATACGATAAGTGATCATCTTAATATAAATGATCGGATTGTTATAATAAGAGATCGTCTTAATCTAAATGTATTGAATGCAGATGAGAGAAACGTGAATCACGGGACAGAACATAGGAGAGAGGGAAAAACATGCCAGGTATAAAACATGAGAGATAAGAGGAGAAGGAAGGAAGCGTAGAGGGGAGGAGACAAGAGGAGAGGAGAAAGAGGGAAGGGAGTGATCAGAGGGGAGGGGAGCGTAGGAGAGCGTCAAAAATGGAAAGCATGCTCCCAATGCCCTTTTTATTTTTAGTTGGGATGGTACATATGGTAAATGAGAGGATTTTTGTTATAACACCCGATTATTATTTATCCAAATTGAGATTGTGATTTGCGGTCCATCACCTTAATTATAAATGAAAGACGAATCATGATAAGTGCATATATGCACAGTAGAGAGTAGAGACACAGAAAAACCAGAGAGAGGTATGGCATCATGATTCATGAACTGATGAACCTCATACTCATACTGTCACCGGTATGGTACCTTGTATTTCTCGGGAACGGATCCATCATATCAATTAAAAATGAACAGATAAAATGCATTTATCACGTTAAATATCATTTGAACCTTATAATTAATCTAAAATGGACTAAAAAATTCAAACAAAATCGAATTAAATTTATAAGTATCATTTTTTTAAACTGTAAATTAATTAAGAACCAGCTCTTGGTCTAGCGGCAAAGAGCAATGCATCTTGAGTGAAAGGTCGCAGGTTCGAAATCCGGTTGGAGGGTCTTTCATAGACATTTAGTTTAAACATAAGTTGGGTGACTTAGACCCCAATTTATCTTCAATAAAACTGTAAATTAATTCACGAAATAAGTTAGGTAATGCATATGATAAAACTATACATGAATTTCAATTTACATAATCTTAATTTATTTTAATGTGCATCCAGGTCTAATAGAATCAGCATTCTCTATATTTTTAGTCAATATTTCAGTCTCTAGAAAAAATAAATATTTTCAAATCATGTAATCATTTGTACCAATGTAAATTAAAGAGGCATGTTAGAGTCCAATATATGAAACAAATGTGGTTTGTTCCACAAACTTTTATCATATTTCAAATTTCAAACGACCGATTCAAATCGTTAATTATGTTTTTTTCATATTAGAAACTTATAAGAAACTAGATTTTAAATTTTTTTTTCGATTTTTTACTTTTTTCGATATTTTGGAAAATCATTGATGTTAGAGGCTCTATACTTTTATCATGAATTTTCTAAATTACAAAAAAAATCAATAAAAAAATTTAAAAAATATAATTAGTTTCCTATAAATTTTCATTATGAATTATGAAAATAGTATGGAACGTAGTTCATTCGTCTTATATAATATTAGACTCTAACACTTCTCTAAATTATAATGATAAATAAACAGAAATGATAACTGCCATATGTAGTTTTGCCATCCCTACCATTGCTATCCCTAAATAACAATGCCGCTGCAGCTTCAACATACTGCTTGTACTCTTGCTCTTCACGATTGTCGAATTGACTAGAAATATTGCATCTCTCGGAGCTTCTTGCTTGATTCTCATTTCCACAAGCAACTTGGGTGATGGTTGAGTGCCGCTAGTTTGTACCACTACATTTCGTACTTCTACCAGTTAAAGAGTAATTAGAGTGAAGACCTAAAAAGCAAGCAAAAAACAGTCATAATTGCAGGTACTAGTTTCAAGGGATGAATGTGCAGACCATAAAAGACCCCAAAAAATAGAACAAAAACATATCGCATAATTGCAGTAACAGCTTGAAACAGAAACATCACATATCTTTTTGTTTGGTTTCATTTCCAAAAAAACCATAAAACACTAACATAACCTTCTAAGAAATCAAATTGTCCAGCCCAAATTGTCAATGTTTTGAAAGAAATAAAAAAAAAGTTTCGACCAAACCAAATTGCTAAAACTATAAAGATTGGACTGAAAAAAATAAAAAATATTTTGATAGAAATTCAAAAGTTGTCCTTGTACAATAAAGAATTATTTCATGGAGAAGAAATGAGAGGAGAAGATCTCAAAAAAAAAAAAGAAAAATGAAAAATCAAGGATTTCGAATAAGAAAATTTGGAAAAAAAAAAAGTAACCATCAAAGCCGTGAAAAAAGAGAAAAGGTCGACGAAAAGAAAAATATCAGAGAACATTTTTTGATGAAAAGAAAAACATCAAAGTCGTGAAAAAAAAATAATAATTTCACAATCAAGTGAGAAAGGAAGAGAGAAGAAATCGCAAAGAAATATGGGGCGCAAGGGCCAGAATATTTGGAATCTAAAATCGTGTGAGAGGTGTTCAATCTCTCTCTTATGACAAGGGGGCCTCTGGCCCTCTGCCCACCATGATATATATGATCGTTCGGTTGTCTGCTAAGAGACGAAAGCTGCAAGTACAAGCAGATATATATAGAGCGGGGCTATAGGTTTAGAGAGCGTTGTGGGACGAAAGTGCTAAAAGGCTAAAACCAAAACAGGAAGGCTGAATTATAATTTTTTTTATTTAAAATTAAGGCTTTTGGCGAAGCGATTTGCTGGCCACGGTGGTGGCAAGCCAGGCCGAGGAGGGTACGCTCCTCTCGTACGAGCACGAGCACTGTTCTCCTCTCCTCTCCTCTCGTACGGCGCCACTCCTCCCCCTTCTCACCCCTCCACCTTTCCTTTCCGCCTAAACCCCAGCAGAGCAGCCTATCTCCTAGCCTAGCATGTCTTTACCCCTACTGCCTCCTCTCTCCCTTGAAAGTTGAAAACCTCACCTCCTCCTTCCAGGTAAGCCTCAACTTATTGTCATGGCATAATATATGTAGATAAGTCAGGACATTATTGCATCTTACTTTTCTGATTTGGGATTATATTATGATTTTCTCAATTCTAATGAAATTAACTAACAGCAAGTACAGATGATTTTCTGATTTGGGATTATATTGGATGCGTCTCAGGCAGATCTGGCCGTCCATTTTAGATAGGACGGGGTCCGCATTTTAACATGTCAGGAGCACAATGGGCAGGCATAAGCCTTCCCATGATAATCATATGAAAAGGACCACCTGGTCTGCCTAAGATGATCCAACGATAATCATACAGTTAGCAGGAGATAAACTGCAGTGCGACTGTGCGAGAGAGGAGGGGTGGTGTTATTGGGGGGAGGGGGGGGGGGGGTTGGGGGGTTGAATTACTCTTGTCAATATATCTAGTCTAAGATATGCTGACTGCTGAATGCGAATAAACTCAAGTTCTATTGTATGCACAGATGGAAATGAATGTATTGAAGAAGATGACACTGGGTAGACCAGCACCACTAGTTAGTACGTTTAGATTAAGTTATTACACCATTCTGAAATCTGAACCTGATGAGCTGTGCCGAAGGTCAGTTTACTCCTGAACATGTCATCCGTAATTCATTCCACCAGTTTCAGTATGAGAAGGTTGCTTTCCCATTCTTTTTTTCTCTGCTTTCCTTTTTTTTTTCCTCTCTTATTTTTTCGTCTAACAGGATGTCTGAATGGTGTGATCCCTGGCACAGTTGCTGTCTGGCGATTTGTCAGAGATGGGGCCCGGGGGCAGCGTAATGTGGTACTTGAGCGTGCTTTGTGTGCTCATACCGGGAATATTAGATGTTTGTATGTGTGCCAGCCATATTCCTTTATAGTCATTGGGTCTGAAGACTCAACTATCTGGGATCTGACAAATCTGGTTTTTGTTAGACAACTACAAAAGTTTCCAGCACCAATTTCAGTCGTGCATGTGGAGATTATAACTGCATCTAGCGTACTGCTTGCCATATGGAGTATAAATGGGGACTGTCTAGCAGTAATAAATACATCTCAGTTACCTTCAGATATGGTGTTGTCTGTAGCGTGTACTACAAGTTCGGACTGGTTAGATACGAACTTGTATGTGACAGGACACCAGAGTGGTGCAGTGAAGGTGTGGAAGTTGGTGCACTTTTCGTCTGATGAAGCTTCGGCAGGAAAGAATCGGGAATCGGTCTACCAGGAGTAGCGTTAGTGGTTTGGCCCTGAATGGTAAACTGCCTGAATACAGGTTGATTTTGCAAAAAGTGCTCAAAGCACACAAACAGCCGGTCACGGCACTTTGCCTTACACCTGACTTGAAACAGTTGTTGAATGGAGATAGTGGGGGTCACCTGGTCTCTTGGACATTACATGACGAGAGTTTTAGGGCTTCATGACGACGAAAGGCTGTCCGGTTGCCTTCATCATCAGGCCGACCGAACAGTGAACGCAAATTTTTTGAGTTTGAAGATTTTGTTTTCTAATAAGTCGAGGATTTGGTCAGGAAAGGAGAAGAGCAGGTAGTTTGGTGAGGTTAGATGCATGATACGTGCTGAAAAAAAATGAACCTGATGATACTGATAACTGATACTGCGGTGCTGACCACCATAAACAGAAGGGAAGTCCTGAAAGTGGGTTCCATGACATGAAATGAGTATTTGGTTTTCATTGGTTTTACATGTAAAAGGATTAATCAGGTTTCTTGTTTCTTTGTTTTTGGTGGGGCGAAATAGTTAGTGGCCTATGAATGCATGTAAATTGTAAAGTTTGTATAGGATGTGTTATAAGATTTAGCTGTGAATCAGGGGAGAAACAATAGATTTGATCCGATGCAAAATTTGGAGAGGAATGTGTTTGTTTGTTTATTAAACTTAGTTGCTTTTTTGTTGGTTTTTCTCTTGGTTTTTAATTCTTTGAGCGGGGTGTAAATTTTGGGCACACCCCCTGGTTAAATGTACAAGGATTTTGGATCCATAACTGTCGAGTTGAGACTTTGGAATGGTTGCGACCAATTACAAATCAAAGCACATCTTCTATCCGTCTGTTTCTATCTTTTTGAGTTCAAACTTCAAAGTAAATGAGTAGTTTCGCTTAATCACTTGAAAACTTATTCTGTTCCATTCAAAAGAGACGCTAACTTCTGATAAGCTTAATATGTCAAAATTTATACAAAAACCATCCCGCAAAATTTCGTATTAGTTGAAAAATTTGAAACTTGAAAATCTTATATAGATTAAAACATTTGTATACCCGAATATATTCCGTGGATGAATGTTGTCGTATCATATGTGCACAAATGTACTCCACATAATTTGACCTGATCGAATTCGGCGCAAATGTCTATCGGGTTCAAGCATTATCCAGGTTGGTCTGGATTTTAATTTTATTAACCCGGTTGTATTGGGTGGGATTATATTTTTATTTTCAATAACCTAGTTTGTACCCGACCCGTATAATTTTACAAAATTTGAACAATTAGTCTCTATATTTTGTTCAAATGTTTCTTCTTGTTATTGAATTTAGCATCAATAACCTTGCTTTTAATAATGTTATTAAATTATCATCAATAATGTTGTTGATGCTTCGGAGTATTAAGCATCAATTGCTTTCTTCTAATTGTTATATACCAAATACATATGTCGCACCTCACAATTTCTTTATGTTTCTAATTCACTTGTATGTCCTTCAAAAAATGTAATTGATGTCTTAAAAGTTCTAATAGTCGACCAAATTGAAGAATGCTTCAGAAAAATAATTGATCAAATTTAAAATGATGATTTTGCAATAGTCGATTTTGTTTATGTGTATTAGTAAAATAATTGATCAAATTTGAAATCACAACCATTTGACCCGCGTAACCCGTATGTAAAAAATCATGTGGGTTGGATTGGATTATGGGTGGGTCGGTTAAAATTTTTTTCAACCCGATATAATTGAATTCGGTTAAAATTTTGATTACAAAATTTGGATCCGTCCGTCGTATAGCCCTATATACACATATTTTGACCTGATCGAATTCAGCGCCAATGTGTATTATTGGATAATATAAAACAAGTAATTTGAAGCACAAATATTGTTTTTCGCAAGGTCGTACTAGTTAAATAAAACTAGGTCCAAGAAGTAACAAATATGCAGTTCCAATGCTTTCGGTACGCTTATCTGTGGATTTTATCAGCTTGTCTCGTTGCAAATCAATCAAATCGTAAGATTGAGTATAATTTACAAATATTATTAAAATAAAATTCACTAAATTTATACGGATTAAAAAGAAAACTTAAAAATGATTATGTTTCATTATGCGATTGGTGGAATACTAGATATTAACAATTCGGTGTCCCATTTTTTAAAATTATTTTCGTCTGTCGGCGGGATAAACTTTTATTTTTTAAATTTATTTTTTTTGTCTTTGGTTCTGTGCTTTGAAGTAATTGTGAAAAATAAAGGTGCAACACCAAGATTCAAACCTTGTGAAAAATAAAAACTTTTGTGTTTAATTTATAAAATTATTTATATAAATTATATTATTCTGTTTTTATAACCGGTTCAACCGTAATCTGTTAGACTATTGACCCGATAGCTCTACCAGTTCAATAGTCGGTTCGGTTTTCAAAACATTAGCCAAATGTGCAGGACAACAAGGTAAAACAACATGTTTATGCTCCGAATTTCCAATTTCACTAATTTATTGGATGTCTTATTCTCTTTTATATTTCTTAAATTAAATGACGAATTCAAATATTTTTTTAGGTGAAATTTAAATTTCTTCCACGCTTTCCGCGTCAGCATTCCCTGCGTTGTGAACCGTTTTTTTTTTATTTGAATGGTTGCGTTGTGAACCGTACAACAGATAAGGCCAAACTATTCAACGTTACTTTAATTACCAAAATACCCTCAAGGTCAACATTTCCGTTTGCCATTTTCCGCGTACAAATAGATAAGACACCACCGCAGCAAGGGGCAAATCTCCTTTCTTATTATACTTATCATTTAGAACCCTGTTAAATTTAATTTTACAGTCATCTACTTAAAGACTGTTTTCTGAATTTCTAATACTGTTTGAAAAATAAAAATAAATTTAAACCAATTATTACGTAAAAATATTTCAATAAATTATCAAATAATAATACTTTTAATTTTTATTTTATTAGTGCTTAAAAAGAGGAGTTCACAAAAGGAGCAAAAAGAAAATTACATAAACCACTAGGGATGAAAGTAAATAAATAAGCTATTTAGGAGGGTAATAATGAAAAATACATGCCGACTTTTTTTGATACGTGGATCCAAAGCACCGGAGGGCATTTCCGTCAGATACAAAATTGGGAACCATTGAATCTCCCATCGTTTCGCAACGGAATACCCGTCGAGGTCGATATTATCATTCCAATTATACCCCCGAACAAACTTTCTCATTTCGAACACCGTCCAGTAAAACAACCTAACATCCCAGGGTAACTTCGTCCGACCAAATTTATAAATTCTCAGTACCACTCTTCACCCCATTTTCTTCCGATCAGAAACAAATCCAAGAAGTAAAATATCTCAGTAGTGAAATCAAGAAGAGAAGAAAGAGCGAAAGAAAGAAAGAAAGAAGAGAGAAATCCGATTTTTCGAGATGTTGGCGATTTTCGATCAGACGGTGGCGAAGTGTCCGGAGGGGTTGAAGAGTCCGGAGGGACACGTAGGCGCCGTGTCGGGGGTGGGACCACTGACGCAGCTCTTCGCTTCGTCGAATGAAGGCGCGGTGACTGTTAGCTTGGGCTCCTCTGGCGCCATTGCTTATGACTCCTCCAACCAAAACCCCTTTCTCCCGAGGTAATAATCCTTTTGGCTGTTTTTTATTTATTATTATTTTTTTTTGTATGGAAGTAATCGGATTGTTTTTGTTCATTTAGTTTTGTTTTGTGCCTAATCGGAAGGAAAGTGCTATCTTGATTGATAATTTGATAAATGTGAATCGCAGTGGTAGATTTACAAATTGATCAGGGTTCTATGCGACTTTTGACTTGTTCATAATTAATGTAAAGGGCTATATTGATTTGTTACTAATCTAGTTTTTTAGTTTTCCAAAATTTCTATTTGTAAATTTAGCTTCTTTTTTTAATATAAATCAATCAGTAGTGCAAATAACTATGATTTCAAATAACTATGATTTTGACTTGGAAAGATCAAACTGATCTGGTATTAACTTACATTGATTGAGAAAACATCAATTGCATTACATTTCATCCTGTAGAAAAAAAAAAAATTCAAATTAGTCTAACATGATATATTTTTAATTAGATAACTTAAAGCTATTACTTGTTTGCAGGATGAATTCCTAGTGTTCATATTGTGTTCAACTTCTATTTTGATAGATTAATTTCTTTGGTCTTGATGTGATGATCCACAAATTTCTACAAATGTGTTTTTTGCAGACTATTTGGGGCTGTGGACGACATATTTTGCTTGTTCCAGGGGACTCTTGACAATATTACCTCGTTGAAGCAACAGTATGGCCTGAGCAACAACAGTACTGCTAATGAAGTGATTATCCTGATAGAGGCATACAGGTCTTTGAGGGATAGGGGCCCTTTTCACCCTAGCAATGTTGCCAGGGACCTTAGTGGAAGATTCGCTTTTATTCTCTTTGACACTTCCAGAAAAGCTACCTTCATCGCCACTGTAAGTAAATTTATAAAGTTGTTAAAACTTACACTTATTTTTACTCTTTAAATGTCTGACATATACACCCTTTCAAAATGGATTATCCTGTACTGTCTCAACAGAAGGTAAATTTATAAAAAATTTTATACCAGTTTTTTAAGGGCATTATCTTTTTGGGGAGGGGTGCCAAAGAAAAGGTTGGATTATGCCTGTGAAAGTCCATCTGAGTATTGGTGTTTTATGTAAAAGTTTTCTTTAGGTATAAATTGGTTTAGTATTCCACTGGTAATTTCCGGTACGAAAACCTGTTCAATTAACCATAAAAGTAAAACATTTATGGTAATGTTGGTACTAATCCTTGGTACTAGTATGATAAAACGACATAAATTTGTAACTCTAGGATGAAGAAGGGAGTGTGCCATTTTTCTGGGGCACTAATTCAGAGGACCACATGATACTGTCCAATGATGTGGAGATTGTCAAACAAAGCTGCGGGAAATCTTTTGCTCCTTTCCCCAAAGGTATTAATGCTACTCCATATGATGATAGTTAACAAAATACTGAGGTTTTTTTTTATCCTCATTATTTTATTAATTGTGCAAATAACACCCACAATCTTTAGTTTTTAATGTTAGTTGCAGACGACACCAAAGCATTAACTATTAAAAATTTAAACCAATGTCTTTAAAAGGAGATGTGAAGCCTACCCCAACTTGTTTGGGACAAAAGGCTTAGTTGTTGTTGTTTTTGTTGTCTTTAAAAGAAGATGTGGGAAGAAATGAAAAGCTTTGGCATTTGTAGCTAACTTGAAAACATATTTTACTTTTAAATGATGTGTTTTGCATAGCAAATTTATTGTAATTCTGGACCCAAATATGTCAAACATGCATGTTATTTGCAAAATGATGAAAATTTTGGTGTTGTTATGTTATTTGCAAAAAGAACCCATACTGGAAAGTGTGTAATTGCATTTTAATATTGTGAGCTGCTACTGAAGACTTCAGTAAACAAGCTTTCATTTCATAGATCTGAAGAAGTTTCTTGAACAGGTTGTTACTTTACAACAAATGGGGGATTGAAAAGCTTTGAGCACCCGAGCAAGGAGATGAAGGCAATGCCCCGGGTGGATAGTCAGGGCCAGGTGTGTGGGGCCAATTATCAGGTGGACACTGAGACCAAGAAAGAAACCAAGAAAGGGACAGGTGGCATGCCCCGTGTTGGCAGTGCCGCTGATTGGTCATCTAGCTACTAATTTCTCTCTTGCTCTCTTGACCCATTGCTCTGGACACATGCTCTTTGTTTCTGTTTCTGTTTGATGCGTTTTTATTTCTTCTGATGCAGAGGATCCACGCTCTGTAACTGTGATGAATGGTTTGCTGATAATAAAATGTGATGCATTGGTAGTTTTAATTGTGATGCATCAGTTTTAGTCATATTTGATATACTTGTTTGGAATATATAATTACAGGTTCTGTTCTTGTATTTTGGTGCTCTTTTCTTTGCCTGTTAAATTGAGTGTCGCTTTATTTACTAACCGAACCATTTACCTTTTTTTGTTACTAGTGTATAACAAACTTGTTATTTGAGGAGAATGTCGCATACCTTTGACTTGGTAGTAAATTGGTTTTCGAATAAAATGCGTCATTTTGCAATATTAAAATGCCATCAGTTTGCAAATCAACGGAAAAGTATTAAATGGCTAAAATTACACATTTTTATTACATATTTTGGTTTATATATATGAAATTTACAGCCTATCATATATGGAGCTTTTTTAAATCAATCATAAACCCATGGATTAAAACTACCTGCACCACCATAAATTCTAAATTTAACGAAATATTATGCCGGAACCTGTACAAAATTGTATAAGAGTTATATAAATGCAGTTCAGTCCTCATCTTCAGAAGAATCAGAACTACCATAACATTCACTACTAATACGAGTGTCATGCACCCATTTAACCTTCACTTCAATGTCGAAATCGTCAGCTTGAATAACCCTAAAATCTTCGGTTAGAATAACCCGGTCGAAGCTACCTGGCTTCGGTCTAAACTCTACTTTTTCTTTAGCGATCCTTCTATCATCAGTATCACTAAAGGATCGCCATATGCCAATGTAAAGCTTAAGGACTGAGTTGCGTGAGATTACCACCCTATGCCTTGACAGAGGAAGAGGGATGTGATCATCAATGGTATCCTTGCTAGGGTTCATAGAAAAGTATTGGTTCCTTGTCTTCTCCCTCTGAAACAGGACACTCTTAGCCTGAGACTCTCGAATCAGAGAACACTCTTAGCTATTACCTTTCCATACAGCTTGATCGGCTCTTCGATTTCCTCAACTATCCAGTTATAAAGTGTGACATCCACCAACGCCTCAACACCATTAACAAATACAGCATAAGCGATCTCGACGGGACCCACTTGGGTCTGCAGCTGATTGCAATGGAGTTCTTGTGTAGGTTTGCGGATTATATCACCTATGAGCTGTCCATTTTGTTCATATCTATTGTTCCAAAAGGGTATTCATTCTCTTTTTGCGGATTATGAGCTTATCTATCGGATTTATTTTAAAACTACAAATCTAGTTAACTAATTCAATCTATATATTTATAACTCATTGCAATCAAATTTTATAATTTTTATTTTTTTCTTGATATTTTTTCAACCTTTCCATATTTAAATATTTTTACTTTTCCTTTGCATTCAAAAATAGTAATTTTTAGAAAATTCATAAAATAGTAAAAACATCTAAATATATAAAATTTAGTTTTCCATGAGACTGTAATATCACTGATTCCCTACTACTTATAAAAACACAAATCCAAAGGTCTAAACAATTAGATCAATTGTGTAACTCGAATAAATTAGAAAATTTTGAAACCGGTCTTAAATCCTGATGGTTCATTCAATTTGCCATAACATTTAGTTTCAAAACTATAAAATTTGGTTTGCCATGAATATCTCTACACTTCAAAATGCATTAATTCATTTTTCTCTCATTAATTAATGTATTTTGAGCTTTGTTATTTTTGTTGGGAAAATATATATGATCGACAATTTGAACGCTCCTTGTTTTGTTGTTTCAAAAAACAATTTGGTTTAGTCAAGTATATCTTTCGTGTTAGGAATTCGATAAATGAGAAAAAAATGTGTTAGTTTTAATAATAGTCAATATATTCTAAATATCTTCATTATATTTTATTGAAAGAAAAGATTCTAAACTATTCTTGTTTTAGTTTACAAAGCATAATTTATGTCTATATATTTCATTTGGTATTTGAGATTGTATAACTTTCCAATTTTCACACATACGAGTGATTGATTTATTATATATACTTACACCGATTGATCAATGTTATTATAGTTAAAAACTAAATGAGTAATTAATTATTTTATAATTAGCCCAAATTTACAATTTCTAGGATTCTTTTACTGTTTGTTCGATATGAGGGGTATTGGAAAACGAGGCTCCGCAATCTTTTTGGACGGTTTTTTTTATTTTTTTATTGCAAATATGAAACTTACCCTTTTAAAAAACCATATTATTTCTTTAACTTCAAAAAAATTTTATTCAGTTGTCATTGTATTATTCTGGCAATAATTTACTTCAAAATTTGGATGTGCAGCAGGAAATATGAGTTCTTTCGGTGTCCGAAGATTTACATAAATGGACAGAAATATTTTGTAATGACTCATAGTCTGGTCGAGGTGTTTTCGGTGCGCTTCATCGATCATTCTAACCGTTACATGTCTTACATCTCAGGAAACATGAGGATTCAACTCGAAAATGGTGATTACTATCTGTTTGGAGCCGGAAAGGGAGATTCTTGCACCTCATCCTCGTGCATTGAGGTTGATTCACAGGTTACTAGTTAGATGATCTCTATTAAATTTTAATTAGTTCTATTTCTACTTCACCTGACTTCCTGTGTAAGTATATATTGACATCTTTTTCTATATGGTATTAGGGTTATGCAATATTGATGCCTGATTCAGATTGTCCATTGGATGTCTTACAAATCTTGGTGTTCTACCCTCACTTGGAGAAGCTAAAAGCCTAAAAGGTAAGGTAGAGGGCTTGCGAACATTAGGTAGGAAAAAGAAAAAGAGAATGAATATACCCTTTTGGGACAATAGATATGAACAGCGAGGGCAGTTCTTTTATGATGACTTCCGGGGCCCTTCAGATGAACTCATATGCAAGCAGCTGCAGACCCAAGCGGGTCCAGTTGAGATAGCTTTTGCTGTCTTCGCTGATGCTGTTGAAGCATTGGTGGATGTCACGATCTACAATTGGAGAGTTGACGAAAGGGAAAAGCCAATCAAACTCTATGGTAGAGTAACAGCCAAGAGTTTGGTGATTCGAAAGTCCCAGGCTAAAAGCATCCTGTTCCAGAGGGAGAAAGCAAGGAACCAGTACTTTTCTGTGGACCTTAGCAACGGAAGCATTGGTGATATAGCTCTACCTCTGTCTAGGCGTAAGGTGGTGCTCCCACGCAACGCAACCCTTAAGGTTTACATCGACATATGGCGGTGCTTTAGTGATGATACTGATGATAGACGGATCGCTGGAGGTAAAGTAGAGTTCCAGACGAAGCCAAGTAGATCCTCTGATAGGGATATTCGAACTGAGGATTTCAGGGTTATTCAAGCTGAGTATTTCGACATTCAAGTGAAGGTTAAATGGATGCATGACACTTGTATGAGTGAATGGGACGATAGTTCAGAAGAGGATGACACTTGATCAAGCTGCTGAACTAAATTCATAGAGCTCTATATTTTGAAATTTGTTTGGTTCCAGCATAATATAGTGAATTTAGAATTTACAAACTCGCTACATATATGGTAGGCTGTAAATTTCATATAAACCAAATTATTACGTTGTAAAAAAGGAATGAGTTTGGTGATCCACAAATCTTGCTGTTAGAATTTGAAATTAGAGTATAGAACTGCTATTATGAAGGAGAAAATTCAATAATTCCTAAGGCTTTCCATCTTAAGAAAACAGGATCCTTTTGAAAATTCTTCAGTAGTTGGGTCGGATCTGAGCCGTCATCAATCTACTGATCCTCATCAGCTATTGGAATTGAACTACATAGGCCTTGTGAAGTTCAATGAGTCGATTTAACAAATTTTTATGGCCCTAATACACTTATACTAGATGCAGATCGAGTGAGCGAAGAAAGTCTTGAGTCCAATAGTCCAACACCTAACGGGCTCAAATTTAAATATGATGTACTTTCCAAGATTCCATTGAAATTTTTTTTTAAATAACATTAAGAAATTCTCAAATTTTAAATATAATTTCTGGAGATGGATGCATGCGAGAATCATGGATAGGGGAATGATTTTGAATGAATTTGTTTTGTTTAAGTGCTATAAACTTAATACAGAACTAATTTGTGTTACGCTTTACTGCATTTCGATGTGGATTGTAATTTGATAAAATTTATAATTAATTTAATACACAAGTTTGTCGGAGGTTTCATAATGCGACTGCAGTAGGGGTTTTAGATTTCTAATTTTTTTTTAATTTATGTTTCTTGATTATTGATTTATTTCATCAAAGTTAAAAAAGTGTCATTTCCATTGCTTATCAAAATTTAAAGCACTATTAAAATGCAGATCACTAGTAGATTACTGTGTAAATATGTTGTGCTTATAAGCATTATTAATTTACTATATGAATTTAGTCCAAAAATTTTTATAATCTGAAACTTTTAAAAACCAAATTGCTTATTTTCGTAATTCTATCCTACAATGGGTCACAGTCGCTGAAAAATAAGCATAAAATAAAAATATAATTATTTGAGGATGGTTTAAATGCATCATCTTCTTAACAAAACTGATTGACATTTCATTTTAAAATAAATTGGAGGGCTTGATTCCATCTTATCTTAAAAAAAAATTACTATGTCAAGAAAAGCTCTGTAAACACTCTTGTAAATCGTAATCAGGACAAAACTCTGGATATAAATCTAAGAGGTAGAGATGCGACAATCTTTATAATTTGCTCTATGGATGTCACACATGAGTACATGACCCATATACTTAAGCTTAGATCTCCACAATTGTTTTTATCCTTGTAAGGTCGGGCAGCCTTTTGCCAGTTTTTAAACGTCAATTGTAATTATGGGATTCAAATAAACTGAAAAAATTCTGATTAGTTTTTAAAATTAGTATGCAATTTTACTCATGTACAGCATGTCAAGAAATATTCCATGCACTCGACAATTTTTTTCCAGGAAATGAGGTGAAGATGTAATTTTTCCTTTTTGCTATTGACTTGTGAGATGATGATGTAATCTAATGCTATTTGCATCTAACTTTTGTTTCCAGAAAATGAGGCAGAACCAATTCTATGATGGTCCTGGATGCATGAAGCAACGTTCAAGAGGGATGGATTTGTGCTTCACCGGCTGAATTTAGATGAGGAATAATTTTGAATCTGAATTTAGATCGTATTTTGTGCTTCAATGGTTGTGACATACCAATTTCGCAATGTTGTTGTAAAAAAATTATGAATAAACTTTTTACGTTTACGTCTTATATTTCATTTTGGATGCATGGAAGATGTAAATACTGCTAGCCCTTGATTATTTGTTATTTTTTTTGCAGTACGAGATTACAAGCTGTGCATACAATCTTAGGTTGTCATGTACTAGCTTGGTGCATAGATCGCCAGATGCAAGTGCTGCTAGCACTTGATTATTTGTTACTAACTTGATTATTTGTGTTGAATATAACCCCTTCTAATTAAATCTGATCATATTTTATTTAAAAAAAATATTTTATACATTTATGACCAATATACCCTTATTGCCCAATTTTCATTCAACAGCCCTGTCGTATTCTTCTCCTTCCTCCAACGATTGTAAGGAACAACCTTTTGTATTCCTCTCCTTCCTCCAACTAATTGTAAGGAACAATAAGAACGGAGTCAGATTGGACGTTTATATCTAGATTGAGGGGGTTACTTTACTTCCCTAGTCAGATTGTAAGGACAACCTTTCGTATACTTGCTACATCTAGGATTGGATGGAGATAAATGCACTCTTATATCATTATATTATATTTCTTTCATCATTACTAATTATCTCTGATTTTTTTGGAATAACACTGCTTTGATATAGTTGTGCACTCAGATTACTAATTGGAATGAACAACCTTCCAAGGAAAAAAAAAATGGAATGGACAATCAGTGGTTTGTTGCTGGGTGTCTTCGCTACTAGCCAATGAAAACAGGACGGTACAATATCAACTTGAAAAAAATGAAACAAGTAATATATTTGTACCATTTATACATAAGCGATTTGAAAATAAAGAAAAAATAGATTTTTGTCTTTGCTTCTTTTATTATTATTTTTTTAATGTCGTACGAGAAAAAGCTAGAGTATAAAACAGCTTTGATTTGAAGGTTCCATGGTAAGGGTAATTTGGTCATAATAAGAAAAAAATGATTTTTAAATTTTAAATATGAATAAATTTAATTAGAAGGGGTTATATTCAATATAAACAAGATTATAGAGGGTTATATCCAGTTTTGAAGATTATAGGGGTTATATCTAGATGAGCAAGATTGTAGGGGTTATATCCAATTTTCCCTCTTGATTTTATCTGGTAACGTGTTATGTGTGCTTCAATCCTTCGGACATTTAATTTTGATGGCGCATAAGAGTGTAATCTGTGCTCGGGATGAAATTTCTGATGGAAGGGAAAGGAAGATAATGAAAGAAATTAGAAAGGTGGGCTGTTCCAGGAAAAAGGATAGCAGAGGGAAAAGAACATATGAAGAGGTAACACTAGAGAGAAATTTGTGAAGGGTTTACTCTATAGCTGTACCTTTCGATTTGGAAGGTAAACGTCTCTGGGTACCCCTTCCCCCTCTCTCCTTTCCTTTCCTTTAATGAAAGGTTTCTGGAGCACAGCCTAAAGAAATCAAGTCAAGCGTAACGTATGGGAATTGGGAAGAGATTTGTTTTAAATTAAATAATTGTCGCCTTATAATGAATGTCGGTAACTTGGGGATTAGATATTTTTCAAAAAAAAAAACTTGGGGATTAGATTGGCGGTGGATGAAGATCGGAAGGTTAAAAGTGGTTTGCCGGTTCTTTAAACTGGATAGCCATTTCTTTCTTGTTAATTTTCAGATCAAAGTTTGGTAGGAATTATTTTATAAGCAGCATCTAACCATCACATTTTGATGTGATAAACTGATAAAGTCATCACTGGCTCTCTACCACTGTACTGCTCATTAGATTTGCCTCTTTGAGAACTCCCATCCCTTTGATTTACCAACTTCAACTGGTTCTATTGTTTGCATCTAGTCACCTACAATTGGTCGACTATTGAGGTGGCAGAGAACCTAGAATTTCGAGATCTCTTGTGAAAACGACAGTAGAGGCAAGAGCACGAGTTTAAATCGGAGAAGAGAGCTAGAGCTACGAGGATTAGGAGGGGGAGAGCCAGAGAAGGGAGAGTCGAGAAGAGATCGAGCAATGACGGCGGATGTGGCGACGCAAGGGAGGCCGTCGGAAGTTTGCTTTCCATTTACAAAGGGACCAGGGATATAATGTTTAATGAGTTAGATCCAAACCGCTTATCAAATTTAGATCCAACGGCTTATGATATGTGGCACTTGGGGGCACCGGAATGCTGGAGTCGGATCCTCTGGTCGTTTATTATAAACGACTAGAGTGGTCGTTTAGATCCGGACCGTCTGATTTAATCTCAACGGTTAACTTTTTTCGGGTCTATTAATCCTGGTATCATGCACGGGGCATCCTTAACCATTGAGATTAAATCAGACGGCCTGGATCTAAACGACCACTCTGGTCTGCCGACCAGAGGATTTCATTCTCCGGAATGCTAGCCTATTAAATATTACCATAGAGTAAATAAAAAATTCTCCGCAAATGATGCATGGGTCCAATTCTGTGAAGCGATTATGATATCAAACAAACAAAAAATATTTCATTTTAATGAATATACATATAGAGAATTTCTATTGTGAATCATGGTGCATATAGGGTTCCATGCACCATGAGCGTTTGATCGGTGATTTTGCAAATTGACAAATCTAAATTAACCAATCCAATCTATATATTGAAATCTCATAGCAAACAAAATTTTACAATTTTTGAAACTTTTTTACTATTTTTTTTGAATTTTTTAAAGCTTGCCATTTTTTGCTATAAATACACTAATTTGTAGCAAAAAATGGCAAGCTTTAAAAATTTTGAAAAAAATAGTAAAATTTTTTTAATAATTGTACAATTTTGTTTTCTATGAGATTTCAATATATAGATTGGGTTGGTCAAATTAGATTGACAATTTGTGGAACCACCGACCAAAACGGTCATGGTGCATAAAAGATTATATGCACCATGATTCACAATAGATTTACTCATATATAAATATTATCAGGCACATATGAAAAATATTATAATTTTTATTATATCGAGCGAAGCTCGAATCGTCCCTCTAGTATTCATAAATCGTGATGCATATTATTAGGGGAAAAAAAATAAATATATAAAAGGAAGCATCGTACATAGTCAATATTGTAACAAGCTGTATTTTGTTAGACAAATATAATAAGTATCATAAATCAGGATGTGTGTGTGTCAAATTATAGATATAATATTCGTGAAAAGAAATTAAATTTTAACTTTGAAGACTAAGATATATTCAGTTCAGAAAATAGTCGATTAGAATTTATTTATGCTACTTTTTCTTATCATCAAATTTCAATTGAATTTTTAGTTGCTTTAATTTTAGTTTATTCAAGTACGTATGCTTTATTAATGGTACTACACAATGAGCATAACTGATTTTGAATTTTTTTTTATGCTTAAAACTTATGATAAAAATTCAATCATTGTTGGAAAAATCATAAAACTATTTTTATGGAAATTTTACAAATATCAACAATTATATCTTTATTTCAAGTAATTGAGATTGCACACAGAAATATAATGACATATATGATATTCAAAACAATCACATTACATTAAAGAATATAATATCTAAATACAAAGTAAAATTCTCCCTATTACAAATTTTCTTTTTTTCCTGCCAATATCATCTTCAGGAAAATTTCTATCACTCTTTAAAAGTATACAAACTACTTTTTCTAAATCGTCTAATCCATTTATTCCGTATTCAGCTTGGGTAAATAATGTAGGGTCGAAAAACCATTTTGATAATTTCTGCCAGTCAGAAAATATCTTGCTTAGACGACCCATTGAAATACTGATATCAAAATTATTACTAATGCACTCTCGGACTTCATAAAATCGCAAAGCCTCACTGACACAAATTGCTAAGCATAGTAAGTGCTGGCAATAATCGGCAATTCGGCATTGACTGTATTTTCATCATCAAGAGCTATATGTATCGACAATGACTCAACAGCCTTTTGTAATGCAAACTTACCAATCTTCACATTAGCTTAAATAAAATCAGGAGTTTCGATCTAGGTATAGTTTGAACCGATAAGCAATTTTTGACAACTAATCCCAAACTTCAACTTGTCAACATCGTTAAAAACTAATGATAATTCCAAATATGTGAATATAGAGAGTATCAAGACTTTTCTTTTATCAAATGTTGAGATTAGAAGATGCATTTTTAAAAAATGATTAAAAGTCTATCAAATTATAGATATAGAGATTATTTTTTTTTACATTTTATTGTTAATGAAAGTATCTTACTCTAAGTAAAAAGGTTATATTCATTTTGTTCTAGATATATAGAAGCCTTGCTTAAAAGAGACAACTCCATTTCATTTTTTTTTTCAAATAATGACTTGTACAGATTTGGTTCACATCAATGTCTCGATGATACATACACCCGTTTCTCTTGTACTGTGGTGTAGAGATGCTTAATTGGTTTGATATCTAGCTAGTTGATTAAATATTGACCAAAGTAAATCAAGGGATAATTTTTTTATGAATTGAGCATTAAGATAATATATATTTAGTTGTGGAAACGAGATATATATGAGTAGGTGCTGTTAACATGTATTAGTCACACATGTAATATGAACATTCATATTGGGTTTTTGCAGACTCTGCCTAGTTACTAAAAAGACATTCTTATTGGATGCTTGGAGAGATTAATTCAATTCGGATCAATGAAAAGGAAAGCTAAAAAAAAAAAAAGGTAAAATAAAAGAAGAGTAGGGTTTCGCCACAAGTTTGACATTATAAAATGCTATAATTTTTCTTCATCAATGAAACAATTAATCAACAATAAAAAAAACATTAATACTATAAGCAACGTATAAAGAAAGAAGTAATACTACTATCAAATTGCTTTCTCAATGTTTCAATTGATCATTTATTTTGATTGTTGGTCTTCTCACAATTAACCTTAAGCTTTTTTTTTATTTCTATATATAGTATTAAATGAATTAAAATAGTTACTAAATTTTATAATTATTTATCTCTCGTGAAATTGAATAAGATTAACTATTTAGTTTGAACGTTTGAATCTTTATTTTTTTGAAATATAAATGAAGAAGTAAAATTGTGGTATTAATAACACCAAAATATTATGACATTATACCAACCTCATATTAGGTTAACATGAAATGAAAATCATACTATAAAAAAATATTCATCAATCAAAATCTTTTTTCATGAGTTTGCCATAACTAAGCACCACATAATGTCCTGCTCTTCAATCACTGATGAATTTTGATTACTAAAAAAAGGACATGTTTCACAACTCAAAAAGGAAATTTTATCTTAAGAAATCCAAAATTAATTTGAAATTGAGCTTCTGGACTAGTACATATAAAATGGTCTAATACCGGCAGCCACTTCAAATATCGAGCAGGAAGTGATACACCATGTGCCACGGTGGACGCCACCTCAGCAAGATCTGAAAATATGTATTTTTTTCTTCTATGGGCGTCATTTGGAGCGTCAGACATATTTTCTGTGTATTGTTTCGTATTTTAAGTGTATCTTTCTCATACGTTGTCAAGTTTGGATGATTCAAATTGCGTCGGAAAATGAAAAAAGAGATTTAGAACTTTTGTACTTTGAGTATCTTCCAATTTGTAACTCGGTACGGATGAGGTATAGTCAGCCTCATCCACAGTTCAGGATGTATAGCCAGCCTTAGACACCTCTATTGAGTCAGGCTGAGGCGTATTTTCAGGAGTACAATGTCCTCCTAGATGGCTAGACAACCCACTTACACCTATGTCTCAAGGACCTTATGGTGAGACCTCATCTAGTAGACTGCCTCACCATCCCACTCTTGGTGCATCTTGGACTCGCCCCCCTCCTCGGACTTACTTTCGGTCGAGATCACCGACAGTCGTCGGGCGTTCCATTTGCTCATTCCCCGACTATGGGACGGTGGTTCTGTCGTGATGGACAATATTAGGAATTGTACTTTTGTAAGAGTATCGTGATATTTATATTTGGTATTCTGACTTGTATTATGATATTTATATTTGGTATTGTCGCTTTCATTCTTCAGTTTTCGGGATTGAAAAACTGCGTGAAATATAGTTCCAAAAAATCCGAAAAAAATCATGTTATGTAAATGAGCGACTCTACTTTCATATCTATGATTTCGTAACCTAACTCTAAACAGGAAAAATACAAAAAATCGCCAAAGCACCTAAGAAATCATTTCCAGAAAACTGCTCTTGTATTTTTATCAGTTTTCGAGATTGAAAAACTACGTAAAATATAGTTTCGAAAAATCCGAAAAAAATCACGTTATCTAAATGAGCGACTCTAGTTTAATACCTGTGATTTTTATAACCTTACTCCAATTAAGGAAAAAACAAAAAATCGCTAAAGTACCTAAGAAATCATTTTCGAGAAACTGATCGTGTAGATAAATAAATAAGATAATTTTTTTCAATCAAATATTATTAGTGAAACATAAAAAAAAATTAATTTTTTCATAAATATGTTCAAAACAAATATACATTACCATTTTCATCAATCAAATATATTAATATTTATTTAAAAATAATTAAAATAATGTAAACAATCATTATTTAAATCCAATATTAAATCAAAAAGCGTCATGGCTAATATTGGTTTTTGAAAAACCGATATTAGCTAGTATTGGTTTTCCAAAATCCGGTACTAGCTCATATCGGTTTTTCAAAAATCGATATTAGTATTGAATTTCCAAATAACGATATCGCAACACTATTTATATAATTCTGATTATTTTAATAATATTTCCAAACTTTAATAATATTTTAATAGAATATTTAATTTTTTCAGAACCTATCTAGGGGTGGTAATGGACGGACCAGGGCCGAATATCCAGGGGTCAGTCCATTATGATTAGAGCTCAGTCCACTCCGTATTCGGTTCGTTTAATATCCGATCCGGTCCAATGTCCAGTTGAAATAAATGGACTATTCGAAAATGGCCCTCGAGCTTTTGTAGGGCCCGTTCGAGCCTGGACTTTGGAAGCACTACAGTACCGAGTTTATAAAGCGTACTATTCGGAAATGGCCCTCGAGCTTATCAGCCTTATATAACTAGTAGAAAATAATTGACTTTATTCATTCTTGGGACTCTCTTAATTATTTTTAGCTCTTTCTGTTATGTATTTTCCAAAATAATAACAAAAATAAATAACTATAAACTAATCAAATATAAAGAAAACATTAAAAATAGAGAAAGTTTAATATGCACTATAGTGCATAGGAAGTTCTATGTACCGCGGACTTTTTTGGAGATATTTTTGTAAATTGACAAATCTAAATTAACCAATCTAATCTACATATTGAAATCTCATAGCAAACCAAATTTTATAATTTTTGAGATTTTATTACTATTTTTTTCGATTTTTTTAAAACCTGTCATTTTTGGAATTTGTAAATAGTAGTTTGTTTCAAAAAATGGCAGGTTTTAAAAAATTCGAAAAAAATAGTAATAAAATCTCAAAAATTGTAAAATTTGGTTTGTTATGAGATTTCAATATGTAGATTAGATTGGTTAAATTAGATTTGTCAATTTATAAAAATACCTCCGAAAAAATCCGCGGTGCATAGAACTCCCTATGCACTATGGTGCATATTAAACTTTCTCTTAAAGATATATCAAAATTAAAGTCAATAAAGAAGGAAATTTTCTAGTGCATGTCCTTTTGTGCCCTGACAAAATATAATTCTTGGAATTGTAAATTATTTATCAAGAATTTCACTTAGGTGTTCAGTTAGATATTCACACATACACGTGTAAGCATGAATAACGCATGAGCATTACAACCAGATTAAGTTTACCAACAATCATACATAGACTGGTACGACACAATTGCATTCACACACATGCAAAATATTTTTTACCGGATACAATTGCATTCACACATAATTTTGAATTAAAACAACTATAAATCTTTCTTTGACTTGGGTGCACAGTTAAATATGTAGAGATAAATGCTCATGGGTGATTGTGTGTCAGCATACTTGAAAATTTTGTGAATAAGAACAATACAAGAGATAGTTCATGAGATACAATTTAATTCGCAGCCAAATTAATTGTAACACCACCAACTTGAGATACAATTTAATTCGCATCCTTCTCTAAATAAAAGTTCATGATCAGAGATAATTCAAATATATTTACAAAATGGTTCCCTGACAACATGTTTACTTCACAAATAAGTCCATGGATTAGAAGACTCGTACCAGCAAGCAAAACCCAGTGGTACCTAAATTGTGTTAAGTTATGCAATTAGCTTCTTGTTAGCATCCCTGAATTTATATATAATCATTTATTTTCCTTTTGTCAGTTTAAATGGAAAATTTTAGTTTTTGGGTCTGACGACATTGCAATTTGCAAATGGAATTGAAGGCAAATATGAAAAACCTATTTCACTAGCTAAAGCACTAAAAACTCAGAAAATATAAAGCACAAACTATTTCTTCTTTCTTTTCACAGAAAAGGTACTCTTCTATATAAAATAAAATTATGAAATACTTCTATGATTTTCTGGTATAATTTGCTGGTACTCTTCTACAGAAATGTTATAACCACTTGGTACAGTTTCTATAATTTATAATGAAGTTTAACTTCTTTTCATTCTATCCTCTTATCCTCAGATGACTCTAATATAGGGTCCTAGTTATATTAATTAATTTTATGGAGATTTGGCGGAGAAAAATTAAAGGATTATTACAAACAACATCAGATGAAAAAACAAAAATTGAAATGAGAACTTACTTTTTTTCCTTCTCTACAACACTGTCATCCACAAAGAAGATTTCTCAGAGGACATGGTTTCTCTCTCCCATCTGATATTCTAAAATAAGATTAAAAGAAATAACAAAACAATAGAAAACATACCACATCAGAGTGAAGGATTTCTCATCAAAATTGTGTATTTCTGCTTTTTGATGGCAATTAACATTGAATTTGGATTTCCTTTTGTGGATCAGAAATTAAATTTGCACTGAAAAATAAAGTTTGGACCTAATTAGATTTTCTTTTGTGATTTTATTACTAACACATGGATTTTTGCTTTAATTTAACAGAGTACATACATATAAGAGAATGTTTCTGAAATGATAAAAGAAGGTTACTTTTTTCATCTAGAGTACATATGTATAAGAGCATTTCATTTATGCAAACTTAGCCTTAGCAGTTCATAGATTATATAGCCAATGAATACATACACAGAATGTGGACTGATACACAACGTGATTTGAAATGCACATTTAGAATAAATAGAAAAGAAATTGTAATTGACTTACACAGTAATGTAGGATGTGGTAAATGGAATTAGCTAGTGATCAATTGAAACCCAGTATACACTGTATGATAACCAATTAAGTTCAATAGGAAGTCAAGTGTTGAGAGAATGAGCATGTAAGAGTTCTGGTGACCTGACGCTCAATCCCTACCTATCCATCCCTTTACAAAACACACTGGTATGAGCTCCACATATGCCAAGCCACGTGATTTCACTCAACAAGAAAAACGCAACCAGAAATGCAACTTAATCAAGACAAATTTGAGAAAATTAAAAAAGGAAAATGAGCCAATACCCAAAACCCAAAACGCAACAGAGTCTAGAGAGAGAGAGAGAGAGAGAGTACTTGGCTAATTCCCAAAACCTATAACACAACAGAGTCTAGAGAGAGAGAGAGAGAGAGTACTTGGAGGTCGAGAGGAGTCGACTGTCGACGAGACGACGACGAGGCACGAGAGACGAGAGTACAGCAGAGCTCAGGCGAGACGAGCTGAGGTAGCGACTCAGGGCTCAGACGAGAGGAGCAGAGGAGGCGACGCAGAGCTCAGGCGAGAGGAGCTGAGATGGCAACTCAGGGCTCAGGCGAGAGGAGCTGAGGTGGCGACTCAAGGCTCAGGCGAGAGTAACGTAGGAGGCGACGCAGGCGAGAGGAGGCTCGAGAGGTTCGAATCGGGATCGAAGGGCCTCCGTCCGACTACGATCGAATAACACGGCTCGATTATATTGGACCGAATCGGATATCCGGAAAAAATCCGGTCCAATTTTTAAAATGGTCCTATCCGGCCCTTAGGCCCACGGACTTATCCGGTCCAATACCAGCCCTAAACCTATCGAACTAATTTTGATCCGACATGGCTTAAATCCGTACGACTGAAATCAGACGGAGGTGGTCCTGCCGTCCTGGCATCGTCAGATCAAAGCGTCTCACTGACGGAAGAAAAGAAAGAATATCTGAATATGTCGGAAATTTCCGTTTCCTTGCTCGACACAACTCTAGACCGTGACCCCACTAATCCGGTCAGACTCAGATTCAGAATCAGGCGCGCCTTTTTATTTTATTTTATTTATATTTTTTCTCGGGTTTCCCCCTTCCTTTCCTTTCCCTTCTCTCTCTATTTACTTCTCTTTTAATTAATCCGTTGCCCGCTTTTTATTTTCCTTTCTCAACACGCCTTTAACCCTAGCCTCAACTCCTCCAAAACCCTAGCTCCGGCGATCCCGCCTCCAGCGCCGCCGCGTCTACGCGTTCTCTCCTTTGGCTCTTGCACTGGCGCGTGGGTTTCGTTCTGACTACTCCAATGGTCGCCTCTCAGCTCGAGTCGCCGGAAATTGGCCCTGTCGCCTGCGCGTCCGACGATCCGTCGAGATCGGATGGTGATAGCCGGGAGGAAGAGGGACACGTGGTGGATATCTCGGGCAACACGTGGCAGCTGTCTAATTTCGACCGTGGATCACTGGACCGTACGGACGAGGGTTTGTTCGTGTACAAAAACACGTTTCATTTGCTACCTAGCTCGATTGGGAAGCACCAGAAGCTCAAAACCCTGAAATTCTTTGCGAATGAGGTTGAGGTGTTGCCTCCTGAAGCTGGAGAGTTAGTGGAGCTTGAGAGAGTTCAGATTAGGGTTTCTTCGCCTCGCATTTCAGAGGTTCCTTTCAGAAAGCTGAAGTTTTTGAAAGAGTTGGAGCTTTGTAAGGTGCCGCCTCGGCCTTCAGCTCTTTCAATTTTGTCGGAGATCTCTAATCTGAAATGCCTTACCAGATTGACTGTCTGCCATTTTTCTATTAGGTAAATTATGTTCTCAAAGATTGATTCTTTTCCTTTTGAAGTTTATTTTTTAGTTTTAAATTGACGATTGTTTCTTATTTTTAAAATGTAGATATTTCCCTCCTGAGATTGCATCTCTGAATTTGTTAGAAGAACTAGATCTATCATTTAATAAGCTGAAGAGTTTGCCTAATTCTATAGCGGAACTAAGATCTCTCAGAATATTAAAAATCACTAACAATAAGCTTGCTGATGTGCCGGCGGAGCTCTCTTCTCTGAAGTACCTCCAAAATCTCGATCTGTCCAGTAATCGGTTGACGTCTGTCGCTTCTCTCAAGCTTCGTTCTATGCTAGCCCTCCAGTATTTAAATCTTCAGGTGACTTTTGTGTTACTCATATTCTGTGCATTTAAATGTGGTAGCAAATGTATGGAAAATTCTTATGCTTATGTTGATCACAGATCCAATGTCAACCCGATAGTTTTTCTTGATTGCTTAATACTTGTCAATGACTTCTCTGAAATGGATAATATGACAGTCCTGTCCTAACATTACTCTCATGGAAGTATTATTAGCCATTCTGCATGGGGTCCCTATCTGGCTGTGATTCACTGACGAATTATCTAGTTTGTTGCTGTTGTTAATTGTTTTTCCTCCCTTGGTTTGTTGGGGTGATTTGCCATAGTTCCAGTTTAATTGGGCCTCCAACCTTATAGCATGTTTGTATTTCTGTGTTAAGAGTATATTACGGCTGTGCATCTTCATTCTGAGTCTAATATTTTCACTTAATTCTGTTTTGTTCTGAAGTTCAATAGGATAAATTATTCATGTCAAGTCCCTCCATGGATATGTTGTGACATGAGAGGAAACAATGAAGACATACATAAAGATGAAAAACTCATACCTGTAGAAATAGCAGCAGAGAATGATGTGTCAGGATGCATGAAACTTCAGAAGACGCAGCGAGCAAAAAAGATCTGGAAGCGGCATGATGGCCTGCAACAAAGGGCTCGGCAGGAGCGTCTGAATCATAGCCGCAACCTCAATCTCAATGTCAACCTTAATCAGGAACCTGAACCCAAATCCGATGCCATTAATGACATGGCTGTAAACATGTCTGATGAAGAAGAAGAAGTTTCATCAACGCAATCTGATTGCAAGCAAGTTAACTTGCATCAAAAGGAAAACTTGGAAGAAGAATGCTTCTCATCAAAATCTGAGATCACAACTGACGACATGAATGTCAGGATGGATGAGAGCTGCGAGTCTGAGGAGGCAAGCTCGAGATTTGTGCCTTGTTCAAAGAGATATCCTGATCGGGACCCTGATAGCAATCCCAAACCAAGCAAGGTGAGGCGGCAGCCAGCTGGGGATTGCCGGGATCCATCGTACAAGTACTGCATTGAGTCATTTTGTGGCGTGGGTGACCGCATGCCAGATGGCTTCTATGATGCAGGTCGTGACCAGCCATTCATGACACTTGAGGACTATGAACATGCTATAATTCAGGACTTGCGGGAGGTTATTCTTTTAGACAGGTTTGTAATTGATGCTTTTGCCTTTCTGTAAAAATTTTGCATTCCATTGGTTTATGAACATGGAAATATTTCGCTGATGATTTCACTGAGAAAAATTTTAAAAAACAAAACCCTTATTAGGAAGTGAAAAGTGTCTTGTTGACTCATTTCTCTTTTGAAACTGCTAAATCGCCTTGAATTGTTGATGTTCCTCTTCATTTAAATGGGGCACCGAATGGTAGTTTGGGAATAATCTTGATGATGTCGGGAACAATGAGGAAAAGAAAGCATGCACTTGTATTGACTGCTTTTTCTATTTTGGAAAATTATAAAATAATTTTTACTCATTTGAAGAATATTTTAACCACAAAAAATGTATATTTGTCTTTTGTTATTTAATACAGAGAACAAGATGAGGAGCTAGATTCGATTGTGGTCTCTGCACAACTTCTCCTTGCAAGCCTGAAAAGACCAAACATAACTGAGCAAGATGTAGAAGATGAGCTAGACAATGTAGTTTTAAGAGCATCATTTCTGGCCCTCTTCGTTTCAGACTGCTTTGGTGGGGCCGACCGTACAGGCTCCCTTTTGCGTACCCGACGAGCCATTGTTAGTCTGACAAAGGAGCAGCCTTTTATCTGTACATGTGGTGGTGGAGTCATAAATGGAGTTGTAAACGGGAACTGCAGCGAGCTTTCTGGTGTTGGGGAAGCAGCAGGCAGGCCAAGAGTCGGAAATCCTTTTGGTAACCCTAGTTTTGCTGAATTGTGTGACCAGTCTATTCAGTTCATAAAGGAGAGACACAACTCGAATGTCGTGCCACTTGGCACTCTTCGACTTGGTGTCTGTCGGCATAGAGCTTTACTTATGAAGGTAACACCTGCTAATTTAAAAAAAATGATCCCTTTGATGTAATATGTACTGTTGTAGCTTCTGAACCAGTTAATTGGATATGTTGCAGTATCTCTGTGACCGGATGGATCCTCCTATACCATGTGAGCTGATGAGGGGCTATCTAGACTTCATGCCCCATGCCTGGAATGCTGTTCTGGTAAAAAGAGGCAATTCGTGGGTGCGAATGGTTGTCGATGCATGCTATCCTACTAATATACGTGAGGAGACTGATCCTGAGTACTTCTGCAGGTTGGCTTCATGATTTTATTTCCATTCGTTCTTCTTTTCTCATTTCTCTTTAAAAAAATGATTGTTGTGTACATCAATGGTCCTCAAATCTTTCAGTTATGTTTATGGTTTTATTGTTTTCTGTTGTTTGTCATATACAATTTGGAAGGAGGGTGTTTTCTGTACCTCACAATGCTACACCTAACCTTTATTTATATTTGAAAATTTCAAACTCAAATGTCAAATCTTTACCATTGATTTTGTTTATTTTCATGATTTCATGAGAGTGTCCGCACAATATCTGGCAATTGTTGGAGCTTATAATATAGTAGATGAAGATTTCAAAAACTGAGAAAATATAGTCAAACTAATTTCAATGCATTCATCTTTTGACCACTTGATGTAGTATTAAATGAACTCCAAAAATCAGAAAACTGTTAGACATGAGAAGTAGAATACTATGATGCTTCAAGTAATAAGTTATTAATTTGACCAAACAAATAAACCTCAAAACTAATACTTTTTTATTCCTTTTTTTTTTTGGTTTCCCCCCCCCTCCAGGTACATTCCACTTAGTAGGCTTCATGTTCTGATGGGAAAGGAAGCTTCAATTTTGGGTTGCTCCTTCCCAACTCCCTCAATGTGCCGAGAGATTGAGAACACCCCTGCTAGATCGGTGTACTATTGTAAAATTGGAAATATTGATGCTGCTGTTAAGGTCTCTCTATTTTGTTTTTTTTTTTAATTTCTATTTTGTCGTTTGTCAATTTATAAGCGTACCATTAAGAATGTGAAATAGTTTTGTTATATGGCTAAAAAACAGTTAATAGCTAGGATGAATTTGTTACCCCCCCCCCCCCCCCCCCCCAACAAAACACCTTTCCAGTGACCATATTTTACCATTTTTCTACTTGCTTTGTTTTATATAAAGAAAACCATATTCATTTCAGGTGCGTCATTTAGACACACGTGCTGCTTCGAGTGAAGATATAAGAAAATTTGAGTGCAAGTTCTTGGCAGAAGTGAGGATTCTCGGTGCTCTCAGAAACCATAGATCCATTGTTGATATTTATGGACATCAGCTCTCTTGCAAGTGGGTCCCAGCATCTGATGGCAGTGGTAAGGAGTACAGGCTTTTGCAATCCATTATAGCGATGGAGTATGTTAGAGGAGGCTCATTAAAGGTATTGATAATTATTTTATTTTATGGGTTAAACAATTCTTAATTGTCCCATTTTACTTTTAAGTCATTGAAATAATTTCGAGTTCCAACCTTTCTGGTGCCAGCCAAAAATTTTTTAAATTGATTTTTCAAATTTATATACATAAACAAACACAGGGTTACATAGAGAAGCTTTACAAGGATGGGGAGAAGCAGATATCTATCAACCTGGCCTACCATATCGCAAGAGAAATTTCATGCGCACTTGTGGAGCTGCACTCAAAGCAGATAATACACCGGGATGTGAAAAGTGAAAATGTAGTAGTGGATCTGGAATCGACACAAAGTGATGGGATGCCTATGGTCAAACTGGCTGATTTTGACCAGTCTGTCCCGCTACAGTCCCAGTCCCACACATGCTGCATTGGTCATTTTGGCGTGCATCCACCATGTGTCTGTGTAGGCACACCATGTTGGATGGCTCCTGAAGTCTTGCGTGCTATGCACAGGAGACACCAGTATGGCCTGGTACTGCTCTCTCTGACCCTAATATTTCTGTTTTATTTTTATTATTTTATTTTATTAAGCAGCATTTTAGTTATTTTAGTATTTTAATTTTTTTGTTAATACGATCTTTAATTATGTTCTTTTAAGCAGGATTGTTTGTTTGTTATATTTTTGTAAGTAACCCTCCCATTTTTCAGATATTTGCAGCATGCATCAAACTATTTTGTTACATTTTCCAGCTTTACTAGACTAGTTTTGTAACTGAAAGCAATTAAGTAAACTCAAAATTGAGCTGAAAAAATTTGTGTGATCTGGTGGTTTGGTTAACTGAGGGGAGATTAGCCCATCTTGGTTGTACCTTTTATTCAGAATGTTTTGGTTTATTCAGCATTTATCTAAAAAATTTTGGTTGTTACTGGTGATTGTGAGGAATATTGTATGGTACTTGTGAGTAATGTTGAATGTTTGCGAGTTGCCAAAGAAACCTGCTTCCTGTTCTGTTAATATACTCATTTTATGTTTTTATGGAATCCACAAATCACAAGAAAGCATAAATTTGTAGGTCTTCTTGATAAATAAAAAAAACTCAGTGCTACCTCCTACAGATTTGATTGGAAAGAAATGTCAGGAGGGCCAGCTGGGTCTTGCTTACCTATGGTATGCTGAGTGTGTATACATTAGCTCTTGTTACTAAGACTAATATTGATTTTTTTCCTTTTTGCAGGAGGTGGATGTATGGTCATATGGGTGCTTGCTACTGGAGCTGCTTACCCTTCAAATCCCGTACTACGGGCTGTCTGAGCCTGAAATTTATAACCATTTACAAGTCTGTTTTTTTTTTTTTTTTTATCTTCATATCTATAATGGAAACTTAATTTCCATGGTTTTAAATTTGGTAGAGTAATATAGATTCCTTCTGTTTGTTTAATGATTAACAGATGAGGGAAGGTCCAAGACTAACGAAGGAACTAGAGGAGTTCTTTTCCCTGGATAACCACATGACAAGAGCTAAACTCGGAATAACATCTGATGCAGATGCTGATAAGCTCAAGCTATTGATAAAAACATTTTACCAGTGCATTAAAGGAAAACCGTCAGACCGACCTACAGCTGAACAAATTTACACTTCTTTGTGCTCCATTTCTTGTCTGAGCTAGAATTTGATTCTTCTTGCTTTAGATTTGTTCTATTTAGTGCATACGGCAGTATATTGCATTCCATATTTATTAACACTTGACCTCCCTCAATAATAATAATTAGGTTGTTAGGTAGATTTGAGATCTGAGGTGGGTGTTAATTTTGCTGTGCTTAGTTCAACAAAACTTTTCTCTGTTATTTTTCCCATCGTCATTAATCAACAACTTTCTGTTCTTTAATTATTTTTCCCTTTATAAAGTTTTTACTAAATAGGTTACCGTGTTATCCACTACCAGTTCATGGTACTACTATTTTAAGCAACATAGTAAGTAGAAAAAGCTAGGGGTTTGGGAGACTACACAGATATAGTGGATGCAATATGTCATCAGGTTGCTATTGCCAGGCAAGGCAAGTATGGTACTGGTATAAGGGGTACAATCCAATGGTACCATCCCATCAATTTCATTCTACCTGGCCTGGGCAACCCGTATTGAAAATTGACCTGGCCTTGTGAGTTGACATTAACAGATAATGGTGTCGTCTCCCATGTGTCATTAAATAGTTCATAGATTAATAATCTCTTGATACTTTGTGATTTAGGGTCATGATGCCACTCGTCCTGCCTCATCTCTTTTAATTTCTCACACCCATGAGGAATCTTAGATTATGAAAATCGTAGTTTTTCTTAATCGCCTTCTCTCCTAAAAGCAAGACAAAACTTGGCAGCTAGGTATGTGCTAATTAAAGTTAATTTGATCAAGCCCACATTACCTGTGTAATTTTGTCTCTGCATTTTGAAGTCTGGTTCAGAAGTTCAGTAGTACGCTACTATAGATGCATTGTTCATGGCTCATAGGTCATTTACGCTTGATTCGATTTTTTATTACGCATTTGCTCATTTGATTTTTTCTTTTTAATTTTTTTGGTTAGCTTGTGTTCAAATTTGAAATTATTTGTGATACAAGATTGCTCACTGTTTTAGATTTGAGGACATTTTTTCTATAACATTTTCAGATTAGTGTAAATTTGGCATTAAAAAAAAACTTTCGTCTGAGAACAATGGCTATTATTATTCTGCATTTTTAATTACTTCAAATAATATGAAATAAGTAAAGAACACAATAGCCTGATTGGAGTTCAAAATTGACTTGAATTCAGATTTGTTTGGTTTCAATAACTCAAATCGATCTGCAACTTGAGGTTGACTCAATTTGATATTCAAACTAATCGAACTAACTGTGGCCTGTGGGACAAAGAGTTTTGAGAATGCTGCCGCTTTTTAAATGAAGAGCTTTGAAATTCAATGAAGTAAATTATACATCTCTTTATAACTGATCCGCTGTTACAGTTTCAAAAGAATTGACTACTTGGTAACCTTGTTTGAAGTACTTGCCTTTTATGGGGATAGGAATCAGAAATTTACAGTAAATACTTTGAACAAATCTTCCACAGTACATCAATTCGACGAATTCGTTGGATCTCTAAGTGTCTCTGTGTATCTCTGTATGTGCTCATAATAAAATATAGATAGTCAAATAGTGTAGTTTGACTTTGTCTCGGTCAATATGAGCATCTCCATCCGACACATGCACCGTTTTGTTAAGCAAATGTTACTAGCTTCTGATTGGCTCGCATCAATCCAACTTCAATTGACTTTTTTTTTTTTATAAGGATCAATTGACTTATTAGACCCATCTCCTTGGGATGCTCTTGCAACTTCTCTACCTCTCCTCTCTCTCTCTCTCTCTCTCTCTCTCTCTACAATGCCTAGCTACATCGAGCCCCCTTAAATTTGTCTCCCACGTGCCCTTGTCTGTCCTCTCTCTCTCTCTCTTCCTTGCTCTCTCTCTCATTTGAACTTCTAGAAGGCTTGGGTAGTCTTCTATCCTTCTATAAATAGGCACTAATTAAGGATAAATGAAACAATAGCACAAGTTGAATTCTGAATATGCCCTTGGGAGAATGAGTGAAGCTGCCAGCATGATCTAACTTAGAAAGAGATAGGGAGGGAGAATATATGGCTAGTACATAAATCAAAAGCCTCTTTGGCTAGGTCATGCTATGACAGCTTCACTTGTTCTCTCTTGGGCACATATATGTTTGTTGGCTTCTCTCACATGACATGAAGCATGGTACCAAGCAATGCATGACTATGTAAGTCCTATGTTATTACATCAAGTAGGTAGCTATCCCCAGTAAGTACCATGTTACGGAAATTGGCAAAGTAAATTTCAATTTGTTGGTATAAGATCTCACCTAAGTTATGATTATGTGGATTTGTGGCATAATTCATGACGTTAATTAATCATGTGATCTCAAATGATGTGCATTTCCATAAAACAACACTGTATTTTAGGACATTGCCTTGTTTCTTTTAGGCTTAATTTTTTGTATGCCTTGTTCCTTTTATTGTCTTTCTTTTGATATATTATTCTGTCTTGTATATTTTTCTTCATCACTTAAGTAATTAGTTTCCACTTTACATATAAAGAAATTTTCTACCATGCATGGTGGTAGGACAAATAGTTTGTGACCTCGGACGTGGAGCAGAGATGAGAAGTATTAGTACATTAGCTCTAAGCTAAAGTGTTTTTGTTATTTTGATGTTTAATTTGTAAAAATTAAATTGATAAAGACTTAGATGATTTAGAATTTGCATTGAAATTCCTCATACCGAACATTAGTTTTGGATCTCACTAATGAGACCTAAACCTTGTTAGCATTGGTTTGAAATGTCCGCTTCATAATCAGTATTTTCTAACCAAAGACCAGTTTAACTGCAAAAAAAAAAAAAAAAAAAAACAACCATCAGTGCACCATGCATATATGTGAAGAAGTACCGCAAAATATAGTACACGGATCCAAATAGATCAACAATTGCTCCGTTTCTTACTCAGCTTATACTCAGAAAAAATTATTCACCATGCCATTGGAGGCATTGTGATCCATCCCATTTCTATGCACAAAATGAGATTAAACTCGATGACCCATTACACGAATTTTGGCACTCCAAATGTCACAGGACATTGGGCTATCAAGGCCGGTATACCAGGGTTGAGTGTCTCAACTCTCAAGGCGCTAGGTTTGCTTGTACAAATGCAGTCAAAGCCTCCTTCAGAAATCAGAAATAGCTACTGTTATACATTGTCAAAGCTCTCTTGATAAAAAAAATAAAAATACTAAAATGTGGTCAATTTCCTTTAGGTCGGGATCAGAAAGTTCCAGCTAGGAAAATGCAGTCAAAAGTTCCAGCTACCAATCAAGGTTATTTTACCAACAGGTTAAAATAATTGTTACTTGTTCTCACTAAAGCTCGTTAGATAATTCTCAATTTACCGTTTACCGAAAATATAATTAATATGCATGGTTGCTGTAAGACACAATAGTTGACATAGCTATACCAAAACTCTGTTGATATTGTAAAAAAGAAGGAAAAAAAAAAACAAAAAACCTGTTGATATAATTGTCGTTTTCCTTTAGGATGACACTAGTATAGTACTAAAAAAAAGGATACCAAAAGTTTAGTATTTTACGGTTATTTCGATGGTTAAAACTATAAATTTTTTTTTGTGAATTTCGATTGTGTTTATGAAATTATTTAGTACAACACAAAATAAAAAATTTTAAAATAAGTATTAATATCTGAATCAGTATAAGTCATATATGACATTCGAGAGAGGATTTTATTCAATGATTTCCTTAATAGTCTGGTTAACAAACTAACACCTTTGTTGTTTTAAAATAGAAAGTAAACTATAAATGTCAAGTGAAATTAACACAAACATATGGCTCAAAATAATGTTGTATAAAAATATAACTCTGAAAGTTCGATATGTGATCCAAGATTTGTATCTAGGTGGCTTTAAAACCACTATAGATAACATCAAAACAAACATATATAAATTACAAGAAGAAGAAAAAGAAAAAGGTAAAATGGCTGAGAATTGTTTGTGGGTATTTAACGATGTGGCTAAGTCTAAATTTGGCATAGATTGTCTGAAGGTCAAAATGTCTATCTTTTTCATTATCAAATGTTAAGATCAAGAAGATACAATCTACAAAACGCGTTGAATATTTGCCAAATAATAAAGATAGAGATTAATTTTAATGCAATTTTTTATGAATGAAAAATATTTACTTTAAAAAAACTAAATGCATTTTTTTTCAAACACATGGAAGCTTTAATATAATTAACAATTCCATTTTATGGAAACTTCGAATTTTGTCAAAATTGTCTCAAACTGTTTGAGGTACCAAGATATTTGGCCATCAAATTTTGTTGATATACTTGGAAAATTATTAAAATTAAGGATACAATCTTTTTAACTGTTACCACTTGAATTTGTTTTTTATGGTTTCCAAAACTATTTAATTAATAAGATTCAATTCTTAGGTACTTTATGAACTTCGTGTATGTTCAGGGTCAAATTAGGACACATAAAGTATTATTATGTTAGACTTATTTTGTTTAAAACTATAATTTTGAATTTTTTGTGTATTTCTATTATTTTTGTGAAATTATTTTAATACATCACAAAAATGATAAGTTTAGATAGAGTTAGTGTCTTATTACAATCAACATGTGAGTTGAAAAGTCAATACAGAATTTTTTACCAATTAACTAATAAAATACTAAAATTTCAAAGCACAAAAAAAATAACAGATAATTGCTTTTCACATACACAGTGGTTTGGTTCACATCAATGTCTCAATGATGTGTATATAGCCATTTAACTTGTACTGTGGTGTAGAGATATTTGGTTGATTTGATTATTTAGCTAGTTTAGTATTGACCAAAGCAAATCAACATATATATATTTATTATGAATTGAACAATAAAATGACATATATTTAGTTGTGGAAACGAGATATATATGAGTTGGTTCTATTAGCATGTATTGGTCATAAATCTAATATGAGCATTCATATCGGGTGCAGGGTGCTTAGAGAGATCAATTCAATGCGGATCAACATGAAATAAAGCTAAACAGAGATTAAAAATCGATGATTGAATTAGTTTTGAGATATTGTAACTAGTTTTTTTTTTTTTTTTGGAAAAATTAGCCGTATACCCCTCAAAACTTTTCCAATCAGCCATATACCATTTTATTTTTAAATATTAGTCATATATCCATCAAATCATTCTTATCATTGCTATTTATCCTTTTTATTAATTTCAATGATATATTAAATCTAGAAATTCAAATTTTAAAATTAAAGACCAAAATACCCCTACGCATTTCTCTCTCAACATTCCCTTTCTTATTGCATTTAATTTATGACGAGGCAACAGATTTTCATTTTGAAAATCAGAATGCTGAATAATCAACGATGTGAAAAGTCATCATTTTGATGCTTGTATTTCCATGATCCTACAAATAGTGGCACAAATTTAACATATCGCAAATAGGCATAATAGATTTTTGCTTTTACAAATGTGGCACAAATTTAGTAGTATTTACATTTCAAGAAAAAAAAATCACTGTTCCTAATAAAAAATAGAATTGCAATATAAAGACAAAAAGATGTTGCTTACGTGTTGAATCAAAGATTGAGTATTGGGTATCATAATTTGGTGGCCGTTCAACTTCGTTTACAAAAGAGCTGCAATAGGTTTGAAGACGCGATTATCAAAAGAAATTGCTCAAACGTTTCTAATTATTGATTTCTTTCCATGTTGTAATCGTATCTTTTCATATGTGGAATCTTAGTTAAGGCGAGAAGATGAATCTGTGGGAAAATTGAGAGATAAATGTGCAGGGTATTTTAGTCTTTAATTTCAAAAATTGAATTTCTAGATTTAATAGACCATAGAAATTAATAAAAAAGGACAAACAGCAATGATAAGAATGATTTGAGTGATATACTACCAATATTTTAAAATAGAAGGGTATATGACCGATTGAAGAAGTTTTGAGGGGTATACGGCTGATTCTTCTTTTTTTTTTCGTTCAGAGGAGTCAAGGCAAATGTATATCATTATCATGGTGAATAATTACTAATTATACAAAGTATTCCTAATGCAAAGTGGATTTGCCAAATTAAAATTTAAGACTAGGATGGTTCCGACACCACAAATCTGATGCAATAAAAGCTACAATTTTTTCATTAATCTTTATAAATTTTAAAATTCAAAACATCCGATCTAAATCATTAATCAAGAAAAATAAAAAATGATCATCACTATAAGCAACGTACGGAGAAGCAGACTACTATCCAATCATTTATCATTTCATTTCATTTTTTTAATATATTAAGCTGTGCAAATTAAACCCGGATCCGATGCTGTAGGTAAACAGTTCTTCGGACAGTATTTTTTGTTAGATTTTCTGTTGCAATGGTAAAAAAGGAGGCGGGTCTGTATATATTATATATCGTTTTCATTTTGAGAGCCGCTACAACCAGCAAACACGGATGAGGACGCAGAATACAAAAGACCTCCAATCACATGGTTGGGGCCCATGCAGCTTTACAATCATTTACACCCGGTCTAGATGATCCATCTTATTCTTTCCCATTCTTTCTTTCTTCCCTTTTCCACTCCATGTCCATCCCGTTATTTTTCTTCATGCAAGCAAGCACGTGATTATGTGAATGACTTCATTTTTTCCTACAAGCAACCATCCTTTCCTTTTTTTTTTTTCCCTTTTTTCCTCTCCATTTCATAAATTGATGAATGACTCCATTTAATCAATTTCCATATAAAATATATTTCACTCTTTAAATTATTTCAGGATCTTAATAACTTTATTTTTATGTAAAATTTTATTCGCATGATTACAGGATTATAATGATTATGTGATATAAATCTTAGCTTTTTGACTTAATATTTTTTTTAATAATTTTTAACTTCTCATGTTATTTATTTTTTATAATATGAAAAATATATTTTACGTTTTTTATTATATGAGTTCCTTCCCCAACTATGTTATTTATTTTTTATAATATGAAAAATATATTTTACGTTTTTTATTATATGAGTTCCTTCCCCAACTTTGTTTGCATAGATAGTAGTCCAATTGACAAGAGAGGGTGAGACTACAATCTATACATAAGTAAAATTGACTACTATCTATACATATCGATTTGAAATGTTTCGTTTTAGACCTCAAAAAAATTTTAAAGAATTTTCTAATTGACCATTTGAAAAAAAAAATACAATGCGTTTATGTGGTCAACTGAACTGCTCATAAAATCCTCAAATTTGATACTTGAAATTCATCTTGCTTTTATCGTTGTCTTCCCTCATATAATTATTCACTATTAATAACATTAAACAAAAAAACACAACATGAAAAAAAAGTCGCGCAACGTGCGACGCACCCACTAGTTTCTTTTAAAAGAGGGTGGCGACGGATAAGATACCTCCTTTGTACATTTTGGGGAAAAAAATTCTACGGATCTAATTTCATAATTTAATGTCTACCAAATGAAAGTACCATTTAAAATTTGGAACCATGGACGAAGTAAAAGTGACAAAATTAATAAAATATGAACCAGAAAAAGTTAACCAAAATCTTGACTTATTCAGCCATTTTATAGTTAGTCATCTGATTTAAAATGGTTTATTACCATTCAACTGGGATCGGAGAGAATATGACAAGTGATCAACCCAGAAACTAAAGCCTTCTAAAACCAATTAAGTGGACAAGCTTGAAATCTCCTAGGCGTGGCCCATGCACCGAGCTGGTTTTTCTCTGGACCAAAAATGGCTTTTTAGTTCCTCAGGACAACTGTTCCCGGTTTTCAATTTGTACCCATAACCCATTACACATCACAATGTGTTGCTGTTTGTCTTACTCTTTCTTTTACTGGTGCAACAATAGATAAATGGGTTAATTTATTTTTCACCTTACAAGTAAAAAAATTGTTACAGTAAACAGAAATGAGACTTAATTTAATGGAATTTCAGAAACTTTTAGTTGGCAATTTGAGGTAACTAGTAGGGGAAAATTGAACCTGACAATACTCGACAAATCTACAATAGAGATTATCACAAATTCAATTAAGCCCATTGCCAGAAACAGCGAATATGAGCCCAGAAAGTAATTCAAGCTGAAGGAGAATAGCCTTTTTGTGGAAGTTCTGTTTTTCAGTTTACACGGGAGCTAGTAGTCTAGTAATTAGTCCAGAATGTAATGTAGTCTAGTAATTAAATGGAAATTGATTACTGACATATGCAGTTTTGTCATCCTTTATCATAGATAAACACAAAGTAAATACATAAAATAGACAAAGTGAACATATACAGTGATCAAAGTGAACACATACTGACAAATAAGTTCAATAAAAATAAAAATCTGAACAAGAGATGACAATACTTATTTGTTTGTAAGTGTTCACTTTGATTGTCTATATGTTTATCTTGTTTAAAAGAACACATAAAATAGACAATGTGAACATATACAGTGATCAAAGTGAACACATACAAACAAATAAGTTCAATAAAAATAATTTGAATATGCATATAAAAATCTGAACAAGAGATGATAAAACTTATTTGTTTGTAAATGTTCACTTTGATTATCTATAAGTTTATCTTGTTTGTTTTATGTGTTCACTTTATATTTAGCGATGGCAAGAGATGAAAAAACTACAACGAAATTAAAAAGTGCAATTTCGCCGTTGCCGGGGATCGAACCCGGGTCTCTCGCGTGACAGGCGAGGATACTCACCACTATACTACAACGACTTCGTTGGTAGAGCACACCCAATTAAAAAAAATAACAAATCTTTTAGCTTCAATAAAGGCCATCCAACTAAACAAATAACAGTATTATATAATATCTTCCTTTGATTACTATAAAGCCATTTATGCTATCAACTTGAATGATCCGTTAACATCTTCAATGAAAGTTCAATAATTTATAATTATAAATTAATGATCATTTGTAAAATATTATAACCTTTTGTTTCAATGAAAAAAAAAAGAACAAAGAAGTTGGGAAAACTGTAGCAACCTTCCTAAATATTTCTTCGTTCTCTTATTTTGTTATTTGTTCCTCTCTTTCTAGTTTCTAAACTTCCTCTAAGGACAAAAATAAATAAAAACTGATATGTCTACATCTAAATCCATCTCTACTGATTTATACTCGGATCACATGTATCAAACACTCATTGGCTGATTAAAGTCTTGACCTTTCCACTAAATTCTGTCCTTGTCAAATTCTGCTGCCACTTCAGCAAAAGTACAAAGCAGTAATAATGGCCGGTGCAAATTAAAACCATGTAATTATGTAACTAATGCTTTTTCATCAAGCGCATAAGAAGCCTACGGGCGTTACATCCTTCAAAAATAAAAAATAAAAAATAAAAATCAAGCGCATAAGAAATTGGAACTTTGGAAGCGACTTTGCGCACGTGGCGTTTCAAATCCTAAATTTTATTACAGCCCAGCTGCAGCTGAAAGGTCACCTTCCTACAAGAAAAGGTCACCAAAGATGTTTTTGACGGCTGCATGTAGAGGTGTCAATACCGTGCCGTTTCGCACGTTTTCCGTTCCGTTCCGTCCTGACGGAACAGAAACGCAACAGATTTTCATTACGTTTCAAGGAGCGGAACAGAGGACGGAATGGAATTGGTTTTCGTTCAGACAAACGGAACATAAGCGAAACAGCTCGTTTCCGTTCCGTTTTTTAATGTTTTTCCGTAGCCCATAACAGCCCACCTTAGTCTCTCTCCAATCCTCGATTGTATCGCTCCCCACCCCCAACTTGTTCTGCTCTCCCCACCCCAATCTTGTTCTCTCTCCGTGGCCTCTCTTTCTCCATCGCACCGAGAGTCATCGGCGCTCCAAGCTCCACGTCGTCACCATCCCCTCTTGCCGCTTCCTCTCTTGCCAACCCAATCTCGATCCAACCGAACCCAACTTTCAAACCCCGATTCAGACCCAAACCCTAGCAACCCCAATCCCATCCCCAACCCCAACTCCGTTCTCATGCAAACTCCCAATCAAGAGCAAACAATCTCCCTCCCGAATCAATCCTTCTCCCTCCTCCGATGGCGCAAACAATCTTCCTTTCGCTTGCCTCTTTATTTCTCAGTTGCAGACTTGCAGTTGGTACTTGGAAGAATCGAAGGAAAATCGTAATAAATTGTACGAAGATGCACAGGTACGCACCAGACTAAACCCTAGATTGTACAAACCCCATGAAATTTTTCAATTTCTTGTTAGATTGTACTCTTGAGACCGATTTCTCTTGTGTTTGATTTTTTGCATCTATGTTTGACTGATTTTTTGCTTTTATTTTTGAACTGATTTTTGGCTTCCTTTCTCCTTTGCTATTCTGATTTAGTATACTGTTTTTTTCTATTTTTCTTTTCCGTTTGTGCTGTGAATTTATTTTATTTGCTTACTGGTACAATGAGCCTCAAAGCCAATGATCGGCGGATTTTATATAGATATTTCAATCCTTTTAGACCCCAAATTACAACTAAATATCTGTGTTTTAGTTAGATTTTGATATATTTAGGTTTGTTTTAATTAAGTTTGAGTCAAAGAAGGAGTTATTACCATAATTTCTATTTTAATGCAGATTTTGGACAAAAATATAACTTGGATGAATCAATAATGATGTAGAGCTCGTTGTAAGCTTTCCAACGGTTCTTGAATCACCTCAATTGGAGTCCGGATGAAGGAGATATGGGCAAAATACTGACTGGACGCAGTGCTGAAATTTCTGGAACGGACCGTTCCAAATCAGAACGGTCCGCCCCAGCCGAAACTGCTAAAAACAGCAGGATTGTCCGTTTTAGATGCTTGGGACGACCCGTCCCAGATTAGAACGGTCCGCCCCGACAGAAACCGCCAGAATTCCCAGAAATAGTCCAGGATTGCCAAATTTAGAGTTCTATTATGTCATGGCGGTTCTAATCTATCTCTGGCACTTCCAGAACGTGTCTTCTGCTATTTTCATCATCTCTACACATTTCTAATGCCTATTAAAACAGAGTTTGAGGGGATTTTGAGATATACAAGAGAGGAGTTCAATTCCAGATCCAAGTTGAGGTTAGATATAGTTCTATTTGAGAGAATAGTCTCAGGTCAGGATCGTGGCAGCGCCGAATCGACCGGTTTGTGGCAGAAACAGGACGTTTCGATAGGAGGCTTCGACATACAAAAGGAAGCAAGGACATATTGGGTTTTATTCTTCCTTTATTTCCTATTTCTCTTTGTTTTTCATGATACCTTTTAGTTGTTGAGTTGATTGTTCTAGGGCTATGGTTGTAAACTTTTCTACTTAGTTGCTTGTTTTGATTTGAATATTTAGTTAATTAATTAAGTTAAGTTATGTTTTATCTCTTGTGATTCGATTGCTTTATTCTATTGCTATGCTTGATTTGAATTGTTAATTGATATACCTGTTAAGCGATGGCCACGTTTGATAGTAGGTAGCAATATTGATTAACCTGAATTATAGTGTGGTAATGAAACTATTTGGTAGGTGAGATTCGGAAGGATGAACCAGACCTTAAGAAATTAGAGTTTTACTTGAGATCGAAAGATTAAAAGTGTACCAAGACCCAAGAGATAGACTAGAACATCTAGACCAAGAAACGGTAGTTGAAATTTAGACGTTCTAGGAGTTAAACAATAGAACTTAGTAGCTTGACCTGAACGGAAGTTAGAGTACAAGTTTATAGGTTAAGTATTGTTTAAACTCGCATAAAAACACTTAATTAATAACTAAAATCAATGACAAAACAAGTATCAACCATTGGAACGGATCGTCCCAAGATCAGAACGTACCGCCCGGAAGGGGGAGTCTGATCCAGGACGGCTTGTTCCAATTGTTGACAGAGGCTGAAACGGACCGTTCCAACTTTGACAAAAGTAGAATCGTTTGGAACCAGAAACCCTAGAATTATTTGACCTGTTGATTTTCTCTTATTTATTCTTGTTTTAGCCTTAATAGTAGATTTAGGATTTGTATTCACCTTCAATTCTTTAAACACCAAAAAGAGTTGAACTTGTCTAGCTAATTAATTAAAGTAAAAGACCGATATTCCAACACCGTCCCTGTGATTCGACCCTTAGCTTTACTACGATAGATTAAATCAGGTAAAACGAGGTTATTTTGACTAGGTTTGCACCCGATCAGCCAAGTTCGTTGAATGAGAGGTAAAGTGCTAGCGCTGGCTTGATGGGTCAGGCGTAACAGTTGGAGGAGTTACAAAATGCTTTCTAGATGTGATTTTGTTTTGTTTTGCTTTTTAGAATTTCATTGATTTACGGGGGTGTTATTGAATAAAATTTGGCTATTTTGGATCGGGATGTAGTTCTTGCAATTGATTGGGTTGGCTCTGTTTCTTTGTGGAGGGGTATTGACTGGTATTTGTGGGTTTTTATATTTTTGGCATGTATGTTGTAACTGAATTTTGGCTTTCTGTATTATGTATTTCAATTGTGATTTAACTCATGGGCATTATGTATAATGTATTTATGTTATGTATACGGAAACAAAAATTTAACGTTTTGAACGTTCTTCCGTTTAATATATACGGAACGCAAACAAAACAAAATTTATTTCCGTAAAAACAACGGAACATTAAGCGGAAAATTGAATTCTAACGTCAAAAGTTACGGAACATAAACGTAAGAGTGCATTTCCGTGCAAATCCTGCACGTTTGACACCTCTAGCTGCATGTAGATGTGTACGTGTATGTAATGCAATTTTTCATATACAAAAAAAATATTATCTACGATGTTAAACTTCAAGTTTTAAGTTTTTAAATTCTGAAGAATATAACAATTAGAAATTTTTACTTTTATTAGTAATAAATTTTAAAATCATATTAATATTCATTATTTAAAAAAATTTAGATTAAAACTGTCAAACAAATTTTTTCAAAATTATAAGTTCATAATATTATTAAAATATTTATCTCTATACCGTTTATATAGACACAATATAGTTCGAACAAAATTAAACTTGTTTTCATGTAGGCGATTTTCCTTGTTGCTAAATGCTAGGTTTCTAGAACATTTTATCGGAGCTTTAACCTTTAATTTCTTTCTGATACATAACTAAACAAGACGATCATATATCAGAAAAACAATAAATGGAGGGGGCTCTACAAGTCACAGCCACATCAGCTTGCAATATCTTTTTTAAATTTAGATATAGTTGGCTTTAAATACGCTATAGCGATATATTTATCTAGTTTTCGTCGATTAAATGCGAATGCGGTGACAGCAAAGGTATACTGATAATGAAAGCGAAAGGCAAAAATAAATAAATAAATAAAATAAAGGATGAGATAAGTTTGGATCGATACAAATATAATTGAGTTAGCGAGGATAGTGATGCAAATACGTTGGAGAAAGAAACACAGATTTTCACGTCGATTTAAGTTTCAAAACCTGTTATTAAGTTGGTAAAAAAACAAATTTTAATAAGGCTTTTTATTTAGAAAGTCGTAGTTCACGGTGTGCAGAAATTGATCATCCCTTCTAAAAATAATAATAATAATAAGAGAGTCGCCAATCATCTATATTGATCGAACTCCCATTATATAAATAAGAATTTTTTTCCCCTATATCTATGGAAATAATTAAATGTCTATTTCCCATTAGTGCATAGACTTAAACGGATTTTTAATCTGAATTAATGAAACCTGAAGTTTAAGTATCGAGTTTTCCTACAATTTTAGTTTAATTTAATTTTAGAATTTTGCTACACTGTAGTATTTTTTTCTGCATGCATGGTTAGATTTCACGTAAAAAAGGAGGTATATATGCTTTTTGAAAGTGTTTAAAACTTCTTATTTGAGATTTGAAAACAATAATCAAATCGCAAACAACTATGTTTATATTTTAAATCAGATTTTGTTCTCGCTTCTAATCTGAGCCATAGATCACCCATTTGATGAGTTGAAGTTTTAATTGAATTAATTCATTTTATCTATGACTTCTTAAAAAGAAGTCTTTGTATTTGAAGACAAAGCTTGTTGCATATATTATTTACATAGCAATAAAGAATTTTTGCAAAATCGCTGTTGAATATAAACTGTGATCTAGCTTAATTGGAAAGATCAAAGATATATATCATTTATTGTGTTAATTGATCAACTTGAATCAAGTCTGGCTAAATAAAAAGAGCATCAGTGTGGAAATGGTGTGTTTATGCAATTCTGCTATTAACATTGTTTAGCTTGTTTGAAAATCAAATGGAAAATACTGGTTATATAAATAAAAAAAAATGCGTTCGAATGTGTTACTAGTGAGACAATTATGCGATGGTTGCAAATATAAAGACACATAATATATTGTTAATTACTTCTATTAGAATACATTTTCAATTTTTGTAATTTTGGTAACGATAGAGAGTTATAGATTAAGAACTCTTTATTATTACTAGCAAAAAATGCTCTCAATATGTGGGTAAATAAAATATAATAATGTTAGAAAATAAAATTATCTGGTTGAATCTTTCAGATACTAGTGGATATCTTTCAAAAAAAATAAATTATTAACACCGCCAGACTCTTTTCTGTCAAAGGGTCTGACCTTTTATCTGAAATCAACGTCAGATCATATCATGTAAATCAATGGCCCATAATTGACATAACAATTGCTTGGATTTGTTATGACATTTTTTATGAGTGCTTTTATATATATAAGTAGTATAGATTTTTTTTGTTGAATTTATCGAACAAAAACTTATGTTTTGTAATGACATTACTATTAAGTTAAAAATGATATATTTTTGTTAAACACTCTCTCTTTATAAGTATGTTGAGATATTAAGTTTAGTAATTATTTATTATGTTCATGCTTCTTGAATTAGCACTCTGAATCCTTCAGTGATTACCTATAATTTCAATTAGCTACCACCCCTTCAAAAGTCAGATAGTATTTTAGAATAATCATTAATTCGATATTGAATTAAAGTTATTGACGATAGAAATAGCAAATCCATAAATTAACAAATTCAAAGAATGTTTCGCAATTATTTGTACATTACGCATAAAGTGCAACACTAGTATGAAACACAACATAAACCTGTGTTTTCACATTATGAAAATAATATCATGGCCATTGCGCCACAATACCTTTCTAAACCCTTTTTTTTTAATCCAAAATTTCCTTGTTAGTGGAGATACTCATCTATCCTGGGATATAATACAGAACTATGTGTGGTACTGTGGTTCAGTGGCCTGGATGCATCATTGATTTATTATGGCCATTAGTTAGAAGTAAGTAACAGAGTTTGCTATCTCTTCCAATCAAACAAAATTTATACTTTAATTACTTTTGAAACAAGACAAATTTGCCTAAAAAGAAAATTTACTGTGGACTAAAAAAAAGAAGCATATATAGGAAAAAATCAAAGAAGCATGTACAGGAGGAAGAACAAAATCATACACATACAAGACCACAGAAAATCTATCGTTCTAGATAAAAAGTAACAAAAATAATAAAAATATTATAACGTGACCTCATCTGTTACGCCTAAAGAGTCCAATCTAATGCGTGGACGACGAGGAGGACCCGGAGCGAGTCCAAACTCCCAGTCCGCCTATGAAGACCCCTTTAATTTACATATAAGACCCTGATGTTTTCCAATTTCTAGAGAATATTCAAAATTGTGTCACTTAAAAGCACTGTTTAAATACCCTACTAGACTGGTCGGTTCAACCAGGTTTACCGTGAACTAGAGTTGGGTAGGTCATAAACAGGCCGATTTAGGAGAGCTAAGTGTCATTTTTTTTTTCTCTTTTTTTTTAATCGTTCTTTGTTGCTTTTTCTTACAGGTTGAATTGTCAAATAAAAGCGATCGATTTATGTACCCTTATGTGCCTCAGGCGAAAAATCACAAAATAATAGATGCCGAACTAATCTATTTGTGCACTGTTGATCTAAGATCTCCGCCAAAAAATTAAATGACAATTCCATGAACACAAGTGGGAACTTATACTATGGTAGACAACCTGTAATATTTATATCGGATTTTAAAACCGACAAAATCACTAACAACTTGTTTTATTGGTTTGATGTCCAATACGATATTTAAAACACTACTTAGAGCAATATTTAAAACACTACGTACTTAGAAAAAAAAAAAACTTCAAAACTTGGGGTAAAATTATAAAATCGAACTTTGGAGGGTAGTTACGAAAACATCGGAAGCACTGAGCAAGATGGTTTTGACAATTGAAAGTAGGAAACACCAACGAACCTCCATATTTATTTTCAACTATTGGTCCGGATCTTCTCCAACTATACAACGTTCGTTTGAATTTTCAAGAATATCTTAATTATTGATTTCAGATCTTACGGCTAATATTAAAAGCAACTTGTAAAATTGAACGGTCCTGATTTCTCACGGAACATCCATTAAAATTCTACACTAGGAGAAGTGGGACTTGATTAGCTTGAGAAGAAGTGGGAGTCTAGCTAGAATCCAAAAAAAAATCCACTAAAAACTTTTTTCAATAATGAAATAAAAAAAGAAATAATTCGAAAAGGCGCACTATTTTCCTCTGAAACTTGGAGCGCTAATCAACCCTCTAATTAAATAAATAAAAAAAAAATACAATTTAATCAAAACCCTCTCACCTAAACGGGAGAGTATCCTCCGCCAACCTTTTAAGGTTGGTGGAGTGCTAATTTTTTATCCAAACCGTTCGATCTAATTTCGACGGTTAAAATTTTTCGGACCTATCAATCTGGTATTATGCACGGGGCTTCCATTAACCGTTGAGATTAGATCTAACGATTCATATCAAAGGTGAACACTCTACCAGCCTTAAAATGTTGGCAGAGGATATCATTCCCACCTAAACAGAATCAAGGCTGCCTCAGAGAGTCAGAGTCAGAGGTCAGATCCATCCATGATCCATCCCCCTTTTAAAAATTGAAACCTAAATCCTTCCCGCTTTCCTGTCCAGATTCATTACACCCGACACAACCCAAGCAAGATATGAAGATACAAATGAGATATAAATATATGACCCCCACCAAGTACGAACCACCATTTCCCACATTAATTAGCAACTGCAATTAGATTTTGTTACTCGAAGAAGCGAGAGAGAGTACAAATTCAACGCCAGCTCAATGGCATCTCTCGCGAAATTCCCGAATTACACCAATCAAACCCTCGATTCGCGTCGAATTTCTCATCTCCATTCACGCGCCAAAGCCTTTCATGGCCAAATTTTGTTCCAACCTTCGAATTTGAGCTTTAGATTGAAATTGAATTCGAATTCGAATCCGAAACGGAGTTCGCGTGGGATGAGAATGGCTGTCTCAGCGAGTTTGATCGAGCCTGACGGAGGCAAGCTGGTGGATCTGGTGGTGCCAGTGGGACCTACGAGGGAGGTGAAGAGGAGAGAGGCGGAGAGGTTGCCACGTGTCGAGCTTGAAAGGATTGACGTGGAGTGGGTCCACGTGCTGAGCGAAGGGTGGGCCAGCCCGCTCAGAGGCTTCATGAGGGAAGCCGAGTTCCTCCAAACGCTTCATTTCAATTCGCTCCGACTCGATGACGGGTCGGTTGTGAATATGTCTGTGCCGATCGTGCTTGCAATAGATGACGCTACCAAGCAATCGATTGGAGACAGTACCAAGGTTGCGCTTGTTGATCGGAGAACGAATAAGATCGTCGCGATTTTGAGCGAGTAAGTGGTTTAACTTTTTCATCTTTATTAGTTTCAGTGGTTTTACTCGCTGGGGAATTTCCTCTTTTTAGTGCCATTTTCATTTTCTGTACTTAGTGCCACTGAAAATATAACATAAATCGCATTTGATTATCGACTTAGTTGAAGGGACTTTATAGCATGCCATGCCAGCTTATCAAGAAGTTAACAAAAAGAAAACAAATTTTATATGTTGATTGGATTAATTTAATTCCTGGTACTGGTCATAACAGATAAACAAGTGAAGTAGTGTGTATTTTTTTTTTCTCTCATTGTTCACTAAATATTTAAAACTGCAGTTATAAATATTCTTACTGGTACTGAACTGATGTTCTGAATAATCAGGAGATATGTTTGTTGCATGTAATCACAGTAACTAATTAATTATCTGCTGATGTGGAACACTTTCTTTTATAATTGCCTGCTTGAAATTTAAACCTGGATGGCAATTATCTAACATTGTGCAATCTACTGCTTGATATTAGATTTGTCGCTTGATGTTTCTGCAAAATAACACTGTATAGTTGAAGTAAGAGGGGATAAATATATTGACAACCGAATCTATTGAGAATCCTAACAAGCAAGTGTAAATTTTCAGTTATGTTCCTTTAAGTTTAGATAGGTTGTATAGGAATGATACCTGATCTATATAAAGTCTAAAGTCTAAACTATATAGAAAAATATTACAATTTTAACAAACCTTTTTGTCCATTATGGAATAGCTGGAAAAATAAATCTATAGAACATATCGAAGGACTTCAATAAAACCCTGCTTGATAAAATTCATTTATAGCTAATTTGTGGTTTTATGTTGCTACAAGATGTGTGATTTTTTTGTTGTAGTTGACTCATTGTGCTTCCTTTTAAATTTATCAAATAGGTCAAGTATGCAGTACGACAATTCGTAAGTACGCAAAAAGAAATTGAATGATCTCATGTAACCTTTTAATATTTAAATTTATCGTTATTGAAGTATGTTTGTTTGACTCGCTGCTCAACAGTTTGACAATACTATATTTAGCAACTTAGTTCATTTCTAATGAATTCTACTTTTGGATTTTTTGCATTTTAATACTCAGTGATTATGACTTTACAATTGTAGATTAAATGTATTACACAAGCTTTACTTACCTGTAGTGAGAAAACCTAATGTTGACTGTCGGGACGTGGAACTTGTCACACGATCTCATGGATATGTTTTTCTATATTGGATTTAACGTAGACAGGTTCCTGTACGACATTCATGTTTAGTACCTAGGCACTTATTTTATAAGTTTCTGAAATTACGAGGTACTTTTTGCTGAATTAGCCCCTATTTTTGTTTTTATCTATGGATATTCTTTAATTTCATATAATACTAAGCGTGCAAAACATATTTTTCTTCTTTATTGTGATTTCCAAAAATCAGTTATCTTAGGCACTTTTTTTGTAGCAAGATAGGTTATATGTATCATCACTATTTATAATTATTAATGTATAGAGTTAGCTTTTAGAGACGAATGAATCTGGACTCTTTGTCCACCACATACTTTTGTGTTTTTTATATTTTCACTTCTCGGTTTGCTAACTAACATATATACTATTTTATTCTGTACTTTACTGACTCCCAGATCAGAAACTGGTTTTCTGGTTTCCTGAGGAGAGATTTTGGTTGTATTTATTTTTTGCAAAATGAACTTCAGCTGTATTTATTTTATGCAAGTACTAATGCAAAACCTGTACCATTTTTTGCAGTATTGAGATATACAAGCACAATAAAGAAGAAAGGATTGCACGTACCTGGGGAACTACTGCCCCAGGTCTTCCATACGTTGAAGAGGCAATAAAAAGTTCTGGTAAGTAAACCTTGATTCCAAAATCTTTCTTGTAGTTCTATCTATCTTTCCGATTTTCCAATTTAGGACAGCAGTAATATTCCCTTTTCTTGATGTTGTACTGGTGGTACCAGATACTGGTTGTGACTTGTACTTAGCAGTATATATTTTCTTATGGAGGGTTTAGTAGATTCACATCTTTGTTTATTTTGTGTTAATTTAAAAAACTTTCCAAATTGTTTTGGCTTAGACTTGCCTAATTGATAAGATAGCATAATGCCTACTATAAGTAGCAAGTACAAAGATGAAAGATCCATTCCATACACAATATTGGTACTAAATAGAGGCACATTACATAACAGGTAACTGGCTGATTGGTGGAGACTTGGAAGTGATTGAACCAATTAAATACAATGATGGCCTGGATAATTATAGGCTGTCACCAGCTCAGCTGCGGGAGGAGTTCGAGAAACGTGGTGCGGATGCTGTCTTTGCATTTCAGCTTCGCAACCCAGTACATAATGGGCACGCGCTTCTCATGACCGATACCCGCAGACGCCTCCTCGAGAAGGGCTACAAGAACCCCATTCTGTTGCTTCATCCTCTTGGTGGTTTCACCAAGGCTGATGATGTGCCCTTGAGCTGGCGCATGAAACAACACCAGAAGGTTTCTTCTTTTATGATTAGGATCACCATAAATTTGTCATTTCAAGTTTCCTTTGTTTCACTAAATTAAGATCATACTGATTATAGGTGCTTGAAGATGGAGTTCTGAATCCAGACTCAACAGTAGTGGCAATCTTTCCTTCTCCTATGCACTATGCAGGGCCCACAGAGGTGCAGTGGCACGCTAAGGCCCGCATAAATGCAGGTGCAAATTTCTACATTGTGGGTCGGGACCCAGCTGGCATGAGTCACCCGATAGAGAAGAGAGATCTCTATGATGCTGACCATGGAAAGAAGGTCCTCAGTATGGCTCCCGGTCTCGAGAAGCTCAACATCCTTCCTTTCAGGGTAATTTTTATTTTTGTAAACTCTTGTTCTTTCAATTTTTGAGTTATTTTACCTCTCTCCTTGGCCCTTGAAAACAAATCAATTGATTTTACCAGGTCTGAAACAGCAACCCCTACTTGCAGTTCATTTTGATGGGTTCATATTATTCTTTGTTCAGTGCCACTAAAATGCGAGTCAATTTAGTTAATTTTTATCTGCTGAAAGTGTTGTTGAATTGCTTAATTGAAGCTTTCTAATGTCTCAGTTGACTCTATGCAAGTCAGATCTGGTGTTTTTTTTTAGAAGAATTGGCAGTGGCTGCCAATTGAAGTCAGATCTGGTGTTGTCTGTAGTAATTAAAATTGCTGGTTTTGAACAATTTTTTAAATTACTGTGGATACATACAGGTTGCAGCCTATGACACAAAAAAGAAGAAGATGGATTTCTTCGACCCGTCAAGAAAGGATGATTTCCTCTTTATTTCTGGCACTAAGGTACTTTCTACATTTCCATTTGTAAGCATAACATTTCTTAAAGAAGTAAAAAGGTTGGTATAATTTGACAAAAATCTTATTGAAACAGATGAGAACCCTAGCTAAAAACCGGGAGAGCCCACCCGATGGTTTCATGTGCCCTGGTGGATGGGAAGTGCTGGTTGAGTATTATGACAGCCTGACCCCACCTGAGACTAATCCGAAATTTCGTGAAGCTGTGCCTGCTTGAAATCGCCAGAGTTTGCGAAGCATATTTAGATAAATATAGTATTGGGAAGTCTCGTGCTTTTGTTATTATTGAATTAATAAACGCCAGACCAGGAGAACTCTCTTCTCTTGATGTCTGTGTGTGTTAGGGTTTAATTAAAGGAGTTTTCACAAACCCCTTTACTCCTGAGCTCAGGTCGGTAGCAGAACAAAGGGGAAGATTGGGAGAATTGGGAGAATGTAGATGTTGCACCTGTCATTATGGAAGGGAACACTTGGTGTAACACGTTCTATTCGCTACCTGTTGATTAAAATTGAATTACGGAAAAGGGGCTCATTTCCTCCCCTTCATTTCCTTTGCCTCTTTCGATTTGCTGACCGAGGAGCTCAACAATGTAGGAATCCAAAACCCTTCTAAGGCTGTTGTTGTACAGAGGTTTGATTCGACTTGTTAGATTGGGCTTTGTGTCAGTTTGATTGTGTGTGAAACAGAATACTGTCGATCTTGTACAGTATATTTATTTGTGTGTGAAGTATCTCTACTTAGATGTGGGAAAGTCCTATTGCTGGTCATCTAGTATGTCTACTTAGAATTGTGAAGGTTTAACTGTTGATCGCTTTAAATTCTCTTTCTATGCACTGTATGGTAGAAATTTTGTAAAGAACAAATTGAAGTCCGATGAAATTACTAGTTAAGGAATTAAGGTTATACCCAATAAAGTAACTTTACAACCTAACCATCAACAATCCACAGTTATAAGGAATTAAGTTTATACCCAATAAATTAACCTATACAACATAAACATCAACAAAACTCGATATTGCAGACCAAATACTGTGTATATTATACAACTTGTACCAACTAATAAACACTTGTCAAGCCTAAAGAGGCATGATACTTTACAGAAAGACCAACCATATATACACTTCAACAGAAATCGTTGTTTAATGCAACTAATAAAAAGAGAGTTCATATCAACTTAAGAACTTGCAACTAATAAACAATTGTGAAGCCTAAACGAGGCATGATACTTAATTTACAGAAACTCCTACCATATAAACACTTCACCAGAAATAGCTGTTTAATCAGACATACTGGAGACTGGTCAACCTGTCATCATACGAACAAATTCCTCGTAGTTCACATAACCGTCGCCGTCAGTATCAGCCTCCCTAATCATCTGTGCCACCTCATCATCAGTCAAGTTCTCCCCAAGATTCCTCATGACATGTCTCAGCTGTTAAAGTAAAATATTAGGACAAGAAAAAAAAAATTACATTAGGATATTCTAAGGTTGAGAGTCCATAAAAAGTGCTTCCTTAATTACCTCTAGAGGTAAACTAAAAAGAGATCTGATTGACAAAAAGTTTAACCTCACTAGGCGAGATCAACCCGTTATGGTCTTTGTCGAACACTTCAAAAGCTTCTTTCATCTCCTCGTCAGTGTCTGTCTCCTGAGAAAAAGGGTGATGAGAAGTAAGTTGTTTGCATATAACATGAATATTCTAAATATAAAATGTGAAATGCAAAATTACCATGAGTTTCCTTGCCATGAGGCTCGTGAACTCATTAAACTCAATGGTACCATTCCCATTGATATCGACCTCCCGTATCATCTCGAGAAGCTCCACCTCAGTTAGATTCAGATCCAATTGATGAATCACAGCTGCCAATTCTTTCAAAGTGATGCAACCTGGTCCATTATACATTGTTAAGTATGTCATGAAGACATGCTGTTGTGACATATCACTGGACTATTTGTTAAATAGTAATATGAGAAAATAAGAAAAAATGATGCAAGTTCTCACCCAATCACCCTTCAGGCACACAAAAAGTAGTTTTAGATAAACAAATTATAGGACTAGAATAAAAAGGAGTATGTCCCATTATTACCTCAACAGTATGCGAAGAGGAAGAACATGATTGGACATTCAAATAAGTACCCAGAAAAAAAAATTGTTAATTACAGTATAAAGAGAATCTTTTTGTTAATTGGATTTCTAGATACAATATTAATCTCTTCTTTATGTTTTGACACTTGATGGATGTATGTTTCTGCATGTTTTCAGCACAATGATAAAGACGTGCGAAGTGTTAAATCCAGAAACTCTGGAAGAAACACCATTACAAGGGCTGCAAAAAACTAAAAGAGGAATTTAGTCAAAAAAAAAAAAAAAAACAATTAAAGACACTTCATTTAAATTTAAATTGTTTATTACCACAGAGAATGAAGAAAACTGGCCTTCTCTAGTTCTCTGTACAAATTTGCATTTAAAACATACCCAATAACTGAAAGGAAAAAACCACTATAACAGCTCGAATCATTGATTCAATTATGCTAAGTTGCTAACAACAAAATAAGTGAAACTTTCCTGAGATAAAAGAAAGAGAGCGAAAGAGAGCAGTACCATCATTGTTCTTGTCAAAGAGTAAGAAAGCTTGCTGGAACTCGGAGATTTGTTCAGGTGTCAGATTCTGATCCATGCATGCACCAACTACTTACGAAGGTTCCTCTCTCAATAATTCCACTTTTCTCTAGTTAATTATTGCTTATAAATGGAAATAGGAGCAAGAGAGTAATATAATAATAAAAAGGTAGAGACGTGGAAAAATGCAGAAAAAGGAAAGAGGTAAGAAGGATCCAGGACCCTTCTAATTGGCTTCGAAATTTAGAAAGATTGATAAGGTGAAAAGGTACTTTGGTCTCATTGCTCTTATATAAGGAGAGAGAGAAGGAGAGAGAGACCCGTGTCTTATGACTTATGAGACCTATGTTCATGTTCGTAAATTTCCATCAATTTTAGTTTATTTTTGTATTTTTTTCGTATTTTTTATTGAACTTTTATTTATGTATTTATTATTATTAGAACTTTTGATATAAAAGTTTATAGGGCATTTTCTTTTACCGAAAGCAATATTGAGGTGTTTTCGTTAGATACTATTTTAACCAAATTAAACCAACAGTTTGCCTATATTCAATTCAGCTCTTTATTCAACTATTCCGACCACATCGCTTGCAGGATATTGAGTACATAATAATATCCTTGGCTTTCCATAATTTTTGCAAAAATATTTTCGAAAAAAGTAAATCTGAATCTATGTCCAAAAGCTTATCTCCAAATTGATTTTGTTATCCTAATTAAAGGGAATAGACAGTGTATATAAGAACTTCTTGAAAGCTAATAGTACTTAGCACTTTTGGGTAGTAACCGGGAGAAGATAATGAAATTTCAAAATTAAATATTATGATCCAATTAATAAAATAGAGAAAAGAAATAACTATTAAAAAAAAATTTATACACACACACACAGTGCTGAAGTGCTTGTTCCCTTGGAAATTTCCATTTACGCGTAGCGTGCTGCCTTAGCACCGCCCACGCTCTAAAAAGACTGATAGTTGCATATATAGAAATGTTATATTGTCTTAAAAAATTAATAAATAATAAATAAAATAAATTAGACTTCGTAGTCAATTCAAACCTGATTTTTTAGATAAGAAATATGACAAGACAATACGACTCGCTAAGTAAATCCACTCTTTTAAGCCATAAGCTCGTAAGTTTTAGACTTACAATCATGTTACATATCATAAATTATCAATTTAGGTATACTGGTATAGTTAAATATTGATTTACGAATAGAACAATTGAAGAAATTTACCTTTTCAGTTTTGTAAGTAGTATATTTTCGCATGCTATCATTTCCTCTATTTTAACTTTTTGAATAGTGATGTGTGATCATTTTATTTTATTTTTGTCCTTTACATTTCAACACGAAAGAAGTTTGTTCTCTTATGATTAAAATGTAACCTTTGAACTCTTTCCACATAAAAAGGAAGTAAGAAAATGTAATAGTGAGGAGGAGATCATTGAAAGGAATATTAGAGAGTTTAAGAACAAGGATTCAATTTTCGCAACTCTAATGTCATCTCCTTCAAATCTTTTTTAAAAAACGAACCGACTTAACAAGTAGTAGAATATGTTTTCAGGAAAGACAAATCAATTGGTAGAAAAGCATTCGAAAACATTAAATTACACTCATTCATTTTTTTTTCTTATTAGTTGAAATTTCTGTACATTCTTTTAAATAAAAATTTCCCTTAATTTATTAATTAAACTGCATAAAGTAAAGTAATATTTTTCCTTCTTTAACAACTGATCTATGTAGGCTATGTTTAACACGTACATGTTAAGTCTTACCTAACATTGGCTGAATCTGCGGTCATGATTCGAGCCGTATCTTTATTAAATATTATTTTTCCACAGAACTGAATCTTGACCTAATATGCACGCGCGATGGAAAGAGTCGAGACATGTAAGAGTTAAACGAGAAAATTTTCTGAAAACTCTATTGAAATTTCCTCTTTTTTTTAAAAAAAAGTTAATAATATACCCATGTAAGAAACCAGGATTTTTTTGTTTTTTTTTTTCTTTTGGAGATGTTGGAGTTTCTTCTTCGTCGGCTGCGTTGTGACAGCAGTCCATTTGGCCTGCCAAATGCCTTCTTGTTCTATAAGCCATACCATTTTTTTTTTTTTTTTTTTTTGGGGGGGGGGGGGGGGGTTCTCTTTTAGAAATTATAGGAATGCAACTGTTTTTTTTTTTTTTTTGTTTTGTATTACGATGTAGACATGTAATACGTATTAAATAGAATAACACGTTTTGTTGACATCATCCTCTTAATTAATTATGAGTAAATATAACATGCCATGATTATATATCACGCGTCGCATGATCTACATACGTACAGAAAATTTCTAATTCAAAAGCTAATATTCTGAAAATATTTTATTACAAATAAAAATTCATATTCATAATGTAACACTATGTCGTCAAACAATTTTTTTCGATCTATATACGTACAGAAAATTTATAATTCAAAAGATAATATTCTGAAAGCATTTTATTAGAAAAAAAATTCATATTCATAAATATATGTAACACTATATCGTCAATTTTTTTTTTCGTAGTCTACAATTTAATATAATATTTTATTTGACAAATATTGTTTACAATTCAACTCAAGGGAACAAAATGATATTTTTAACGCGTAATAAATCATCTATATTATTAATGCCGTAGCCACTATTGACTTTTAATTAAAAATATTTTTTTCTTTTTTTTGTTAAATAAATTTAAAATAATAATACCAATCATTAAAATTAAATATTTTTGGAAATTTAATGTAGATATATTTGAAAATCTAAGATAGTTCATGTCTAATCTATAGCAAAAATTACTTCATGCCTAATCTAAGGTAGATATATTTGGAAATCCAAGATAGTTTTTTGCCAAGTTTATATGGCGACTTTCTATGACAGAAATCATTAATTTTGAATATATAAATTTTTTTTCTATAAATTAGTAAGTTTTTTGAACTTACTAATTTTAACAAGTTTGACAAAATAGATTAAATTATTCTTCAATATAAAAAACATGACACAGCGAAGATAGGTGTTTTTTACATTTTAGAAAAAGAAAAACGGTAGAGTAACCGTTCGAAGAGGACACCAAAGAGTCGTAGTTTTGACAATATATTAGAGATTTGGAAACGAAAAAAAAATAGAATATTATTGAAAAGAGTATCATTTCTCGCTCCTTTTTTAAATCTTTTATTATGCTCTTTCAACATTTCTTTTATAATTAGTTAAAGAGTGTTATACTAGTATTCTTCGGGATAATAAATATTTATTTGGCAACAGAATAACACGGCTTATCTTGTTAGCAGTCAAAAATGAAGATTCAACTTATCTATGATTAAAACGGTGGTCGATTAACGTGTAATCTTGATTTTCTAATAAATAGCAAATATTATAGGATTATTAAATGCGCAAGCACATTCCATCAAAAGTTTAGTGAAAAAATTCAGCCAATTTTAAAAATAAAACAACTTTTTGACCTCGCATAAAAAAAAAATGATATTTATGCTGACAACACAAGCAACATTATCTAATTTGCCAAAATAAATTATTCTGTGAAGTCATACCTCAAGAGAGGTCTTGCGTATTTTATTTTAGAAAAGATTAGGCATAAATTCTATAAGATAGGTTTTGTTAGATACATTCAATTAGAGAGTTGTATTGGGCATAGACGCGTTGTTCCGTACAACAGAGACGAACTAATGTCTCCAACCGGTAGGATAAAAAAAAAAAAAAAAACAATTTCTTGGTAGCTCAGTGCCAAGCATTCGAAAAAAAAAACGAAAAAGAAATTACATTTTGATTCGGGCTTCACACGACTACAAGGTGCAATTTGGTTACTTTGTCATAGATAAGTACAAAACAGGGTGCGAGTTTGTCCCAATTACAGCTACTGGTTAAGATATAGTTTCAGTGGTTAATATTAACTTTTCAATGGGAATCAGGCCCAATCAACCAGATTTTCTTTGTTCATCAACTTTGTAATTATTTAACATGAGTTTCACTCTTACCAGTAAATTATCCTTTCCTATTTTTTACTGTTTGTCATTAATTTTGCAATCATCTGACACATGGCTTATGACTAGGAACTAACAAATGACATGTGGTGGATTAAAATCTAAAAGACTCCCCCCTCTGCAATTTATTCCGGGGAAAGAAGCAGAGGGAAGGATGTGTACTGCAGCTCATATCAGATCAAACACTACAGCACATATGGAGACAACACAATAATTGGTTCAACTGACCTTTGGAGGCTGAAACTTTGATCAAGAGTTAAGTATATTAAACTAGAAGCACCATGGGTCCATGGGGCGTTTTGAAATGAAAACTTTTTCTCAGCATGAAAGTGATGCATGATTGAACAACAAATGAAAAGTGAAACTGCCTATCCCAAATAGCACATATTTTTCTGTTCTGACACCTAGCAACCCTTACCAGTAGAATTTTTAGGCTGAATTAAACAATGTTCAGTCAAAAATGACACATGGGAACATGAACCAAGAAAAATGATCACAAAGTGACTTCTCATTTTTCGGGCATCGTGATGAACAGATGCCATTAAACCACCAGTGATGCATTGTGCCTTTTCTGATTTGTTTATGAACTCTCGATATAATAAAAACAAAACTCGAGTGAAAAGAAACACTGACTTTCAACTACAGTGACAAGAAGGGGGTAAACAGAAACAACAACACAAACTCCTATTCTATTTCCCAAAGCAATCAGGATACATAATAAAACATTGGGCCTGAGGAGTAAATAGGCCTGGAAACAAGCCCAGTTAACTTTGGGAGGATCATGTACCAACAATTCTTTCCCACAACCCCTCCTCAGAAAATCAGGGAAAAAAAAATAAAAATCAAGTACTGGAGGATGCTGCTGTGGGCTTACCGGCCACTTTCTCTGCAATCCAGCCAAGCCCATCATACAACCCCTCTCCTGTCAAAGCACAACATGCCTGTATATGCCAATCGTGGTTTTTAATACTGTGAAGTGACATGGCATCAGTTATCTCAGCGGGTGACATGGCATCTTTCAAATCCTGTTTGTTGGCGAAGACAAGCACGACAGTGCTCTCTAGGTCACCATGGCCGAGGAGGCGAAAGAGCTCATCCTTAATGATAGATATGCGTGCACGGTCAGTGCTGTCTATCACTGCTATCACAGCATGGGTCCCCCGAAAATATGTAGCCCACGATGGCCTCAGGCTTTCTTGTCCTCCTAAGTCCCACACCTGACTCAAGCAGACAAACATATCAGATGACATCAGGATGTTTATTTTTTCATTTTCAAAGATACCATAATGAAAGATATCTCATGTCATGTTATGGTATCACTTCAACATTGTTGACAGAAAATGCATACTAGAACCAGTTCACCCTTACTGTCTGGCCTTAATTTATCCCCCCCCCCCCCCCCAGGTCTCTAAACTAAAGCAGAGGCTGCCCTATGAATTTATTCAGGGAAAAAAGGAGTTCACAGTACATTCACATCACACAAAACAGAAGAAACAACACCTGCAAAAACACACATCCCAACATACCCCAGAGACTGAGCATGGCGTCTCCTCTCTCTCTCTCTCTCTCTCTCTTGCATGCACACACATTCACTTTCTTAATTATGGATAAATGAGACCTGAATTAGTGTTGAAATAATCATGTTATGCCAATACAGAATTTATAAGGTAAGTTAACCATACATATAGTTTTGGAATGGAAAAACCAATATACAACCCTAAACAATGAATTTAATAACCAAATCAATAAGTACCCCTAATTTTTGCAGAAAGAAAATTTCCACAAACTTACAAATGATGATGAGTAAATGAATGAATGCATGAGCAGAAAAGGAATTCAAGTAATGATGCTCCCTTATTTTCTTTCCTAAAAGACATACCCTTTCAATATTGTATAGTTTTTCATGTAGTTAGATCAATCATTACTAATTAGTTCACATGGAATTTAGCACAATTGATGATACTATCAGTCTGTAAGAGTATCCATCTAGCTCAAATAGGTTTAAATCTGTTGGTTCCAACTAAACACAGTTTCAGGAAGTTGAAGAAAATTTTCTCAAACTGTAATACAGTGCAGACCCGAAACTTCCTCACATCTGGTCCCAAGATAATTCAGTTTTTAATATAACAACTGTTCTCGATACATCCTTTTACAATAGAAACTAGCTAATTATGAGCTAGGAACTGCACTACAGAGTAACAAACCAAAAATTAATCTTGGGACTTACTCCAAATCACCCATTTCTCCAATTGCTCCATAAATTTTTTCTATTAAAACAAATTACCTATACTCCAAATTGTTCTACAGAATTGCTAAATCCTAAATCCTACTTGGAGCTTAGTTCCATCTGAACTTGAAACAAGGAATTAAGACAATTGAAGAAAGAGAAGACTTATAAGAAGAGAGATCTGACCTCGAATCGAATATTCTTATAGACAACCTCTTCGACGTTGCTTCCAATGGTAGGATTGGTGTTAACAACCTCGCCTAGATGCAACTTGTAAAGCGTGGTAGTTTTGCCAGCGTTGTCGAGTCCCACGACGACGATCTTGTACTCTTTCGATGGGAAAAGCATGAACCAAAACTTGGACACAAGCATTCCCATCTCGAACTCTCTCTGTTTGTTCTTAAGTTTATCGATCTAACGCGGAGAAAAAAAAAGAGATCAGAAGGTACCCAATCCAAGTTCGTTTGATCCGAGCAAATCTCTTCGACTCTTCCTTTATTGTGCTTTTTTCTTTGGGGGGCGTTTGGATGGTGTGGGAATAAGGAAGGAATAAGGAATAACGTTGGAAAGTGTGTAACTTTATTGGGAAGTGTGTAAATTTGTGAAGGAAATATGAAGGATTTATGCCTAGGCGGAAATTTCCGCCCAATTCCCCTTATTCCCACACCATCCAAACGCCCCCTTGGGTCTTTTGATCTGAGAAATGAAACTGGATCAAGCAGTTATTGATCGGATCTGATCTAGTCGCATGTAAGTCCAGAACGCAAGCAGCTTACAGTTTGGGCCGTCCGATGACATCTGGGTTTGGTTTGATCCGTCAAGTCCAATTTGGGCCGTCCGATGTTTTTTTTTTTTTTAATTCTTTGATATTCGTATTTGCACTTGCAAAGATCCGAAAAAATTAAAACTAACGTTACTGTTCACACGAATTTTGAGAATAACAGTTAAAAATTCGGAATTTTAAAAATAACGTTGTTGGATCGGCGTTTCAATCGCCGATCCAAGGATTTCCACTCCTATATAAGCGAGACAGCGACCCCTCATCCCCACCCCTTCTCTCTCTCTCTCTCGCGCGGGACAGAACTCTCCCTCAGGTTAGTTTTTTTTTAATATTTATTTTATTTATTTTATTTAATTAATTTAATTAGGTAAGTAATTAAAAAAATAGATTAAATATTGAAAAAATAATGAAAAAATAAGTAAAAAATCAGAATAAATATAAATAATTATAACATGTAATTTGGGAATTTTTTTATTGAATTTAATTAGTTTATTTATTTAATTTAAGTAGTTTAATTAGATAAGTAATTAAAAAAATAGATTAAATATTGAAAAAATAATGAAAAAATTAGTAAAAAATCAGAATAAATATAAATAATTTTAATATGTAATTTGAAATTTTTTTATTGAATTTAATTAGTTTATTTATTTAATTTAATTAGTTTAATTAGGTAATTAATAGAAAAAATAGAATAAATATTGAAAAAATAATTAAAAAATTAATAAAAAATCAGAATAATTATAATATGTAATTACAAAATTTTTTTGAATTATTTTGTACACTTTATAATTGTGGATAAGTTAATTACAAATTAGAAAAAGTAAATAAAATAATAAAAAATTGATAGATTAATTTTTTAAATGTAGGAAAATTTTCTAAAAAGAGACAAGCAGTGCTTCTAGTCGAGGTGAATTTTTTTTAATATTTATACATTTAATTAATTTATTTTATTGAGGTAAATAAATGAAAAATTAGAATAATTATTCTAAAAAAAATTTAAAATATGTAAAAAAATAGAAAATTAGAAATTTTGTTGTATGAGATTGGAATTGTTGTTGTATGAGATTGGAAATTTTGTTGTATGAGATTTGGGTTTGTAATTAAGAGGGATTTGGATGTTTTTTTTTTTCAGAAACACTCCAGGTACAGGAGATATGCTGCCGAAATTTTATTAGATTATTTACATTGATAATTTTTATTATAGTGTAGTAAAAATGCCACCGAGAAGAAGAGTACCAGAAGCACCACCTCGTAGATCTACAAGGCTTCGTGGAGATCCTGGCGCTTCTACATCTATCGCTTCTGTTGATACCGAGGCTTCTACATCAGCGGATCCTGTTGTTCTCCCCGGTCCTGTTAATGCAGATCGTCTCTTGCATTTGGATGAGTCGAAAGTTCGTGGCACTGGTGTAAGTTATTATTGTTCTTTTACTTTTTTTACTTATATATTTCTATTTTGATAGTATTTTTTAAAATAATTAAAAAAGAAATATATACAGCATTTGAGGGCAGTACTACATAGGGCTAATATGTCACGAACTGCTGAGGTGGATGAGCGTTTGATGACACTTGGACTGATACATTTCGTTCAGTTAGGTCATATGCAGCTCGGTCATTCGCTTTTGCAGGGTCTAGCCATGTTCTGGAGGCCAGAGACCCACACTTTCTTTTTTCCGCACGTTGACGAGATGACGGTCACTCTAGAGGTAAGGATCAATACCTATTTGTAATATTTTTTTTTGTAACTATATATGTATAAAATTTGAACTATTTGCAGGATGTGGCCTTCTTATACGGTTTACCTACGGCTGGCAGAACTGTTACTGGACGGACCGATTACGACGCCATACAGTTACTCCAGAATTTGGCGTTGCCGGAGGATACAGACACGGCGATAGTTGAGAAGTGCTTCAGGGAAAAAGAACGGAAGTAAGAAGGTTTTAAAAAATTTATTTTTATGCTAATTTTAAATATATATAGTTCTTACAATCAAATTACATTAATAATGTAATGCAGGAAATCTCATTCCGTTAGGTTAAAGGAACTGCGTAAGATTTGGAATCAGATTGGGGGGCCTGGCACGAATAACGCAGCGAGGATCGACAGATACACACGCGCTTGCGTGTTGGAGATTTTTGGGTGCGAGTTATTTCCTGACGGCACGGGTGACTCGGTTCCATGTTTTTATTTGCAATTATTGGAGGTTAGCCAAGAATTAAATATCTCACATTTGTTGCACTTTAATAAGAAATTAAATATATGAAAGAGTTGATGATATTCCTTAAGAAAATAATTCCTATTTGCAGGATCTTCATTCTAGTAACTCGGTGCAGTACAATTGGGATGGTGCCACTCTTGCCATGCTATACCGAGGCTTGGACACTGCCTTCATTAATAACAATATAAATATTGGTGCTCCTTGGTTGCTCTTGCAGTTGTGGTCGTATGCAAGATTACTACTTAGTCGGCCGTCGATCACGAAGGATTTTGATGGTTGGGGTCTACCAAGTATTGACTCGTGTCCGCCTTATGGGAGGTATGTTGATTTGATTTTAATTGTAATATTTAAAATATGTTTTATTTGACTTTAACAAACAACAAAATGGAAATGCAGGAAGTGGACGACGAGACATAAATCGAAAAAGTTCACCGGCCCTACTCGCAGTGGGATAGAATATGCGAGGGATGTCTGCATGAAAATGAAGCCTGAGCATGTCGTGTGGAGGCCTTATGATCACATCAGGGACCGCATGCCTCGTTGTGCCCAGGTTGAGCAGAGGATGTTCCTTCTACGCATCCCATGCATTCATTATTGGGTCGTGATGTGGCACCACGTAGATCGTGTCATGCATCAGTTTATGCTCTATCAGACAGTTCCCCCACCGCCACCTGAGGTATATTTAACTGTTCATATTATTAATTTCATTATTTAATTCTCGCAATTATATTTTGTTGATTAATTGTGATTTGAATAAAACAGCCTTGGTCGAGAATGGAGGAATTGATGGGATACCAGCATAATACCTATCGTGGTATTGACTGGCATCAACTATTTGTGAATGAGATGAACAAGTGGGAGAACACTAATGAGGCTAGGGTGATAGAGGATCGGTCGTGGAGCGAAGATATTTGGAACGACTACCGACGCTGGTTGAGCGTACATGGAAGTGCGCATCTTGTGTAAATTTCTGAAGGGGCAGCGTCTGGTCCGGCTCATAACTTGTCATACCTTCGCGAGACGCCTAGTCACATGAATTTGGTAAGTTACATTACGCAGAATTTTGTGCCTAATAAATAATTCATTGGCTAACAAAAATTGAACAGGTCAAGCATACTTTGCGGGAGGCGTTGCGAGGATGTGCATGGGTTGTCAAGAAGGGATTTCGTCGTGCTGGGAAACAATTACTGAGGGGGTGCAGCACGTCCTTGGATATTGTTGGCGAGCCTGGTCGATTACCTCGACTCTTAGAGTCGAAGGGTCTTCATTCAGACATGACTCTATCCCTGATACGGATGATGAGGATGATGCGCCAGAGCCGGGATCTGTTGAGTAGCAGCTTTTCATGCGGGTATAATACATTTTTCAATCACTTTTATTAATATTATTATTCCTTTCATGCTTAATATTCTATAATTATTTAAAATATTTTTATTATTTTTATAATATTATCTGTAACAGGATGATTTTAGTCTGCATGATTGGGATTCGTATTTTGATGCTCCACGACCCGGTCAGCCTCTGGTTCGGAGCAGACGGTCACATTCCGGTGTTTTTGAGACTCACTCCGGATCCACAGGACCTCATTCCCAGCCTCAGACCACAGAGCCGCAGGCCCCACCACATTCGCAGCCCCGGAGCACACAGCCGCAGCCTCCGCCCCGTCCGCAGCCCCAGACCATACAGCCGCGGCCTCCACCTCACAGCACACAGTACACATACGGGAGTCCTTACCCTCCACCTCCACCATATACTCAGACTCAGTATGGAGGAGGGTACAGTCAGCCCTTTGTGCCTACTCCCGCACCTATCTCTCAGGCTGATGCATATTATTAGGCATACGGTACCCCACTGCAGGACCCATTCACACCTATGTCGCACCATCCATTCGGCGATTCTGGGGCCTCATCTAGTAGACCGTCTCGTCATTCCACTCCATTTTCTACGACTTATCCTCCCCCCTCCTCCCCCAGGACTTGCTCCCGGTCGAGAGCCTCGAAACTTGCCTGGTGCTGCATGGGATTTATCTCCTTCTCAGGGATGGTTCCGTCGTGATGGACATCAGTAGGATAGTGTGATATTTATATTTTTGTACGAGTGTGATATTTATTGTGATATTTATTGTGATATTTATATTTCGTATTTGGTTTTGATTCCGTCACTTGTTAGGATTGCAAAATTACACGAAAAAATTCTAACAAATTCATAAAATATCACATTAGGTAATAAAGACGCTGCACTCTCATGCCTGTAAGTTTCATACCATAAGGTCAAATGCATAAAAAATATAAAATCGCTAAAATACCTAAGATATCATTTCCGAGGAACCCTACTTCTAATTTGTTCCATCTTTAGAATTGCAAAACTACGCGGAAAAAAATTTAAAAAAAAACCATAAATAATTATTGTAGATGCAAAATATTATGAATTTAGTCAACCATAAATATTAAAATTAAAGCTATCTTCACCGAATAACATAAAGTCAACCCTTACATCGATCTATAAAGGATAAATTAAAAAAAAAATACATAAAAATATTACATAAAACTAACGCCGGCCTCCTCCTGGTAAGATATTCATGAACCTTGATACTAGCCGGGCAACCCCACGTCGTAGTCCCCCTCCCCCACTGTTTGTGCTTTGAGATGGTCCCCTGCTACTTGATGCGCCATGACTCTCCCTGCTACTTGATGCTCCGTGACTTGTGGGAAATCAGAGCGACATTGATCGGTCACCAAGGCTAATGGAATTTCGACGTGGTTGAATACCTTCTATCCCAAGACTGACGCGACTTTCATTGCGAGGATTAATACTGATAGTGTTAGGAAGTCTAAGTTTTCAAATTTTTTTGTGCTAATTAACCATTTAATAAGCAATCCAAACGACTTAGACCTCGAAGGATCTAGTCCAAGCATTCACACACAAGAGAGAGAGGTTAGGAAGGCTACCTCTCCTTGTATCGCAACAAGGAGGCTCGAATCCGGCGATGTCGAGGTTGTGCGCACCACCACGCGTGTCTCGGCCTCAAGTCCACCAAGGTATTAACCAAAACCTCGATCTATGCTAGTAGATGAGAGGTTAAGCCTAATCCCTTCCTTTCCTTTGCCTTAATTAACTATTTAATTGGATGGAAGCAAGAGGTGCTCAACACATGAGTTTAAGAGAGCAATGGTGGAGAGGAAAAATTCTGAAATTTTTCCTTTAATTTTCGTCCAAAATATTAGGGAGAGAGAAAAAGGCAAGGTGGCTAGGGTTTTGGCTCCCAAAGTGGTCCTTTTATAGACCAACCACTCTCCCAAAAAGTTGTAACTAATTTACAACTATGCCATCACTAGGGCAGCCATAAAATGGGCCTAAATGGGCTCTATCAATTATTTAATTGGTCCTCTAATTCAATTAATTAGTGGCCCAATTAATTGCTCTCAATTTGGACCTTTAATTTACCATTTAAATATAGGCCCGTTAGCTCAAATTAATTACTTTAATTAATTCATGTTGAACAAATTAATTATCAACACTTTGATAATTATTTAAGGATTAGAATATGCATTAATTTATTTCTATATAATCCGTTTGACTTAATTAATTAATTATGACGGTTCGCAACAGTACATAATTAATCAGTCAACATATCATATTGTTGCATTCCTTAATACAACCAAATAAATAATGCACGCATGGTCAAAACCTATTTGTGTGACCCTTTGAGGATTTATGCTCTGTTGGACATGGAAAATAAATCGCTATTTATTTCCAATAATCATAAGCGGTATCTAACAACACGTTATGATTCCCAATTCGCATAAATAGTGTACTGCTACAATATTTTAATCCTGCATAAGAAATAATAGTATATCCTTGTCTGATTCTTATGTCACATGATATCATCGTATAATCCAAGATAGGAATGTGTCATTCTTGCAGATTATACGTTTCTTGATCTAGAGATGACTGTATCAGTTGCTAGCAAACAATCCATCTCCATTAAGGGGCCCAAACAGATATCATCGCTCACTAAGTAAATTAATGAGGGACATACGATTTTCTTGATGAACAACTTTTCCCCGCACATTTCAAGAGAACATAAATAAAGTCCGTATAGCAGCCCTTATCAGGAATCAACGGTAGACGATATTTATTGAACCTATCCTCATGTGGAAAAGTTGAACCATCTCAAACTTAGAATCAAACTCAAATGAAATAAATAATGACACATAACACAATTCATATATTTATTTCATTGGGTCGTGTCCTGTACTATGTTCCATAACATACACATATGCAATTAAGTTGGCAACTCCTTACCTATGATTTGTAGAACTTAATCATCACTTAACTTGCATACTAATCTTATCCGATAATTAATATTCCTTGTTAATTATCAAGATTACGGACCTTTTAGATTTATTATTGTCATTTATTATAAATGAAACACAGAGATCTACAATTCAGATCCTCAACCTGAATGATCTGTCAATAAATAAATCAAGGAATAAATGATCAAATATCATCAATAACATAAACCATAGAAGTAGCCATATAATGATTGACTTCTAGGACATAACTCTAACAGATAGAATTCCGGCTAGGTTGAACGGGCTCCCTAAAAGGTTCACTTTGGTTTCCTGTAGAAGATTGAGTTCTGTTCCTTGCAGAAGGTCTTGTATACCTCCGTGTCCTCGGTGTGTTGGTAGGACGACCTGTACGACGACCAGATTGAAGGTCCTCCATCGATATAGGTTGTTGAGTGTCGTTGGCCACCACAGCGTCCCTTCTGGTTCGGTGCCTTTGGTTTGCCTGATTTTTATTTCTCATTGCATCCATCCACATCCAATCACGATCCTTCTTTCGCCTGCCCCGATTAATCATTGTCTTATCCGGATAGATCACGGGACCATCATACCGAGGCCACTTATCTCCGTCTTCGTAGTAGTGAAAATCACCTGTTGACCATATTTTAACCATATTCTCTGTGCTGTACCGTTCGTCTACAAAATCAGAAACATCCCACCTACAATGACCGCATACGGCAACCACATGAAGACATGGTATTCCTGTGAGTTGAGGTTTTATGCACTTACACCAAGCACGCCTGCTCGGTAGTTGAGGATCTCTCGGTTGGTAATCACGTTTGAGGAAAACTTGGTACTTCCAGGTTACCCCCGGATCATTTTTTTCGAATGGCACTTGAGCTTCAAATTCTTCACGTTCAATGTCAATGGTGATAACATTTATTGCCGCTGTAAATATGAATTTATATCATTATACATTTTAAAGAGTACAAGTAAATATGATTACATTGGAATTACATTTGTACCTGCTTTGAGAGTATGTTTCATCAGCTTAAGTTGGATTTCTTTTGGCCATCGTTCTCCCTCCGCCTGTCTCGCCAAAGCTATTTGCTTCCTCTCATTAAACCATTTAACAGTTTTGTACCAAGTGCCTTCCACAAGTCCAACAACTGGTAGTCTTCTCTCTGCCTTGTACCTGCTATTGAGACTTTCTGATCCATTACTCGTCATAATTTCCCAACGATAACCACCGTCATACGTTTGTGCCCACCTTTCAGGTTTCCACTGCTCGTTGCCATCTGTTTCATTTTCTTTCCCACACTTTTCAAGGTAGTCGATCGCCTTTGGATTCGTTTTCTTCAGTTCGTTCCATATTTTGTAGAAGGGCCTCCTTTTTTTCTTGTTGGCCAACTTATTTCTGAATTTGTCTGGTAGAGCTGCGTCTTTTCTAGATGCCTTGAACACGTTTTCACATACATGTTGCATGCAATACCGGTGCACGGCATAAGAAGGGTTCGCATCCTCTTGCCAACCATATTGGAGTTGTTTGAACGCGTTCCTTATTCCCCAATGGCGATCCGAAACAACACAGAATTTTCTTCCTTCCCCGATAACTTGCCGTCTTAAAAAATTCATGAACCAACCCCAACATTGTTCGTTCTTAGTTCGCACTAGTACAAATGCTAGTGGAAGCAACCGCTGCTCTGAGTCATAACCGCATGCCGCTAACAATCTTCCCTTGTAGCGACCCGATAAGAACGACGCGTCGATGCTGATAACAGGCCTTAGGTATGGTACTGCCGCGATACAAGGCCCATATGCCCATGCTGCTGCGGTGAACATAACTATGTTGGGATCCCCTACGCTCTCTGTCAACCATTTGATCTGTGTCACTGGGGTCGTTCTCTGTATAGCCAATAATAAACTCGGAAGTTTGCTGTATGATCCCTCCCATGATTTAAAAAGTTGTTCGATCTCTTTCTCTCTCCCATGCCATAACTTGTTATAGGTTGGTTTTACATTTGGATATTCTTTCTCCAATATAGATTTTACGTCATCTATAGAAATACCAAGATCTCTCTTCACTGCATTCCTGATGCTGTTTGCGATTACCTCTGCCGTCAGATTTTCATACGTGAAATCTCCAGCCCTTCTCACGCAAGTATGTTCTTCTTCATTCTTTATTATTCTAAAAAATTCACCTTCCCTTTCTGTACGGGTATACAAATGCCACTTACAGGTAGGCACCTTACAATCCAATACATACAATTCTAGAGTACTTCTAGTGGCTTTATGCTGTACATTATTATCTACGGCGTATTTATTACAAACTTGTTTTAATTGTGGTTTTGACATAAAAATGTTTCCTTGCGCTAAAGGCCCAGAAGTTTCTGTTTGAAACGGTTGTGGAATCGAATTTCTATACTCAGAGATATCCAGAAATTGCCTAACGGGATGGTAATTATCGGTCCTTCCGGTAATGTAATACTCGTGATTCGCGAAACCCTGTGCATACAGACCCTCTCCCTCCATATCCTGTGACGCCCAAAACTCTTCCTCTTCATCAGTGAAGTCCTCTCCCGTTGCATAATTCGACTGATAACCCGGGCCACGGTCGTATGTCTTGTCAAGTTCGTCTATATCCCCTTCTTCTTCTTCTTCTTCATCTTCCTCTGCTTCTTCTCTAACTGGTCTACTACTCTCAGGTTAGTCCCATGGATCCCAATCATGTGCATTGGTGTTGTACTCATTATTTGTTCCATCTTGTCTTTCTCGTCCGCTACTACTCTCAGGTTGGTCCCAGGGATCCGAACCCCATGCACTCATATTTGTTCGCTCTTGTCTTTATTGTCGACCACTACTCTCAGGTTGTTCCCAAGAATTCCAACCCTGTGCACTCGTATTGTATTGATTATTTCTTTCTTTGTCTTCTTCGGTATTATTGACTTGTTCATTCAAATTATAATTATAATTTGTGTGTCCCCCTAATTTAAAATATATAATAAAAAATTATATAATTTCTGTGTCATCGTAATCAAAATTATTGATTTGCTTTTATTTTAAAAAGCTTAATTTAAAATTTTATTATTCAAGAGTAAAGGCAAGAGCAAATTAATTATAAATGCATACAATTAATAGCAAGAGAAAATTAATTACTTTAAAAAACTAATTTTATCAATTCTATAATGGCACAAATTTAATTAGTAATTTTGTCCAATTATGTAAAAGATTTTTTAACCAAAAGTTTCTTAATAAGCCAATTATGTTTAGTAAAGAATTATAATCCTAATTTAAGCAAACTATATATTGCATATGTTCATGACTATTGTAATCCTAATTCAAAAATAAATAATAAAGTAATTTTACTAATAAAATTTGTCGTAAGTTACCTTGTAGGCCACTACCAGTATCTGAAAGCAAATCAACGTGAAGTTGAAAGCCGTGTAGCCTTCTTGCTTGGAAGCACTCACGTCGTACATACCGCCATTCATTTTCAGAGTTCACTGGCAACTGCATCTGCTGGAACCTCCCTTCAATTATGGTATTAAAATGGGAAACAATTCTCAAATTATAATGACTTTGATAAAATCCCAATGCTGATAAAATTATTTCTTTAATTGATTCATAATCAGTTTGCGAAGTTGCATCCAAACTGAAATAATTTGATGGATTATATGGAGATTGATTAACGAAAACCGGAATGAAAATCATATTTTTGACAGTATAGAGAGTCGAGTATTTGAAAATGATGGGTGATTTTCGAATTCGGAACGGCATGTTCTATTTATAACCAAATGAGAGTCGAAATAATGATGAGCAACCAAATCAAATCGCACTAAAACGCACTGTTAAATCGCACTTAAATTCAATTGTGTGGACTTTTTCGTCATACCTCGAAGAATGGAAGGATTTCCTCGAGAAATTGGAATAAGCCTTAGATTCACCCCTCTTAAGGTTCGATCTCTCCGCTGAGTATCTCTTGACGACAAGAGAACCTGAACAAGAGTCGCTTCTTATGAGGGTTTATTAATTTCGCGGGTCCTTTCTTTCCAGTAGGCGCAAGCCCCTACTGTTAATTACCCCGTAGTTGCCTACGGGAACCTCTGATTAAGGGATCTAAAGAATTGTATGTAATAGGCTAGGAAAATCGTCTCTAAAATGATTTTGTATTTAGCTGGGATATTTATTATTTTTGGTTTAAACCGGACTCAATTGATGGTACCAGACCTAATTTACGGGACCTAATTGAGGACGCTTAAATAATTTTAGATTTTTATTTGAAACAGATTTGTTTTTTTTTTTTTATGTCGGGATATAGTTTTCGGTCCTGAGCCTATTTTGGGCCTTTGTAGGATTTAGATTTGGATTTTGAGTTTATCAAGGCTATTTTGGACCATTTGGATTGGGATTTGGTTGGGTTGTTTAGGGCTATTTTGGGCCTTTGTGGAATTTGGATTTGATATATGTTTCGTAAGGCTATTTTGGGCCTTTTTGGATTTGATTTGAATTTCTCGGGACTATTTTGGGTCACTTGTGAGAAAGGGTTTCCGGGACTATTTTAGGTCACTTGTAGAAACGGAATTTTGGTTTCTCGGGGCTATTTTGGGCCACTTGTGAAAATTTGAGTTTTGACAATCCTTGGGACTATTTTGGGTCGCTTGTGAGGATTGGTTTCCGGGACTATTTTGGGTTACTTGTGGAAACAAAACTTGGGAGTTCTCGGGGCTATTTTGGGCCTTTGGATTTGATTTGGGTTTCAAGACTATTTTGGGCCTTGGAGTTTCTCGGGGTTATTTTGGACCGCTTTTGAGAAATGGTTTCCGAGACTATTTTGGATCTCTTGAGGAAACAAAGTTTTGGGCTCTCGAGGCTATTTTGGGCCACATGTGAGAATTTCCAACCTTGGAGTTGCTTGAAGTCGATTTCGATTTGCTGAATGAATTTCGTTCCTTAAACGAAAAGGTTTCGGTCTTGATTTCGGGTTTCGTGTTTTGACTTTTAATTTCTCAAATTTCTCTTTGGGTTTAACCATTTTCACAATTTTACTTTTACTTTCATTTTTAATATTAGACTTTTGAAATTTCTTTCTATATTTCTAATTATGCTTATTTTTGAAAATATTTAATATTTGATATATTTCTTTTAAAATCATTTCTATTTCCAACAACATATCAATATTTATTTTTGAAAATTTGTTAGAAGAGTTTAATCAAGTTTTAAAATCATTTTGGAATTTTACAAAATCTATTTAATATCATTTTAGAATTTTGTTAAAATTTATTTAATATTGAAAATAATTCAAAAATGGAAAAGACCAATAATTTAACAGATTTTTGTATCAAAACATAAGTGAATTTGGTTTATTTGGATTTTTAGAATTTTATGGATATTTTATTTGAATTTTTCTGAGTTTTCTACTATTTTTAAGGAATTTTTGAAGTTTTTTGCTGATTTGGAAAATCCTGGAGCTGACACGTGGCATATGTTTATTTTTTTATTATTTTTATTTTTCTGACAAATGGGTCGCACGCTATTTTATTTTATTTTATTTTTAAACGTTTGGTGTAACGGGTCATGGCCGCGTCAGTGACCCGCCAGACGTCATTTGACCACAGAAGATCACATGACCCGCGGGTTTAACCCGTCTCCTCCGACAGAAATCGGATTTTTTACAAAAAAGCCCCCGCCTCTTCTCCGGCGGAATTACGACGATTCCGGCTATCGTTTCAGTCGTGGTTAGGTTCATTGAATTCGTGAAGGTGAGTAGAATACACGGGTATGCTCCATTCTTTCCACGGAGGCTTGTGCTGTCTTGTGAAACCTTGGTGTTCTCGAGTAGCCATTAATGGCGCTTGAAGCTTTTGAGCCATCTTCTTCTACCAGGGTTAGGTTTCATGCACTCATGAATGTATTTAGAGAGCGAGAGTGATGTCAATTTTGCATGGTGAGGCTTTGAATGAGGTGAAGTTAGCTGAGGCAACTCGGCTTGAACTTGAACCGAAATGAGGCTCTGCTGTGGGGCCCATTTAGTCATCTTCTTGTACCAGCAACACCTTGAGCAGCTTCAGGGAGTCAAATATGCCATCTTCATGTCCTTGTTTCAGTTTGAGGCTGCACAATTGGTTGCGTGAAGCATTGAGGCAGAAGGGTGCTTTTGTTTAATTTAAGTTTTGAATGTAAGTGGATTTACAGCAGATAGGCTTGATTTGATGCCCAATTCAGGTTCATTTGAGTTTGTTTTACATGTCCAAACTACCACCAAGTGCAAGAGCAAGTGATTTAGCATTCGTCATAATTTACAATTTTCAAATTTGAGCATCTTAGCCACTGTTTTGATGAGACTTATGTTCGAGTTGCTTGAAACGCATGAAAATTAGTTACACCTGACATAACAAAGACATTTGGTTCTGTTTGAAGGCAACTTTGACATATACACCCTTTTTCTTTTGCAAAAACATTCAATTACTTATACAATTTTTGCCACTTCTAAAGATAAATGAGAAGGCATCACCATACTTATTTAAAAATTCTGTAATTTTGTAAAAAAAAAGAAAATCCTTTAATGTGTTTATTAATTTTCTGTGCAAGACTTTTGCAGAAAAGTCCAAAGTTTTGTGAAATATCAATTTACTTAGAAAATATCCCTACTGCCTTCTTTAAGATGTATAAAATCACAGAAATTTCCAAAAATAGAAAATCTTGTTCCATGCTGTCTGCAAGATCGTGTACCTGCTGTCCATGTATATTTTTGTGTTTTTATGCAGAGAAGACCTCACCTTTTTACTTATTTCCACATGGACAGATTTACTCCTATGCACATTTTATTTATTTGGTAATAGTGCGGAATTGATTTAGGGTATGTAGAATCATTCATGATCTATATTATTATGTGCGTTTATTTCATTTTGACAGCATAACAAGAGGAATTATGTATATTATACAGATATTCTATAATTTGAACCGTTTCTAGATCAAATCATAGAATCTCGGCCTAAAACTGAGGAGACCTCAATCAAAGCCACAGTTTTGCCTATCCTTGAGCATGGCATCAAGGTAAGCAGGTAGGCACTTCTCTCCAGTCTTCAATTGAGGAGACCTCAATGAAAACCGTAATGGAGAGAGGTGGAGAGCTGGGGGCTGATGGAAGAGAGGCAAAACAGCAAAATTGAACTTCAAATACACTTATTTCGATTTGCTAATCAGGAATTACAAGAAGGAAACTCTCAATTCTACCTCTCTTCTTCTCTTCTTCGCTATTTGTATTAATGCCTCTCACAATTACAATGGAATTCTCTCAATTGAGCACCACAAAGCTAACCTAGCTCTAGCCTAACCTTACCCCTCTCTTCTCCTTCTCCTCGCTTTAATTGGGGTTTAAATAGGCCCGGATTAGGGCGTCACTTCCTTAGCCGTGAGCCAATCACCATCGTTCATTTTCATCAACGGCTCACCTCCAGCTGCGCCTAGGGTTCTGGTTTCGCAATACCATGGGCGGGGTGCATGGTTTCCGGTTTCTGGGTTCAAACGAGGCCACGTCGCCGGTTTTGCGATTTTCACCCGGTATCTACAGTAAATTCGTGGCTGCCATTTTCTCTTCTTTTTACCGAGGAGGAAGAAGGCTCTTCGCCTGGGCCCCATCTGTCCAATTTAATGAGGAAGAGCAAGATGGGTGTGCTGGGTGTACCGTGAACCAATTAAACATTTCAAATTTCTGTGCATGGTGTACATAAAACGGGTGCATTCAAGCCTTCAATGATGATGGTAAATTTTTCCTGGGGGCAGCGACTTCCCTGGCCCCTGTTGGATCCCCTACAATGGCTGCACGCGCCAAATGCCTCTGATTTTTGTGGGATTTTCATTCAATTTCTGCTGTCCCATTTATACTTCTTTAAGGCCAAACCAAAATAAATTATTTGAAGGCCTTTCCTTGGGTATTTTCGCATAAAATTTTATGGGTGAACTCAGAAAAATGTGAGGAATTTAATGGTTCAAAGGGTTTCTCAAAATTCCACACAGATATTTTTCGGGAATTTTATGGATTTTCAGGGTTTCTTTACAAATTTTGAGGCTTCTGGTGATATTTTTGGGATTTCAAAATCATGATAATTCATCATAATTATTAGGGAATTTTTGGGTAAATTTTGAGAATTTTTGGAGTTTGTTTGATATTTTTCGCGATTTGAACTTGATTTTTTTTTTCAAAATTTGAATTTAGATCTTCGCAATTTGAATTTGGTTTTAGCAATTTGGGTTTGGTTTTCAGGGTTAATTTTTAGGGTCAAACAAATGCCCCCCACCAAAGCATGTTGTGAGGGTCTTGGACAGAACGACGTGCTTTGGTGGTCCCTTCTTGACCCCTTGTTCTTTGTCGTGGTTTGGTTTCTTTAACACTTGTCAGTCTTGTGTTTGATTGGGCTTCCGCGCTCAAGACCTTCTTGTAAACTTTTGAAGTGAGGAGTCATCTTACTCCCACCTCGTTTCTCTTGTTTTGGAATGTGGGTATTTTGGCCCACCTTTGACTTTTTCCTTCTTTTTGTTTTTCTTCATTCAGGACTAAGGCACCCATAAGTCCGCACCACAATTTAGGTCGGGGTATTTTGACCCACACCTGTATTTCCTTGAGTTTGGATTTACACAGGCCTTGTTCCTGTTTTGATTTTCCCTTCTGAATGTCGGCCTTGAAGCATTCCAGTTCCTTCAACACTTGACTTCACTTTGTATTCTTTCATGTTGTCTCTTATCCCCTTAATTTGTATCAGGTTTGGTTTATTATCGGCTATTGTCCCAGTTTGGTTGTTTATCAGCTCTTATTGTTTTTCTGCCCCGGTGTGGGCATTTGTTCTAGTGTTATCTCTGGTGTCTTATTTAGAGTTCAAGACACAACTTTTGTTCATCCAAAGCACAACACTTAGGGTAAATTTCACCATTCCATGTATTCAGAAACCACACAGGCTTCCTCAACACTGCTATCATTTTCTTGGTTGGTGTGATAGATCACCGCCTTGTGTCTTAATTTACAGTTCAAGACACGGAACTTTTGTTCATCCTTTTGTTCGGTGAGATGAACAAGCACCTAGTACCTTGTTCAGAGTACAAAGCACAAAACTTAGGGACGTTTTTTTTTCTTAAATGTAGGCCTTTTGTAAAGGAGATGTCCTATGAATGTTCAAAAGGACAAAGACATTCCTTCGAATTTAGGTCCGATGGAACAAGGTATGAATATGGTTTTATTTCTTTTGGGTTTTATCCTAATTGTTTTTTTTTTATTCGGATTTTTGAGGTTAAGGATTTATTAATTTGTGTTTACCTTATTTCTTTAGGGCCTCGCAGAGGAATGTTTCATAATGTTCAAAAGAACGGAACATCCCTTTCGAGCTTTAGCCCGGCAGGACGTGAGACTTGTTTCTTGGATTTTGGTTGTTTGTTATGACTTTGGGTTTTTGGGTCTTGAGGGTCTCATTCAAGACTTTATTGGATTTTTTTATTAGGGTTTTGGGTTTTGGATTTTGGAGTTTTAGGTTCCCCTTTTTTTTTATTTGGAGTCATTAAAGGTTTTGTTGATTTTATTTGGGATTTTATTAAGGATTTATTGGCCTGGTTTTATATATGTTTTGGACTTAATAGGCTTAGTAGTTTTTGGCATAGTTTTTTTTTATTGAGGTTTTGGGAATTTTTAGACTTGGCTTTTTTATTTAAGAGTAGAAAGACATTTTGGCTTTGGTTGTTGTTGTTTGTTTTTTTTTTGTTGGAAGATGTGGGTTTAGGTGTAATACTTCCTAAGGTGGCGGCCATTGATGGAAGGTATCAAAACTTCTTCTGGGGGCGACTTAAATCCCAATCCTTTTGTGCGCTTCCATTTTCCGTCTACACCCTTCACCCATCGAGATTCCTCGCTCCAAAGATCTTGGAAAACTTTAGCCTTCTGTTTAGAGATCGGGTCTAAACAATGAGTCTTTTCAAAGAGGGGTATTAACTTCTTATTGTAGTAACCCATTATTTCTATCCTTTCACATTCATTTTCTTCTTCTTTCAACCACTTCTCCCAATTGTTGGAATCGGGCACATTACCAGATGGGTCTATACTCTCCGCCTTGTAGAACAAGATTTCTTTATGAGTCACCAATTTTTCTTGGATCCTTTCTGTTTTAGGTGGTACATAGAAGGTTTCTAATCCTTTGACCTGGTTGACTTCTCTTGGTGTTAACTCTTTAAAGCAACCAATGGGAATTTGTTCAATAGCCATCGAGTCTTCCTTTTCATTGAACTTCTCTTTATCTGAGCCATTATCATACACATGGATTACATTCCTTTGTTTTGGTTTTTGTTCACCGTCGACATATAGCTTTTCTTTTTTACTTTCACTTCCATCTTCTTCATCAGATGACCTTATGTAAAATGGAGTCTTCACGACACATGAAGTTTTAGGCCTTTCTTTCAATCTTATTTTCTCATCACACTCTTTCTGATTTTCTACTCTTGGCCTCAAATCTGGAGAAGTACTCCTTTGAGAGGCTGGAGTATAAAATCGATCTATTTCTTCCAATTCCACTTCATGTGCTCCATAATGTTGTGCATCTCCTTTGATGATCTTTTGCTCGCCATCGTTTATGTATTTGATGCACTGGTGGAGGGTGGATGGCACAAGATGGTTTTCATGTAACCATGGTCTGCCTAGCAAAGCCCTGTAGGAGGTATCGGCATCGATTACATAGAATTTAATCAAAGTTTCAAGCTCTCCAAATTTCATGGGAAGGGCAATTGCCCCCAATGCCCGCTCGGAGTTTTGGTTGAACCCATGGATAAAGACATTCTCATCTGAGAGTCGCCTTCCTCCTAAAGCTAATTGGTTCAATGATTTAAGAGGCAAGATGTTAATGGAAGACCCGGGGTCCACTAACATTCGACTTAACTGGCTTCCATTAGTTTGGCCTGTAATGTAGAGTGGCTTGTTGTGACGAACCGTCCCCATCATTAGGTCAGTGTCTGTAAATGTGATTTGGCTTTGTGGCTCTACATATAGGGCCTCAGTCATGTGCTTTTCTGCTAAGTAAGCTTGAAATTTCTCGGGCTCTTCCAATACTTCCATCATTGTTTCTCTTAATTCCTTTGACATCATCAACGCCTCAAACACACTGATTAGTGCGGGCGTGCGCCTTAAATGAGCCAAGATATTGTATTCCCCAACCGTTTCTTTTGTTTTTTGACTTGGCCCCGCTTCATTACTTACTTCTCGGCCTTTGTTTTTTTCTCCTCCTTTTTCATTTTCTTTGGATGCTTGCCTTTCAGGGATATTTGTACCTGATCGCAAGTTCACATGGCAGTCTTTTTCTTCAAACATGCCTTTAGCAAAGAGGCCTCCATATGGTGCCTCATCTTCATCTTCAGCGTCATAATAATAGGTATCAAATTCCTCTTCTTCTTTTTCCTCTTCTTTTTCCTTCTTTATTTGCTCCCTTTTTCCTTCTTCCTCTTTTGCATCTTTCTTCTCATTTTTCTCAACACTTTCCTTGTTTTCAATTTTCTTCTCACTTAATCTTGATACCTTCTGCACATAATATTCTTCTTGATCAGATTCTTCATCCACTATCACTATGACGTTGCACTCCACGTTGCGACTTGAATTGTCTCTTTGTGCTACTGCATTTGCTTGCACATGTGGAGCTGGCTCTTGTTTAAAGCTCTCGGGCAAGATTAAATCCCCTTCCTTAATCATCTTTTCTGCAATGTTCTTAAAGACATAACAATCGCTTGTGGGGTGACCCAAGACTCGATGGAAAGCACAATACTTTGGGTCATTTGTCTTGTTTTGCTCATCAGGCCTTTTACAGTATGGTAACTCTATGGCTTTTCCATTCAACAATTGTTTGAGCAACGCTGCCGTTTTCTCTTTCTTAAATGAATATGGTTTGCTCAAGCGCTCCGCCAAAGTTACTTGGGGTTGGTTACTTCCATTGTTATTGTTATTGACATTCCCTTTATTGTTCTTATAGCCACCGCCTCCTTGGCTAGTTGACGTCTCGTTGGCTCCCACTATTTTAATAGGAATTTGCCCCTTAATCTTTTGTTCACCTTTGTTGTATGAGGTTTGTGTCTCTTTAGGCGGGCCAATATGCACAACTCTTGCAACCCGAGTCACTAAATCCTCATAAGTGTAGATATCGCTCCCTGAGAGCGGTCTACGGATCCAATCATCCAAATTTCTTATTAGAAACTCGACAGCCTCTCTTTCTGGCATTTGGTGAGTGCATCGTATATTCATATTTCTCCATCTGTTGATGTAGTCAAGCGGCGATTCACTCGACCTTGGTTTTTCACAAGCAACATCAGCCATAGAAATTCTTTGCATCACCATGGCGAACTTTGCTCGAAAGAGATCTTCCATTTCATCCCAAGTTTCGATTGAGTCATTCTCCAATGAAGAATACCACTCAAAAGCGGCACCTGTAAGACTCTGGGAGAACTGTTTTAGTAACAAAGCTTCATCATGGGCTGTATTGCCACATGCATTTCTGAATTGTACCAAATGTTGATCAGGCGTGATACCTTCCCTTCCTGTGCCATCAAAGAGATTGAATTTTGGGACTTGATATCCTGAAGGGTAAGGAATCTGTTCGTACTCCCTTGGATACGGCCTTCCACATCTCTTGCGAAAATTAACCAAACGGCCCGCTCCTGATGCTTGGAGTTGTTGATTTATCATTTCTTGGATGATTTGCTTTGTTGAATCTGACTTTCTTGCCCCTGTCCGAGACCTTGCCCCAGGGATTTCATCATCGTCAGATTCGTATCTGGTCTTGCTTCTCCTTTCTTTGGAGTGTTTTCTGTGATACCTTTCTTCTTCTTCTTCTGATGATTCGTACTTATTTTTGTTCTTCTTTTCTTTAGAAGGCTTTCTCCGGCTCTTCTCTTCTTCTTCATCAGAAGTCCCATACTTGCTCTTACTCTTCCTTTCTTTTAGAGCTTTCTTCTTGCTTCTTTCCTCCTCTTCATCAGAAAGCTCGTATTTGCTTTTGTTCTTTCTTCCTTTGAGAACTTTCTTCTTGTGATTGTCTTCTCCTTCTTCTTCTGAGGAAGGATATTCTCTATCAAGCTCCCCGAGCAAATTTTTCTTCTCTATAAATTTATACATTTTCTTAAGTATTTCTTTTTCTTTCTCTCTTTCGCTCATCAATTCTGACATTTTTCTTTCATTCTTTTCCAACATGCTCATCAACCGAGCATTTTCTCCTTTAACCCATCGGCCTTTATCACCACCATCTTCTTGGTCGATCTCAACTGGCTCATCTTCAGGACGGCCGTGACCACTTGATGATGGGATCTCTTGTTTCCCTTTGCCATCATTTTTTATTAGAGGAATTTCCTCATCGCTAGCCATGTTCACGAATGCATGCATCTCATGTTCTTTGCTTATGCTAATCATGTTTACATAAGCATGCATCATAGGCTCCTTTTCCCGCCACACTAAGCGCCTTCGCTTGCTTTGTGTTTCTTGGTTGGCCACTTCAACCACAAATCGAGTCCTATCTTTTGGCACCCATATTTTCTCAACCCCTCTTCTATTTTGCAAAGGTCCCAGTCGCTCTTTGACCGGGGTTGTTGCTCGTTCCTTTCCTTTCGGCCCCAGTCTTTCTTTTACTGGAGTTAATTCTCTTCTTCGTCCCTTCGGTCCTAATCTCTCATGGACCGGTGTTTGGGGAAAGGTAAGCCTTTCTTTCACAGAATGTCTAGTTTGAGGATTTCTGCCCCGGAACTGGACCTGATATTTTGAAGGAAATTCCTCCATTGTTTTCAATACGACTGTAGGGGAGTTCTTTCGAACCAACCGAAGTGGTGCGAACGGGTTGCTGACTGGGAGGTTAGGCTTTGTGTCTAATTCATTCTTATATGCCCTTTGTACTTTCTTGATAGTCCTCGTGCTTTGAGGGACTGGCATATAGGCTTTCCTCACTGTCATTTTCTGTTGAGAGGAGCGACGTTGACGCCGGTGTGTCTTGTGACTTGGGGTTGGATGAACCTTCGTTTGAGGAATGGAAGCCCATTCTTCCTCTTTGGAATTAATCTCAACGGGAATTTCAGGGACTGGGGAGACTACCATTGGCTTATTCGGTGGTTCCTCAGTGACATTGGCAAGTTGGAAACTTCCATCACTTACTTGGACTATAGGCACATAGGAGTACCCATATGGCATGTTGCCGAGCATGAACTCGTGTTGGTAGCAGATCGGAACTGCCCCAATCGTGAACACTCCTTCGGGTTTGCTCATATCAACGGTTGTGGATGCCATTTCCTGCAAAAAAAAAAAAAAAAAAAAAAAAAAAAATCTCCACATGTTATCGTTAGAAATGTTTATTTGGAATTTCAAACAATTGAAGAAACAACAATTTACATTTTTTTTTATTATTATTATTATTTTCTTTCTCCCTTTTGTTATTTTATTTTAACTTTTTATTTTATTATTATTTTTATTTATTATTATCTTTTTTGTTTTATGTATATATACATATTTATCAATTTTCCTAGCCTTTACATTGTAGTCTTTAGAGCCCAAAGATGAGAGGAGAAAATAGTTCCACCGGGCGTGCCAGAGAATCTGTGTGGACTTTTTCGTCATACCTCGAAGAATGGAAGGATTTCCTCGAGAAATTGGAATAAGCCTTAGATTCACCCCTCTTAAGGTTCGATCTCTCCGCTGAGTATCTCTTGACGACAAGAGAACCTGAACAAGAGTCGCTTCTTATGAGGGTTTATTAATTTCGCGGGTCCTTTCTTTCCAGTAGGCGCAAGCCCCTACTGTTAATTACCCCGTAGTTGCCTACGGGAACCTCTGATTAAGGGATCTAAAGAATTGTATGTAATAGGCTAGGAAAATCGTCTCTAAAATGATTTTGTATTTAGCTGGGATATTTATTATTTTTGGTTTAAACCGGACTCAATTGATGGTACCAGACCTAATTTACGGGACCTAATTGAGGACGCTTAAATAATTTTAGATTTTTATTTGAAACAGATTTGTTTTTTTTTTTTTATGTCGGGATATAGTTTTCGGTCCTGAGCCTATTTTGGGCCTTTGTAGGATTTAGATTTGGATTTTGAGTTTATCAAGGCTATTTTGGACCATTTGGATTGGGATTTGGTTGGGTTGTTTAGGGCTATTTTGGGCCTTTGTGGAATTTGGATTTGATATATGTTTCGTAAGGCTATTTTGGGCCTTTTTGGATTTGATTTGAATTTCTCGGGACTATTTTGGGTCACTTGTGAGAAAGGGTTTCCGGGACTATTTTAGGTCACTTGTAGAAACGGAATTTTGGTTTCTCGGGGCTATTTTGGGCCACTTGTGAAAATTTGAGTTTTGACAATCCTTGGGACTATTTTGGGTCGCTTGTGAGGATTGGTTTCCGGGACTATTTTGGGTTACTTGTGGAAACAAAACTTGGGAGTTCTCGGGGCTATTTTGGGCCTTTGGATTTGATTTGGGTTTCAAGACTATTTTGGGCCTTGGAGTTTCTCGGGGTTATTTTGGACCGCTTTTGAGAAATGGTTTCCGAGACTATTTTGGATCTCTTGAGGAAACAAAGTTTTGGGCTCTCGAGGCTATTTTGGGCCACATGTGAGAATTTCCAACCTTGGAGTTGCTTGAAGTCGATTTCGATTTGCTGAATGAATTTCGTTCCTTAAACGAAAAGGTTTCGGTCTTGATTTCGGGTTTCGTGTTTTGACTTTTAATTTCTCAAATTTCTCTTTGGGTTTAACCATTTTCACAATTTTACTTTTACTTTCATTTTTAATATTAGACTTTTGAAATTTCTTTCTATATTTCTAATTATGCTTATTTTTGAAAATATTTAATATTTGATATATTTCTTTTAAAATCATTTCTATTTCCAACAACATATCAATATTTATTTTTGAAAATTTGTTAGAAGAGTTTAATCAAGTTTTAAAATCATTTTGGAATTTTACAAAATCTATTTAATATCATTTTAGAATTTTGTTAAAATTTATTTAATATTGAAAATACTTCAAAAATGGAAAAGACCAATAATTTAACAGATTTTTGTATCAAAACATAAGTGAATTTGGTTTATTTGGATTTTTAGAATTTTATGGATATTTTATTTGAATTTTTCTGAGTTTTCTACTATTTTTAAGGAATTTTTGAAGTTTTTTGCTGATTTGGAAAATCCTGGAGCTGACACGTGGCATATGTTTATTTTTTTATTATTTTTATTTTTCTGACAAATGGGTCGCACGCTATTTTATTTTATTTTATTTTTAAACGTTTGGTGTAACGGGTCATGGCCGCGTCAGTGACCCGCCAGACGTCATTTGACCACAGAAGATCACATGACCCGCGGGTTTAACCCGTCTCCTCCGACAGAAATCGGATTTTTTACAAAAAAGCCCCCGCCTCTTCTCCGGCGGAATTACGACGATTCCGGCTATCGTTTCAGTCGTGGTTAGGTTCATTGAATTCGTGAAGGTGAGTAGAATACACGGGTATGCTCCATTCTTTCCACGGAGGCTTGTGCTGTCTTGTGAAACCTTGGTGTTCTCGAGTAGCCATTAATGGCGCTTGAAGCTTTTGAGCCATCTTCTTCTACCAGGGTTAGGTTTCATGCACTCATGAATGTATTTAGAGAGCGAGAGTGATGTCAATTTTGCATGGTGAGGCTTTGAATGAGGTGAAGTTAGCTGAGGCAACTCGGCTTGAACTTGAACCGAAATGAGGCTCTGCTGTGGGGCCCATTTAGTCATCTTCTTGTACCAGCAACACCTTGAGAAGCTTCAGGGAGTCAAATATGCCATCTTCATGTCCTTGTTTCAGTTTGAGGCTGCACAATTGGTTGCGTGAAGCATTGAGGCAGAAGGGTGCTTTTGTTTAATTTAAGTTTTGAATGTAAGTGGATTTACAGCAGATAGGCTTGATTTGATGCCCAATTCAGGTTCATTTGAGTTTGTTTTACATGTCCAAACTACCACCAAGTGCAAGAGCAAGTGATTTAGCATTCGTCATAATTTACAATTTTCAAATTTGAGCATCTTAGCCACTGTTTTGATGAGACTTATGTTCGAGTTGCTTGAAACGCATGAAAATTAGTTACACCTGACATAACAAAGACATTTGGTTCTGTTTGAAGGCAACTTTGACATATACACCCTTTTTCTTTTGCAAAAACATTCAATTACTTATACAATTTTTGCCACTTCTAAAGATAAATGAGAAGGCATCACCATACTTATTTAAAAATTCTGTAATTTTGTAAAAAAAAAGAAAATCCTTTAATGTGTTTATTAATTTTCTGTGCAAGACTTTTGCAGAAAAGTCCAAAGTTTTGTGAAATATCAATTTACTTAGAAAATATCCCTACTGCCTTCTTTAAGATGTATAAAATCACAGAAATTTCCAAAAATAGAAAATCTTGTTCCATGCTGTCTGCAAGATCGTGTACCTGCTGTCCATGTATATTTTTGTGTTTTTATGCAGAGAAGACCTCACCTTTTTACTTATTTCCACATGGACAGATTTACTCCTATGCACATTTTATTTATTTGGTAATAGTGCGGAATTGATTTAGGGTATGTAGAATCATTCATGATCTATATTATTATGTGCGTTTATGTTCATTTTGACAGCATAACAAGAGGAATTATGTATATTATACAGATATTCTATAATTTGAACCGTTTCTAGATCAAATCATAGAATCTCGGCCTAAAACTGAGGAGACCTCAATCAAAGCCACAGTTTTGCCTATCCTTGAGCATGGCATCAAGGTAAGCAGGTAGGCACTTCTCTCCAGTCTTCAATTGAGGAGACCTCAATGAAAACCGTAATGGAGAGAGGTGGAGAGCTGGGGGCTGATGGAAGAGAGGCAAAACAGCAAAATTGAACTTCAAATACACTTATTTCGATTTGCTAATCAGGAATTACAAGAAGGAAACTCTCAATTCTACCTCTCTTCTTCTCTTCTTCGCTATTTGTATTAATGCCTCTCACAATTACAATGGAATTCTCTCAATTGAGCACCACAAAGCTAACCTAGCTCTAGCCTAACCTTACCCCTCTCTTCTCCTTCTCCTCGCTTTAATTGGGGTTTAAATAGGCCCGGATTAGGGCGTCACTTCCTTAGCCGTGAGCCAATCACCATCGTTCATTTTCATCAACGGCTCACCTCCAGCTGCGCCTAGGGTTCTGGTTTCGCAATACCATGGGCGGGGTGCATGGTTTCCGGTTTCTGGGTTCAAACGAGGCCACGTCGCCGGTTTTGCGATTTTCACCCGGTATCTACAGTAAATTCGTGGCTGCCATTTTCTCTTCTTTTTACCGAGGAGGAAGAAGGCTCTTCGCCTGGGCCCCATCTGTCCAATTTAATGAGGAAGAGCAAGATGGGTGTGCTGGGTGTACCGTGAACCAATTAAACATTTCAAATTTCTGTGCATGGTGTACATAAAACGGGTGCATTCAAGCCTTCAATGATGATGGTAAATTTTTCCTGGGGGCAGCGACTTCCCTGGCCCCTGTTGGATCCCCTACAATGGCTGCACGCGCCAAATGCCTCTGATTTTTGTGGGATTTTCATTCAATTTCTGCTGTCCCATTTATACTTCTTTAAGGCCAAACCAAAATAAATTATTTGAAGGCCTTTCCTTGGGTATTTTCGCATAAAATTTTATGGGTGAACTCAGAAAAATGTGAGGAATTTAATGGTTCAAAGGGTTTCTCAAAATTCCACACAGATATTTTTCGGGAATTTTATGGATTTTCAGGGTTTCTTTACAAATTTTGAGGCTTCTGGTGATATTTTTGGGATTTCAAAATCATGATAATTCATCATAATTATTAGGGAATTTTTGGGTAAATTTTGAGAATTTTTGGAGTTTGTTTGATATTTTTCGCGATTTGAACTTGATTTTTTTTTTCAAAATTTGAATTTAGATCTTCGCAATTTGAATTTGGTTTTAGCAATTTGGGTTTGGTTTTCAGGGTTAATTTTTAGGGTCAAACATCAATTTACACATTGGATCGGCATTTGGGACGCCGATCCAATTCTTTTAATGATAAAAACCACTAAAAATGAATGATTAAAACCATAAAAAACAGTAAAAGCATTAAAAAAAGTCACTTTTAGCGGAAAACCAGTTGGATCGGCGTTCCAATCGCCGATCCAAGCTAAAAATTAATGATTAAAAGCATAAAAAACAGTAAAAGCATTTAAAAAAAGTAACTTTTAGCGGAAAACCAATTGGATCGGCGTTCAAGTGGTTTCCCACTAAAAGTTACTTTTTTTAATGCTTTTATTGTTTTATCTTTTATTATTATTTTCTATTATTACATTTACTTATTAATATTATTATTGCATTGTTATTAATATTAATTTGGTAATTGTTATTAGTTATTATATTAGTAATAATTTTATTATTAAATATTATGATTTATTATGTATTTTTGTGATTATTGCATGATTATTACTATTAAATTGGTAAGTGTTATTAGTTATAATTTAATTATTAAATATTATTATAAATTTGTTAATTGTTGTTAGTTATTATATTAGTAATAATTTAATTATTAAATATTATTATAAATTTGGTAATTGTTGTTAGTTATTATATTAGTAATAATTTAATTATTAAATATTATTATAAATTTGGTAATTGTTGTTATTTATTATATTAGTAATAATTTAATTATTAAATATTATTATAAATTTGTTAATTGTTGTTAGTTATTATATTAGTAATAATTTAATTATTAAATATTATTATAAATTTGGTAATTGTTGTTAGTTATTATATTAGTAATAATTTAATTATTAAATATTATGATTTATTATGTATTTTTGTAATTTAATGCAGTATTTATTATTTAACCTAATAATTAGCTGCAAAAGGACAGGCGTGGTCTGATAAAGTCTGAAAAATTATACTGATACCCATCTGCCCCCTGCAAAAGGACATGCGTGGTCTGATAAAGTCTGAAAAAGTATACTGATACCCATCTGCCCCCTGCAAAAGGACAGGCGTGGTCTGATAAAGTCTGAAAAAGTATTATGATACCCATCTGCTCTCTGCAAAAGGACAGACGTGGTCTGATAAAGTCTGAAAAAGTATACTAATGCATATCTGCCCTCTGCAAAAGGACAGGCGTGGTCTGAAAAAGAATCACGTGAAATTAATTTTTTATTGTGTGATTCTAAGTCTAAAATTGTCTATAAAACCACCTTTTATCAACCAGATTATGCAACACACACTCAATTCTTCTTCCTGAAAATGGACAAAGGAAATAGCTCTCACTCCAATAGTGATGTCCCAAATTGACGAACAGCTACCCGAGATGAATACTGGCCAAATTACCAACATTCCCCTGTCAATACAAATGAAATAGAAAAAGGAGATTATCATGCAAGATGTCGCACATGTTTTCGCACTTTCAAATACAATATCTAAGAAGATGACGGGATAGAGTTCGATTTAAAAATACACTACCAATGGCACATTAATGGTGGGGAAGAAAGAGATCGCAAGAAGCACCTCCAAAGAATGCTGAGCAAATCCAAACATAAGAATTGTGACTGGTATGAAGATTACTATAAAAAACCGCAACCAATTCCCCAACAAACACCAATAGAAAAACCATATTCAGCACCAAAAACACATTGCACCGTTTATGAAAGAATTTACAACTTTCATGGAGACCACACAGTGACCTGTACAAAGTGTGGTCATGTTTTCAATTACAAAGAGACCATCTTGCGTGATCACTACGATGACCACGAAAAACAAGCTTGGTGGGATCAACAAGAAAAGAAATGGAAAGACAGAGATGAGGCGGAAAAAAAGAGAAAAATTGCACAAAAGACTGCCGAAGAGAGGCAAAAATTGAAAGAAGAAGAAATTAGAAAAAAAAATCAGGAAGCGCCTGAGATGGCACAAGGAGAGAGATGAACAAAAAAGTATTGCAGCAGCTAGAATGACAGAGATAGAACAACAAGAAGCCGATGCAGTTTTCTGGAACGAAGCCGCTCAATTCGCTGATAATCCTGGTGTGAGTAACCAACAACAAAAGGAAGACGAAGAAGAAGACCCATGGTGGGACGAAATTCTACAATATGCGGACATCCAAAATATCTAAATATTTTGTTTTCTTAGATAGTTTGTTTTTAAGTAGCAACTGAATGGTTTGTTTTTTAAGTAGTTTTTTCTTTTTTTATTTTGGTGTGTTACTTTATATTATGGTTATAAAATTTAGCTCTTCTTTTAATTGTGTGCATTTTTTAATTCTGAATTTCTTTGCATATTAATTTTCAATACATATCATAAAAAAATTTAATAAAAGTAAATAGACAAAACAACATATTTCAGTAATATAAGGCAAACATTACAAGTGACGACTGTCACACAAACTTATTTAACTAATAATGACCATAATAAGATACCGATGACAGAAACATAATACTATTTCATTTAGCGGAGATGGACAACATTTGAAGCTGCGGGATGATTTTCAAAACCAGGTGGAACTGCTGGCAGGTGAGTCAACCACGACCCTCCAAGATCAAAACCTCCATTCCTCTCAACCAAATCTGTAAAAAATTTGGGGCACCTAACATGATATTGATTTCCTTCTAATTTCTTAACTACAAATTTTTCCCCATGATATTGTAACATCAATGCAGAAAATAATCGTTGTTCGCTAGTCCGCTGATCTCCGATCAAAATAACACCAGAAGAGACGCAACTTGGTTTAGAACCCATTTGCTTAAAATTTCAAAATTAAAACTCTATTAGCAAATCAAATAAAATAAATTTAATAATTAATTTAAAATTATTACCTACGAAGAAGTGATATTGCGAATATGAAATGACGAGGAGAAAGTTTATCAATTTCAGACTAACGAGAAAAATTTAGTTTGTGAATAATAAATGATGACAATTGAGCTTATATAGATAATTTTAAGCGGGAAAACGACAAAAAAAATTATTACATACCAACTTTGAGTGTTTAAAAATCAAATTGCCCACTAATAAAAAGCAAATTCAGCGGACTCAAATGGTCAGACCTTGGATCGGCGATTGAAACGTCGATCCAGGCTTGGATCAGTGATTGGAATGCCGATCCAAGCTTGGATCGGCGTTTCAATCGCCGATCCAAGGGTTCTGTGTTTTCGGCGATTGAAACGCCGATCCAACAACGTTATTTTTAAAATTCTGAATTTTTAACTGTTATTCTCGAAATTCGTGTGAACAGTAACGTTAGTTTTAATTTTTTCGGTGCAAAGATAGTAGCCGACTTGAGCTTCCAGCATCTACTTTGTTGGGCTTCTAAAAGTGGACAGTGCACTACACTTAGTGGACATCTCTAATTTTTTGTGCAGCATCGTGTAAAGTTGTCATTGAAATTTTCTTTTGTTAATGTAATGAATTGTTTAATCCACCTCTAGAATTGTATATTTATTGGACATTAACTTACTAAATCTCATTTTGAGGAGAGTTCAGTTGTCAACATTTTTATTTTTACCCTAAGATGATTTTTTTTTTTTAAAAAAAATTAATCTTGACACCTATAATCCCTACTACTTGTAAAATATTTATGAAAAGGTCATAAACAATAAAAAAGCATCCATGAAAAAGGTCATAAACAATTGCATCTGAGAGGTGTAAATAATTCTTAAATTAATTATGGACTATTAATTTGTGTAATTTGATCTGATTTGTGGTTTAGATCTTAATTTCAAATTAAAAATCATACTTTTATTGGAAAAAGTGTAAGTTGCTACCAAATTTACTATTTATTTTAAAAAATAAACAGACTAAATCATTGATTTTATCGTATCTTTTTATAATCTAACATGTAAAGTTCTATATAAAACAAAATTAATATCAGTTATTTTGTTTTCTTATTTGCCCATATATTAGAGACATCTTTCGCTAATTTTTAGAAAATAGACGAAATTGACAACCCATTGGATTAACTTAAATCCATCTAATGTGAAATAAAAACGATCCGCACAATAGGCAGATTGTAGGAGCATCATTCAACGCTAGAGATCAACAGTTGATTTAAATCCCAGACGGGGCCGTGTTTATGGTTAGAGGTGAAATCAGGTTGGGCAAGAGTTGGATAGTAGTTAAATTATATTCATATTTTCATTTTTTTTTGGTTGGATATGACAGTTGGATACAAGGATACAAATACATATATGTTCGAATAAGGATAAAGTTCAGAACTTCAGATATTAATCAGATACAAGTGCGGTTTGGATATTGTCAGATATGAATATGAATACATATATTTTGGATAGTAAAACAAAAATATCTATAAATCTACAAATCAACTTATAGAAATAAATACGTTTGACAGCCGCTGTCAAACATTAAAAAAAATAATAATAAACTCGATTAATATATATTCGTATGTTATCATACATAAAAATACTATATTATAATCATGTGATCATCATAATAACCATCACAATAAGAGATAATTTCGATATTGACAACATATCATATTATAATTTCAATCAAAACAATTATTGCAAGTCAAATTGTTTATTGAAAATTAAGTATTGTCGAATCAAAAGTTTTCGTTAGAGCATTCAAGTAGTAACTATTAGTAATTAATAATTTTTGTGTAATACCTAAGTTTTTTAATTTGTTGAGTCCTTAGGTATTAGTGTGTTAATTTTATGTTGTTTCGAATTTTTCGAAATTCTGACCAAATTGAATGCTTGATTGTATGATTTATTGCTAGTATGTTAGTATAGTATGAATATATTGTTGTGTACTAAAGCTATGATAAAAGTATTATAAGTTATTGTTAAAATTCTGGATTTTATAAGGCTCAAATCTGAAAATTTAGTGGTACCTCGAAATTGACAAAAGTTAAGGGGTTATTTTGCAAAAATCAACCCCACTTTTTTTACCCCAAAACCCCTCAGCAGTACCCTCTCTCTCTTTTCTTCTTCCTACTTTCTCCTCTACTGAAAATATCCCATTCTCTTCTCTCTAAACTCTCCAAGTTCAGACCTTAGAAAACCCTCCACGGAAAATACTTAAAATCATTCTAAAATCTGACAAAAATCGAAATTGAAGGGAGGAAGGCAAGGAGAGTACATGCAACCCATCTATTTTCGAATTTGAGTGCTTATTGGTTAGTATTTCTTTGAACCTTGAATCATTTCGATTTTGAGCAATTTCTGAAATTTGGAGCTTGAATCAGGTTTCAATTAAGTTTTTCTCTTGGGATTAGTTGCGTGTGAGACACTAGTAGTTATATTTAGTGTTGTACTGTATTTTTTCTAAAATTTTGGTTCCATGCAAAAAGGGGATTTTTGTTCGAAAACGAATTTCTGAATTATTTTAGTAATTTCTGAAAAATGTAGTTTGAAACCAGGTGGAGAACTTAAATTTCTTGTTGATTTAAGTTAGTAGTATACTATAGTAGCTGCATTTTGAGTTTGGTTTGATTTGGTGAAGTTTTGAGCATTTTAGCTCTTGGTTTGGTTGAAAAACGAGTTTCTGCATCTAACAATTCGGTCTGGATTGTTCTAATTCGGTCCGTATTGGTTCCTCTGGAAATTTCAGCTTCTGCAATTCGGTCCGAATTGTTCCCTCTGAGAACATGTTTTCTTTTGGCCATAACTTTGTCATCCGGAGTCCGTTTTAGGTGATTCAAAGCCCATTGGAAAGCTCTTGAAGAGCTCTACAACCTCATAAAGTCCTTTGATACATTAGAGATCAGAAAAGTATGGTTTAAACCCTAAATTTACTTGTACAATCATTGTTCGTGTCTAAGTCGTGGTAAACCCTAACCCGGCCACATAATGGGTCTTAATTGGAGTTTGTATTTAGTTTTTCTTGCTTGTTTTTACTTGTTTCTTGTGTTCTTTACTTGAGTAAGTACTTAGAATAATTTATTAATGTAGATTTGGATAAGGACGTATCGGGACTCGAGGAGGCCGATACTACCGGTGGTAATTAGGATTTGCTTGTCATTGCTTGTGTCTACTTGTGTTGCAGGTGCGGATGTTACACTTACTCTGAATCTGCATCTTAGGAATTTAATTCTGACATTGCATCATGTTGAATTGTTCATTCATTGCATGCATATTTGTAATTGTATCATATGTTAATATTATTATTAATTGTTATACATGATGAATGATTACCGATTGAATGACTTCAAAAGGTCTGTGCTACTTGTATGAATGAATGGACATTGGTTGACTCGAGGACGAAGTCATGACCCGTTCCTTGAGCCCCGAGTGATAAGCGCTTTGATCCGGTATTCTGACGATGTTCTCAACTTGTGGTACTGTTTGTAATTATGAATTGTCTGAATTGTAGTAATCTGAGTCTACGGACTATAAAATCTGTGAAGGAAGTCGTAATGATTTATAACCAGACTTGCATGCTATGTGTTGTCCAACTCGAGCCGGTTTCTGAAATGCCGTCTTGTAATTGAAATCCTTTCTGAAGGGACATATTTACCGTGCTCATGATGCATTGCATGATTTAACTCGAGAGGTTGATTGAACTAATTGATATGTATATTGTTATATTATGTGTTTGTATAATGAAATATTATTTTTAACTCAGTCAGTAGTTAGTTCCTGATCATGTACCTTTAGGGTTTGTGTGACTGGAACTAAATACCGCACTGGGATAATTTTTATAATTATCTCACTCTCCACTTTGTGGGTTCCAGGTTGTAGACCGAGCGGGAATCGAGTTGTAGAGTAAGCCATCTACATTTTGAGTAGAAGCATGAAGCGTGGGATTTCTAAATGATCATTTTGTATAGTTAACTTGTACTTAATTTATAGTAAAGCTAACTGATGTTACATGTACAAGTTTAACCAGTTGAAATTTGCCTTATGCCAAGATGTAATCAATACTTATAAACCCTTATATATTTATTTACATTTAGATTTGTGATGCTTCATGCAATTAACTTAGAATGTTTTGCGATATGTAAGCCTTGCGGGTGCGTGAAGGTAAGCACGTAGTCGCGGCGGGCCGTGGTACTCCGTGACTTCGGTTTTGGGGTGTCACATTTTGTGCCATTGATTCAATTAGAGATGAAAACATATTAGATACGTATCGAATACAAATTCATATAGAGGCCGGATTGACATCCTCGACATCCGATTAAAAACGGCTGTTTGATACAGCCAGTGTCATTTTTTTAATATTTGAAAATTTTAAAATTAAAATGTTGAATTCAAATCGTTGATCTTGTTTAATTTTTAAGGGCGATGCATTTTCATATAAGTTTTATAAATTTGGGAGTTGATTTGATATTAGATCAAGTGGTCAACAAATGAACCAATTTGGTTAACTATCACAGGTTAATTCTAATACGTTCATAATTTGATCACTTAATCAAGTATCAAATCGACTCCAAAATTTATAAAAATTATATAAAAATACATTGCTCATTAAATTGAACAAGATTAACGGTTTGGATTCAACATTTTAATTTTAAAATTTTTAAATATTAATAAAAAGGCACTTGATTCTACCAAACAGCCGCTTAAACTGGCTGTCGAGGATGCCAATCCTATAGAGGCCTGTGTGCCGAAGCTTTTTAACTGTTGGATCTGAAATTTAATGGCTTAGATTTCGTCGCTGGACAAGAGATAAAGTTAATTCCTTCTCCGTTTTCCCGGAAGCAAAAAATTGCACGGTAAGGAGAACTGATTCGGAAAAAGAAATGGCAGAGGAAACGCCGGCGCCTGAGCAGCCAGCCTTTCGTCTCTTCTCCACCTACAAATCCAAACCCAATTCCAAACCCCAACCCGAATCCAAACCCGATAACCGACCTCCTCCCCCATCTAAATCTAAACCCCTCATTAAAACCCTTTCCAAACCCAGCGCCGAATCCGCCGCCTTCTCCGACCTCGGGCTATCCGAATGGGCGGTCGACACGTGCCGCGAGCTGGGAATGCGCCGCCCGACTCCTGTCCAGCACCAGTGCATCCCTCGCATCCTCGCCGGCGACAATGTCTTGGCTTTGGCGCCGACTGGGAGTGGAAAGACCGCGGCTTTTGCGCTTCCCATACTCCATCGACTCGCCGAGGAGCTGTATGGAGTGTATGCGCTGGTTCTGTCGCCCACTCGGGAGCTTGCGACTCAGTTGGCTGAGCAATTCAGAGCTCTTGGTGCGCCGATCAATCTCAGGTTTGGATTGCGGTTGCGAGCAGGACCAATCTTTGATAGGGTTTTTAGTAGGGATGGTTTATTTGTAATTGCGAGTAGACCAATCCAGGTGACTTTTTGTGTTTGTTTTGCTGTTCTGATAATCTATATATGTGAAACGCTGACTTTTTGTTAAAATGTTGTTTCAAGGTGTGTGGTGGCAATAGGGGGTTACAATACAATTGACCAAGCAAAAGCCATAGCTAAAAAGCCTCATGTTGTGATAGCTACGCCCGGCAGAATTAGAGCTTTAATGGAGGGTGTTGAAATCGCTGCAGCTTTCTCTAATACCAAGGTGGGAGATTAATATGAATTTATTGTCCTGTTTTCTTCTGTAGGTCTTTTGGATAAAAAGAAATACGGGTTTAACCTCTTTGTTAACTCACTTAAACTAGAAAGGACTGTCTTATAAATGAAATCTTGCATTTAATGGAAATGCACATGATAGTTATCATTTGAATATGAATTGTTCCTTCAGAAATCAATGTCTTTAGAGTCTTAACTTGTCTTTTCGCAGTTTTTGGTGTTGGATGAGGCGGATAGGGTCTTGGATGCTAATTTTAAGGAGGATCTTGATGTAATTCTCAAGCTTTTACCCAGAAAGCGGCAAACATTATTCTTTTCAGCAACCATGACTGGCAATTTAAGAACACTATCAGAAGTTTCGGGAAATAATTTTTTCTTCTTTGAGGGGGACAAAGGGGGAAAGACAGTTGAGACTCTGAAACAACAGTACCTTAAAGTACCAGCTGACTTGAAGGAGCTGTATCTCTCTCATATTTTATCTAACATGGAAGAAGAGGGGATCCGTTCAGCCATTGTGTTTGTTTCCACTTGTAGGTATGTCCATATCTATTTGGCATTATTTTGGCATATAGTACTAATTCTGGTTCTACTGTATTGATATAAGTATATGTTGTTGGTTCTACTTGGAAGACTGTCATAGTCTGGTTGGCTGTGTTGTGACCTATTTAGCCTTTTTTTTCCCTCCTTTTAGAATTGATTGTTGATTGAGGCATATTTGCCCAAGTAGACCAGTGTGAGACAGTCCTGGTTGAAATGTGGGTTAATTGCAAATCTCAGAATTGGATAACAGTTTCAGTACTGAGTGTTAATCCAGCTTTAATCAGGATTTTCTTTGGGCTTGGTTACAAATTTTGGTGTACTACTATATAGTTTTACTGTGATTATCAAGCACAAGTTGTGGTATGCTCATTATAAATTTTGTTTGTTCACATGCAATGTGTTTACAGAACATGCCATTATTTAGAGTTATTGTTGGAGGAGGTGGGTCAGGCAGCAGTGGCTCTGCATTCCCACAAGTCGCAATCTCTTAGGCTTGCATCACTGAGCCGGTTCAAATCTGGTCAGGTGTCAGTGTTACTTGCTACTGATGTTGCTAGCAGAGGCTTGGACATTCCAACTGTTGATCTTGTTATAAATTATAATATCCCTAGGTTTGTTTATATCCAAACTTTGTTCTTCTTTCTTTTGTTCATGTTAAGTAATGTACCAGATCATGGTAACATTCTAGTCAGTTAGGGGTAGTTATAAATTATAATATCCCTAGGTTTGTTTATAGTGTCTGCTTTGGGTTTGTCCTGTTCTAAGCCTAATTTTGTTTTACCAGAAAATTCACAACTGCAGTGTCTATTATTTTTATGGTGGTTTTGGACTAGATTTGGTCAATATGTAGCATTTGATTGTATAACATTTTGTTGTCATCTTTATAGGTGCTGCTGCTTTTTTAAATTTAAGTTGGTAGATAAATTATCTTTTGCTAATCTATTAGCCTCAAGTCTAGGAAGTTGCTTGGTAGCGGCTATCTAGTTTCTCCCAAAAAAAAAAAAAAAAAAAAAAGGTCTAGAAAGTTAGTAAATTAAACAAGAGACAAATAATAAAATTGTGACCTCCTTGCTCATGCAAGGTTAAATAACACTTGGTCCAAAAGCTAAGTTTGATAGAAGGTTTGATTATTTCATATGCCTATGACTATGATACTTATTGAACATACTTTTGGTTGATTTTAGGGACCCTAGTGACTATATACACCGAGTGGGAAGAACTGCCAGAGCTGGTAGAGGCGGTCTGTCTGTAAGCTTTGTCACCGAGGTTTGCCCTCTTTGTTCTTTTCTATGGGAAAGGATTTTATTTTTTGATGTAGGGGTGATCTGTCTGTAAGCTTTGTCACTGAGGTTTGCCTCTCTTTCTTCTTTTCTATGGGAAGGGATTTTATTTTTTGATATTTTGGCCACTTATTTTATCTTTCCTTATATTGATTATTGCTTATTCTGCTTCCAAACTTCAAAAAAGAAAAAAAAAAAAAAAACTGGGAGAGAAATTCCTTTTTACTTCAAACAAAAACCCACCATTTCTCTCATGCACAAGAAACTCCTTATATTGTCAATGTCGATGAAGCTGAAACTAATTAAATGGTGGTTTACAGAGAGACGAATCTCTTGTGCATGAGATAGAAGGTGTCACTAAAAGACAATTAGACGAATACGACTGTGATGAGAAAGCAGTTTTTGAGGATATTACTCAGGTAGAGATTATTATTTTTTTTGTTTTATCTTTACATTTTTTGTTTTGAATGTATTTTTCATTATTCCTTGCTTCAAATTCAAGTCTCAAAATTACCAAGTAATTTTTATGTTGTATGTGGTAGTAAAATGGGAATGCATATGATTTGGTACAAGATATAGGTGTTGTCTAGTCAGGAATCATACCAGTTTGAACTGTTAATTATTGACTATATAGGACCATTTTTGGTAGATATTATCTTAACCTAAGTCGCACAATATACTGTCAAATTGAGGCATGGTAAGAAAGTTTTAATTGGGTTCGATTGTAGCTTTGTTCCTTATTTGGGAAATATGTTGTCAGGCCTCTTTCTTGCTTCTACCTGCCAAAGTGTTTGGAAAATATTATTTACTTCATATATTTTATGCTGTATGTAACTGTATGGAACAATCTTCTGCCCTTGCACTAAATCTTAGTTGATGAGATGATGCAATTTGATGTTGCATCAGTTTGTTTAGTCAATTTATTGTTTGGGTCGGTCAAAATTATTGTTTGGGACAGTGGGTTGAATCTAATAGTTGGTTCGAATATAGTTGTTTCTATTACCTTAAGGTAGAATTGGATAAAGGTAATATATTCTTATACAAGACTGCTATTCTGGTAAATCTATTTACTGCAGTTCATTGTATTTTTGTTAACATTCTAGGTTTTTGGAATTTTCAGTAATGAAATATTGCAAAAAGCTGTTAGGCTGTATTCTTGTCCTTTCACACTTCCTTGTTTATCTTCTTGATTGTGAAATTAACTACTATACCTCTGAATTATGATTTGCACCACAATATATTACAGGTATTTGTTGCTAGAAGAGTAGCAAAAATGAAAATGATTGATGATGGATTCGAAGAGCAAGCACAAGCAAGAAAAGAGCAGAAATTAAAAGCTCTTACAGAGAAGGGTAAGAAAAGGAAGCGATAAATAAGCAGCTTTTTTTCCTTTTCCTTTTTTTTCTTTTTCTTTTTAGAAGTCATAGTGAGTAGCTTCCTATGTAATATTAACCTCTAGTTGTTGAGCGATTTTGTTGTATTGTTTAGAAGTTTTATTCTGAGATGTTGTAACTCAAAATTTTGTTGTGAGTGAATAGTGATACTACTTTTATTAACATTTAGCGTTATTATTATTATTATTTCGTTGTAAATGTGAAGCAGTTCATGGAGCAACCTTGTGGCGCAATTTTGATATTCAAGGCCACTCTAACCGCTCATTTGAGTTGTATCATTTTCTGGGTGATATAATATACTCAATTAATAAGTCTTGTTATCTGAAAGTTTAAAGAAATAGTTATTTAAGATTCAGTTTAATTGGTACCAACCTCCTATAATTATGTACCAAGCGGTCATTCAAAATAAAATCGAGTTCAAACCTAGCTGACAAAAAAAAAAATTAAAATAAAGTAATTGAGGTAGTCTGACTTAAATTGAATTGTTCTTGAATGAACCACGAGCCATGAGTTAGACAATAAATTTTTGTATTAATTTGGTCAAATTGTTATTATTATTATTATTATTTTTCTTTTAGCATATTTCACCTGGCCCAATTGCATGCACAACCTTACCGAAAGTTCCAAAACGATAGTGTCGTGCTTTTAAGCTTTTAATTTATATATAAATGGAAAGTGTACGTGCCGTGAGAAATGCGTTTGCTTCTCCTTTATCAGTATTATAGGGATAGAATGCTCAAAGCATGGTTTTCAGAGCATAGACGGATGATTGTGTTGATTTGGAAAGTAGAAAGAAAGCAAATTTGATAGAACAGAACAGATGGAGGTGAGAATTTTGAAGTGGAGATGATGAGTTGTTACATTCTGTTATGTCGTTTGCTAGTTTCAAGTTTCAACTTTCAAGAAAGCTACTTGCATTGAGGAAAATAGAATCTGGAATAAACCAGCTGGAAGTTTCAAGTTAGTCACAGGGTTTGTTTGGATGAGGGATTGAATAAGGAATAAGAATTAGGATCTCGAAATATGTGCTTGTCCAAATTTTTTATTATAATTTCATAGTTTTGTTAGAATATGAATAAAAGTTCAAATTTTTTATTCTTATGTTGTTTGGGTTGCACAAGAATAAGAAATTTGGAGCTTATTTTTATCCGAATCCTTATTCTTGTGCATCTAAACACACCCTAATCTATAAGTCTATTTACTAATAGACATTCACAATCTTGTATGAAACCAGCTGGATGTTATTTTCTTTGGGAGTAGACTTTTTATTCTGTGACTTCTTTTGTATGAAACTTTGGCATGCTTTTAAAGGATGCATACTCGCTTAGTTTGGGGTGCTTTTATCCCAAAAAAAAAAGACATTCACAATCTTCTGAAGTTGAGAATCCCTGAATACATCCAGTACTTGTACTGATTCTGACAGGATGGGAGGACCCGGATCCCGTGTAGCGCGGCACCCGTGTAGCGCACCTCTCGAGCCATCCGATTTGATCTCAACGGTTAATTTTTTTCGGACCTTACAATCTAGTGAAATTCACGGGCCACCCATCATAGATCGGACGGCCCGAGAGGTGCGCTACACGGGTGCTGCGCGGCACCAGATCTGAATTCAGGAAGTTGGGAGTCTTGATTGCTTGACAGCAATGTTTTGAAAACTGGATCGGACCGGCCGGTTCAATCGGTTTAACCACGAACCGGATCCTGTCCGGTCCAAACAGACCCAGAAAACCGCCTGTTAGCGAACCACAACGAACCGTCCGGGTCGGTCCGGTTTTCTGTCAAACTGCTGAACCGGAACCGCCGGTTTTCTGTTTTCCAAATTTGTTCGGTGATTTTTGGGATCGCTAGGTATTTCAAATTCTCTGGTGGGACCCAGCTATTATGGAGTTGCACTGCACAATTGCACATGCATATTTTTGTTGGCAGTAAGCAAAAGGTATGCATTTATTATTCTTTTTTAGGAAAAAGTTTGTATTTTTTTTTTTTGGAACATCATCGTAATTCTAGGCATTCTGTACGGTGCATTTGAGAAAATAAATTTAATGTTGTTTGCTCTATGGTGCTTGATAAAAAGGAAAGTTATGGCAATATTGGCAAGTAAATAAAATCCAACTTGTCATGGTTATTCAGATAACCAGTAGAGCCACCGGTTGAACCATCGAACCAGTAGAGCCACCGGTTCGATATCCGGGTCGGTTTTCAAAACATTGCTTGACAGAGGCAGGTATTGCTTATGATCTTGCCCCTGTGAGAACGCTTTTGAGGGAATTTTTAGAGAACAGAATTGAAATAGATTATTATAAGTTGTCATCTAAATTTGTTCAAGAATAGCCAAGCATGGATGAGATATTTTAGGATAAGTTGGGAATAGTGGGGTAGAGCAATCATCTTAAAAGACAGATAACACTGATTAAGAGCTAGGAATATAGAACAACGTATTAATCTTTCATATTTTTCTTAAGTTTTCTAATAAAAGAAATACAATTCTCCATTATTTTTGCTTTTGTGAATTGTATTGTTGCTGGATTTAAGACAGAAGAATGGACCACTTTATATATTATTCATTAAGAAATCAGAGCAAAGTATTATATTGGACTAACTAGTAGATTGAATATGATTATGTGTTACCTCGCTAGCAACAAGCTTAGCTAGATACCTGTGCCAAGTGCCATTGCGGAAAAACTAAAGCATAAATTTATTGCATTACTTAAGCGTGTTTGATAATGATTGAAAAGTTATATTACAAGCCAACTTGCTATCATACAAAAGGGAAAACAGAAAAGAAGCCGTGTAAAGAGAATAAATAAAATAAAGGACACTGTCTGAAGCTGAGGAAAGCCTTCCAACCCAATTTGAAATGCTTCTAATTTTTGTAAAGGATTTTTGGTTCAATTTGCTCTGCAGATAGAAATATCCATTTTTCACCATGCCAACAAACATCTTTAATTCAGTGATATTTTCTGATAATATGCATCTTCTACACCAAATTTTGCCATCTTTCGTCAGATGCCGAAAGCAATTTCGCGCTCTATCTGTCATGCCTGAATGAAATGGGGCTTGACCATACAAATCAATAGGTCTATAAGCTAACCATAGATTATTTGGAATCCTCTCTGTCCTTGTTTCCTAATGTGTCCGTCATGATTCTCAACTTCTTGCATGCTGATAGAAATATCCTACATAAGTCACAACAAGTACAGAAATTAATATGGATTAATACAAGTGGTGCATTAAGAATCTTAGTGCCTAATGATATTGAAATTACATGGCTAATAATAATAGTCTGGTACATGCCTATATCGATCAGTACCAAACACCAAGAAATTAAAAAACCATAAATGTTAAAAGGATTGAAACAACTGTGTAAATTAAGTACATACTCCCAAGGAACATCTCCAAGTAACATCAGGTCTCCATCTTTATCTTCATAGGCAATCGTGTATTCCATTGTATATTTGCCATCCATTCTCAATATTTCACCTATATTTTCATTTAAACTAGAGATCATTAGTTCATCAATAAATAGAGTAATTAATGACAAAAAAAAAAGAAAAATCATACTTTCACTAAGAGAAGATTATAAAGTCATTTCATGTTATATGATTTACCTAAAGAAAAACACCCAAATAAATTCTCCAAGGCTTCTCTGAGCTCTTTGTATCCCTTGTAGTTTTTCAGATCAACCTTTCTAAGATAAGGAGCTCCATCCATGCTCACCTTCACGTATCTCCCTGCCATGTCGGCCTTGTTCTTCATTGAATAGAAGTTGTTCTTCATGTAAGAACGCACAGGTGGCCAACCCACTATTTGTGCCCTGCAATTTTAATTGGAAGCTTTTAGTCTAAGCACAACCACAATTGGCACTGGGTTGTACTAAAAGGCCATGTCGGGCTGGTACGATCAGGTACATAACAATCTATAATCACAGGTATGTTACCGAGTCCTAAATTCCAGGTACATGGGTTGTACCAAAAGTCAAAACACATATTGACCGGTATGGCACCATTTGTAGATTTAGACAGAGAGAGTTTAATCTTACTTGGGTGAAGGTCTGTCAAGATGGTCATCCTCAACTGACATACAATCAGGAGAGTTTCTCTTATGTGGTGTCTCTCTTGGTTTCTTCGCCTCGACACTCCCCGGTAAGCCGAGTCGTAGCTCTGTATCATTATCCATTCTCTACTCTTGCGATGTATATGTTATATGTATCTAGTTGGTCTCTGTGACTGTTCTTCTGCTGCTATAGGAGTTGAATGGTTTGTAGAATGTTATGTTCTCATATATAGAGAGGAAACAATGAAGCATGATAAAGAAGAGACAACGCCACTAGAAAATTCATTGATGTTGGTCCCTTAGACAGTTTGGCAAGGCTGGTGTATTATTAGGTTAACTCGGCCCATTTGTTGGTGTACTTTTGCTCTTGTCAAGGGGACAAGGCTGTTCAAGTGTGGGGCCAAATGGTGTTGTCACCATTGATTGGGTAGGGGGAGGTGGGAACATGCAACCGTGTGGAATGGGGTCGAGGGTATTATTGGTACAATAAGTTTATGGGTCCGTGTGTTTGGAATAATTAGGTATGTGTAGCAATATCTAGGGTTGGAAGTATAGTCAATAAAAGAATGCTGAGAAATGAAACTAAAAAAAAAAAAGTATTCATCATGAGTACTAACCGATTATTGGCATGATTAACAGAGGGATGGCAAACAGAACGAGACAGAGATTGTTCTATTTAACTTACAAGAACTAGTTCTCCCATTTTATTTGGTAGAAAATTCGAGAGTACAATTATTTTATTAAAAACTCTGGTCTGTTGTAAACAAAAACATAATTAATAATTTTTACTATTTTAACATTTAAGAAGTTCTACGTTGTAGCCAAACAAATTCCAAACTTAGGTATTAATTATCAATTCAAAACCCAAATTTTAAAATGCATTCGAGCTTAATCTTTATTTTAAAAAATACAAAACGAAAATTACGTGTATTTCACTTGAAAAAGGGCAACATAAATAAATAAGTACATAAATAAATAAATAAATAAAGTGTCAGCCATGCTAAATTATGTGAACATTGTTTAGACAAATAATTTATTAGCCCCATCAAACTGGTTCAGTCGAAGTCCATCTATAGATCTTGGGAAACAGCCAAACAGGGAAAGTGCCATGCAACCAGTTAGAAACAAAAAACTCTGGCCAATGTATCAATATTTAATTTAGAAGCACCAATGTAGCAATAGAGTTTCTACATGAATGGCCCAAAAGTCCGGAAATTTCTCCAAATTGATTTCCATGATATGATTATATGATAGTTTTGAATGTTCTTCTCCAGCTAATCCGTGCAAGGACACAGCACAGGAGAGGAGAGTACTCAAAATTGTACAGCCTAAGTGACACGCATGCAATTGTCTCTGACTCTCTGTTTCTCTCTTTCCCTTCATTATGTTTTGTTTTGTTGTACAGCGGGGTTTTTAAAAGCTTGTTGGTTGCATGTCTCCTAGTGCATTTAATTTGGAGGAATTTAATCGCATGATTTGTGTGCACCTCTTTGGAGCTTCTTCATATTTTGTTTATATTCGGTTCTATCTGATTATACACAGATTCGTTTTTTGGTAGTGATAGTACTGAATGGTTCAACTATTTGTCGTCATAAGCATAAAAATACCTAATAAATTTCTTGTTTACTTTCTTTTAAGATTAATTGCAAATAGCAATGAACAGGGGGTTTCGTTGTCGGTTTGGTACTTTCTCAAACTGAAGTTTCTTCTTTTTATTTTGCATAAAATTAATGAAACTACAATCTTTGTTTTTTTTATTTCAATTTAATTAGACTAGTACAAGTATTCAAATTACAATCAATAAATACAAGCAGTAACTTGATAATTTTACATATTAACATGTGCAATATTGGGATATACTAACATAATATTTATGAACTTTAGATTCACTTAGTTTGTTTGATTTATTAGATTTACGCACAGTTATCAAAATCGATCCACAATCGAAAACCCATAAAATTTTAAACTAATCTGTACTAAATTAATTAATTTAATTATCAAAATCTTGTCATAAACTGAAAACCGATCGATGATCATTGTTAAACCAAACCAAACTAAATAAAATAAACTACCGAACCATTTTATCCAAAATAAATTGATTTTGATTAATATCAAACTAAACTATTTAAACACCCCTCTATTCAATAAGTATGGATTAATTAATTTTTCTTTTAGTTTTTCCTTCTTAAAGGCCGTGACTTGTTTTAACTTCTTACCAGACCAAAAAAAAAAATTACATCCAAATTAAAATCAAAACTCTATTAGTGAATATTGATGTCAGTTTCATTCGTTGCATTTATACTGCTCAAACCCCACAAAGCGCAAATCATATTTAAGGAATTGAAAGCATCCAATGTTCATGTCATTTATTGGTAAGTACATAATACATGTGCGTTTGTTATGTTTTGAAGCTCACATGATTTTGTTCCATTTTTCCTTCAAAAATGCAGGACGGCTGGACGGGGTAGAACTAACTAACAATCCGAATCCTGTGGCGCGCGACACAGCGTATAGCGCGCGACACGGACCATCCGATCAGATCTCGACGGTTAATTTTTTTCGGGCCTTACAATCTGGTTACATGCACGGGACTCCCTCATCCATCCAGATTTGATCGGACGGTCTGTGGCGCCCTACACGTTGTGTCGCGCGCCACAGGATTTGGATTTAACTAACTAATGTCAAATATCTCACGAATTCCAATTTCCAATAGAACAGCTTTATTAACATCGACATTATTTATTATAAAAAAAAATTGAGATGATCTAGATAGAGCCGGTTGTTACAAGATGGTGGAAAAATATTTTTTTTTCAGGCACAAAATCTTACTAATTTATTTATGAAAAATCCATTATTTTCTTCAGAAAAAGTGTTTTAAAATTATATAATAAAGACTTCCAATGTTGTAACTAACATCGCGTGTTTATTTATGCTAAAGTGATACTTAAAATTAAGCCTGAAACAAATATTTCATTAGTAATTATTACTGCACACTGTTTCGAAATCTAAGATTGACACCCTGTCCTACTAGATAAGTCTTAAAGAGATTTTTCTTTTTTATTAGAAGATACTTGACTAACTTTACAAATGTACTAGCTTTAACATAGTAAACTAGTTAGCTAGCCTATGAAACATAAAATATATCAAAGGAAGTTTCTAAAGAGGTAACATAAAGCATAAAGCTTCTTATCGTATGATTTCCTATTAAGTCGATGTAGTTTGAAAAAAAAAAATGCTGTATTCCTAATAACATATTTGAAATTTCGTACATGACACGTTCCTCAATATCCTGCACTGAACAAAAAGGGAAATTTAATCAGCGGTGTCAGGTGAGAGGAATTTTAAAAAATAATTTTTAAAATTGAAAAAATGTTTATAATTGTAAAGTCTTTTTTGAAATCCAAACCAAGAAGGGTCAATGGACCACACAAGACCTTTAACTCTTTTACTGTACACGGCCACTGTACACAAACAAACTTGTATGGTGAGGCGTGGACAAGCTCCCTCCACAAAAATATATAATTAAGATATGTAATTCCTTAAAGAGAAAAAAAAAATGTGCAGGGATAAGAATGTCTTCGATCTGAAAACACCGCAAGTTCAAGTTCAAGTTCATTGTTGTGTGAATAGTCACAGACAAATTCAGCTGCCACGTGTAAGAAAAAAAAGAAAAAGAAATAAAACAGTTTATAAAGAATTTAACAGGCGCAACATCTGGAGACGTATATCACCAACATCTTGTATTCCTTTTTTTTTTTTAAATAATCAAGGCAGAAGTAAACATGTTTTATTCATTCATTGAGAACTTGTCGTATTATAATTAAATTTCTTAGATTGATCAACTATTGGAACAACTAATGAGCTGGGAAATCTTCAAATAAAGTTAAATCACTTTTATGTTTTGTCTGATATATCAAAGTGAAATTCAAGGGTATTGTTACCATGTGGTCTAGTAGCTCAGGTGGTAAGAGTAGTGGGCTCTCTTCTAAGAGGTCTATGGTTCAAACCCGCATGCTTGCGATAGGCTTGGCGAGCTAGCGTAAAAACTCAGCAATATATACAAAAAATGGCCAGGGTCGGAATGTCATTTCTAGCCTACCCCAACTTGTTTGGGACAAAAGGCTCTGACTTTTTTTTATTTTTTATTGTTATCATGACCTGGCATGAAGTAAAAGGGAATGAATTTGTTTTTATCCAAAATTTGAACAATAATGGAAACAGTACTTTTGGTCCTAAATTAATGGACAAAATATATTTAAAACCCGACTGTATGAATCTGACAAATATGTTTACTGACATAGTCACATGAACACCGATCTAGTCAATTGCTCTTACTAGATTTTCATAGAATTTCTTACAACTATATATGAGCATATTCTTCCTTATTCTAAAGAATTCATAAAATTTCTCTCAATCAACAAATCATTTTTTTTTTAACTATATCTGCTAATTGTGGATTTCTCATCTTCTGTAGTACCTCACTAAATGGACAGCATTCGAAATGTTTATTATAAATTTAAAAACTGACTGTTACAAATTTTTGAACTATCCATCTTCTAAAAATTAACACGCACGCTTAATAACAGAGTTCAACTCGAACCACTTCATTTTTATGAGTAATCCCTACTTAATTGTGTGTCCATGTCATCACTTTGATAATATGCAAAGAGGGACATTTTTGTACACCTTTGATCTTAAAATTCCATAATTTTTTTTGCCGTTTATTTAGAAACAAATGACTTTTGTAAACATTTCTATTGCAATATTGACGGCCTTCTATCTGCCAAAAAAAGTGCCACAACTTAAAAAGTTACAACCGTGTTAATGTTGGAAGATATAAAACGAAGAAAGAAAAACTACATATAATAAGATTATTTGTTCCTTGCTGATAAATTAATTGAGGACCACAGGAACATTATCACGGGATGTGGTATTTTATACTTACGAAAAAGCGATAGGAAACATGAATCTCAATGCATGATTCGTTCAAGCAATGGGCTATAAAGCCGTACATTTTGGGCCAAGAGATGAAATGGGAAAGCGCCATTTGTTTGCCTCGTTTTAATCATTGTGGCCCACATGTCGATAATTATTTTCAGATTCCCTTCAACTGTATTACATCTATATGAATATCAGAATATTCGCACAATGTCTTCAAATAGTTTTACTTTTTAGATCCTTTTCGAATTTGTGAAAGTTATCACTTAGACGACATTGTGTTCTCAGATGCATTTTTGCAAATAAAATACTATACACAATTGTAAGGTGACTGTTGAATACAGAATTTATTCTGCATCCGATGAGTGTTCATGCATTTTTCCTTCCACGCAATCCACACAGACAACAAGAAACCATGTATACAACATTGATAAACTAAAGGTATCAAAATATAATAAGTTGTTAAGAACACAAGTTCACTGAACTCTGTTTATGTTGGTTTCTTGAAATTGGATTACCTTCTGGTAGTCAATCTGGGCAATTAGTAAAACAAATATTAAATAATGTTTTAGTAATGTAGAACATAAGTTCATTGCATCAATCAAATTTAAATTATTAAACAACACGTGTACTTGTTCTAACTCCAAACTATGCATGGCTTGAAACCACACACATTCATGCAACCAACCGTTAACCCTGAAATTGGAATCTTGTATCTGCATAACTCGGCATTAAAAAATCAATTCAATGCACCTTCTGTTCATTTCCAGGTAAAAAATTTGTGGGTCCAAATTAACTCGATTGAATATATTATACTCATGCATCTGTTAGCTGGAAGGTGCACACGTGTCACACAAAATCAATAGCCGCTCATCAAGCAATAAATGAATGGAGTTGCTCGTGCACATGGAATTGTCATGTACTTTTAGAAGCACTCGCACGTGGGGCTTTGATCACAGTTATTTTGATGCATTTCCTCACCAGAACATATTCCAAAATAGCTAATTGGAGGTTATTTTTAGTCTTAAATGAAATGAAGGTTGAAAGTCACATCTGTTCACGACATAAATATATTGAATAAGAATAATGAATTAACAAAAAAACCTGGTCTCAATTACTTTGCAAGAAGTCAGTATGAGGGTCTAGCTGTTCTTCTCTTGCTTTTTTTTTTGTGTTTTCTTTTTTAATTCAAAACCGTAGTACTACAAAATAGGGACGACAATAAAGACAATAAACGCAGCATTCTATAGAACACTTCCTTCAAAAGAAAAAAAAAATGAAAAAAACCATCACACTCAAACTGGATAAGAAAGAGTATAACATTCATTTGAATTCAGAGTTGGACTAACGAGAACAGCACAAATTTCACAACAGGGTTAGTTTAATTTTTGGACCATTAAAGGAAAAAAAATGTAATTTCAACTGCTCTTATGTTTAACAAATAAATTTGAACCTATGTATAATCACTTATTTGAATTAGGGACTATTGTTCATTCATCTTAACATCGTTATAGTTTTTGAATTAGGATAGCAGAACATGTGTCTTCCCATTATTGCAAATAGAACAAACTTTTGATAAGAAATATTGTACTGACGAGAAGGCAGGGAGAAAAAAAAAAAGAAAAAAGGAGGAGATGAAAATTTTTAGGGCTAAACAAAAAACAAGGGCCCGTCCCAAAATTGAACAGGCTAGCAGAAAACACACCATCTGACAAGGAAAGATAGAGAAAGGTTATCATGTGGGCTTGGCCAACCAGCCTAGGTCAGCTGTGCAAATATCTTTCAGTGGACAGTGGTCCAAACCTTTGCCTCTTTAGCATTTGGCATGATAAAATCAATGCGACACCACCTATCAAATTGTTTGGTCCCCTGATGCAAATTTTTAGAAACAAAGGACAGTTTTGTTGCTGGAAAGAGTAGAGGTCAATTATAGCAACACGGTTTTAAGATATTTGGTAGACTAATATGTATTAATTTAGCTATTCGAATTTTCTCTAGAAGCTATTCCCGCTTATACAACTTTGATATTTTTGTTTATACTCTTGTACGAATCATTTTCACATAAAAATAATTAAATTTAATTCATAGTAACTTAGGATAATTTCATTTGATCGACCGTCTCATCACACATCTAAAGCTTGCAACCAAACAAACTTATGAATAGATTGAATATGCCAATTTAACCTAGAATTGTTATCCATTTCCTCATTAGGAAATACAGAACTGAATTGTGCTGCTCTTATGAATAAAATGATTTATATCTTTATCTGCAACAAACAATCCAAACGACATTGAACCTTCTAATATGCTCTATTTTTTTTTTTTACCAAACTCAATTCTCTCTAATTTTCTTGTTTTGAATTTGTCAAACATGATTCTCAACGTAGTCTACTCCAGCCCTATTCTCATGCAATCAGGCACAACCAATGTGTACTCTTCAGTACTTGACTGCAATGAATAACACGCAAACTGTTCAATAAAAGAATTGCTATCCTTTGAAAAAATGCAAACACATTCCAAATTATTTGATCCAAAAGTCTGAACTGATGAAACAAAACCTGCCTAGGTTTGATGGCCACTGCACTGTACTTCAGAGTTGCCATGCATAGCAAGTACTAACAGGCCCAAAAGAGGGGACATGAAGGATGGTGCAATCGGACCGGGCAGTGCACATGGGCTCAAGAGGGTTTGAGTTTGACAAAACCGAACCAGGAGACAAAGCAACACCTAATCACATGCTCAAGAAAAAAAAAGGAAAAAATAATTTTGACATAAAATTGGGGAATTGGGAATTTGGGATATTGAGATACATGCAACTCCATTATGCTCTCATCAAGTCATCAGTGACGATACCATCTCGGGTAGAATTTTGTGATAGAATCAGTTCACATGCTCAGTTGACCTGCCCCCTCCTCTCTTAACACCTTGTCCCCACCGCCTTCCCCTTTCACCTCTATTCCCTCTTATCTACAGTGCTTTTGCTGCCCCACCAACCCTCTCTTAATTAATTAATAATATTAATTTATTTGTTTGTTTTATTTTATTTTACCACACTAGCTACATTATTTGGGATGCACCAATTATGATTCTAATTCTTAGGTTCACAAGTATGTGTGTGCATAATTGTATTTATGAAATTATAACATCTGTTTCAATCTTACTAATAATATGAGTACGGATATATGGCCTTGAAAAGTGTTGTTTTGGGTTTGGAATCAGAAAAAGAGTTGCAGTTCTCCTAGTAATATTACTTCTTTTTCTTTTTTTTTTCTTTCCCTGGAAAGCTTTGGGATGGAGCATGGGAAACCTTAATCTTTTGGGATGTGAGACTATGGAAGGTTTCAGTTTAGTACTTCTTTTATTTTGATTTATTTTGTTTTTTTATTTGTACTGAATTTGTGTTGTTTTGATGTATGAGTTGTTCTAGGTAATTGTTTTCCGTCATCCTCTCTTCTATCATCCCCATCATCCCCTCTACAGACGCGTTAATTTTTTCTATTTTAAAAAAAATACATTAATAACTTATCTTTCATTTTCGGAAGTTCAAGGGATGAGAGGATGAGCATCAGGGGATGAGGACAGAGCGAATCACAGGGGAGGGAGGGAAGGGAAGGGGGGAGGGGAGAGGGGGGAGGGAGCGAAACAGAGAGGGATAGAGGGGATAAGTCCCATAAAATTATGTATTAACTTGAACAGTTATATGTATAATTAGAACAATTATATATTTAACTAGAACAGTTATATATTTAACTAGAACAATTATATATTTAACTAGAATAATTATATATATTAACCAGAACAATTACTATATTAAATAGAACGGTTGTATATACTAACTAGAACAATTGCTATATTAACTAGAAAAATTATATACATCAATCAGAACAGTTATACGTTTTAACTAGAATAGTTGCTATATTAACTAGAACAATTGTATATATTAACTAGAACAGTTAATACATAATTATAGAGGGAGATAGTGAATCAGAGAGGGAGGGAGGGGGAGGGGGAGGGGGAGTGAGCGAAATAGAGAGGGAGAGAGGGGATGACTCCCAGGGGATGACGCGCGTTAATTACATTCCGAAAATGAAATCAGTTAATTACGCATTTTCTAAAAATGGAAAATGCGTCTTTGGGAATGATGGATTTCGGAGATGATCCTTATCAGCCCCGGTTGTTCTATTTAGAAAAAATTATGAATTTCATATTATTCGTCTAATCATTTAAAAAATTTCATGGCCAAATTGAACTTCTATATTATATGTATTTTAATATGATATATGTTCTTTTTATTATGCAAGTGCGATAGGATTGAATATCTGACCCGAAGTAAATATGGCAGAAAAGTACATCAAGTATTAAGCGAAACCAACATTTATAAAACAAGCATGTTGGATTTTTTTTGGCACAAAATGCTGCCATCAGGTCAGCCATAGTTCTTCCAAATAACTTTTATTGATTAAATCTTCCATGTTTTATATTTATTTGTTCATAACTATTTTCAGGAAGCAGGGCATGTTAATTGATTGGGATTAACTACTAATATTTTTCGTCTGTCCTTGTTTGCCACAGCATAAGCTAACAATTGGAATATGAAATAATGAAAATTTCAATTGACTGCACCTGTCAATTAATTTAAAAATAATTATAATAATACGATCATGTATTAAAATCTCCCACTTTCATTTTAAAATTTAATGAATAGTTAACAAGTAGCAGCGCCAAATACGTCCTAGAAACCGCTTTTACGGCTGTATGGTCCCAATAGTTCAACTCACCTCCAATTTTTACTAAACTGGAGCTTGCCTTTTGCAAGCAAAAAAGATATGATTTTCTTTTTTAAAACTGAAACTAATAAGAACTTTCTCAAATCCAATCTAAAATTTACGATGATTTTATCAATGCCAAGCGGGAGTGAATCGAATTATGCAAGTACGCACGAGCAAGGTGTGTTTTCATATTACATTAAATCTACAAGCAATTATAAATTTATAAAGATTATTTTAGCGACTTAATACAGATACTAACTATTGCAAGCGTTTTGAAATTTTGATAACTTAAAATAAGTTATAAATTTGATAAGTACCAGATTGTTTCCAATTCATTCAATATTAAAAAAGAAATATGAATGAAATTTCATATTTAGTTCAAAGAAGGGTAGCCGTGATTGATTTCTTAATTTAATAAACAGACAAGGTTGTAAGCATATAATAATTTCAATGTGATAAAAAGTAAAATTTACCTACAATCTTTTGTTCTAAAAAGGTATCACTTCATTTATTCGACAAAATTATCTTGCCAATGCAAAAGCATTTTTAATTTAAATACCTGCGAATTCACTTATTTTTATTTATATCAATAGAACACATCATTAATCGACCGAAATAACTTGTAATTATTTATTTCTTTTGATATATTCGATTATTATCGTCTTCTCATATTTTACTAATAAGCTATTTCTTGGGACAGAGAGAACAAACCGAAATGGAGGCATTCATACATTAATTTTCTGTTTATGAATGGAGATAATCATGTTTTAGTTAAAAAGCAAAGAAAAGAGGGAAAGAAAAGGGAGATATCATCATATCAAATCAGGTAATTTGCAACACTCGGCGCAACTGGGATGCGGGACCCACAGAGCATTAAATGAGGCCCACTGTAATCATTCGATGGGTGTGGCCGCAAAAGTCACCTCATCACTAATCAGTGATCACTAATCAAAGAGGAGCCCCCGTTTAAACCGGGTTCATGTCCAGGTAATCCACGACACGTGTCATCATGTGGCGCCTGGGATGGGCCTACTAATCACTTGGGTTATGTGCACCACCCTTCCTCGGTTACTATGCCCTTCGGATCACTTGTGGTTACTTCTGGTATAAATGTACATGTGATTGGAATTTATTTAATATTATAGGTTTTAGGAATGCCTGCCGACGCATGTATTGGGAAACATGACAGAGTCAAAATTTTAGTATATGGAGATTAATATATATATATATATATATATATATATATATATATAGAGTTTTGCTATGGTGAGTTGCAACTCACCAAAGGGTCGGTGAGTTGTGATCAAAACTCTTAAATTTAGTTCAAAATGACCGATCCAAACCGTCCAATATAATCTTCCTATTGAAACCTCTATGCAGACCAAATTTTACATTTTTTTAAAATTTTTAAATATTTTTTTTGAAATTTTAGAAAATTGTTAATCTAATTAATTCTGAATTGTTAAAAAACAACAGTTTTTAAAAATCCGAAAAAAATACTTAAAAATTTCAAAAAAATATAAAATTTTGTCCGCATGGAGATTTCAATAGAGAGATCATATTGGACGATTTGGATCAGTCATTTTAAACTAGATCTAAGAGTTTTGATCGCAACTCACCGATTCTTTGGTGAGTTGCAACTCACCATAGCAAAACTCTCTCTCCCTCTATATATATAGAGGAAACATATGGTGCATACTAATGTACTGAAGTTTCGGTGCATACTAATCCAAACTCTTGGATCTACTACAAAATGACCGATCCAAACCGTCTAATATGATCTCTTTACCGACCAAATTTTACATTTTTTTCGAAATTTTTAAGTATTTTTTTCAAATTTTAGAAAATCGCTAATCTAATTTTTTCTGAACCGTACAAAAATAGCAGTTTTTAAAAATCCGAAAAAAATAATTAAAAATTTCGAAAAAATGTAAAATTTGGTCGGCAAGAAGATTTCAATAGGGAGATCATATTGGACTGTTTGGATCGATCATTTTGAAGCAGATCTAAGAATTTGGATCAATATGCACCGAATTTCTGTACATTAGTATGCACCATAGGTTTTCTCTCTCTCTCTCTATTTTTCATATATATATATAGAATTTTGCTATTGTGAGTTGCAACTCACCAAAGAGTCGGTGAGTTGCGATCAAAACTGCTAGATATAGTTTAAAATGACCGATCCAAACCGTCCAATATGATCTCCCTATTAAAATCTCCATGCTGACAAAATTTTATATTTTTTTGAGATTTTTAAGTATTTTTTTCGGATTTTTAAAAACTACTGTTTTTGAATGGTTCAGAACTAATTAGATTAATGATTTTCTAAAATTTCAAAAAAATACTTAAAAATTTCGAAAAATTGTAAAATTTGGTCTGCATGGAGATTTGAATAGGGAGATCGTATTGAACGGTTTGGATCGGTCATTTTGAACTATATTTAGGAGTTTTGATCGCAACTCACCGACCCTTTGGTGAGTTGCAACTCACCATAGCAAAACTCTCTCTCTCTCTCTCTCTATATATATATATATATGAAAAATTATATTATTTTTATTTTTTAATTCGGTGTTTTTTTTATCAAAATTTTGTTATATGATAGAGGTATTAAACATAACGTATAAGGCGTTTTTCTTTTCTAAAATATTTTAACAAACAATATTACTTCAAAATTTTAAGAATTACTTGAATTAATTGATTTCTCTTTCTCTAATGAACCCCCATCCCTACTTGAGGAACACTTGATGTACATAATTGATAATTATGTTTTTAGTTCATAGTATTGGAATAATAAATAACAGAATCTCCTTTAGTTTAACAACATTTTCTTTTGCCTTTTTGTCTTATGGAAGTTAGCTGAAACTTATATAAAGTGTAGCTCATGATTGAAGATACAAGATTGTGTTAATACTGGTTGCTAAACAAATATTTAATAGACAAACATCAACAAACAAATTTTTTATGTTTTTTTTCTTTAAGGATATTTATTTAGAGAGGCATATCCCAGTCAATAGAGACTTTATCCCTCTTTCGTGCCCAACGAAAATTGAACCCGTTATCTTTAGGTAAACGGCGAGCCACTGACCGGCTGTACTGGACTCCCACGTTAAAAAATTTTTGTGATAAAATATGCAAATCGTTATGCTTATAATTAGCCAATATTATAAAAGTAACTTCGGACGATGATTGGTATTGCAATAACAAAAAAAAAAAATAGTAAATGTTATTAGACTGACTAATTCTTAGTTTTTCAAACTATTTGTTAGTTAAATGAATAAATGTAGACAAGAATTATGATATTGAAGCAAAAGGTCCAACAACAGGGAGGCAATAGGGATTGCAAAAAATAATTTATTTGGTATATGAAATTTTCTTATTTGATAATAGTCGTAATTGACTTTACACTTACCAAATTTGGGTTAAAAATTTTTCTACTCTTTTATAACTAATGTCAATTTCGAAAAACATAACTGACCTTACACTTACCAAAATCGGATTAATCGTTTGAATTTTTAATTTCGAAAAACGACTTGGGAGTACGGGATATATTGAATTTGGTACAATTTAAAAATATATCGGTCATTTCATCTAGCAGTTTGAAAAATAGTCGATACTTAGATCAATATTATTTAAACAATTCACAATTTGCATCAAGCTTTATATACAACTTATTTAAACTATACATATCAGTATTCAACATTAATAACTCTGTACATAGATTGTCACGGTTGTCAAATGAATAAGGAATTTATTTGATAACATTCCAGAAACGGAATTTATATGCTATGCCCAATTTGAAGCGCATAAATTAGTGTACTGTACATAGTATACATAGTACGTATATTTACCAGACACGTACACGTGGATGCAGACTTGAGTGTTCAGTACTCTGCCACAGTTGATCAGACCGCAGGGAACATATGAGACCTAAACGATAGACAAGTTCATATCTTCACCATAACTAACTGATAGATGCATTTTCTATATATACCTCCTTACTCTAATACCGATTGTTTGGTCTCTCCCTTCCTTTCCCCTTAGCTCTCCTTTGAAGCCAACCAGCCCATAGGAAAGAGAGAAGAGAAGAGAAGAGAATTGAACGGAGAAAAATAAAAGAGAAAAAATAGAAAAGAGGAGAAATTAATCAAGAAAGGTGTCACTAATTTGCATTTTTTTTGAGTCATGACTGGCTTAGGGTTGGAGGAGACTGAGCTCCGGCTTGGTTTGCCGGGAGATGGAGCTGATTCGGTGAAGAACTCATGCAAGAGAGGGTTTGAGGAGACAATAGATCTCAAACTAAAGCTGCCAACTATCGGCATGGAGGAGGCGAAGAAAGAAGAGGAGGCAACGACTATCAATCGAACTCCTAGCGTGAAAAATCTGGCTGCTGCCGTCACTAGCGACCCCGAGAAACCTCGAGCCCCCAAGTATTTAATCTTTCTCTACTAATCTTGTTTATGTTAATATCGATATCACATTTAATATATTTCCTCAAACAGCTATAATCAGTAGTATAAATTCTTGGTGACACATTTTAAATAAATAAAAACAAAAAATATACAAACAAGCCCATATTAACATTATTGCGACTCATGCCTTGCCGTTCCTTGAGAGTTGAGATTTTTAAATAGAAAGGATGAGGGGAGTTAGTGGGGTTGTTTTTGTGTGTGTGCGTGTGTGTGCGCGCGTGCGTGTGAGAGAGAGAGAGAGAGAGAGCTGTATCTTAATTTCACTATTCCAGGTGTGCTAAAATTATCGATACTTATTGCAAATAACATATGCGGTAGGACAAATAGTTCAATTACATGTTGGTCCTGTCTGTTTTGAAAACGTAAGAGAAGTTAAAATGGCAAGAGTTCTTGGCTAATTAGAAAAGTTGCTAAAAAGTAATAGTCACATGCCTTTGTAATTATAAGAAGCTTGACATATATAATAGAATGGAAAAATTATATGTAGTAGTAGAACTTAATTTAGGTTGGCAATAGATACATAGTTTTTTAAGTATAATATACAATTTATTTCATTAGTTGCATCTATAGGCAAGGCAATTCATAATCAAGCTGGTTACATTTTGTTTCTTAAATTCAAGGGCTCAGGCAGTGGGTTGGCCACCTGTCCGATCATTCCGCAAGAATATCATGACTGTCCAATCTGACAAGAACAAATCCAAAGATGAAGGAGAGAAATCTGCCACCAACAATATGGCGTCATTTGTGAAAGTTAGCATGGATGGTGCGCCATACCTTCGCAAAATCGATCTGAAGATGTACAATAGCTACAAGGAGCTCTCTGCAGCATTAGAGAAGATGTTTAGCTCTTTCACTACAGGTATATACAGTTCCTAGAAACATTTTCTGTTTTTCCTTTTACATTTATATTTTTTAAGGCTATCTAAATTCAAAGAAAAGTAGAAAGTTTCTTCAATGTAAACTATGAAGATAGTTGATATTTTTCTTTCTTGCATTAATTTATTGTTTCTGATGTACGTTTATACAACTGTGAAGGTGGAAATAATGGCTCAGAGTATCTGCCAACCTATGAAGACAAGGATGGGGACTGGATGCTTGTTGGTGATGTCCCTTGGGGGTTAGTATTCCATAAAACAATTAATAAATAAATTTGTAAAAAATAAAAACAACTTTGCTTCAAGATTAACCTCATTATGATGAAAATATACAGGATGTTTGTTGATTCATGCAAGCGCTTACGGATAATGAAAGGATCCGAAGCCATTGGCCTCGGTAAGTATCTTTTCTTCCACTTCTTCATTTCAAATATTATCTGCTAGATTAGTTTATTTCTTAATAAGTAGAGTCAAGTCTCATATTTCTTTTTCCATTGTTCTTTGTAATTGCAGCACCGAAGGCAAAGGACAAATGCAAGAGCCATGCTTGATTTGGCATGTAAGGAGCCATGAATATTGAAAAAGAGCTTGGCATAATGTTTTTATTTAAGTGTGTCAGGGTTTTGATTTAGACAATATGTTTATTATTTTGTTAAAAAACTGTGTGATATCTGAATCAAGCTAAAGAATAATTATGGTGGTCATGTTACTTGTCTGTTTGTCTAGCTAGCCTTTGCTGTATTAATTGGTGGTTTGTGTATTGCTATGATGCTTCCTCTCGCGTTGTTATAACAGACCTTATTATTCCCTCGGTTTCTAGTATTATTAAGTGGTATTTCTTAATTATTATGGGAATCTTCAATTTTTTGACTGTTTCTTTATATGAATATTGTATTGGATGCTTGATTTGTACAATCAAGTTGAGGGAGCAGCCCATGTGCATATCAATTGGGCATGTATTATTTTATATACTCGACCCATCTGTCTATAATTATTAGTAGGCTTTTTTGATCGGATGAAGCTTCTGGGGTCTTGCTTTTATGGAGTTTAAAGAAACCTAAAATTATGCAAAGATCACGGAAAATATTTTTATATGAGGAACTTTAAAAGTTGACCTTTAGAAAGAGAGTTATAAATCATATACTCTACATTTATTTCACATTTATATCTTTGAAATTATTCATTGAATTTTCTTTTTACGTTTCTTATGTAACAACTGCGAAGTCAAAGCGTGGAAGAAAATGTTACAAATCTGAATCTGAAAAAGATAAGAAATAATGATGAGCTCTTCTGGATTTGCTAACTTGACGAAGAAAATGACAACGATAGGGCCTGGATAATTGTGAGCACTGAAATTTGGATCAAGTAAAGTTTATTGGGCCGTTGGCTTTTTAGCGGACCTATTAGATGAAATGTGCTTGTTTTGAGTATATATGTATACCGCTAGTTTCATGGTCACCATAAAGCTTCAAAGTTTTCTCTCTGTGACTCTGTCTTTCTATTTATCCTCTTATTAGTAACATCGGTCTATATGGTAGTTTTAAGAGAAATTGCCAAGTAAGTCTAGCAAATGAAACCCCAAAATACACATATATTCATTTTTCGTCTCATATGGAGCGCCTCTTTGGACCACAAGCTTAGTACTACTAGTCATCCATTGGTCATAGCTCTTGATTTCTACCCAAACAGGAACACTTTCACATTTCTAAAACAGGAGTTAACTTAAAATTACTGTTCCTAAGGTCATCATTGTTGATGCCACAGTTAAGGGGATATGTACCTTCATGGATCCTTCTTTTTGTTTGGAATCTGATTTGCATCCTATATAATATATCCCAACGATCCTGTTGTCCAAATTGTCAACCATTTTTGAGGACCACATGTATCGGCACAATAGTTTGTAAAGAAAAAAATAATGCTTTGGAGTCATTCACAAGATTTTTATAGATAATGAAGAGAGAGAGAGAGAGAGAGAGAGAGAGAGAGAGAGAGAGAGAGAGAGAGAGAGAGAGAGAGAGAGAGAGAGAGAGAATAAAAAAGAATTAGCTTGAATAGTTCTCAATTATTTTAGTTTACTGATAAAAGGGGGAAAAGCACTCCGCAACAGTTACTGTGAGTGATTTTTTTATTTAAACTACTTGGCCGAATAAAGCATGTACTGATGGTACATGGCATGTTTGAATGGAAGTCAGAATAATAAAATTAGAGTGGTTTTTTAAAATATCAAAATAGTCTCTAATTTAACTATCGATTGGAACCGTAGAATAATAAAATTGGCAACTATTTTGAATAGATACCCATCCATCCAAATACCAAATCATATTTCGGAATATTTTTTTGTTAATCCAAACATAAAGAGTTCTGACTCTACCCTTAGTACCCTTGTTTCAGCTGCTTGTACAATCTGGGCAAAATTGGTAGTTTTGCACTCTATTATTTAGTTGATTGAAACAATTTCAGTGCAGTGATTCTCTAAAACGATCAAAAGAGAAAGCGACAGAGGAAGAAAAGGTACAACAAAAGCAGCACAAAATGAAATGAAACCAGTGTCCCAGAAGAACAAGGCGGAGACATTTAATGGGAAGCATGGACAAAGGAAGGGGGCCAGACACAGCCAGCACAACGGCTGCCAAACAGCCCAGTTCTCTGTCATTTTCATTGTACCACTCATGATTCACTTGCCAACTTCTCTTCCCCACCCATCCCATAATCAATTAATGTGGAAAAGAAAATATGAAGAAGAAAAAGGCTGACGTGGTTAAAAGTGACAAAGATGGTGATTGTGCATTGAAAGTTAGGAGACCTCATCACGGCAAAGAAGGAAATAAAGAACATACGTTAAGTGCTTATATTAGGCTCATCTAACTTGTTATTAACTTTTGGATGAGGAATTAGATTAGTGAAGTTTAAGCATGCAAATTTTTAAATTTTGGAACAGTCGGTAGTTTGATTTTTTGTTGGAATTGCAAAATGATGGAAATTAGGGACTATTCCGATTTCCGAGTATCTATCCACCCATTCAAGCGCCTAGTAATATTCATAATAGTTTATTTTAGAGAAACTAGTCAGCTGCTGACTAGGAGGTAATATTCATAATAGTTGCCAACCCAGATCGCCTATTCCTTGACAATTCAAACTTGCATAAAAGAAAGAAAAATGTAAATAAAAAGATGATGAAAGTAGACATTAACTAGACTTGTACTTCTGACAAACTTATAAGGTAACAAAGACGGCATGAATATTAAGAGCATGTTGCCAATGCTAATTACAATCGTTTTTTGAATAAAATTTCATCCCGCCTGGAAGTGTGGCCTAGCTACATGGAAATTGAGCAAACTAAAATCATGCCCAAAATAACAGTAACACCCCAGCTAGTTCAGCATTTTGATTTATTTCATGCAGGATGTTATTACAATATTTAGTTTGAAGAAAATAATTCAAAAAGGTCATATCTTCTAATCAAAGTTAAATTTAAAATAACACGTGTAGTTTCAAAGCAGTCCAACATTAAATTAACAGCTAATGTGAAGACTACAAGAACATCTCTTTCAACTCCAAACAGTCAAAGGCCTCCCAATTGATAAAATGGTTGAGAAGTACGAATTTGAAGTTGGGAGATGCGTATACAATTTTTTATAGGAAAAACATAACTAAGAACAATATCTTGCTCAAAGCATACATTTTCCTTCTAATTGTACAAAACTGAAACACTAATTACTAGTCCAACACCAAATATCCCCACAACACACCTTTCCAAATTCTAAGGACCTATAATAATATGCAATTAAAAACAAAGAAAATAAAAATAGAACCTCATATACAGCTATCCTCTAAGACTTTGAACAAAACCCGCACTCAAAGCAGCCCACTGACTGCTCTTTAAAGTTGATATCACCCCTGTACAGCCAACTCCTGCAAGTGATCAATAAAAGCTTGCAAACTAATGTCGTCTGTGAAAATTACCTCAGACCCATCTGTCAGCCGAGTTTTCTGAGTAACTGAGGGGTTTAGTCTGGCTAGCAGAAACCTTGCCTGGCTCCCATATTGGTCACACTTTACCAGCTTGGGAGGTGGAACCCTCTCTGCCACAAGCAACTCCGCATCTGCCTCTGGCGCTTCCAGAAGTTTCCGGAAGTTCTCATGTGCAGGGTCCTTGTCGTACCCCATTTTTCTCCAATGAGCAATCTTTGACCCATAGTGGATCACTACGTGGAAGTATGAATCAAATAAGAGAATTACATCTGGTGAAACCGAGCTTATGTCCAGTAAAACAGGGATAGGTGGCCCATCGAATGAGTACTGAAACAAGGTTGGCTGGATCATGATCAGTGACCCAACCACGCCTTCTCGGTTGAGCATCAACCGAAAGAAGGCCGTCTCATCAGGTGAGCTATTAAACACGTCTATGAACTGGGACCTACGCAAATAATACATGAATTGTGGGTAGAGAGAAAAATTGGAGGAGAGACGAAAAGTGGAGGGGTCTTCAGGGGCATAGTCCCCAAATTTCGCTGTGAAACGAATTAGCATTTTGTCAAGCCATCTAATCACGTCCCGCACAAAGTACTCCTCAGTCCGGCGGATTGCCAGCCTAGCAACCACAGCTGCAGCAGCCTCCTGGTCAAACCCTGAAATTATCTCGGGCGAACGGGAAGAGGCCCACCGTCTTGCAGCCGTGGTAACCCTCACGCGGGATCCGCCATCCGCATGCTGATACTTAGTCTTAAACTGCACAAAAAAGACCGTAAATGACTCTGCAGATTTCTCACGGCCTCTCACTTCGAACAAAAACGCAATACACGTTTTGGGTGTGATGGAACTTGTTTTCCATGAATGGGTCCCACCTTCTCCTATTTCTTTCTCACTGACTAATTTATTTTTGACTCGGAGGGAGATACAGGGTCCAAGGGCCCCACATATCATGACTTCCTTTGACGTGACAACATCGATGGTTGCATCGAAATTCATGTCAAGGTGGCCATTTTCCCCTGGCTTAAAAATATGGCCCAGACATTTCCTGAATTGGTTTGACTCGAATGACTCAGCCAACACCATGAAACCACCTGATGTCTCAACCGGGTACCTCAACTCAGCAGCACCAACTTGGTCAAGAGAGGATGCGAAAAAGTCAAGAACAATAGATTTGTTGGCTAGTCTATGTGCCAGTTTCTCATAGAATTTTTCAGCCTTTTCAGTTAAAGGAGCATTGCCATTGATGAGGTCACGGTGGGACCGAATTGAATTGGATAGATCGGTTTCAGCCACCTTGCCTGGACCAGTTGTGGCAGGCCCTGATGTGAACACCATTACACGGGCACCAGTGTGGTCATGTAGAGAACCTTCTAAAAGGGCTACCGCAGTAGAGATGGCTGCACCAGTGGCACGTAAAGGACGGTGGCCACGCAAATTGTCCTGCAGGGAGGAAAGGTCTTCTATGGCAGTGGTGATATTGAACTCACATTCTGAGAAAGGTAGGAGAAAGTTTTGATTTTGGGAGTTCATTGGAATTCCAAATTTTGAATGGGGGAGTCGAGATATGCCCATAAACTCTATAATCTGACATAGAATATTGCAAATTATGCTATGTAAAAAGATAGCCTAATATCTAATTTACATTTCAGTCTGTGTGCATGTGTTCTACTTGCTTGCTAAACCAGATGATCGAAACAATTTCGAACATATTGTTATTGAAAACAATAATAACAATGAGGAAAACTGTTCGTTTGGGTTCTAAAATTTTTTTATTTTGTGTAGTAATATGCCACACAAGAGAGAAACTTCCAATTGGAGCTAGTACTTCCAGATACCACCATTAACAAGTATATACTGAAACAGGAGGATACCAGTATTGCCATTTTTGGAAATTTGCCCTCAATTATCCTGAATTAGCCTTTATTAAATCCCAGGTAAGCTTCAAATTTTTACAATTGAGTAGCAATTGACAATGGTTCTGCCCCAATTTACCCTATCTTGTGCAACTGTGCCTTTATTAAATCCCAGTCAAGCTTAAAATTTTTACCCTATCTTGTGCAATTGTGCCTAAACTCCTAATCAATGTATTCTAGATAGTCACTATCTAGTGTATCCAAATAAACACCTAATAAATCTAACCTTAAACATGGCCAAAAAATAGATTATTCCAAAGGGAAAAAAAAAAAAAAAATGGTACCTTATCTGAAGAAAGCTCTCTTTCACCATGTAGAACCAAAACCCTAGAACAATCAGTAGATTTGAGATCATGTACCCAAACCATGGATCCAAATGAAACCAGACCCACCATGGCATTCTCTGGCAACTGAGCAACCACATGTAACATCTCATTTTTCAAAAACCCAAGTTCTTCTGCCTCCGTGCACACATCAACAACGAACACAAACCCCACTCCCATGGAATTAGGGTTAGGGTTTGGAGGCAGTACGTACTCCACTGAGCAATAGGTTGGGAAAAGCTCGGCTGGAAGATTGTTCTCGCCTATCCCATGGTAAGACCTGGGAAAAGGGTTCCTACCAGTGCAAAAGGGACAGTGCCAGGTGGCGCTTCGAGCATCGACACGCGCGTAGGGGTTAATGGCGGCGCGACACGTGGTGCAGAAGAGAGGTTCGTAGGGCAGCAAGGGGAGGTCGGAGGTCACGGCGAGAGGGGTGGCCATGACGGCGGTGGGGACCACCAGGGCGGCCGCGTCGGAGCGGGAGGTGGGCCAAGCGTGCCATGGCCAGCGCAGTCCCTCCACCGCCTCCAGCTCCACGAAATCCATGGAGAGATTGAACTAGCGCTAGGGTTTGGAACCACGAGACATTGTAGAGTGAGATCGCTTGCTATTGAGTTCTTTCCTTTTTTTTTTTTTTCTATTCTTCTCAACTTTTGTCGGATTATTCTTTTCTTTTTGCAAGTTGCAAAAGGTTTTGTTGAGAATTGTTGCAGTGGAGAATCAGCTTTTGGTCAAATAGCAAAAATAACGTATTTTAAAGATGGCACGTTCGAAATCCGACTAGGGCTGTATATGAGTCGAGTTCGAGCGGGTTGAGCATAATTCGAACTCGAACTCGTTACAACTCGAGTCAACTCGTGATTCATTCGGGAGGCAGTTCCGAGCTATTCGAGCTAACTCGAACTCGTCATTTTGTAACTCGAGTCAACTCGTGACTCGGTATTCACCTCATGAATATAGTGAATAGATGCAATAATTATCTCAAAAAAAAAAAAAAAACTTCTGCACATACACAAACAAATATCTCAGAACCCATAACACATGCATAAAACAAGTTGTGCTGTGCATCGGAAAGAAAAGATATTTGGGGACTAAGTCTTGTTTGGGCTATACAGTATACATTGATATAATATTTTTATTTTCAGCATGCATATGTTGCTGACTCGAGTTGGATCTAACTCGAACTCACTAAATAAAACTCACGAGTCAGCACAACTCAAGTTTCTAGAACTCGAGTCATGTTAACTCGAGTTACCAACGAGTATTTTCCGAGTCGAGTTCGAGTAACTCACGAGTTACGAGTTATTTGCTCACCCCTAAATCCGACCGAGAGGTCTTTCTGATATTTTAACTAAATTTATTATCCAATCAACGGCTGATATTAATTATAAATAATAATAAAATAATTGATTAAAGGATAATTGAGTTATTGGAATGGATGAAAAAATATATATATATTGTACCTAGAAAAAATTATGTTGTCTTGAGCAACTTCCGTTTTATTTCCACTTGTAAGCATACCCATCCAATGTGTGGGCGAATCTTACATAACAAACTTTATTTTTATTGTAACATATATGACTAGGGGTGAGCAAATAACTTGTAACTCGTGAGTTACTCGAACTCGACTCGAAAAAAACTCGTTGGTAACTTGAGTTAGAACTCGAGTTCTAGAAACTCGAGTTGTGCTGACTCATGAGTTTTATTTAGTGAGTTCGAGTTAGGTCCAACTCGACTCGTTCCAACTCGAGTCAGCAACATATACATGCCGAAAATAAAAATATTATATCAGTGTATACTGTATAGCCCAAAAAAGACTTAGTCCCCAAATATCTTTTCCTTTCGATGCACAGCACAACTTGGTTTATGCATGTGTTATGGGTTATGAGATATTTGTTTGTGTATGTGCATAAGTTTTTAGTTTTTTTTAGATAATTATTGCATCTATTCACTATATTCATGAGTTGAATACCGAGTCACGAGTTGACTCGAGTTCGAGTTCGAGTTATGCTCAACTCGCTCGAACTCGGCTCATATACAGCCCTATATATGACTACATACCTTGCTTATATAAACATTACTTAATTGCAACCAAAAATTAAAATCAAATAGCCATGGATACAAAAAAAATAAAGACAACGTTGAAGCATGTTCTTATCGTTATATCAGAATATTTAAAAATTAAAATATGCCATGCTACTGGACCAGAATTTTTTTGGGGGTTAAATTTAACTAAATACGATACATTCAAGTTTCAAGTTGGCTTAAACCAGGAGTTAAAAACTCACCAATTCAAGTACATTGCAATCAAGTTTCTACATAACACTACGGTATGCACATCAGGTGTAAGGTTGTAACTCTTTTTCTTTTGTTTTTTTTTTCAATTAATGAATTAAATTGCAAAAGAGGATGTTGCAGTAGAGCTCCATCAATTCCAGCCGATTAGCAATTTAGCATTATCAATTATGTGCAAATACTAATTTCTTAAGGTCCGATCCTTGCAAATCGTTTGGCACATAATATACCAGATCTCATCTCTAACTCCCAAACATTTCCGTTTTATTTTATTTCAAAGGAAGTGGCAAGGGAAGGCGAGAATGTTATGTTAACTAGTTCTATTCTCGCGCGTTGCGCAATGCATTCCTATCTGAATATGTGGCAAAACAATTTTCTAATTAGCGTGGATATGTTATGGATGACATAAGTACAATTTCATATATACTTTGTTAAATTGTAAAACATTACGTTAATCAAATGTATGATTATTGTTAACAAATGATGCCAAAAAAAAATGATATCAGTTCCAAATTAGCTAATTAACTTTTCAAACAATGCAATCTTGACACAAAATAGATACCAGTTCCAACACCAATTGCAAATTATCCAAGCAAATGTAAACACTAAATTCACTTTTTAATATAAAAGTCTGGTTTTTTAAAATACTTACTTATTAATTTGCTCTATAGTTGAAAGTCTGGTGGGCACATATGCACCAATCAATAAACTCATGATCTAAACATTGCTATACAAAGATATTTACCAACACTTCCACGTTCCAACTGATTTTATTGGAGCCAGAAAAATAGAAAATTGATATAAGATAAATCTAATTACATTGGTGAAAAATTGAGCTAACAACCAAAATAAAATCATATAATATATTTGCTAGGTTTATATATGAAGGCTCCAATGGCATTAACATTCTTCAATTCCAGATTAATAACAAAAGCTAAAGAAAAATCAACTATATTAAGAGCAAATTGAAAAACAAAATTCATCCTACATCACCTGTACCGTGGAGAGGAGACTGGCCTTGGGCTCACTTACGTGACATCATTAACCCATGTTTTGCTGCCCTTAATACCAGATTTATAACAAAACAACAGTAACTGAAAGTCAAAAGCCATATTTAAATTAGTAAACATCAATATCTTGAAGTGAACTAAACACCCTCAACCAAGCAACTTCCTTATCTGTATTTTCTCCATCTATTGTTTTATAGACTACAGAGTCTTCTTTTATAACAAATCAGATGGTACAGTCATGAAACAGCTGATGAGTTGCCTCGTTTTTTTTGCAACTTTAGTTTAAAAAAATGGCACCAACCAAATAAAATGACTTATAATATGATCAATAAGGGAATGATAACTTGGTGGGCCACCTGGTGCTCGCTTTCCTATCACTTTTGTCCACTTACGAATCATTGTAATTGAATCAATACAAACCTTCACAAGAGATCAAATTGAACTTTACCTTATCCTTGTCGTCAGTTTGTGTTCAACCCACGACCAAACAAAAAAGCAGCAACGCAAACCATTCGAAGCGAAGCTGAATAGCGGGACCGAACGATGAACAACACTAATTGGAATTGCACAATTCGAGAAAAGTTGTGTTATCCCCCCATAGCCTCTCCTACCTCTCCCTTATTATCTGCACAAAGTGCAACTGTAAGATGAAATCATCCAACAACCATGACTGAAAACCTACAAAAGAGAAAAACCTAGAACAGTCAGGAAAAGAGGAATACATCTTCAGAATAGTTCACCCTAGATAGATCTCAAAATGGAGAAACATGTGTATTAACCTAAGCATTCAGCATCATTGTTTCAATTTGATTTGTTTCCCTCATTCATTCCTTTTTTTTTGGTTCAATTTCAGCCAAACAAAACTGATTTAGTGCAAAACACTGTACCTGGAGACCTATGTTTTATACCTGCAAACTGGTTTTTATTGTCTCTCTTCCTGTTCCAGTACTGTCATTTGTAGTCATTGTCATAAATTCACTATAATATATGTCTCGTCCTATAAATAAGAAATTAAAAAAATCAGTCTAGACATGTTATACAGGCCTAAAAGTAATAGTTAGCCATGCCAAAATATTAAATATAAACTGATAACTCAAGAGGCGATAATCTAATGTAGTACAATCCTAGATGTCATTGTTAACTGAAAACACCATCAGCACTATCTAATTAAAAGCACCATTGACTGAAAACTTGAAAATTTCACAACAGGATCATTTGGGTACTTGTTCCCTGTCAACTAAACACATTGGCATGATTTTAATTTCCTGTGACTCAGATTTCGAAACTACCGTTGTGTAGAAGTAAACTACATGGCCGGTCTCTAGGAGGCATCTTCTCGTACCCTAATTGCAAATCCATTTGGCTACCTTCCTCTTTCAATTCATTTGGAGAGGCATCAAATGAATTGAAGGAAATGTATTTGGTGCAATCTTATAATAGAAATTTGTGAAGCTTGATAATAGAACTATTTACAAATGAATTGAAAGAAGAATCTGGTGCAATCTTATAATATAACTATTTACAAATGAATTAATGCTTCACAAATTTCGATCAATCTATTATTGAATAACACACATAATTTTTTTTTTTTTTTTTGAAAGAACAGATTCCCAAGAAGGGAGGCCTAGAGAGAATTTATTAGTTCAAAATTACAGAAACAAAAGCCATTAATTCTAGCTTCAAACCAAAAAGCAAAAAAACTAACAAAACCCACCCTGTGCAATCACGTTTATAGCCTGACCAAATAATCCCAAAAGCAAAGCCGTGAGGCAGCTACCAACAAAATATGAGGAGAAATATAATAATCTCTTATCCTGATTTGACAATAGTATCAAAATCATCAAAATGTATAGTTAACAAATTCTCATTTATCAAACAGTGTTTGAAATTATGAATGAATACTTACTATATATTTTTCAAGAATCAAATCTAAGAAATAGTTTATTTCATACCCGCAGTTAAGGTTGAAAGAATAGCAAACTGACTAATCTATCATGACTTATTTTCCTTCCTCATCACCGAATTTTCCTCCGCACATGTTTCTTCAGTAAATAACCAAAGAGATGGATGTGTTAGAAGTGTTGAACGCAGAAAGCACCCGACTATAGAATTGTAGACCTCGGGTACAAATTAGAAACAGTAGGTTGCTAGTAATTTTGGACAAATTTAAGAAGTAAAAAATTAAATCTATACAAAATATTCAAATCAGCTGAAATCAACAACATTTTAGTACCGAGTACCGACCCTGAGAGTCATAGGAACCTTAGCGAAATCCATTTTTGAAAACTAATAACCCTCAAAAAATTAACAAAAGTCCAAAAGAAATCGGAATTAAGTTCAATATAACAAATAAGAAATGCAATAGTTGTAATCACCTGCTCCATGAAATTCATTAACCATACATAATTACCTACTACTTTTTTTCCCTTTCTTCCCCCTCCTTTCAGGATCTGAATGATGCAATCTTCATTGCATTGATAGCTACGCATATATTGAGTATGAATTAATAGCAAAAAGAGAAGAAAAAATTACAGAAAAGATTCTTCATATGAAAGTATATTCTAGTAGGATACAATTTTTTAATAAGTTAATGCTAATAAGAAAGAAAAGTCTGTACCATTAGGATGCACTGCAAACCGAAGAGCATGCATATCTCAGATGTCTGTCCATTTCTAGAAGCTCCAACTCCATACCGAGGCATATGACTGACATAAAAAATTAGTCGGAGACGTAATTTCTTATACTCATCTCTCTCTCTCTCTCTCTCTCTTGCATTGCTCCTCAACAAAACATAAGAGCAATTGTTAAATAATCATTCTGGTACAAAAAAAAAAGATATTACATGCCTTAAATTACCTTTAACTCCACAAAGTAGAAGAGAAATTGTTAAGTAATCATTGTGTAAAAAAGGAAAATAGTACATGCCTTAAATAACCTTCAATTCAGTATAGCTAAGTGGGCGTTCCTTAAGCTGGGCATCAAAACTATCCTGAGCATGTGTAATTTTGAGTCTGCCCTATTGAATTAGAAAGAAATCAAAACATATTCTCTACCTAGAAAATACATAAATTCTAAGCAACAGAAATACAATTAGAATCTAAGCAACAGAAATACAATTAGAATTTGGTTTATTTTGAAAATATAAAGCACCATGGTTGGTGATTGATTTAATTAAAATATGAACTGAAGACCCTCTGCATCTACTATTAAGATAATCTTGTTTTAATTTTAACTTCAATACTTCAGCAATTCTAATTTAATGGTAAGTTATACAACTTCAATGAATATTTGCTATCTCATCTAATAAGTGCACAAAAAATGACTTGAGTGTACATGTTAGCGTGTTAACAACAGAAAAATTGTAATCCAGAAGAAGATTTGTTATTTTAAAATAGGAACCCATCAGTGCTCATATTTTCATCAAAAGCATGCACTACACCATTTATTTTTATTAGTACCGGTTTTATATGTATTAGTAGTACCGGTTTTGTAGTGGTACTAATAATAGGGGGTGTTAAAAATAATAAAAAACCGGTACTAAACAGGCGGTATAATGAGCTTGATGGAATTGGCGGGAGGGATTTTTAGTACCGGTTTTTAAAATAAACCGGTACTAAAAAGGCGGAATAATTAGGTTGCTGGTATCGGAGGCTTTGATTTTTAGTACCGGTTTTTAGTTAAAAACCGGTACTAAAGATACATGATGAAATATTGTGAGTATTTTAGTACCGGTTTTTTTACTAAAAACCGGTACTAAAAATCATTGCCGCCTTTAAAAAATGATTTTTAGTACCGGTTTTAGTTAAAAACCGGTACTAAATTATATAAAAAAAAAAAAAACTTTTTTTGTTTCTGGGGCTAGCCCCTCTTTGCTAGCCATCAATATTTGTACCAATATATACCAGCGGTATATATATATATATATGCATATATGCATCCATACAATATCAAAACACAGAAATATCAAAACACATAATAATATCAAAATCACATATATATATATATATATATAAGTCACTACAAATCACATATATACTTAATCAATTACCCATGATGACCTACAAGTGCAAGTAAAAATCCAAACCACTCATTTACAGTATAATTAATCTCGTCTTCACTGTAGCGCTTACCTATCGGTTGCAAAACCTGCATTTTGACATTTCATATAGTTAATAACATATGAAAATTTATAAATTTATAAACTAATCTAATTAAACTTGATTTAGTAGATTAAAACTAAATTGCTACTAACTCTAGTCATATACAGTAAGATTAATTAAATTTAATCCATACCAATGGGAGGTCCTGGTGTAGCGTACAGTGATCAAGTATCTTGCGTAGGTTTGTCATCGCATAAAAACCGCAATCTATATAGTTTGGTTGTCGTGGACTCTACAAGGAAAAAAAATTATACTATTAAGTTTAAATTTAATAAATTAGAAATGAAATTAAACTATATATATTAGTTGAAATTATGTACTGGAATCATCTGAACTGCAAACTTGGGAACTTGAACCAATCTTGACAAAGCTCTGCAAAATTAAATATAAAGTTACAAGATTTATTTCTAGATATTAGTATAAAACTAAATAATGCATGCACGTATTATGTTAATCCTAAACTTACTGATCGTAATTGCTTAGAATTGGAGATTGATAGCCAGACTTTGATTGCAGTGAATCTACTATCCACAACTTCCGTGTTGAGAGTTGTGCGATAATAATCACAAAATGCGACCTGTAATTACATAAATATTGTATTTTGTTGGTGATATAAATATGAAACCGCAAATTTAAAATCTTAATTAAAGTCAAAATAAAAAATTTTATAACTAACCGATTATGATGCAGTAAAACATGATAGGGATCTCTTTTTGCATACTTCTTTAAAAGATTCATTATGTAGCTTACAGTGCCGATTTGATCTTTCTCCACATCGATACCCGAGCACCTTTCCGGATCCCAAAATATCCACTTTTTCATCGCGGTATTGAAACAATATTCCCTGCACCGCCTACATGTTGTATATATATATATGCGCAATTTAATTGTGTTTCTATAGTTCTATATATTTGATTAGAAATATCATATAACTAATAATCAACTATTGTAAAGTTAGGAGAATACTTACAAAACCCAAACTTTAATCGCTTGTACGAAAAGTTCCTCTCGATGGAAAACATGGCCGATATCTTTAAATTCAAGAATGAATGTCTTGACATCTTGAAAGTCGAATGCACCAGGAAGATCGCTGAACTCAGTCACTGACTTGTCGAACATCCTGATATAGTCGTGCATTTTCTTTGCATTAGGTCCAATCTCTGCCAATTTTTCCTCGGAGACGAACGGATCGCGCAATTGAATATCCACCTCCGTAAAAAATTGATCCACACTCGGTTCGTCTTCGTCATCTTCCGTAATCTGTTTTCCCTTGTCTTGCGGAAGAATTTGTGTATTTTGTTTCGCCATTTGCCTCACTTGCTCCTAAACAACCAACATATTAGTCATGGAAATGATATTTTTAAATTTAAATTGTACTAATATAAATAATTACCATAAACTAACTAAATTTTAAATAGTTTGTAAGATTTACCAATTTTGTCAGGTCGTAATCCACAAGATGAACTGGCCATCTTAGAAATGAACACATCAGAACACCAAGCCGATCATCTCCGTTAGGAGGTGGAAAAGGTACAATCGAGTGTCTCGCATTATCAAAAACTTCTAAGATTTGTACCTTCACTTCACCTATACCCACTGGCTCTCCATGGACCGTCTCACTGTAAGTCTGTGCAGACACCATAGCTCTAGCTACATACACAGGCGTCCCGGACGTCCCTGGGAGGAGTAGTAAAGCTTCGACAGGCGTCTGTATTTATAACCAATATCAAACATAATAACAAATCATAAATCGTAAATATTATATGTGAGCAAAGTAATATATATCATTAGGTTGGTGAAATTAAGAACCTGAAAACTCGAGTGAGGTATCGGATGTGGTTGATTGTTGCTACCCTGTGATAGCAGTAGAAAAGCCTGTTGAACTATTGGATCGTACGTCTGCGGTGTTTGGACTTGGCCTTGGCCTTGCGAAAACATTTGCGAAAAGCTTTGCTGCATTCGTCTGTTCCATTCCTCATCCATTCGCCTGTTAAATTCCTCATCCATTCGTTTTTTCACTTCGTCCTGCACCATCCGATCAACCTCATCTTTGGTATACCCCTTGGATGATTTTCTATTACCACCACCAAATACCTGCTTCACGCTGGAAAAAAGTGGATATCCTCTCAATCGTCCCGAATGCTCTGGCGTTCCGATCGCAGACGTCAAGATATCATTTTGACGAACAGGCACAACATCACCTGACTTAACTAAAGCAACCTATCACAAAAGAAATTCATGTTAGAGTAAATTAAATTCGTTGAATACACAAAATAAAATTATCTGAATTGTTACACGTACCGCTTTGTCGATCACCGCGGCAGCTTTAGGGTTTCTAACCACAAGTTTACCGGTCTCCGGATCCGTTACTGCGCGTGCCCTACTCCAACTATAAGTTCTGCCATCCATATCCTTCGTAATAACCGAGGACCCACCATGGACCACCTCTCCCTCTTTCCATCTCAACTCAGCACTTATGTAACCGCCTGATCCGAGTGTGTGGGGCATGTCTTTCTTTGCAGCATTTGCCTTTCCTTGTTTACTCATTTTCTATTAACAAATTAAGAAGACTGTTAGTATAAATACAAAACTAATGGGATTAGTAGCGACGAATGATTCTTTTATAAGAAATATGTTTTCATACCGCAAATTTCTCACTGGAATAATGAGCTTCCATTGCCTCCCATTCTTCCTTCGAGATATTCTGTACATCCCATGGATTTGGTGCACCTTCTTGCGGATTAACCCTGTATTTTTTATTCTACAATGAAAAAAATACACGTTATAATTAAAATAAATATTTAATCAAACTTTTATAAATGGAAATGATATTGCAAGAATAATATCTCACCAATCTGCCCTTCCAATGCCTCCATTTATCGTTACAATTATGTAGAATCTTCTTCTTAGTAGACAATGGTAGGTCAGCCGGAAGATTCCAAACCTTCGCTATTTCTCCGTACAAATCAATTTTCAACGAATAAGGCCTTGAATTAGCAGTTTTGCCTACTCGAATGAGAGAAAGTGAGGGGAGTGAGGACAACTTACTGCGAGTGAGGGGAGCGGCGAGGGAGAGGCGCGCGGGAGGGAGGGCGAGGGAGAGCGGCGAGGGAGAAGGAGGCCGAGGGAGAGAGGCGCGCGGGAGGTAGGCCGAAGGAGAGGCGCGCGGGAGAGGGAGGCCGAGGGAGAGAGGCGCGCGGGAGGTAGGCCGAAGGAGAGCAGCAGGCGGGAGGGAGGCCGAGGGAGAGAGGCGCTTCGTTTTTCGGACGAGAGAGAGGGTTTTCGAATTCGGACGAGAGGAGGGGTTTTCGGACGGGAGAGAGAGAGATAGAGAGAGGGGACTTTTACAAAAAAAACCATAATTTAGTACCGGTTTTTAGCATAAAACCGGTACTAAATTTAATTTTTCAGAAAATCGGCATTTAGTACCGGTTTTTCGTGGAAAACCGGTACTAAATTTTTTTAAAATTTCGGAAATTAAATATTTTCTGTTTTTTAAAATTGATTAATAAATTTATAATATTAAATTATAAACCAAATAAATTAAATTATTTAAAATATTTTCTGTTTTTTAAATTGATTAATAAATTTATAATATTTAATTATAAACCAAATAAATTAAATTATTTAAAATATTTTCTGTTTTTTATATTCATTAATAAATTTAGTACCGGTTTTTAGCAGAAAACCGGTACTAAATTTTTTTTTTCAGAAAACCGGGAAAATTTTTAAAGAAAACGGCATTTAGTACCGGTTTTTCGTGGAAAACCGGTACTAAATTTTTTTTAAAATTTCGGAAATTAAATATTTTCTGTTTTTTAAAATTGATTAATAAATTTATAATATTAAATTATAAACCAAATAAATTAAATTATTTAAAATATTTTCTATTTTTAAAATTGATTAATAAATTTCTGAAATTAAATATTTTCTGTTTTTTAAAATTGATTAATAAATTTATAATATTAAATTATAAACCAAATAAATTAAATTATTTAAAATATTTTCTATTTTTAAAATTGATTAATAAATTTCTGAAATTAAATTATAAGCCAAATAAATTAAATTATTTGAAAAATTTTCTGTTTTTTAAATTGATTAATAAATTTCAGAAATTAAATTATAAACCAAATAAATTGTAATATTGACTACGAAAATGAAAAAGGACTATGAAAATGAAATAAAGTATAAATTGTAATAAATATTACATGAAAAAGGACTATGAAAATGGAAAATGATACAATAGTCTTGAACTCTCGTTAATTTACCTATTTCATTTTTTTCAACTTTATTTATTTTTTGGTGACTTCGGTCGATCTACCCAAATGCCTTCTTCCTGATTGGAACGCAAGTTACTTGTTAACTCTTCAATTGGTTGCGGTGTCCCGTCTATACCTGTGAATAATAATATATATGTACATATCAAATTGGTGAAATTTCTTATTACATTTAATTATTTCAATAATTTTTCTAGATTTATATTTAATTATATATACCTGTAGAGAATGGTGCTATTTCATCAAATTGGTCATATTCCTCTTCATCCACGACATCTTCAACGCCGACAATGCGTCTTTTTCCGGGAAGTACCACATGTCGTCCCTTGTCAACCGGATCAGCAATATAAAAAACTTGCATTGCTTGTTTGTTTGCAAGTATAAAAGGATCATCAGCATATCCTAACTTTTTGAAATCAACGGTTACAAATCCGTTTTTATCAGTTTTGACGCCGCTTTTCAGCATCCATTTGCATTCAAACACTGGTATTTTAAATGCATTATAATCAAACTCCCAAATTTCTTCAATCCACCCATAATACGGCTCTGATGATGTTCCATCACTTGATATGGCTACTATTGTGACTCCGCTGTTTTGTACTGTGCTTTTTCCATCTTGTTTCTTTGTATACCAAGTGAAACCATTCAGGTCGTACCCTTGATAGGTTTGCACATTGGCGTTAGGACCTCTAGCAAGACATTTCACCGTTTCATTTGAAGGTCTGGACTGTCTTACTTTATTTGTAAACCATTTTACAAAACTTTTGTTATGCTCCTTGGTGATCCAATTTTCTGATCTCTGAGGGTTCTGTATGCGCAATTCGGCTATGTGTTCATTGACATAAGGAGACACAACGGCGATCTGTTGGAGAATTTTAAGATGTGCTTTTTCTCTTTTTGCAAGATCCATTGTAATTACTTTCATACCAATTATGCTTTTCCCTAGAAGTCTACCTTCGTGTCTATTTTTTGGGAGGCCAATCGGTTTAACTCCATCTAAATAATCATTATAAAAGTCAATAACCTCTTCTGCCACATATCCTTCAACCATACTTCCTTCGGGTCGAGATCTGCTTCTCACTAACCCTTTCAATTGACCCATTGCTCTTTCAAAAGGGTACATGTATCGCAGAAATATCGGACCGCACTGTTTTATCTCCCTGACTAAATGAATGGTCAAATGCACCATTATAACAAAGAATGAGGGGGGGAAATGCATCTCCAACTCGCATATGGTTTGAACCGCATCGGTTTCTAACTGATTCAGTTTTTCAGGATCGATCACTTTAGAGCAAATTTTATTGAAGAAAAAACACAACTTAGTGATAGAATTTCGAACTTCTTCTTTAAAACATGCTCTAATTGAAACAGGAAGCAACTGGGTCAGCAACACGTGATAATCGTGTGATTTCATTCCAATCAATTTCATATCTTTAATTGACACCTTCCGTGAAATATTTGAGGAATAACCAGTTGGAACTCTAATAGACCTCAAACACTCCAACAAACTGAGTTTCTCTTTTTTGGTTAAAGTATAAACAGCATTAGGTAACCAATCCCGTTTCTTACTATTATCTTCCTTTGCAGCTAGTTCCAATCGAATTCCCATTTTTACCATGTCTTTTCTCACATTAACATTATCTACTTTTCCTTGAGCATTCAAAATTAAAGTAACCAGATTTTCACAAATGTTCTTAATGATATGCATCCCATCCAAGCAATGCCTGACATCTAAATACGTCCAGTATTCAAGGTCCCAGAATATAGACTTCTTCTTCCAAAAGCACTTTTCTGGAATTCTATTCGCAAATGGTTTGCCCAATTGAATTTGAAGATCTTTCACCCGTTCATAAGTTTGTCTTCCAGTTTTTGGTATAGGTGCCCGACGGGTCTCGGTGTTGCCATCAAATTTATTTTTATAAGGTTGTCGGCGATAGGGATGATGACGGCTAAGAAACCTACGATGTCCCAAATATACTGTTTTTCTACAATTCGACAGCCATATCGAATGTGTTTCCTCCATGCAAACATGACATGCTTTTTCTCCTTTATTCTTGTAACCTGATAAGTTTCCGTATGCCGGAAAGTCGTTAATTGTGCAAAATATCATCGCACGTAAGGTGAAATAACTTTTGGAATGTGCATCAAAAACCCTCACTCCGTCCTTCCACAACATATCAAGATCCTCTATTAACGGAGCTAAATACACATCTATATCGTTTCCTGGTTGTTTTGGACCAGAAATGAGTAACGACATCATCAGATATTTTCTTTTCATGCATAACCATGGAGGAAGGTTGTAAATAACCAACAAAACAGGCCATACGCTTCGATTTGTACTCATGAGGCCGTAAGGATTCATTCCGTCCGTGCATAATCCCAATCTCAAATTTCTAGGCTCACTGCCGAAATCCGTGAAATAACTATCTATGTTGTTCCACTGGGGTGAGTCTGCTGGATGTCTGAGTTTTCCATCTTTCTTTCTGACTTCCGCGTGCCACCTCAACAGTTTAGCATCTTTTGAATTACTAAAAAGACGCTCAAACCTTTGTATTACTGGCAGATACCACAATATTTTCGCAGCTGGTCTCTTCTTACCACTATCTTCTTCATTATCCAATTCACCGTCCATTTGTCTGTACCGAGATGCATTACATTTTGGACATTTATGGAGGCTCTCGTACTCATTACGAAATAGTATGCAATCATTCGGACAAGCTGCAATTTTCACTACTTCCAATTTCAAAGGACATAGTAATTTTTTAGCCTTATAAGTTGTATCGGGTAATGTATTATCTGCTGGAAGCATTTCTCGCAAAAGACCGAGCAAAGATGTGAAACTCTTATCGCTCCAATTATTCTTAGCTTTCAGGTTATACAACTTAAAAACTGTTTTTATTTTGGAAAATTTATCTTCGTTGCAACCGGGATATAAGGGTATATGAGAGTTTTCATCCAACTTTTCAAACACATCAGGAACATCATCGATAAAATCACCGGGTAATTCATTCATCATTTCATCCAAATCATTTTCTCTATTATCATCATCACATTGATATTGTTGTTCACTTAAATTTTCTATATCATCACCCACAATTACATTATCCCCTGCATCATCCATACAATTATTTTGTACAGTATTTTCAAAAATATCAGATACATTAATGCTCGTTCCGGCATCTAAATTTTCTTCCAATTTTTCTCCATGTAAAACCCACCGGAGGTATTTAGGTGTTGTCATCCATCCACGTTGAATCAGATGTGCTCTAATCACTTTACCATCTTGTCTCTCAAAGTTAAGACAATTTTTACAAGGACATAATATTCTGGGCTTTCCAGTCAACTTCCGATGGTCTTCTGCACATTTAAGGAATTCTTCAACAACTCCAACAAATTCATCCGATATTCTCGAATACTCATATATGTATTTCTCCCTCAGATCCATCTGTGTAGATAGAAATATATATAAAAAATGTCAGGATTTATGATTTGTAGGTTCAATGCATGCATCACAATAGGTTTTTGGACCGGTTACCCTCCTAGCCCACTCTTTGGATACTCCGTCTCATTAACGAGCGTACGTTAGATGCAGTGTGTTGTCTGAGAAAAATTCGACAGCATTTCCCCTTATGTTCCCTGAATACGCTAACACACGATTGCTCGTGCGTACGTATCCGTGGGAACATAAGAGAAAACACTGTCGAATTTTTCTCACACAACACACTGCATCTAACGTACAACTCGCTTTCCTAAATGAGACAGAGTATCCAAAGAGCAGTACTCCCGACCGGGAGTACTATCCAAGATTAATCCCTAATGGATTAATCTCGGACGGGCACGACCTAAAATAGTTCAAATTCCGGCAATTTGGTCCTATATGACAATACAACTAATAAATGCAAATGCCAAATTAACGATATATATATGCATGTACAAATTGATAAATTATCGAATTAAAATTAATCAAGATTAAAATAAAAAATTACCGAAATTGTCTTTTCTTCCTTTTCCTCCTCTTCGATTTAAATAACCTTTTCTCTTTCTCTTCCGTTTTCTATTTTATTAGATTGAAATAAAAAAAAAACAATAAAAAATAAAAAATATGCATATAATTACAAAGTTATAAATAAAATACAGAAAAAACAAAGAATATACCTCAAAATGAGAATTATTTTAGCTTCTCGTAGATCTCCTTTGCTTTCCCTTCTGATTTTTCTATTTTTCGGAATTTTTTGGGATTTTTAGCTATTTTTTATGTGCTTTTGGATAACACAAAAATATTCTCGGTTTTAGAGGGGAAAAGAAAAGGCCAAGAACAGTTTATGAGAGAGTGAAGGAGATAGAGTACGTGGAGAAGGAGGCCAGAGGTAGATGTGAAATTCTGCGGAATATTAGTACCGGTTTTTTTATAAAAAACCGGTACTAATAGTTTCCGTAAAAGTAAAAAAACGGCTATATTTTAGTACCGGTTTTTTATAAAAAAACCGGTACTAAAATATATGCGTTTTTTCTTTTCTTTTCCCGGAAATATAGTACCGGTTTTTTTAAAAAACCGGTACTAAAAATATATACTGAGAATTACCAATTTGCCACCATGTATTATTTATACCGGTTTTCTTAAAAACCGGTACTAATAGTCTGGTACTAAAAATCTTTTTTGGTGTAGTGATGATAGAATGCACAACTTAATCAGAGCAATAGAAATTTTGAACTCCCACCCATATACTTGTTTCAAATAGAATTCAGAACAATTCATATTGTGAATTAACAACCCATATATATAATTTAAATCAAGAAAAAACACTCGAAACTTTCTACTTCGTTGCTCAATTTTTATTAAGAATTATGCCATATAGTTAACATAATAGATAAATAGAGTATAAATGCTCCAATTGACTGAAACAATCAGTTAAAGTAAGCAAAGTATAAATAAAAAAAATTACAGGATTGCATGATGCACGAACAATAGAGAGAGATAATGGAAGAAGAACGAAAGAGAGATTTTGATTGAAAATCACACAGATTCTCTAATTAAGATAAATGGCTGCTGCCGAATAAAAAATCCAATTTTCTGCCTATTACATTTGCCGCATCCCCTTTTATTTGTTTTCCATTAGACAATATTAGGTAATTAATTATATGGAAACAACTAACCTAAATATTACACGGCCCAATTTAAGATTCGTGCATAATAACAAAATTAGGTAAATACTTTTATGGTAACTACTTATATTGCCTTTATCCATCATTCTCCCCCCCTAAGAAAAGATTCGTCCTCGAATTTGCCACTTCATCATCTGCTTCAGACGTCTCTGTCTCGCTGTCAGTAATGTATGGGGATAGGTCTGCCACATTAAAGGTCCCTGAAACATTATATTCACCTGGCAAATCCACTTTGTATGCATTGTCATTGATCCTTTCGAGCACTCGAAATGGTCCATCGGCTCGAGGTTGTAGCTTGCCATACCTGCCAGTTGGAAATCGTGCCTTTCTCAGATGAATCCATACTAGATCTCCCTCTTTAAACACCACCTTCTTGCGATGTTTGTCTGCTCGCTCCTTGTACTTCTTGTTGGATTTTTCAATTTGAGCTCGAACCTGCGAGTGCAATTGCTTGATGTGTTCAGCATGTTCTTCTGCATCACCACTGAATTGACGTTGGACAGGCAATGGTGTGAGCTCGAGAGGTGTTATGGGGTTGAATCCATAAACAACCTCAAAGGGACTTTTTCTTGTAGTCCGGCTCTGTGATCGGTTGTAGGCAAATTCAGCTTGAGGCAAGGTGATATCCCATTGGCGTGGACTATCACCTACCAGACTCCTCAACAGATTTCCCAGACTGCGATTGACCACTTCTGTCTGTCCATCAGTTTGGGGGTGATGGGACGAGCTAAACTGCAGTTGAGTGCCTAACTTTCGCCAAAGAGTGCGCCAAAAGTGGCTTACAAACTTCACATCTCGATCCGAGGTGATTGTTTTGGGCACACCATGCAATCTGACAATTTCCTGCAAAAACAAACGAGCTACCTGCGAAGCATCAAAGGTTTTGTTGCAAGCAATGAAGTGAGCCATCTTAGAGAACCGGTCTACCACCACCATGATTGAATCCTTGTTTCTCTGGGTTCTGGGTAACCCGAGAACAAAGTCGAGACTGACATCTTCCCACGGAGCCACTGGAACTGGTAAAGGTTGATATAAGCCCGCATTGGTTCCTCGCGTCTTAGCTAGTCGGCATGTCCTGCACCTCCCCACGAATCGAGCCACATCTCGCTCCATCCTAGGCCAATAAAATTGGTCTTGCAACCACGCTAGTGTTTTATCAATTCCAAAATGCCCTGCAAGTCCTCCAGCATGCCCCTCTGTGATAACCGCCTCTCTCAAAGAACCCTTAGGAACACACAACCGGTTACCTTTGAAAAGAAAATCTTCTTGTCTAATAAACTGCTGAAAAGGACCTGATTCACATTTCTGCCAGATATCTGCAAAATCAAGGTCATCTCCATATAACTCCTTGAATGCATCAAATCCACTCACTTGAACCCGCATAGTTGATATCAATGAATGCCTCCGACTCAGTGCATCTGCTACCTGGTTCAACACTCCAGCCTTGTGTTTAATAGAGAAACTGAAAGCCTGTAAAAACTCAACCCATTTAGCATGTCTTGGCTTCAGCTTGTGTTGCCCATTGATGTACTTTAATGCTTCATGATCAGAATATAGAACAAACTCCTTAGAAATGAGGTAGTGCCGCCAGTACTCAAGGCTCCTTACTATGGCATAAAATTCTTTGTCATAAGTAGAGTACTTGAACCTAACCTCATTTAGTTTCTCACTAAAAAATGCCACTGGTCTACCATTCTGGCTCAACACGCCACCAATACCCACACCAGATGCATCACAGTGCACCTCAAAAATCTCCTCAAAATTTGGCAAAACCAGAACGGGTGCTTCAGTTACCTTTTTCTTCAGTAATTGAAATGCCTCCTCAGCCTCTTTGGTCCAGGTGTACTTGCCTCCTTTGATACAGTCAGTGATAGGAGCAATGATAGTGCTGAAGTTACGGATGAACCTTCGATAGAATGAGGCAAGACCGTGAAAGCTCCTGATATCATGGAGATTTGTCGGTGTTGACCATCCTGTGATTGCTTCCACCTTGGCTGGATCCATTCGAATACCTTCCTTTGACACTATGTATCCAAGGAATGTCACTTCACCAGTGAAAAAGTGGCACTTCTTGGTGTTGGCATATAACTTCTGCACTCGCAAGACCTCAAAGACTTGTCGCAAGTGTTGCAAATGCTGATTCTCAGAAGAACTGTACACCAAAATGTCATCAAAATAAACAACCACAAATTGACCAATGAAAGGACGGAAAACCTGATTCATCAATCGCATGAATGTGCTCGGTGCATTGGATAACCCGAATGGCATCACCTTCCACTCATAGAGGCCATCTCGAGTTTTGAAAGCTGTCTTCCATTCATCTCCAGGTCGAATTCGGATCTGATGATACCCACTTCGCAAGTCAATCTTGGAAAACACAGTTGCTCCATGCAATTGGTCAATTAGATCATCAAACCGAGGAATTGGAAAACGGTACTTAATGGTGATCTTATTAACAGCTCTACTGTCAATACACATTCTCCATGAGCCATCTTTCTTTGGAACCAACAAGGCTGGCACCGCACACGGACTCATGCTCTCCTGCACATAACCCTTTTCCAATAACTCATGCACTTGTCTCTGTAACTCTTCATGCTCCTTTGGACTCATACGATAAGCAGCTTTATGAGGGATAACAGCCCCTGGTACAAGGTCAATGCAGTGCTGAATATCTCTCATAGGTGGCAACCCGGACGGCAATTCCATTGGTGCCACATCAGCGAACTCTTCCACCAATGACATGACCTGTGGAGGGAGCTCCTGCCCATCATCATTAACCTCTGTCACTACCAAGGCAAAGACCTCAACCTTCTGTTCCACTTCCTTCTGAAATTCCACCCGCGATAGCAAGTGACTCTTGGCCTCTTTCCGCAAATCTGAAGGACCGAGAATAATGGATACACCATCTTTTTGAAAGGTATAGGTATTCTTGAACCCATCATGCTTTGTTCTTCTATCAAATTGCCATGGCCTCCCCAATAAAATATGACAAGCGTCCATAGGGACCACATCACACCAGACCTCATCGGTATACTTTTTTCCAATGGAGAATTTCACAAGGCACCGCTTTGACACTTTCACCTCACTACCTTTCTTGAACCACGACAATTTGTAAGGTTGTGGATGATCTTCTGTACTTAACCCCAGCTTCTCCACCATGGTATTAGACACTACATTTTCACAACTACCCCCATCTATAATCACATTACAAATCTTACCTCCACTGGTGCACTTTGTATGAAAGATATTGTGTCGTAGCCACAGCTCATCTTCACCAATATTAACACTCAATGCTCTTCTAACCACCAATGATTCACCTGAGTCAGCATAAGTGATATCCTCATCTTCAGCTAAAGGGTTCTCATCATCATCCCTATAATCATCATATGTTGGGTCCACATCTTCTTCAACCAGTGTGACAATTTGCTTGTTAGGGCAGTCAGCAATAAGGTGTCCTAAACCCTGGCATTTAAAACACCGTCGATTTGTGGAACCTCCTCTACTAGATTGTCCTTTCTCTGGGTAGGTTTTGGAATTTTGGATTTGGGTTGTTGTCGGGTTAGGTTTTGAAGGAGGTGTTCTCCTGTCTGTCTCAATTCCTGAAAAACGACCCTGAAACCTAGAACCATTGACCTTTCTCTTCTGCTGTGATTCAACCTTCAAGGCCAACCTACATACATCCTCAAAAGAATAATATTGTTGTAGGTACACCACATCAGCTATTTCTGGTCTTAACCCGGCAAGAAACCGAGCAACAATCTGTTCATCCTCTTCCACCACACCACATCGCATCCGCAACATATCAAACTCATTAGTGTACTGCTCCACTGTCAGGTTTCTTTGCTTAAGGTTGTGATAATCAATAAAAGCTTCTTGTTTGTATTGGGTGGGTAGGAACTTGGCCATTAATTTCTTTTTCATTTTATCCCAAGTTCGGATCTTTGGTTTTCCTTCTCTAACACGCCTACTTTTCACATGTTCCCACCAGATTGAGGCATGTTTTCTCAATTTAATTGCTACTAACTTCACTTTCTGATCGTCAGTCAGGTTCTTTACATCAAAAACCCGCTCGACAGTATGCATCCAATCAATAAATTCATCAGGATGAGATTTACCTTCAAACTCTGGAATATCAATCTTCACCCCAAGATTTTGAAAGGATTGTTCAGGCTCCGGTCGAAATCTCTGGTTTCGCCCTCGATTTGGAGTCCCCCACGGGTTGTAATACTCCTCCTCATCGCCTGCTTCAGAAGAGTCGAGGGTCTCTGACTCCTCTCCTTCTTCTCCGTTAGTAGAGCCCATCCTTGCCTCTGCGAGTTGGCGCTCTAACTCTCGAATCCGTCTTCCCATCGCAGCAATCTCTAGATCTCGCTGGTCTCGGCGGCGCGGCTCTTCTTCTTCGTGATCGACTCCACGACCCCGACCTCCTCGGCCACGACCTCTACCACGACCACGATTCACATCCGTCATCCTGGCTCTGGTACCAAATGATGCACGAACAATAGAGAGAGATAATGGAAGAAGAACGAAAGAGAGATTTTGATTGAAAATCACACAGATTCTCTAATTAAGATAAATGGCTGCTGCCGAATAAAAAATCCAATTTTCTGCCTATTACATTTGCCGCATCCCCTTTTATTTGTTTTCCATTAGACAATATTAGGTAATTAATTATATGGAAACAACTAACCTAAATATTACACGGCCCAATTTAAGATTCGTGCATAATAACAAAATTAGGTAAATACTTTTATGGTAACTACTTATATTGCCTTTATCCATCATTGCATCCATGTTTCACGATTGCACCAAATTTCTCCAAAGCAAACCTGCCTCGTGTGGTCTTGCCGTCTTGAGAATACTTGTCAAAATTATAAGGCATTGTATGAACAAAATTGCAATAATATCCTGCTAGAATTGTTTTATCTGTGCTATTCGGTAGTAATAGTTTCATTTCCTATAAGTTTATGATAGCATGCTACTCTAACTGTATAGTACACAAATAAAACATATCTAAATTTTCAACAGCTCCTGTTGAAAATTAAGTGACTCTTAAAGTATAAAAATAGATAACCTGAATCCTGAATCTTGTGTGAAGAGGTACAACATTCAACTTGTCCTTCCAATTTGCGGAGCTGAAAAAAAAAAGCTTCCAAAATGTTAAAGTGACTTGAAATTTAGAAAAAGTAATAGACAATTTGATAGAAAAAAATATTCACAGTAAGAAATCATCTTCAAAGCCACTAAAAGGTCTATTGATCTGTTATTTATTGTCCTTAATTTTATTAAAAACAAAATATCTTTTATTGTACCTCAATTTATTAAATGAATGGATACTATATTATGTGAAGAAAAAAGAACAAAGGCTCAATGAATTATGAAACCAATGCTCTAATTGATATGTATATATGTTAATTACTTAATTCTCTACATCAGGTGGTGGCTTCCAATGGCGAATGATTTCAGATCTGAAATCATACCCACTGCTGCAAAGGAATGCCTTGTCAAGGTTCATTTATCCTTTAAATCCCAATCCACAGTTTTATATGAGAACTATTTTTGTTCTTTTACATTCATTTTACACTAGAATTTTTCAGGTTTAGAAACAGAACACTGAGAAATACAAATGAGGTTTGATTAAATTGGCGTGTGTTACTCTATACCAGAAATAGAATATTGTGCTTAGGTTTTTCATCAATTAAATAAATGAACTATTCCCAGATAATAAAGCATCAACTTATAATTTTGTTATGCTTTCTATATGCAGGCTTTTCTTTTTAACGAGTACTGGGAGGATATATATTGGTACAATCAGATCCTTCTTTGATGCAAATTTGGCACTCACAGAAGAGGTATGTGTCCTCTACTTTTTTTATTTTGATTTATTAAAGCTCTTCTTGGAGGTGTAAATTGAGCTGGGCAATTGTTTTTTTTTTTTTGTTGGGGGTGGGGGGGGGGGGGGGGGTACACAATTGGTAGTGCCATTGGTTTAGTACAAAATCAGAGCTGCTACCTATTGGATATATTTGCTGGTAAATTTTTCCAAGATTGTTTGGCACTTGTTACTTGTTAGACATACTGATCAGGGTAACTCATATACCCCACAAATTAATATTCTGTGGAGTATTTAGTGAGACAATTTTTTTCTGGACACCATTATGCATTTGACATCCAAATACTTATTTACACTATTTTTTAAGTAAATAATATATTATTATGTAACTTTAATGAATTATCCAGCAATCAAGTTTTAGCTTCTACGACGATACTAGACCAATTTATACATCCCCGAGAAATTTACTGCCATCAACGTTTAATAACAGCAAGGTAAAGTACATTCAAATTAATTTGATGTTTACCCAGAAAAACGATATATGTCATTAGAATAAAGGAAATGCTCGATGACCATGATGCTATTAAAACTGATTAATCCATGTCTTTCATACTTCAAAAAAATATTAAGCAGCCCTATCCTCCAGCATAATTTCTGCAAATTCTCAAACTCTTTATCCATTTTTCATACCTATGCTCAGTGTTATAGGCATAAAAGGCCAATAAAGTTAATCATTCTATGCTTTTGAACAATTTATATTTACAATTAATTAATTGTAGGTCGTGGATTAAATAATTTCACATGGATGTGTACTGGAAAGCTGCTCCATAGAGCATAGTGTTGTTGGTGTTCGTTCTCGGATAGGTTCAAACGCCAGCTTAAAGGTAAACCCATTAACATGTATAATTTTAGAGGAAATTTTGACTTCAATCAAATTGAATTGTAATATGATCAAATGCTTGATCCTATCAGATTAGCAGCAATCAAATCATAAATTCTTTGGAACTTCTTCTTATCCTTGTCCTGAATTTTTTCGGTATTACTTATTGGAATTGGAGAGTGGTGGGGATTTTATATTCTGTTGAAATAGAAACCGGTAGCTACAAGCCACTTTCTTCAACATAATACAGAAAATTAAGGGAAAAAAATTGTTTGAATTGAAGACTAAGTTCCAGGTTGACTTGTCCCTAAAAAATGAAATAAAAGGAACTAGAGGAAATTAGGGTTGATCTAGAAACTCAATATTAGAGCCTTATTCCCAATGCAACCATAAAATTCTAAATCAAATCAGAAATTAATGTATGATATGAAGTTCGTAGTTATTAAACCAGCAGGCCTAATTTTATGACAGATTTTGTTTGTGTGATACGCAACCCTTGGTCCAAGCCCAATAAAATCTAATGATATTAACCTTTGTATTATGGTGGATCAATGCAGGACACAGTAATGTTTGGTGCAGATTTATATGAAGCTGATGCTGAGAGGGTCACATTGCTAACAGAAGGACGGGTCCCCATTGGAATTGGCGATCATACAACAATAAGGTTAGATATTTTAATTTCAGTGTTTAAATTAATTTTATAATTATTAATAATTCAACAGTGAAAAGTTTAAATAAGGGAAAATTTTTTCTATACCCCTCAAAACTGAGAAAATGGAGGGTTTGCCCCTCGAAAGTTCAAACAGCTGATTTTGCCCCCCTAAATTTGAAACTTCTTCTTTATTTGCCCCTTTCTCATATTTTATGTCAGAAAAATTGGATATATAATAAAAATAAAAAAATCTGACCATTATACCCTTGAAATCTAACCCTATTGCTGATCTAACCAAGTCGATTCGATCGAACCCAATCGAATCAACCTAATTATGGCCATGGAGATGGCAAGGATATCTCTAGCATGATTGAAGAGAGGAAGCGAGAAGGGTAACGGCTCGCTGGCTCTGGCTCGGGATCGGACAGTCAATCGATGAGGGTTAGGGTAGGTGGCGTGACACGTGGAAGGGGGAGATGATGCGATAGACGGTGATGAAGGTTGAAGGCTGGCGGGAGGACAAGGATCCGTCAGAGTTGGATTCAGAGGTTTCGAAAGAGGAGAAGGAGGTGAAGGAGTAAGAGATGAGGAGGGTGTTGCAGGGGTGAAAAGGACAGCCAGGTCGGGCGGAGATAAGGACAGAGAGAGAGATGATGGTGGCGACGACGAGAAGGAGAGAGACGGATGTGGTGGCAGCGGTCGCCATGGCCAGAATCGATTGGAGAAGGAGAGGAGAAGGGGTAATTTGTTGGTGAGGGTTCAGAGGAGGAACAGAAGTGAGCGATAAGATAGATTCCAAGGGTATAATGGTCAGATTTTTTTATTTTTATTATTTATTCAATTTTTCTGATGTAAAATATGAGAAAGGGGTAAATAAAGAAGAAGTTTCAAATTTAGGGGGGCAAAATCAATAGTTTAAACTTTCGAGGGGCAAATCCTCCATTTTCTCAGTTTTGAGGGGTATAGAAAAAATTTTCCCTTAAATATATAACAGAAAGATGGGAAAAATATTAAAAGAATGTAGACAAAAATAATTTCACATTTATAAGGAAGAATAAAATCATGAATAGGGGAGTAAGTGCTCTTTTCTTCTTTTCCCTATATTCTACATTCTGATTTTTTTTTCCCTAATACTAATTGTTAACTTTTACTTGCTCTGAGAGACTGAGATATTACAGCAATGATAGGTTTAATATGCTAATATTTTTATGTTAATACATTTTATCAAGATCTTTACTTAGCATTACAAATATTATTCATAAAACCAGATCAAATGATTTACTTCAGTTAAAATTTTTGTTGCAGGAAGTGCATAATAGACAAGAATGTGAAGATAGGAAGAAACGTGACAATCGTTAACTCAGATGTACATATCATATTTCCATTACAACTTTCATTATCTTACTTCTTGCAACACTTCTGTTATATTGCATATAGGCTTTGTACATTTCACATTGTTCTGCTCAGGCATGATGAAAAATTTCTACATTTTTGTTGAAGTATATTAAATATATTAGCTTAGAATGTTGTAAATAGTGCATGAACAAACAAGAACAAAAAAATTTCAAGCTATGTGAAAAAAATGAACTTAAGATAACTAAAAATACAAATGTTCTCATTTGATTTTCAGGGTGTACAGGAGGCCGATCAATCTTCCAATGGGTTCTACATTAGAGACGGCATTGTAGTGATTCCAAAGAACTCAACAATTGTAGATGGGATCATTATTTGAGTATATTTTCAGTGAGAATCTATATCTATTATTTTAGATAAAATTGTCTTGAGAAGTTCAAGCATTGTCATGAGGATTGTTTTTAGAGCATTACTTTTACGTAAGAATAAGAACATGCTCATGATTGTTTAAACCTTCAATATAAAATATGGTTCATGTTGAGAATATACATTGAGGTAACAAAATTTTAGCAAGTTGCAATTTGGCTCTTCAGAGGCCTTGATCTACTTTTATCTTTCTTTTTCTTAGATTTGACCGATGGACTATATTTCTTGCCAACCTGCTTTGGTTTTAATTCCAAAGTACGAGCTAAATTAAGTGGAAACGACTGTAATCCAAATTTCTCTACAATAATCACCACATGCAATTGTTGTTTTTGTTAATCTTTTGCTTCATCACTAACAGCATCTTACTCGCACCTCCGTTGTTTTATGCCTATTATTAATTATAAGCGCATTGTTTAATGATGGGGTTTAATAAGTAAGTACTTAATTGGTTAAAGTTAGATTAAATAGATTTTTTGTGGGACCTGGTTCTGGTCTATATTTGTGAGGTGAGGTGTTTCATTCGTCTTAACATGTGCAAGAAAGATAATAGACAAGACACATCAGAAAGATTATGCCTCTTACATCTAATGGCACAAATTAGTTTGGTCCTTAATTTCAATAGTGCTCTGACTTTATAGAAAAATGCTTGCTTATCCTGTTGTCAGAGCCTTTTGTTCCCCTGCTTTATGGTTCATCTGATACTGCAGTTCATAGAAATGGGGATGAGTCAATTTTATCTTTTGAAGCTTAATAATGCTGATCATCCTTCTTTCATTTGTCTGTATCTGGGAGTAAACAATTCAGTAGTAATGTCTATCGCACTGGTAAATGGAGTAACTTTGCTCTCAAATTATTTATTCGCCCAAACACAAGTTGACAGTACTTATGTTCAGGATATCTTAATACTATTGCAACCTAAATTGAAATTGTTTGATGTATGGTTTTCATACTCAATTTCCAACCAGATTAAGCCTAAAATTATGTTCAAATGCCTATGTTTTTATCGTTTTTTACTAACTTAGGTTGTAGAAAGGTCCAGCCGTAGTCCGGCAAGATTATTTTACAGGTTTAGCGCTTATTCGACATGGAGAACAGAGAAAACAGCAAGCGAGACGTGCTCAGACTGACTGGAACGGACAGCCTGGACTGCAGAACGGTCCGCCCTGACCAGAGGAGACTGATCCAGCCTTCAGACGGACTGTACTTTGCCAAGTTGGAACGGTCCGCTCCAGACTCAGAACGGTCCGTTCCAGCTATATTTGGATTGCTGAAAATAGAGGGTTATATTTGTCAAGTCGGTTTCCTCTATTATCGATCTTCCAGAAGCACGTCTCTCACGTTGGAAGCCACCAATGTCTCATTATAAATGCTCTGTTTTGTCTCCAACAGAAGCCAGGTTCAATTTCTCGAGTTTAGCCAACTTCTAGACTCAACCAAGGAGACAACTTGCCGAGACGATCAACTGCATCTGGAACTGCCCGTTCCAGAGACAGGACGGTCCGCCCCAGACAGGACAGAGCATCGAATCGTGGAATTTTCGAGATCAACTTGTTGTAAACTTGATTTTTCTCTTTATATGTCTCTGTATTTGATGAAACATGTTTGTTCTCGCATGGATTTGTTAGAGTAGAGTAGTTTAGGGGCTATGATCTGAGAACCTTTCTCTAGTTGCTTGTTTTTTATTTGAATCTTTAATTATTAGTTAAATTAAGCTATGTTATGCTTCTTGTGCTTTAAATTTCTATTAATTGCTTAAGTTTGTTTCTGTTTGATCTGATTGCCTCGTTAAACAAAGGCCTAGTTTAACTGTTAGGATTTAAGTCAATCACAGCAACGTTAACTTAGTAATTATCCTGTTTGGTAGGCGATATCCGGAAGGATTAAACCAGACCTTAATTAATTAGGATTTAACTTGAGATCGGAAGATTAAAAGTGTGCCAAGACTCGAGAAGTAGTCTAGAACGATTAAACCAAGAAACAGAAGTTGAAATTTAGGAGTTCTAGGAATTAGACATCTAAGCCTTGTAATTTGACCTGAACGGGAGTTAGAGTACAAATTATAGGTTAAATAATGTTTAGATTCGCATAAAAATATTTAATCAATAATTAAAATCAATGACAAAACAAGTATCAGTCAATCGGAACGGATCGTTCCAAGGTCAGAACGGACCGCCCGGAAGGGGGAGTCTGGCCTGGAACGGCCTGTTCCGATCGACTGACGGAGTCCAGAACGGACCGTTCCAGAGATGGAACGGACCGTTCTAACTTTGACAGATAGAGAATTGTTTCAGGATCTGAACCCCTATCTTTTATCAATTTGATTATCTTCTGTTTGATTTAGAATTTGACGATTTAGGATTTGAATTTTACATTATTATTCTTTATTTTAAAACTGTTGAAACTTCTCGATTTTTATTAAACCTTAGAATTTAATTTGAATTGATTAAACTAAAATTTGGATATCGAATAGTCCGTCTCCGAGATTCGACCCTTAAACTGAACTGCAAACGAATTAGCATCGGTAATTAAGGATTTAATTTGACATGTACCCTCCAGCACCGATCATTGTTCAAAATCTTAACTCAAATATAATATTTTAAAATTTTAAGTCATATTTTTAGAAATACAACAACAGAGTTGTATTGCCTCTCTCAACCTATTTTTCTCTGCCGACAGCAACAGAGATGAAAAATTGAGATGATGGAGTCATAGTTGTAAACTTGTAATCTTATAGTTTTGCTTTGAGACAGAAGACCTGTCTCCAGCCTGAGAACGGTGAGATGTACTTTGGTCTTTAGTTATTTAATTATTTTTCTACCTCTATTGTTTGAGAAAGAAAAAAAAAGTAGTTGGCAATTGAGCATATGGCCTGTTTTCACTTTGCAATTACATCCAAATTCCTAAATATTTTAGTTCAAAGCTTAATTATTTTGTTTTATATATTTATTTAATAAGAAACTTTTAAATACATTTGTCAAGTTCTAGTCTAACTTGTTTTGGTCAAATACATTTACTAAGTTAGGTGTGTATCTCCATCTGCAATTAATACCACTTGTCTAACATTTAATTGTTTTGATCAATTATACATTCAGTTAGGTGTGTATCTCCATCTGCAATTAATACCACTTGTCTAACATTTAATTGTTTTGATCAAATACATTCACTTAGGTGTGTATCTCCATCTGCCATTAATACCACTTGTCTAACATTCAATTGTTTTGATCAAATACATTCAGTTAGGTGTGTATCTCTCCATCTGCAATTAATACCACTTGTCTAAGCATGTGGTCTAGTGACTTAGTGGTAAGAGCACTAGACTGACCTTCAAAAAATCAAGGGTTCAAGTACGTTCAACATGCACCCTTAAGTTTAGAAAAAAAAAATTAAATGACAAAGACCTCTCTCTTTCTTACAAAAATACCACTTGTCTAACATTTAATTGTTTTGGCCAAATACATTTACTAAGTTATTCATTAATTCAGTTAGGCCTGCTAGTATCTCCAACTGCATATAATACCACTTGTCAATAAAAAAAAATAATTAATAAAGGTCTCAAATTGACGTTTTCATAAATCTTACCTAGTTAATTTTGGCTAAAAAATCTAGAAATATTAGCCAATTCTTTTAGGAATAGGCGAATAGCTGTCGACCTGATTAATTTCTTTGAAGAAGTAATAGTGATTAACCAGCGATTTTTCTTAGGGAGGACTATTTTTATATAGATGACATTGTCAATAAGAATCTGAAAGATTCATAAATTAATGAAACCATACCATTAAATGATATCCTTTTAAGCAGCGATTTTTCGCAGCTGATCTCGTGCCTATAAATCTCTTCAGGAACTAGTCGCATAGTTTTTAATTGCTGGCTGTTAGTTAGCTGTTTTGTATGTCCTTTTCTTTTATTTTTGTAATTTTGTAAATTTAATTAACCTTTTAATTATTTATTAATTTTTCCAGCTGTTGGAACTGGCCAAAACATCTTTTCACAAAGGTGAACTAAACTTTAGATCAATAATTTCTGAATTAATTAGTAGAACTTACAGTTCAATGCCAATCTAAGAATCATAGTTGATTTCAAGTACATTTTGACCAAATTACCTCAGATTTTGGTACTGCGAGTTTGTCAATTTTAAACACATATCATTAGAAATTAATTTTAGTTTTTTGTTAACTTCAGTTAACTCTTCATAAGTTGAGATATATCCAATAGAAGGATAGAAATGTTATTTGGGGAACCATCCATTCAGAAATTTCTGGAAGGAGGTAATGGTATTGTAGATGACTTGTAAATCATAAATCTACAGGAATTATAAATAAATTGCTATCATACACTTCATTGACAGCAATCCTTGACGTTGTTCTTTGACTTTTGAGGAAACTGCAAAATTTTTATTAAACATAAAAAGTCTTACAGAAAACCAGAAAAAAAAAAAAAAATTACATTCACTTAGATAACTTAAAACAGTCTTGAAAAGGGTATTGTTTATAATCTCGTAGATGAATAAGTAAAATGCAATTTTTACACTCTTATACACCATAAAATAAGTACTTATAGATACATACGATGTCGAAATTAATCCTCACATGCAGCATACAGAGATCAAAAGGTGAGGCATTGTTTGGTCAAATCGTACCCTATCTTCTCAAGATTCGGCAGCACTGCGAATTTTATCATCGGCGGAGGCCCACAAATTAGAGCAAGTGTATCCTCACCAATACTGTTTTCTGAAGAGAGGCGCATATTATCCATAATCATAGGTACTTGATTTTCTGAAATGGGGCTCATAGTAGATGACTGGACAGCGGTAAGCAGCTTTCTTTTACCCTGACCAAATTGCAGGAAAGACCGCACCTTTGATCTACGGGAGCGATTATCATTGAATGTGGCGGCATTCTCTTCTAGATCAGTTGTAGGTGGTGTGAGATTTTTACCGAAAGGTAGATGCTCTTTCAAAATATCTTCGTTAATGTGTCCAATGCTGTACTTCCATCCATTCTCGGGGTGCTTCACCTCGTCCACGACATACCAGACCTTGAGTTGTTTTGGGTACATTTTTGACCATTTATCCAAGTCTTCTCGTAGAAGAATGTCATCTTCACTTCGGTTTGCATACACAAGGTGCATCTCAGTTGTGTCGTCAGGTTGGTCGCGTAGTATGGCCTGCATCACCTGATAAATTGGGGTGATCCCAGTGCCACCAGCAATCATCGCCAATCGTTTTGCAATATGACGCTCTCCATTGACCAAAAAGTGTCCACGACCGCAATACTCGATGTCACCAAGTGGTCCTTTTATGTCAATAGTGGAGCCTATGGGGAGAGAGTCAAGGTGTTGAGACATGACACCGCCATCAGGAAACTGGGGATTTTCACCTTTGAAATAAACCTTTATCAGAAGATCAAAATGCCCCTTTTCATCATTAAGGCTAGTTGGCGTATATTTGCGCAAGCGCAATTTTCCATTAACGATGGCATGGAGGAAAATGTACTTTCCAATGGGAAGACCAAGTACTTGCTCTGAGGAAGGCAATGCAAATCGAAATATACGAGTGTCTCTTGAGGTCTCTATCTTGGCCACGAGCGTGCATTTCACTTTCTCACGAGGATTTGAAAGGGCTTTTGGCATGTGAGAAATATTCGATGCACTTTCTCTCTCAACAATTTGTGAGGTTGCGATTGATGAACGAGAAATATTTGAGACACCTCCTTGCTCGCTTACCTCGTCCATTCTATATTGCTTTGTTGATGTGTTTGTGGAAAGGATAGGTGTGCTTTCCCTGAGGGTTAATATGGTCGATTGACGTGCTCCATAGCTAACTTTGGCTCTTGTTGCAGGTTGTTCGTCACGTGCCATCCACCCGCCTACTCCATTTCCAGGCAGGGTCGGGTGCTCAAAGACAAGCCCCACACCTCCTTCTTGAAAACGACGAAGGTGTATTCTCACTCGAAACCAGGAATTATTGAACACACCCTACAAAAATACCATATATTGCACATATGAGTAAAAATTGATGGAAGCGCACACACACCATGATCTGTAATTCTGTATAACGAAGTGGATAGGCTTTCCAAATATTAATTGCAATAATACACATTATTCATGATTATTATTATTATTATTATAATATCACTAAAAATACATACCAAAACATTCCAACTAAACTTATTAGGCTGAGTATTGTTGGACTCATCCCACGCACGAACTGCAATTTCCTTTGCATGGAGAAGATAAATCAACTCAATTTCTACAGACCAGAAGCACCAACACCAGTACTTGCCGTACTTGGTCGGTTCCTCAGGATGGTTGAGTGTGCACAATCGCCACGTCTCCCCTCCATCTAACGTTATCTCCACTCTTCTTACCTTTCTACCACCTCCTGATCACCAAAAGCATGAATACTGAATTAATACCACAATTTATTGTGCACAGGTCGTGAATTCTAGCTAGGATTGACATTGTAAAAATAATTGTTTGCTTGTTAATGGTAGTTCCTCATAGTACAATTATTATACTCTCGTGATTGAAAAATAATGTTGTATAAAATTAATAATTATGTGTGAAACATAGAAAAGATAATTATTGACTTTTATATAGTAACTACACGAAGGCTAACCGAAAAAAACGAGTGGAATCCACACAAGCATATTAGTTTGGGTCATAAACATTTCACTAGGACACAATATATCAACTCTCATATATAACGCAAAATCATTTATGATTGTATACCATAAGTGTTTAAGTTATATATACTTCAAAAGTATATTTTTACCGGAGTGTGCATAGCCTCTCATGGTATAAGCTCGTTGCATGCTTGATGAATTGATTGGAAGAATCTCATCATGTCTCGGGGTTGTTATAACTGAGTTAACATTCAATTCATTTATAACGTATTCTGGTTTATACCACCAACCTGCAAGAAAAAAATGAAAACAGTAGTATAGTCAAAAGCGGACAAATTTTTATCTCTAAGACCCATTTAAGCGCAAAAAAAATTATATTTTATTTTCTCACTACACCATAAAACTTTTTTAGCACCGCCACAATAAAACCGGTTTTTAAAAAAATCCGGTTCTAAAAATATTCAGTGGCAATTTCGAAATTGTCAGAATTTTTTTTAAAACCGATTTTTAAAAAAACCGGTCCTATTGAATTCTCAAAAATCAACCTAAATTGCTGTTTTTTTTAGGACCGGTTTTTATAAAAAACCGGTCTTAAAAACATACTTTGTAAGACCGGTTTTTATAAAAACCGGTCCTAATGAGATCACAAAATAAATCGAAAATTCAGTTTTTATTAGGACCGGTTTTTTATAAAAATAAAAAGTGGCGTAGTGTCTATCTACTGTACCTTCTGCATTGGCAAGTTCAAGATCAACATGAGAAGGAAAAAGTCTATTATCTCTGTAATGGTAGTTGTTTTCAGACTCGTGTCTTGTAACAATGATCCGTTTAACCCACTTCACACTACGTCCACAAGTAAAACCAGGAACTATTACCCGAACTGGAAATCCATGATCAGGGAGCAACAACTCATCGTTCTGCCTGTAAGCCAGCATGACATCACGAGATGGATCCATTGCTACCTCTATCCTAATACTGGTACCATACTCAGCCCCCTCAAAGCAAACATACATTGCACCTGATTTTGCCCCCAAAACGCCACATTTTTTAAGAATATCAGTAAGTCTAGCTCCACGCCAAACTGAAGTTGATATAGCTCCCGCACCCCAATTGAACCCAATGGTTCTGCGCACCATATTTTGTTCCTTGCATCTGTTAGCAGAACAAGCAAGGGTAACTGGAATCTCTATTGGTTCAAAATCATTGACCAACTCATCCATGGTGAATTTGTGTGGTTGTTTGACTAAGCCGGTTACTTTAATTGTCCAAGTTGACCAATCACCTTGTGGTACCGAACCATGGTTTCGCACATAGTGAAGTGATGCTGGTGTTATGAAGCCATACTTCATTAGTCGATGTAGCGGCGGTTCGCAATTCACGGGGTGGTTCACAGTAACACGAATCAACGTGGGGCTACGTTTGACCCATGAGTCTGGGGTACCATCATCCCTCCAGTCATTTGTAGGTGGCTCCACATCTTGATGGCTTGCATAAAGGGACTCCCAGTCGTATGTCTCTTCATCTGAGTCATCATCATCAGGAGCAAAAGATTGAAAAAGAAGGTCGTTTTGGGAATCATTGCGGCCAATGGAGCTAGATATGTCAGTGACTCTTTGGAAAAGCATGGCCATGATAGCGGTTTTGGAGGAAATCTAAGAAAATAGCGTTAGGAACTTAGGATGAAGACAACTTGTACTTAGCTAGGAAATTGAGAAAGTGTTTGCTTGGTGAGGAGGGATAATGAGAGTTAATTAAGGTCCACTTATATAGGCTGTGGAAAACTGTTTGTGAATTCTTATATATAAATACTTATGTAAATGGATGAGCAAATATATATCTTCCGTTACTTATCTGTTATCACGTATGTTTGGGAGATATTTTTGTAGCTTGTAAACTAATTTGTGAAATTCATTATACTGGGGCCAACCTCTGACTTTTAGCATGAGCATCAATTAAAGAATATTATAGGCCATGAAATGAGCTGGGTTCCGAGAACTACAGAGTCACGGTTATTATGCACCAAATAAGTATTTAATTAATGAGCTTATTAACGAGTAAATTACATGTCTCCAGCAGAGGCGCCTCCGGGCAGTATAAAAGCCTAATTAATGTCACATGGCAAAGCATAATGTTTTCGAGTGTAACCAGCAGCTTTTTCTTTTTCTTTTTTTTTTTCGTAAGAACCTGTAGTTTTAAGAAGTCTAGTTAGTTAGGGTACTGTTGTGTTTGGATTCTCCATGAACCGGGCTTGTTTCTTGTTCCTAACAAATCCATACAAGACATGAACAAGAAACAAGCTCTTGTTCCTAATTCTCACAAATCCATAGAACTAGAACAAAAATTAGAACAAGACTTGTTCTAGTTCATGTAATTAATGAACTAATGTACAGTCGGTAATTAATGTACATTAATTGCAAAATATACAATCCTTTTTGGGTTTTCGAAAGAAGTACTTATATAAATAATGATAATATTAATAATAATAATTAATATTAATATAATTGTGTTTAGATGTGTCGCGAACAAGCATGAATAAGTAGTTCATGAACAAGAATGTGAACAAGAACTAGAATGAATAGCTTATTCATGAACTCAGTCATGTTTGGATGATTGTGTAAGAACAAGAATAGAGTTAACAAATAAATTAATAATTACTTTATTGGTTCAACTCAATTCACTTTATAATATAATTATAATGATTATTTTTAAAACAAAAATATTATTATTAACAATAGTATAGTTAGAGAGTAATAATATTAATGATATAATAATCTGCCAAAAATTATAATGTAATAATATTAATAAAAATTATAATAATAATAATAATAATTAATATAGTATTAATAATAATGATTTGTTTTTGTTCAAATTACTTTCGCTTTCAAAATAATAATTATAATTAAATAATGATAATAATATTAATAATAATATTTATCATAATAAAAATAAATTATAATTATGATTATTATATTATATTATTAATAATTATACTATTTAAAATAATAATTATCATCATCATATTAATGATTAATATTATAAAATAAATAATAAATAATTATTATCGTGGATGGAATGTCCATTGATATAATAAATAATTAATACAATAATAGAAATAATCAAAATAATAGTGTATAAAAATTAAAATTAATATAATATTTATAATAATGATTATTATTACAATAATTAAATAATAATTATAATAATTATTATATTGCTCATGATAATCAAAAGATTCAATACAAAAATAGTAAATATCGGTCTCAATAACTATTTTGTCAACACCACCATCATGTGCTTGACATTGGAAACCATTTGCTTCAATACAAAAATAGTAAATATCGGTCTCAATAACTATTTTGTCAACACCACCATCATGTGCTTGACATTGGACACCATTTGCTTCAATACAAAAATAGTAAATATCGGTCTCAATAGCTATTTTTTGTCAACACCAGTCACCACCACCAATACCATCACGTGCTTCACATTTGACACCATTTGCTTCAATACAATAATAGTAAAAATAATCATATTTTATTTAACTCTCCTCTCGCCTCTCCGTTCACGTGACTAGTTCTCCACTTTTCCCCGATTCCACCAAAAAGCAGGAACACCAATAAGCCTCTGAATTAGCAATTCGCGTTGTTCAATGATTGTTTGGTTTCACCTTATTCGCGTTATCCAAAAAGCAGGAACTGTCCATTTGTTTGGTTTCACCTTATTCGACAATTAAAGATTTTAATTTGTTTGGATGTGGAGTGGATAAGGAATATGAATAAGAAATAAGAAATTTAGTCTTATTTATATTTTTTATTCATATTTTAGGTTTTTGTTAGAATATGAATAAGTATTTGAATAAGTTCAAATTTTTTATTCATGTATTGTTTAATTTTACATGAATAATTATTCGCGAATAGGCTTACTCAAATGCAAACCAAACACACTTGAATATTAATTTGCGAATAGGCTTAAAAGTGTAAAGCTCCTTTTTGGATTTCATAAAGACAAAACCTTTTTTTTTTGGAAATCCAAATGTAATGGGAAACTAAAATTTAATAAGAAAATTCATGCTGAGATAGATTAACCAATAATATATCTGCCTTCTGATGATCATTCATGCTAAGATATATTTGCAATTTTTGCCAAAATAACGTTGACCCCCCCCCCCCCCCCGATGTGATCCAGAATAGGTCTCAATTTAGTGGTCCTATGCGCGTATTTTAACTTTTTAAGGCCATTATTTTAATTAATTTGAACACCAAAAAAAAAACCTCGATTACAGTTTTCTAAACATAACTTGTATATAGAGATTCTTTTTTTTGAAATAAAAGCAACCCAGGCAGGGTGTATATAGAGATTCTTATGACATCGCTATATATCCACTTGTGTAGCTCAAATTAATTCAGTATTTCGGAAATTGTACATTTTGAAAAAAAAATTAATTCGTATAGCTCAACTTGTAGAATATAGATGATGTAAGGACATCGCTATCCACTTGTGTAGGAAGGAAACCGGGTCAAATTTCTTTCCATCATCAACAGTTCGAATGAGAGGGAAATATTTTTGTGCAGAAAGAAAATCGTGCGAGGGAACCTTTCCCTACCTAGCTCCCTCCCATCATCAACATTTCGAATCAGACGGAAATATTATGGTTTATACCATCAACACAGTATGTTGTAAACTTGTAATGTCGAAGATTATAGTGTAGAAGAGGGACACATTTTGGGATGGAGAATCAATTTATACCTCGTACGAATTGGAGTTGTGGAGCAAAATTTAATTGAAAACACAAACTCAGAATAAAACAAGGATTGAACCATGATTCGTGCACATGAAGGAAATAAGCAGATCGGATTTTCCATTTGAATTGGAACAAGAGTGAAAATGGGAGGAGTTAAATTAGTCTTTATGGACTTGTTTTGTTAATAAGAAATATTTGATGGGGAGAATACACAAAAATAATTTTAAAAATTGTATTATTTTTTTAACTAAAATGTATTTATTTTTTTAATTACATCAAAGTTGATCGTTGACTTTTTACAGAAAAGCTCTATATTTTACATAAACAACAAAATAATATCTCTAAACTCTTATTTACACCAATCCACCTGGAAGAGCTCTGCATAATGATATATATCTTTTATGCATTATAAGCTTATATATTCATTGAACTTATTTTAATTTAACTAATTCAAAAAAAATTATGTTTATAATTTAAAAAAAAAATCATATTTTTTTTAAAATACCGTATTTGAAATTATTTTACCATTAGTTTGCAACAAAAATTATAAAAAAAAGTAAAAAAATAAAAAAATAAAAAAATATATAATATTTTGATTTGCTATAAAATATTTTTAATATACAGATTGTATTGATTAAATTAGTTAATATAAATTCATATGTTTATAATGCACAAAAGAACATGTTCCTCATGATGCCCCATATAGTTAGGGGATCAGTTGAAAAATTAAATGGAAGTGTTCTACAATTTGATTAATTCATGAAATGGACATTCGCTTTATAATTAACTTATAAAATATCGTGACAGTGATAAAAAGAAAAACAAAACCAAATTAAAGAGCCATTGTCTTGGACGTGCTTCCAGACCGATTAAAACACGCCGTGCTGTATTTTTAAAGCAAATTATGAGATCACATGATGTAGTCGAGAAAATGATCGAGCATGCGATTTGCATGTTCTTGTTTTTGCAATTTGGTGGAATTTTTTCATTAATTAAATTATTTTTTATAATTAGGATTAAAAAATTAAGATCAAGGGTAAAACTATATTGGCATGGCCAATTGTTCCCAAAGCTTCTTATTTTACTAGAATTCTGATTATTTTCAAGGAGTATAATCAAGGGTATGTCCATAATTTAGCCCATTTACACGAGGATACGGTCGTAAATTGTCCCTTAAATAAAGTCTCGTCCATTTTAGTACTTAAAATCATGGGTCCCTTGAATTTAAGCTTTTGTAAGGACACACTCTTTTAAAAAATACTCATACTTTTATGCAAAGACAACAACATGGTAACATGTGGGACCCATATTTATAGCATATTTCAATAGGTACACACCTTTGTGTACCCATATTTTCACATATGAGACCCACATATGTAGCATATTTCAATTGGAATACCCTTGTAAAATGTACCCATATTTTCACGTGGCCAGAAGCATCCTTACATGTGGGACCCATATCCATATTTTATTTATCAGCATATTGTGCGTGGTGGGACCCTTATCCATATGTTTATTTACCATATCACATTATATTAATTTATAATGAATCAATAAAGTATCAAGAACAGTACAGAATATTCATAATTCAAAATTATTTTATAAATCACTCAAATATCATTCAATTTTTACAAAGTCAACATAAAATCAACAAGTACTTGGTAGCAACTACCAAGCCATTCTAAAAAAAAAAAAGAACATAAAATAAAAAAAAAATATCACATATACAGTACAGTATTGGCAATTCCAAGCAAAAGTTTGGACTTCTCGAGGAATATGTCGAGAACCTTCATGTCCAGCTGTTTCACTGCTACAACCTAGGAAAACAATATTAACAAAAATATTATAAAATCTCAATGTTTTATCAAATAAGCATTGAACAAACAAAGTACAATATGATCAAATAAAAATGTCGATGCTAGAAATGTGGTAACAGAAGTTGTTTCCTTAAGTGAGTGCAACCTAGCAATCTTGTAGTGTATAAATGTTAAGAAAATGAATTACTTATATCAACCACCCTTTGTATTGCTTCAACAACAAAAAAAATTGTATTATTCAGTTCTCTCATTAATTTACTCAATTTTAGTCATCACTAGGGTTGGACATCGAGCTTCGCTCGATACAATATTTTTAATATAGTTTAAACTTTGATTTTTTTTTTTCATGTAAATTTAAATTTTGAATATATTTTATAATAATTTGAAGGAGTAATTAAAAAAATATCTATACATGCACTATTGAATATTAAGATATGATATATATCTAATTGCATCTATTATTTGAAACTTTAGTCAGAATTTAATATCCTAAACTAAATTCGCCCAATTCTAAATTAAATGGGTCAATAAACATGTAGAGAATTTTTTGCTCGTTAAACTACCCTAAAGAGTCAAATGTCTAAAAGATTTTTTGTCTCGAAATCGGCCGATATTGCAGAGGATGTGGCTGCATATTTCTATCATGGATCTATTTAATTTCCAGATAAGCTGGTATACATACTAAACTTCAAGTTTTATTAGGCATAACATCTATATAACTTTCAGATTCTAAAATAGCAATGGGACTAATAGAAAGTATTGAAACATCATTAATAATAGCTCAAGAGAACATAATCAAATTTTTATGAATAACATGATAAATCATAAAACAATATAAAAGCAAACATCACTAATATATATTTTTAACCATCAAACATTAATACTATAAATTATTGTCTCAGCTATTCTTGCTTACTAAACAAAACAAAACGCCTCAATAATCAGGTATTAAAACAAATTTTTATATCTAGTCTAAATAAGTAAATAACGAAATAAACGACAAAATCCCATGCATTGTTCTGTTACACTATTTTACATATTTGAATTCAAGGAGATGCTCGTTTGATATCACTGCAAAATAAAAAAATCCAGAAATCATTTATAATGGTCATTTAACCTATCTTTATTCCGAATGGTAGTTCGACCTATCTTCTCTGAAAGTTGAAGCCAAAACTCCACCATGCTTGGTACCTTCACTAATTTCATATTTTCATATAATCTAACTTTGCTGATAACACTTGACCTTAACATTGATCAATTCTATTTGTGTGATTCTTGATCCATTCAAGCAAGGTTGCCTTGCAATTTTACTATCTTATATTCTTATTATAAAAATATAATTTGAATAATATTTGTAAAATGTTGATATGCTGTCTAATTACTAATTTTTATAACAAAAGGCTAGAATAAATAAATATAACATATTCACCTCTTCTTTGTGAAAAGAGAGAGGTTCACCCATGTGCTGAATAAAGAACATCGTACTGGTTATGTATGACATCTTCCTTCTTTGAGTCAGGCAAAAATAGATCGAAACCAGTCTTCTTCATCCTCATAAACCCTGGAAAATGCACAAAGCATGAATCACATGAAAAGTCAAAAAATTAACTATGTCACATTCTGTTTGTGTACTTTCAATGATATTTTGCAAAGGTGCTGGTACAAAGAAATATCATTTGGTATGATTGAGAAGTTATATTCTTAGGGGTCGTTTGGATGGGTTAGGAATAGTCTATTCCTAAAAATAGTTTCTTTTTAAACATAAATCTCTCTCACAAAGTTACACACTTCCCAACGTTTTACCTCTAAAATCCTTATTCCTTCCTTATTCCCATACGATCCAAACGAGCCCTTAGGTAATATATCGCTCATCTGCACAAAGGTGCTTATATGACAAATAATTTTACGATCACACATAAAATTGAGATACAATAGAGCATTGAAATTAAAACAAACCAAGAATTAAGTACACGACTAAGTAAATAATATTAAAACAAACTTTTTCGGAGTAGCTGTACTAAATGAAGATTTGAAATCTTCTTACTTATCAGAGTCCATTTCATAAGAATCTTCTCAAGAATTACCCATGGTATATCCAGAATATCTTGAATTTTGGATACCACGGTTGGGAATATCAAATAGGAAAAAAAATCTCGGAAAGGATGAATCTTAGATGTTTGAACCCACTCGTAGTAAAGATCGTTAGCAGCCATTCTTTGTAAATAGTCCATTCTAAGTAAATAATATTTTCTTCAATATTCCCTTTGAAAAGTTTTACAGAAAAAAGGTTTTTTTATTGATTATTTTGATATGTCTTTTCTTAACATATTTCTTTTGACTTCGAAAACTAAAAAGACTCCATTTTTCTTTCTTTCCGGATGGTAAAGATTTCTTAGAACATGGATTTGATCCACAGTCCATGTTTGAATTGACACTGAGATACTGATGCAAGTTCTTCATTTTGGAATCAGATCGATTCATATCTGAAAAAGATTGCCAAAAAGTTTTTTCCAAGAACTCTTTATGCAATTCAATTCGATCCAGTCGTTTCTAGAGCTAGTTCCTCGATCGCGGACCTTTTAAGACCAATTCAATCTGATCCAGTCATTTCTAGAGCTAGTTCCTCGATCGCGGACCTTTTTAGATTGGAAGTAGTCTGGTCATCATTCATGAGGGCATTTGTATAAAGAAAGCTCGAGTATATAGTAACATTACTAACAAAAGCTCAACTAAAATAAACATCTTATGACTCTCGATTTAGTTGAAAAATCTTGAATTGAGATAACCATCTTATTATGAAATTATGTATCATATAAAAAATCCAAAATTATCCTTATTGGACACTATTAAAAAAAGGTGGTCGATCCCACAGTCTCAGGTGTGATTTGCTCAGTTTCTTCATCAACCTTCTTAAAGCAATCTATGAAGGCATGCTCCCACTCTTTTGTCAAATCAAAATTAATCTTTTCTGTAGGATAGACCATTTGTACTTCATTTAGTTGTTCAGGTACTGTTGTGTAGATTCTGTCACGGCAATAACTTGCAACCTAAATTAGCAGAAAACAAAAATTAGAGATCCATTCCTGTTGACTTCTAATTTTTGCGTGTTTTTCAAAGTAAATGTTTTGAAGAGAGAAAAGGTCAGCCTATCACCACTCCTGCTTGTAAGTAGGTAAAGATAATCGATTATTAGAATTAATTCAGCATTAGATCGCATTTTGAGAAGAAAGAGAGAAGGCTCCAAAAGTACAACGACTTTCAAAAATACTAAATAAAAAAAAAAACATGAGTGAATGAATGTAAATCCATTGTGCTTGTAAAAAAGAAATTAGGCAGGTGGGAACCTCTTGCAATTGATTTTTTTCCTTCATCCTTTTGCAAAGTTGTTTCCTTTCTTCTTCTTGTGTCGCCTTCTTTCCCAGCTGCTGCTCTCTCCTTTGTGTCACCCCTTTAAGAATAAAATAAAAAATTAAAAACCATAAAGCCTCCAGAACCGTTACCTATTTGAGAAAGAAGAGGGGAAGGGACCAGGGACGGAGCCAGCCAAATTTTAAGCCTAAGCACCATCATAAAATTAATAAATTAAATATTAAATTTATTTTTTAAATAATAAATAATTAAAGAATATTATTTTTTTAGCATAATCAAAAGTACTATATATTTTTTATAAATTACTACCTGGATCACAAATTTCGGAAAATGAGCCCAGGCACGTGCCTGGGCTTGCCCCTACTTGGCTCCGTCTCTGGAAGGGACTGCGACGTTTTGCCGTTGTGAGAAACAAGAGAAGGAAGAGAAAAAGCAGAGCAAATTAATATTAGAATTTAGGATCAAGGAACCAATTAGCACACAAAATGGTAAAAGAGCAAAACAGAAAAGTTCGAAATCTGACCTAATCAGTATGCCCTTTGGTGTATCCTATGATAGCGCCATTGTCTTCTTCAACGGTACCAAGCCTAGCACAAATGCTGGAAAGTCTATCAGAATACATTTAAACCTCGGGTTTTGTGAGCGGCCGACACCCTTTCCTCTGTCTTATTTTCCTCCATTGCTGAGCCATTTATATCTATCTGTGAACCCCATCTACGTAGCGAAATAGGGCGTGATGGAGCAAGAGGAGTGAGAACGGAGTAAGAGATGTTAGAAATCGGGGAGGGAGGCTATATCAAAAGAATAACTTATTCCTTCACCTTCAAAAAAAAAAAAAAAAAACTTATTCCTTTACCATCGGAGGTGCTAGCACATCTAAAAACCTAAGGAAACAAAAGAAACAAAAGTGACAAATACAGACAGACGAGATTTAATGCAAGTAAATCATCGAACGGTCTGGATGCCATGTCGCGTCCAGCTTTAAAATTCGTGCAAAAAAATCAGACAAATTATATTAGAACTAGGGTTGGACATGGAGCTTCGCTCGATAGATGAGATGTTATAAATTTACAATTAATAAATATTTTTGGTAAGGATGTTTGTTTGTGTAAAATACATAGTTATTTATATGTTGAACTTAAAATATTTTTGAAAAATGAGCAATATCCAGGCTTAAAAGTGAGTTTAAGGTACCAAATCTGGTAAAGGACGAAACAAGGAAAAAAAAATATGTAAAAAAAATTTTCATAAAAAAAATATTAATGTAACCTCAAAGGATTTATTTTGTGGTGTGTGTTGTTCCATTGCGTTCCATTGCAAATGATGTGTAAAGAAATTTTAAATTGGTTGAAAAAGTAAAAAATCTGATAGAAATAATGGTAGATATAAAAAGAGAATTAAGTAGTGATTTATATTAAATTAATTTGTTTTAGTCAGAATGTATAAATTTAGTTTATTTAGATTTTTAGAATATTATGAATATTTTATTTGATTAATTCTGAGTTGTATAATATTTATAAAGAAATTTTAAAGTTGATTGCTTAATGGAAAAAATTCTATTGGTCCATGTCAATGGGTTGAATGGGATGAGATAGCTGGGCTTCTTTAATGATTGGGACGCAATGACCATTTGTAAACTTTGCCACAGACAATCCGATCAGGAATGGCGCTGAGGATTTGAGGGAGAAAGAGTAAGACATTTTTTTTCGATAAAGACCCCGGTCTTTCATGTTTTAATTTCTCCCGCGAATCTCCGGCGATAGGTCACCGGAGTTAATGGAGAACGTCTCGTTAGAATCGTGAAGGATAGTAGAATACAACGATGGGGTCGATTAATGTCGCGTCTCCTTAGATTAGTGGGTGATCTAGAGCAGGTATGGTAGTTAACGGAGTTGGTACCGTGAGCATGGATTGGTTTAATTTGTACCAGAGATAGGTCGTCTGGCCTCGTAGGGAAGAAGGGAAGTTGTTAGAGAGGATAAAGAAATTTTTATAAGCTATTTCGAGGTCAAACCGAGTAAAACTACAAAACAAAATCTTTTGTGTTGTTCCCCCTTCTTACATAATTCTAACTTCTAAGCATGCTTCACATAAGTTGTTTTTAATAATAGAGTTTCACATATGTTTTAGTTCTTACCCCAATTAAAGCTCTTTCCATCTATTTCAAACCTAATAATCGTGTACCATTCGTGCACTCTAGCTGAAACTGTCCCAAGTTTCATTTAAGAATATGCTATTCTTATTCCTGTTCTGTCAATTATGTATATACTAATATACATAAACCCATCTTACTGGCTTCCCAATCACTATATCTACATATATGAGCAGCATATAAATTCCTTCATTGACCACACATCTCAGTATCATTCACTTGACATTTCATTTCGGTACCTTGCATTTATTACACCCTGCATCCTGTTAGTCAATCGCGAAATCGGCAAAACGGTCGTCGTGACAGGCGTGCTGAAAGTAATAAGAAAAGAAAATATCATATCAACTAACTAATTGACTCCTTTAAGTATCAAAATTAATCAGAATGTAACTGGCATAATAGTTATTCATATACCAATTGACAAAACCTTACGAAATTTAACTGGAAATAGTATTTTTGGACACCCACCTGTGTTTATTCTCTTACAATTGACAGGTTTTGAAAGGATAAATTTTTTAAGGGATGAGCTTTGCAGTAGAAGACAGAGACATATATATAGCTGAAAATTTAATACGGAGTGCGGGATTTGTGGCAGGTTTTGATATTTCCAAGCGAATTATAAGAGAAATAAATGTCCACTTGATTAGGACATTATTATTACTGGATATTATTATGATAGGATTGACAGCACAAAGAATAATCGTTTGTTATGGAAGTGGCAATTATTAGATGCACAAATCAAGTGGAGCTTTCCACTGCTATCCAAATACTATTTCTGATATCAACTGCTCAATTATGGGGAAATTTTAAGAAGCTACGATTATTTTGATTTATAGGAAATTCTGAATGTATATATTACATATATAGGATTTTATTTGTGCTGTAAAGAAGCACTTTGTTTAGTGATATCACAATTTTAAAATAATATTTTAATTTTTTTGACATATGCTGTCAGGAACAACCAAAAAGAAGCTAACATTTTTGTGATAAGGGAATACAGCTTTTAATCAATTTTAATACAAATTTAAAACGGCATCATTAAAGCTCCCCTTGATTTGTGCATCTAATAATATCCACTGCCATAACACACGCTTATTCTATGTGCTGTTAATAATATCCATTAAAATGCCATTGACAATTGAACAGCTGGTCAATTAAGAGGTAAAATTGACAGGATTGGCAACATAAAAAGCAAAATGTTATAGAAATTTACACTTTATTTTAAATATTTTCAGAGAGAGAGAGTCAGTTGATCCAATGAGGCCTGAGCTGTCTTAATTTCATTTTGTAATTATCGCTGATAAATCAGGAAGTATGTCATCAGGATGCTGCCACTGCATATATGAGTTTCAAATTAACCAAGACCTGAAAATATGATTCAAAATTCGAAATTTTTTATTTATCTCCAATACCCTTCATTATCCACTTCAATAACAAATGCTTATTCTTTGTGTTATTAATAATATCCAGTATTATCTATATTCTCTCTCTGAAATTATAAATAATTGACCATCTGTTGAATTATCAATGCCATATAATGTCAGTTTATCCATCCAGAAATAATTACTTGATAAATAAATGTAGTAATAAAAATTTTATAAAATTCACGCAAACATATCAAGTAATAAAAATGTTGCAAAATTTATACCATAAAAGATAAAATTGCGATTATCAAATTAAAGTGTGATTTTAACTAAACGAAATTCAAGTAATAAAATAAATTAAAAAACTAATTTTTGAACAATATAAAATTTAACTATTCAAAGAGACACAGACCTTATGTTTCTTACTTTCTTATGGTGCCAATGTAGATGCAATAATATCCAAGATATCTCAGCCCCTGAAATATTGCTTTTTAAAACCAATTATTAGACAAAATGTTGAAATATCAATTAATAACTAAACTTTAATAGCTCCAATATATTAAATTAATAAATTCATAATTCCCTTAATTGAGCAGTTGCCTTTGTAAACTTGGAATTTTAACTAAGGCAAAATCAGCCGTCTGCCCTTCAAATCTTCTCTAATTAGTCATATGTCCTCCTACTCTTTAATATTAGCCAAATATTCCTCAAATCATCTTTAATGTTGCTATTTACCCTTTGCCAAATTTAAATGATATAATAATTCTGAAAATTCAATTTACAACATTTAAGACTAAAATGCCCCTGACCTTTGCTCTCCCGGGATTTGATTTGCACACCCCCCTAAATTGATAAAACACTCCAAACCAACTATATAAAGACCAAAATATCCTTAATTTAATTTTAACATGACGCATTAGAATCCTCATCAAGCAGGATATTTTGGTCTTTATATAGTTGTTTTGGAGTGTTTTATCAATTTAGGGGGTGTGCAAATCAATTCCATGCTCTCCCTACTTTTCCTTCTGATCTTTGTTAGAGAGATTCATTGGATCCTGAAAAAGAAAGAAACAAATAGAAGGCTAATAAGGATATATAAGAATAAGCAAATAAAGATACTTAGCATTCCTATCTTTTGTTTCTCATGTACGTTGAGCACCATAGAAATTTGTATGAACCAATTACTGTTAGTATAACGAATCCATGCACGCTGCTTTGCACATCATATAATTGCAAACTATAAAATAGAGAATAAAATTTTATTAGTAAAACGAATGCATTTCTGAATATTGTTTAACTTATTCTCACTTTTTGGTCAAAATATGTTTCACTAAGCACCTGGAGCAAGTAGTCATATCCGAAAACCAAAAGCCAGAGGTTGAGCAAGTAGTCATATCCGATCATATCCGAAAATAGTAATTGGTTCATATAAATTTCTTAGGTGCTCAACGTACATGAGAAACAAAAGATACGAATGCTAAGTATTCTTTATTTTCTTATTCAAGAAATATAATTATTAGCATCCCATTTGTTTCTTTCTTTTTCAGGATCCAATCATCCAACGAATCTCTCTAGCGAGATTAGAAGAAAAAGTAGGAGAGCAAAGGTCATGGGCATTTTAGTCTCAAATGTTATAAATTGAATTTTCAGAATCATTATATCATTTAAATTAGCCAAAAGGGTAAATGGCAACAGTAAAGATGATTTGAGAGATATATGACTAATATTAAAGAATAGGAGGGTAATGGCTAATTAGAGAAGATTTGAAGGGCATATGACTGATTTTGCCTTTAACTAAAGAATTAGCAAAATTCAATTATGTTCCCAGATTTAAAATTGAACTATTCAAAGAGACACAGACCTTATGTTTCTTATGGTGCCAATGTAGATGCAATAATATCCAAGATATCTCAGCCCCTGAAATTTAGCTTTTTAATGATGAGACCTCTTGAGATTCTTGCTTCTAACCTGAGTTGGATCAGGGAACGTAGGGCCAACGCAGAAAATTCTTCCTTTCCGACATGAGACGGAGAGAAGCGTAGACTCAAAAAAGACCCTGAAATCATAGCCACCACCCGTTGCTTCTTTGCTTCTTTGCGATCCATGGCCCAGAGAGGTGACGGGCAATACGACAGGCATGGCTTCTCCACTCAATGTCTAAACTTAGGTCCTGATCAAAATGTTTTTTAGGTGGGATTTCATTGAAATTGAAATTGATTTCATAGGATTTTGTTGGAACTAATTACATGGGAATTCCAACCAAATGATACTAAATCCCTTCATTTTGATCAAGAATTTTCCAACGAAATGAAATGAAATGAAATCCCATGTTAAAAAAATGAGATTTTGATCAGGGCCTAAGACAAACGTGAGAATTTGGGATAACAATAAAGCATACGACAAATCGATAGTTTCAGAAACCAATTCCATATAAATGTTTTCATCAAAAGGAAAAAAATAAAATTATAATAAAAAAGGTTATTCATTCACCTGTATGGATTGAAAAGGGAGGGTTGAAAGTGCGCATGGGAAACCTACGCTGCTTGTGAAGAAGCTTGGATCTATCACAAAAATCATGAATCGACCAAATGTTGAAATATCAATTAATAACTCAATTTAAATAGCTCCTATATATAAAATAAATAAATCCATAATTCCTATAAATCCGAATAATCTCAGCCCCTTTAAATTTTCCCTTAATTGAGCAGTTGGCTTTATAAATTTGGAATTTAACTAAATAATTTGCGAAAGAAAAAATGTGAACATGATCAGAGCAGGACATGACTATATGAGTTCATTCTTTTTCAGCCACCTCTGATGTGGTCAACATCCCATTCCATTCAACACATAGATGTGTAACAGAAAATTTTGTTCACAACTTGAACTGAGCATATGACAAATTATCATTATAAATAAGAAAAACTTAAGAAAATTTCTAACAGATTATCATACATAGCCAAATATTTCTCAATCCACTTCAAAAGATATCATAAAACTTAAATTTTTATAGCTACAATCACTAAGGCATTCTGACATACAATCATTTGAAGAATCAGGTTCCATGAAAAAATTTATTGCTACATGCATCAGTACCTTTGAGCAATGAAGATCAGAAATACAGAGGCAAACTACAAAGGAGAATCGGTCGCTCATCTCCACAGCTTCCCCTTTTCTTCTCCTCTCCTGGTCGATCGTTTGGAACAGTAATCGCTGGCGATGGCGAAAAGGGGTCGGTGATTTCGATCAGTAATCGCTGGCGATGTCGAATTGGTGTCGGAGCTGATGCCAGAGCACAGAGAGATGATGAATATGGAGAGGAGGAGAGGGAGTGTGGTGGACTGGCAGTCTTTCACCTGTTCTATCAGGAATTCATCCCTTTCTCAATTCATTTCAGCGATAATTATCATTGAGCTAGTTTTTCAACAGCACCTATACCAATGTCAATAACATATTGTTATTACCCAATGATTCATAGATATAGACTAACTAAAAGATATACCATTCGCTATTTATAAATCAAATTCCGTAACCTTCTCTAAATAAGCGCATACTCATAACTCAAAACCTGTTTTTTCTTAAAAATTTACCAATATTAACAATGTTTCGGAGAAATTCTGTAGGAAATTGTATAAATAGAAGAAATTCTGTAAATCATTAAAAATAATATGTTAGGGTCTGCTCCAGAAGGGGGTAGCAGAGGGTGATGGAACGGAGTGGAAACTGACCGCACCCTGCCCAGTAGAGTAACCTGCTCCAGAATGATATTTTATAATGGAAAAGAGGGTGAATGGATGGAAAAGAAGGGTGAACTTTACATGTAATTGCTGTCATTTTTGTCACCCCAAATTTGAAAGTTAAGATTTTATTCTCCACCTCTCTCCCATTCCATTCCATTATAGTTTCTGGAGCAGACCCTTAGTATCATGGGAGATTGAATAATATGTGAAACAAAAGCTAGTCAACAGAAGGACTGCAAAGGGAGGTATCAGACCACATATACTTCCTCCTCTATGACCTTCCAATATTTTTCCTTGAAAATGACAAAACCAATCAGAAAATTGCGAATAAGTAATCTTCAAGGACATAAAACCAAAAAAAAAAAAAAAACTGATTTGGGTTAACTCCTCATTAACAGCCAATGATATCCAAATTTAGCAGTAAAAAAAAAATTTAACCTAGATTCTGTGGCCATACACTTAAAATTACTCGTTAGTTGGAGACTACGTAAAAAAAACTGTATAGGAAAACAAATAAAAATAAATTCAGGAGAATCGTTATACCTGAGAGCAAAGCGAAAATCTCTCTGACACTGTTTAGTCTTAGCTATGAATTTAAGGGAAACAAATAAATGACCCAGTGTGTTATATGCCAATTAGAATCTCAGCACTTTGAGGAAGTTCTTTTCAAAAAAAGAAATGACCTGTTTTTAAGTTTAAGTAGATTAGGGCAAATTTGTTGTAAACTCATTTAGACTTAGATCAATTGTATGCTTTGAGGTATTTGAGGTTAGTCTACTTATAGAGTTTTGCTTTATTAAAGGTGATCCAGTATTAGTTGTGAAAGAAATGCAAATAGTAGTAAATAATTTTAAACATTTATTTGTCTCTCTTGGACCTTTAGATCCTAATCCAACGGTGCGTTCAAAAATAGAGATAAATCTCTGAAATCCTTCCCTGCCCGAACTGCCCCCTCTTCTCCGATATAATCTTTAAAAAAAAAAACATCTGCGCATTCATCGTCTCCTCCCAGATACGAAAAAAAGGATCGCCGATCCAAGAGAAGCACGAAAAAAAGGATCGCCGGATCCAAGAGAAGCTCTCGACTGATCCAAGAAAAACTTCACAAACTCTCGACTCGCCCTGCTCCGCCTTTTCTTCTTCAAAACCCTAGTCTCAGTCCCGTTGTCGACACCTTTCGACAAAGAGGGTACACTTGTTTTTTGTTAGGAGACAGTCTCTTTTCGATTGAAATCGTTTCTCTTGAAATTGAAATATGTTAGAAAGTCGAAGTTTTTTGTCAATTCAATTTGGGGAAATGATCGTAAAATCCTGACAATTAGGATTATCTGATTTAGCGACTGTTACTCTTTTTTGTTCTCTTTCAGTATTGGTGAAATGTCACCGTCATATCTCATATGTAATATCATCTTAATTGGGTTTTGAATTGTCGTTGTCAAATTTGAAACACGATAAGGGAATATAAAAGAAAAAAACCGTGTTACTTGTTTTTTTATTTTCTTTTTTTACAAAAAAAAAATAAAGAAAATGACACTTAGTTTGTTTTTGTTGTTTGTAATGTATATTCTTTTTCCTATTCATGCATTCAAATTTTAAAAATCAAGAATCATTGCTTCCATGCAAAGTTCTCCTATCTACTGCTTTATGACATCCATGCCTTTGTAGAATTTAGCAAAAAGTTCTTTCTGTTGGAAGCCTACAGGCTAAAGAAAAATGCCAACTAGAAAGAGAGCCTCGACAATGAAATAAGAAAAGTTGGTGCCAGTATGCCAGTGTACTGGATTTTGGATGCAGGGGTTAGTTTTGACTAGTGTACCTGTGCAGGCATAAAAAAATGTTACGAATAAGAATATAAAGCCGGTACATAATTAAAATTAAGGACTCGTGCTGCAATTTTCTATCTGACATGCTATTATTTACGAAGGAATCAGGGGAGAGATCGGGCAGTAGGGCACCATGCTTTGAGTGATTTTTTGCACTCTTTCCGCGCGCTCCGTTAGATTAGGATCCAAGAGTGCACAAAAGAGGTAGGCATTCTACTCATCTTTTAAAGGTGAGTAGAGAATACGATTCCAATTGAGTTATATGGAAATTTTAATTTAAAAATACAAATACCAACGGAAAAACAAATGTGTAAAATCTCTATTTCTATCTCTATCTCTACTACTTATAAAAGCATCCATAAAAAAGAGTAAACATGTCATATAAAAGGAATAAACATATCATATAAAGAGTGTATCTAATCTCGAATATTGAATATGGATCATTGATTTAGTTAATCTGATATGATCTGTGGCTTAGATTTACGCATCGAACGAAAGGTTAGCGTTTTATGTGGAGTCGCTGGACTGGAATTTACCGACTTTCTTCCGTGCCCAGGGTTCGATTCTCCGCTCAGGCGTTTTAAAACTATCGCCTTTTTTTTGTTTCAACTCAGCTACACCTGTAGCGCTGTGCGCTGTCCGTTCGATCGAAACGGACAGTCAGATGGAGAGCGGATGTTAAATTCTTCTCAAAAAAAAAGAAAGAAAAACGCGACGTCTCTTCGTCTTCTTCGTCTCCTTTGTGTGTATTGACGAGAGAGGATTAGCTAAAATCATTGGCGACCTAGGGTTGCCACACTCTCTCTCTCTATTCGGACCTCCTTGAGTCATTCTCTGATTTGATTTGTAAGCACATACCACTAAAACCTTGCTCACAAGCAGTTTCTTCTCACTTTTTATTTTTTCCTTTCTTAAGAGATTCATTGTGAATTGAGGTTGAGTCACCGTTATTGCTGTGGAAGGAGAGAGAAGAGAATTTCAACTTGAATTTCAAATTTGAGAAGAGACAGGGAGGGATGGCATCTATTGCTCCTTCCTCAGTACTAAATCTCAACGGCAATCAGTAATCTCTCTCATGCACTTTCTTTTCAATTTCAGTTCCAATTACAAGATGATCATGTTAATCTCTCTCTCTAAACCCTTTCTTTTTGGAGGCTCCAGTAACAATTTGGTACATTCTGGTACACGTAATGATAACACTACATAGATCCTTCTTTATACCTCTATCAGGATTGAATGAATTATTGTGAACAAATTGAGTTGCACGGAAAATTTGAGAATCATCTATTTAAGTTCATCAACAGAATCATGGTGGTAATTGTTCTTTTCAATTGTTGGAGGAAAGTGTTAAAAGATGTTAAAATTGCCCCGTCTTCATATTTTTAGAAGGTATCTGTGTGATTGTGAAACTGAAATATTTTACTTGTATTAAGGCAATCGCAATTATTTTTAATTATCTATCATGCAATAGTCTTGAGATACTACAATATTATGCACTTTTCCTTTGTCTTTGGCTAGGAGATATCGATAATGCTAACTCAAGGCAAATGAAGAACTTCCACATGGCTCTTGATATCTCTCAAGTATTGTTATTACAAACACTTATTTTTTTGTGTTATATTGAGAATATTTTATGATAATACCAAATTAAATATAAGTAGGCACTAGCAATCATCTTTGAACTAATCTAATTTCATTAAGCAATTAAGTAATTTGTTTCACTATATTTTTTTTTTGTTTTCAGGAGGGAAGAACTGTTGCGCTACAGTTCACGCTATCAGGTAGATTTTATGGCATAGCTTACAATTTATTTTTGCTCTGCTTTGATGCTCTATGTTTGTATTGTGATGTGTTTGAAAGGTGCTTGGTTATGGTTAAGATCTGATATTATTTGCTTTTCAATTTTCTTGTTTGATCGTTTGGATCAGGATTTCAAGCAATTTTTTTTTTTGTTATAGTTGTTTTCTTATCTTTTGTTATTTTTTTTTCTTTTGGCTTTGGTTTTTATTGATTGTACTTTTGGTTGGAGGCACTCAGATACTAGAGATTGTTTTTACTGGTATCATACTTTTGGGTATAGATTTAAAATGGAAATCACTAACCAGATTGCACTGGCTACATTTATTAAATAAATTTTAAATGTTAATTTTATACAAATGTGCAAATTTTGAAGATTCGTTTCTTTATTGGCGAAAAAAAAGGATGTGTTTCAAATTGTAAAAGTAAAATCCAACGAAAACTGAACTGCTCAAAATACTGGTATTTTTTTTATTGGTTTTAGGTTACATAGTTCGAGTCAATAATACTGGTTAATAAACTGTTTTGTTTAAAACTGAGCTGGCGAATTAAAAAAATAATTGAATAATTTATAAAGGAATGCAAAAACATACATATATCCAGAATGTGTTGGAGTTGTGTCCTAGAAGTCAATATTTAATGACTTAATATCTTAGTTTATGTTATTGATGATATTTGATCATTTGTTCCTAGAGTTTATTACTGACAGATCATTCAGGTTGAGAATCTGAATTGTAGATCTCTGTGGATCATTCATTAGAATGACAGTAATAAATCTAAATCGTCCGTAATCTTGATAATTAACAAGGAACATTAATTATCATAAAAGATTAGTATGCAAGTTAAGTGATGATTAAGTTCTACAAATCATAGGTAATGAGTTACCAACTTAATTACATATGTGTATGTTATTAGAACATAATACAGGACATGATCCAATGAAATAAACATATGGATTGTGTTGTGTGTCATTGTTTATTTCATATGAGTTTGATTCTAAGTTTGAGATGGTTCAACTTTTCCACATGAGGATAGGTTCAATAAATATTGCCTACCGTTGATTCCTAATAAGGGCTGCTATACGGACTTTATTTATGTTCTCTTGAATTGTGCGGGGAAAAGTTATTCATCAAGAAAACCGTATGTCCCTCATTAGTATACCTAATGAGTGATGATATCTGTTTGGGCTCCTTGATGGAGTTGGATTGTTTGGCCAACTTGTACAATCAACTCTAGATCAAGAAATATATAATCTACAAGAATGACACATTCCTATCTTGGATTATACAGTGATATCATGTGACATAAGAATCAGACAAGGAGATACTTTTATTTCTTATGCAGGATTGAGATATTGTAGCAGTACATTATTTATGCGAATTGGGAATCATAACGTGTTGCTAGATACCGCTTATGATTATTGAAATTAAATAGCGATTTAATTCCATGGCCAACGTAGCGTAAATCCTCAAAGGGTCACACAAATAGGACTTTAATCACACAGTACATTATTTATTTATTCGCAACAGTGTATTGCGAAAATATGATAAGTTGATTAATTAATTATATACCGTTGCGAACCGTTATAATTAATTAAGTCAAGTAGATCATATAGAAATAAATTAATGCATTAACTAATCCTAAAATAATTATTAATAAGTTAATAATTAATTTTGTTCAACACAATTTAATTATAGGAATTAAATAGAGCTTATGGACCTTTATTTAATTAGTAAATTAAAGGTCCGATTTGAGTACAAGAGAAAGGTCTATTAATTAATTGAATTAGTGGACATTTAACAAACTACAAAATGGACTTGATAGCCCATATAGTGGCTGCCTTAATAGGGGTAAAAAGGTCCCTAAAGTTTGTGGAGTGGTTGGTCTATAAAAGGAGGTCATTTGGAGAGAGAAACCCTAGCCACCATAGCCTTTTCTCTCCCTCTTCCTCCTAGAACGAAAATTAGAGAGAAAATTTCAGAATTTTCATCTCTTTCTCTTGCTCTTTTCCACCTCATCTAACTCATGTGTTGAGATTTCTCCCTTCTCCATTAATTAAACTAGTTAATTGACAAAAGTAGAAGAGAGAAAACCTTGGGGATTAGTTGCTCTCATCTTCCTTGCTAGCACAAATTGAAAGAGGAGGTGATTAAACTTCTTGATAGACTCGAGGCGGCCGTTGACGGAGGAGAAGGCGAAGAAGAGCACGCCATCAACTCCCATTCATTGGTCGAGCCTCGCGGATACAATTCCGCGAGAGGTAATCGATTCCTTCCTTTTTTTCATGTATGTGTTGATTGCTTAGCAAGATCCTTTGTGCTTGATGTTTAATTAAGTTAATTAGTAACTAAAATTGAAAATTGAGCACTTTCTAACAGAATGCATGATGCATTGGTGCATGCTTGTTAGCACATTAGTTGTACTATATCAGATTGATCTCCGTGTTGGTACCAATCATGGTATTAAGGGTCTGTATTTGTACCAATCATGGTATGCCAGTGAGTTATTGCTTGAGGTTGCTTTTTTCCATCACATTTACTGGGAATCAGGTCCATTTACTGGTCCCTTGTAGGTATTGATTTTTTCTTTTTTGAAACAACTGGATCATAATCTCAACCACTTCCATTTTAACAAGTTTAGTACGCCTATTTCCAAATCAAACCTTAAAACAAACAATAATAAGACATCATGTACTATTTATACCGGTAACTACTTGGTACCCCCAAATCATGGTACCAGTGCACCTGTTTGTAGGTATTGATTAATTAATTGGCTTTCAAATGTCACAGAAATTATTATAATCCTGATAGTGCATGTGGGGAGCAGTACTTAAATTTGTTAACCAGAGTCATTAGAGGAGCGCCAAAGAAGAGAAAATGTACAAGGAGTCGAGCTCGATCAATTCCTAGACATGCTCACTGACCAGGACGACTTATTTCTTAGCTTTCATTTTCTGTTTGCAAGGATGGAACCATCGTATGTGGTTGAAATGAAAATTTTCTCATCCTACTAATGGCCGTACAACAAATTAATAAGGTACTTTGCTCAAATAAATATTTAGGTATTTCACAATTCTGCCATGCAGTACGTCTCCTTTTTATTTTTCATACTTCTCATTTTTGTATTCTAATTTATAGGATTACACTTTTGTTTAGCATTGCCTTCATGAATTAAATGTGTCTTTTACATATATCAAGCGAGGGATTCAATTTATTACATGAGGTTGGTATTTAGATACTTTCAATTGAGACACAGTATTAATTTGAACTATTTGATACGGTGGCCTGATATAGGTATTGGTCTAATGTCATATTAGACCACCTTGTCACCGATATGGGTATTTAATTAATTGTCATCGGCTTTGACTTAGCATTATTATTGGATACGCTCAAAATGCTCTGACATATGCTGCCGTAGATTTTGAATGTTTGCTATTGCTGTTGATTCTGACGATTAGCAAATTTTGCTGTAAAAACATCTCTTGTTAATGGTTCTAAATATTTAATAATAGAAAGAGAGTTGAAACCAATATAAATTTTCAATCTTCTTTGAGGTCTCATTTTTGTGCGTTGTGGAGGAGAAATTGGAACATATATTGCACAACTAAATACTTTTAAATGAGACAAATTTGGTTCTCTTTCAGATACCAATTGTAAGGGGGATTACCTTTGATCAGCAGTTGGTCTTAATCTAATTAGTGTAGCAGCATGTAATATAGCATGTCTCCATGCAGAAGATGGTAAACTAGGTTTCATAAGTAATGGTCTAGCTATTAATTGTAATCTTTTAATAAACGATTCTGCTAGACCGTTTTGTGTATGAACATGTACCACTGAATGTTCTACAGTAATCCCAATAGACATGCAATAATCATTAAAAGATTGGAATGTAAATTCTCCTGCATTATCAAGTCGGATTCTTTTAATTTGATAATCTGGAAAGTTAGCTCTCAATTGGATAATTTGTGCTAATAATCTAGCAAATGTAACATTTCTTGTTGATAACAAATACACATGTGACCAACGTGTTAATGCGTCAATTAAAATCATAAAATATCTAAATGATCCACATGGTGGTGTAATTGGTCTACATATATCTCCTTGAATTCTTTCTAAAAACGATGGAGCTTCAGGTCCAACTTTATTTGGAGTTGGTCTAGTAATTAGTTTTCCAAGAGAGCATGCTTGGCATGTGAATTCTTTTGATAACATGATCTATTGTACTTATATACGTACCATATAGTCCATTAAACAATACTTGTATTTTCTCCATAATATTTTTCTGGCCATTTTTAATAGATATGATATGAAGATATTCATAATTTCTCTCGTTCATAGTTTCAATATGATAACCATTTTTTCAAATATCTTTAAAACTTAGTAGATTTCTTCTGGATCTACTTGAATATAATGCATCATCTATTATTAATTTTGTTCCTTCAGGTAACAAAATACAAGCTCTTCCGGAGCCTTCAATTATATTACTTGAGCCAGATATAGTTTGGATATTAATCTCATCGAGATGCAATTGCAAAAAATATTTCTTACTTTTCAATATGGTATTTGTAGTTCCCCTGCCAACCACACATGGATCTCATTTTCTTAGCAATGTGTCAGTCATGTTCCTGAGCAATTCGTGCTGATAACGTGTTGTAAAATTAAAGTGGAGGAAGAAAGAAAGAGCAAAAGAGAGGCAACAATATTTCGGGAATTGCTCTGGTCACGCCTCACTTGCTCAAACACTCCCAAATTTACTAAAATACCCTCACATTTCCTGTGTTATTTTCTCATATTTCAGTGCTAAATTGAGGGTATTTATGTCATTTTAAAAAAAATGAGGGAGTGTTTGAACAAGTGAGGCGTGTCCTGAGCAATTCCCCAATATTTCTTATTCTCAATATTTGGATCTGACATACAATTTACAAGCCTCTATTTATAAGCAAGAAAAGAGATCTTTTAATAAATGACAAGGATATGTATATCCGATATGTATCTAATGTAATAAATGAAATTAATAAAGATGAACAATCTATAAATGATTTGTATCCATTTATAACAAATATATACAAATTAGTTAACAAATGTTCAGCAAAATATTTATATTTTTTAAAATCGTAAAACATTCATCAATATAGGAAAATGATTAAATGCCAATTAATTAATTACTTTCCGTTCAAACTGAAATGAATTAATTAATATTGATGAGCATGTACTTTCCTTTATTTTCCTGTGAATTGCAAGACAAGCTAGAATACCAATTTATCTTCTCCATTTGTCACACATATCAAGTTCATTTTTTGGGAACCTATTAACTAATACGCTCTAAAAATGGATATATCCTTTCTCAAATAAATAGAGGTAATTTCAGAAAAAGTAACCAAAGGCCAAGGCCGTCCTCTCTCTCTCTCTTTTACTGTGCTTCACGTGGCCTGAAGTTTATGAGCTTTTTTATGTGGTCCGACGCACCGACTCGATGAGTTAACCCAGAGAAAAAAAAAAAAAAACAACCACTGGTCCGGTAGGCATTATTATCCCGGTTTACCGTTTTTCAGCCGGCTTTTCCCGGTTCTTCAACCTACGGTTTTTACACTTAACCCTACCTGTCCAGGGTCCGGTTCCTGGTTTACCCGGTTGAACTGGCCGGTCCGATAGGGTATTTTAATCATTGGGTAGGGCTGTCAAACGTGGTTAACGACCATGGTTTCGTCCTCTACCGTTATCATGCCACTTGAAAACGGTATGAAACCGGCATGCCACTTACCGTTCTGTTTACAAAACGAAACATATTTCTGTGCCATCAACCGTTCCACTTCAGAAATTACACATAAAACGGTTTGAAATGAGGTTGAAACGGTCGAAACGGTATAACCAACTGTGCCACATACCGTTTTGTTTAGAAAACGGTATAAATTTCTATGCCACAAACCGTTCTATGCGATGGTATAAATTGACAGGTGCAATCATGAGAATACGGATGAAATAGTTTGTCTTGTCCAGTAGTGAAATTTCCTTATTATAATTAATGGTACATAAGTATCCTTGTAAAGTCTACTTATAAATAATCGAAATTCTAGTAGTTTCAAGAAAATAACGTAAAGAAAAAAAATGCTACGGAAGATAATTAAACCGTACAATCGGAGTTGAAATTAACATTGTTTAGTCTTACGCCTTCTATATGTTTTTCTTCAAAATCATTACTCAAATATAATAATTTAAAAATTTTAAGTCATATTTTTAGAAATACAACAGCAGAGTTATATTGCCCCTCCCAACCTATTTTCTCAGCCGATAGGACATAGATGAAAATTGAGAGGATGGAGTCAATTGCAATCTTATAGGTTTGCTTCGAGACAGAAGACCTGTCTCCAGCCTGAGAACGGTGAGATGTACTTTGGTCTTCAGTTATTTAATTAAATTTCTACCTCTATTATTTGAGAAAGAAAAAAAAGTGGTTGGCAATTGAGAATATAGCCTGTTTCCACTTTGCAATTACATCCAAATTCCTAAATATTTTAGTTTAAAACTTAATCATTTTGTTTTATATATTTATTGAATAAGAAACTTTTAGATACATTTGATAAGTTCTAGTCTAACTTGTTTTGGTCAAATACATTTACTAAGTTATTCATTCAGTTGGGCGTACTAGTATCTCCATCTGCAAATAATACCACTTGTCAATAAAAAATAATTAATAAAGGTCTCATACTGACGTTTTCATAAATCTTACCTAGTTAATTTTGGCTAATAAATCAAGAAATTCTATATGGAACGTATTATATTAGCCAATTGTTTTAGGAATAGCTGTCGACCTGATTAATAATTTCTTTAAATAAGTAATAGCGTGCATTACAAAGAAAGTAAGGATAATATATCTAGGGGCGTGGAATGAGTAAAGAAATTTTCCCTTTTGACCAGTGATCTTTTCTTAGGGAGAGCTCTTTTTATATAGATGGCATTGTCAATAAGAATCTGAAAGGTTCATAAATTAATGAAACCATAAAATTAAATGATATCCTTTTAACCAGCGATTTCCGCAGCTGACCTCGTGCCTATAATTCTCTTCAGGAACAAGGGGCATAGTTTTTAATTGCTGGACGTTAGTTAGCTGTTTTTATGTCCTTTTTTCATTTATTTTTGTAATTTTGTAAACTTAATTAACCTTTTAATTATTTATTAATTTTTCCAGCTGTTGGAACTGGCCAAAACATCTTTTCACAAAGGTGAACTAAACTTTAGATCAATAATTTCTGAATTAATTAGTAGAACTTACAGTTCAATGCCAATCTAAGAATCATAGTTGATTTCACGTACATTTTGACCAAATTACCTCAGATTTTGGTACTGCGAGTTTGTCAATTTTAAACACATATCATTAGAAATTAATTTTAGTTTTTTGTTAACTTCACTTTACTCTTCATAAGTCGAGATATATCCAATAGAAGGTTAGAAATGTTATTTGGGGAACCAACCATTGCAGAAATTTCTGGAAGGAGGTCATGGTATTGTAGATGACTTTTGTAAATCATAAATCTACAGGGATTATAAATGAAATGCTATGGTACACTTCATTGGCAGCCATCCTTGACGTTGTGTTTTGAGGAAACTGCAAAATTTTTATTAAACATAAAAAGTCTTACAGAAAACCAGAAAAAAAAAAAAAAAACATTACCTCCACTTAGATAACTTAAAACAGTCTTGAAAAAGGTATTGTTTATAATCTCTCAGATGAATAAGTAAAATACAATTTTTACACTCTTTATACACCATAAATAAGTACTTATATAGATAAAATACTATGTGGAAATTGATCCTCACATGAAGCATGCAGATATCAAAAGGTGAGGCATTGTTTGGTCAAATCGTACCCTATCTTCTCAAGATTCGGCAGCACTGCGAACTTTATCATCGGCGGAGGCCCACAAATTAGAGCAAGTGTATCCTCAGCCATACTGTTTTCTGAAGGGAGGCTCATATTATCCATAATCATAGGTACTTGATCTTCTGAAATGGGGATCATAGTACACGACTGGACAGCGGTAAGCAGCTTTTTTTTACCCTGACCAAATTGCAGGATAGACCGCACCTTTGATCTACGGGAGCGATTATCATTGGATGTGGTGGCATTCTCTTCTAGATCAGTTGTAGGTGGTGTGACATTTTTACCGAAAGGTAGATGCTCTTTCAAAATATCTTCGTTAATGTGTCCAATGCTGTACTTCCATCCAAGCTCGGGGTGCTTCACCTTGTCCACAACATACCAGACCTTGAGTTGCTTTGGGTACAGTTTTGAGCATTTATCCAAGTCTTCTCGTAGAAGAATGTCATCTTCACTTCGGTTTGCATACACAAGGTGCATCTCAGTTGTGTCGTCAGGTTGGTCGCGTAGTATGGCTTGCATCACCTGATAAATCGGGGTGATCCCAGTGCCACCAGCAATCATCGCCAATCGTTTTGCAAAACGACGCTCTCCGTTGACCAAAAAGTTTCCACGACCACAATACTCAATGTCACCAAGTGGTCCTTTTATGTCAATAGTGGAGCCTATGGGGAGGGAATCAAGGTGTTGAGACATGACACCGCCATCAGGAAACTGGGGATTTTCACCTTTGAAATAGACCTTTATCAGAAGATCAAAATGCCCCTTTTCATCATTAAGGCTAGTTGGCGTATATTTACGCAAGCGCAACTTGCCATTAACAATGGCATGGAGGAAAATGTGCTTTCCAATGGGAAGACCAAGTACTTGCTCTGAGGAAGGCAATGCAAATCGAAATATACGAGTGTCTCTTGAGGTCTCTGTCTTGGCCAAGAGCGTGCATTTCACTTTCTCACGAGGATTTGAAAGGGCTTTTGGCATGTAAGAAATATTTAATGCACCTTCTCTCTCAACAAATTGTGAGGTTGTGTTTGATGAACGAGAAATATTCGAGATACCTCGTTGCTCGCTTACCTCGTCCAGTCTATCTTGCTCCGTTGATGTGTTTGTGGAAAGGACATGTGTGCTTTCCCTGAGGGTTAATATGGTCGATTGACGTGCTCCATAGCTAACTTTGGTTCTTGTTGCAGGTTGTTCGTCACGTTCCATCCACCCGCCTACTCCATTGCCAGGCTGGGTCGGGTGCGCAAAGACAAGCCCCACACCTCCTTCTCGAAAACGACGAAGGTGTATTCTCACTCGAAACCAGGAATTATTGAACACACCCTACAAAAGTACCATACATTGCACATATGAGTAAAAATTGATCGAAGCACACACACATGATCTGTATAGCGAAGTGGATAGGCTTTCCAAAAATTAATAGCAATAATACACATTATTCATGATTATTATTATTATAATTGTTACTAAAAATACATACCAAAACATTCCAACTAAACTTATTAGGCTGAGTATTGTTGGACTCATCCCACGCACGAACTGCAATTTCCTTTGCATGGAGAAGATAAATCAACTCAATTTCTACAGACCAGAAGCACCAACACCAGTACTTGCCATACTTGGTCGGTTTCTCAGGATGGTTGAGTGTGCACAATCGCCACGTCTCCCCTCCATCTAATGTTATCTCTACTCTTCTTACCTTTCTACCACCTCCTGATCACCAAAAGAATGAATACTGAATTAATACCAGAATTTATTGTGCACAGGTAGTGAATTGTCGGATTGATACATAAGGGCTCTCTAGAGTTGACATTGTAAAAATAATTGCTTGCTTGTTCAAAAGAGTATTTATACATAATGGTAGTTCCTCATAGTACAATTATTATACTCTCGTGATTGGAAAATAATTATGTGAAACATAGAGAAGATGAATTATTGACTTTTATATTGTAACTACACAAAGGCCAACCGAAAAAAAAAGCGGAATCCACATAAGCATATTAGTTTGGGTCATAAAACTTTCACTAGAACATAATATATCAACTCATATATACAATGCAAAATCATTTATGATTGTATACCATACGTGTTTAAGTTATATATACTTCAAAAGTATATTTTTACCGGAGTGTGCATAGCCTCTCATGGTATAAGTTCGTTGCATGCTTGATGAATTGATTGGAAGAATCTCATCGTGTCCTGGGGTTGTTATAACCGAGTTAACATTCAATTCATTTATAACGTATTCTGGTTTATACCACCAACCTGCAAGAAAAAAGGAAAACAGTAGTATAGTCAAGAGCGGACATAAATTTTTATCTCTAACCCATTTAAGCGCAAAAGAATTTATATTTTATTTTCTATCTACTGTACCTTCTGCATTAGCAAGTTCAAGATCAACATGAGAAGGAAAAAGTCTATTATCTCTGTAATGATAGTTGTTTTCCGACTCATGTCTTGTAACAATGATCCGTTTAACCCACTTCACACTACGTCCACAAGTAAAACCAGGAACTATAACCCGAACTGGAAATCCATGGTCAGGGAGCAACGACTCATCGTTCTGCCTGTAAGCCAGCATGACATCACGAGATGGATCCATTGCTACCTCTATCCTAATACTGGTACCATACTCAGCCCCCTCAAAGCAAACATACATTGCACCTGATTTTGCCCCCATAACGCCACATTTTTGTAGTATATCAGTAAGTCTAGCTCCACGCCAAACTGAAGTTGATATAGCTCCCGCACCCCAATTGAACCCAATGGTTCTGCGCACCATATTTTGTTCCTTGCATCTGTTAGCAGAACAAGCAAGGGTAACTGGAATCTCTATTGGTTCAAAATCATTAACCAACTCATCCATTGTGAATTTGTATGGTTGCTTGACTAAGCCGGTTACTTCAATTGTCCAGGTTGACCAATCACCTTGTGGTACCAAACCATGGTTACGCACATAGTGAAGTGATGCTGGTGTTATGAAGCCATACTTCATTAGTCGATGTAGCGGCGGTTCGCAATTCACGGGGTGCTTCACAGTAACACGAATCAACGTGGGGCTACGTTTGACCCATGAGTCAGGGGTACCATCATCCCTCCAGTCATTGGTAGGTGGCTCCACATCTTGATGGCTTGCATAAAGGGACTCCCAGTCGTATGTCTCTTCATCTGAGTCATCATCATCAGGAGCAAAAGATTGAAAAAGAAGGTCGTTTTGGGAATCATTGCGGCCAATGGAGCTAGATATGTCAGTGACTCTTTGGACAAGCATGGCCATGATAGCGGTTTTGGAGGAAATTAATCTAAGAAAATAGCGTTAGGATGAAGACAATTTGTACTAAATTAGATAGGGAAATTGAGAAAGTTTTTGCTTGGTGAGGAGGGATAATTAGTTAGTGCTACTTATATAAGCTGTGGAACAAGTGTTTGTGAATTCTTATATATTAAATACTTAAGTAAATGGACGAGCATATACATATCTTCCGTTATCTGTTATCACGTATGTCTGGGGGATATTTTCGTAGCTTGTAAACTAATTTGTGAAAATAATTCATTATATTGTGGTCAACTTCAGCCTTTGAGCATGAGCATTAATTACACGATATCATAATCCATGAAATGAACTGGGTTCCAACTTCCAAGAACTTCAGGGCACGATTATTATGTACCATTGTACCAAATAAGTGTTTGAGAAGCTGATTGACGAGTAAAACAGTCTCCGGCCCGGGCTTCGGGCAATGTAAAAGCCTAATTAATGTTATATGGTAGAGCATAATGTATTGAGTAGGACCAGCAGCCTTTTTTTTTTTTTTTAAATTGAAGAACCAGCAGTACGCATGTTATAATCAGTCTAGTTAATGTATAGTCAGTAATTAATGTATTAATTACTGACCATACTTACCCTCAGGGAATTACTGAGGCCTAATAACTTACTGACCATATTTTACTGTCGTTTTTGTGTTTTCGAAAGAATTACTGATGTGATTTTCTAGGCAATTAGTTTGATTTAAAGGTATAAAGCTCCGTTTGGATTTCATAAAGACAAAACCTCTTTTTTTTTTCAAAATAGTCCAAAAATAATCGAGAACAAAAGTTAATAACTTTAAATACAATAATAAAATCTTAAGATGTATATATACGACATGATAGATATGTTCGTTACTTGGAAACCAATAATGTTGTTCCATTGTAAGTTGACAGGTGTATTTCAGAGCATTCACTTAATTGCTTCAGACAATGTATTAATTATATATGGTGATGTTCAAGCAAAGTACGCGGAGAAAATGGCATCTACTACATGCATATATTAGTTTCTTTTGTGAAAATTACCTGTATATATATATTGTATTAATATATACACGTAATTCTGAGAAAAACTATAATATCTGTATAATTAAGAAAATTCATCTAAGATAGATGAACTCGAGAATATATCATGCCTTCTGAATTCTGATGATCATTCATGCTAAGATATAATGATGCGTCATTTAATAGTTTGTTAACAAAAAGTCATATATTTGTAATTTTTGTCAAAATCAAGTGGACCCCCCCCCCCAATGCAATCCAGAATATATAAGTCTCAATTCAGTGGTCCTTTGCGCGTATTTTAAGGCCATTTTTAAAATTTGACCAACAAAAATAACATTTGAATTACAGTTTTCTAAACATAATTAATATTTTTAAAACTAATATTTTTCTCATCTTATAATAAGATTTTAAAGAAAAGTAGTATATATATGCTTGTAAGAAATAAATATATTATATATCAAATTAGATACTAAATATTATAAATTAGTTAATAAAATTATATATTGAGCCAATTTCGAACAAAAGTCAAATTGACCTCAAGCGGGCCACGCGCTTGCCACCCCTAGGGAGAATACACATAGAAAAATTTTAAACTTGTATTATTTTTTAACCAAAATGTATTTATTTTTTTAATTACATCAAGTTGATTCGTTGACTTTTTAGTTTTTACAGATAAGCTCTAAATTTTGCATAAACATCAAAATAATATTTCTAAATTCTTATTTACACCAATCCACCTGGAATAGTTCCGGTGCATAATGATATATATGATATATCTGTTATGAATTATGAGCTTATATATTTATTGAACTTTTTTTAATTAAATGAATTTAAATAATTCAAATAAAATTTACAATTTTATAAATTTTTTATTTTATAAATTTTTTAAAAATTACCGTATTTGAAATATTTTTATCATTAGTTTGCAGAAAAAACCTAAAAAAAATGATAGAAAAGTTTTAAAAATTAAAAAATTTTATTTGCTATAAAATTTCAATATACAAATTGTATTGATTAAGTTAGTTTAAATTAATTCATATAAGTTTATTATGTTGAAAAGAACATGTTCATCATGATGCCCCATAAAGTTAGGGGATCAGTTGAAAAATTAAATGGAAGAGTGTTCTACAATTTTATTAATTCATGAAATGGATATTCGGTTTATAATTAACTTAAAAAATATCGTAACAGTGATAAAAAGAAAAACAAAAACAAATTAAAGAGCCATTGTCTTGGACGTGTTCCAGCTAGCTGGACCGATTAAAACTCGGCGCAGTGCTGTTTTTTTTAAGCAAAAATGAGAGAACATGATGTAGTTGAGAACATGATCGAGCATGCGATTTGCATGTTCTTGTTTTTGCAATTTGGTGGAATTTTTCCATTAATTAAATTATTTTTCATAATTAGAATTAAAAAAATTAAGATCAACGGCATGGCCAATTGTTCCCAAAGTTTCTTACTTTCAAGTAAATAACGTAAAGAAAACAAAATGCTACGGAAGATAATTAAACCGTGCAATCGGACTTGAAATTAACATTGTTTAGATAAACGATTGTTTTCTAAAATGTTAATAGATAAGCGATTGTTTCATTTAGAAGGAATTCAACTATTAGTGCAAACTTTTTAAAGGAATAAAGTTGGTTTTTAAATAATTTTTGTTTTCTAAAATATAAAATTGGTCCCTATACTTTTCAAAAGAAACTAAATTAGTTCTTCTCATATGATTAACAGAGTTCTTTCAATCCGTTAAAGATAAAAATTTGTCTTAGTCTCACAAATGTAACATGCCAGTTGCATAAACTAATCATAATTTTATTTAATGTAAATCATATAAAAATTCAAATTGTATAGTTGACTTATGAATTATAATTAATACAAGAAAATTGGACACTTATGAAGGAGCAATTGATAAATAATGACCGGTACAAAGTTGCGGTAAGCGTGGGCCCCTAATCCTCATTTCTTAAGCATATTCGTATCTTAATACTAGGAAATATGACCCTTTGGCCATTATTGGGGTAGTTTTCATTATTAGGCCTCTGCCCCTTCTGTTTCTCTTTTAGACTTTCAGTGTACTATATTATATATTAATACTAGTTCAACAAATTGGGCGTTGAAAGTTTCAAACTGAAGAATTTGAAAAAAAATATATATAATATATAATAACAGCAGATAAGACAGATGCATTCATGATTCATTAGATCAGTGCCAGCAATTAGTTTATTTATTGAGATAAGGCAGTTGCATTCATTTTAATACTCTGTGATCTAAAATTAAACAAAAATAATGTAAGAATATCTGCCTAGATTCATACTCTTAGCTAGTTATATACCACAAATTTTTTTGCCACAAAATATCAAACATCAGTTATTTTTTTATGCAACGATACCAAGTAATCTATATATATATATATATGATATAATATAAAATGACATTCAACGGTAAATATTATTTTTAGTCTGTTTTGAGTCTTTATAAATCATAACTCTTCAAATTTAATACACCGTAGAATTTTGCCAAATTAAATAATATATAATTTGTAAATTAATTTAAAAAGATAAAAAATTATTTGTAAGAAAATTCCTAGTACGTCAATTAAACATATAGTCAATGACGGAGCTAGAATTTTTCAGTAGATTCACTAAAATAATTAAAAATAATAATTTTATAATATTGCTTATAGAAATATGATATCAATAATATGAAAATTTAATTATAGGGTTCAATAACAATGTAATATATTCATATTTTGATAGAGTTCAAATGAATAAATTTTATAAAAATAGTCCATTTAATTACAAAATATATACAAAAAAAATAAATTGAACAAAAAAAGGGGTGACACTCCCTTCAATGAACTTAGCTCCGTCCATGCATATTAGTTACATGTTATTATCTAACTAAATTAAATCAAAATAATGTAATAAAATTTAAAATTTTGAACGGGTTGTTAAATGTTGTATATTAATGGACATGAGTTGAATACATCTAATAGGCGCATACGCCAATTGATCCTCCAATTTTGATTCGCTGAAGAAAAGGAAATCATTAATGGGACGTTAATGATATTTAATGTCTCCATCTTATGTTTATACGCCATTCTATTTAATGTCTCCATCTTATGTTTATACTCCATTCTGTTTTAACGGGTCAACGCTTTAAAAAACAATTAAAGAAATTAAAAAAAAATCAGAAGCAAGCAACGACCTTTTAATTGTTATACTATGCTTCTTAGCTAGTGTTCTAAATATGTGTTGTGCCGTGTTAAACACATCGTGTCCGTATTATTTGTCGTGTCGTGTCTAAATATTTCATGTGCCGTGTTGTGTCGTGTCTAAATTATAAGGGATAGACACGACATGGCTAAGGACATGCCACGTCTCGTATCCTCGTGCCATGACGTGTTCAGATACGTTTAACTTTTTAACATAAATATAATTTGTTTATGAAATTTAAAAATTATGTTTAATATAATATGTCAAAAATTAAGAAAATAGAGAGGCTTTACCATTAAATAATTGAATTAAAATAGAAATTAATTTTTTTTATTTTGATGTGAAATTTTTTTTTAAATTTTTATCCTCTTCCTTTTTTTCGGGCTTGGATTGGCTATGTTTGAGAAAACATAGGCGCGGGTGTGTTTGGATGCATAAGAATAAGGAATCGGATAAGAATAGGCTCCAAATTCCTTATTCTTGTGAAACCCAAACAACACAAGAATAAGAAATTTGAACTTATTCGGGTCCTTATTCATATTATAACAAAACCATGGAATAGGAATAAGGAATATGGATAGGCATACATTTCTAAATTTTTATTCTTATTCCTTATTCATGTCAACATCCAAACACAATTGTTGGATTCCTGGTGAACATACTGGTCTGCTAGAAAATTGGAATTTGGATCGATATCTGACCTTGAAATTGCCTTTAAACAATGATCGAGAACAAAACCAAGTTCAAAATAAAAATCTTGTTTACCCGATTTAATCGTTTGTGGTAAAGCTAAGGGTCGAATCCACAAAGACGGTGTTGGAATATCGATCTTTTAATTTACTAAATTAGTTAGATGGTTCAACTCTTTTGTGAATTAAAGGTTGAAGGTAGGTCCAAATCCTAAGAGAAATTTAATCATTTTGAGGTCAAGACAAGAATTAATGAGAGAAATTTAACAAGTCATGTAATTCTATGGTTTTTGGTTGCTAACACTTTTTCTTAGTCCCAGGTCTAGCAGTCCGCTTACTCTCATAGCAACCCGTTGAGAATCCGGGTTGCTAGCTGTCAGTTGGCACAGAAAACCCGCTGAACAGTTAGGTGACCTGTTGATAATTGTGTAGGCTAATCGTCTAACTAAGGCTCCTAGATCTCACTTTTGTGTAAGGTTAGGTTTCTATTAATTAACTCAATTAACCTCGAGTAAATTCTAGATTTCAACTCTTGTTTATTGGTCTAGTTTCTACAAGTTTATACTTTTCTAACCTAAGACTTTCTAGACTCTCGCCATCAGAAAGGATTTCACTATTTCTAGTTCTTGGTCCTGGTCTAACCTCTCGGTATCAACCCTCATATTAATCATAATCATGCTTAATAATCTATGTTTATTTGGACTTAACCACCTAACAATTAAGCGAGCTCTATTTAACGGGTGTAAACAAATCTACTTAGATAATCATGGCATAAGTAATTAAAATAATTCAAGTAAGGTATAAAATACAAAGATATCAAATAAACTAAATAAACATACAATCAACAACTAAGAATTAGAGTTTACAATCACAACCCCAGAACAAACAATCAACAACTAAGAGACATCATACAAACATAAGAGAAAATGAGAATAAGGAAAGATTACAACCAATTGCCCTTGCTTCCCTCTTGCGTGTCGAAATCTCCTATCAAACATGTTTGTTGCTGTCGTAAATGACCTGTTTGGCACTGCCATGATCTAGACTCGAGACTCAACTCTCAAATAACTCTATGTCTAACTCTAACTTTGACTTTGGATTTGATCTCTCTCTTGTCTCCCTCAAAACCTCCTTAAACTAGTCTTTAATAGGCATTGGGAATGTGTAGAAATGCTGAAAATAACTGAAGACACACTCTGGATGCGCATGGAGTCGCTAGAAACCGTCGTCTAAATATAGAATTGCTAAATAGGACAATTCTGATAAATTTGACAGTTTCAGGTCTGGCGGGTCGCTGGGGCTCTCAGTGGGCCGCTGGAAAATTCTAGCAGTGCGTCTTGTCAGTATTTTGGGCATATCTCCTTCATCCGAACTCCGTTTGAGGTGATTCAAGAATTATTGGAAAGCTTAGAACGAGCTCTTCAACTTTATAGACTCATTCAAGTCATTTTTTATCCAGAATCTACAATAAAATAAGAAACAATGATAGTAACTCATTCTTGGCACAAAATCCTAATTAAACTAACTTAAACTCATCTAAACTATCTAAACTCAAGGTATTTGGTTTAGTTTGGAGTCAACACCCTACTTGAATATACGTATAAAATCCACACATCAAACAAAAACAAAAACAAAAAATTCAATGTAAATTTGGTGCTAAGTTTTTAGACAACACGAGAGAAAATGAATATTGAGAATTTGAAAGTACAAGAGCCGACAAAAATTGTTTCAATTTTTTGAGACGGTGAATAGTTTATACCATCCTTATCAATACAAAGATATGATAAAATCATTTGATTTTTTTTTAGACAAATCACAGATGGATAATATCTCCAATTTGCGCCTATGGACTCTAGACCCTTCTACTTTTACTTGTGGATTAATTATTGAATCATTCTAATTACGATGTAATCTTTTTATTTCTATTTCATTTCCAATTTAACTGTTAAAAAATATTTTATTTGGAAATATCTCTATTAGTAAAAAATATAATAGCATGATAAATGAAAAATCCATCGTATTTCTGTAACGCTTAATATGTCTCATTTTCGTGTTTGGCGTGTCTGTAATATGTGTTGTGTCTTTCGTGTCATGTTGTGCCGTGTCTCGTGCTTTCTCGTATCGTGTCTGGAAAATTTATGTGTCATGTCGTGTCGTGTCTATTTCATCAAAGTCGAACACGACACGCTTTGGACACGACACACCTAAGTTCTCGTGCCGTGTACGTGTCGGTGTCTTGCCGTGTCATGTTCAGACACACCATACTTTTTTTAGAACACTGCCTCTCGCATAATTATCCACAAAAATGTAATAAAATTAATGCTTTTTAAGTGGTGATTTATTTTCTGTTACTGTAATGTAATATATTAAGAGATGCCACTATGATTAATAATAATGAATTAAAAATTTTTTGCTGAAGGGACGCCAAAAGAAAGCTTTACATTACTCTGTCTCGGCTTGATTTCAATTGTTGTGAAGCTGTTTCCAGACAATCATTATGACAGTATACTCTCTCTCCGCGCTCTTAAATTGCTTGACTAAAACATAAAAATAATATTTTTTTAAGATAAGATGGAGGTCAAGTCCATAAAATAATATTGTGTAATAGATTAAGATTTTTAATCTGAATTTGAGCTCTCAATAGTAGTCGTTCATAATTTTGAAGAAACGATCTGAATATCGACCTACGTATATAAAAAAATTAATAATTCAGTGTAAAATTTGCCAAAAAAAATAATAATAATGTATATAATTTATGTATGGTCTCAAATAATGTGTTTGTGTTTTCTGGTTAAATTTATTGACTATTCAAATAACTGTGGGCAGATTAACATAGTTGGGTTAAACAAAGTATTCCGTACTATTGGACATTGGCAACATAACTTCATCTAATCATCTTTTGGAAATTATAAAATTCTATCTGAATAATACAAAAACGTGATTATTTCTATTAATTAATATCGTTTATAAAATCTGAATTCCTTAAAGCAATAATTCGATAAGATTTATTTTGAAATAATTTTTTAGTCTAGTGGAAGAGGGCAATGTATCTTAAATGAAAAGTCGCAGATTCAAAACCCTACTAGACGGTCCTTTATAATTTAATTAAATAATAAATTGAGACTCTTGGCCTCAATTTTATTTTCAAAAAATAATTAACATAATACTTATGTAGTATGATATTTGTTTAAAATTTTAAATTTTTTTTGAAAGAATTTAAATTATGTATCTTGTTACATTGATTATTAGGTACTAACAAAAGATGCCCTCATATATGAACAAATAATGAAATAAAATAATATTAAGCAATAAGATACATTACTCAATTTCTTTGTTTATTACTAATGTTTTAAATACCGTACCGGCCACCGAACCGGTGGAGCCACCAGTATGGGGTTTTATCAGTTTTATCGGTATACTGTTTTGAGAAACCGGATAGGCTATATGTATATACTAGCAGCAGTGCCCACCCAATGTGTGGGCGAACTTTAATATGCCCCTTTCTGTTGTATATTTCTATTTAGAGGCACAAAGTATAGGATGATTATGATATACTAACATAACATTCGAATGCGATAAAAGAAATTACGTTGGAATATTAATGTCCTTTGTTTTATCTCAAACATATAACACAAATACTGGACAATGTTTAAAATATAAAAAAATGCGCACAAACTAATTTAACAGAACAAAAAAGGGAAAAAGAAAAGTAAGATACTGTTATATAGTAGAATGCGTCTGTTGATGACCAGCTACACAATTAAATTGGATGGATGCCTTCTTCCATGGTTCTGTTCAAATTAAAAGCAAGATTATGATAATGATTAAAAAAGGATTTCAACTAATCACCACACGTTTTACTACAAAACAAAATAGAGAAAAAGAAAATCCCACAAGAGCTATTAAACCAATATGCCACATGTCTTATCCTAACTCTTTTCACTGGCATCTCACTGTATATCAATTCCTGACCAAATGAACCAAAAACATTCTTTCAACCCAACTATTAAGAGTAGGAGGACATTATACAAGTAACGTATAGATAAACAAATCTGCGACCAACAGGAGGCATGTTCATGAGGCTGTCAGTAGGTAGTTCAGTTGCGAAAGCAAGAACTCCAAGTGTATCCATTATCAGATTAACCCAAAGCAGATGTTCAAAAGTTGTGCATGAAAATAAATATAGAAAAGTTTCAATTAAAAAGATCAAGTTATCAATAAAAATTGGAATAAAAGTAAGTTCTTATAGCTTACCTGAACAACATTTAATGGCACATTGCCAGTCGAAACAGCCGCCACAACATTTATGACAAGAGCTGCCATGTTTACAGTCAGTTGAAACTGAATAAATTTCTGAATGTTTGCATAAACATATCAGCCTCATCTCACGACCTACAAATTAGCGATAATTGAGCATAAATTTATCAAGTTAAGAAATATTAACGGGGGCGTTTGGATGGTGTGGGAATAAGGGGAATTGGGCGGAAATTTCCGCCTAGGCATAAATCTTTCATATTTCCTTCACAAATTTACACACTCCCCAATAAAGTTACACACTTTCCAACGTTATTCCTTATTCCTTCCTTATTCCTAACTCATCCAAACGAGCCCAACATACCAAATGGATTGAATGGTCACTGTACAAGGGCTTACTTTAACAATGAGGACGACGTGCTAGTCTTAGAAATTCATATAATTTCTGATATTTTCTCATCATCAACAGGGTTATATATATGAACTTAGCCCACTAAAAAATTTTATATTAGCTTAGATTAACCTATATCAACCAATTGTCAATTAACATAGATAATCAAATTGTACATAATATATAAGATGTAAATGCACATACAGATATTTTCTCAGTGACATCTTCTCTCTCTGCATCAGAGAGCGTGGAAAGCTCTGCCTTCTATAATGGTTGGTTCAGTTGTCTCTGGATCAGTGAGAATCCCACATTAATTCCAAAGCGATTGCTTTGGCTGTTTTCAGATTGTCTCCGATAACCATGCGCACCTGTTTTATGTGACAAAATAGTTACAAAATTAGTTGCAAAATAGTTGACATGTAGTTGGTTATTATAGTTATAGACATGGTCCTTACCTTCACACCAACACGAAAACAAAGCTGAACAGCATCTTTTACTCCAGGCCGACATGGATCCTAAAAAAAAATAGAAGTTCACAGCAATTAAAAAAATTGAATCAAAACAAAATTAGGGAACAAGTATAAATTTTCTAAATAAGTCTCACATTCCATGTTTCAGAATTTACCTAAGACCTAAGTCCTCAGTCCACGTTTCCGGAAGTCCTTAACACCTCATCAGTACCTTATATAAGAGTAAACATGTTTGTTTCACCAAAAGATAAGAAAACACATAATAAGAGGAGTTGAAAGTACCGTTATAAACTGATAACAGTGATAAGTGGTGATTGCATCAGGATAAAATTTAGTTTCAAAATACTTTCAGCACTTTCTGATATCATGTGGTAAAACAGTAATTAAACAAAATAAATGCAACAACAAGTAATGAAAAAAAAAGGCAAAAGAATAACAACATGATATAGAATCACTACAATTGCCAATTTCCCGGATCATTAAACAATATTAATGCGCAAGAGACTAATAGAACAAATTTACTGCCAATAGGCCCAATACACAAAATATAGAAAGAAAAACAAAAAAAAGAAATTTAACCTTCCATTTGAGGCTAAAATCAGAGACCCTAGTTTTAAACAACAACAACAACAAAAAAAAAAAAAAAAAAAACTGAATTCCTAACTTCTTTACCAATAATCTATTGTCGATATGGAAAATACCCATTACTACTTGTAAAATTTCAATTTCTACCAGTAAATAATATAAAGGAAGATTGCAAAATTTGTACAATGAGGAAAATCCTAATTTTTACACAATAGCTTGTAAATTAAAGTTAAATAGAATGAAAAGACAGTGTGTACCAGTAAAATATGGAAGAAAAGCTCGTCAATCTTTATCTATCTGTTTGAACCAAATAAAAGACAAAATTGAGAAAATGGAGTGTATTGAGGGGAAATGAAAGAGATGAGAAAGATATAAATGAGAGAAAACAGTACCTACCAATATGGGATATTATGAAGCCACTGATCGCAAACAAAATCTTTAGACCCGCCTTCTCCCTCACCTCCTCGGTATGTGCTATATTCTTCAACCACTGATCGTTATCGTTACGATATATAAATAGGACAAGAGATGGGTGAAGGGGTGGGAGGAGAACATAAAAATTTCAAAATCTAAATTCAAACACTGCAAAATTCAAATTTCAAAATTAGTGCCAAACGCTTCATTTGACGGCTCCCGTCCGAATCACAGGGTTAGGCCCTTCATCTAGACGAGGTGGGGATTTCGATCTCTATGGGTTCTGTCAGTTGGGCCCATTCCCATTCGAACTGGGGCACTTCCATGTGGGGCCCTCTCCCTCTCCAAAATTGGGGGTTTAACCATTTCCCTTTCTAATCTGAGGTAGGAAGCGCCTCCATGAAGATACATCACTTCTTGGAGATGGGTAAGGTAAGAACGATCCCAAAATAAAAGAAACAAAGGGTTCAAACTCTCCACCAAGGGTTCCAAACTCTGGGTTCCGCAGCCATTCTTCTCGTTCTTGCTCTCTCTATTGCTGTCGCTCTGGAAGACATTAGAAAAAAGAAACAAAGGAAAGATGAAATTGATAGTGTGAAGTTTAATTACACAGTGGAACGGTTACAGGGGATGAAAAACACTAAAATCAACTTACAGGAGAACTCATTTCTCAATACGCTGTCGTCGAGGGGAGAGAGAGAGTTCTCCGTTTTCGGAGATGAAGATTGCAAAGTTGCATTCCATCGCGACTGTCACCGGGCATTGCAACTAGGGCTCTGGGATCGAAGAGAAGAAGAGGGAGAAGTGAAAATTGAAGACGAAGAGAGGAGAGAGTCGAGTGGTGTGGTGAAGCCTGCTCCTCAGCGAAGAGATGCAGCGAAGAGAAGCGACTGGAATGAGGGAGAAAGGAGAAACGAAATTTCAAAATGAATAAAATAAAATCTAAACGAAAGATCCTCGGGCTTGTATAAAGGAACGGAACAGACAGCGCATCAAACGAAAGATTAATTAACTCTTCGCTCGGAGACCTCATCTGATCCATTCATCAATTTACATTTTTGATCGTCAACGGTGTAGATCGTTTGAAATTGATTATCAACGGTGTAGATTGTTCAGACCAAGATTGTATCCTGAGATTTTACATCCTTCAATTGGTCCTTTTAATATAGTAGAGATAGAGATAGAGATGATGGGCTACACTATCTCAAAAGCATTCTTGGCTCAGTGGTAAGTGACCATGTGACCAAGAGGGTCGGGAGTACGACGGATCGAATCATGATGCGCGCAGTGTGTATTTTTCGGTGTTTTTCGCTGGTTTAATTTACTAGTGCTTCATGGTCGGTTCACGTGTTTACAGCATTGGTTCAACATCGATTCGCTCTAGTTCCCAAATATAATACCTAAATCGGCTTACCGATTCACCGGTTTAACCTTCCGGTTTTATCCGGTTCGCCAGCATCCCAATTTTAGAGGGTTACCTTACCGGACCAGGGTCCGGTTCCCGGTTTTTCTGGTTGAATCGGTCAGTCCGGTAGGGTTTAAAACACTGTTGTACTGTGTATGTTTTTTGTGTTTTTCGCTAGTTTAATAGTGGTTCATGGTTGGTTCACGTGTTTATAGCGTTGGTTCAACATCGGTTCACTCTAGTTACCAAAGATAATACCTAAATCGGCTTACTGATTCACCAGTTTACCCGATTACCTCCCGGCTCTATCCGGTTCGCCAGCATCCTGGTTTTAGAGGCTTACCCTACTGGACCAGAGTTTAGTTCCTGGTTTTTTCGATTACAGTGGTAGATCTGGTAGGGTATTTAAAGCACTGCTTATTACTAGACGGGAAATCAAAGCATGTTGATGTTTCGTCTATGCCGTAAACAATAGATGAATCAAGTCTTACAACCCGATTAAATATTTTAGTCCACTGCAAAATTTCTCTTTATTTATTGTTTTTTAAAGAGAAAAGAATCCATAGGCCGACCTACTGAGTATTCTAGTATTACCTCAAGTAAAAAAACGCCTAATTTGGAATTTTTGTCTCTCTCTCCTAATTACAAATTAAACATCGGTATTATCAGTGTTCCCAAATAAGATAATAAATAAATAAATAAATAAATAGATAATTAAGTTGTGTCCACAAGTTTTGAGAAGAGGACACGGACACGGATGAATCTATAAAAAATAATTCAAACAAACTAAAATTAAAGTTTTATTTCAAATTTATAAATCACTTAGAAATAACATTTTTTATTCAAACGTGCTTATTCATAACCAATTAGAAAGCAAATTTCAACACATCTAAATAAATTTTTTAAAAGTAAGAAGCCCATAGGGCGGCCTGTGTTGTATTGTTTATTTGAAAAGGCCTAATTTTGCCAAGTAGATTCAAAACAGAAATGATAATTGTCATCTGCAGTTTACCCTCCCTTGCCATCACTAAACACAAAAAGAACATATAAAATCGACAAGATAAACATATAGACAATCAAAGTGGACACTTACAAACAAATAAGTGTTGTCATCTCTTGTTTAGATTTTTATATACATATTCAATTTATTTTTATTGAACTTATTTGCTTGTATGTGTTCACTTTGATCATTATATATGTTCACCATGTCTATTTTATGTGTTCACTTTCTTTTTAGCGATAACAAGCAATGGCAAAACTGTAGATGGCAGTAATCAATTTCCGATTCAAAAGCCTCAAATGTGGGCACATCGCAACAATCACTTCGTAGCATTCCTAGGACTGTCAAACGTGCATAACGGACACGGAACAGACGGGTTCCATTTTCGTTTCGTTCTAGTCAACGAAATAGAGAAGTATTTCGTTTTCGTTTCGTCAAACGAAACAGTTTTCTATTCCGTTTTCTGTTCCGTCCTTCATTTCCATTGATTTCGGCCCATTTTCGTGTTTCGTTTCATTCCGCTTCAGTAACGTTTACAAATTTCAATTTCGTTTCCGTTTCGTTTTCAGAAACAAAACTAATTTTCTCTTTCGTTTAACATTCCATTTGGACGGAACAGAACGTAAACGGCTGATTATTGACAATCCTAGTCATTCCTCCAACAAATCTGTAAGTAAAACTTTGCCAACCGTTGGTTAGACCAGCTGGTATGGCATTTATCTCCCCCAGGGTGCGTTTGGATAGTTTAAGAATAAAATTAGAATTAGTTATTCGGAATAAAAAAATGTTATTCCTAAATGGTTAAGAATAAAATTTTTGGATCTAGAGTGCTATATTTAAGTGGTCCAACATCTAAAATAAATTTTGATTTGAACCACTTTAAAAAATGATCCAAATATTTTAGGAAGAAAAATTTATTCCGAATGTTGGACCACTTAAAAATAACATTCTAGATCCAAAATAAACTCATTCTTGATCGTTCTGGAATATTTTTTACTCTGAATAACTAATTCTCATTTTATTCTTAGGTGATCCAAACGTCCCGAAAAGATCTAAAATCAAGGCAGTGATAAAAAAAATAATAATATAACCTTTTTAAGTAATTTTATTTTTGGAGCATTAGAGGTGTGGGCTGAAAAAAGTGTGTGTGCCTATAGGCAGTGATAAAAAAATAATAATATAACCTCTTTAAGTAATTTTATTTTTCTATAAGAATAGTTAAATTTTAAGTTGCTACTTGTGTGTGTCGCACTTGTGATCTAATACATCCAAGTGATTGGATTTAATGATTTAATATTTTTTTTTGTGCAAGTAAACTTTCATAACAGACGAGACAATGTCAATATAATTAAGATGAATATAAAAACCAGAACGCAATAAAACTACGGTAATGTCAACCACGCTAAAACATTGCTTCAGGTCTCAATCGACTAGGCGAATGCATCAATTGATGACCAACCCGCTCCACAAACATCATTAGGAGAACAAGGTGTGAAACCGCGGTTTCGCCGCAGCTCCGTTGTTTTTTCGTATTTCAATTTTAAAAAGCATATCTACCATATATTATATGTCAAGAGTAATTATTGGCCTTAAACAACACTGTAAATCTGCATAAAAGTACAGAGCATACAAACAACCTCTGCCATGGTGATGTGTAGAAATTACAGATCTGCCCTGATCTACAATGTTGTTTAGATATTTCCATCTCCAAACAACCTCTGCCATGGTGATGTGTAGAAATTACAGATCTACAAACTAAAACTTCTACAAAATTGTAGCCATGACTGGTACGAATAAGGTGACCGCCTGAAATAAACTTAAAAAGTTTTTATGGCTCTACAATCATAAGAGAAACAGACCACTGGAAAGCAATGCCAAATGAAATTTTGCCAAATTCTTCAAAATAGTCTACTTTTCAAACATCAAATAACTTGCTAATCATGTAATAACAACTATCCTAAACAAAGTAAATGATAATAAGAAAAAAAAAAGAGAAAAAATGAGCTAATCCGCTGCACCAGTAATCATGTTGACACCAACTGTGTTTGACATCAATAACTGATGTTGTAGTAACATAAGAATACCAATAAAGAAAATAAAATCTATAAGAATGGTTTGAATGGGATTGTTATAAATAAAACAACTATATCCATTAGTGTGTGTGTGTGCACGTGCGCGCGCGCACAAATATTGAAAATCCAGAGGGTATTTTTTTTATGGATAATATAAATAATTTTACTAAGATCATTTTAGTTCTTATATTCTAATTATATGATAATAAGATCATAATTATTCACATTCACATTAATATTTATATGAATATAATATAAACTATAAAATATCGATTAAAAATCATACAGTATTCATTTTGATCTAATACATGATCTCTCTGATTTAAATTTACGATCCATCCTCCATATGCCGCAACTATAATAAAAATGCACGTAAAAAAAATAAGAAAAGGAAAAAGTATAAAAAAGAAAACAAATATGAATCAAATATATCTTATAAATAAATAGAATACCTGAGTGTTTAAGGAATTCTATCACCCAAAATCCTGATTTAAAAGGGTAAAGAAAATGAACATCACATATATCAATTATATTGATTCATCTTTGGAACTTTGAACGTTTGGCACAAATATGCAGATGTTCTAACCATTACAGGAACATTTAGCAGTTTCTTTAATTTCATAAACTTTTGTCACAATTTAACAGTACAAATCCCAACAATTTTACAACATATCAGTTAGATTACCTACTTGCGCCAATATGGGTGCGGGTGCCTATGATGGAGGTAAATCTTGACAACCAATATCATGTACAGCTCCATTACTGAGTGCACTTTGCATAAACACCATGGAGGTAAATATGCATGGGTGCCTATGATGGAGGTAAATCTTGACAACCAATATCATGTACAGCTCCATTACTGAGTGCATTTTGCATAAACACCATGGAGCTTTGGCTGCTCGATCGAAGTACATATGTTTGTTTACATAATGAAGTGTAAGAAAGACTGTATAGTTAGAAACATGTTTAATACAATTTTAAAGTAAGCACACATTTATCTCTGGGCATCCATAAATAAAATTTTCAGTGTTAAGGGTGACCATGACCTATTAGTAATTCTATAATCAAGCTTATATCCTAATCCAATGACCTACATGTACAAATTAAAATGGTATTGCCAAGTCAAGACTAAAAAGTGAAAAATAAGCAATGCAATAGAGGGTAAATACGAATAATACCAGTTAATTGATTTAGGATTAGTTGATAGATATTTTGAGTTGAGTTACATCTGTGATCCTTTAATCGAACGAGGTTAAAAGTATCACAACAAATAAAGAGAACCTGTTATGAAGCAGATTAAAATTCACATAATAGTAAGTGCTAGGGAAGAATAATATGAAAAAGGAAACAATTAACAATTAGAAAGAAAATATTCATCTTATCCAGATTGTCAATATGCATTGCATTTGCCTCGAAATTTCTCTAACCTCGGTGTGAAAGCATTACTTTAAAAATACAAAAGCCAAGATTTTGTACTTCTGCTTGGAATTTAAATATTAAATTATTAGTACAACACTTATTATGATAGGACATTGACGTTATACAATGTAGCATTGAGCTAATTATTGTAGAGAAAGATGTTAATTATAATTTAATATGGGCCTTCTATGAAGAGAAAATTGAACATATTGCTGAACCCAATTTAGGTTGGTTCAACTTCATTTTTTCAATCAGGCAGCATACTTTAATCTAAGGTTACTAATGACTAATAAAAAGGAACCCTAAAACCATTCAGGCTATTTAAAGTTTAAATAGATCTCATAAGATTCAAAACTGGTATGCTGATTGGTACCACATGATATTTACTTGCCATGGGATTTGGGTAGAATTCAAGCTCAACTATAACATTTCACGTCTGAAACTATGCATCATAAACTAACTAACTACATTATCACCCTTCATCTTCTTTTCCTTGCTCTTCCTTTCCTTAGCCCAGGTTTACTCCTTCTAGAACAGACCCTAAAAATGATACCAATATATTGAAAATATGCCAACAACAAGAAAGATATTAAACAAAGATATTAGAAGGAAACATAATAGATCACAAGTTTTAAAAGAAAGATCTTGCAAACAAAAAGATAAGTTTCAAGCCTGAGAAATACAACAAGATAAGTTTCATACATTTATGCTGACAAATCTCTACCAGCAAATAAACCATCCCTGAATTTTAACCAATAGTGTATTTAGCACAGAGCCATGCACCATTCTGAAAGAAAAATATTCCTCAACAAATATTTCGTGGTTGAAATTAAGGAAAAAATCATCCAGTAAAACAAACAAAATGCACTAAGTGAATTACCAAAAGATCCACCCAAGTGATGCTGCCAACAAGGATAGAGAATCCCAAAAGCACCTGCCACAAAGAAACCAGTCAGTGGATTTTCTTTTTTGTTTTTTTTTTTTGTTTGAATGATAACCCACAGGCATAACTTCATTTACCAGTAAAAAAAAGTTTTCTCAGTACATCAACAGAATCCTATACCAGTTATGATTTAACCCCGAATACAACTGACTATCTAGAAATTAAACTAAAAAAAACCCGAAGAAAAATTCAGAATTAAAGACAAATTAACTAATGAAAGTAATAAAAGCAAACTAACTTAGAAAAAAAAAAAACCACTGAAGCTGCCCAAATTTCTTACTTTGCTCCAGAACTCAAATATCTGAAAGGGCAAAGGAAGGAAAGTAGGGATATCTCTAAACAAAATTCAAGCAACTGCCCTTTATAGAAAGAAGCGATTAATATTGTCACAATAATCAAACTTACATTTATAGCAACTTCCTTTAAAGCACCACAGGTTGAAGTCAAGCAAGAGGAACCCAGACCCGTCGGCTGTCGGTTGCCCCTGTCGTCAAGTCACCACCAGTAACCAAACCGGGTTAGTAAGGGAAAAGAAGAAAAGAAGGAGAGAGCTTCAATCATTGTTGTCGGCTGTCGTCGGCCCTTCTGTCAAGTCGCCACCCGTCTCGACAGTGCCGACTAACTCGAGAAAGACATTGAGGAGTTTCATTTGGTTCGGATAGAGAAGGGAGGAGGAAAGTGGGTTAGGTTGGAGAGAGAGGAGAGGCAGTGTGTGCTCGGGTGAAAGGGGAGGCGACGAAGAAGAAGAGAGGGATTAATAGCACTCTCGTAGAATGTTAACGAAACGTATGAAACAACGATCACGAAACAGTTCCATTTGGTTAACCATTTCGTTACATAGAAGAAACTGTATATTCTATTTTCGTTAATTGTTCTGTTCCTGAAATTTAAAATTTAAAAAACCATATATCCTAAATGAGAAATGAACAGTGTGCAACTTTGTTTGTTGTTGTCTCCATGTGTGGCTATTTGTGTGGTGGGTTCTACCGACTATTATTAAACTTTGTAGCAGGTTGTTTTATGGAGCTTGTCAAGAATTTTGTTTCAAATGACTTATGTTAAGGAGAGGGTTTCCCTTACTTTGTATTTGAGTAGACGTTGTTCTCTATGCTTATAGAATATAACATCTCTTGATGTGCTGCTTGGTGGTCCTGCATAAATTATGGTCTATTCACTATTGGTTCTGCTGAGTCCATGAGATTGCATATGTTGTTGGATGAGATCTGTTGTGATAAGATTCAGTGTAGACATCTGAATGACTGTAAGTCAATTTTCATTGTTATTATGATCCGTTACAGGTTTGATTCTATGGGCTCCGTTGCGTGGACATTTATGATTCTTATTAAGTGTGTATGCATGTTCTATGGTTTAATTAAGATCACCTTCAATATTTCTCTATTCGGTTCCCTTATTTATATTCTATCTATGTTCCATCTATGAAACGCCTATTCTATGAATTTTATACAAAGTTTATGTGGGGTCCATTTTTTGCTTTTGCTAAGTTTTGCTTGGTGCAGTTTTGTTAGACCAGTATTACATTTTTTTTTCTTGACAACACTGCCAAGTAGGCCCCGTTCTCTCTTGGTCTGCATGCCCGTTTGGTGGTTTCTATCCAAGACTTCTCACATATGTTAATTTACTCAATACTACTATTAAGATCTATAAGAAGCCAACTACTGAGTCTACTCCTCCCGGAGGCTACTTCCTCCTTGAATTACTCAAAGGGCTGTTCTTAACTTAATTAATTTTAGCCTTAAAAAAGTTGCTTACATCATGACATTTTACTACAACTCACTTTACTATGTAAATCATACATTTTAATTACACCACAGGTTATTCTATGCATCCCTTCATATTTAATGTTTTTGTTAACTTACGTCATAGAAAATATATTATCAATTTCCAAACTTCCCTATAGACTTAACATACTTCAACGAAAATGCTATTTAATAATTGCAATCTATGGTTAGATCACATGTAACTTAATAATTTATAACAAACAACTCTAATGCTATTTAATAATTGCAATCTATGGTTACATCACACGTAACTGAATAATTTATAACAAGCAACATAGTTGTATGTCGCACCGAAGGTGCGACAAAAAAATCTAGTGAAATCGAAATCCCTAACCGTAATCGTTTCGGACGAAACGAAACGAAACGATTGAATGATCGAAACGCTTTGCGTTTTTCAAGCCTACATATAAGCTGATCTACTTTAGTATTATCCCAATTAAAAAGGCCTATTGTCACAATCAGAATCAAGCTGAAGGAAAGAAGAAATGGCTTAAATATAAGCTCATCGCCACAATCACTTGGGTAATTGGTACTTACCATCCAAACAATCTCCATCCACATCATCCACCAAAGTGTTGCCTTCATTTCGCATCGTGCTCCCTCATTTCATTTCGTGTTGTCCCTCCCTCCTTTCTACGTACCCTCTCCTCCCTCCCCTTCCTCCCTTCCACATCTCTCCTACATTCCCTTGCTCTCACCCAACGTTCAATCGGGGACTCTCTTCCCTCAATCGGTGACTCTCTCTCCCTTCATTTTGATTCATAATCTCACCTTCCCTCCATGTCTCTATTTACTCTTTTTATCTCTATCTTTCTCAAGGTATTTAAGCAATTGTTGTATTTTTGTGTTCATTCTATTACATTCATATGTTCAAATCATTTCATCACAATTATCTATATTTAATCTCTATATACGGCCTAGAATAAGATTCATATCTTACTTATTCAAAAAGATTGCATTATATATAGTAATTACGCATATAAAGTGCAAATAATTGTTATTCTTAGTGTCATTTGAGCATTTAAATCATTTCTGAATTCATTCCAAGTCAATTCATCAGAATAATCTACATTTAAACTATTTATATTCTCCAGATTTAGATTCATATCTTGTTTATTCAAAGAGATTGGATTATACATGGTAATTGCGCATATAAAGTGCAAATAATACAATTCTGAGTATTATTTGAGCATTTCAATCGTTTCTGAATTCATTCTAAGTCATTTCATCACAATAATCTACATTTAAACTCTTTATATTGTCCAGACTAAGATTCGTATCTTGTTTATTAAAAAAGATTGGATTATACATTGTAATTAAGCATATAAAGTACAAATAATGCAATGCTGAGTATCATTTGAGCATTACAATCGTTTCTATATTCATTCTAAGTCATTTCATCAAAATAATCTATATTTAAACTCTTTATACTGTCCAGACTAAGATACATATCTTGTTTATATAAAAAGATTGGATTATACATGGTAATTACGCATATAAAGTGCAAATAATGCAATTCTGAGTATCATTGGAGCATTTCAATCGTTTCTGGATTCATTCTAAGTCATTTCGTCAATATAATCTACATTTAAACTCTTTATACTTTCCAGACTAAGATAGACATCTTGTTTATTCAAAAAGAATAGATTATACAAGATAATTACGCGTATAAAGTTCAAATAATGCAATTCTAAGTATCATTTGAGCATTTCAATCATTTCTGAATTCATTCTAAATCATTTCATCACAATAATCTACATTTAAACTATTTACACTGCCCTTTCTTAGATTCATAACTTGTTTATTCAAAAAAATTGGATTATACATGGTAATTAAGCATATAAAATGCAAATAATGAAATTCTGAGTATCATTTGAGCATTTCAATCGTATATGGATTCATTCTTAGTCATTTCATCACAATAATTTACATTTAAACTTATTATACTATCCTGACAAAGATTCATATGTTGTCTATTGAAAAAAATTGGATTATACATGGTTATTACGCTTATAAAGTGCAAATAATGCAATTCTAAGTATCATTTGAGCATTTCAATCGTTTCTGTATTCATTCTAAGTAATTTAATCACAATAATCTACATTTAAACTCTTTATACTATCCAGACTAATATTTATATCTTGTTTATTCAGAAATATTGGATTATACATGGTAATTACGCATAAAAAGTGCAAATAATGTCATTATGAGTAACATTAGAGCATTTCAATCGTTTCGGGATTCATTCTAAATAATTTTAACACAATAATATACATTTAAACTCTTTATACTGTCCAGACTAAGATTCAAATCTTGTTTATTCAAAAAGATTGGATTATACATGGTAATTGCGCATAAAAAGTACGAATAATGCAATTCTAAGTATCATTTGAGCATTTCAATCGTTTCTTGATTCATTCTAAGTCATTTCATCGCAATCATCTACATTTAAACTCTTTATACTGTCCAAACTAAGATTCATATCTTTTTTATTCAACAAGATTGAATTATACACGGTAATTACGCATATAAAGTGCAAATAATGTAATTCTAAGTATCATTAGAGCATTTCAATCTTTTCTGAATTCATTCCAAGTCATTTCATCAATATAATCTACATTTAAAATCTTTATACTTCACAGACTATGATTTATATCTTGTTTATTCAAAAAAATTGGAATATACATGGTAATTGCACATATAAAGTGCATATAATGCAATTCTGAGTATCATTTGAGCATTTCAATCGCTACATGATTCATTCTAAGTCATTTCATTACAATAATCTACATTTAAACTATTTATACTTTCCTTTCATAAATTCATATCTTGTTTATTCAAAAAGATTGGATTATACATGGTAATTACGCATATAAAGTGCAAATAATACAATTCTAAGTATCATTTAAGCATTTCAATCGTTACTGGATTCATTCTAAGTCTTATCATCACAATAATCAACATTTAAACTCTTTATACTCTCCAGATTTAGATTCATATTTTTCTTATTAAAAAAAATTAGATTATATATGGTAATTACGCATATAAAGTGCAAATAATGCAATTTTGAGTATCATTTGAGCATTTCAATCGTTTCAGAAATCATTATAAGTTATATCATCACAATCATTTACATTTAAACTATTTATACTGTCCGGACTAAGATTCATATCTTCTTTCTTCAAAAAGATTGGATTATACATGACAATTACGCATATAAAGTGCAAATAATGCAATTCTGAGTATGATTTTAGCATTTTAATCATTTCTGGATTCATTCTAAATCATTTCATCAATATTATCAACATTTAAACTCTTTATACTTTACAGATTATGATTTATATCTTGTTTATTCAAAAAGATTGGATTATACATGATAATTATGCCTATATATTGCAAACAATGCAATTCTTAGTATCATTTGATTATTTCAATCGTTTCTATATTCATTCTTCGTAATTTTCATCACAATAATTTAAATTTAAACTCTTTATACTGTCCTGACAAAGATTCATATCTTTTTTATTCAAAAAGCTTGGATTATACATGATAATTACGTTTATAAAGTGCCAATTATGCAATTCTGAGTATCATTTTAGGATTTCAATCGTTTATGGATTCATTTTAAGTCATTTCATCCCAATAATGTACATTTAAATTCTTTATTCTTTCCAGACTAAAATTCATATCTTGTTTATTCAAAAAGATTGGATTATAAAAGTTAATTTAGCTTATAAAATGATAAAAATGCAATTCTGAGTATCATTTGAGCATTTCAATCGTTTCTGGATTCATTCTAAGTCATTTCATCACAATAATTTATATTTAAACACTTTATACTTTTCAGACTAAGATTCATATCTTGTTTTTTCAAAATGATTGGATTATACGTGGTAATTACTCATATAAATTGCAAATAATGCAATTCTGAGTATCATTTTAGCATTTCAATCGTATCTGGATTCATTCTAAGTCATTTCATCACAATAATTTAATTAAATTCTTTATACTGTCCTGACAAAGATTCATATCTTGTTTATTTAAAAAGATTGGATTATACATGGTAATTACGCATATAAATTGCAAATAATGCAATTCTGAGTATCATTTGAGCATTTCAATCTTTTCTGGATTCATTCTAAGTCATTTCATCACAATAATCTGCATTTAAACTATTTATACTGTCCTTTCATAGATTCATATCTTGTTTATTCAAAAATGTCAGATTATACATTGTAATTACGCATATAAAGTGCAAATAATGCAATTCTGAGTATTATTTGAGCATTTCAATCGTTTCTGGATTCATTCTAAGTCATTTCATCATAATAATCTACATTTAAACTTTTTATACTGTCCAGACTAAGATTTATATCTTGTTTATTCAAAAATATTGGATTATACTTGGTAAATACGCACATAAAGTACAAATAATGCAATGCTGAGTATCATTTTAGCATTACAATCGTTTCAATATTCATTCTAAGTCATTTCATCACAATAATTTCTATTTAAACTCTTTATACCGTCCACACTATTATTCATATCCTGTTTATTCAAAAAGACTGGATTATACATGGTAATTACGCATATAAAGTGCAAATAATGCAATTCTGAATATCATTGGAGCATTTCAATCATTTCTGGATTCATTCTAAGTCATTTCGTCAATATAATCTATATTTAAACTCTTTATACTTTCCAGACTAAAATGGATATCTTGTTTATTCAAAAAGATTGAATTATACAAGATAATTACGCATATAAAGTGTAAATAATGCAATTCTAAGTATCATTTGAGTATTTCAATTGTTTCTGAATTTATTCTAAATCATTTCATCACAATATTCTACATTTAAACTATTTATACTGTCCTTTCTTAGATTCATAACTTGTTTATTCAAAAAAATTGGATTATACATGGTAATTACGCACATAAAGTACAATCAATGTAATGATGAGTATCATTTGAGCATTACAATCGTTTCTATATTCATTCTAAGTCATTTCATCATAATAATCTATATTTAAACTCTTTATACTGTCCAGACTATTATTCATATCTTGTTAATTCAAAAAGACTGGATTATAAATGGTAATTACGCATATAAAGTGCAAATAATGCAATTCTGAGTATCATTGGAGCATTTCAATCGTTTCTGGATTCATTCTAAGTCATTTTGTTAATATAATCTACATTTAAACTCTTTATACTTTCCAGACTAAGATAGATATCTTCTTTATTCAAAAAGATTGGATTTTACAAAGTAATTACGCATATAAAGTGCAAGTAATGCAATTCTGAGTATAATTTGAGCATTTCAATAGTTTCTGGATTCATTCTAAGTCATTTCATCACAATAATCTACATTTAAACTTTTTATATTGTCAAGACTAACATTCGTACCTTGTTTATTCAAAAAGATTAGATTATACATGGTAATTACGTATATAAAGTGCAAATAATGCAATTCTGGATTCATTCTAAGTCATTTCATCACAATAATCTACATTTAAACTCTTTATACAGTCAAGACTAAGATTCGTACCTTGTTTCCTCAAAAAGATTGGATTATACATGGTAATTACGTATATCAAGTGCAAATAATGCAATTCAGAGTATCATTTGAGCATTTCAATCGTTTCTGAATTCATTCTAAGTCATTTCATCATAATAATCTACATTTAAACTATTTATACTATCCTTTCTTAGGTTGATATCTTGTTTATTCAAAAAGTTTGGATTATACATGGTAATTACGCATATAAAGTGCAAATAATGCAATTTTGAGTATCATTTTAGCATTTCATTCGTTTTCTGGATGCATTCTATGTCATTTGATCATAATAATCTAAATTTAGACTATTTATATAGTCAAGACTAGGATTGATACCATATTTATTCAAAAAGATTGGATTATACATGGTAATCACGCATATAAAGTGCAAATAATGCAATTCTGAGTATCATTTGAGCATTACAATCGTTTTTGGATTCATTATAAGTCATTTCTTCGCAATAATCTACATTTATACTATTTATACTGTCCTTTCTTAGATTCATATCTTGTTTATTCAAAAAGATTGAATTATACATGGTAATTACGCCTATAAAGTGCAGATAATGCAATTCTGAGTATCATTTGAGCATTGTAATCATTTCTGGATTCATTCTATGTCATTTCATCACAATAATCTACATTTAAACTCTTTATACTGTCCAGACTAAGATTAATATCTTGTTTATTCAAAAATATTGGATTATACATAATAATTACGCTTATAAAGTGTAAATAATGCAATTCTGAGTATCATTTGAGAATTTCAATCGTTTCTGGATTCATTGTAAGTTATTTCATTACAATAATCTATATTTAAACTCTTTATACTGTCCATACTAAGATTCATATCTTATTTATTCAAAAAGTTTGGATTATACTTGATAATTACGCTTATAAAATGCTAATAATGCAATTCTGAGTAGTATTTGAGTATTTCAATTGTTTTTGAATTCATTCTAAGTCATTTCATCACAATAATCTACATTTAAACTCTTTATACTGTCCAGACTAAGATTCATATCTTGTTTATTAAAAAAGATTGAATTATACATGGTAATTACGCATATAAAACACAAATAATGCAATTCCGAGTATCATTTGAGCATTTCAATCGTTTCTGGATTAATTCTAAGTTTTTTTATCAAAATAATCTACATTTAAACTCTTTATACTCTCCAAACTAAGATTCATATTTTGCTTATTAAAAAGATTTTATTATACATGGTAATTACGCATATAAAGTGCAAATAATGCAATTCTGAGTATCATTTGAGCATTTCAATCGTTTTTGGATTCATTCTATGTCATTTCATCACAATAATCTACATTTAAACTCTTTATACTGTCCAGACAAAGATTGATATCTTGTTTATTCAAAAAGATTGGATTATACATGGTAATTACGCATATAAAGTAAAAATAATGCAATTCTGAGTTTCATTTGAGCATTGCAATCGTTTTGAGATCCATTCTATGTTATTTCATCACAATAATCTACATTTAAACTCTTTATACTGTCTAGACTAAGATTCATATCATGTTTATTAAAAAATATTAGATTATACATTGTAATTACGTTTATAAAGTACATATAATGCAATTCTGAGTACCATTTGAGCATTTCAATCGTTTCTGGATTTATTCTAAGTTATTTCTTCACAATAATCTACATTTAAACTGTTTATACTGTCAAGACTATGATTCATATCTTGTTTATTAAAAAAGATTGGATTATATATGGTAATTACGCATATAAAGTGCAAATAATGCAATTCTGAGTATCATTTGAGCATTTCGAAATTAAGTTGTTGTGTTGGCTTACTCTGCATAATAGAATTTTTACTAGGGACAATTTAACAGATAGGGCTTTTTCTGGGTTTTAGATTGTGTTTTCTATGATTAGCATGAATCAGTTGATCATTTATTTCTTACCTGTTCTTTATTTTAGATTTTTTGGTTAGTTTTTAATCACTGCAATAAATGAGATTTCAAAATTCAGGGAATGTCTTTTAAGGAGAATTGGATAACAACTATGCTTCCTAATGATAGAAGGGTTTCTGTTTTGACCTTCTTTACTACTTTTTTGTGGATCTTTTGGAAGGAAAGAAATAATAGGGTTTTATATTATTCTAATGGAGTCACAACCACCTCTTTTTTTGTTTATGTTTTTAGTCTTTTTCTTTGTTTTTGACAGGTACATCAACAGGGATGGAGGTTGCTTTCATCAAGCGGCTACTGGAGCTTTGCTACAGGAGGGGCTTAGTTTTTCTCTTTTCTGTAGTTTGCCTGGTTGTTTACAGTAGCTGGCTGTTTGTTTGTGGTGTTTTGAACTGTCTGTGTTTGTTCTTAACTTCAGTACTTTCTTTGGTTGGTAGAAGTCTCCATGTAGGGAGCATTGCCGGTCATCTTTGATATGACCTTACTTTTGTAGACTTTAGCATTTGTTAATGAATGTAGGATTTCCTTATGGGAAACTATTTCTCAAAACATATATATATATATAGTTTTGCTATACATATATTGCAACTCACCAAAGGGTTGGTGAGTTGCAATCAAAACTCCTAAATATAGTTCAAAACGACTGATCCAAACTGTCCAATATGATCTCCCTATTAAAATCTCCATGCAGACCAAATTTTACAATTTTTCGAAATTTTTAAGTATTTTTTTGAAATTTTAGAAAATCGTTAATCTAATTAGTTCTGAACCGTTCAAAAATAGCAGTTTTTAAAAATCCGAAAAAAATACTTAAAAATCTAAAAAAAATATAAATTTTAGTCCGCATAGAGATTTTAATAGGGAGATCGTATTAGACGGTTTGGATCGGTCATTTTGAACTAGATATAGCAGTTTTGATCGCAACTCACGGACCCTTTGGTGAGTTGCAACTCACCATAGCAAAACTCTATATATATATCAAAACAAAAAAGACCATGAAATTAGAACCCAAACTGATACAAATACGTAAAAAGCAAATCCTGAGTAGAAGATTACTTAAACCTTCGAAATTTTTTATTTTTCATTTTTGTCGTCTTCAATTTGTCAACGTGTTTTCCAATAGTGAATGAAATGTCATTTTGTTTTCCTCATTTAACTCCTGTCTCCATTATTATTCGGCAGACCCAGAGAGAAAGTAGTGATTTAGGAAGAACAAATGGTATTGTCAAAAACAGAAAGAAGATGAAACATGTTTGGTAGAAAATGGTAGAATTAATTTGGTATCGTCAAATAAGAAAGAAGAAAGAACACACTATTTTTGGCAAAAAAGGACAGTTTGGTCATAAAATTATGGTACTGATTTTTTATATATATATAGGATAAAATTATTAGAAAAGGGTTAAACACAGTTAGAGGGGCTGTATCTAATTTTAAAATTTGCAGGGGGTTATATCTATTTTTTCTAATTTTCAAATAGTTAATTTCATTTGCATTCAGCATTAAATAATTTAAAAAATGTAAGATTGTCCAGAAAATTTGATAGGTATTTTTGATAAAGCATATTTTATTATGATGTTATTTAGGAAAAGGACACTGTTAGAGGAGTTCAGTTTGGAACATATCTACCTCGAGGAAAAGGCAACTGGGAAAGTATACATTCCCTAGTCAAGGGGAGCCAACAATCCATTTTCTTTTGAGAGAATCTCCATTAACATCCCTGAAAAAGGTATCATACTTAAATTTGGTAGTTTGAATAAATTCTTTTATAAAATTCTTTTTCTCCTATGTTGAAGGTCTTGACTGCCAGATGCCGCCTGCCCTTCAATTAAATTATTTATTATTTATCTATGCTCCTCCATCCGTAGGTTTAATCAATAAATAAAATAATCAAATTTTTTTGTTGAAGCATTCAAACATATTACGGCAAAGCCAAAGAAATGAGTAAACTATGAAACCGTTATATAAAATGTAGAGATTGATTGGTTAAGTCCAGCCTATGTTGAGGTATGCTGAGGTACCTCAGATTTTCTGAACTTTAGCCTCCACTTAGTAACATGTAGCATGTTCTAAATGCCAATATATGAAATTGCCATAATTTGAAAAATTAATATGATTTTGTGTATATCTAATTAGATAAAAACAAGCTTTTTTATTTTGATGTTTTCTTTTTATATTCCGGAGGGAGAGGTTTAAATAAAATTTCCATCATTACATCCACTGTCATAAATTTTGGTTTCCATACATCTGAACTGTCCATGCATAATTTTAAAAAATAACTAATCACTTAATCAGGGGTAGACCCACGTTATGGCAAGCCAGGGCAAGTGCCCAGGCTTGATTTTGAGAATTTGAAGATTAAATACTGTGGTTAAAAGAGGTTGCCCAGGCTTAATTTTTTAAGGTGCCTACCCTTAAATTTTTATCTATACGTTTGGCTAAGTTTGGCTAAATTTATTGTTTTGTTTTTTGTATGAAGTGTGGATCTATTGATATTTTTGTGACTAATTCGTGTAGCAGGTTGTAGAATTAGGTAAAATGAATTGGCATCATATATATTACATAATCGAGATACAAAATAAATGCATAAAAAGTACAACATTCACATGGGTGATGGGTGAGGTCCCACATCCAATTTTTATGGTGTCCAAATGTATATGCATGTTTAATTCTAAAAAAGAGTCACACTTGTCATATGCATTAATTTTGAAAAAAAAATATAACTTGTACTATAGATTACAATAATTTTGTCTATGTACTTTTTAATGGAAATTTCCAAAATAATATATTTTTATCAAACATATGGAAAATTTTGCAATTTATAATAGTACTATTTTTAATATATTTAAATAATATTTAATAATTTTACTATTATTTTATATATTTTTATTTTAAATAATATTTAATAATAAATGTGCCCACCCTTAAAGTAGGTCTATATCCGCCACTGCACTTAATCAGCTATCAGCTATCAGCTATTTGAAGGCTATTACTGCTTGCTTTCTTTATGGAAAGTTGCATCTTTGCTTACAGATGATGTGATACAATGGAACAACCCACCGTCACACTCACAGTGCTGCTGCTCCAGGCAGCACCTAACCCAGAAAATTTTCTTTTCTTCTGAGAACAAATTTAACGACACGTACGGACCAAAAACTTTTCACTTGTATCCCTAAATATGTTCTAAATTGCACTAAAGGTTCCCAAAAAGTACACCTCTTTAATAAATTGTTTGCAAATTGCAATTCATATTTTTTCATCTGCTTTAGAAACTTAAAATAATTATTTAATCATATTGACGCCATTAGGTATTTATAATTGACAAATATATCAAATATAAATGAAATAGTATTTATTTTTTCAAAAATATAGGAGATAGACTAGTTATGGATGGGATCTGGCCTATGTAATGCCGTTTTGCACGTTTTCGTTCCGTTCCATCCAAAATGGAACAAAAACAGAAGAGCGAAACTGTTTCGTTTTCAGAAATGAAACTGAAACGAAAATGCAGCTTTGTTGATGTTATTGAAACGGAACACGAAAATGAGCTAATTTTAATGAAAAATAGAGAACGAAACAGAAGTGGAACACAAAGACTGTTTCGTCGAAACAGAACAAATATAAAAAAAATATTGTTATTTCGTTACTGAAACAGAATGAAAACTAAACAGCCTGTTCCGTGTCCGTTGTCCAACGTTTGAGAGCACTAGATGGGATGATCAAAACCCCAGTTATTATCAAAGGGGGCGTTTGGTTAAGGAATAAAGAGGAAGAAAGTTACTTATTCTCCATATATGTATCCAAACACTAGTGGAATAACATTACATAAGAGGAAGAACTTATACCATCTAAATAGGTGGTATAAGTTATGTAACTGGGTCCCACGACATAAAAAGAAAGAAATATTAACCATCCTTCCATTAATACCCTCCCATTTGATTCTATTAAAGATAATAAGGGCATAATGGTCTTTAATGAAATATTAGGTTATTTTTTTTTATTCCATAACCAAACATACCTAATATATCTTGACATAAATATTTACACCTCCTTAAATTATGCCATCACTTATTCCACAACCAAACGCTTCCAAAAGGTAAATGATAAAATTTTAATGGATGAAAAATACCTACCAAATGTTCGGACCTTTTCCCAAATTATGTAATCGGATTTGGTACGACGTAAATAAAATCGAGCATTTAATTCAAGAAGAGAAACACCGAAGCATCGGAAAGGAAGGGCAGGGCACAGAAACATCAAAAACAAAACCCGACGCATCAACGAGTGCGAAAACGAAAGAGAAATAGAAAAAGAGATTGAATAAGAACAATTCTGATTCCTCCTCTCGCCATCGCCAAAATTCGATTCCCATTTATCAGTACCACTCTTTTCTTACTATATAACTAAGTTTCGAATAGTATTATTCTATTCTATTAATAGCAAGGAATTCAATTCAAGAGTGCGATTGAATTCCGTTGTGGTGGTCGCGCGATGTGATCACTGGCGGCGGAGGTGACATGGCGACGGAGCAGGGCGGTGTCGCGATAAAGAAGAAGGCGGCGGCGCGGAGTTGGATCCTGTTCGACTTCAAAGGGGAAGATACGATTCTAGATGTCGACAAATATGCGATCATGCAAAGAGTCGAGATTCATGCGCGCGATTTGAGGATTTTAGATCCTTTATTGTCGTATCCTTCTACGATTCTCGGCCGTGAGAGAGCGATTGTGCTCAATTTGGAGGTGCTCTTCTTGTTCCATTCTTGTTTTGGATTAATGTGTTTAGAATAGAATTCAATTGAATTTGTATGTGATTTCTTTGTTTTTGTTTTTCTAGCGCTTTGCTAAATCATTGTTACTTTTTTTTTGGAGCAGCATATAAAGGCGATTATTACTGCTGAAGAGGTACACACAAAAGAACTTTATTTTATTGATTTAATTATTTAATTTTTGGTGCTTCTCTCATGTATCTCATGTTGTGACACCGACATCAATAGACTTATAAGCCTTTTGTTCTTCTAAAAAGGCAAAAGAAAAAAAAAACAAACAAAGAAAGACTTCCTTGAGCCTCCATCACTATGATAACATCAACAGATAATCTCTTTCTGATAAGATGGGTTTAACAAGGTTAGATAAATAGGCTAAGCCTTTTTGGATGTCCCTTGCTTTATCTTTTTGTGTTTTCTTGGGAAGGTGCTGCTAAGGGATCCGACCGAAGAGAATGTAGTACCAGTTGTGGAGGAACTTAGGAGAAGATTACCACTCTCTGCTGCGCAAAATGATGCAGATGCCCCTGAAGAACATGGTTAGTGCTTATAATTGTATTTGTGCCATCATGGAATTACGGCAGCAAAGTTAGTATAGCTTGTTATTGTACCAGCACACATAATTCACATATATAATTATATAAACTACCGTACCATCTTAAAACAATGAAGGCAGTTGAGTTACTAGTTTTAGTTCTTCATATCCTCTCTATAACCAGCTATGACAGTTCTACAGATATATGTTAGTGCTATGGATGCTAAATTTCATTTTAGGAATACTGCCTCAGAATTGAGGGTTCATATTGTATATGTGGATAATTTCTTGTTTTAGCTGATTTCAGTATAGCTTGTTTTTTGTCTCTGTAGGACTGCCTTATGTTTTCTTCTTTCCTCCACCCTCCTCCCCTCAACCTGCTTATTTTTTCCTTTTTCTTTTTTCAATAGTTAAGGATTACCAATGATATGAAGGTTGCTTAAGATCTAAAGTTATGAGCTGAAAAGTCCAATGTTAAATTCTATCTATTTTTTTCCAAGTTGGTAAACTGTCACATACACCCCTGAAAAAAGATATATTATACATTACCAAACAAAATAGAAATATATACATTCCTTTATGAAGGCAAAAAAGATCCTCGGTGTTCTGTCTTTTTCTGTTTACTCTCCCACAAATACGCCTCAAAAAGATCAGGAAGAATCCAGCGTTATTTTTGGGATGGTCAGACTGTTAGAATATTTAGGACGAGACTAGGATATACCAGATTCATTGAACTATAAATAATATCCCATTAGTATTAATGTATTCTTTCTGTTATTATTTTCAATTTTAGAGTCACCATTTGAGTTTCGTGCTTTGGAAGTAGCACTAGAAGCAATCTGTAGCTTCCTGGATGCACGCACTACTGAACTTGAGACTGCCGCCTACCCAGCTTTGGATGAACTTACTTCCAAGGTCTCTCTCTCTCTCTCTCTCTCTACACACACACACACACACACCCATCTTTCTGTATAAATGTTTGTTTTTCCTTTATCTTGAGCTTACTGGTCAAGCATGTTACCGGTCTGTATCAGCAATTATTTACTGGTAACAGTTAGAACCTGATTTAATACCACTTTTCTCAAACAGCTTCCAACTTTTATTCTTTTTCTAGAATTTTTAGCCTTCGCCCATGTACATACCATCCATCTTAAATATTTGTTGATTGATTTACTGGTCCTGTTCATCATTATTCAGTAATATATACTCTAATAATGCAGATTAGCAGCCGCAACTTGGACAGAGTGCGTAAATTGAAGAGTGCCATGACAAGGCTCACTGGCCGGGTCCAAAAGGTCCTTAAACTCACTTGTAAAATCACAGAACTTATTTACAACATACGAGCAAATTAATTAGCATTATATGCTTTTATTAATTGTAGGTTAGGGATGAACTGGAGCAACTACTGGACGATGATGATGACATGGCAGATCTGTACTTGTCGAGAAAAATGGCAACCTCTCCAGTTAGCGGATCTGGTGCTCCCAATTGGCTACCTGCTTCGCCAACCATAGCATCCAAGATTTCTAGAGCCAGCCGGGCTAGTGCTGCAACCATACATGGAAATGAGAATGATGTAGAGGAGCTTGAGATGTTACTAGAGGTTTTTTTTCCCTTATTTAGTTCTATTTTTCGTATTCTCTTAGGACGAGGGATCTGTTTTAAGGTATTACAAAATAAATACATTCTAAGGGACATGAGAACGTGAAACTGTTTTAGAACTGGTTAGTGAATCATATTAGTAAATTATAATCCATTGAGTTTTTTGTCTGTATTGCATCTGAATGTTTTGTTTGTGACATGTGCAGGCCTATTTCATGCAAATAGATGGAACTCTGAATAAATTGACCACAGTAAGTAGCTTGAATGCCTTTGTTACATAAAATGAATATGATATATCAGATCTACAGTGGATCTTGTTTTTCTTAATTTTATTTGGCTATATATCTAATACTAATGCAATATGTTTTGCAATTTGATTGTTAGCTAAGAGAGTACATTGATGACACAGAGGATTATATTAATATCCAGGTACTTATTTAGTATTGCAATTTCTGAAAATTCATTATATTACCAATTATATAGTAATTTCAATTACTAATTACACTAATTGTGTTACTGTAGCTCGACAACCACCGTAATCAGTTGATTCAGGTGAGATAAATCACTTCAGTTCTTTTTCCATTTTTTACACTCTTTTTCTTTACCAAGCAATTGTTTTAATCAGCGATTGCAATTCATAATGGAAGGTAATGAATGCTAGATTCCTAGGGGCAGGGTGTGGATTAGGTCATATAGATTTAGAGAAGGTAAATGTTTGTAGACTGTGTTTAAGTTTCCAATTGAGCTGTCTATACCTTGCCTTATCCACTTTATAATTTGGTCCAGAAATAAGTAATGAAAATCATAGTATGAGGGAAATTTCATGTTCCAACTTCCAACTGATGTATAGCTGGATTTAAAATTATTAGAGGAAGACAGCAGGAACGAATTCAGTGCTGAACTAATTAAGTGCTCAATAACTATTAAGTATTCACAGAATTAAAGTCATTATTTCTGTATAATTATCCTTATTGCTGAATTATTTGGGATAATGTGACAGCTGGAATTATTTTTGAGCTCTGGTACCGTCTGCATCTCTCTCTATTCTTTGGTGGCTGGAATATTTGGCATGAATATACCTTATACCTGGAATAATGACCATTCTTGGGTCTACAAATGGGTATATGCTATTAAATTAAAAAAAAAAAATCATCCTCATTGGGTATGTTGGAAAGCTTGAACCTGATTGTTATGTCTTTTGATGCACAGGTGGTTTCAGTCTCAGGCTTGATTTCTATTCTTGTGTTCATAGCGATCGTTACATATGCTCGACACAAAGGTCTTGTCGGCTCTTGAATTATCTACTGAAAAGTGCCACATAACCAAAGCTGGTGCAATTTTCTTCAGATACTATTTTATAGATTTAGGATTATAATGGCACGGTCATTAATTTCAATGTACCTTATGATTGTTTTCTCCACTGTATTATTGGTCATTTTGTGGCGGCATATAAACAAATAAAAGTTGATAAATAAAAAAGAATTATAGAAAATATGTTGAGGTATATAATACTTTCTGAATTGCATAGTACTAACTTCTACTTAAGAATGTAATTTACATATCTTCAATTTTCTTAGTACTAACACTATTTGGGATATGTCTTGCATATTACTCAAAAGGTCCCGCTATATCCTCTTGTATTATCAGCAAGTTATCCTAGAGTGTTTACGTCCTTGTCAAAACTTTCAAACTTATTAAAATGCAAAAACGCCTCTTAGATTGCCATTAGTTTCATATTTTGGTAATAAGAACCAAATTTTTTATAACAGACCCCTGTCAGACATAACAATCTTCTGTAAAAAATAAACAAGAGGGTTGGAGACGAGAGCGAGAGGGACTTCTCCACGGGTCTAACTCTAACGTCCTCACGAGCGTTTTAAATGCAGTTCTAATTGACCGCATATGATAATGAAGTTCCTTATCACAAGGACCGCATTGAAAAAATCAATCTAGCAGCATATTCATCCAAGCACAACATCACTAGGTCATTTGTGACTGTGATGGGTACAAGGTTTAATTTATCATATTCTTGAAATAAAATGCATGGTACAAAACTAAACGGTTTTAAAATTCATGTGCACTATTTTTCGTATGATGGGATAGGTCTTGGCAGTGGATAAAACCTTACAAGTTACAAGTGAGGTAGTATTCTTTTATCGATTCCTAGGAAGAGCCTACCAATTTATTTTTATGCGCTTAAGGTTCCTACTTAATTTGCATTCTTATTCTGCTATCATTTGGTGGTAAAGTTTATAGGATGTTCTAAATGTTTTAATTTGGTCAATGACATGAGAAATTATAATCACTATTTTGTTCCAAAATCTTTCGCAAGTTTATATTGGTAAAAATTTGACCATTTATTTCAAATAAAAACAATAACCAGTTTGTAAACTAGTTTTTTTTTTTTTAATGCAATTCTGCATTAAGTCAAGTAGAATAAAAAATGAAAAATAATTTGCATGAAGAGACTCATGTCGTTTGTTATGAGCCTTGCACATATCTGAGTTCATGAGTTTCAAATTGGGCTATTAGAATTGGATACATCAACGGAAGTCGGAACCCAATCCTCTCTTCGCTCATGTTTCCATCCCTGCGCGTTGTTTCGTCTTTCTTTCAAGAATCAGTGTATTATATATTTGTCGCTATCGAGTTACATCTTTATAATAATTATTTTGGGCGTCATTGTATGGTTTGAGTTATGTTGCAAACCAAAATCTCGCAATTTAAATTTCACCAATTCTATATTGTAAAATTTTTAAATTATGGAGCATCAGAATAAACTACATTTTCTGACTTTAATTTTTAACTTCATATTTTTAATTGACCATTTATAAAACTGAATCTATTATTGAGAACAACATTGTGAGTTGGTATGATTTTGGACCCCTATCATAACTTACACATAATTAATTTGACTTAATGGAAGACACACAATGACACAAGCTGTGCTTTGATAGCACAACTGCAACTATTAGACAAATATGTTGACTTGTTGATTACAATTAAAAAGAATTGAAAACACGGAACAAAAGTGGTCTTGTAAGAGTTTACTAAGACAAATTCCATCTGGACTACTTTCGTGGCTGTGCATATACTCACAGTTTAGTATACCATGTTCACTGACTGGCAGCTTTTGTAGAAATATATATATAATGGAGAAATGTTTTGTTAAGCATGAATTAAGCTGACTTCTTTTTTTTTTTTTTTTATAAAAAAATACATTGGTTAATTAGACCATTAGATTCATTACAAGCTAAACATACATAGAATTATAATTAAGTGGCAGACCCCGAAACCAGTTCTAAACCAGCAAGATCCAGTTTCTTACCCAAGTTCAGTTTACATTGTTCCCAAAAAATATTAACAAAACATAGATTAAACAGTAACAATCAACGAACACAGTTCAGCCAAAAGAACAACTTCCAAGTTGCTGATTCCAGAAATGCAATCCTAACATTTCTAACAACAAATTCAAATGTCAAAAGAGCATAATAATTTAAAGATCATTTATTCAAATGAAAAGCAGATACATCAGCTAGAACAACTCACACAGAAGCCTAAGGTATCTGCGAGTACAAATTTCTAGCTGAATTATATCACTCATGCCATGGAGAGAGTACCCAACTAGAGGGACCACATTGACTCTTAGCTGCTGCTGCTTTCATCCCAGCCATAAGAGACAGATGCTTCGGTTGTGCTCTCACCTGGCAACATAGCTGCTTCAGTATTGCTGCTTTTATCTTCCCAACCAGCAGAGGCTAACCGGCCTTCAGATTTATTCTCATCTGTTCCTGTACCAACTTCAGGATCATGACTTTTCTCAGATGAATCATTTGAGCCTACCTGAGTACGTGATGAATTCCTTGGTCTGACATTCCGGTCCCACTGGCCCATGTCCACAAGTTGTCTAGAGCCGTCCCGTCCCTTCTCAGAGTTTCCGGTTTTCATGCTCTCGGCTAAACAATACAACTGATTTCTTCTTTTTGTTGATAGGAATGAAGGATTGATCCCGAGGAAACAGAAATGAGGTGGCATACGTCTGGGGTCTGGTGCATTTGCACTACTGGATTGTGCAGTCGGACAGGGATTAAGGTTTTGGGTTCCAGAAAAGGGCTGTACAGAAAGAACAAAGCAACATTAAACAATTGGGGCAAATAACCAATTCAGATACAGTAATGACATCTTAAATTAATCTATTCATTATTTTACCTCAGCTTTCACAGAAAATTTTGCATGGACCGCATGGGCAATTGGGGCAACCATGTTTCCTTTTCCTCTTACCGTCTGACTTGATGTACCCATACAGGGAGGAGATTGTTGACATGCCTGGTCACCCCCACCAAGATCAGACGCAACTTCTTCATCCCTGTTCTTTAAGACCACGTCCGTCAGATTCTTACTTTGCTTAACTCAGAGAGAAGAAAGCTAAGTTTATAGGGTCTACTTAACAAATTTTGTACTGTTATGCAAAGTGTAATAAATCTCAAACTTTTAAGGCATAAAGTAAGTTTGTACCTTGGAACTTTCTCCCTGCTTGTGACAGACTTTAAGGGAGGTCTCTGAACCTGAGGACCTTGCACATTTAGGTGAAAGCAGTGGACTGAAACCAGGAGGTGCACTGACTTGTTCGTTATGAATATTGGTGGGTTTGTTGCTGATTTCTATGTTGTTGGCCATTGACATCGGCCCCTGCTCAAAGCAATAAAATTAATTTATACTACGCCATATTTGATTATTAAAACCGGTTAAATAGAGGCCTTTAGCACCGGTTGGGCATCGGTGCTAAATATGAGTGGTTAAAAATCATTGAAAACCGGTGCTAAAAATCGGATCCATGCAATTATAAGCAAATACGAAACATAATTACATATCCTAAACCCTAAATTCTATATATACTTGCAAGAAATATTCTATATACCTGAATATTAGGGCTAGGAATCGGATGTGGTTGATTGTTGCTACCCTGTGATAGCAGAATCATGGCTTGATTCTTTATTAGATCGAGGTTCTGCGATGTTTGCCCTTGCGAGAACAACCGCGAAACGCTTTGCTCGATTTGTCTAGCTACTTCCTTGTTCACTTCCTCCGGCAATCGCCGTTCTACTTCCTCCGACAATCGCCGTTCTACTTCCTCCTGCACTCTTTGGTCGATTTCATCTTTGGTATACCCCTTGGATTTCCTCGTACCCTTGCCAAACACCTGCTTCACACCGGAATATATTGGGTATCCTCTCAACCGTCCTGAGTGCTCTGGGGTCCCAAGCGCAGCCGTCAAGATGTCATTCTTACGAACCACTTGAATCTCACCTGACTTAGCTAGAGCAACCTATCACAAAAGAAATTCATGTCAAAGTAAGTTGAATTCGTTGAATACATAATTTTCAAATTTATTTGAATTGTCACACATACCGCTTTGTCAATGACCTCGCAAGCCTTAGGATTTTTAACCCTAAGTTCACCCGTGTCAGGATCCTGTGTGGCGTGTGCTCTACTCCATCTATAAGACCTGCTGTCTACTTCCATGCTAATGGTCGAGGTTGCACCATGGACCACCTCTCCTTTTTTCCATGTCTTTTCTGCACTTATGTAACCCCCCGATCCGAGTGTGTGGGGCATGTCCTTCTTGGCGGCATTTTCGTGTCCTCTTTTACTCATTTTCTATTATCAAATTCAAAAGACTTGTAAGTAGAGAATAAAAAAGTTAAGATATTAGTATTGGCGAATAATTCTATATGAAATTTGTTTTCATACCTCAAACTGAGGGCTTTGAAGATATTCATCGAATTCGTTCCATTCTTCCTGCGAGATGTTAAAAACATCCCATGGCTTCGCTCCATATTCTTGTGCATTTTCCCTGTATTTTTTATTCTACAATGAGAAAGAAGACACGTTATAATTATAGTTAATCAAACTTAATCAAGCAATAATAATTAGAATTGATGTTAAAAGCACAATCTCTTACCAATCTGACTTTCCAAGCCCTCCATCCATTGCAACACGCCGTAAGAATCTTCTTCTTGATTAAAACTGGAATGTCATCCGGGATATTCCACGTCTGGGCTATAGAGTTGTACAAATCAAGTTTCAACTCTTTTGGCACTGACGGCCAACTTTTATAACTGCATTCAAATAATTCAAATAACTATTATTGTTATTTTGTTAATTTCAGTTCTTACTTTTCCACTTGTGCTTGAGTATTTACAAAAAAGAAATTTTCCTTGTAGGCCCAATGCCAAATGGCAAAATGCATTGCGCATTTATGACCATATTTTAATAGGAAAAAAAATGTTGTTCTGAATATCCTACAAGTAATACTTCTAAATATCGGCACTCATACATGGCATAATAAGCCAAAATACAAGTCTACAATGATTACTATCTAGGTTCCCACGTAGATTTCACGACATGTTCTGAACCAAAATTTTTTGATTAAGCATTGTCAATGCTTAATCAAATACCAATTAACTTGAATTGAGGCTGGTAACTGTGTTCTTTCGGTAAGCATTGTCAATGATTACTATCAAAGTTCCCATGTACAAATACCTTTCACGATTGTTCTTTCAGATTTTAATAACTGTGTTCTTTCTTTATTTGATAACTATTTTACATGCAGGCGCCAAAGAGAAACCACCCTTTGATGTTACTATCAGGTGTCGGTACCAATGCTATTGGGTTTGACCTCTCTCCTGCTGTAAGTTTTTTATTCCCTGCCCCCCTGAAATTTTGTGCTTATGTTGTAGGTACATTTTTAGCTTTGTAAGGTCAGTGAGCATAAATTATTAAAAATAAATAAATAAATTACAGGCCTCATTTGCACGCCACATGTCAAGCCAAGGTTTCGACACATGGGTCGTACAAGTGCGTGGTGCGGCCAATTAATATCATGATCAATTCACATTCAAATTCATATAAATATCATTCACATTCATATATATATATATATGTATGTATTCATATTGGTACCTGATTTTAACCATATCTCTCGTTTTCTTTGCCAAAAACCTCGTGAATTCAATTGCATTATCACCGGTAGGCTGGCCTTTATCGTTGAAGGTGATCTCCAACTTAATTCCAGCAGCTATCTTCTTTGTCGTCTTTAGGCATTTTGCCGTTGATCTTTTCCCCCTTCTACTAACGGATTGGGCATCTGGATTTGCCATCAAATCCTCATCCACATTCGACGGGGGATTCTCATCCGGATTCGACATGGCTGCAAATTCAAATCAACACAATTCATTTTAGCACAATTACAATCAATTTCACAACAATAATTAGACAATAACCCTAAACAATTACAATCAATTCATAATCATAACACTTAGAACATCAATTCATAATTAAACAACCCTAAACAAACAGAAAATAGAAATAAAGTTCCAAAAATTACACAAACCAATTATTATCATACTAAAGTTAATATGCTGTCAATCCAAAAAGCCTCCTGTATTTACCTTATTTCCAGTTGAGTAATGTAAAAGTTTAAGGAGTTCTAACAGATGATATCCTATTTACAAGAGAAAGCCTTCTTTATTTACCTTCTTTCCAGTACTGATATGCGGTCCTTTCAATTAAGAAAGTATGAGGGTATGTATCAAGTTAAAAAGAAGATGCAATTAAACTATGTATTGCAACTATGTTATGCACTCAGAAGATTGAACCAAGCTTTGCAGTATGAAAAAGCAAAAATCATACTGTTTGCTCTTATTTTATAATCCTGGATGAATGTTAAAATACCAAAACACTTACTATATTGCTTACTAAGAGATCGAATAAAGAAGTCAGGAAAAAAAACCCCTGTACATTTGAAAAATTGCAAAAGAAAGAATGTTCTTAAAGAATTTTTTTTCTAATTTCGACAGCACCAGCCCAAGATGGAAAAAGAAAAGAAGCAAACTAAAATGCAATTTATTTATTAATTCCTAGTTGGATGATCAGAGATGTAATGTCAGACAACGAATTCCCAAGGAGACAAGAAAACAAGATTTAAGCAATATTAAGCCTCAAAAAGCAGTTCTCCACATTATAATCAACTCAAAGAACAAATATACAAAAATTTCATTCCTCTAGAAACTCATCTCAGTATCTCATTGTTGCTTATTTCACTAATTTCACAATTTCAGATTAATACAAATTTCACAAGCAATTTTCACAACTAACTATCTGATCCCCTAAACAAACAAAAAATAGAAAGCGTGATGAGGTAGTTACCTCAAAGGGGCAGTCGGGCGGAGGAGAGCAGGCAGTGCTCGATCGAAGGAGAGGAGGTGAGAGAGAGAGAGGAGGTGAGAGAGAGAGAGAGAGAGAGAGGCAGTGCTCGAAGGGGCAGAGTAGAGGTGAGAGAGAGAGAGACAGTGCTCGAAGGGTTTAGTGAGAAGGGTTTCGGGACTTGGACAATTTTTGTGGGATTCGCATCCTCAGTAGCCAAGGGAACGGCTGTACCAAACAGCCATCTTTTTTTTTATATTTATTATATTTAAAAATTTTAAAATTCAAATGTTGAATCAAAATCGTTGATCTTATTCAATTTTACGGGCAATGTATTTTCATATAAGTTTTATAAAATTTGGAGTTGATTTGATCAAGTGGTTAACAAATGAATGAATCTGGTTAACTATCACTGATTAATTCTAATACGTTCATAATTTGGTCACTTAATCAAGTATCAAATCGACTCTAAATTTTATAAAACTTATATATAAATGCATCGTCTGTAAAATTGATCAAGATCAACGGTTTGGATTCAATATTTGAATTTTAAAATTTTTAAATATTAGAAAAAAAAAGGATGGTTGTTTGGTACAGTTGTTTTCTTGGCTGCTGAGGATGCGAATCCATTTTTGTGAGAAGAGAGAAGAGAGGAGAGTAGTTTTAAATAAAAAGCTCCTCATTTTTAGAACCGGTATTTGAGTACAAAACCGGTTCTAAAGATCATTCATTTTTTTAAATTTCATTTTGGGGACGAGAGTTTTAGAACCGTACTAAAAAAAAAACGGTTCTAAAGATCATTTCGATTTTTTTCTATTTAATTTCAGTTTTTATGATACTTTATTATATAAAATTATATAAAATGTACAATGTAGTATTTTTAAAAAACAATATAATAAAGAAGTTTTTTTAAATGGTATATGAAGCAATGTTGATCAATATTGACTGAAAGCAGAGCTACTTGGGATATATTTTACTAAAAATCATAGCTAAATTTTAAACTGTGAAAGCTGAATGGAATGTCCTTAACAAGTGATGAGTTTAACAAATGAAGATTTTACTCTACATACTCTAAAACACATGAACCCTGCTGCATGGATTTTAGTATTTAAAAAAATAAAATTCAAAAGAAATGTCCTTTTATGCCAAATTATAAGTACCTTCATAATAAAAAAAAAGTTTACAAATCATCTATATTATATATGCATCTAAAGGTCGAAACATACCGAAAACATTGATTGCAAAACAGCTCAGTACTGCTAACTAAATAACATATAGTCTGCTTTTATATAAAAATGAAAATATTCTAACTCAATCAAAGAAGAATAGAAGTCATGTCAGAAAATCCAGTGTCTGATAAGCAAAAATAATTGATCTATTTACCCATGGAAAGCACAGAATTAATCCAAATATATATATATATATATATATATATATATATATATATATATATATATATATGTATGTATGTATGTATAGAGTACATACTTGTAAATGCCAAGCTTAATGAAAGGGTAATATGGATTTGGAAAACAACCAAATTACTGAAGTAGATGAAGTCAAAGATACAACAAGCTGCATGTATTTATTTCTATGTTTTCAAATCACAACTCAGATGTCAATCGACTTAATTCATCACAGGATTGTTCTCTTCAAAAATCAAAAGTGGGTTCCCAACGATTCCAGTATGTCGCTTATATTCTACACAGATTGACAAAATGCAGCAATCTGCTTATGTATTTTATTTTCTACTTTATCAAATCAAAACGAGTTGGAACCATTTGATTGACCATAATTAATCGCTGGGTTTTCCTTTACAAATAAGGTTCCTAATCAAATAATGTTAAAAGGGAACTTACAAAATGAATAATCAAATAATAATACGTACCTCCTTTTTCTCCTTCGCCGGTTTCACCATAACAGTTTCTTCCAGAAATCAAAAGATTAAAAAAAATTCAGAAAGGAGAATCTAGATGAGAGCCTATTTTACCTTACAGTTCTTCTGAGCTATCCTCTACTGCCTATGAGTATATATAACCACTGTGATACTGGAATTTAGGGTTAGATAGATACATGGATTATTGGATTTTTCTTTCTTATTGCATTCACATTTAAACGGAATTCAATAATACTGGTTACTCATTGGAAGAGGAAACTGGTGCCTGTAATAATAGTATATCTTCTGGAATAAAAACATCTATAAATTTACATTAAATTGGAGTATATCATGCTAATATTGTCTCTAATTTAGATATTGCGAAATTGATTAGGCACATGCATTTCTTAGTTTTAAATGCAATTCAATAAATGCTTGTACTTAATACTGTAGTATATCTTTTGGAACTTGATAAAATTCTTTAAATATTTCATTACCTTGGAGTTAACAATATGATATGCGCAAGAAACAATCATTAGTCCCGCAAGATAATCTTGCCCCAATCATATATTTACCTTGGACTTAAATAAATTTGACTATATATTTTTTTGTTTTTTAGGTAATAAATTGCCGGTAAATAAATTTGACTACATGACTACATCTTTACATGTCCAAGATATTGCTAGTAATTAGTAAACGTATTTCATTATATCTTCTTGTCTGCAGTATATTGTAAGTAATAAATAAGTTTGACTATATCTTTCTTTTCATTAAAATATTCCTAGGAAATAAATTTGACGATCTTTTTGTGTTTAATAGGAGACTACTAAATAAATTTCACCACATCCTTTTGACCGCAGCATATCTCAAGTAATAAATTTGACCATATCTTCATTTTATTGTCAAATTAAAGCGCCTAGCTTTTTCAGTAATGATAACTGTCGGCAGATTTACCATCACGCCATCGCTGAATAGCTGGCGCGTGTTCGTGAGTCTCGCATGACTAAAAATTGTGTCTGTTACAAATGTTCAGTTTTAATAACGAAATGTGTTCACTTTAATAATCACAAGTGTTCAGATAAATGCGGCAATTTATGGTTTAATGTCTTGGAGAGAGGTGCGCAAGGGGCAGAGTCGGAAAAAAAAATTTAATTTGAACCGGACCGGTTCATGACCCCTTGTAATTTTTTCATGTATTTTGTGTCCGGTTCGTGACCCCTTCACTTGGTTTAGTAATAACATTTATATTTTTTATTGCATCTAACTGAATATTTATACTCAATTAACAGAACATTTGTACTTACCTAACTGAACATTTGTACTTACTAAACTAAATATTTATACTTAATAAAATAAATATTTTTTCTTATAATATTTATATTTTTTATTACAACTAACTGAACATTTATACTTAAATAACTGAACATTTGTACTTATCAAACTGAACATTTAGATACGAAATAAGTGCGCTGGGTGAGGGACCATCGCTGAGGCACTCCCCTCAGCGATCGCGCGCGATGATAATTAGTGCCATGGAACTAATCAATTTTTAGCTCATTGCCCCTAGGAGGCTAGGACTCGGCTTGTTCTCGTAACTCTACGCAATGCTGTATGATATATGTAGCGAGTCATTATGCCAATTTAAATCTTGTAGTGTTACTTGAAACACATAAGTCTAAAGGAAGCTAGCCACTCGAGAATCTGCCTCGTCATTATTATTAATTTCTGTTTTTGGAATCCACTCTGTCACGCGCCAAATCAATCGTTCCAAATATAGATCGCTTTCCATATCTCCATTCTCACCTACGCTCCTCTCTCTCTCTCTCTCTCACGCACACACACACCTACGCTACTGACAGTGTCAGACGTGTGTGTTTGATCGAAGAAATGTGGAGGTTGAAGGTGGCGGAGGGCAACCATCCATGGCTGCGAACCACCAATAACCATGTAGGGAGACAGGTTTGGGAGTTTGATCCCAATTTCGGCTCCAAGGAGGAAAGAGATGAGGTAGAGAGAGCACGCGAGGTCTTTCGTGCCAACCGATTTCAAATGAAGCACAGCTCTGACCTCCTTATGCGCCTTCAGGTTACCTTCCCTCCATTTCTTTCTTTTTTTTCTTGTCTGGGAACTGGGGTTGCGCAACTGCTTGTATTTATGCCTGTATTAAAGTTTTTTCCTACTGTAATCATGATGCCTGTTTTCTTTATTGTGTATGTTACTCCGTAGTATATAACAGAATTGCAAATTTGGACCGATCTAATTCAGAATTTTCAATAATTGATAATGCATCTTTCTGAATAGTTAATTTTCGTTAATTCAAATTTCTGGGTTTTGTGCAGTTTGCTAGACTGAATCCCCTTGAACTGGACCTTCCAGTAATAAAGCTGGGAGAAAATGAGCAAGTGACAGAGGAAAAGGTGACAACTTCTCTAAGAAGAGCTATAAGTCGATATTCTACATTACAAGCAGATGATGGACACTGGGTCGGGGACTATGGAGGCCCTATGTTTCTCTTGCCTGGCTTGGTACTTTTATCTTTCTTAATTTCGCCTCAACTAACATGAATTATAAAGAAATCATATTTCTTTATTCAAATTCTCTTGTTCAAACAGATAATCTCTTTGTATGTTACGGGAGCACTGAATACTGTCCTATCACCAGAGCATCATAAGGAGATGCGACGCTATCTTTATAATCATCAGGTACATTCTGTTCATATCAACCCCACAAGTTTGATACTAATTTTTAAAGATGTGGCAATGATAATGATTGCGAGTGAAATGACAGAACAAGGACGGAGGATGGGGATTGCATATAGAGGGGCACAGCACTATGTTGGGCTCTGTGCTCTCATATGTCACTCTGAGGTTGCTTGGTGAAGGGGCTAATGGTGGAGATGGTGCCATGGCGAAGGCAAGGGATTGGATATTAAGCCATGGCAGTGCCACTGCTATTACTTCCTGGGGCAAAATGTGGCTCTCTGTTAGTACTATATGGTCTCCTCTAACATTTTATTTTACAATATAATTCATGTCGGGAGACAGGAAGTTCTGATCTTCACATGTATAGTTAATGACTGAATTCTTTCAGGTACTTGGAGTGTTTGACTGGTCTGGGAATAATCCTTTACCACCTGAGATATGGCTACTTCCGTACATACTCCCTGTTCATCCTGGTATCTGCCTCACAAATATTTACCACATTAACATTTGATTTTTTATAGGATCTTCGTAATTTGAACAATCACCCAAAAAATTAGTATGTGTTTTCTCTTGGTAATTTAGAATCGAGGCACCCATTAAACTTGGATGTGAAATTACAGGAAGAATGTGGTGTCACGCTAGGATGGTTTATCTGCCAATGTCTTATATATATGGGAAGAGGTTTGTTGGTAAAATCAAGACACTGGTATTTGAACTGAGAAAGGAACTATACTGTATCCCTTATGACAGGATTGATTGGGATAAGGCTCGCAATGAGTGCGCCAAGGTTTGTTCATTGAAATTTTTCGCCTTTATATTGTTATGATATTGCCTAGCAATTACTGTGATTTTGATTTGCTACAGCAAGATTCCTTCTGTCATATGCAGGAAGATCTGTACTACCCCCATCCAATGATGCAAGATATACTGTGGGCTACCCTTCACAAGTTTGTAGAGCCGGTTCTCTTGCACTGGCCTGGTAACAGGTTGAGAGAGGGGGCTCTAAACACAGTTATCCAACACATCCATTATGAAGATGAGAACACTCGTTACATTTGCATTGGTCCTGTTAACAAGGTATGCTTATATGTTTCCTTTGTAATTAGTGATTTGATTTGCAGATAAAATCACACATGGAATTGCTTATGCTACCCTTTTGTTTGGTATAGGTGCTGAATATGCTGTGCTGCTGGATCGAGGATCCCAGCTCGGAAGCATTTAAGCTCCATATCCCAAGAATCTATGACTATTTGTGGATTGCTGAAGATGGCATGAAAATGCAAGGCTACAATGGGAGTCAACTGTGGGATACTGCATTTTCTGTTCAAGCAATTAATGCAACAGGTCTGGTTGAAGAATATGCACCTACCCTTTTCAAGGCTCACAATTATGTCAAACATAGTCAGGTATCCATAAGTTGTGCAGCAGATTGGTATGACTTGTAATGTGAAATAAAAAGAAGTACTGTGTTAACAGAAAATTTGTTTCTGAAAGGTTCTTGAGGACTGTCCAGGGGATTATGTTACTGGTACCGTCACATTTCTAAAGGAGCATGGCCATTCTCTACAGCAGATCATGGCTGGCCTATTTCTGACTGCATTGCTGAAGGACTGAAGGTGCTTATCATTATATGTGGAAAACTATTCTTCTTTTCTTTTGGATTTTGAATATAAGAACTTGTGTTTATGTGGATTATTTCTTGATCAGGCTGCATTACTCATGTCAAAGTTGCCTCAAGGCATGGTTGGTGAGCCGATTCAACCAGATAGGCTGTATGATGCTGTTAATGTTATTTTATCACTAATGGTATGCCGACTTCACTATTGAAAAATTAATTCATGTTACCCGAATACTTGATTGATTGAATTTTGCATGGATGGTTACAATCTGTGTCCTTGTTGTGCATTCCTTTCAAGTTGTGTCTTTATTTTATAATTCTAATTCAATTGGAAATCAAGCTGATATGAATTAACAATATCTTGTCTTGTTATTTCTTGTCTTCCCTTATAGAATGACGATGGTGGTTTTTCAACCTATACATACTAGATCTTATGCATGGATGGAGGTGAGAATTGTCTAAATGCAATCCTCAGTTTCTTCTTTCCTTGTTTCTTAAAATGTGAATTTGAGTGTGCAAACTGCGAAAGTTCAGTTGTTGCTGCTGGACAATCTGGATAAGCATTTGCCATTTAAAGACTTGACGTAGTGCAGTGTAGTTAAAGTCATGCCAATGAATGTGGAATCTGTAGTATATATGGGATGATTCTCGTCTTACAAATTTGTGTACCAACTACCAACAGCCATGCTTTATTTTCCTATATAACAAAGTCAATTAATCATTGGTGCAGAACAGTCTACATTTTCAAATATACTCTGAATAATTATGGGTATTATATTTATGCTCTTACTACTGAAAAATACAGCTGATAAATCCTGCAGAGACATTTGGGGATATTGTCATAGACTACCCGTAAGAGCAACAATCTTCACAACTTCCATTTATATATAATTCTTTTTTTAACGAAAGTGCAATGAATTTGAGTGTGTGTAAGATTGCATTGGCAGATACGTAGAATGTACATCAGCTGCAATACAGGCTCTGACTGAATTTAGAAAGTTATATCCTGGTCACCGTACGAAAGATATCGATTCCTGCATCAGCAAAGCTGTCATCTTTATCGAATCAATTCAATTGCCTGATGGTTCATGGTTTGTAAACTATACCATTCCCATCAGTACTTTTACATGAAAGATTCTAAGGCATATACCTGAAGATATCACTTGTTTGTTTGTTTGAGCAACAGGTACGGCTCATGGGCAGTTTGTTTCACATATGGAATATGGTTTGGAGTTAAGGGTTTGATAGCCGCTGGAAAGACATATGAGAGCAGTGCTTCTATAAGAAAAGCTTGTGACTTTTTGCTCTCTAAGGAATTACCTTCTGGTGGCTGGGGCGAGAGCTACTTATCATGTGAAAATAAGGTACTAGCAAATGCATTTAGCAAAATTAGTTATGACCGTATGAACTACCATGTGCAAAAATAAGGAATTAATATTGTTTTTATATTCTTCATATCATATTCTGTATGTGATTTAAGAATATGATATAACAGTATGAACTAGCAACTGCAGTAATATGTGGGAATACTGAAACAGCATCATATTCATGTGCTCGTACACAATTTATACCAGCAGGAAACATAGCGCAAAGACAGCACAAGCATCAGTGCCCACAGTCTCCGTTAACGTCCTTGACCTAACTGATCCCTCTAAACTCTTTTTTTTTTTTGCACCAATATGCCTAGATATATAGGGATTGGTACTGGCCAATTATCATTCATGTATGATTGCATTAGACCCCACAAGAAACGACGACTGAGTTGCAATAACAGAACAATTAGATGAGGAACTCAATACAACATTAGTAGTCAACTGCTGTTATTGCAAGCATGTCCCCTTGCCAGTCCCCACCCTAGTACCAGTGATGTACCAATATAGATCTCTGGCTTATTACATCTTCTAGCACTTTCTGGTATGAGCTGACGGATACACTGCACCACTGAAAAAGATAATTCAGTCATCCAAAACCTAACAATATGTGATCTGCCATTAATGGATTGTTATTTGTGATTGAGAAAGGTGTATACAAATCTGGAAGGGAACAGAGCTCATGCAGTGAACACAGCTTGGGCTATGCTAGCTCTTATTGATGCTGGCCAGGTATTAATGTTTTCCCCATAATTCCATTATTCTCTTTCTTTTGGTAAATTTTTTAACTGTTCCAAGCCCACTTGATTCTTGTGCTATATAAGCATAAGTTCGCAACGTTTATGTTCCAATAAAAATCCAAATGTGTTGATCGTGATCTTTGTGATTGTGATGTGAATTTAAACAGCATACATCTTATCCAGCTTTTCTAATGTATTATAGTAAGATTCATGCATTCATGAATACTCATTGTTTGTCTGTTTTGTGGGTTAGGCCAAGAGGGACCCAGGGCCGTTGCACAGAGCAGCTAAACTGTTGATCAACTTACAAATGGAGAATGGCGAGTTCCCTCAGCAAGTAAGTGCACCTCTGTCTCCTATAATACTAATAAAATGGTTTCTATTTGTGGTATTTGTCTAACAAAATTGTCTTATCGTATGATTTGTCCTAATTTTCTATCAATTGCAGGAGATAATGGGAGTGTTCAATGCAAACTGCATGATTAGCTACTCACAATATCGCAACATATTTCCAATATGGGCTCTAGGTGAATACCGTTGTCATGTGTTACTTGCCAATAAGAACGATTGATGCATATTTAATAGTTTAGTGTCTCTTCCCTTTTGATTGTATCAGTTTCTTAACAGAGTTCCCTTTTGTCTGAAAGTCTCCTGCTTGGAAATTGTTGGCTTGCTATTATGAATCCTAAAAGAAAATTCTAATACATGTTTACAATGAGATCATGTATTAGACTCTGGTTATCTGTTGCCTTTGTTCATGTGCTATTTTTTAGTGCTTCCATAGTTATTTAATTGCTGTTTTTTAGCATATAACAAAGCATTTTGACATGTTTCTAAAAGGCATTATATTGATTATAAATTACAACTCTTAATAAACAATCTGATCAATTCGGATGTCAAGTTGAATTAAATTAGTGAATTTAAGCATCAGTAATTACTTTCCCTCTTCGGTGGTCTCGACCTTCCGCAAAAGTTAATAGTTAAAATTGAATCTTAATCAATAAGGTACCGTCTAATCAAACTGAAAATAGTGAAATTCAGTCTCAATTTGACCTATCCTATCTAGACATCAAACAGCACAAATAAGCGCCGATTTCTCTCTATAGTAGAGCATTGTGTGCTTATGCCTTGTGTTAATTACTACTTACTATCCAATAATTTACCATCCAAGCCATCCAACATATCGCGTGCTTCAATTTCCGCACCCAACTAGTGATCCGATGGTTTTTCCATCGCGCCTCCCGTCCCCTCCCTTTCTTTTTTTCCCTCGCGTCCTCCCTCCTCTCCCCTCTCTTCTTTTTTTTCGCGCCTACCCCTCATCTTTCTTCCTTCTCTCTCCTTTGCCCTTCTATTCTCTACTCATTTCTTCTTTTCAGTTTTGTTGCATATCTGTTCAATTTATTTGTTACATATGTTCAATTTAGTTGTTATATCTATATATACTATTCATTTATTTTGTTATATCTGTTCATTTTATTTGTTATATCTGTTCATTTTATATGTCATATCTGTTAATTTTATTTTGTTATATCTATTTTTATATATGTTCACTTTTACTTGTTAAATTTGTTCAATTTATTCTTAACATATGTTCAATTTATTTGTTATATCTGTTCAATTTATGTTCACTTTTTATCTTTTGTACGAGTCCAAATTGTTTGTTATATCTGTTCAATTTGTTTAATATATTTGTTCATTTTATTTGTTATATATGTTCAATTTATGTTCAGTGCTTATTTTTTTTATGAGTCAACATGTTTGTTATATCTGTTCAATTTATTTGTCATTTTTGTTCAGTTTATTTGGTCACTTTTACTTTTTGTAGGAGTCCACATTGTTTGTTACATCTGTTCAGTTTATTTGTTATTTATGTTCAATTAGTTGTTATATATGTTCAGTTTATTTATTATGTATGTTCATTTTTGTTCTTTGTATATATACACTTTGATTATGTGTTCATATTATCTTTGTATTTGGTCAATTTATGGTTGTATATGTTCATTTTAAAAAGACAAGATAAAGTGTATATGTTAAACGCGAAGGGGAATGAGACAGAGATAGGGAGAGGCAGAGGAAATAGATTGCTAAGGAGGGAGGGAAATGTGCGCGAGGGAGGGAGGGGCGCTAGCTATGCGCGAGGGAGGTAGGGGCGCGGATCCAGGCACGCGAAAAAAAAGAGCGGAAGAGGGAGGAGATGGAAGAGTTGGATGGTGTGAATTTTTTTTTTTTTTGGATGACGGTTATCACTCTCAATTAGGCCTGCCAAACGTGGAATATGGAAGCGGAAACATGCATTTCCGTTTTCTTTCCGTTTTGATAACGGAACGAAATTGTTGTTCGTTTCCGTTCTGTTTCGTCAAACGAAACATATTTCTGTTTCATTTAACATTTCGTCTTTATTTTCTATTGATTTCAGTCCATTTTCGTGTTTCGTTTCACTTGCGTTTACAAATTTTAGTTCCGTTTTCATTTCGTTTCTGAAAACGGAACTCATTTCCTCTTTCGTTTAACATTCCGTTTGGACGGAACGGAAACAAAAATGTTGAAACGGTACGAAATTGACAGGTATACTCCCGATGCCTTATGGCATGTTAGGGCTGCAAAACGGTCGAAACGGTAACGAAACTAGAGTGTTTCATTAATCGTTTCGTTTCGTTGACGAAACTGACCAATAATTTCGTTAACCGTTTCGTTTTAAACGAAACGATCGAAATCAATGAAATTTTCGTGATTTACACATGGACGAAACCGTTTTATTGTTTCGTTAACCATTTCGTTTTTTAAACGCAACCATATTCCTTAGCCGTTTCATTTCATTTTTGACGAAACAAAACGAAATAATAGTTGAAACGGCTTCCGTTTTCAGCCTATGGCGTGTGCATGTAATGCAAGATATGATCAAAAGCGGGCCCATGCTTCGGAATTAGGTTTAACAGGCCCAAAGTAACCAATCGGGTAAGCCTTATTCGATATAGGTATGGCCATTAATTAAAAGTTGAAGAGTTTTTGAAAGAAACATTTATTGGTGTGAGACCCTCACAACATATTTGTTTTTAATTCTTCTAGTCACCAATTTCTGATTCACACAGAAATGATGAACATGGGTACAACCAGATGAAAATATCATGTCGAAGAGTGCTTGATTGTATTTTGAATTGTTGACTTCTCACGTAAATGAGAATTTGATATTACATTGAAGCAATTAATATCGTAATTTTAGAAGAGTGAGGGGAAAAAAAAGAGTAGAGAAGGGAAAATAAGGTAAGGAAAATAATTTCACTTGTTTCAAAATCTACACGAGCTAAGAGAGGTCGATCAAAAACTTTACTTTCGTCGCTTAACAATTTAAGCACCTAAACTCACTTCCTCTTCATCTCGTTTTTGGAAGAAATTTGTCTGTATCTTCACCAGTGCTATATCCTCATGTCTTCCTCTTATCAACATTTGTGGGGCAAAATAATGCATGTTTCTTTTCACCTCACCTCCCCTTTTATTACCTTCTAATTCGTCTTCCCGACTAGATCCTTTTCTACTAGTTATTTATTAAGACTTTTCCAACATTTAAACATAATTTATATTAATATATTTGACATATTGGAGGAAATCAATTTCAAGTTATGTTTATCAATCAGTTAGGACTAATTGTAGATATTGACAGCGATATTAGCAATATTGGTTATAAACTTGAAATATTGTATAGTTTTTCTTTTTCTTTTTGTTGAACCATGAATTTTGGTGATAAGTAAGAGGAGTTTTCATTGATTTTTCGAATATCAAATAAACCTGACAAACTTTCGACCAACCTCGAAAAATGCCATACAAACTCCAAAAATTCTACAAAAATACCCAAAATCCCCTTGAGACTTGTACAAAATTATGGAAACACCAAAACCTTGAAAATGTCAGCAGAAACTACCAATTTTACCTAAAACTCCCTCAAAACCCACAAAATAAATAAAATAATTCCATGAAAAAGTTTACAAAACCCTTTACACTTCTGAGTTCCCTGTATTTTTGTGAGCGTGGGGATAAAATTTCATGAGAAAATCTCAAACGAAAAGGCTTTAAACAATTTTTCTAAGATCAGCAGCCATTGAAAAATTGATTAAAGAAAGAAATGGAGGTGTCCAGACCCAGGAGCAAATGGAGGGAGCGCGGCGCAAATTCAAATTCCCTCTCTACACAGAAGCAACCTATATACACCTATTCTTCATACACCGTGCAGAGCGGAAGTGCTAAAGCCTATTGGCGTTGGGTGGATCGAGTGCATCAGGAGAAAAGAGAGGGGACGCCGGCCGTGTCTCTCATTAAGCCCGACAACTGGGCCCCTTCACATATGAGTCACTGCCTAGAAGCCCCATCTGATAATAGGCCTCCTTCTCCATATGAAATGACTCATAAATCGAAGGAAAATAGTAGAAAATCACAGGGAAGAGAAGAAGAGGTGCTGAGTAACTGCCCAACGGAATTATGTTGCTCCACCTTCTAGAAGACCCGCCAGGTGGGCAAATTGCAACCGCCAGATGAAGAAGAGCAGATTGAATGACAGATGGACGGTCGTGATGAAGGGAGGGAAGTCAATTCGAAGGAGCATTCCTCAATGCACCCGTCAGCTATATATAGACCATTCGGACCCAATTGAAAAAAAAAGAGGAGAGTTGGTTAGTGCGTAGAAGCTAATTGGCGAATCGGAGATCAAGAACTGGGCAAGAACCACACGAGAGAGAAAGATCCATTGTAAAAGTTAGGTTAGAAGAAAGAAATTAGGTTAGGCATTTTGATCAAGCAACTGTAATAGAGTGAAGTTGAAGTAATCGGAAGTCAATTGAAGGCTTATCGATTGAATCAAAGGTAATTCCTTTTGTAATGATGTTAATTGGATCGAAATTTGAATGAAATTGATTTCTGAATTGTTGATTTCTGGCGATTTCTTGTTTCCTGCGCTACTTGATTCTCTGATCTTGATTAGATAGCATATGGTATTGAAACACTCTCATCTGCAATTGTGCATAGGTTTGATCTTGTATAGAATGCCCTCATGATTTGATTAAGCTCCTGTATACTGGAATGGTTGAGTTAATGTGAACTCAGATTTAATTAAAATACCGTTAAATCATTGCAAGATCGGATTGGACATGATCTTCTCTTGTTTTCTCTTTTCCCATCTCATCTATGGAAACAAATGATAGAAACACCGTTTCTATCAAAGCCATGTATACACGGTCTGAGCTGGTAGGAGACACCGTCTCTGTATTATTAGATTTCTCAAGAGAAAACAGGAGGAGATGATGTTCAATTTTTGTCAGATTCTATTATCTGAAAGTGAGATCAAAGTATAGCAGGTAATGAAGTAAGTGATTACATGAAAGGTTACTGAATTCAATGGGGCAGATCTTCCTCATATTCTTTTATTCTTACATTTCTCCTTTTCTTTGAGTTCGGTTAACCATAGCACAGCAAGAGACACCGTCTCACTAGCTGTTTATATTAGGATCAATCCTGCATGAGGCACCGCCTCAACCTAGGCTGGATTCACATGCTCAATTGAGCGTGTCTATATACCAACTATAAGCCGTTATGCTGCCAAAATTGTGCCAGGAACAATACATTATAAAGTTATGAATTAATAAAATCATTAGGGTTTATTGTGTAAAAGTGTAAATTTCATTCATCTGTGATGTGCCTCCTGTTCAGTGTATTCTAGCGTGTGAAACAGTGAGGTAAAAGCTACAATTACTTCATATTGCTTGATATCGATGATTGCTTATCCTTCATAATTTACTTCAAGTATGGGTTAAATTGCAAAACTGATAATTCTTTGAGATCAATTCGGGAGTTATAGAATCTTGTGATGTTACTGTTAGGTGGTATGTACCCTTAGTATGGATTAATCTGACCCTTGGTGGCTATAGGTAAGGCATGAGCAAGTGAAGGTAAACCTGTCCTACTTTGTGAAAATGGTGTAATTAGGAGCTTGGTGTAAGTAAAGCTCATAGGCTGTAGGAACAACTTGTCCCCAGTGTATATAGTTTCATAAGGTTACTTCTGCCATTTTAGAAATGTGATTATGACCAAAACAGTAAATAAAAGTAGATACCAGGGATATTACTGGAAACAGTTTAAAAAAAATTCATTGTTGTTTATCTGTTACTCCAACCAAGAAAGCAATTTGATAACATTGTTAGGAGCATAGTGAGGCATGTCCCTGTTAATTTTTGTGATTTTTGGATAAGGGTTTGGTACATTTTCTCTTTTATTTGTATTATAGCCGATATATGTAAGTATTGTGTAAGTCCTGTGCAAAAAAAAAAAAAAAAAAAAAAAAATGCATGCTAGCTTTGAACAAACATAGCTCTATACTTGTTGTAATTGCTCTTACTAAAAGAAGAGTTGATTCAAAAATGGCCGTACTATAGAATATGCCTATAGATTGTAAGGTAGGTCAGTGTAGTTACCATTTATTGATATATGTGTTTACTGATGTGTATAATTAGTGGCACTATTTACTGAATGCAAAAATCCAGTGTAGTGTGCTATCTCAAGGTAATATCAATTGAGAGTTAACTACTGTAGCTTACTTGGGTCTGCATGGCGTTATACCAAGCTGAAATTGAATTACTGTCAGCTATGAGTTTGAAATGTTTCTATTTCGGCGTTTAAAAGAAGATAAAAATAAATAAAGGCTCCTGCCTTTCTGACATACCCCCTTATATTTAATGTGTGAGAAAATCAATAGTATAGCGATAAAGTTGAGTGTAAACTGGTAATTTACATAAGTGTAGAAGTGTGGGTTTAGTATCCAATTAATGAAACCCGTTCCTAATTAGCCTTTATAGTCTTTACAGCAAAACTATGTATAAATGTCCCTCAAGTTTATTTAAACTTGCCTTCATTCCTAAGACACCAATACTGACTGAGTTTGTTTCGTTTTCTCAGGTTTCATTTTGAAGAAATTCGAGGTTCTTGTTCTTGTCCTAGAAGTAATAGCAATTTGAAGCATTAATAATCTGTATAGTTATAATTTGTATGATGAGGACTTTTGTATGGTAAAGAATGCAATGACATATGCATATTATGGATTGAAATGACATTAATAATAACTAGGTATCTCATCGCGCTTCGCGCGATGAAGTTTGGTCTGCAGTTTATGCGACTAAAATTACAGATAACTCAAGAAAGAGTAAAAGATCCCTATCAGATGAGATAATTAAAGCTACATTACAGAAAAATGAACATCATTTCTATGCTGATATTGGTATGATATTCCTATACTGATCGAGATTTACATCAAAACTTATAATAGTAATGAGAAAAGTTAGATATACATGGACATGTAAGAGAACACATAAATCTGTTGTAAGTTTTTTTGCACCATCCTAAGAAACCCTTTTTTATTTGCCAACCAAAAATATGTAGAAATTAACTATACATAAAAAAAAGCGATCAATTATTGGAAGTACTCCAGACCCAGAGTGAATGGGTTGGCTTGTAACTCTATGGAAGCAAGAAGGTGAAGATGGATATGAAAGAAACATATCGTTTGAGCATAAATTAGTAAAGGAAAGCTAAGTACTAACGAATAGCGCCCGTTCGCACAGCCATCCCAGTGTTTCTACCCCTTATTCAGGTTGAATGATCATCCTTCACTTAAACTGGCTGTCAAAACTGATTTATTGGGCAAATCGGAGCTTGCCTGGAAAAGCAATCATTGGGTCACAGGGAATTTCTTGTGACGGTAATAATTATTTGTTTTTATTCTCTAATATCAAATTTATAAGAAACAATCTAGGATCATCATGTCTAAATCTAAAGATATGATACACAGTACTAAAGCTTGGTCAATTTTGAGATGCAATAATGTAATTGGAGTAGAAAAATTTTTTATTTCCTTTTGGCTGGTTAAAAGAACTATATATACATTATGAGATAGCCATGATGATCCTAGATACAGAAATCATCCTCGCAAGGTAATAGCTTAATACAATATTTATAACAGATACAAAATAACATTAAATGGGAATGAATTGAAGCTCAGCACAAACACAGGGTCATTCGGGCTATTCAAAGATTACCTGCAACAATTCGAGCTCCTCAATTAATGTAGTAATTTGTCGATAACTGATAAAGACAGGCAATCCAATCTACCTGCAATTACAGCACAGTCATGTGTAAGATTTTCCTATCTATTTTTTTTTTTCAATCCACGTATACAAACTGCTAGAATTCGATAACATAGTTGGTTGTTCTTGCAACAAATGATCTTCCCACAAAAATATAATCCAGGACACTAACAAATTAAACGAAACAAATGAATCAAACCTAAACTCACTTTCTTCAAGATTAGCTCCTTCGTCTAAATCTGCAACCTGCCAAGATTATCGAATTACATATTACTTTCATTAGCCTCTCCTGTAACACAAAATATAAATGACAACTGATATAGGACAATCAATATTAAAAAATTGATTAGAAAAAAAAATGAACCAAAAGGGAAAGCTCGAAAAAACTAACAAATCCTCAGCACAATCCTTTACCGCCTTTGGATCAGAAATAAATCAACATATCATAAAACAACTAACCCTACTTTCAGAAAACATTGATGCCGCTTATGGATGTCGATAACAGTACAAAAACCCATGGTAAAGAATCGCCACCCTCTTCTCTGTCTATGCTCAGTCCGAAAAACTAATTCTCGCTCAAGCAGGTTCTCTAACTCGATTCATGGCGAAAACTTAACTCATTTGAAAGAGAAACACACGATCCTTCTCATTCCATCAACTAAAATTTCGAGGTAAGACCAGAGGCAGCAACAATTCGACGGCAGAGCAGCAGTAGCGAGTTCTCCTACACATGAGGCAGGACTTAATATTGATTACCTGGTCGAATCAGAGCGAGATCAGACTCTTGATCGAAGCTCGTCAAGCACGGTTGTTTGTCAGTCTTCTCCACTCCCTCCTTCCATGTTTCTCCTGATCAAAATAAAGGTTGATTAGACAGAACAAAAAAAAAAGAACGAAGGAAAGCGAGACAGGTGCGAGTTACACTGTGCTCGGTTTTTAGAAAGTGAATGGAAAAGAAAGAAAAATTTACAAAGGAAGGGGATGGAATCAGATGGAATGGAAAAGAAATTACATTTGATTGTTTGAACTATTAACGAAAGGAAAGGAAAAAAATCTTCTCCTCATCTTTCTCTCGTTTGGCCAGTCATTTTAAAATGAGGCAAAATATCAGTAATTCATAACAAATGACAATTATAACTTTTGGGTTTGGAGTTTGGACTGTGTACAGAGTTTGATTACAAAAAACATGAGTGGTCCTGATATTAATTACGGCTGAATTCAAGCATCAATACCCCCCACGCGGCCGAGGATGTCATTCCGAGAAGATGGAGCTCTCTCTCTCTCCCGCACTTCTTTTTGCTTCGTGCAGAAAAGCAAAGGATGAAAGAAGGGTCCAGAAGAAGCTGTGTTCTCTGTAGCCGTCCTGGTGCATGCAAGAATGTAAATATAAAACCACCCAAGGAATCCAGCGCAACATGGGACACAACAAAAAATTATGCACAGAAAATCGGAAGAACAGATCGACAGCGGAGACGTTCTTGTAGCTGCTCGTGCGTTTGCAGGAATTCAAATAAAAAGACACCTAAGGAGACTATGCGACGCGGAAGGCAACAACAGAAAACACACATAAAATCTCCAGCACAAATCGATAGCGGAGATGGACGCCCACGATGAAATCCATCGCAAACAGACGGAAATCGGACGGCTAGAGTCGGTGTGCACGGTACTGTAGATTGGGTCACTCAAATATGAAGAGTATATATATATAGAGAATGGATAAAATACACTGATGTGTACGGATCGTCCCCGTACACATCAGTCGTTTTTCAAGATCCGAAATTCAAACGGTCAATCCGAACCGTTCAACTTGTTCTTTATATTGAAAAACTCTTGCAGACCAAATTTTACATTTTTTCGAATTTTTTTGCTATATATTATGATATTTTCAAATTGGAGGGCCTGAAATACTCCAATTATAGTGTTTTTTGAAAATATCATAATAAATAGCAAAAAAATTCGAAAAAATGTAAAATTTGGTCTATCTAGGTTTTTCAATATAGCGAACAACTTGAACGGTTCGGATTGACCGTTTGAATTTCGGACCTTGAAAAACGACTCATGTGTACGGGGACGATCCGTACACATCAGTGTTCTATATCAACTCTCTCTATATATATATATATATGGTATATGATGATGTTGTATTTGATGGCACTTTTTTTTAAAATATTTTTATTATGCAGGCCACGTTGGTGAGATAAAGTACATGTAATGATCCAGCCCTCAATTATAGTTCTGTTTAGTGATCAGGTGTTGTGTCACACGTATTGTAAATGTGAGCATACTAATTGTTACTTATATCGGCCTGATATTTGTCCCAAGTTCAAGTCACCTTACTGTACCAATTGCATCCCTGTACCAGCTTCCTTACCACACCTGTCATGACTCCCGACTTGTTAACAAAGAAAGTAAAAAGTTATCTCTGCGTGAACCTGACTCTAACCTCCTTACCTGTACCGACTTTTGCGTCGTACCAGTATCAAGTATACTCCTAACTGGTACCTAAAACCCATGTCCTGGCCGACCCTTGTACAAATTGCCATACTGAACTGGTTCAGTCCATTTCTTATGTCATTCTTTAATGCCATGTCAGTAACGGGATCCACATAGTACCTCTCTCACAAACCAAATCTAAACGATCCCTTTGTTCCCTCTTTGTACCGGCCTTATTATGGTTGTGCACCATACCGTTAACCAAAAATCCTTATTTAGCAAACCAAACCCAATAAAAGCAAAAATAAGAAATTCGAAGATAAGCAAAACCCAAAAGAACAAATAAAAAAAAAAAAGAAAGAAGAGGAATAATTAATTAAACCCACTCAGATCCATGATGAGTTGATGACAGAGCTTAAACAAAACAAAAATTCCGACAACATCCTCAAGTTCAGAAAATTTACTAAAATAGCCCTAAACTTAGGAAAAACTTAAATAAAACATTTATAAAATTCTAAAAATCTAAATAGACCAAATTTGTTGATATTTTGATATGGAAATTTGCTAAAACAACAACCCTTTTGAATTCTTGAAGTATTTTCATCATATAAAAATGAATTTCACAGAAATGATAAACACAACAAACCTTTTATAATAAAATTTCAGAAATTAAACCTGAATAAAATCATAGTAAAGCAATTTCCAAAAGTTTATTTTCAATCAAGTATTTTCAAATAAATATCTTCAAAAATAAAAAAAATAAGAATAATAAAAGAATTCAAAAGTCTTTAAAAGGTAAAGTCAAAACAACAAAATTGTAAAAGTCACTAATATTCAAAGAGAAACATCAGAAACCTAAAATGACAAAAACTCAAAATAAATTCTGGAACCCAAATCAAATTCAAACTAAAGTCAAAACGAAAACCTTCTTTATCAAATGAAAACCTCCTTTCAAGCAAAAACCATCTCTAACCAAAGCCAAGCCTCAACACAAAAAAACAAAAACCAAACATTTTCCCTTTAAGTTGCTAGAAATTTAGAGGTCCTCAATTGGATTCTGTCAATTAAGTCTAATTGGATTCCGTCAATTAAGTCTGGTACCATCAATTGAGTCCGGTTTAAGCCAAAGAATAAGCCCCCCATGAACATGAAAAAAACATTTTAAGTGATTCTTCCTAGCCCATTACGTATTCTTTAGTCCCTTAATCAGAGGTTCCCGTAGGCAACTACGGGGTAATTAACAATAGAGGCTTGCGTCTATTAGAAAGAAATGACCCGCAAAATTAATAAACCTTTATAAAAAGCGACTGTTGTTCTAGTTCTCTTGTTGTTAAGAGATACTCAATGCAGAGATCGAACTTTAAGAGATGTGAATCTAAGACTTATTCACTATCTCGAGGAAACCTATTTCATTTCTTCAGGGATGATGAAAAAGCCCATACACTTTTCAACTTTGTAAAAACTTCTTTTAATTAATTCTATGAGATGTAGGATGACTCTTCAAAAAAAAAAAAAAAAAAAAAAAAAAAAAAGTTATGTTTATCAATTGGTCTATTTGGAACGAAATATAGATTGCACAATATCTCTTATTTCTCGCTATTGTAATAAAATAATCTATTTCATTGTTATATGTTGTATGACATGTCTACAAACTAAGGATTTAATACAAATTCCTTAGTTATTTTCTGAAGTAAATTAACAAATAAGAAAATAAAATATTTTATTAGTTAATTTGGATTAGTATGAAATCTATTTTAATTTGTATTTTGTTGTTTTAAGTAACTTGAGTTTAAAAGCAAAAAAAAAAATGTTTTCACATGAAGTTTTATTTGGAAACTTTTATGCCATTCGAGAGAGACAATTTGTTCTCTTTATGTTTTTAATCTCTTTCACAATTAGCAGTCCAAAACATTTGTAAACTTCTTGTTTTTTTTTTATGAGGAACAAAAAACTAACATAATTTTTTTTGTGATTCTTTATTTCTCTTTCAATTATTGTCAGACACATGGAAAATAATATTGAAACAAATTCAACAATTCATTATCAGAAATTGCAGTAGATAAACTAAGTTAAGATAAAAATAAAATATTATAAAATAAAGAAAAACGTACAACAATACAATGCGCATATCAGTATATGTTGTATATAAAAATTCTGCTAGCGCCTAAGTCATATTTAACTATCAATTATTCTTCTATTTTAATTTTAAGAGTGATAGGACTCTTCATTTGGTATTATCTCATGATTAAAGATTTTTTTCTTGAATTTCTTAAATATAGATAGTGGTCGAAATTTGCAATTATGAAGCATTAGTAAAAATTTATATTTTCCGAATAAAAATACGTGTAGCAAAAAAAATCATAAATATTGTAAAAAAAATTCGCTAGAAAACCCACCTTAATCGATTTTTCTAAAAATCAGGATTAATCACTTCAATCAATTTGGATGTTCTATAATACGCTATATTTGAACAATCCATATTACTCTCATCAATGATTTTCTAAAAGTCCAAAAAATAATAAAAATTTAAAAAAATATAAAATTTAGTTCTCAATAAAATTTCAATACGTAAGACGCATTGAACAAGTTAGATCGTTCCAACCTCGAAATTCAACGTTAAAGTTTTAACCCGTGACAAACAGTACAAGCAAACACCATCAGCCGCGTGCTTACGCCAGACGCAAAAGCCTTCGGACTGAAGGAAACCACCAGAATTCAACGCGGAGCTTCACCATAACCAATCTCTGTTTTTATTTTGTTTCCTAGAGTTTACTGACCTGACCTGATTGATTAGCATCTGCAACCCAAATTAAGTAATCTCCGTATATCGCCGATCTTCAATGAGAAATTTTTTTTTTTAATAAAAAGAAAAAAAAAGGGAAAAAGATAGCGATCCTAACATGGTCACCTTTTGTGATTAACCATATGCGCCTGGAGCAATACTGGACAAAAAAAAGAAAAAACTTTCGTTTAAAGGCACGTGTTTTTTGTTATTCTATTTCATGTCATAATAATATTCAAACTTATTAGAATCGGCTCTAATAACCACCATTTCTATTATTTATTATCCCATCATCACGTATTTTCTCTTCTCTATTTTCGATATGTGATGGTTTAAGCACTACTCACTTTTTCATTTTTGTCGCTTATCTCCATTATGTCTTGAATTTATCATCCATATCGTACCCCCTCTCCTCCTAACTAGGCCTGTCAAACGTTGAAAAAACTGCACAAAACAACCCATGTCGTTTACCGTTTCGTTTAGAAAAACGGTATGAGATGTCATTCCGTTAACCGTTTCGTTTCATAACAGCACAAAAATCTATTTCGTTATTTGTTCTGTTTCATATTTTACATTGATTTTGGTTGAAAACAAGGCGAAACGATTTGAAACGGCACAATATCATGTTTTGTTTGCCGTTTCGTTATTGGAACGTAACAATAAAAAGGGTTTCGTTATTCGTTCCGTTTTGTATAAACGAAACGGTATCACGTGCTATCATCTGCCGTTGACAGGCCTACTCCTAACACCGATATTTCTCTCCTTCTTCCACCTCATGCTAACCGGGACCAAATCCTCTACGGAACTTTTATTTTTCCGCAGGTGGAGAACTTCTTATGCGAACCGTTGGATCAAATCCAACCGATAGGATTTACAGGTGCTTAAAAGAAAAAAACAAAACTCGTCTCTCTCCGTCTCTCCGTTCTTCCTCCTGTCTAAAATACGCAAACCTTCGTCTCTTCCTCTACTTCGTCTCTGTTTGAGCAATTCAAAACCTTAATTACCTAGTCAAAAGCGGTGAAATTGATTGGAAAATAAAAATTCTCTGTCAAGACAACCCAAGAGAAGTGGTGCTATGATCCAGGAGGCAATCCTTGTCACAACCCCTTGTATGCATTAGTAACAACTAATCAATTAAACAAAAATTTAATCAGAGCATAATTTGATTGATCAATTACAAGCGAAAACAGGAGCAGGAGTAGAGTAATAGTGAGCAGAGAGACTAACCAGGTTGTGCTTAATTAGTCATCTCGAAAGAGAAGAAATGGGTTAGAAATTGAGAGTCCGTTTAGGGTCCTGAGGTGACGATCGCAACAGAGTTGGTCTAGCGTTTCGCGCGCGTCTAGTCAGAAGGTCGAGAGAGGTGGGGGGAGATGGAGAGTGATATGTCACATGAGTATAGGTCAAGATGATTCATATTTCCTTGGATGAGAGAGATTGGAGAGACTGGGGAAGACGGGAATGAGACGAAGGGACGGAAGGGTTCACGTGTTTTTTTATTTTATTTATTTTTTCAGCGATTAACTCGATTGTGTTAATCTGGACCATCTACTTAAATCCAACGGTGCGTATACAAAGTTCTCCACCTGCGGAAAAATAGTAGTTCCGTAGAGGATTTGGTTCCCATGCTAACCTCCCACTCCACCTCCTTCACCACCATTTATTTTCTAGTACAATTAAGATGTATATAAAGACAGCTAGTATTATTTTTTTTAAGGACAATTAATATTTTTATGTACAATTAGTATCATAAACTAGCATTACGAGAATATTTAGTATCATAATATGAGACAATTAGTATTATTTGTTAGGATAGTTAAGATATATATGAGGACAGTTGTTATCATAAACTAGGACAATTAGTATTATTTTATATGATAGTTAGTATCATAATATAGGATAATTAATATTATTTTATAGGACAACATGAGGTGGAGATGGGAAAGATAGGGAAGTGTAAGCTGAGGAAGGCATGAAATCAGTATGCATTGCACGACAGAAGATATGGATTAGAGAGGGGAGGGGAGGGGAGGGGAGGGAGTAATGTCAGGAGGGGAGGGGTGAGTAACCGCTCGATTTGAGGTAGATGGATAACGTTGAGCAAGCGCTCGATGAGAATGATGGAGATGATGTGAGAGAGATGATGGTAGTAAGCAATTCCGTATTAGAATTGTTTCAAGAGTTCATAATTCTAACTAGTATTTTTTAGTACGACGCTATAAAAGATAAAAAATAATCATATAAATACTTAAAACTTGTCAAAATGAAAAATAATTGCATAAATATTTAAAGCCATGTGTTTGACTTAATTAGTAATAACAATTGAAAATATGGTATGTGAATATAGAAATTAGCAAGTTAATTTGAAAATTCAACTCATTAATAACAAAATCGAGACGTAAGAAAATAAGAAAAAAAAAATGCATATTATATATTTGCCAAATACTTCTCTTCAAATTAACTATTTTTTTTAACATTAACAATTGTTTAATTATTTGTCGGGGATTCCAATTAAAATTTGATTTCAATGTATACCGTATAAAACTCCATAGAATATTCACTTCTATTTACCGTAAGAATCCGACCATGATCCACGTCCAGCCGAAAAAAAAATACCAATCAGGACCCACGAGGCCACGAATGTGAATACGACTTTTACAAGCTTTAAGATTTTATAATGATTTATAAAGCAACCAGATTTGGTTGCCTTACAGCGTGTCAATTAATTCTCTCCCAATCTCCCATTAATTACTAATAATCAAACCCCCTGAATCCCTTTCCTCTTTCCTCTTTCCTCTTTCTCCATTTCTAATTCCCAAACTCAAAAATTCTCCGACCATGCGCAGCGCCAACCCCACCACCACCTCCTCCTATGGAACGATTCGCGCCGCTCCTCCTCCTTCTCCGGCGGTGCACATCGCCGATCCACCACTCCGCTCCTCCGCTCCTCCCTCTTACGGCGCTACCATGCCTCCTTCCACGCCAGCTGGCGCCACGTGGGCCACCCCTTCCTACACCACCTATGCTCCCACCACTGGCTACATCAAGGTCCCCACAGCCGACCCATCTCAACCTGTAGCCGTTGCTGCCGCCGCCACACCTCCCCCGGAACTCCAGCCATCTCCCGCTGTTCGCATCTCCGATGTGGTCTCCAAGTTCAAAGAACAAGGCCATGCTCTGATCTCGGCTCGTCGGCCATGGCAAGAGCTCTTCCACCCTCCTTCCTTCTCCCGGCCGGTTAATATCGGCGATGCCATTAACCGGATTCGGCGCAACACTACCTACTTTCGTGCAAATTACATCCTCGTAATCCTTGGGGTTCTTCTCCTAGGGCTCTTCTACCATCCCTTCTCTTTCTTTGCATGCACTGCTCTCGCTGCGTCATGGTTCTTTCTCTATTTTTCAAGAACCGGTCCTTTGGTGATCCTCGGCAGAACAATTGACGATGGATCTGTTCTGTTGTGGCTCACGGTCGCCACTGTTGTGTCCTTGCTGTTTACGAATGTGGGATGGAATGTGATTGGTTCGATGGCTGTTGGGGTTGCAGTTGTAGGGGTTCACGCGGCGTTTCGATCCACAGATGATCTGTTCTTGACCGAACAGGAAGCGGCCGGCAGTGGCTTGGTCAATCCAAATGTTGCCCAATTTGCGGCCAGCAGTGGTTTGGTAAATCCAAGTGTGGCTCAATTTGCTCAAGTCCTGTGATTTCGTCGCATGGCGAGGGCCTCTGGCAAGTGACTGAATTCATGAGAGTTGAATAGAATTTGGTTTCTGCTTGCTGGTACATATATGTGGTACTTATGTTTAATAGTAAGTTCATCTTCTGATGGGCTTATTGGTGAGATTATTCATTTAATTTTTGGTTTGATTTGTCTTGAGTTGTGGGTTACCAGTGTTTGCTTCTAATCCATGTTGTACATAATTATAATGATTTTTCTATATGTTATTCTTATCGGCTTTTAAAGCATGTGTTCAGACTTTTTGATTCCTTCTATTGAGGTAATTTGGCATTGAATTATGTAGCTTTCCATGGGAAATTTATGTGTTAGAATTTAGAAAGCTTGTACATGTGTACAATTTTCAGAAATTTCCCCTTGTAAAATAGAAAATCAAATCCATATGGCATTTCAATTTTATTCCCTTGTCATTTTGGCTTTACATGAGAATCATGTAAAGGATCAAGGCAGTGCTCAATGAAGGTCAATATGAAATGTAATCACATATATTGCCTTCTCTCGGGAAGCTGTAGCATTGAACAAAATACAAATAATATGATTTTTTTTTATTTTTGGGTAAACTATTAATCGTTGATTCTAAATTTTGCTGTACTGTTAGACTTGATTGTCAAGAATGGCGAGTAGGTTATAGGTATCCCGTCTTGTTCCACTTTTTCAATTTGTAAAGAATTTGTGTTTGGTAAGTGTCTAAACATGCAATGTTTTTACCTTTAGGCTTTAGCGGAGGTATAATAAATAACGATTTGGAAATTTTGCCTCAACTCGTCAGCCAATATGTAAGTATAGTATAAAATCAATTTGTAATAAGTAGGAAAGTATGTAACCAGCTAAAAATTTTGTTTTTTTATGAAATTTACTTTTGAAAATTCTGTTCATCGTTTACACCTAATTTGTACATAAACTTTCTTTCAAGCCCAAATCAAATTTGTATAAAATTTACTTCTGAAAAATTTGTAATCGTTTACATAGAGTTTGTACAAAAACTTATATCTTATGGCCAAAATGGTTAATTGCATAAACGGAAATGTTGAAAAGTTGGGCACCGATTTAGTCTCGTAACTTTGATCGTTTGCTATATGAGGGGGGTGGGGATAGTAATTTGTATGCTTTTGCTAAAGCTTCTGTTACCATAAAAAGGTGGTTTGATGAATTACTACTGGACAGGATTTACCTGCTACACGCGTGTTTAAATGTTTGTTTAGTAACTTTGGTAGACGAAGAACATCTAGTAATTGGGTTTTCGTTAACGTTTCGATTTACTCCAACAATAAAAATGTAATGCAGGATTTTCTATAAAATCGGAATGGAAAGAAATTTATAATATATTTATAATACCTTCATTTATTTTTATTTTAATTTTGTAATTTGCGAATACGCCTAATTTTTGTAATATGTAGTTGATCATGCACCTTTTTGCAAATAATTGTTACGTACATGAACTAGCTCAATGGTCAATAGAGTCGTACTTCTGCTTATAAACATCAGAACAAGATATTCAGACGATCAAGTCATGGTAGCAAAATATACTTTGCTAACTAAGACACTTTTGTAGGAATATAATTGATCTAGTATGGAACAAAATGCGTCTATAGATGACTAGTGCTCAGAACTCATGCCGCGTAGAATTTGTATCGCGTTATTTGTTTCGGCTTACTACAATAGTTGTTCACCTTTAGCCTTTTCTATAGGTAAGATAAAATTACTATTTGTTAAGATACACTTGTTTTGAATTAGTGTTCTATTGTATCAACACCTGTTTTATTAAATGCACCATACCCCATCAATGTCAAAGCAAGTTAGCAACTCTTAAACATCAAATCTTAATATATCATAGTCAAGATGTAGTAGAAAGTAAACATAATTAAGAGAGACTGCTTTTCAAATTCAATTTCGATGGTACTTACTGTAGTAGTGTCAATTTTTTTTTCTTATGAGGAATGAGTGGTACAGAGCCGTATATCTCAGGTTAGAAAATTCTTATGGTCGTATCATTAATATATATGAGCATTTGCCACATAATATATTAATATGGGTTGCTTTTTTGAGGTAACCCTCAGATTTTTCTTAATTTGGTTAGAAAGAAGCGTTCCAGAAGGAGGCATGCACAAAGTTAACTTCAATAAACATTACATGTTCTTTATGAGTCAAATAAAGAAGACAAGGATATACGCCGACATTTCACAACTCTTCAGGAAAATTGCCAACAATACCCTTTTAATTTCCAATTTCCAATATGGTCAACAAATCCCAGCCTAATTACCACCTCAGCCAACCGATCTGAAAAACAAATATAGAGAACCCCCATGAATTTTCCAATTCTGATGGACCAATTCTCAAATCAGCTTCTGATTCACCCATATTTATTTCGCAGTGTCTTTTAGGACAGCAATGAAGGTCTATGGCGGTATGCAAGCACCATTATGAAATCCTTTGCGGGAGAGCCGACTGATGCAAGGGTCCTATTTGATGTTTCAGATCTCAGCCACAAGTCCACCAAGTCATGCAGGGTCATCGTGGGGCCCACTGGCTGCCCACGGCATACTATCTCTACCTGTTAAAAATTACTACAGATTCAAAGCTCAAGAGGAAAGAAAAGGGAAACGTTACTAGATGAAACTGTACTGGTACAATATCTAACTGTCACAGCACCAGTATTCCTTAAGATACAAAACAGTGTATGTCCAAAGAACAAAACCGGAAAAACACACTCGAATGGACATATACGATATAAGGCTGACTTCTCTGCTTGGAGATATTTTGAAGATGATTTTGGTGGGACCATTATGGGTATCCCTTAAAAGAACAATATACTCAAAAAGTTGACAATTGGCTAAAAGATGTACCTCTTCCTCAGTTGTTAGGCTTAGTTTTGCCATAATATACTTTTGGATTGAAGAAACAGTCAATTCACCGTCCCTAAAATGCAGAAAGAGAGAATAAATACCTTATATCACACAGAAAATATTAAAATATAAAATCAAATATTACTAATAAGTTTTGTATTGTATAAAATTTCGCCTTAAACAATAAGATGCTAGTGCAAAATTTCCCCTCTATTAACATCAGGGGGGGGGGGGGGGGATAGGCATTAACTCGATCAGGGCACAAATTTCCTTTTTCTCAACTTGGTTGGTATAGCACAGTTACCAACACCAATGTGAAGGAGGCACAATAGACAACAGAGAATTGGTCACTGATCCAACTGGTCTCATATAGCCTGTATAGGGTCGGCATCTTTACTTTAAAAAAGCTACTAACTTGTCTAAGAAATCATACTTAGAACATAGAAGTCATGCTTTTCTTCTCACATGGGTCAAAGGCATCCATTATCATGTATTGTTGTGTCATATTGGTTTCTTTGTCTCTGAAAGATACATATTATTGGACTGTTTACTAGAACAAAGTAGGGGAGGGAGAGAGCACACACCTTATTCGCAAGTAACTTGAAGATAACTGAGGTAGCTGACCACCTCCTTCCCTGAAAGAAATTAAAATTATTTTATTTTGCGGGTCACTCTGCAAGTCAATAGTTTGAACACCATTCTTTAAAATGTTTTGGTCTTATTACACCAGTACGATACTGGTTTGACCTAACAAAAGAAATACAATATCAATTGAATGGACAGCTATATTGGCTTGGTTTTATTTTGACTGACATGGTACTTGATAATTGAATGCCTGACAAAGAAAATATTTGACAATTACAGGTAACTATAAGGGGACAATTTCAGCTTATCGACAATTTTAGCTGTGAACAAAGAAATGTGTACCGGTTGGCAGTTGCAACGAGAGAAAACCAAACAGGCCCCACTCGTCTGTCACGGACAGTGCTTATAGAATCGAACAGAACCGGTGCTGGTGTGTCACGCCCTTTCTTTCGCCGAATGCCTTTCCTGCGTTTGGCCGGCAGCAGTTGCTCCGCACTAGAGGGGCCCATATTCTTCTCCTCCAGTGGTTGTTTTTCCTCCTTTATTGGTTTGGATTTGGTGGTAGTTGTGTCATTATTTGAGTTGTTATTTTGTTCTTCTTCGTTATTATGGGACCCAGATTTAAGAGATTTTCGGGTTGCGGCCTCGAGAAGACAATTTAGAGGCTTCCATAGCTCAGATTTATCCACTTGCTGCTCTTTCTCTCTACCATTTTCTTTATCTTTGCTAGATGTCTCAGGGTCCAAATTGCTCTATATGAATGATATAACAAAGCAAATATGACTATTAAAGTCAGGAAAATCAGATGGTACCAATTGATCCTTATTTTGTACAGTTATCATTATTTTCAGGCAGGTCTTGTCTATTTTCACAGTTTCACTCTTTTGAAGCAAACATGAGGTTATAGATAATATTGAACTAACAAGATACCATACCTCAACAAAAACACACCAGTTCTGTGGTTCCCGGCATGTGCCATTTGAATTACAATCTAGTTCTGGTATAATTGGTACAAGAACTTGGGACCAATGCCATACTAATAAGGACTGCTGGTGGATTTATGCGTCAGATATATTCAATATTACTGTCACTGAGACACCAAAGAAGTCAATATAGGCAGCTATTTTTGCATTTAACTGTACTTACATGCTTTCTGTTTGACTTAACCAATGCCATACTAATAAGGACTGATGCTGGATTTATGCGTCAGACATATTCGATATTACTGACACTGAGACACCAAAGAAGTCAATATAGGCAGCTATTTTTGCATTTAACTGTACTTACATGCTTTCTGTTTGACTTAACCAATCTAGATGGTGCACTTCCTGGCTTCTCTTCATCAAGGACCTTTGCCCTTTTACTGCTAGTGTTCTCATCATTTGCTGAAGACTTTACTGACCTTCTAGGTTTGGTACGTCTCCCGGTCAACCCAGTTTGGCTAGATACCCTAGGTGAACTCACCACCAAGGAGGATAGTGATCTCTCCTTCCTTCGAGCCGGCAGAGGCAGGGAAGGTGGCTCTGGTGTGCCGCTATTTCTCTTTTTTAATGGGAATACTTTGTTTCTTATGTCCTGTAGGTTGTGATCCGGTCTGTATAATTTAAGAAATAGAAGTACCAGACAATAATAAAAATATCAACAACAATCAGTAACAATTATAATGCTACTAATCAAAGCAAAATAAATTTTTATATGTCATACAAAACCTAAAATGAGAAGTATCTTATATAAGGATATAACTATGCAAAAGGCAAAAACATCACCTACATGCTCCCCTATTTTTCAAATTCTTCAAAATACCCAAAGAACACTACAGTTCTCTCTTCTTCTGAAGAGGTAAACAGCAATTGCAGAAGTTTAGGAAATTTTGAAGAAATTCCGACAAGAAAAGATTGGAACATTTTATTCACAGGACACAAACCCAAATTTGGGTCAAAAGATTGGAAATTGCAATTGTCAGCAGAAATGTAGATACATTTTTATGAATATTTTTATCTCGTGTAAAATGGAATGAAAAATTCTAGAATATAACTACCAATATTACGGGATATGGTTGGGGTTGCACCGATAGAGGAGAAGCTGACCCAATATCATTTGAGATGGTTTGGACTTTGGACATATCCAACGCAGACCTCCGGAGGCACCAGTGCGCAGCGGAATTCTAAATCATTTCGAAAACACACGGAGAGGCAAAGGGAGACCAAGATTGACATGGGACGAAGCCGTGAAACGAGACCGCAAAGAATGGAACATCTCCAAGGAGTTGGCGACTGATAGGAGCGCTTGGAAGTTAGCAATTCATGTACCGGAAAAATGACATAGAAACCTAGGGGTAGGAGCGATGCCATTGGTTTGTAGGTCACTCTATTAGATTTTGGTTGAGGTGTAGGTTTCTACTATTACTATTATTATTATATATATTATTAGTACTATTGCTATTATTGATATTATTTCTATTACTACTATTATTGTTCTTGCATGTGGTCTAGCAGCTCGGGTGGTAAGAGCACTGGGCTCTCTTCTAGAAAGTCCAGGGTTCAAGACTGCATGCTTGCGATAGGCTTGGCGAGCCAGCGTAAAAACTCAGCCTTTTCTAGCCTACCCAACTTGTTTGGTTCAAAAGACTCTGACTTTTTTCGTGGATCCTTTTTTCTTGTTGGGTTTCCTTTCTAGCCTACCCCAACTTGTTTGGGAGAAAAGGCTTAGTTGTTGTTGTTGTTGTATAACTACCAATATTATTGGTCTATAAATGTTAACATGAGCTCACCCCTGACTAACTTGAAGATAACAAGGTAATAATAAAAAAAAGTGTGTGGTAAAGTACCTGAGTTTCTCAACTGGTATGCAACCAAGGTCAATGTGACATATTGGGCACGAGTCAACCTCCTCTTCAGTAATTTTGTCTAGAATACACTTCCTACAAACTGATCAGAAGAACAACTATCAAGTAAAATGGCAAGTCGATTGCACAAGAAAAGAATTTTGATGCACATCACTGGCTGAACAAAAGCAGCATATCTGTTAGTAAATATCCTGAATTAAATTTGAATTTTTAAATAACTATCCCATTAATAACGAATGGAAATTCTCTTCCTGAATAGATAAATTCCAAGTTTGCCCCTAAAAACACCAGAATATCAATAGACCTGCGAAACAAAGAATTTTAACAACCCATCCAAAAATTAAGAAAATTCATGCCTACATTTTCTTTCCTTGCAGCAGGACGTACCAATTTTAACCAACTTTGTTGTTTCCACTCATTTCAATACTGACATAAATAGTGATTAAGAAGTCGTGCATTTCCTATTTTTTGTAATGCATGATATTTGTGGTTTTCTAGGGGGCATATGGGATAGTTTGACATTTTGATGGCAATACATGCAACTTATCTCTTCATCTAGTTTCAATAAATTGGTATTTCCCTGGTGTTTATGTATGATCAATGTGAATTCAACACAAAATGGACATGTAACTTTAACTGGGAAAGTTCATATGGAAAGCAGTACTGTATCAGAGAATATAGCCAGATAATCTAAAGTCTTATTTATAATTATCCAATTATTCAGACAAATACAGATTCTTTCAACTCTGTTTCCAAGTATACAAACTAAAATTCCAATTTTAGCGAACACCTCTACAGATAGACATGCTATACGTAACTCCAATATAAGAAAATCGTAAAGAATTTACACGTGAAAAAGGAGCCATCTCACTCCAACTAAACCTGAACTAATGCTCAACTACCACAAATCCAGATATGAACTGGATTTCACCAAACAAAGTTTCAATCTTCTCAGTTGGCACCACGAGTAGCCACAATCACACCCAAAATCGAAAAATAATTGAGAACACAAATTACCAATGAGTCCCTGACATGACATAATATTCAATTCTCATTCAATCATTATAAGCCTCTCGAGTCTCGACCCGATACAAAACAATCGCACGCAAAAAAGTGCAAAACAACAAATATATCCCGAAAAAACTCTAAAATCACGAGAATTCCACGTCCAGAAACCTCAGAAAAATCAAACAGATCGAGCGAGATCAAACCCAACCCACGACTCAACCCAGATCACTGACTCACGCCTCAAAAAGGTGAAGAGAGAACCTTAAAAAGAACAAGAAATACAAGAAATAACCAAGGAAAAATGGGAACTAACATGTATGGAGGCACTCAGAGACGGTGGTGGCGTCTCGTAGTAGCTTGTGACAGAGCGGACATGTCATGCACGAAGCGAGAAGGTCGCGCCTCACGCGCACCACGTTTTGCGCACGTGAGCCCTGACCACCGGACCCCATCTGTCAGTGTCTCCCTCTCCTCGATTCGAACTCGCCCAATAAGGCCTCCCTCTACCACATTCGCAACAGAGAGGCCGAGAGGTAGAGCGAAACTGAGATCGAGAAGAGGTAGAATTAGGTCGAAAGGCGCGAGCTTGGTTGGAGAGGTGTGGCACGAGGCGCCGCAGCGGATTTGGAGCTGGTGGTTCTTCGACGTGAAATGAGAGAGCGATTGGAGAAGAGAAGGGAAGACACGAGGAGAGAGAGAGAGAGTATAAATAAAGGTTAAGAGTTAGAGAGAGAGGTCGAGGAAGTATTTGTGGGGTTGGTTAAATGGTTATTCTCTCGTTTGGAAAAAAGAAAATTTCTCTTTGGGGACAATTTCGGGTACCCGTTGCTAAGTCCATATCCTCATAGTAGCGGTGCGAGTAGCGTGTGTGAAATATATGAAATTTTATAACAATTTAATATTTCTACCAATATAAATTTACGTGCTACGTGTAACAAAATTATTGGTCAGACTTTGTTTGAAGCCAGTAATAGATTAGCAATACGGGTATGCGTAGATATAAGTAGAATTTTAGAGTAGCGTAAATGGAGTTTAGACAATGTTCATACACCTGGACCTCCGAAGGGATAAAGATTTGTTAAACTGCCAGTGGGTCCCGAAAAACATTAGGATTCTCCAGATGTGGACAAAGTAGATGTGCGTAGGATTATATGTGCTAGTAAAACATTGCTTTCGTTTACGGAGAGTACAAGACTGGGGTTTTTATTCAGCGGCCGCTAACTAAAAGAGACCGAGGGCTAATCCTCGTACGATTGGTTTTATTACTATTTACTTGGGATAATTACTGTTATCACTTGCGCAATTGTACCAACTTTTCACCCCTTTCAAGGTGTAAAAGGTTGATAATTTAGCCATCTTAGAGATGGGTTTTGCCGTTTTGGAAATACCGAAAGAAAAAAAAAAATTATCTCGTTATATTTTGGACAAAAAATTAAATAAAAAAGGTGTAATAGTACGAGGTCAGTCGAAGTATGAAGACGGAAATCTAGTAAATTGTCAAAAGATAATTTCTGCGATTTCTCAAAATTGAGACGATGTAAAATAAATTCTTTATTTATTCATTCTTTAGAGTCAGTTAGAACGTTGATGGTACTGTATATTACTTTCGATCTTCAACTATTTTTTTCAAAACAAATTTTGCTAGTACAATCAAAAAAAAAAAAAGTATCACCGAATTCCAGCTTGGTCCTTAAAATTCTAAAAAAAATTATTTTGATCATTAAACTTTCCAAGTTATATTTTTTTGATAGGGTGGAAGAAAAGCCCATAGCTCGTGGCTCGCTTGTGTTCAACTCGACAAAAGCTTTTATTAGCTCGTCTCGTTACAACTCGAGTTGTTAACAAGCTAGCTCATCTCGTCAAGGCTCGACAAGGTAGCAAGACAAGTTTGATATATGATTTTATTATATCGTTTATTATATTAATTACTCAATTTGATAGAAAATATACTTATTGCTTAGGTATAAATGTTAATGTTCAATAAAACTTATGAAATAATAATACAAATAAAAAAATATGAATTAATTTACAATGTACTTACTTAAAACTTATGAAATATATATAAAAAATTATAATAATTGAACTCCTTTATGTCTCGACAGTGGCTCGTGTTCGATAAGACTTGGTTCAACTAGCTCAAGTTCGACTAAAGTCAAATTATAGCTACGGTCATCAAAATAGTTCTAAGTTTAACATTCATTTAAAAATGGTAGACTGAGTTCCTATTTTGCAGCAATTATGATGTTCTTATGGGATGAAAATATGTTTTTAAAAAAAAATTTACATGTTGACTTCTTTTCAAAGTAATATATATAAAATGTGTTTATATTTCTCATGTTTAAATCCGCCAATGAACATAGTATCAAACACAGTTATTTAGTGTATTACTGTATTCTGGACATGGGTTCAGCACTTCAGCTCCTCTCCAAATGTATACTTACGTTTTAACTGTTTCATTGAAATCTTAGCCGTCCATCTAGGATAGGGTCGAATGCACCTGCGCTCTCTTGTGTTTATTTTTCACCATGTTTTCTTTTTTGAGCACTAAAGGCAATATAGTACCTACCCGAAGTTCTCTCATAGGCTGATACGTGGACAACTACTTCGCAACTGTTAAGTTTATTAATTTTTATTTTGATACCATAGTATAAAGACCAGATTCTAGAATGCCCGTTCGAGCTACAAAATGACCAAAGTTTACCCAATCGACCTAGCCTACGAGTTTTCAACTAGTAACTCAATTCAAAATAAAAAACAAAAACCTCGATTAATTTTAACGTTAAATTGAACCCTTTGAGAAAGGTAAAGCGTTTCACTTTTAGACAATCAGTTCAACACTAATCTATTGCAAAGTGAGGGCTATCCCGCTATTCCGGAAGTGACAATGGAAGAATAAAAAAAGAATCATAACTGTAAAACCCAACCAACTTGATAGAGAGGTAACATGCAACATAAATACTCAACTACAGTGATCACTGATCAGAAACAATTTGAACAATACATATCCAAATGTGCTCTCTCAATTTCGTTACAAATCAAGATAGAAGTCTAGATGAATGAAAAAGGGGCTAAAAAACTCTCCAAAATTTTTACTTATGATGATGATTTCTGTTGATCTGTGCCATGGAATTTTCGTCCAGCCTCAACAGCTTCCCTGTTAAGTTAAACAAAATAAATCAATCAAGGAAAGATGGCAACTGAGGTAAACTTTGTGTTCTGGGAATTGGTTCTCTTAAGAGACTTTTCGGTATTTCATAGTTCTGTCCAGTGCTAAAGAGAAATTACTAAAACAACAATGCTTAAAAGGTCAGGTGATGTATCAGGTTTTAAACACCCTGTTTCAAGAATTTTATGAAAGTTCATTCCTTGATAAGCTCAGAACATGCCTATTTGTTTCTTGTCTATTGTTGAAGCTTAATATTACTGCTCAAAACAATTGTTCATTATGTATTTCAAAAATCATGGGAGCTCAGGGAAAAGATATAGGTCATTAAGACATAGACAGCTAACATAAATTCATGAATTTTTTACTACCTGAAGGCATCTACAAGCTCCTGGTTTTCAGGTTGAAGTTGCACTCCTTCATAAAATGCATTTGCTGCATCATGAAACCTCTGCAAACACCCAGATAAACAGATATTTAGTTGATACAATAAAAGAAATATCAAGATTTTCAAACTTCTGAACTCAAAATAAATGGTCTTTTGCCAATAACACCACGAAGTATGTGTTTTTGTAAATAAAACCCATCATTTATATATCACACTAGTGATGCAATATTTGTTATTTGCTGGAGATAACGCTCCATAAAAGTTCACAGTTTTTCTTATAGCTCTGCTGACTCCTTTTGAGTGAGCCAAATCGAACATAATCAAGACAGGCAGTACAGATAAGTATGCAATAATTTTTTTTTTTTTTTTTTTTTTTTTGGAAATTGCATCAACTTTTTTTTTTGGTTAGCAATTGCATGATAGCATTGGCAACAAATAACCCAAAAAATGATGATCATCACTTGAAAGTTAGGGTTGAATGCTGCACTCCAGTACCCTTTGCCATCTAAACTTAAATATCAGCCTTTGAACTAGAAAGATAAACTTCACTACTTAAAACTTGAGAAAAAACACAAAGCAGGTTGCAGCAGGTGGAGTATGATTACAAGCCCATGTTGAAAATATGGCAGATGTAAAGGTCTCCAATGCAAATAAAGTAAAAAGGATGGTTACCATTTGCCATAAAGATAAAAAAAGATGTCTTCTTTGGCCCTGAACTGGTAAACTTTCAATTAGGCCCTTAGAATTTTATAGTTCAATTAGCCCTCTTTTCTTTGGTTGAATCATCCCAATGAACTAATATTTGTTTGGTCCAATGGGGCCTTTTCAATAAGTAATATTTGTTGTTTGTAAAATCCTTTAAAATAGAACTGTACAAGTAGCTGTGGTAATTGAACCTTCCTAGAAAGGACCATCAATTAAAGTGCAAACTGGGTTATGGGCTTTATCATAGAAGGGACCAGTTCAAACCAAGCTGAGCTTTAAGGGTAAATTGAACGAAGAAATGAACATAATATAATATAACAGTTGGGCCTGAATTCCTGATTGAACCAAGCATAATAGTTTAGGGTCCAGAATTAAGTTTGCAAAGTGCAAAGTGTTCCCATAAATCTGGGTTGAATAGGTGTAATTAAAATTACATAATCAGGGTAGTGCCTTCAGAATTTTATTGCTCGAGAATTTATGCATACTCTTGTCAAGTTTGACCATACTTGTGTGCCTGGTGGTTTGGTTGTCTAACAAATTTATTGCATAAATGTCACTTCTACTTCACTTCTCAGATATAAAATTATTCATGCTCTTGTTCTTTGCAATTTATTAGGACAAGATAGTTCTAAGGAATTGAACAGGTAAAATAGAATTTGGACTCAAAAGACTAAGTTGTCAGCCCAAAAGAGATTGAGCTCACCTGAATGGTAACAATAATAAAGTAATGTATTCCATCAGATCAGGTTTAGGCATGACCCAGATAAACCAGTAAGGTCTTGGGTAAGATCAAGTGAGAACTTCCTAAGTTCACCAAATGCCAACTTGTATAGCAATTTAAACAAGATAAACAAGCAAACCTGTAAGAGGCGTAAAGCGGCACCTTCCCTGTAACAGGCCTTGTGCCAGTCAGGCCTGAGTGCCCTGCAAGCTCTAGCATCCTCCAAGGCATGCTCACCTTGCCCCATCCGTAGCCAGCACAGGCTTCTGTTTGAAAGCAGCACTGCCTCATTGGGGTCCAAATCAATTGCCTGTGTTACACAAAAAAACTGTTCTAGGTAAGAATAAATTATTATGTGGCGACCTTAAAGTGGTTTAGTTCAAGCAAGGTCATGTAATGAACCAATGAAATATCCGAGAATACAAAAAGGTAACAGTCGAGATAAATAAATATCCGATTCAATCTGAAATTGCAAATTTTTGGTCCAACCCAATTTGCAAATTATATTGATATGCTATGATAGGTAGTCAAAAGTGGTGCGTTTTTATTTTTTACCTTTAGATTGAGAATTATTTTGGTTTTAGTAAGTCTTAAGAGTCTAGATTCCATTTCTATGCTCCAAAGAGTCCATTACAACTTAAAGCATTCGGGCAACTACCCCCCCCCCCCCCCCCCCCGCGCGCGCGCGCGATCCCAAGGGGGGGAAAAAACCCCTCCCTCTAATCTAATATTCTGAGTTGCATCAGTATTCTTCTGTACGCATTTGGCCATGGGACTTTGTTTCAAAAAGTGAAGTACTACACACTACTTGCATTTCTTTTTCTTTCTCCTTTTCCTTCTTTTTTATATACTTCCAGTGCTTTGCTTAGAATTTACACCCTTGCAATTGTACCGGTATGAAATGAGCAGTGCTTGGACCAATTTATTCACTGCCGGACTGGAATTCAAAATTATGGTGCAAGGCACCAAATGCATATATGCATCACATTACTATGGGTTTCATAATATTATCTATCTTTAATCAATATAAAACTATCAAGATAAAGCCACTGTCATATCCTAGTGCTGGCCCCACAAAAAAACAAATGTAAATTATTGGAAATATGTGATCATACAATTTACTAGAATGGTAGCTGCCGAATAAGCTGACCTGTGTATAAGCATCAATTGCTGTTTGATAATCCTTTCTCTTAAAGGCTTCATCACCTCTTTGTTTAGCTTCCATGGATCTTTTTTTCTCCTCAGGTCCCACCTGAAAACACAAAATCAAATTGGTATTTATTCATTCATTATTCATTTGGAATGTTTCATTCATATATAATACAATTCATGCTTTTGGGGCATTTACTTGCATAACCACAAATGCCATTCAAAACAAGATATTATGCACAGTCAGGCAAATACCAGAAAATATCATGCACAACCTGCAATTTTTTTTTCCCCTTCTGTTTATACAGCTTTAATCATGCAGGCAATATTTCCCATTCTTAATGCACATTATAGATATTCCTTCTTTTACAGAGGTGGTTTGCACACAAAATTTTTCGTCCATTTGGAATCCCCTTATCCATGAAGCAATGAACTTTCTACAACTTGTATTATCAAAAAGCAAAGGAAAGCAGTGGCACCTCAACAACTTTCGGCTTTTGCGGACTTGGAGCTTTGGGCAACTCGGCCTCCTTTATGTTACCCTGTAGAGATAAAATTGAGCAGGATAGATTACTGAAAATTGCAAGCTTGAAAAGACGTGAGATCATTTTACATAATATGAATGGAGGATTGCGCACCATGTTGGCCTCAGAAAGAGTATATTTTATCACCCCATCAACAGACCAGTCTGGAACTTTACTCACTGGGGAGGTCACTGGAAAGAGAATTTCAACCACTTCACGATTCTCTCTCAAAGCTGCAACCTGTATGGGCTTAAAACCTTCCTGTACGAAAGATGAAGGAAGATCTCATGTCAGCAACAGATCTTCCAATTTCGTATTAGAAAGCTTGTCCACAATGAACAGACTCATGTTGTTAATTCTTATAAAGTTATAATCATAAGCTTGCAACACTAAGCAAAGTAGGAAAAGAGCGATACATCATCAGAAGCATTGGGATCTGCACCAGCATTCAATAAGCATCCAATGACCTCTACATTTCCAACATCAGCCGCTACATGCAAGGGGGTAGCCCCACCAGCATTTATATTTGGATTAGCACCTGCCTATGCATAACCAACAATAATAGTTAAAGCTAACAACTAAGAACAAGGGAAATAATATCTCAACTACAATTATTTAATAAATTAATTAACACATTTGTACAATAAAATGCCATCAAATATTTGAGCACCTACTACATGCCCCTTAAGAAAACAATTAAATTGAGTCAACAGTTTTTCTTTTCTTTTTTTTTAAGAAAAAAGAAATTTTAGTCGACAGATTTCCTTGTAGAAAGCAAAAAGTTTGAGCCAACAGATTTTGTATGACCAAGAATAAAGTGTATGACTGCAAGTAGAGCAACCTAAAAAAAATATAACTTCACAAAGGAACTTCAATGAAGGTAGCTGCCTTCCTCTTCCATCCAAGAATACAAGATACATAACATAAAAATAACCATTCCATGCTAGCTGATGTGAACTATCCCCCTCTATCTGTCAATTTTAAGTCTAGGCCAATTTTAACTGGAAGATGTCAATTTTCACTTAATTCATGAAGGTGCTAGTTTATATAGCTGCACAATCCTTGCCTAACCTCAATTAAGAGTTGCAAACATTGAATTGATCCAGCAGCAACAGCTGACAACAATGGAGTAATGCCATCATCAGTTTCTGAGTTAGCCTACACAAGAATTGGAAAAATAATAAGCTGTATTATTATATTTAATTTAAAAATAAAACCACTTGTTTTGACTGCAAAATAATGGACAAGATTTTACATATCAACAAATAGCGTGCAGCATTTCTCATATATATAGTTAAAACTCAACTTTCAAGGCAGATATAAATAACATATAAATATATCAAAATGATCCCATAAATAACTCTTCTATTTCTCTCTTTACTGAGCACGGATTTAACTAAAATCAAGCAATGTAAAATGATTTAACTAGAAAATTGCATTGACTTGATATTAATTATTTTCGTTTTATTATTTTATGCTATAAATTTGAAGTTGAAACTAACATTTTGCAAATTTGAAACTGACGGCATTTGATATATTTGCATAGGACACAAACCTTTGATACATGTGTTAGGAGGATAAATTTTGTTAAAATTTAAGTAACATATACATTTTCTAAAACTCTTGATATTTTTCCATTAAACATAATATTAAGCTACAAAGTAGAAAATCAACTTTATTTATTGGAACACTACTTTGTATGCAGTAGTTAAAAAGAGATTGATCAATGCAAATTTTCGATAATTCCTTTTTTCTGCAAATGGGGTAAAACTGAGGGTCCATCTTTGAGAAAACTTACTTTAGCATTGTGCTTCAACAAAAGTTTGACAGATTCAGGTTGATCATGGCCAGCAGCCCATATTAGTGGTGTACCAGCATCACTTTGTGATTCTACATCCACCCCCTTTGATATAAGAAGCTCCATTATCTCTATGTTTCCTACATTAACAAATACAATTTTTCATGTGTCAGTGTCCAATGTACAACAGAGATATTAAGGCATGGATAGCTCAAATTAAAGAGCAAAGGCCATTCTAACAAATGAGGATTAGATAAGGTTGAGAAGGAAAAAGACCTATGCCAGCAGCATAGTGAAGAGCAGTGGCACCCAAATTACTTGACGCAGATGGGTTTGCCCCTTGCTCTAGAAGATATTTTACAGTATCAACATGTCCTTGTCTTGCTGCATGAATTAAAGGTGTCTCCCCTGAAATTAGTACCAGCGGTAATGAGTAATAGTATCCGATCCGTACATCCACTAATGCCAGTATTAACATCCAAATCCAAGTGAATTTTGACAAATTTCACTGAGCATCATAGACTCATAGTGCTGAATATGAGTTAATCAAGGGTTAAATTGCAAAAACTAACACCTTATTCTACAGTTACAAGAGGACCGATTTCAGATCAATACACTGGCGTGACACCAGAATGGACGATCCGTATTAGAATGTGTTTCATTTTAAAGGAAAAAATTCGATACCTTCATCGTCCCTAACGTCAGCTTCGAGCTTAAGGTCTCCAAGTAAAAACTCGCAAATGTCTTTTTTACCCTCTCTGGCAGCGAAATGCAATGCGGTTCTGTTATTAGCATCTTTAACTGCCTCGACTGTCTTTGCCATCCCATTTCCTTCATCCAACTGATTTGCAATCTCTATAAACAAATCAATGCACACCATGGAATTTGGTTTTTAGAAAGAATTCAATCTGACACCAGTAGGTATATTGTAGCATACATGTCAACAAAAAATTAAATAAAAAGAAAAACGAAGAAGCAAAGAGAATGAAAAGCATTGAAGATGAGCTAACTTTTGAGAAGATTAAGGTTTCCAGTGCGAGCCGCATCTAAAAACTTCTGCACCTTCGCTCGAACTGTCATTAAAAAGAAAAATTAGACAAAAAATAACAACAAATTAAAAGCTTCTGCTTCAGATTTTCGTGCCTGAGAACTGAGAAGAGATGAAGCAATACCTGAAAGAGCAGTAGAAGCATCAGCCGTCATGGTGAGAGAATTTTCCCAAAATCGCTTGGAATTGGGCAGAGAGATGGAGGTGGGAACTGGGAAGTGGGAACAGGACAGCGCTTCTATGATCGTGGGAGATTTGATCTCAGCCGTTGGATCTGGGGTTTAATATGATTTTAAGAGGGGTTTATGCGGAATTTTGTGCTTTTTGCTAGAAACTTCGCTCTTTATTTGAGAAAGTCCCAGAATGGTACTGCAAATATTGTATTTTCGGTTTTTTGCAAAGAAAGAATTATAGATGTTTTTTTATAGAATTATTTTAAAGAAGATAACAATATTGTTATTTTAGGATATAGTTCAGGTAGAATTTATATATATAGTATCTTTTTTTTCCATTTAACTATATCCTCGGGTGCTAAATTATAATTCCAATCCAAGTGGAGATTTTAATAAATTATTATTATAACATAACGTTTTTTTTTTTAATAAATTATAACACAGAAACGCTCTTAATGGGCCTCTCTCTTATCTGCTGATCAGCCCAAGTTCTCTTTAGCTTCTTCATGTGTTAAGCCCAGTAATAAAGCTAAAACTAGCCTAAAAGAGACCTTAACACTAACAGGGTTCTGATTTAACGCAAAAAAAACTGATATGTACCTACAGTTTAACACGTAATAAATTTTACTAGTGTGCAGAGAATTTGTGGTACAATATAGGAGAGCGAGAGTAGAGTAGAAGAGTTAGTAGGAAGCGAGAAATCCATATGTAAAATGTTGTACCAGGTTAATTTCTATTTAGCATCCAACATATTTACGATTATTATTATTATTTAGTTAAAAGGATCATAAAATTTTAGGCTATGTTTGCCCCAGAAATTGGCAAGTTATTAAGAAAAAATTCATCACGTTAAGTACTGTAATCTATTATTTCTACAACAAACTGATAACAATTAACCATACATAAGAAGGGGCGTTTTTTTTTTTTTTTATAGCTTACCAACATAAAAATTAATATCCCAAAACAAAATAGTAATTGCTAAATCTCTGGTGAGATGGAATTGATATTCTAAGATAATTCAAGAAATTTTAATTAAAAATAAATGCAGAATAGATAAAAAGAAAGACAATCCAACTGATCTAGCCATTTGCCAATTATTGCTTTCATTACGTTGCACAAAAAATGTGACAAATATAGTTTTCAAAAACCCTCACATAATCCAAAGAAAAATAAAATTTAACTTTCTTTCTGCAGATAGTCTTCACATAACCGTCACAGAAATCCAAATATAAAGCCTAGAAATTCTACATCTCAAATGAAAAATTAGCAGATAGCCATGCCAAAACTAGTGCTGCCTGAAGAAAGAAACAACATACTAGATTGTCCAAAACATATGACAATTATAAGCACACTTCTCGCACTCCAGTCAATGAAACATAGTCTGACCCCTCCTTAGAAATAATCATCCTTCTGACCCCCCACAAACAGGACAATTGGCACACTCCAGTTCACAATCCAAGCATAAGCAGAGATGGCAACACGGGAATACAGCGATCTCGGCCTCTGCATCTTTGCACACACAGCAAATCCGTTTGCTTACCGGCGAAACACCTTTCAAAGCCTCTTCAATATTAATGGATCCTTTGACTGTGTCGTACTGGAGACTCACGTTTTGGAGGTCAGAATAGCCTCCTTCAACTGAGAAGTGGGTCATGGCAGTGTCAAGCTGGAGAGGCATGTTCGGGACGAGCGAATCGCCTCCATCAGCTGAGACGTGGGTCATACCGGTGTCAAGCATGTCAGGGACGAGTGGATCGCCTTCTTCAGCTGAGAAGTGGGTCAAGGCAGTGTCAAGCTGGAGAGGCATGTCAGGTAGAACTGAATCTCCTTTTTCATCTGAGTAGGTCATGGCAGTGTCAAGCAGGACAGGCATGTCTGGCAGATCTGAATTGCCTCTTTCAGCTGAGAAGGGGATCTTGGCAGCCTGATGATCAAGAGACATGTCTTGGAGATCAGAATAGCCTCCTTCAGGTGAGAAATTGGTCTCAGCAGTTGCTTCTTCATCCTCTGTCTCCATTTCCAAATCAGACATCTCTTCCATAAATCTCTGCACAGAAGAATTTATTAATTCAACTGTTAGTTCTTTGTGTAGATTAACTATTGTTGTATACATAAGAAGATATGACATACTGACAAGAACTTTATGGATTTAGACATAATTAATCACAACAATTACAATTGCAAGGTTCTAACTTAAGGAAAAAGTTGCAAGTCTTCCGTTGACAGAAATAAAATTTTATGACTTACGATCATTATATGGAAATTATCAGTTGAATTCAAATGTGAAAACTAAATAGTATCAAATATATAAACATTGTTATGTTGATGATGATGAACAAGGGCAGAGAAAAAATGGCTGTTCATAGGCATTGGGTTTCCAGCAAAAGAGTCAACAAACTTTTTCAATTACACAGTTTTTCCCTTTTTAAGTTTCATATACATCTATGGCTTTCATCCTGTCAAAAAAGCCAAATATGGAAGCAAACATGATGTGAAGAAAGGAAAAACAAAAAAAAAAACCCTCATTGTTGTGCTGCACCATACCCATTATTTCCCCGTCCCTTGACCAAATAGTAAAATTAAAGTACCTTACAATATAGTTTGCCCGAACAGAACACTACTCTTACATGTTACAGCAACTGAGTTGGTTGCTGAGAACAATAAAGAGCGGTTCGAGCAAAATTTGTGAACCTTTGTTGACCAGCCTCAGATACAAAAGCACTCCTTAGAATGTCCAAAAAACAAAGAAACATCATCAAGAGAGTAAGTCATGCAATAATATACGAACCCCTGTGGAAAGCAATTATAATAAGGTTAACACAGCGAGAGTTAATGGTACTTGTACTATTAAAAAACATTGCCAAATAAAGAAGTTAACTAACCTGGTCAGTCAAGGTAAACTAGAAATTTACCTTGACATTATGTCCCAGATTAGTCGCATATATAAAAGCTTTGTATAGTTTCCTAATTGGTGCCAATTTTTTCATTCTAGTAATGGAGTAAAAAGAAAACCCATTCAAAATCTCAAAGAAAATATATACCTGATGAGACACTGGAGGCCACCTTGCGGTGCTCGTGAAACTATCTTCCGAGTCATCGTCGATTTCGATTAGTTCAGCGAGCATCTGCGTCTTCTTCACCGGAGGTGCATTATTTCGGGTTGGGATGCTCTTCTTGCACCCGACCCGCCTAGCCCAAATCCTGTTCCTTCTCGGTGCCATCTCAAGTACGCGAACTATCGCCATGGGAAGAGCGAAATTTGAAAGAGAGAGAGAGAGAGAGAGAGAGAGAGCAGAGGTGGAATCGAATGGAATCTGAAATTGCCTTTTGTTTTAACACGAGACGAGACGAGACGAGACGAGACGAGAATAACGAGATGAATGAAAACGGCAGAGAGAGGCCGGAATATAAAGAGATGGGAGCAGGGGAGCCCTAGAAAACGAAATCCTCTGCGAACCTTGCAGTGCACGTCTTTAATTCCTAACGGTTCGATCAATAATGAATGGCTATTGATTAATACCCTTGCCGTCGAAATTCGTGCAGCCTGTAGAAATCTGAGCGTTGGAATTAAATCGGACGGTCAGAAAGAAAAAACTCGCAGTGAGTGTTTAAAGGAAACACACAGATGATTCGGTTCTAAACCCTCTACTAGTAGTTCGTAAATGGGAATATAAATAAATTTTGAATTTGGGGCCGATAGTTAAAAAACAGTAAAAGAGGAGTAAATGGAGACGAAGTAAATGCGATAACTAAGACTAATTTTTTAAAAATTTATCAAAATCCAGCCCAATAATGACAGGACCTCAATCCGGCCCGAATTGTCGTCAGTATTGAATCTTGAATCGACTGGACTTCAGCGGTAGTTTTAATGGTTAGGTTAATAATGTTATTATGTTAAATGATAATAGGACGGAAATCTATCGGCAATAAATGAAAATTGATAATTTCACTATAATTAGAAAATTAAATTTACAATTTTAAATTTCACTTCGCAATATGATTTGTAGTATATTAATATATCATACACGTGAAAAATAATGAAACTCGATGCAATTTTACCATTCATCAAATGATATAAAAAAAATAGTTTTTATATACTTAATAATACGGGTGTCAAACGTGGTTAACGACCACGGAATGACACCAAACCGTTACCGTGCCACTTATTAGACGATACAATACCGGCATGCCACTTACCATTTCATTTATTAAACGAAACAAATTTATGTGCCATCAACTGTAAATTACACATAAAACAGTTTGAAATGAGGTTGAAATGGTCGAAACGGTATAACCAACTGTGCCATCAACCATTCCACTTAAAAAACGGTATAATTTTCTATGCCACAAACCGTTCCATTTAATTTAAACGAAACGGCATAACAGTAAATGGTCACCGTTGACAGCCCTACTTAATAATCGTTTATAGAATGTTAAAGTTTCACATTCAAGTTATCTTCAATTAATAAAATGAAGTACATGCTGTTTAATAGTCGAAGCAGTTTATTTAATAAATGTATATTTTTAAATCAAACCTCTTGAAACATAACAAACAAGCTTTTAAAATTACTATTAATAAGTGAAAAGGACTGTAAATTTAGCTAAGATCTCCCTACAATTGGCAAGTTCATTAGAAAAATGTATCACGTTAAGTACTATAATAATCATTTAACTCTCCAATAGACAATAAGTAATAACGAATCAACTGTGCATAACAAGCGACGTTGCTTTCCAACTTACCAACAAATAAAATAAAATAAAATAAAATAAAACTCAAAACAAATAGAAATAGTAATTGGTATATTCAGGGTTGGAAATCGATGCTTTAAGACAATTCAAGACATTAGATTGAATGTAAAATGCAGTATGAAAGATGAAGAAAGATAATCCAACTGATGAATCTTGCCATTAATTAAAGTGAATTCTTTTGACAAAAGCCTGAACACCTATTATTGCCTCAATGAGACTGCACCAAAAATGTGGCAAAAAGAGTCTTCAATGACTCCACTTATTCCAAAGAAAAAGAAAAATAAATATCTACTTTGACTCTACTACTTACTGGCTTACTGCACTAAAGCATTCTACCTTCAATTGACAGAAGACTAACCATACTATCCAAACATGTACCATATAAATTAACCCTAAGCATATCACATGAATAAAATATAGTCTAACTCCTTTTGTAGAAATAATGATGCTTGGGACCCCCACAAATAGGACAATTGACACACTCTAGTTCACAATCCAAGCATAAGCAGAGATGGCGACATGGCAATACTGCAATCTCGGCCTCTGCATCATTGCAGACAAGGCAAGTCAACTCCTTTACTGGCGATGCACCTTCAGAGGTCTTTTTGATAGTATCGGATGCTTCGGCACCATCAGGTTGGTTATTTAAGTCCGGGACATACGACTCACTTCTTTCACCCGTTAAGTTGTACTGCGGATTCACATCTTGGAGATCTGAATTGTCCGGGAGATCTGTATCGTCGGCAGTGTTTTGAGAGAGAGACATGTCCTGGAGATCTGAATTGTCTCTTTCGGCTGGGATGCCGGAGTCAGCAGTGTTTTGTTGGAGAGGCAGGTCCTCAGGATCTATTTCGACTGCTTCGTCTGAGAAGTCAAAGTCGATCTTGTCCGTGTCAAGCTCGAGAGGAAGGTCTGGGAGATTTGAATAGAATCCTTGCCCTGAGAGGTCGGTCCTGCTCCTGGAGGTGTCTTGCTGGGGAAGCTCATTGTCTTGTGAAGCAGCACCTCCCTCAGCTGAGAAATCAGTCTCATTTGTTGCTTGATCTTCTCCCTCATTTTCCGAATCAGACATTATCTCTTCCCCAGTTTCCTGCATTCAAGAAGTTAAGATGACGAATTAATTGACAGAAAGAAACTTTATGGATAAGACATAATTAATCACAATGGTTGCACTTACACATCTCCTATGGCAAAACTAGCTAACACATTTCCATTAACAGAAAGAACGGTTTAAAGTTTATGATCCATGGATAGAAATTATGATAATTATCAGTTGATTTCAAGATCAAAGCTCCCACACCCACAATAGTCATCAAATTTTCTACAAAGAACTCCTGCCAATCAAGACATTACAGTCCAAATTCCAAAACAAATTTGGGTTTGATTCTTGCACTACCAAAACAAATTCCAAATTCCAATGTCAAGTATTAACAAGAACAAGCAAGATAGTCGACACAAGACATCATCAAATTTTCAATGAAATTGTGCTGATTCATACTCGTATGATCAAATTCATATAAGAAGAAAAGATAACTTTCAAATTTACCTCATTCGATACTGGAAGCTTCCCCGCAGAACTTGCAATGCTGTCTTGCGATTCGTCTTCAGTTTGTCTATATATATCGGCAACCTTCCTCTTCTTCTTCACTGGAGGTGAGTTCTTTAGGTTTGGTTTGCTTTTCTTGCTTTTGACTTGCCTACGCCAATCCGGGTCAGGTTCCATCCTTAGAGAGTTACGAGTACACCTAAATTATCGAGAGCAATGCAAAAGGGAAATGCGAAATTGTAGAGACACAGGCCGGAGCTGGAATTGAATTGAATTGGAGAGTTCTTTTATTTTTGTTTCTTGGAGAAGACGAGAAGAGAGAAAAGGAGAGGAGGAGAAATGGGAGCGAAATCTTTGTTTTGAAATCTGTGTATAGTGTATGTGTATGTATAAGTTAAGGAAATCACTGGACAAATCCAGTTTGATGAAGATAATCAAGACACTGGATTAGTCCAGTCAAGAACAGGACCGTATACGATGTCAATTATTATATATGATAAATTCATGATGAATCGTTCCTCTTCAAATTTTCTACTTAAAAAAGTTACTGCCCTTCTACATTTTCAATTTAATTTTCTTTCCAAAATTTTAATTTGCAAATTTTTATATGAACATCAAGTTTTTTTTCTGCTCTTGTTCTTTATCAAAACTAAGTTAAAATATCATAATTGTTATATGCATATAATTAAAAAGAAGGTTATGCAATTCACATTTCGAGGATTTAATCCTTTGGCAGCAAAATAATTTTACAATTTTGATAACTATTAAAAATAACTTATAATAATTGTTGAACTCAACAGTTAAGATGCTATAGATATGCCCATCAGATAGATAAAAAATGATAATACCATACAAGTTTACCTTTCATCAAATAATTTTAAAATTGAAAAATTCATATTCTGCCCATGTCTCTGATTTTTTATCAAAATATACACAAATAGTCAAATTACATAAATATGAGATACAACCAATTCAAAAGGCTAGCGGTATGTCTACGACTTCTTTTTCCCATTAAAAAAAAAATGTATTGACTTGATCTAAGCAATGTTGCAAAGATTAACACGATAAAAATATTGTCAATAGATTCTAAACTCTATTTTTATTATTAAAGTTGTAGATTCTTTCTATTAAATATATAGAAATAATGGCATTACGAAGGCACCGAAATTGAAGACATTTTAGCCCTTTATTTCTATCAGCCTATTTCTTATTTATTTTCTCTAGATCTGATGACTCTTTTTAATATAATTCGATCTGCTTATTTTTTTTATTAAAAAAAGGTTATGTGATCAATGTGTGTAGAGTGCAACATAAATTGAAAGTAATTAATATTTGTATTTCATTGCATGTTGTATGATTAATTGTATTGTATATATTATATGCCTTAATTATTATTTCATAAAGTCTATTTATACGTAACATTTTCACTATGTGAAAACTTTAAATAATGTGCGTGATATGATTGTTTCGAATTAAATTTTCGACTCGATAGGTTTGGCCACGTCTTCTTATATTAGGGGTCGTTTGGATCGTTTGGGAATAAGAGGAATAGCCTATTCTTAGGCGGAAAGTATTGGAAAGTGTGTAATTTTGTGAAGAGTTTAGATTGTTTATAATAAAATTTTCGCCCGGAATTGCTTATTCCCCTTATTCCCAATGCATCCAAACGAGCCCTTATTCCCCTTATTCCCCTTAAAGAGGATAATGCTTCACTATATTATTTGAACATCCGGTCTGTACCGTATCAACGCTATATTTAACATATAATTGGGTGCCATGTCATCACCAGCATATATCACATCAATAACCTTCGCTTATATTTTATGAATGCTCGTGCTTTGACTAAATGTAACAGTTTCAAAAACAATTGAAACAAAAATAAATTAGAAATTTTACTGAAGAAAACCATGATAACAAATTCAGTTATCAAAAGCACACCACGCTATTTTTTCTATCGTCTTTCATATGATATGGAATAATTTTTTTGTTCGTTCTTTTAGAAATAGTAAATAAAATGGACTTAAAGAAAATTATTTTCGTTCTGATTTTAATCTGATTAATAGCAGTTCTAATATAAAGTATTGAACTATCTGAATTCTAGCATAATATTTGCGTTGAATATTCATAAATGGTCCAAATAAAATTTTCAGTACAATTATTGGCTCTATAATTTGTTTTATTTTAAATTGCCTATCTAATATGAATAGCATGCTCTTATTTAAGATAAGAATCACAGCAGATAGCCAGATACATACATTTATTGTAGTGTACATCAAGGTTTTGAGTTTGCATTATGGTAATATACACTACCACAAAAACGTCTATCAGTAACTCCCTTTTTATAACGGTTTTCGAAAAAACCGTCACAGAAGTCGTAGTGGCAGCAGTGTAAATATTATCAAGTTCATTCAGTAACGGTTTTTATAAAAAAACCGTTACAGAAGAACCGTCCGGAAAAAAAAATCCTGTCAACTCACTTGTAACGGTTATTAGATAATAACCGTTACAAAAAGCTTCTATTTTGTAACGGTTATTAGATAATAACCGTTACAAAACTTACATTTTAAATTCTTAACGGTTATTATCTAATAACCGTTACTAAATCTCCGTAAATTAATAGAATTTTTCCCTGCTCGCTCTTTTTAAGTCAGTAAAACCTAGAGTCTCTCCATCCCGCCTCTCTCATTCCAAATTTTTCTAAGTCCCACTGTACCCTCTCTCTATCTCTCGGCGGCGACTCACGATCCGGCGATCTCTCTCTCTCTCTCGGCGACTCACTCTCAGGTACCTCTCTCTCTCCGCCTCTCTCTCACTCTCTCCGCCATCTCTCTCTCTATCTCGGCCGTCTCTCTCTCTCTCTCGACCGTCTCTCTCTCACTCTCTCTGCCTCTCTCTCTCTCTCTCTCTCAACAGGTCCTCAATCGAGACCCCTCGACAGCACCTCGACTCCCTCTCGACAGCACCTCGACTCCACCTCGACTCCCTCTCGAATAGACCAAGCTGACAATCGGTATTTTCTTCCCTCTTTCTTTCTCTTGATTTTGGTCGTTGTAACTGAGATTCAGTGTTGTTTTGTCTTGTATGTATATTTTGTGACTGAGATTTTGATGCTTAATAGCTAAAATCCAAATCCCAATTTTGCATTTTCTTACAAAATTGAAGCTTAATTACTGATATGCATGCTATATATAGATTGATTGATAATATTATTGATTGATATCTGTACCAGTTGGTACACTTATTTCGGCTAGCAACATGGGCTAGCCACAGAAAACTGAAATTTTTTTTTTTAATAATGACCTTTTGTAACGGTTATTAGATAATAACCGTTACAAAAGCCTTACATCTGTAACAGTTATTATCTAATAACCGTTACAAAACAAACAAAATAAAAAAAAAAGAAGATCGTTTTGTAACGGTTATTTTATAATAACCGTTATTAAACCATGGTAATCTGTAACGGTTATTTTATATTAACCGTTACAAAACTCTCGTCCATTGACGGCAAAATTGTGACGGTTAATATAAAAATTTGTTACGGGGGCTACTGTGACGGGGGCATAACCGTTACTATTCGATTTTATTAACCGTTACTGATGGAAATATTTCGCGTAGTGATAAGTTCGTAAAAGTGCCTGATCGTAAGTAAGGTAATTGTTTATGTTGTTCGACACTCATTAACGCAATCTTCATTGAACACTAGAAAAATATGCCCACAATACGTGGACAAATAAAAAAATAAAATGTTAATATTATTTTTTGTTTTATATAGAATTTTACATATTAGGCAATAAAGAAATGGTAAAATCAATAATTTGAGCAACATTTGAGCATTACCATCGTTTCTGGATTCAGTCTTAGTCATTTAATCACAATAATCTACATTTAAACTCTTTATACTGTTTAGAATATGATTCATATGTTATTTATTCAAAAAGATTTGATTATACATGGTAATTACGCATATAAAGTGCAAATAATGCAATTCTAAGCATCATTTTAGCATTTCAATCGTTTTTGGATTCATTCATAGTCATTTCATCACAATAATCCACATTTAAAATCCTTATAATGTCTAGAATATGATTCACATGTTATTTATGCAAAAAATATTGGATTATACATGGTAATTAAGCATATAAATTGAAAAAAATGCAATTCAGAGCATCATTTGAGCATTCCAATCGTTTCTGGATTCATTATAAGTCATTTTATCACAATAATCTACATTTAAACTTTTTATACTGTTTAGAATATGATTCATATATTATTTATTCAAAAAGATTGGTGTATACATGGTAATTACGAATATAAAGTGCAAATAATGCAATTCCGAGTATCATTTGAACATTTCAATCATTTCTGGATTCACTCGAATTCATTTTATCGCAATAATCTACATTTATACTTTTTATACTATTTAGAATATGATTCATATAATATTTATTCAAAAAGATTGGATTATACATGGTAATTACGCATATAAAGTGCAAATAATGCAATTCGGAGCATCATTTCAGCATTTCAAACGTTTCTGGATTCATTCTAAACCATTTCATCACAATAATCTACATTTAAACTCTTTATACTGTCTAGAATATGATTCATATGTTATTTATTCAAAAAGATTGGATAATAAATGGTAATTACGCATATAAAAGGAAAATAATGCAATTCTGAGCATTTCAACCGTTTCTTGATTCATTCTAAGTCATTTCATCACAATAATCTGCATTTAAACTCTTTATACTGTCTTGAATATGATTCATATGTTATTTATTTAAAAAAATTTGATTATACATGGTAATTACGCATAAAAAATGCAAATAATGTAATTCTGAGTATAATTTTATTTCAACACTTTCTAGATTCATTCTAAGTCATTTCATCACAATAATCTATATTTAAACTCTTTATACTGTCTAGAATATGATTCATATGTTATTTATTTAAAAAAATTGAATTATACATCGTAATTACGCATATAAAATGGAAATAATGCAATTCTGAGCATTATTTAAGCATTACAGTCGTTGCTGCATTAATTCTAAGTGATTTTGTCACAATAATCTACATTTAAACTCTTTATACTGTCTATAGTATGATTCATATGTTATTTATTAAAAAAGATAGGATTATACATGGTAATTACGCATGTAATTTGCAAAAAATGAAATTATGAGCATCATTTGAGCATTTCAACCGTTTCGTGATTCATTCCAAGTTATTTCATCAAAATAATCTACATTTAAACACTTTATACTGTCTTGAATATGATTCAAATGTTGTTCACTCAAAAAGATTGGATTATACATTGTAATTACGCATATAAGGTGTAAAAAATGCAATTCTGAGCATCATTTGTGCATTCCAATCGTTTCTGGATTCATTCTAAGTAATTTTATCACAATAATCTACATTTAAACTCTTTATACTGTTTAGAATATTATTCATATGTTATTTATTCAAAAAGACCGAATTATACATGGTTATTACGCATATAAAGTGCAAATAATGCAATTCCGAGGATCATTTGAGTATTTCAATCATTTATGTATTCATTCTCAATAATTTTTTCACAATAATCAACATTTATACTGTTTATACTGTTCATAATATGATTCATATATTATTAATTCAAAAAGATTTCATTATACATGGTAATTACGCATATCAAGTGCAAATAATGCAATTCTGAGCCTCATTTGAGCATTTCAATCGTTTCAAGATTTATTCTAAGTCATTTCATCACAATAATCTACATTTGAACTCTTTTACTGTCTAGAATATGATTCATATGTTATTTATTCTAAAAGATACATGGTAATTACGCATATAAAGTGCAAATAATGCAATTCTGAGCATCATTTGATCATATCAGTCGTTCCTGTATTCATACTAAGTGTTTTCATCACAATAATCTATATTTAAACTCTTTATACTGTCTAGAATATGATTCATATATTATTTATTCTAAAAGATACATGGTAATTATGCATGTAAAGTGCAAATAATGCAATTCTGAGCAACATTTGATCATTTCAGTCGTTCCTGCATTCATTCTAAGTGTTTTCATCACAATAATCTATATTTAAACTCTTTATACTGTCTAGAATATGATTCATATGTTATTTATTTAAAAAAATTGAATTATACATCGTAATTACGCATATAAAATTGAAATAATGCAATTCTGAGCATTATTTGAGCATTACAGTCGTTGCTGCATTCATTCTAAGTGATTTTGTCATAATAATCTACATTTAAACTCTTTATACTGTCTATAGTATGATTCATATATTATTTATTAAAAAAGATAGGATTATACATGGTAATTACGCATGTAATTTGCAAAAAATGCAATTCTGAGCATCATTTGAGCATTTCAACCGTTTCGTGATTCATTCCAAGTTATTTCATCAAAATAATCTACATTTAAACACTTTATACTGTCTTGAATATGATTCAAATGTTATTCACTCAAAAAGATTGGATTATACAATGTAATTACGCATATAAGGTGTAAAAAATACAATTCTGAGCATCATTTGTGCATTCCAATCGTTTCTGGATTCATTCTAAGTAATTTTATTACAATAATCTATATTTAAACTCTTTATACTGTTTAGAATATTATTCATATGTTATTTATTCAAAAAGACTGAATTATACATGGTAATTACGCATATAAAGTGCAAATAATGCAATTCTGAGCATCATTTGAGTATTTCAATCATTTCTGTATTCATTCTCAATAAATTTTTCACAATAATTAACATTTATAATGTTTATACTGTTCATAATATGATTCATATATTATTAATTCAAAAAGATTTGATTATACATGGTAATTACGCATATCAAGTGCAAATAATGCAATTCTGAGCCTCATTTGAGCATTTCAATCGTTTCAAGATTTGTTCTAAGTCATTTCATCACAATAATCTACATTTGAACTCTTTATACTGTCTAGAATATGATTCATATGTTATTTATTCTAAAAGATCATGATAATTACGCATATAAAGTGCAAATAATGCAATTCTAAGCATCATTTGATCATATCAGTCGTTCCTGTATTCATTCTAAGTGTTTTCATCATAATAATCTATATTTAAACTCTTTATACTGTCTAGAATATGATTCATATGTTATTTATTCAAAAAGATTGGATTATGCATGGTAATTACGCATATAAGGTGCAAATAATGCAATTCTGAGCTCATTTGAGCATTTCAGTCGTTCCTGGATTCATTCTTAGCCATTTCTTCACGATAATCTACATTTAACCTCTTTGTACTGTCTATAATTTCATTCATATGTTATCTATTCAAAAGGATTGGATTATACATGGTAATTACGCATATCAAATGCAAATAATGCAATTCTGAGCATCATTTTGAGCATTTCAATCGTTTCTGGATTCATCTTTTGTCATTTCATCACAATAATCAACATTTAAACTATTTATCATGTCCAGAATAAGATTCATATGTTATTTACTCCAAAATATTGGATTATACATGGTATTTACGCATATAAAGTGCAAATAATGCAATTCTGGACATAATTTGAGCATTTCAGTCGTTCCTGGATTCATTCTTAGCCATTTCTTCACGATAATCTACATTTAACCTCTTTGTACTGTCTATATTTTGATTCATAAGTTATCTATTCAAAAGGATTGGATTATACATGGTAATTGCGCATATAAAGTGCAGATAATGCAATTCTGAGCATCATAAGAGCGTTTCAACCGTTTCTTAATTCATTCTAAGTCATTTCATCATGATAATCATATTTAAACTCTTTATACTGTCTTAAATATGATTTATATGGTATTTATTCAAAAAGATTGGATTATACATGGTAATTAAGCATATAAAGTGCAAATAATGCAATTCTTAGCATCATTTGAGCATTTCAGTCGTTTCTGGATTCATTCTAAGTCATTTCATCACAATAATCAACACCACTTTATAGTGTCTATAATATGTTTCGTATTGTATTTATTCAAAAATATTGGATTATACATGGTAATTACCCATATAAAGTGCAAATAATTCAATTCTGAGCATCATTTGAGCATTTCAGTCGTTTCTGGATTCATTCGAAGTCATTTCATCACAATAATCAACATTTAAACTATTTATACATTCTAGAATATGTTTCATATGTTATTTATTAAAAAAGATTGGATTATAAATTGTAATTACGTATATAAAGTTCAAATAATGCAATTCTGAGCATCATTTCATCATTTTAGTTGTTCCTGCATACATTCCAAGTGTTTTCATCACAATAATCTATATTTAAACACTTTATACTGTCTAGAATATGATTCATGTGTTATTTATTCAAAAAGATTGGATTATATAGGGTAATCACGCATATAAAGTGCAAATAATGCAATTCTGAGCATCATTTGAGCATTTCAGTCGTTCCTGGATTCATTCTTAGCCATTTCATCACGATAATCTACATTTTACCTCTTTGTACTGTCAATAATTTGATTCATATGTTATCTATTCAAAAGGATTGGATTATACATGGTAATTATGCATATCAAGTGCAAATAATGCAATTCTGAGCCTCATTTGAGCATTTCAATCGTTACAAGATTTATTCGAAGTCGTTTCATCACAATAATCAACATTTAAACTCTTTATATTGTCTATAATAAGCTTCATATATTATCTATTCAAAAAGATTGGTTTATACATGGTAATTACGCATATAAAGTGCAAATAACGCAATTATGAGCACCATTTGAGCATTTCAGTTGTTTCTGGATTCATTCTAAGTCATTTCATCACAACAATCTACATTTAAACTCTTTATACCGTCTAGAATGTGATTAATATGTTATTTATTCAAAAATATGGGATTATACATGGTAATTAAGCGTATAAAATGCAAATAATGATATTCTAAGAATTATTGGAGGATTTCAGTCGTTTCTGGATTAATTCTAAATCATTTCAACACAATAAACTACATTTGAACACTTTATACTGTCTGGAATATGAATCATATGTTATTTATTCAAAAAGATTGGATTATACAAGGTAATTAGGCATATAAACTGCAAATAATGCAATTCTGAGAATCATTTGATCATTTTAGTCGTTCCTGCATTCATTCTATGACATTTCATCATGATAATCTAAATTTAAACTATTTAGTCTAGAATATGATTAATATGTTAATTATTCAAAAAGATTGGATTATACATGGTAATTAAGCATATAAAGTGCAAATAATGTAATTCTCAGCATCATTTGAGCATTTCAATCATTTCTGGATTCATTATTTGTCATTTCATCTCAATAATCAACATTTGAACTCTTTATAATGTCTAAAATATGACTCATATGTTATTTATTCAAATAGATTGGATTATAAATGGTAATTAAGCTTATAAAGTTCAAATAATGCAATTCAGAGCATTATTTGAGCATTTCAGTCGTTTCTGGATTCATTCTAAGTCATTTCATCACAATAATCTATATTTAAAATCTTTATACTGTCTAGAATATGATTCATATGTTATTTATTCAAAAATATTAGATTCTACATGGTAATTATGCATATAAAGTGCAAATAATGCAATTCTGAGCACCATTTGAGCATTTCAGCCCTACCTGGATTCATTTTAAGTCATTTCATCATGATAATCTATATTTAAACTCTTTATACTATTTAGAATATGATTCATATGTTATTTCTTCAAAAAAAATTGGATTATACATGGTAATTACGCATATAAAGTACAAATAATGCAATTCTGAGCATCATTTGAGCATTTCAGCCGTTTCTGGATTCATTCTATGTCATTTCATCACAATAATCAGCTTTTAAACTCTTTATACTGTCTAGAATATGATTCATATTTTATTTATTAAAAAAGATTGGATTATTCATGGTAATTACGAATATAAATTACAAATAATGCAATTCTGAGCATCATTTGAGCTTTTCAGTCGTTTATGGATTCATTCTAATTTATTTCATCACAATAATCTACATTTAAATTTTTTATACTATCTAGAATATGATTCATAAGATATTTATTCAAAATTATTGATTTATACATGGTAATAATGCATATAAATTGCAAATAATGCAATTCTGAGCATCATTTGAGCATTTCAATTGTTTCTGCCTTTAGTTTTAGTCTTTTCATCACAATAATTTACCTGTAAACCCTTTATTCTGTCTAGTATATGATTCATATATTATTTATTCAAAAAGATTGGATTATACAAGTTAATTTAGCATATAAATTGCAAATAATGCAATTATGAGCATCATTTAAGCATTTGAACAGTTTCTAGATTCATTCTAAGTCATTTCATTACAAAAATCTACATTTAAACTCTTTATACTACCTAGAAGATCATTCATATGTTATTTATTCTAAAAGATTTGATTATACATGGAAATTAACGATATAAAGTGCAAATAATGCTATTCTGAACATTATTTGAGCATTTATGTCGTTTCTTAATTCATTCTAAGTTATTTCATCACAATAATCTATATTTAAACTCCTTATACTGCCTATAATGTGTTTCATCTGTTGTTTATTCAAAAATATTTGATTATGAATGGTAATTTCGCATATAAATTGCAAATAATGCAATTCTGAGCATCATTTGATCATTTCAGTCGTTCCTGCATTCATTCTAAGTGCTTTCATCACAATAATCTACATTTAAACTCTTTATACTGTCTAGAATATGATTCATATGTTATTTATTCGAAATGATTGGATTATACATGGTAATTACGCATATAAAGTGCAAACAATGCAATTCTAAGCATTATTTGTGCATTTCAGTCGTTCCTGCATTCATTCTAAGTGATTTCATCACAATAATCTACATTTAAACTCTTTATACTGTCTATACTATGATTCATATATTATTTATTCAAAAAGATTGGATTATACATAGTAATTACGCATATAAAGTTCAAATAATGTTATTTTGATCATCATTTGAGCATTTCAATCATTTCTGGATTCATTATTTTTCATTTTGTCACAATAATCTACATTTCAACTCTTTCTACTGTCTATACTATGATTCGTATGTAATCTATTCAGACGGATTGGATTATACATGGTAATTATTCATATAAAGTGCAAATAATTCAATTCTGAGCAACATTTGAGCATTTGAATCGTTTCTGGATTCATTCCATGTCATTTCTTCGCTATAATCAATATTTAAACTCTTTATACTGTCTAGAATATGATTCATATATTATTTATTCAAAAAGATATATGGTAATTACGCATATAAAGTGCAAATAATGCAATTCTGAGCATCATTTGATCATTTCAGTCATTCCTGCATTCATTCTAAGTGTTTTCATCACAATAATCTACATTTATACTCTTTATACTGTCTAGAATATGATTCATATCTTATTTATTCAAAAAGATTGGATTATACATGGTATTTACGCATACAAGGTGCAAATAATGCAATTGTGAGCTTCATTTGAGCATTTCAAATGTTTCTTATTTCATTCTAGGTCATTTCATCGCGCTAATCTACATTTAAACTCTTTATAATGTCTTGAATATGATTCATATGTTATTTATTCAAAAAGATTGGATTATACGTGGTAATTAAGCATATAAAATGCAAATAATGCAACTCAGAGCATTATTTGAGCATTTCAGTCGATTCTGGATTCATTCTAAGTCAAATTCATCACAATAATCTACATTTAAACTCTTTATACTGTCTTGAATATGATTCATATGTTATTTATTCAAAAAGATTGGATAATACATGGTAATTACGCATATAAAATGCAAAAAACGCAATTATGAGCACCATTTGAGCATTTCAGTCGTTTCTGGATTCATTCTAAGTCATTTCATCACAATAATCTACATTTAAACTCTTTATACTGTCTAGAATGTGATTCATATGTTATTTCTTCAAAAATATGGGATTATAAATGGTAATTAAATGTATAAAGTGCAAATAATGCTATTCTGAGCATTATTGGAGGATTTCAGTCGTTTCTGAATTCATTCTAAGTCATTTCAAAAAATTAAACTACGTTTGAACACTTCATACTGTCTGAAATATTATTCATATGTTATTTATTCAAAAAGATTGGATTATACATGGTAATTAAGCATATAAAGTGCAAATAATGTAATTCTCAGCATCATTTGAGCATTTCTATCATTTCTGGATTCATTATTTGTCATTTCATCTCAATAATCAACATTTGAACTCTTTATAATGTCTAGAATATGACTCATATGTTATTTATTCAAATAGATTGGATTATAAATGGTAATTAAGCTTATAAAGTTCAAATAATGCAATTCAGAGCATTATTTGAGCATTTCAGTCGTTTCTGGATTCATTCTAAGTCATTTCATCACAATAATCTACATTTAAAATCTTTATACTGTCTAGAATATGATTCATATGTTATTTATTCAAAAATATTAGATTCTACATGGTAATTATGCATATAAAGTGCAAATAATGCAATTCTGAGCACCATTTGAGCATTTCAGCCCTACCTGGATTCATTTTAAGTCATTTCATCATGATAATCTATATTTAAACTCTTTATACTATTTAGAATATGATTCATATGTTATTTCTTCAAAAAAAATTGGATTATACATGGTAATTACGCATATAAAGTACAAATAATGCAATTCTGAGCATCATTTGAGCATTTCAGCCGTTTCTGGATTCATTCTATGTCATTTCATCACAATAATCAGCTTTTAAACTCTTTATACTGTCTAGAATATGATTCATATTTTATTTATTAAAAAAGATTGGATTATTCATGGTAATTACGAATATAAATTACAAATAATGCAATTCTGAGCATCATTTGAGCTTTTCAGTCGTTTATGGATTCATTCTAATTTATTTCATCACAATAATCTACATTTAAATTTTTTATACTATCTAGAATATGATTCATAAGATATTTATTCAAAATTATTGATTTATACATGGTAATAATGCATATAAATTGCAAATAATGCAATTCTGAGCATCATTTGAGCATTTCAATTGTTTCTGCCTTTAGTTTTAGTCTTTTCATCACAATAATTTACCTGTAAACCCTTTATTCTGTCTAGTATATGATTCATATATTATTTATTCAAAAAGATTGGATTATACAAGTTAATTTAGCATATAAATTGCAAATAATGCAATTATGAGCATCATTTAAGCATTTGAACAGTTTCTAGATTCATTCTAAGTCATTTCATTACAAAAATCTACATTTAAACTCTTTATACTACCTAGAAGATCATTCATATGTTATTTATTCTAAAAGATTTGATTATACATGGAAATTAACGATATAAAGTGCAAATAATGCTATTCTGAACATTATTTGAGCATTTATGTCGTTTCTTAATTCATTCTAAGTTATTTCATCACAATAATCTATATTTAAACTCCTTATACTGCCTATAATGTGTTTCATCTGTTGTTTATTCAAAAATATTTGATTATGAATGGTAATTTCGCATATAAATTGCAAATAATGCAATTCTGAGCATCATTTGATCATTTCAGTCGTTCCTGCATTCATTCTAAGTGCTTTCATCACAATAATCTACATTTAAACTCTTTATACTGTCTAGAATATGATTCATATGTTATTTATTCGAAATGATTGGATTATACATGGTAATTACGCATATAAAGTGCAAACAATGCAATTCTAAGCATTATTTGTGCATTTCAGTCGTTCCTGCATTCATTCTAAGTGATTTCATCACAATAATCTACATTTAAACTCTTTATACTGTCTATACTATGATTCATATATTATTTATTCAAAAAGATTGGATTATACATAGTAATTACGCATATAAAGTTCAAATAATGTTATTTTGATCATCATTTGAGCATTTCAATCATTTCTGGATTCATTATTTTTCATTTTGTCACAATAATCTACATTTCAACTCTTTCTACTGTCTATACTATGATTCGTATGTAATCTATTCAGACGGATTGGATTATACATGGTAATTATTCATATAAAGTGCAAATAATTCAATTCTGAGCAACATTTGAGCATTTGAATCGTTTCTGGATTCATTCCATGTCATTTCTTCGCTATAATCAATATTTAAACTCTTTATACTGTCTAGAATATGATTCATATATTATTTATTCAAAAAGATATATGGTAATTACGCATATAAAGTGCAAATAATGCAATTCTGAGCATCATTTGATCATTTCAGTCATTCCTGCATTCATTCTAAGTGTTTTCATCACAATAATCTACATTTATACTCTTTATACTGTCTAGAATATGATTCATATCTTATTTATTCAAAAAGATTGGATTATACATGGTATTTACGCATACAAGGTGCAAATAATGCAATTGTGAGCTTCATTTGAGCATTTCAAATGTTTCTTATTTCATTCTAGGTCATTTCATCGCGCTAATCTACATTTAAACTCTTTATAATGTCTTGAATATGATTCATATGTTATTTATTCAAAAAGATTGGATTATACGTGGTAATTAAGCATATAAAATGCAAATAATGCAACTCAGAGCATTATTTGAGCATTTCAGTCGATTCTGGATTCATTCTAAGTCAAATTCATCACAATAATCTACATTTAAACTCTTTATACTGTCTTGAATATGATTCATATGTTATTTATTCAAAAAGATTGGATAATACATGGTAATTACGCATATAAAATGCAAAAAACGCAATTATGAGCACCATTTGAGCATTTCAGTCGTTTCTGGATTCATTCTAAGTCATTTCATCACAATAATCTACATTTAAACTCTTTATACTGTCTAGAATGTGATTCATATGTTATTTCTTCAAAAATATGGGATTATAAATGGTAATTAAATGTATAAAGTGCAAATAATGCTATTCTGAGCATTATTGGAGGATTTCAGTCGTTTCTGAATTCATTCTAAGTCATTTCAAAAAATTAAACTACGTTTGAACACTTCATACTGTCTGAAATATTATTCATATGTTATTTATTCAAAAAGATTGGATTATACATGGTAATTAAGCATATAAAGTGCAAATAATGTAATTCTCAGCATCATTTGAGCATTTCTATCATTTCTGGATTCATTATTTGTCATTTCATCTCAATAATCAACATTTGAACTCTTTATAATGTCTAGAATATGACTCATATGTTATTTATTCAAATAGATTGGATTATAAATGGTAATTAAGCTTATAAAGTTCAAATAATGCAATTCAGAGCATTATTTGAGCATTTCAGTCGTTTCTGGATTCATTCTAAGTCATTTCATCACAATAATCTACATTTAAAATCTTTATACTGTCTAGAATATGATTCATATGTTATTTATTCAAAAATATTAGATTCTACATGGTAATTATGCATATAAAGTGCAAATAATGCAATTCTGAGCACCATTTGAGCATTTCAGCCCTACCTGGATTCATTTTAAGTCATTTCATCATGATAATCTATATTTAAACTCTTTATACTATTTAGAATATGATTCATATGTTATTTCTTCAAAAAAAATTGGATTATACATGGTAATTACGCATATAAAGTACAAATAATGCAATTCTGAGCATCATTTGAGCATTTCAGCCGTTTCTGGATTCATTCTATGTCATTTCATCACAATAATCAGCTTTTAAACTCTTTATACTGTCTAGAATATGATTCATATTTTATTTATTAAAAAAGATTGGATTATTCATGGTAATTACGAATATAAATTACAAATAATGCAATTCTGAGCATCATTTGAGCTTTTCAGTCGTTTATGGATTCATTCTAATTTATTTCATCACAATAATCTACATTTAAATTTTTTATACTATCTAGAATATGATTCATAAGATATTTATTCAAAATTATTGATTTATACATGGTAATAATGCATATAAATTGCAAATAATGCAATTCTGAGCATCATTTGAGCATTTCAATTGTTTCTGCCTTTAGTTTTAGTCTTTTCATCACAATAATTTACCTGTAAACCCTTTATTCTGTCTAGTATATGATTCATATATTATTTATTCAAAAAGATTGGATTATACAAGTTAATTTAGCATATAAATTGCAAATAATGCAATTATGAGCATCATTTAAGCATTTGAACAGTTTCTAGATTCATTCTAAGTCATTTCATTACAAAAATCTACATTTAAACTCTTTATACTACCTAGAAGATCATTCATATGTTATTTATTCTAAAAGATTTGATTATACATGGAAATTAACGATATAAAGTGCAAATAATGCTATTCTGAACATTATTTGAGCATTTATGTCGTTTCTTAATTCATTCTAAGTTATTTCATCACAATAATCTATATTTAAACTCCTTATACTGCCTATAATGTGTTTCATCTGTTGTTTATTCAAAAATATTTGATTATGAATGGTAATTTCGCATATAAATTGCAAATAATGCAATTCTGAGCATCATTTGATCATTTCAGTCGTTCCTGCATTCATTCTAAGTGCTTTCATCACAATAATCTACATTTAAACTCTTTATACTGTCTAGAATATGATTCATATGTTATTTATTCGAAATGATTGGATTATACATGGTAATTACGCATATAAAGTGCAAACAATGCAATTCTAAGCATTATTTGTGCATTTCAGTCGTTCCTGCATTCATTCTAAGTGATTTCATCACAATAATCTACATTTAAACTCTTTATACTGTCTATACTATGATTCATATATTATTTATTCAAAAAGATTGGATTATACATAGTAATTACGCATATAAAGTTCAAATAATGTTATTTTGATCATCATTTGAGCATTTCAATCATTTCTGGATTCATTATTTTTCATTTTGTCACAATAATCTACATTTCAACTCTTTCTACTGTCTATACTATGATTCGTATGTAATCTATTCAGACGGATTGGATTATACATGGTAATTATTCATATAAAGTGCAAATAATTCAATTCTGAGCAACATTTGAGCATTTGAATCGTTTCTGGATTCATTCCATGTCATTTCTTCGCTATAATCAATATTTAAACTCTTTATACTGTCTAGAATATGATTCATATATTATTTATTCAAAAAGATATATGGTAATTACGCATATAAAGTGCAAATAATGCAATTCTGAGCATCATTTGATCATTTCAGTCATTCCTGCATTCATTCTAAGTGTTTTCATCACAATAATCTACATTTATACTCTTTATACTGTCTAGAATATGATTCATATCTTATTTATTCAAAAAGATTGGATTATACATGGTATTTACGCATACAAGGTGCAAATAATGCAATTGTGAGCTTCATTTGAGCATTTCAAATGTTTCTTATTTCATTCTAGGTCATTTCATCGCGCTAATCTACATTTAAACTCTTTATAATGTCTTGAATATGATTCATATGTTATTTATTCAAAAAGATTGGATTATACGTGGTAATTAAGCATATAAAATGCAAATAATGCAACTCAGAGCATTATTTGAGCATTTCAGTCGATTCTGGATTCATTCTAAGTCAAATTCATCACAATAATCTACATTTAAACTCTTTATACTGTCTTGAATATGATTCATATGTTATTTATTCAAAAAGATTGGATAATACATGGTAATTACGCATATAAAATGCAAAAAACGCAATTATGAGCACCATTTGAGCATTTCAGTCGTTTCTGGATTCATTCTAAGTCATTTCATCACAATAATCTACATTTAAACTCTTTATACTGTCTAGAATGTGATTCATATGTTATTTCTTCAAAAATATGGGATTATAAATGGTAATTAAATGTATAAAGTGCAAATAATGCTATTCTGAGCATTATTGGAGGATTTCAGTCGTTTCTGAATTCATTCTAAGTCATTTCAAAAAATTAAACTACGTTTGAACACTTCATACTGTCTGAAATATTATTCATATGTTATTTATTCAAAAAGATTGGATTATACATGGTAATTAAGCATATAAAGTGCAAATAATGTAATTCTCAGCATCATTTGAGCATTTCTATCATTTCTGGATTCATTATTTGTCATTTCATCTCAATAATCAACATTTGAACTCTTTATAATGTCTAGAATATGACTCATATGTTATTTATTCAAATAGATTGGATTATAAATGGTAATTAAGCTTATAAAGTTCAAATAATGCAATTCAGAGCATTATTTGAGCATTTCAGTCGTTTCTGGATTCATTCTAAGTCATTTCATCACAATAATCTACATTTAAAATCTTTATACTGTCTAGAATATGATTCATATGTTATTTATTCAAAAATATTAGATTCTACATGGTAATTATGCATATAAAGTGCAAATAATGCAATTCTGAGCACCATTTGAGCATTTCAGCCCTACCTGGATTCATTTTAAGTCATTTCATCATGATAATCTATATTTAAACTCTTTATACTATTTAGAATATGATTCATATGTTATTTCTTCAAAAAAAATTGGATTATACATGGTAATTACGCATATAAAGTACAAATAATGCAATTCTGAGCATCATTTGAGCATTTCAGCCGTTTCTGGATTCATTCTATGTCATTTCATCACAATAATCAGCTTTTAAACTCTTTATACTGTCTAGAATATGATTCATATTTTATTTATTAAAAAAGATTGGATTATTCATGGTAATTACGAATATAAATTACAAATAATGCAATTCTGAGCATCATTTGAGCTTTTCAGTCGTTTATGGATTCATTCTAATTTATTTCATCACAATAATCTACATTTAAATTTTTTATACTATCTAGAATATGATTCATAAGATATTTATTCAAAATTATTGATTTATACATGGTAATAATGCATATAAATTGCAAATAATGCAATTCTGAGCATCATTTGAGCATTTCAATTGTTTCTGCCTTTAGTTTTAGTCTTTTCATCACAATAATTTACCTGTAAACCCTTTATTCTGTCTAGTATATGATTCATATATTATTTATTCAAAAAGATTGGATTATACAAGTTAATTTAGCATATAAATTGCAAATAATGCAATTATGAGCATCATTTAAGCATTTGAACAGTTTCTAGATTCATTCTAAGTCATTTCATTACAAAAATCTACATTTAAACTCTTTATACTACCTAGAAGATCATTCATATGTTATTTATTCTAAAAGATTTGATTATACATGGAAATTAACGATATAAAGTGCAAATAATGCTATTCTGAACATTATTTGAGCATTTATGTCGTTTCTTAATTCATTCTAAGTTATTTCATCACAATAATCTATATTTAAACTCCTTATACTGCCTATAATGTGTTTCATCTGTTGTTTATTCAAAAATATTTGATTATGAATGGTAATTTCGCATATAAATTGCAAATAATGCAATTCTGAGCATCATTTGATCATTTCAGTCGTTCCTGCATTCATTCTAAGTGCTTTCATCACAATAATCTACATTTAAACTCTTTATACTGTCTAGAATATGATTCATATGTTATTTATTCGAAATGATTGGATTATACATGGTAATTACGCATATAAAGTGCAAACAATGCAATTCTAAGCATTATTTGTGCATTTCAGTCGTTCCTGCATTCATTCTAAGTGATTTCATCACAATAATCTACATTTAAACTCTTTATACTGTCTATACTATGATTCATATATTATTTATTCAAAAAGATTGGATTATACATAGTAATTACGCATATAAAGTTCAAATAATGTTATTTTGATCATCATTTGAGCATTTCAATCATTTCTGGATTCATTATTTTTCATTTTGTCACAATAATCTACATTTCAACTCTTTCTACTGTCTATACTATGATTCGTATGTAATCTATTCAGACGGATTGGATTATACATGGTAATTATTCATATAAAGTGCAAATAATTCAATTCTGAGCAACATTTGAGCATTTGAATCGTTTCTGGATTCATTCCATGTCATTTCTTCGCTATAATCAATATTTAAACTCTTTATACTGTCTAGAATATGATTCATATATTATTTATTCAAAAAGATATATGGTAATTACGCATATAAAGTGCAAATAATGCAATTCTGAGCATCATTTGATCATTTCAGTCATTCCTGCATTCATTCTAAGTGTTTTCATCACAATAATCTACATTTATACTCTTTATACTGTCTAGAATATGATTCATATCTTATTTATTCAAAAAGATTGGATTATACATGGTATTTACGCATACAAGGTGCAAATAATGCAATTGTGAGCTTCATTTGAGCATTTCAAATGTTTCTTATTTCATTCTAGGTCATTTCATCGCGCTAATCTACATTTAAACTCTTTATAATGTCTTGAATATGATTCATATGTTATTTATTCAAAAAGATTGGATTATACGTGGTAATTAAGCATATAAAATGCAAATAATGCAACTCAGAGCATTATTTGAGCATTTCAGTCGATTCTGGATTCATTCTAAGTCAAATTCATCACAATAATCTACATTTAAACTCTTTATACTGTCTTGAATATGATTCATATGTTATTTATTCAAAAAGATTGGATAATACATGGTAATTACGCATATAAAATGCAAAAAACGCAATTATGAGCACCATTTGAGCATTTCAGTCGTTTCTGGATTCATTCTAAGTCATTTCATCACAATAATCTACATTTAAACTCTTTATACTGTCTAGAATGTGATTCATATGTTATTTCTTCAAAAATATGGGATTATAAATGGTAATTAAATGTATAAAGTGCAAATAATGCTATTCTGAGCATTATTGGAGGATTTCAGTCGTTTCTGAATTCATTCTAAGTCATTTCAAAAAATTAAACTACGTTTGAACACTTCATACTGTCTGAAATATTATTCATATGTTATTTATTCAAAAAGATTGGATTATACATGGTAATTAAGCATATAAAGTGCAAATAATGTAATTCTCAGCATCATTTGAGCATTTCTATCATTTCTGGATTCATTATTTGTCATTTCATCTCAATAATCAACATTTGAACTCTTTATAATGTCTAGAATATGACTCATATGTTATTTATTCAAATAGATTGGATTATAAATGGTAATTAAGCTTATAAAGTTCAAATAATGCAATTCAGAGCATTATTTGAGCATTTCAGTCGTTTCTGGATTCATTCTAAGTCATTTCATCACAATAATCTACATTTAAAATCTTTATACTGTCTAGAATATGATTCATATGTTATTTATTCAAAAATATTAGATTCTACATGGTAATTATGCATATAAAGTGCAAATAATGCAATTCTGAGCACCATTTGAGCATTTCAGCCCTACCTGGATTCATTTTAAGTCATTTCATCATGATAATCTATATTTAAACTCTTTATACTATTTAGAATATGATTCATATGTTATTTATTCAGAATTATTGATTTATACATGGTAATAATGCATATAAATTACAAATAATGCAATTCTGAGCATCATTTGAGCATTTCAATTGTTTTCGCCTTTAGTCTTAGTCTTTTCATCACAATAATCTACTTCTAAACCCTTTATACTGTCTAGTATATGATTCATATGTTATTTATTCAAAAAGATTGGATTATACAAGGTAATTTAGCATATAAAGTGCAAATAATGCAATTATGAGCATCATTTGAGCATTTCAACAGTTTCTGGATTCATTCTAAGTCATTTCATTAGAAAAATCTACATTTAAACTCTTTATACTGTCTAGAATATCATTCATATGTTATTTATTCAAAAAGAATTGATTATACATGGAAATTAACCATATAAAGTGCAAATAATGCTATTCTGAGCATTTCAGTCGTTTCTTAATTCATTCTAAGTTATTTCATAACAATAATCTATATTGAAACTCCTTATACTTCCAATAATGTGTTTCATTTGTTGTTTATTCAAAATGATTGGATTATACATTGTAATGACGCATAAAAACTGCAAATGATGCATTTCTGAGCATCATTTTAGCATTTCAGTCGTTCTTGGATTCATTTTAAGTCATTTCATCATGATAATCTACATTTAAACTCTTTATACTGTTTAGAATATGATTCATATATTATTTATTCAAAAAGATTGGATTATACATGGTAATTATGCATATAAAGTGCAAGTAATGCAATTTTGAGCATCATTTGAGCATTTCAGTCGTTTCTGTATTCATTCTTTGTCATTTCATCTCAATTATCTGCATTTAAAATCTTTATACTGTCTAGAATATGATTCATATGTTAATAATGCAATTCTGAGCATTATTTGTGCATTTCAGTCGTTCCTGCATTCATTCTAAGTGATTCCATCACAATAATCTACATTTAAACTCTTTATACTGTCTATACTATGATTCATATATTATTTATTCAAAAAGATTGGATTATACATGGTTATTATGCATATAAAGTGCAAATAATGTTATTCTGAGCATAATTTGAGCATTTCAATCATTTCTGGATTCATTATTTGTCATTTTATCACTATAATCTACATTTAAACTCTTTGTACTGTCTATACTATGATTCCTATGTAATCTATTCAAAAGGATTGGATTATACATGGTAATTATTCATATAAAGTGCAAATAATTCAATTTTGAGCAGCATTTGAGAGCATTTGAATCGTTTCTGGATTCATTCTAAGTCATTTCATCATAATAATCTACATTTATACTTTTTATACTATCTAGAATATGATTCATATGTTATTTATTCAAAATTGTTAGATTATACATGCTAATAACTCATATAAATTGCAAATAATTCAATTCTGAGCATAATTTGAGCATTTCAGTCGTTCCTGGATTCATTTGAAGTCATTTTATCATGATAATCTACATTTAAACTCTTTATACTGTATAGAATATGATTTATATGTTATTTATTCAAAATTATTGGATTATACATGGTAATAACGCATAGAAATTGCAAATAATACAATTCTGAGCTTCATTTGAACATTTCAATTGTTTCTGCATTTAGTCTTAGACTTTTCATCACAATAATCTACATGTAAACTCTTTATACTATCTAGTATATGATTTATATGTTATTTATTCAAAAAGATTGGATTATACATGGTAATTAAGCATATAAAATGCAAATAATGCAATTAAGAGCATCATTTGAGCATTTCAACTGTTCCTGGATTCATTCTAAGTCATTTCATCACAATAATCTACATTTAAACTCTTTATACTCTCTAGAATATGATTCATATGTTATTATTCAAAAAGATTGGATTATACATGGTAATTAACCATATAAATTGCAAATAATGCTATTCTAAGCATTATTTGAGCATTTCAGTCGTTTCTTGATTCATTCTAAGTTATTTCCTCACAATAATCTACATTTAAACTCTTTATAGTGTCTTGAATATGATTGATATGTTATTTATTCAAAAAGATTGCATCATACAATGTAATTATTCATAAAAAGTGCAAAGAATGCATTTCTGCACATCATTTTAGCATTTCAGTCGTTTCTGGATTCATTTTAAGTCATTTCATCATGACAATCTGTATTTAAACTCTTTATAATGTTTAGAATATGATTCATATATTATTTATTTAAAAAGATTGGATTATACTCGGTAATAATGAATATAAAATCCAAATAATGTAATTCTGAGCATCATTTGAGCATTTCGATTGTTTCTGCATTTAGTCTTAGTCTTTTCATCATAATAATCTACATGTAACTCTTTATTCTGTCTAGTATATGATTCATATATTATTTATTCAAAAAGATTGGATTATACGTGGAAATTAAGCATATAAAGTGCAAATAATGCAATTATGAGCATCATTTGAGCATTTCAACCGTTTCTGAATTCATTCTAAGTCATTTAATCACAATAATCTACATTTACACTCTTTATACTGTCCAGAATATGATTCATATGTTATTTATTCAAAAAGATTGGATTATACATTGTAATTACACTTTAAAATTGGAAATAATGCATTTCTGAGCATCAATTTTGCATTTCAGCCGTTTCTGGATTCATTGTAAAACATTTAATCACGATAATCTATATTTAAACTCTTTATACTGTCTAGAATAGAATTCATATGTAATTTATACAAAAATATTGGATTATACATGGTAATTACGCATATAGAGTGCAAATAATACAATTCTAACCATCATTTGAGCATTTCAACCGTTTCTGGATTCATTCTAAGTCATTTCATCACAATAATCTACATTTAAACTCATTATACTGTGTAGAATATGATTCATATGTTATTTAGTCAAAAATATTGGATTATACGAGGTAATTACCCATAAAATTGCAAACAATCCATTTCTGAGGATCATTTTAGCATTTCAATCGTTTCTGGATTCATTCTTCATGATTTCATCACAATAATCTATATTTAAACTCTTTATACTGTCTAAACTATGATTTATGTGCTATTTATTCAAAAAGATTTGATTATGCATGGTAATTACGCATATAAAGTGCAAATAATGCAATTCTGAGCATCATTTAGGCATTTCAGTCGTTTCTGGATTCATTCTTCGTCATTTCATCTCGATAATCTATATTTAAACTCCTTATACTGCCTATAATATGTTTCATTTTTTATTTATTCAAAAAGAGTTGATTATGCATGGTAATTACGCATGTAAAGTGCAAATAATGCAATTCTGAGCATAATTTGTGCATTTCGGCCGTTCCTGCATTCATTCTAAGTGATTTCATCACAATAAAATACATCTAAACACTTTATACTGTCTATAATATGATTCATATTTTATTTATTCAAAAAGATTGGATAATACATGGTAATTACGCATATAAAGTGCGAATAATGTAATTCTGAGAATCATTTGAGCATTTCAACCGTTTCTAGATTCATTATTTGTCATTTCATCATAATCATCTACATTTAAACTCTTTATACTGTCTAGAATATAATTGATATGTTATTTATTAAGAAAGAATGGATTATATATGGTAATTAAGCTTAAAATGTGCAAATAATCCATTTCTGAGGATCATTATAGCATTTAAACCGTTTCTGGATTCATTCTAATTCATTTCATCGCAATAATCTACATTTAAACTTTTTATACTATCTATAGAATATAATTCATATGTTATTTACTGAAAAAGTTTGGATTATACATTGTAATTACGCATGAAAAGTGCAAATAATGCATTTCTGAGCATCATTTTGGCATTTCAGGAGTTTCTGGATTCATTCTAAATAATTTCAACACGTTAATCTAGATTTAAATTCTTTATACTGTCTAGAATATGATTCATAAGTTATTTATACAAAAAGATTAGATTATACATGGTAATTGCGCATATAGAGTGCAAATAATGCAATTCTGAGTATCATTTGAGCATTTCAACCGTTTATGGATTCATTCTAAGTCATTTCATCACAATAATCTACATTTAAACTCTTTATACAGTCTTGAATATGATTCATATGTAATTAATTAAAAAATATTAGATTATACATGGTAATTACGCATATAAAGTGTAATGCAATTCTGAGCATTTTTTGAGCACTTCAGTCGTTCATACATTCATTCTATGTGATTTCTGCACAATAATCCACATTTAAACTATTTATACTGTCTATACTATGAATCATATGTTATCTATTAAAAAGGATTGGATTATACATGGTAATTACTCATATAAATTGCAAATAATGCAATTCTGAGTATTATTTGAGCATGTCAGTCGTCCCTCCATTCATTCTAAGTGATTTCATAACAATAATCTATATTTATACTATTTATACTGTCTATACTATGATTCATATGTTATTTATTCAAAAAGATTGGATTATACAAGATAATTACGCATATAAAGTGCAAATAATGCAATTCTTAGTATTATTTGAGCATTTCAGTCGTTCCATCACTTATTCTTAGCCATTTCATCTCAATAATCTACATTTAAACTCTTTATACTCTCTAGAATATGATTCATATGTTATTTATTCAAAAAGATTGGATTATACATGGTAATTACGCATATAATGTGCAAATACTGCAATTCTGAGCATTTCAGTCATTTCTGGATTCATTCTAAAGTCATTTCATCACAATAATCTACATTTAAAATCTTGGTACAGTCTATACTATAATTTATATTTTATCTATTCAAAAGGATTGGATTATACATGGTAATTATTCATATAAAGTGCAAATAATGCAATTCTGAGAATTATTTGAGCATTTCATTTGTTTCTAGATTCATTCTAAGTCATTTCATCACTATAATCTACATTTAAACTGTTTATACTGTCTATAATATGATTCATTTGTTATCTATTCAAAAGGATTGGATTATATATGATAATTACGCATATATAGTGAAAATAATGCAATTCTGAGCATCATTTGAGCATTTCAACCGTTTCTTAATTCATTCTAAGTCATTTCATCACAATAATCTACATTTAAACTTTTTATACTGTTTTGAATATGATTAATATGTTATTAATTCAAAAATATTGGATTATACATTGTAATTACGCATAAAGAGTGCGAATAATGTAATTCTGAGCATCATTTGAGCATTTCAGTCATTCCTGCTATAATTCTATGTGATATCATCACAATAATCTACATTTAAACTCTTTATACTGTCTAGAATAAGATTAATATGTTTTTTATTCATAAAGATTGGATTATACATGGTAATTACGCATAGGAAGAGAAAATAATGCATTTCTGAGCATCATTTTTACATTTCAACAATTTCTGGATTCATCCTTAGTTATTTTATCATAATAATCTACATTTAAACTTTTTGAACTGTCTATAATATGATTCATATGTTATCTATTAAAAATATTGGATTATACAAGGTAATTACGCATATAAAGTTCAAATAATGCAATTCTGAGCATCATTTGAGCATTTCAGTCGTTTCTAAATTCATTCTATATAATTTCATCACAATAATCTACATTTAAACTCTTTATACTGTCATCATATGATTCATTTGTTATTTATTCAAAAAGATTGGATTATATATGGTAATTAAGCATAAAAAGTGCAGATAATCCATTTCTGAGGATCAATATATCATTTCAACCGTTTCTGGATTCATTCTAGGTCATTTCATCACAATAATCTACATTTAAACTCTTTAAACTGTCTAGAATATGATTCATATGTTATTTATTAAAAAAGGTTGGATTATAAATGGTAATTACGCATATAAAGTGAAAATAATGCAGTTTTGAGCATCTTTTGAGCATTTCAGTCGTTTCAGGATTAATTCTTAGCCATTTCATTACAATAATCTATATTTATACTCTTTGCACTGCCTTTAATATGAATCATATGTTATTTATTCAAAAGGATTGGATTATACATGGTAATAACGCATATAAAGTGCAAATAATGCAATTCTGAGCATCATTATAGCATTTCAATCGTTTCTGTATTCATTCTAAATCATTTTATCACAAAAATCTACATTTATTTCTGTATTCATTCTAAATCATTTTATCACAAAAATCTACATTTAAACTCTTTATACTATCTAGAATATGATTCATATGTTATCTATTCAAAAGGATTGGATTATACATGGTAAAATTATGCATACAAAGTGCAAAAAATGCAATTCTGAGCATCATTTGAGCATTTCAATCTTTTCTGGATTTATTTTAAGTAATTTTATCTCAATAATCTCAATTTATACTCTTTATACTCTTTAGAATATGATTCATACGTTATTTATTCAGAATGATTGGATTATACATGGTAATTACGTATATAAGTGGAAATAATGTAATTCTGAGCATCATTTGAGCATTTCAATCATTTCTGGATTCATTCTGAGCCATTTCATCACAATAATCTATATTTAAACTCTTTGTACTGTCTATAATATGATTCATATGTTATCGATTCAAAAGGATTGGATTATACATGGAATTACGCATATAAAGTGCAAATAATGCAATTCTGAGCATCATTTGAGCATTGCAATCGTTTCTGTATTCATTCTAAGTCATTTTATTACAATAATATACATTTAAACTCTTTATACTGTCTAGAATTTGATTCATATGTTATTTATTCTAAAAGATTGGATTATACATGGTAATAACGCATACAAGGTGCAAAAAACGTGATTCTGAGCATCATTTGAACATTTAAATCTTTTCTGAATTCATTCTAAATCATTTCATTACAATAATATATATTTAAACACCTTATACTGTTTAGAATATGATTCATATGTTATTTATTAAAAAATATTGGATTATACATGGTAATTACGCATATAAAGTGCAAATAATGCAATTCTGAGTATTATTTGATTATTTCAATCATTTTTGGATTCATTCTAACTCATTTCAACACAATAACCTACATTTAAACACTTTATACTGTATAGAATACGATTGATATGTTATTTATTCAAAAATATTGGATTATACAAGGTAATTACGCATATAAAGTGCAAATAATGCAATTCTGAGCATCATTTGAGCATTTGAATTGTTTCTGGATTCATTCTTAGTAATTTCATCACAATAATCTAGATTTAAACTCTTTATACTGTCTAGAATATGATTCATATGAATCTATTAAACAACATTGGATTATACATGGTAATTACGCATATAAAGTGAAAATAATGCAATTCGGAGCATCATTTGAGCATTTCAATGGTTTCTGGATTCATTCAAAGTCATTTCTTCAGAATAATCTACATTTAAACTCTTCATACTGTTTAGAATTTGATTCATATGTTATTTATTAAAAAATATTGGATTATACATGGTAATTATGCATATAAAGTGCAAATATTGCAATTTTGAGCATTATTTGAGCATTTCGATCGTTTCTGGATTCATTCTAGGTCATTTTATCACAATAGCCTACATTTAAACTCTTTGTACTGTCTAGAATATTTTTCATATGTTATTTATTCAAAAAGATTGGATTATACATGGTAATTACGCATATAAAGTGCAAATAATGCAATTCGGAGCATTTCAATCGTTTCTGGATTCATTCGAAGTCATTTCATCACAATAATTTACATTTAAAATCTTTGTACTGTCTATACACTAATTCATATTTTATTTATTCAAAAGAATTGGATTATACATGGTAATTATTCATATAAAGTGCAAATAATGCAATTCTGAGAATTATTTGAGCATTTCATTTGTTTCTAGATTCATTCTAAGTCATTTCATCACTATAATCTATATTTAAACTGTTTATACTATCTGTAATATGAATCATATGTTACCTATTCAAAAGGATTGGATTATACATGATAATTATGCATATAAAGTGTAAATAATGCAATTCTGAGCATCATTTGAGCATTTCAACTGTTTCTTAATTCATTCTAAGTCATTTCATCACAATAATCTACATTTAAACTGTTTATACTGTCTTAAATATGATTAATATGTTATTAATTCAAAAATATTGGATTATACAATGTAATTACGCATAAAAAGTGCGAATAATGCAATTCTGAGCATCATTTGAGCATTTCAGTCATTCCTGCTTTAATTCTAATTGATTTCATCATAATAATCTACATTTAAACTCTTTATACTGTCTATAATATGATTAATATGTTGTTTATTCAAAAAGATTGAATTATACATGGTAATTACGCATAAAAATAGAAAATAATGCATTTCTGAGCATCATTTTAACATTTCAACAATTTCTGGATTCATTCTTGGTTATTTCATCTCAATAATCTACATTTGAACTCTTTGAACTGTTTATAATATGATTCATACTTTATCTATTAAAAAAGATTGGATTATACAAGGTAATTACGCATATAAAATGCAAATAATGTAATTCTGAGCATCATTTCAGCATTTTAGTCGTTTCTGGATTCATTCTATATCATTTCATCACAATAATCTACATTTAAACTTTTTATACTGTCTATAATATGATTCATATGTTGTTTATTCAAAAAGATTGAATTTTATATGGTAATTAAGCATAAAAAGTGCAGATAATCCATTTTTGAGGATCATTATATTATTTCAACCATTTCTGGATTCATTCTAAATCATTTCATCACAATAATCTTCATTTAAACTCTATATACTGTCTAGAATATGATTCATAAGTTATTTATTGAAAAAGGTTGGATTATAAATGGTAATTACGCATATAAAATGAAAATAATGCAGTTTCTAGCATCTTTTGAGCATTTCAGTCGTTTCTGGATCAATTCTTAGCCATTTCATTACAATAATCTATATTTAAACTCTTTGCACTGCCTTTAATATGATTCATATGTTATCTATTCAAAAGGATTGGATTATACATGGTAATAACGCATATAAAGTGCAAATAATGCAATTCTGAGCATCATTTGAGCATTTCAATCGTTTTTGTATTCATTCTAAGTCATTTCATCACAAAAATCTACATTTAAACTCTTTAATACTGTCTAGAATATGATTCATATGTTATCTATTCAAAAGGATTGGATTATACATGGTAAAATTATGTATATAAAGTGCAAAAAATGTAATTATGAGCATCATTTGATCATTACAATAGTTTTTGGATTTATTTTAAGTCATTTTATCTCAATGATCTAAATTTAAATTCTTTATACTCTTTAAAATATGATTCATACGTTATTTATTCAGAATGATTGGATTATACATGGTAATTACGCATATAAGTGCAAATAATGCAATTCTGAGCATCATTTGAGCATTTCAATCATTTCTGGATTCATTCTGAGCCATTTCATCACAATAATCTACATTTAAACTCTTTGTACTGTTTATAATATGATTCATTTGTTATCTGTTCAAAAGGATTGGATTATACATGGAATTACGCATATAAAGTGCAAATAATGCAATTCTGAGCATCATTTGAGAATTTCAATCGTTTTTGTATTCATTCTAGGTCATTTCATTACAATAATCAACATTTAAACTCTTTATACTGTCGAGAATTTGATTCATATGTTATTTATTCAAAAAGATTGGATTATACATGGTAATAACGCATATAAAGTGCAAAAAATGTGATTCTGAGCTGTTAGGAAGTGCACAAATTTAATTTTAGACTAATTACTCTTAATTAATCCTAATTAAACTAAGTGCAAAGGAGATCTAGTGCAAAAGCCATCCAAACACACAAGAGAAAGAGGGAAAAAGGGCTACCTCTTGCGAACTTGTAATCGCAAGGCTCGAATCCGTCGAGTCGAGGTTGTGCGCACCACCACGCGTGTCTCGGCCTCAAGTCCACCAAGGTATTAACCAAAACCTCGATCTATGCTAGTAGATGAGAGGTTAAGCCTAATCCCTTCCTTCCCTTTACCTTAATTAACTATTTAATTGGATGGAGGCAAGAGGTGCTCAACACATGAGCTTAAGAGAGCAATGGTGGAGAGGAAAAATTCTGAAATTTTTCCTTTAATTTTCGTCCAAAATATTAGGGAGAGAGAAAAAGGCAAGGTGGCTAGGGTTTTGGCTCCCAAAGTGGTCCTTTTATAGACCAACCACTCTCCCAAAAAGTTGTAACTAATTTACAACTATGCCATCACTAGGGCAGCCATAAAATGGGCCTAAATGGGCTCCATTAATTATTTAATTGGTCCTCTAATTCAATTAATTAGTGGCCCAATTAATTGCTCTCAAGTTGGACCTTTAATTCACAATTTAAATATAGGCCCGTTAGCTCAAATTAATTACTTTAATTAATTCATGTTGAACAAATTAATTATCAACACTTTGATAATTATTTAAGGATTAGAATATGCATTAATTTATTTCTATATAATCCGTTTGACTTAATTAATTAATTATGACGGTTCGCAACAGTACATAATTAATCAGTCAACATATCATATTGTTGCATTCCTTAATACAACCAAATAAATAATGCACGCATGGTCAAAACCTATTTGTGTGACCCTTTGAGGATTTATGCTCTGTTGGACATGGAAAATAAATCGCTATTTATTTCCAATAATCATAAGCGGTATCTAGCAACACGTTATGATTCCCAATTCGCATAAATAGTGTACTGCTACAATATTTTTAATCCTGCATAAGAAATAATAGTATTTCCTTGTCTGATTCTTATGTCACATGATATCATCGTATAATCCAAGATAGGAATGTGTCATTCTTGCAGATTATACGTTTCTTGATCTAGAGATGACTGTATCAGTTGCTAGCAAACAATCCATCTCCATCAAGGGGCCCAAACAGATATCATCGCTCACTAAGTTAATTAATGAGGGACATACGGTTTTCTTGATGACCAACTTTTCCCCGCACAATTCAAGAGAACATAAATAAAGTCCGTATAGCAGCCCTTATCAGGAATCAACGGTAGACGATATTTATTGAACCTATCCTCATGTGGAAAAGCTGAACCATCTCAAACTTAGAATCAAACTCAAATGAAATAAATAATGACACATAACACAATCCATATATTTATTTCACTGGGTCGCGTCCTGTACTATGTTCTATAACATATACATATGCAATTAAGTTGGCAACTCCTTACCTATGATCTGTAGAACTTAATCATCACTTAACTTGCATACTAATCTTATCCGATAATTAATATTCCTTGTTAATTATCAAGATTACGGACCTTTTAGATTTATTATTGTCATTTAATTATAAATGAACTACAGAGATCCACAATTCAGATCCTCAACCTGAATGATCTGTCAATTAATAAATCAAGGAATAAATGATAAAATATCATCAATCACATAAACCATAGAAGTGGCCATTTAATAATTGGCTCCTAGGACATAACTCTAACAATCTCCCACTTGGCCTAGAGTCAATCAACAGCGACTTCTAGCCAGTGCATAGTACTCAATGTAATATCCAAAATATACATGTCTCATACTAAAACCTCAAAAGATAAAAGATACAACTCAAAGCCACTCAGGCATACGCCTAATCCCCATGGATGCAACGTGCAACTCATGTGCGGCTCGAGATAGAGGCTTTGTCAGAGGGTCCGCTGTGTTCGCGGCACCGTTCACCTTCTTGACCTTGATCCACCCGTCATTCACAAACTGACGGATGAGATGGAATCGTCGTAGAATGTGCTTGGTCTTTTGGTGAGACCTAGGCTCCTTGGACTGAGCTATGGCTCCCGTGTTGTCGCAGTAGAGATCCACTGGACCTGAGATGCTTGGAACCACCTCCAGCTCGGTCAAGAATTCCTTGATCCAAACGCCTTCTTTCGCTGCTTCACCCGCCGCTAAGTATTCTGCTTCGGTGACGGAATCGGCCGTGGTATCCTGTTTGGAACTCTTCCAACTCACGGCCCAACCATTGAGCAGATATACGAAGCCGGACTGTGACTTCGCATCATCTCGATCGGTTTGGAAACTAGCATCGGTGTAACCACTTACAACGAGCTCTTGGTCTCCACCATACACGAGGATGCTATCCTTTGTTCTCTTGAGATACTTGAGGATATTCTTGACTGCGGTCCAGTGTGGCATACCAGGGTTAGCTTGGTATCGACTAGTCACACTAATCGGATGCGCCACATCGGGGCGAGTGCATAGCATGGCATACATAATCGAACCGACCACAGATGGATACTTGAACTGATTCATGTACTTTCTATCTGTATCAGTCGTCGGACATTGAGTCTTGCTCAAGAATATGCCATGTGACATAGGCAAGTAACCCTTCTTGGAACTAGCCATGTTGTGTTTTTCCAACACTTTGTCAATATATGCATCTTGGCTCAAGCCTAACAACCTTCTTGATCTATCTCGATAGATCTTGATTCCTAGGATGTAGGCGGCTTCGCCCAAGTCTTTCATTGAGAACACCTTCTTCAATGAATCCTTGACTGCATTCAATTCGGGGATATCATTCCCGATCAAGAGTATATCATCAACATATAGAACAAGAAACACAACCACGCTCCCACTAATCCTCTTGTAAACACAAGGTTCCTTCTCGCTTTGAATGAAGTTCAACTTCTTGACCTCTTCATCAAAGCGCTTGTTCCAACTCCTTGATGCTTGCTTCAATCCATAAATGGACCTTTGAAGCTTGCACACCTTGTTAGCATTCTTTGGATCCACAAAACACTCGGGTTGTGTCATATACACATCCTCTTCCAAGTTGCCATTTAGGAAGGCAGTTTTGACATCCATTTGCCATATCTCATAGTCGTAGAATGCGGCAATTGCTAACAAGATCCGAATTGACTTGAACATGACGACTGGCGAGAAGGTTTCTTCATAGTCAATACCATGAACTTGCTTGTAACCTTTCGCAACTAGTCGTGCTTTGTAAATGGTCAAGTTGCCATCCATGTCGACCTTTCTCTTAAAGATCCATTTGTTCTCAACGGGTTTTACTCCGTCGGGAAGGTCAACTAAGGTCCATACCTTGTTCTCATACATGGATTGCATTTCGGATTCCATGGCTTTAAGCCATTCCTTTGAGTCGGATTTTTCCTTCATGTCCTTTATGGTCAAGGGTTCGTCATTCGCAATGACGAGAACGTCGTGCAAACCTAAGTATCTTATAGGTGGACGACTTGGCCTTGCCGATCTTCGTAGGGTAGACGCTTGAGGTTCTTGAACTTGTTCCACAACGATTTGCGGACTTAGTTCTTGAACTTCAAGTGTGGGTGCAACTTCAACATCATCGACTCGCGATATGTTTGAGTCTTCAATTGAGGGAGCTTGCTCTTGAACCTCTTCTTCTACAACTACTTGTGGAATGGGTTCGACTACCACCTCATTTGGCACCACATTGGGAACAACTAGATTGCCTACTTGAGGCATCTCTTGTTGCTGCGGTTCTTGAATTTCTTCAATCACCACGTTGCTCCCACTACTTCTTCTTGAGAGAAACTCCTTCTCCAAGAACTCCGCATGTCGTGCAACAACTATCTTGTTCTCGACACGGTTGTAGAAGTAGTAACCCTTTGTTTCCTTAGGGTATCCTACGAAATAACATTTGTCCGATTTGGGTCCAAGCTTATCGCTCATTAGCCTTTTCACATAAGCTTCACAACCCCAAATCTTGAGAAAAAGCATGCTTGGTTTCCTACCAAACCAAAGCTCATAAGGCGTCTTCTCAATGGACTTTGACGGAACACGGTTTAAAGTAAAAGCTGCGGTTTCTAATGCAAAACCCCAAAACGATTTAGGCAAGTCGGTTTGGCTCATCATCGATCGAACCATGTCTAGCAAAGTTCGATTCCTCCTCTCGGATACACCATTCCATTGTGGTGTTCCCGGTGGAGTGAGTTGTGGAACGATTCCACACTCCTTTAGATAATCACCAAATTCGTGGCTCAAGTACTCTCCACCTCGATCGGAACGCAAGACCTTGATCTTTCGATTGAGTTGGTTCTCAACTTCATTCTTGAACTCCTTGAACTTTTCAAAGGATTCAGACTTGTGCCGCATCAAGTAGATATACCCGTATCTACTATGATCATCGGTGAAAGTGATGAAGTATGAATAACCTCCTCGTGCACAAATGCTCATAGGTCCACACACATCGGTATGTATGAGATCTAACAAGTCGTTTGTCCTAATCCCTTTGTTAGGAAAAGGCGCTTTGGTCATCTTTCCCATCAAACATGATTCGCATGTGTCAATTGGCTCGAAAGCGAATTGATCTAAGAGACCAACGGTTTGCAATCTCTTAATGCGTTTCTCGTTGATATGACCTAAGCGGCAATGCCACATTAGAGTCGTACTTTCATGTGAAATCTTACGTTTCCTACTGTCACGTTCAACACTCAAAACATGTTCGCTAGAATCAAGCACATAAAGACCATTCAATAAATGCGCAACACCATAACAAACATCATCACGCAACAAAGTACAACTTTTGTTCTTTATTACAACACCAAATCCATCCAAGTCTAAACAAGAAATAGAGATAATGTTCCGAGTGATACAAGGAACTACATAGACATCTTTGAGTTCCAAAATGAAACCAGAAGGCAAAGTTACATCCACATTCCCAACGGCCATAGCGGAGACACACGTGCCGTTACCGACGCGGAGTTGTACTTCGTCTTTCTCGAGCCGCCTCCTACTCTTTAGTGCCTGCACATTTCGACAAATGTGAGCACAAGAACCGGTGTCAAAAATCCAGTCTGTGTTAGAGGTAGCGAGAAGGGTTTCAATGACAAATATACCTGAGGTAGAAGGCTGGACGGTTCCCGCCTTCTTGTCAGCGAGGTACTTGGGGCAGTTCCTCTTCCAATGGCCCGTCTTGCTACAGTAATAGCATACGGTCTCGGAAGTGGCCGGGTTCTTCTTTCTCTTCGAACCCTCGGGAGCTCCCTTGGCCGGACCTTGGGGCGTCACCGGGCCTTTGCCCTTTCTAGTTCGGCGGGTCTTTCTTTTCTTGCTCTTCTTGCTCTTGTCACTCACCGCAAGAACATCTTTGGGGCCCTTCTCTTTCTTGAGACTCTCCTCCGTCTCGACAAGCATGTTTTGGAGATCATCCATGCTCTTGTCCATGCCATTCATCCGGTAGTTCACAACAAAACCGGTGAAGCTGTGAGGGAGAGAGTTGAGAATAAAGTCTTGAATCGCCCCTGACGGGAAGGGCGTATCAAGCCTTTCAAGCTGCCGAAACAACCCCGCCATCTTCATGACGTGTGGCCCGACTTCGTGACCCTCCGCCAATCGAGTATTGGCGACGGCCTTGATGAGACGAGCCCTTTCGGTGCGGGCCTTGGTTTGGAACATGTTCGAGAGACGAGAGACCATTTCATACACTCCTAGACCACTATCCATGAACTCCTTTTGGAGTTCTGACTCCATGACAGCGACAATCAAGACGGACATCTCCATGTCGTCCGTGACGTGCTTGTCATGTTTGTCCTGATCCGCTTTAGGGGCATCCGACTTGGGAGCCGCGGGGACGGGAGTGGTCAAGAGATATTCCTTCTTTTCAAACCTAAGGACAAGCCTAAGGTTCCGGTGCCAATCCAGAAAGTTGGCACCGTTGAAGGCGAGCTTCTCTTTCTCTAAAAGAGAACGTAGCGAAAAAGACGAGGAAGACATCTACAACAATTTTCAAATTAAAGGTCAATTAGTTTATGTTTTGTTTTAATTTCCAATAAAGTAAAACTTTCACTACTTTAATATAAGTCCCTAAAAGTAATGAATTTCCAAGACCCCCATTTTCGTTGAGATGATGCCGGCGTCGGCACAACATCAAAGCAACTAATAATGAGGTAGGTTCTCCTTAACCAATCATACAACTTTATGACTCTTGGTTCGCGTCGCGAACTTCACTCCAATGTCCAATCCGATTAGGGTCCATTGTTAAGTAACTCCTCTCTATTTGCTCCTTGCAAATCCGATTTACACCCCGACTACCTATGGTGGACCACGATGTCCGCGTCGGCGGAATGCATCAATGGCCGAACATAAGGCGTGAAGGGGATAGAGAGAAGGAGAGTGATTTGGCTCAATCGTTTGGGACAAACAATTATGTGACTCTTGTTTGGTGGTCGTGTAAGCATACACCCATACCTATCCTATGACATTCATAGCATTCACAAACATTCACATAATAAGCATCTCAAGCATTGTTGTGGGTTTGTATGGCTCCCGCTTGCATTAGTTTTCGCCGCATCTCCATGTAGCAAAACTAATCTAACCTTTGTCCCTCCCACTAAATTCTATATGGATCTAAATCCTATATAAAATAAAGGAACAAAATTACATGTGTAAATTTCTATTCCCATCCTAACCTTAGGGGCATGCAAGCCACACAAGTTACACAAAAATTAATCAAAATTAATTAATGGCACCAAAGGCCTAATTACACACAATCACACATGCATTCAATTTACAAACCACAAGGCATTGAATCATGAGCCATACTAAACCCACATCCTCCTACAAAACAAAGTTAGCACAAGTCTATCCACTAGTGTACTTTGTTTATAATTAATGACTTTCAAGTGTCTTTGCGTATTATTTGCCATTCGCAATTTCCGTGTATAAATGCTCAAATTTCAAACAACCAAACTTGTTTAAATTCCTTTTGAAAACTTTTCAATCATCAAAAAATTGAAAGGAGATCGCACAAGGAGTATCCTAATTACTTTTTCAACTAGTTTGAATAATTAGATAAATAATACTTTGATAAAAAAGTATCTAATGGGACACGACAAAATCCACAGTTTTTGGTCTCCAAAAATTATGAAATAATTTATATAAGCTCCTTGTCTAGATTGTAAATACCAGTCAAAATTTCAGGAAGAGATCATATACCATCTGAGAGAATCAAAAAAGACAAATCTGAAACAAGTGCGCGAACTCACCGTTTTGAGATATTCTGTTTTTCTTCTCAACCATCCGGTCTGAAAGATCACCTTCCATCCAGTTTTTATACATACAATATACATAGAAAAACTTGTTTAATCTATTGGCTAACTATTCATGAAAAGAAAACCACTAAGTTCTGTTTAAGAAATTCAAGTTACAAGCTTAACAATCGACTAGACCTGTACAGGAACAGACTATCGACCGAAAAGGTTTGACCTGGTTGAGGTACCAAACTTCCATGAAAAATTATGAAATTAATTTTCCTGGAATCCTAACTTAAAAATAAACAACTCTATTCAAACAATTTTCCAGAAAGAGTTCTCAGTTGGTACAGTTTATTAGAACAATCAGTTTGCTCAATAAACCAGATCTGACGAGATCTTTGTTTTCATACTTGAAAAACCACGAATTAATCTGAACCATGCAACATTCTATACATGTCCAGAAAGTGTTTCAAGTCCTCTTTAAATCTAGCCAAAGAACACTGGTACTTATATTCAAAATATAAATCTTTTAAGCCATTCAAACAGAACAGTGCAAGCAGAAACTGGTTCTGCGCACCGTTGCCATTTTATTCACAGTAAATCCATACAATTTCAGAAAAATATGAATCCAACGCCAAAAGAACCACAATCCACAGATCTACAACTTTCTAGTTGACAGAAAAAATTTCCAGAGAACATTTCATAGCGAAAAACGCATAACAACACAGAAATTGCTGTTTCCAGACAGCAAGCAATAGCATCAACTCTACTAATCCATTAATTAACCAATTTCTCTTAATTAAGTGTCAAAATAACTTAAGCACGACCATGTGCTCTGATACCACTGTTAGGAAGTGCACAAATTTAATTTTTAGACTAATTACTCTTAATTAATCCTAATTAAACTAAGTGCAAAGGAGATCTAGTGCAAAAGTCATCCAAACACACAAGAGAAAGAGGGAAAAAGGGCTACCTCTTGCGAACTTGTAATCGCAAGGCTCGAATCCGTCGAGTCGAGGTTGTGCGCACCACCACGCGTGTCTCGGCCTCAAGTCCACCAAGGTATTAACCAAAACCTCGATCTATGCTAGTAGATGAGAGGTTAAGCCTAATCCCTTCCTTCCCTTTACCTTAATTAACTATTTAATTGGATGGAGGCAAGAGGTGCTCAACACATGAGCTTAAGAGAGCAATGGTGGAGAGGAAAAATTCTGAAATTTTTCCTTTAATTTTCGTCCAAAATATTAGGGAGAGAGAAAAAGGCAAGGTGGTTAGGGTTTTGGCTCCCAAAGTGGTCCTTTTATAGACCAACCACTCTCCCAAAAAGTTGTAACTAATTTACAACTATGCCATCACTAGGGCAGCCATAAAATGGGCCTAAATGGGCTCCATTAATTATTTAATTGGTCCTCTAATTCAATTAATTAGTGGCCCAATTAATTGCTCTCAAGTTGGACCTTTAATTCACAATTTAAATATAGGCCCGTTAGCTCAAATTAATTACTTTAATTAATTCATGTTGAACAAATTAATTATCAACACTTTGATAATTATTTAAGGATTAGAATATGCATTAATTTATTTCTATATAATCCGTTTGACTTAATTAATTAATTATGACGGTTCGCAACAGTACATAATTAATCAGTCAACATATCATATTGTTGCATTCCTTAATACAACCAAATAAATAATGCACGCATGGTCAAAACCTATTTGTGTGACCCTTTGAGGATTTATGCTCTGTTGGACATGGAAAATAAATCGCTATTTATTTCCAATAATCATAAGCGGTATCTAGCAACACGTTATGATTCCCAATTCGCATAAATAGTGTACTGCTACAATATTTTTAATCCTGCATAAGAAATAATAGTATTTCCTTGTCTGATTCTTATGTCACATGATATCATCGTATAATCCAAGATAGGAATGTGTCATTCTTGCAGATTATACGTTTCTTGATCTAGAGATGACTGTATCAGTTGCTAGCAAACAATCCATCTCCATCAAGGGGCCCAAACAGATATCATCGCTCACTAAGTTAATTAATGAGGGACATACGGTTTTCTTGATGACCAACTTTTCCCCGCACAATTCAAGAGAACATAAATAAAGTCCGTATAGCAGCCCTTATCAGGAATCAACGGTAGACGATATTTATTGAACCTATCCTCATGTGGAAAAGCTGAACCATCTCAAACTTAGAATCAAACTCAAATGAAATAAATAATGACACATAACACAATCCATATATTTATTTCACTGGGTCGCGTCCTGTACTATGTTCTATAACATATACATATGCAATTAAGTTGGCAACTCCTTACCTATGATCTGTAGAACTTAATCATCACTTAACTTGCATACTAATCTTATCCGATAATTAATATTCCTTGTTAATTATCAAGATTACGGACCTTTTAGATTTATTATTGTCATTTAATTATAAATGAACTACAGAGATCCACAATTCAGATCCTCAACCTGAATGATCTGTCAATTAATAAATCAAGGAATAAATGATAAAATATCATCAATCACATAAACCATAGAAGTGGCCATTTAATAATTGGCTCCTAGGACATAACTCTAACATGAGCATCATTGGAACATTTCAATCTTTTCTGGATTCATTCTAAGTCATTTCAACATAATAACCTACATTTAAACACTTTATACTGTCTAGAATACGATTGATATGTTATTTATTCAAAAATATTGGATTATACATGAGAATTACGTATATAAAGTGCAAATAATGCAATTCTGAGCATCATTTGAGCATTTGAATTGTTTCTGGATTCATTCTTAGTAATTTCATCACAATAATCTACATTTAAACTCTTTATACTGTCTAAAATATGATTTTTATGTTATCTATTAATAAAGATTGGATTATACATGGTAATTATCCATATGAATTGCAAATAATGCAATTCTGAGCATCATTTGAGCATTTCAATCGTTTCTGGATTCATTCAAAGTTATTTCATCAGAATAATCTACATTTAAACTCTTCATAATGTCTAAAATTTGATTCATATGTTATTTATTCCCAAAGATTGGATTATACATGGTAATTATGCATATAAATTGCAAATAATGCAATTGTGAGCATTATTTTAGCATTTCGATCGTTTCTGGATTCATTTGAAGCCATTTATCACAATAATCTACATTTAAAGTTTTTATAATATCTAGAATATGATTCATATGTTATTTATTCAAAAGGATTGGATTATACATGGTAATTACGTATATAAAGTGCAAATAATGCAATTATGAGCATCATTTGTGCATTTCAATCGTTTCTGGATTCATTTTTAGTCATTTCGTCACAATAATCTATATTTAAACTCTTTATACTTCTATACTATGATTCATATGTTATTTATTCAAAAAGATTGAATTATAAATGGTAATTACGCATATAAAGTTCAAATAATGTAATTCTGGGCATCATTTGAGGATTCCAATCGTTTCTGGATTAATTCTAAGTCATTATTTCATCATAGTAATCTATATTTAAACTCTTTATACTGTCTAGATTAAGATTCATATGTTATTTATTCAAATAGATTGGATTATATATGGTAAATACGAATATACCGTGCAAATAATGCAATTCTGAGGATCATTTGAGTATTTCGATCGTTACATTATTAATAGTAATATCAGAATGTAGGATGCTATGTAAACTACCAACAATTATTCCATACAGAATCAATTTTATGAAAGAACTTGCAGTTGCAATCTTAGCCTAAATTTGCATTCCTGTCACTAGTAATTGCAGCATGCTAACATGTAGGATATACTATTTAATTGGTATAACGTTTTCCATATGGATTTCTCGCTACTACGCTCATGTATGTCATCATTGCAAATTTTCTGCACACTTGCAATAGTAGTGAATTCTGTCAACACTTGCAAAATTTAAGTATATTATTTCCTGTATTTCATACAAAATTAAAATTAAATTTTTTTTAGACACAAGAAATATACAATGCTTCCTGAATGGATTCTCAGGATACAAATTCCAAACATAGAAGCTTATATATGCAATTCATTCTAAAAAAGAAGTCTAAAAGTATCAAAATGAGACCAGCAAGAAAACATTCCAATGTTTATTTAGGCTACTTGCAAATATAGCAGAAGTCGAAAATTTAACGCAAAAAAATAGTAAGAAATAGCTTGTTTAACGAGCTACTGGGTCAACATAATAAGAATTAAAAAAGGCTTGTGAGCGTGGAAATAGTCTGAATCAGACTCAGCAGGACGAAAATAACACTAACCGACTCACTCTGTTTCCAATTCTGACGAGTAGGTCCCACAAATAATTCTTTAAACAGTAATAGCTCATGGGGCCCATAATTATGCCTTAATTAACTTGCAACACAATCTATATATTTCTCAGACGTTCTTCCTTTGACGAAAGGAAATAAATTAAGAATGGTGGGGATGGGGAAGAACAAGATACCAATTCAAAAAAAGTCATCAAAGATCGAGTGGCCGAGTCCAACAGCATATGGCAAGAGAAGCCAAGGTCTACTCAACAAAGCCTACGAGCTCTCTTCTTAGCTCCCGGAACAGATGGTGTGGCCGACCAACCAGGGTACAGAGAACATGTTTTAATTCTCTGAATTGTGTTATTTATTAAAGATTACCTCAAATTAACAGCAAATGAAAGGAAATATGAGGATAAATCACAAAAACATGACAAGACACCCTTTCTATTATATTGTTTATTAATTTGCAGTTTCAATCCAACCTTCTTAATTTCTTTCCTTAACTATACCAGTATAATTAATTAAATAACATGGTAGGAGTAGTTCAATTACATCTTCTTAGAAGAATAGGGAAGGAAGGACATTTAATTAGCAGCATTCAAATATTTTTGAAATTGTCACAAATTTTTAGGATTGTCAATGGGTACGGAACGGTAGAAAGTATTTTCATATCCGCACCCGTTAAAATTTTCTTTATCCACATCCTACCCTTACCCGTTAAAAAATGACTTTACCCGTACCCTACCCGTACCCGTTAAGGATTAACGGTAAGGGTAGGGTAACGGTACATTAATAGATAATAATAATATTATTAATTAATAAAAAATATATAATGGGTAATAATTATATTATTAATTTAATAAAAATATTATTAATAATAATAAATAAATTGCATCAAATAAATATATAGATAAAGTACAATGTTTAGAAAATACTTTACATATAACAAAAATCATGCAATTTATTCTCATGTCTATTGACATTCAAAAATCTATATACTAATTATAAATTATAATATAATAGAGTGCAAATTAATTTTTTCATCAACATAAAAAAATTTCGATGTAGATCAAAACTAATACCATATCTTACGAAATATGTTATTTACATGATTATATATACATATATGTTTGTAAAAATTTACCCGTTAGATAATGGGTACGAAATAACCCTTACCCGTACCCGTACCCGTACCCGTTAAGTTAACGAAAATTTTTCTTTATCCGTACCCATACCCGCCTTATCGAATGCGGTATGGGTAGGGTAAGTGGGTAAACGGGTTTCATTGACAGCCCTATAAATTTTCATGTTTTTCATGGTTACACTGCGAATGTCAATTTGGGCAATGGTTGCATGCGGCTGACAAAATATTAATTGTGAAAGAAAAAAAAACTAACAAAAGTTAAAAATGTAATAAAAAGATGCCTTATTCTGAAAATTGTAGTTGGTAAAAAGAATTTTTTTTTTAAGATAAATTGGGGTTTAAGCCACCCAACTTATTTTTAAATTAAATGTCTATGAAAGATTCTCCAACCGAGTTTCGAACCTGCGACTTTAGTTGGTAAAAAGAATTATCTCTGATCAGTCTCTCTCTCTCTCTCGTAACTCATAAGCTCTTACAGTTTCATTTTTTCCCTTGATCTTGATGTACTGCTCAGCGCTAACACAGCCACAACAGAGGTACGAGTCATTATCATTTGTATCATTAATTAAAATTGTCTTTGTCGTTTCGATTACAAGTTCGGTTGAAATAATCTTAACATTTTTGTTTATGTTCATACACTGTCTCCACGACAGTCAGATATAGTATTAGTTTATTAATGGTACAAAACAGATTAAACCTGTCCTGTACCAATTATGAAAGATGTTGACAGTCCGCTTTATTTATTTAATTTCATGTACATTCAGTATGCCAACAATTCAACATAACTAAATCAATTCTGTCAGGTTTCAACTAGCAGAATGATTGATCATGTTGATTACAGTATTTACTTTATCTTATTGCCACGTACATTAATTGCCTAATATGTTAATATTGTTGTGCCTCGTTTTTTTTTCTTTTAATTAGGAGGATATTATTATAGACTACCAAAGGGGGTCGAGTTGCTCGTGCAGCAAAGTCTAAGGTACAAAAAGCAGTGTTTTACTAAATATGTAATCTCTTTTTCTATATAGATATTTGATATTTGGTGTGTCAATGCAATGGCTTTATATTACCTAACTTGATTTTGAGTGCATTTGTAGATTATCGCAACCTGGCAAGAGAACATTTGAAGCGGTACAAGAACATAGGAGATGCCTCCAGACATATCTTAATAAGATCACTAAGAGACTGGTCAATATAATTCCTAAAATAATTTAATTTGAATTTTCTTTTTCTTTCCCTGTATCAATGTAGTGGGATATTATTGGTTACCAAACTTGACATCTTGCAAAACTAAAATGTTGTTTTAAAAAAAAATGTAATCTTGTGCAACGCGTACCAATAACAATTTTGATGTATATATGTTTTCATTTAAATTTCATTTTCAGGAACAATTACGAAGGCGACAGCAACAAGAAAAAAACTAAGCATCTCAGGCGACAGTTGAATGATATTCCTACTTAATACAAAACTTGATAGCTCCTATGACAATTTCTTTGTGCAATAATGTAACAAAGCCGCAATGACTGAAATAATATTCCTACATTTTAGTTTTCTTTTTTTAATTACCATCACAATAAAACACTAGCAATTACTTGTCTTTTTCAATTGACAATAATAAAAGTGAATGAAAAAGAAACTTTATCTCAAATCCTAATTTATCTCTTTGGGGCCTTGACAGCCACCATGTGGACTATCTAAAAACAATTTTATGAAATCATGATCTCTACATTTTTTTAAGATTTTAACGGTATTATAATTTGGTAGGCTTAATTAATATGCAACAAAATTAGTATGAACAATAAATCATGCATATTACTGTCATGTATTCATGAGTTTTTAAATTATTATCATATTACTGTCATGTATTCATGAGTTTTTAAATTATTATCTTGTTCTATCTGACTAGGTGTCGATTCCACATGAATGATGTGCTTAGGCCTTACACTATTGACTCTCTATGTGTTCATTTTGGCTGGATTGGAGGTCAAAAAAAAAAGAGTTATTGTTGTTTGTCCTAGGTAGTCTCTACCTAGTCTTTCAAAAAAATTTAATAAAAAGAGTTATTGGGTTGATTATAGCTAGTAATGTACATTAATTAAGTACAGAAAATCATTAAAACGGGAAGCCAATAAATCACACGTATGATTTAATTTGGTTTCAACTATAGTTCAATCACGCTCTATGCGACTCACCATTGTCAATTTTTGAAAAGTATTAATTTTAATTTGATGAAAGTAGATTTCCGTGTGATAAATTAACATCAACGTTAACATTGTACGAACACATTTTCTGAAGACGGAGTTGGGCTTGTATGTATAACGAAACTTTAGATTTTGTTTGAGTTCCGATTATTTTTGCTATGTCTTCGATATTTGCAGTTGAGTATTCTGTTAATATTAAGTTTAGTAGCGACAAAAAGTGTGAATAAAAAAGTCTCTCTGTGTTTTTAGAGTAGGGAACATGTTTATATTTATATCCTTATTGTCTTAATTTTATCTTTCTATAATTCTATCAGTATCGATCTTGCAGGGAGTGCTGAACAACATGATATAAATTGTGTATCATTTACAATCAGAAAATCAAAATACTAACATGATGAATATCGTGGCATAAATGCGAACTCAAAACCCTCGTATATGGGATTATTATGAGCGCTAAAGATTTAGGGAGATGATTAACCGCCGGGCAAGTGCACAATCAGGTTATGTATGTGATGTAACTCATATCTCGAATAGGAGCATGCTATTCGAAATTAGATCGATGATTTAATAAAAGGATAAATTTGCAGGGCGGAGGATGCTACTTAAACTTGACTATTTAATTTTTATGAATATCCAAAGCAAGCAGTATTATTGAACTCAGATATTTCAAAATTTCCTGATAATCTTTATTTCCTTCTATTTATCTCTACTACTTATAAACGGACGGATCCAAACACATCTTTCTGCCGTTCGATCGATTTGATCTGTGGTTGGATATCAATCGCTAAACAAAGCAACAATATGTTTTGATTTTCTGTCTAATAAGAAAATAAATTGAACACCATAATTATTTGTATCACTAATAGATTGAGCAACATATCTTTATTGTCTAATATTATTTTCTTTCTTTATTTGCCCACATATGAGGGCATCTTTTGCTAATTATTAGATTATAAAAGCACCTAGAGAAAGGTCATAACAATTTCACCAGAGTGGTTCAAACATATGTTAACATCAATTATAAACCATTGATCTCTGCAATTTGATATGATGTACGGTTTTGATCTGTATTCCAGACAAAGAGTCGGACCATTTAAAAGAAATGGGTCAAGGCGCTAGATGTTTGTTAATATGTATTTTCTTTTTAGCATTTTTTATTCTTTCTTAATTTGTGGGCACAATAAAGGAAAGAGAAAAACAAATCAACTCTCTCCCACCATACCAAAATCGCCGCCTAACAAAATCGCCTCAAATTTCCTTTTCCATTCCCAACAGTCGGGTGGGCTCGTTTGCTAGTTAGATAAAAAGCAGCAGGTAAAAATGGCAGTTGTACAATTTAATTATTTTGAAGAACCTTAAAACTTACATCTAGTTTCATCATTTTTTTGCACAGAGTATTTATTGATCATGTTCTACAAGTTCGATTTCAATATTGTTAGGTTCGATGATTGTCAAAATTGTCAAATTAATTTATTCTTAAATATCCATCCAAAAATTACTAAATATGCACAGAGTATTGATCATGTTCTACATGTTCGATTTCACTATTATTAGGTTCGATGATTGTCAAAATTGTCAAAAATAATTGAAACACAATATGTTTATAAAATGTTAATTTTTATTTTAGCAATTTGAACTTAACTTAAAAAAAAACCTATATTTAAGTTATTAAATTCATTTGCAATTCCAATCCGCGTTAATCCTAGTTGGAACAATGATGGTCACATATACACAAAATTGGACCGGTTGCGTTTGGTCCGAAAAGAAAACCACAGAACTTGCTCTGCCGCTGTAAATCATAGCACACGGAATACCAAAACCAGCCACTCCGAAGCACTGAATCATTCCATAATCTCCTGTTTTTCACGTTTGTTTTATTATTTCCCGTAAGAATGGATTTACTTCGCGCGTACTAAAGACCACAACTCTTAACTCGGGTGGGTTCGCAGTTCGCAGTTCGCACACCGATTAAAACCAAAATAGCGCTTGTAAGCTCAAGAGTTGACATTTTTGGTTCGTGTCATTTATAAATGTTGAAAACATTTAAACATTTATAAGACGCGAAGAGTCAAGTCTGCTTTGGACATGCGTTACATAAAATCTGTGAGCACCTGATGTCGGTCTTTACATCATGCCTACTTTGATCTTCTGTTGCTCTCTTGTGTTTTCTTTCTATGCTTATCAGTTGAGTTACAATTTCTTCGAATTATAAAATTAGGTACAGATTGTTTAATACAGAAATTTTTTATACTTTAAATACATTAATAAGTAACATTTCTAGAAACATAATAAAGAAATTGATAAAATTTCAAAGGTTGTATTTAAAATTCCGATCCGACTCTACTTATTATTTTACATAAATTTACATTTTGATTAAGAATTTGGAAGTGTGCTCTTGAAAAAGGGCATATTTTGAAATTCAATAAAAAAAAAAATCGATATTTTAAATCCTCTTCTTGAAACGCTACACTTTGAAATTCCTATCATTAAAAAGCTGACATTCAATATTCTCTTTCCCATGGTGCTTTAATTTTCTCTCTTGTCTACCTATCTTATATTTAAAAGTTCAAAATAAATAAAAATAGTCTGAGATTTTATCTTAACTTTTTTAAAATTTTGAAACTTATTTATATTTCTTAAAAAATCAATGAGAATTTCATATTCGTATAATCTACAACTGTTTTAGTTCGTAAATTTCTATGTAGTTTATAATCGTTATAGTTTCTGGTTCATTCATTTGTGAGCAGACATGTCACTGCTGCGAGTACGAAAACTCCACGGATCAGTTTCTTCACTGCATGGAGTGCGCCACAGAGGATCTGAATCCTCAGTAGCCGAAACCCACAGTACCACACCCACATTCCAGCAGCTCTGCTAGAATTCAAAATTTAGGCATTCTGCATTTCTGTCACCCGGTATCTAATGTTAATAAAGGGAAAAAATATTAAAACAGGCGAAATTAGTGCTACAAGAAAATTTTCTTCTTCTCTACCTACTCTCTCTATCTCTCTCTTCTATAAAAGCTTTAAGTAAGACCCATCTCTCGTCTTTTGATTCTCTTTCTTTCTTCATGGCATCCGAAGGTACTGCTTCAGTTGATATTGGCTCCATCAACCCCAAGGTTTCAGCTCCGTTTTATATTTGCTCATATGCCCTTCAAAAGTTTGTTATAATGAAATTCTCCTTATAAATGCAATCTCTAGGACCGAGTTTTAGTCGACTAGATTTCTCCGTGGCATTGTTTTTCTTCCTCTTTGCATTCATTTCATATGCATACGCAATCAGCCTATAGGAAGATTTAATTATTTTTTTTATTTTATTGGTATGCAGGTTTATAAATGCGAGTATGCTGTGCGTGGAGAGAGTGAAACTTACCCTCAGGTAATGTATTGTTCCTGTGTTAATATTATTTTTCAGAATTGAAATACACAACAAATGTAATTCTACATGCTTCTTGTTATTAGAAAATATTCTTCATAAACAAAATAAATGTGAAAACTTTTGGGGGCTTATATAGAAAGGAAACTATTTTTCGTAAAGCTCCTCAATCTTTTGTCTCATCAAAACTTGTAACATTTTTGTTGAGACGTTTCACATTGGCAGCCTCTGCCAAGTTATTTCTAAAAAAACATTTTGTTGAGACGGATCAATTTTGTTTACCGAACAAAAATAATTTATATGCTCATTTGCATACAATTCGAATTTGCACCTTGCTCATTAGTTCTCAAATTGAAAAGATCGGAGAAAATAAAATCCAAAAGTATAATTTACAATTACTCAAATATTTACAACCACATTGATTTGAAATGCCGTAATTTGGGAACTTTAATTATCCAGATCTTGGAGCAACAGCTACAAGCAAACCCAGGCTCAGTTCCTTTTGCTGAGGTTTGCAGTCTACAGTATCCTTAATTTCCTATTATTTTAATTTGAAATTTTTTCGTTATCTTATATATTATTTTATTTTCAAATTTCTTTTGTGTATAAGCTTTCTAATTGTTTGTTCCAGGTAATTTATTGCAGTATTGGGAATCCTCAAGCACTTGGTCAACAGCCTATAACATTCTTCCGTGAGGTGAGTGCTGGTCTTCTTCTTTTATTCAAAATAAAAACCAGGTACTTATCAATTTAAAGAAAAAAATAAGCACTCAATGGTACGTTCCTCAATAACTTTCTACAAAGTTTATATTTGCATTGCGCTATTTCCAGGTGCTTGCCTTGTGTGACCACCCTTCCCTTTTGGAGAAGTCTGAGACAAGAAATTTATTCAGGTAATTGTAAAAAGTTGTATCCGTTGAAAATGAATTAACTTAAAATTCAAACAATTATTTAAATCAAATGGGAAAAAACACTTTCAATAATATAGAAAATGTAACATTTTGTTGTCTTATAAATTGGTTGTGTATCAAATTTCATCTGATATATCACGAAAGAATGTTAATAAAAAAACCATTTCAATTTAAGGTGCTTGATTGATGGAGAAACTGTATCAGAACTATTTTTCTTGTAAATGGTATATATCCATATGAAGTAGAATGTTCCAAATCTCAAGTTTTGGAACACGGTTTCTTATCAATGAACTCCAGTTCATTTTGTAGAAGTAACTATTGCTTAAGATTTATCGAGATAATATATTTCGTAATATTAAGGATTGTATAATTAACTAGGTAATCCTTTATACTGTACACCACTGTAGTTTCAGACTTTCAGTAATGTCCAGTTCTGGAGATAAAGTTCCTGAATGTATTGAGATTTAATTATTAAATAATTGCAGTTCCTATCCTGTTTAAAGCTTGTATAGATGTTACACAGTGGTGATCTCATATACCCATTGGTCATTTTTACTTTTCATGTACCGACCAGCTTGGATTCTATTGCAAGAGCACAGAAAATCCTGAGCTACTTCCCTGGCAAGGTTACAGGTGCCTACAGTCACAGTCAGGTTAAAATAAAAGCAATTTAAATGAATTTTTATCCTGGTGCTACTTTATTTTCGTGAATTGCTCATTTACATTTTTGTATACAGGGTGTTAAGGGATTGCGGGATGATATTGCTGCAGGAATTGAGGCTCGTGATGGTTTTCCAGCCAGTGCTGATGATATTTTTCTCACCGACGGTGCCACCCCTGGGGTAAATTTAATTAAATTTAATTTTAATTCTGTTACTTGATAATTCTATATTATTTACAAATTGTTTTATAATTTTCCCATCTTTTTATGGAAAAAGACAACCATTTTATTATTTTTTTTCTTTTTTAAAGGTTGCATTTTATTGAATAATTGTTTTGCAACTTGTACTAACTTAATATGATTTTTTTCCCACAGGTGCACTGCATGATGCAACTCTTGATAAGGTCAGAGAAAGATGGAATTCTCTGCCCCATCCCTCAGTATCCACTTTACTCTGCCTCAATTACTCTCCATGGTGGAACACTTGTATGTTTCTCTATAAATAAATCTCATTTGATATACTTACATAAGTTTTTTTTAGAAAGACTTGACAGCGGCTATATACTTACATAAGTTGTTTTCTAAATATGATGATCTGAAAATTGTATTGCATTTGTATGGTGCCTCCAAAATATCCAGATTTCCTAACAAATTCCTCAAAATAAATATGTTTCTTGCTGTTTATATCCAAAAGAAACAAGTAGATATTAATGTTCTTAAAAAAAAGGGGAATAGCATGAACTCTAGTGTACATGAGTTTGCTTCTTTTCAATTATGTATATTGAAAATGTGGTATTCCACGTTATTGTTATTAGGTGCCATACTACCTTGATGAAGCCACTGGATGGGAACTTGAGATCTCTGAGCTGAAGAAGCAACTGAAGGATGCCAGATCAAAGGGTATCAGTGTCAGAGCTCTTGTGGTAATTAACCCTGGTAATCCCACTGGCCAGGTAAAAATTGTTTCATTTTAACCATTTCTTTGCTTTGTTTTTCCCTCTTCTGTGCCTTATTTTTGAATTATTGTCTAATTCTTTTGACTACTGGTTTAGATTCTTACAGAGGACAACCAGCGGCAAATTGTGGAATTCTGCAAGAAGGAAGGCCTTGTTCTTCTTGCTGATGAGGTAATGTCAATATTCCTGCCTGAAACTTGGTCTTTTAATGATATCTATTAAAAACTGAGCAACAGCATAAGATCTACAATCTGAATTTGTCTTTTTTTTCCCTTAAAATTGTGTACAGGTTTACCAAGAGAATATCTATGTCGACGACAAGAAATTCAACTCCTTCAAAAAGATAGTTAGGTCCATTGGCTATAGTGAGGAAGACTTCCCCTTGGTATCATATCATTCCATCTCGAAAGGTATGCATCATATGAAGAAGGTCCATTATACATTTGTACTTGAAGCATAAAAAAGTTGCTGCCTCTGACACGAAACTTTTATAAATTTACACTTGAGAATAAAAAAATTGCTGACTCTGGCACAAAACTCTTTGCTGTTATTATATGCACCAGGGTACTATGGTGAATGTGGCAAGAGAGGCGGGTACATGGAGGTCACTGGCTTCAGTAGCAGTATCAGAGAGCAGATTTACAAGATTGCATCAGTGAATCTCTGCTCGAACATCTCTGGCCAGATTCTTGCTAGTCTTATCATGAACACACCAAAGGTGTCATAATTCATATCGAATTTATCTTCCAAGAAAATTAGAGGGAAAATCTTTTTTGTATTAAAACAAACAATTCATGATTGTTGTTTCAGAGAGGGGATGCATCATACGAGTCATTCACTGCAGAAAGAGATGGCATTCTCAAATCTCTTGCTCGTCGTGCAAAGGTAAAATCAGTGAAAAGAGTTTCCTTTCCTATCACTTTTTTGTTTGTCCAGGAGAAAACTGAAAAGAGGAGAGGGTGGCCAGGTATATGGTTTTTTTTTTATTAAAGTCCATGAGCAGATAACCTTTTAGTAAAAAAAAGACACTATCTTTTCAAGTTATCTCCAATAAAACCTATTATATATCATTTTTTCCATAGTTCATTAGCCAGCCAAAAGTAATTGATCGTTTAGAGAAGAAAAATGAGCCAAATTAACTGACCCCTACACAGCTATACCAGTCTATTTTGTTAAGTGCATTATACATCTGGCATGTCACATCACCGTTCAAGAAGAAAAAAATCAAAAGCTAGTGTAAGACTAACTTTTCTGTAGAATCAACAAATTAACAGAAAATTAGCACATGGATTAGAGGCACAGTCCAAACAAAGAAGAACAAAATTTTACAAAGTGTATTGAATAACTAATATTTAGGCAATGGAGGACGCGTTTAACAACTTGGAGGGAGTGACCTGCAACAAGGCTGAGGGTTCAATGTTCCTCTTCCCACAAATTCGCCTCCCAAAAAAGGCGATTGAAGCCGCCAAAGCAGCCAAAAAAGAACCTGATGCTTTCTATACACTTCGCCTCCTCAAATCTACAGGAATTGTTGTCGTGCAAGGATCAGGATTTGGCCAGGTTTGTAATCCATTTCTACTTTCTAGATCCTCTATATAGAATATTTGTCCACCAATAATATTTGGCAATGTCGTTTACTCATGCACAATTGCTTGAAAATTACTTCCAAAATTAGTGCCATTACTCTTTGGCCCTGATCAAAATCCCATTCTTTTAACATGGGATTTCATTTCATTTCATTTCGTTGGAAAATTCTTGATCAAAATGAACGGATTTGGTGTCATTTGGTACGAATTCCTATGTAATTAAATCCAACGAAATTCTATGAAATCAATTGAATTGAAATGAAACGAAATGAAATCCCGCAAAAAAACTCATTTTGATCAGGGCCTTTCATTATTGAGGCTTTTGGTAATTTGTTACTCCTGTATAAAAAGAATCAGAATGCACGTTCCACTGTCACTGCTGTCAGTGCTTGAAATAATGAAATTTCTGATGATATCTAAATATGTCTATGGTAATTGTACTAATATCTCTTTCTTTTGTTTGGATGGGATGTTTTGTGCATAAAGATGCCAGGAACCTATCATTTTAGGTGCTCAATTCTGCCGCAAGAGAATAAAATTCCAGCCATCATCTCCCGTCTTGCAGCTTTTCATGAGTCGTTCATGAACCATTACCGGGATTGAACAGTAGCTCCTTTTAAAAAATCATGTCGATAAGAGAAAAGCATCAGTATAAGAATATATATGACACACAGTCTTCATGCTTTATATGTTGAAGCATATTTTAGGTTCTTTCTGTTTAATGTAGGAAGATTGCAGATCTCTACCTTAATTAGTCATGTAATAATTTTGTAAAAAAACACTATTCTTTTGTTTAATAAAATCGTTGGTTGGCCATCGCCAACTAACTTTTGAAATTCAAGCGTGTTTGGAAGTGGCTTCGAATAAGGAATAATTTTGTTCGAACAATCTCTTATTTGTTCCTCTTGGCTCCGTTTGGATAGGTTAGGAATAGCTTCTTTCTAGATATGAAACTCTTCACAAAGTTACACACTTTCCAACGTTTTCTTTCTAAAATTCTTATTCCTTCATTATTCCCATACGATCCAAACGAGCCCCTTGTTCTCAGAAAATGGGGGAACAAAAATAAGGGGACAAATTGGCGCTTATTCGAACTAGCGCTTATTCATTGAATGCTTGGATTTGCACCAGTGGCGAGGCCAGTAGTAGGCAAGTGTGGGCACTTGCCCAGGCTTAATTTTCAGAAATAAGGGACCTGGTATATGCATATGTGTAGATGCCTACCCTTAAAAAAATACAGTGCTCACTCTTGATTTCAAAATTGGGCTTTTACTTGTGCATAGGCGCATAGCCCACTTTGCAATATTTTATTTGATGTTTGACTAGTCCATTCTCTTTGACCTCTTGGCTCTCGGGATCACAAAGTCACAAAAAAAATTAAACAGAAAAGAGGCAAAGTAAAGTTCGTAAAGTGTTGACTGGTGTGCCCATGCTTAAAAATTGGCTGGCCTCGCCACTGATTTGCACGAATTAGACTTGTTCATGAATAAAGCTTATTCACGCTCTACCAAACACGCCAGACATCTTGTGCGAAGCGTAAACTTATTTTTGTAATTTTGTCAAATGGGGCATGCAGCATGCTCCTTTGAGGGTTCTCATGTCTTTTGTATGTTGTTTTACTGTTTCTATTGTAAGGCACTGCACGTCCAGAGGAGACTCGATAGGAACAGTAGTGGTTCTTATATGGTTTGTGATCACTGATTAATTACTTCAGAAGATGCATGGCATAAAAATAAAATTAGGTTGATTTTAAGTTCATCTAAACATGTTCAAAGTTTATTGATTCGACAATTAATCATTATTCTTACATCTTACAGCTTATAAAAGCATCAATTCAAAGGAGTAAACAATTAGTTTATTATATACGTTTTTAACAATTAATTATTTAAATCTGATTTGAATAATAGCTAGATATGCATCAATATATAAATTTACTGACTCTTCGTTCTAAATGAAAATAAAATTATCGCTTGATTGTAGTATTTTTTTTTCATAATAAATTATGAGCAATGCTAGAGTCAAGCGCGTTTAACACTTAAGCCCATCAAATGCGGTCGGATCTCATTTTCAAGACTACAACAGTCAATCCAAACAACTCAATTTGTTCTCCATAATGAATTCTCCTTAGAAATCAAAATTTATATTTTTCCAAATAGTTTTACTATTTTTAATTTTAAAAAATTCTTAATATAATTATTTTTGGACCCTCTAATATTGAACAATCCAAAAAAAATAGTTAAATTTTTTTTGAAAAACAGTGTAAAATTTGATCTAAAAAAAATTTCAATATAGAGATCACATTGAGCACGGTTCAGATTGGCCGTTTCAAATTTATATAGTTGAGTCTCATATCGTGTTGGACATCAAATATGTTTGACTCTAGCATCACTCGTAAATTATTAAAAATAGATAGCAGGTGAAAGAATATCAAAGAGAGATGAAAAGACAAGTTGGTCAAAAAATATATATTTATTAATATACTAATCAATATGCTTTCTCTATATTTGATACCAAAAAATATGTTTTTTTTAATAAGTTTTTACTAAAGTATATCGTTTGTGATTTTATTTTATTTTTAACATCGCTATTATTCTTTATTGTCATCGGTTGAGAAAAAAATAATAATAATTTTTAAATAAAAACTTGCCCACAGGTGGGCACGATTACAAGATTACAAGTTATGATAAAATGCGTTGGAAACCCACCGTGAATAACATTACAAAGGCATAATCGAATCCAATAGTTCAGAAATAAGAATAATTAAAATAGAATTTTTTATATACCCTTAATTTCTCATTCGTCGGTCCTCTCCTTTTCGCTTTGTCTAGAATTCTCCAATTCTATTATTCCAGCTCCCAATTTCCATATTATTACGGCTTTATAAATTTCTATATTTTCCATATCATCATTTTATAATTAGTATGGCATTTAGAAAGGTCTTTCCATCTCTTCAGAATTCAGATTCCAGTTTCTCGTTTTCCCATGACGATAGATAATTTACTTGAGGTAGCGCCGACGACGAATAGGGTTAGGCGGGTCGGGTGCAAAAGGAGCATCCCAACCCGAAAGAATGCGCCTCCAGTAAAGAAGAAGATGAAGCAGAGGATTCTTGCTGAACTGAGCGATGATGAGTCGCAAGACAGCGTGATGACTGATGAGTACTTTGAGATGGGATCCAGTATTACATCAGGTATGGATAATAAACTATAAAATTTTCTTTCTGTCAGTGGATGAGTTAGATATTTTTGTCTTAGAACCAGTAACTGTAAACAATATGCCCTGATCAAAATGTTTTTTTCGCAGGATTTCATTTCAATTCAATTGATTTCACAGGATTTCGTTGGATCTAATTACATAGGAATTCCAATCAAATGACAATTGTACTATTTCTTGGGGTTTCAACTTTCAAGAATGATTATTCTATAAGAGGAGTCAGACTATGTCTTAGATAATCTGGTAGTTTGCTAATAGGCAGTAAATACTTTTAGGCAAGAGTATCTGCTGATGTTTCAGTTTTGACTCAATGTAGCTGCAGAATGATCTTTTATTTTTCTTTTTCTTTGGAATATGTGGTTGTTATTGAAGACTCCCTTTGTCACATTTTTGGTGCAAGGCAAAAATTGGTGTTTAATTTACTGGCTAGATAAATCAAATGGTTTATGTTTCCTTTTTTCTTCTATACTGTAATTTCTTTATCAAGTGAATGTCTTGAATTATCTTAGAATATCAATTCCGCCTCTGCTGAGTTTTAACGATTACTATTTGTTTTGAGATATTTTTAATGTTGGTAAGCTGAAAAGCAATATTGTTTGTTATGCAAGGTTGATAGTTATTAATAAAAAGTTAATTGACTATTATGGTGCCTAATGTGGCCAATTCTTTTTAATGATCTTGCCAATTGTTGGTCAATCTTAGCCTAATTTTATAGGATGCTGTATAATAGTAATTTCAGCATATAAGATGCTGGATGCTATGGAACAGCTATCAACAACTTGCATTTGATTCTCACGTTACATAAAAATACCGGTATTGTATAACCAACTTGCATATAACCAACAGCTTCCTGTCTCGTGCTGGCAGAATCACTCTAGCTTCCTCCGTCTTAACAGCCATACCTACATACTTCATGTTTGTTTTCTTGCTGCCAACTTGGCTAATCCATGCGATTGACAAGGCTAGAAAACGCTTTATTTGGGGAACGGGCCTTGAAGGAAAACAAAGAGTACACCTGGTAGCTTGGGACAAACTCTGCCTTCCAAAAGAGGTGGGGGGCCTAGGACTGAAAAACATCAAATTGCAGAATCAGGCTTTTCTCCTGCGTTGGTTATGGTTTTTGTACAAAAACCACAACTCACTCTGGTTCCAGACGGCCTCCGCAATTTACTCTCCAGGGAGACCTGAAGCGTCTCCTTTAGTTTGGAACAAACTTGGATCTTTCTTCTGGAAGGACATTCGATCCTTAAGCTACATGTTTCAGTTCTCAACCCGCTCAATTATCAATTCAGGTCTTAACACTTCGTTCTGGTATGATAACTGGGCTGGAAGGCCACTAATTCCTCTCCTCAAAGAAGCAATTAAACATCCAAGGCAGAAACTCAACTACAGACAAGTATTAGCTTCTTTTGACTCTCTGCTACCAAGGCCTTGGGAGCAATCAACTATGCTACTTTTACATGATCATCAAGCTGTAGTGCAAACTGATGGGGAAGATGAGTTAGCTTGGCGCTGGTCGCCTAATGGTACATTCTCAGTATCTTCTCTCTACAATACAATCTCAAAAGCAGGAAAGATTTTCAACAATCTTATGTGCATTTGGAGCTTCAGGATCCCTCCGTCCCTCAAATTTTTCCTGTTCCTGCTTTCCAACAACAAATTGCTGACGCAGCAGCAATTAATGAGGAGGAACCTGATGTCTCTGCATCCTCGTTGTGTACTGTGCAGTCAAAATGTCCTGGAAGACGGCCTCCACATTTTCTTCTCATGCCCATTCACCGTCCATTGCTGGTACAAGTTGGGAACTTTTCTCAATCTACCTCCTCTAATCGGTTCTTTCTCAGTTCGAGAAGGACTCTTACTGACACTACAACAAAGGAGCACTGATAGAGCTTTTCAGACCCATCTTGCGACTTTTATGTGGGCTACATGGTTAGAGAGAAACAATAGGGTCTTCAGAGCGTGTAGCAGAGAGGTGGAGTCAGTGTGCAGGTGGGTTCTCAGCGAGGCTCGACTCTACATGAAGCATTGTTGATACTGGTGTAGGATAGTTTACTTTTATTTTTATTTTTATTTTCCCTGTTTTGCTCCTTTGGCAGCCTCTGTCAAAGTTTCAAAAAAAAAATAAAAATACCGGTATTGGTATATGTTTTCAACAACTTGCATTTTACGGTTTTACCACAGGAGAATCTGGCTGCTTTCACGCAGTATTGAAATGTCGCCTCGCTCTTCTGATCCAAACCCTCCGTTCTGAACATTTAATCCTCATCGTTGACACTATGAGAGTTCTTAAGTGAAACGATTGCTCCTCCATTACACTCTTCGTTAGCTCCTCCCTGTACTGCCGCAATAAATCAGGAAAATGCTTTTCTTCTCTCTGATTTTTTTCTTTTCAAACAATTATTTAGTCCTCACAATCAAAAAAAAAAAAAAAAACATTCCTGTTGACAGACGTCTCTTATCTTCATAAGAAAGAGAATATAATCTAACATTTTAGAATAACCTTATTCATGAATTGAGTGGAACCATTCAAACTTCTTGTGATAAGGTAAATAGCATGGGTGAATAGCTATTCTAGCAAAATGTTGGAATTGAGATGAAGAGACATTATTTGTGAGTTATATAAAATATTTAATATGGAGAAAATATTGTTATATTCTTAACCTCTATCCTTATTCTTAGTCTACAATCCAATTAACATTTTTCTATTCATGAATAATGTATTTCTCACCATTCTCTATTCGCAATCCATATTCATGAATAGGCTTATTCACATCTATTCATGAATTATGGCACATCCAAATGCAATCTATTAAAATATGGAAATTACTATCATCCCGTGCCATCACATTTGTATTTGTTCACTTTATCCATTTATATGTATAATTTGTTTTTCTATGTGTTCACTTTATTCAATTATGAATTAAATTTTATTTTTGGTATTGTTCAGATTTTTATATACACATTCAACTTATTTTTATTGAACTTATTTGTTTATATGTCTTCACTTTGATTATTTAAATGTTCGTTTTGTCTATTTTATATGTTCATCTTGTTCAAACGAAGACAAAACTGCAGTGCAGTGCAGATATCATAATCTTAGAAAGTTTTGGCAAGTTTCAAAACCGTACATTTTTTTCTCGGAGAATAGAGAGAGAGAGGCATGTTATCATTAGGAAACAAGAGCCGAAATTTTCACAACTCTTTTTGACATATACGACTTATTGCATGATTTTGGGCCTTCGACGAGACAGAAATCAAAACCCTTACCTAACAAATTATATACGAGTTTTTTTTTTCACCACTTCTTACTAATTTTAAATCGTTCTGTGACTTGTGTCCAATGCTACAACAAGTACGCTTCTTCAAAATGAGTTTCTGTAAAATTACGTCCAAACCTAAGATTACGAGTGGAGTATGGGTGGAATAAACATTCAATCCACCCGTAACCCATCGTTTGACGAGTAATTAAGGGTGTATTATTTAAATCTTGCTATTCTTAAATGTCGAATAATAAAAATAATTTATTATTAAGTTAAAAGTACATTTATACATGAATTAAAAGTTAATTTAAAATATTTTATTTTTCATATATCTTATCCTTTCTGGTTTCTAGTTATAGAATAAAATAAAATGATCTTTTTATTTGAAAATATGTTTATTTACTTATTTCAATATTACCCAACACAAATACATTTAAATAGTTTAGTATATGATTGCTTTAATTTTACTTCACTTGCCAAACATTTCCCTTAAATTATTACCGTAGGTTCAAACTGCTTGGATGTTATTATTATTATTATTTGCATAATTTTGTAGTGATGACTAATCTAGGTTATCTGTTCGTATTTGGGCGATACACAACTATGTACTTATTTATTTTTTTGTGAATCTATAAAATTCATTAATCTTTATTATGTCAATTAGAAAGCGACAGCCAGCAGAATGGCAGCTGATAGCTACTATGGCTAAATCTTGCAAGAGAATAAATAAATAAATAACACGAAATTAGCTGTCCTCCAACCTCGCACATTTTATTTGGTGATCCCTAAATGTAAATCTAAGCTTTATCAGATCCTGTAGTTTAAAATTGATGATTTATATCTCGGTAGAATTGTGTGCAACTAGAGAGGAGCAGAACCTCTATAGTACCTCAAAAGCTTTTTAAATAAACACGAGAACATATATTTTCAAACAAAAAAAAAAAAATCAAAAACTATTTATTGAAAATACAAAGTCTTTTGGTCCCAATCCCCTTTTATTCGTCACATTGTTTCATAAGAAAACAACCGTTGTTTTCATACAATTCCAATGTTGACAATTATTAGCCAAAAAGTAATATTGACGTGGATAATATTAATTATTGATCGATTTGGATTAGAGAAAGTTCCTAGGACCGCAAGAGCAAAAGGGACCATTGGTTGAAGAAACGGCGCATTGTAGTCGTGGCAGACAGGCAACCTCTGACTCGCCCCACCAGTTCACAAGTCCCATTTCTTCTCATTACGGATTTTCTATGCAGATATCTTGAGTTAATGTGTGCGTCTGTGACTCTGCGTCGGTATGTTGTTATACAATTTACGAAGTACAATTACACAGGCGAGATCTGCATAGAAAAGGAAAAAATATTTCATAAGGGATTCAATGGTTATATTTTGGTATTCTCCTTATATATTAACAAAGCATAGTTGTAAATTGCGTGATATTTTTAAAATTGAGTGAAAGCGGTTTTGTTATTGAGTTAGAATCAGATATTCAATACAAATATGTATTATGTTTTTGTATTTGAATATAAGGTGACCCCTAACCACTAAGGTATATGCAAGTTAAGTTTATTTCATTCGTATATCCAAAATAAATATCATCAGAGTCAACATTTAATAATTTTCAATAGTCAACAGTTAATAAATATTTTCTCGTCAATGATGATAACTGTGTGCCTACATGACTCAATGCCACAGGAGATCTGCTATTTGATTAATGCGATCCGCCGGCGCCGTCGAGACAAGTAAATTAAATCACCTCTCCAAAATGCTAAATCAGAAATTCAGAATGGTCTCAAGTTGAAGAAACCGGAGAAATCCAGCTAACAGTCTAACATCAACTAACTATTTGGATAGGGAGCACCGGAGCACTGCATGAAGAAAAATGAGGTGGCTGTGTTGGTTGAATTATTATTTATTAATATATGATAAACGGTTAAGATAATTAATTAACACCTATAAATCTATTCAAGTAGATAATATAATTAAATGAATATTTTGGCTTTTTAAAAAACCTACAAACATTAATTTTAAAGTACATCGTTTCTGATAATTTGATAATTTAATGTTAGGAGCAAGCTTTTAAAAACTCTATTTTTTCCATTTTATCTTAGTTTTGGTTCACAATGCACTACCGTTTTATCCGTTTTATCACCGTTTAAACCGTTTTATTATCATTTTATCACCGATAAATGCTAAATCACCACCCAACCGTCAAACCACACAAATCGCATTTTAAAACCTTGATTAGGAGTATTAACTGATAATCAGGAAGACAGACACATGTTTCAAATTAGTAAAAAAATTACAAAGCCTCGTACCTTGTCTTATATTTTATACTTTGAGTTAGATTGTTTTTATATAAGCTAGACTACATCTTTTTATCTTAGATTTAATTCAAAAATCTCTTGTAACTTCTCGCTTTACTTCTTCATGTACTTTTTTTTAATTAATTTCTGAAGTATTGTGAAAAATTATGTTCATTTTTTTTTCAGATAAAATTGAGTCAAGTTCTTCAACTTATTTCGAAAATTAAATGTCACAAAGGATCATCCATCCAGTTTTCAAATCCGCAACCTTCACCGAAAGTGCGTTGCTCTTTGAGACTTGGCCAAGAGCTGGTTCTTCTAAAATAATATTATTAGTTTGTACATGACGGGTCGTATGTTATTACAAGATTTCAATGAAATTGTATCTTCACGAGGAAAAAATGGAATAAAAAAAATCTCCATCTTGCAAAAAAATAATGATTTAAATATTCAAAACAGCTCAAATTATCACATAACATAAGAATGGGCACATATTCGGTTGGAGCAAAGAAGAAACTGGAGAAGAAACAGAATAGATCTCAACATAGATAAGTTATCCGATTAGAAAGGAACGTCTAATCCTGCTTAATATCATATAGAAAACAATTCCTAGCGTGTGCTTTTGGGTCAATTTTATATCGGAAAAATGTACCCATCAATGGAGTCACGCACAGGCAACTTGGTACCTCTTTATCTCCAGGCATTTCTTTTTGTCCCAATTAAACCGCACTTATTAGCAATTAAATAAATAAAGCACGCCCCTAAGTCTCTGCTCCAGAATTCTAAAATAAAAGAAAAGATAAGAAACGGAAGAAGAAAGAAGATGAATGAAGCTTAGAAAAATGAAGGTGCCTTGCTCCATATGTCAAAAAAATCATACTAGAAGCTAATGTCTGTTATCTCATTTTTAATGTAAAAAAAGACAACTTAGTCCTTTCTTTTAATTTTTAGTAGAGAATGAAAAGAATTACAAAGGTCAGTGGAGTAACACGTCAGTGACTGAAAGTTATAAGAGTATTATGGTTATAGACTTCTAATTTCTGAGATAATGCTAGTACACCTCAATTTTGGGGAGTACTGGCTTTCTTCCCAAACCATCATTTAGAGAAATTTCCGTTCCCTTTAGTTTCCTTCGGTTCAATTAGAGATGTCGATTGGAGCAGGATACTGTCCTTCCTCTTCCTTAGCTTAGATTACACTTTTCTGGAGCAAGTCCTAACTCCAACCCTTTCTTTGTTGGATTGCTTGTATCCGAGAAATGAAGGCTGTGTGTTCAAAACTTCACATTCAGTTCATGCTTTGAATTATGTAGTTTGTAAACTTTGTACCTTTTAATCATTCCAGTGGGAAAAAGTGATTTCATGAGATACTATTTTAAGTGAGGCGTAAAATATCGTAAGTTGTAAGAAATAATGGCATTGAAATTTAACTACTACTACTTCTGACTTGTTGTTACATCAAAATCTTAATTGTTTTACCATTTGAGGAATATTCGAACAGAAATTCTTAAATCAAAGAGGAAAACTTAAATATAAAAAATAAAATTATCTGATGTTAATTTAAATAATGAATGCAGGAAATTTTATCAATTACAATTAGTATAAACGCTTATATTATTTTATTAAGCGGATACCAAAACCGTTATGAAAATGATTGACATTCTATCTCTAATAGTCTAATAGAGTAAAAAAAATGAAAAAATTAGAACATTTTAAATTTTAAAATATTTTTGAGAAAGTTTAATATGCTTATATAGTGCATAGGGCTTTCTATGCACCGCGAACTTTTTTTGGGGTATTTTGTAAATTGACAAATCTAATTTAACCAATCTAATCTACATATTGAAATCTCATAGAAAACCAAATTTTACAATTTTTGAGATTTTATTACTATTTTTTTCGAATTTTTTAAAACCTGTCAAATTTGGAATGTTGTAAATAGTAGTTTGTTTCCAATAATAGTAAGTTTTAAGAAATTCAAAAAAATAGTAATAAAATCTAAAAAATTGCAAAATTTGGTTTGCTATGAGATTTCAACATGTAAATTAGATTTGTCAATTTACAAAAATATATCTGAAAAAGTCCGCGGTGCATTAAACTTTCTCAATATTTTTAAAATGAAAACATGGGGCGCCAAAATGTTGGGTTCAAAATTCTCTTCTTTTTACATGAGATATATAAACCGTATTATTTGTGACGATTATTAATGAATGAATTATATAGGTCAAATATTGGTCCCAGATTGCAACCCTATGACCCAAAATTTGTCATGCGGCGCCGCGTATATACCCATTCGGAGTCGTGAATAAATACTAGTAAATACTCATTAATGATCTGCAGTGTTGGCAGATAAAATTAAAATGCAATCTGAAATCATTCGTCATAATAGTAAGCAATCTGATCAAAAAAAAAAATAATAGTAAGCAATTTCAGAAATTACAACAACTGAAATTACGCTGAAATAACAGAGGATAAGGAATTAATAGCTGGCGCCGATCCAGTCTGGTTTCCCTACTCCCAGCACACAAATATGGGAAAGAATGGCTACATACTCCGCTCCGGAAGTCACGTGCTTATCTCACGTGCGACACGCCGCTCAAGATGCAGGCCGCCCTCTCCATCTGTCGTCTTTGACTCCTTTATATAACAATCTGTGTGGTCAACGTTAAGTTTTACATTCTTTGAACTGACGACTCACTGCACAAAGATTTCTGAGTTATTGAGACAGAGGACCAGAGTCTTGTGGAGGCCGGGAGCACACAGTCTGCATTCAATGCTACCCATCCCACCGCACGCTTCCTTCTAAATTTTAATCCGAAATGATAAGATTGGTAATTTTGCACTCTAACTCCTTTAACTTGTTTATTTCCGGAATCCTAAATATTTTTTAGTGCTACGGGATTTCTTAAAAGAAAAATAAACGACAGAAAGCACATTTGAAATCACGCTAAATACAAAAATATTACGACAGCATCGTACGAGCCTTCATAAAATAAAATAATATGTACGACTTTTTTACAGTAAAAATAAATATTTTTTGTTGTTTTCTACAAATAATATTAGAAAAACAATTTGATGAATTAGAATGTGAAACAAAACTAAAAGTTAGATACCATAGAGCAAGCAATCTTCGGTATAATCTAACCTAAAATAGGTAAAATAATTTTTTTTATTAACAATTAATTTAGAAAAAAAATAATTAATTAGAATACGACGTGTGAAAACAAAATTATAGATTAAATCACAAGTGGTTGCGGCTATTACCATTTTTAGTAAGAATTTTTTTTTAATTATTCAATTTTTGCGGTTTTTTCCATTTAGAGATCTAATTAGAATATGACACGTGATAAAATATTAAAAGTCTAATATTATACAATCATAAATATTATGATTTATCTCTTTACGATATTGTACGCTTTCCGTTACAGTATTAACTAAGAACATGACGTCGGATATAGATGTGTGCGGTTGCATCATTAATCATTTGGATAAAGTAAAATGAACTACTGATGTAGCTATCGGAAATTAACACTTAATAGTCCAACACATCAATTTTTATTTATCTCGAGTAAAAAGTTAACGTATCCATCGGCCGAACGTTACATATCTTAAACGAGTTCCATTTGAAATACGACACGTGTCAAAATATTATAGAACGTACAATAAGCGATCATCGGCATTAAGAGCAGTGCTCTAATAACAAAAAAAAATTTTTGTGATAACTAAAATTATTTGAATATTTGAATGAACAACTATATTCTAACATTATTCGACAAATTTAAAATATTAAATATGTTTTTTTTTTAGAAAACTTGACAGTGGCTGTCAAGGAAAATATATTAAATATGTTACCAGAATAACAAAAGTGAACATGCTTATTACATTATAAAAAATCCCAGGTTTGGAAATATGCAAATAGTGAAAAGCTTAAGGTAGGATCCAGAAAGTGAATAAACCAACGAGCAGAAATCCTGTCGGACATAAACCCTCAATGGCCATTTGCCCATTTACCCATTCCTTCTATAAATACCTCCTCTCATCTCGCCGAACAAAACAAGCCCACTTGCCCTGTCACACCAACAAAACACAAAAAGAGAAGAAATCGGAAAGCTCTAGTTCTCAGCAATGGCAGTCGAAACCCTCCGCCACCCGACCGCCGTCTCTGGCGCTAACCCTCCGCCTCCTCAAGCGACTACTCCCCCTCACTTCCGAGGCGTGCGCAAGCGTCCGTGGGGGAGATTCGCTGCTGAGATTAGGGATCCATGGAAGAAGACTCGCAAGTGGCTCGGCACCTTCGACACAGCTGAGGAGGCTGCTCGCGCGTACGACGAGGCGGCGCGCTCTCTTCGTGGCCCGAAAGCGAAGACTAACTTTCTCTACCCTTCCGACGAAGTGGCGGCGGTGCCTCCTCCTCCTCCTCCGGCGCCGTTTGGGTGGGGCATGTACGCGTGGCGCATGGACGGAGGCGATCTTGCTCTGGCGCCACCTGGCGGTGCAGAACCGCAGAGGCAGGTGGGCACCGGAGAAAGAGGCCTGTCGATCGATCTCAACCTTCCAGCGCCTCTGTTTTGAGATCTGGCGGTCTAGATTATCTCTCTCTTAGATCGGAGTCTTTTTTAAAATGTTTAGTTTTATGTTTTGATGGGGTTCTTTTTTGTTTTTCGAAGGATCTATATAGATACCTTCTTGGCTGATTGTATATAATCCTGAATCCTGATGTTGTTATAAAATGAGATTAGTCTCTTTGTTGGGTATAATTATTCCTTTTTTTCTATCTCAAAATTGCATATTATTACTTGAAACTTGATAATAAGAAAAGATCATAACATAAACGCACATCAACAAAAAGCCTCAATTGAGGAATAAAACAAGATTAGATTAAGAGAGAGAGAGAGAGAGTCGTTCAATTATCGCTATCGGTGTTGTGTCGCACCTGGACTGCCGACGCCTTCATTAATCCGAACAATAAGACAAAACTACCCCTGGGTCCTTCCTATAATTACGCAAGCAACCTCGTGACTTGTCATGAATTCTACCCATTTTTTACTGTTTATCAGGGGTATTTTGGTAAGTTCAAAACTGGTATGTCGTCTCAGTCGCCGTCTACTGTTGCGTCTTCGTCAATGGATAGTGCGGTCCACCGAAATGACGGAAATAACCACAGAATAAACGTGGTCGTTGCCTCGTTGGCGGTTACGAGGGCAGTAATCTCACGATGTATAGTGGCACTGTTTGGTAAATTCTAACAAATCTCTGCCTGGTTTTAGGTCTAAGCCACCGCCGCGGCTTGAACTGTGAATTTTGAAAGCGAGTGAAAACAGATGTTCCTTTCAAAAAAAAAAAAAAAAAAAAAAAAAAAAAACAGATGTCAGCAAATTAAAAAAGAGAACTGAAAATGAAAGAAAAAAGAGGACACAATATTCAGTATTCCCTGCAACTTTTACTTTAAAGTAACTTTTTGGCGACTCGCATTTTCAAATTAAGTGTCTTTTTTGAATTCATGAAATAGAGAAAAGACCCAAGTCCATATAATAAAGTTGGACTTGACTTAAAAGGACGTAAAATCGATACATAAATTATCAGAAATTTTTAGAAATATATCACAAATAAATTTTAGTCTTTAATCTTTAAAAAGATAAAATATTTGGAAGCACCAACGCGAAAATAATAATTATAATATGCAACAGCTTCTTTTGATCAAACGGTAGCGATCAACAGTAGATGAACGTCCAAGATTAGAACTTCAAGAGCACGTTCGATCTGAGCCGTTCATATTAGATCGAACAGTCCAAATCAGCAATTCAGGCTCCAGCTGTCCATGTGCCGCAATATCAGATTCGCACTCCATGAAAAAGCGTGCGAGGCGAAAACGGAGGGCCGCATCTGTGTCATGTGTCATGTGTCATGTGTGTGGTTTAAGTTCCAACAAAAATTGAAATTGGGAGGAATGGAAGCGGCCGTCAGGGGTCCGCCGTATACGAACGGAAGAAAAGCTGAGAGGGGGAGCAGATGTGGTGGGCCCCATGGAACAGTGAAAATACACACGCGTCGAACAGTTGTGGGCTGTGGGACGAGGCGGAGTCGCGACATGCGGCGCCCACCAGCCGCTCATCTTGCTCCATCTGCCGCCTGCTATTCTTGACAAATTTACCCCCTGCACGCGGTTCACTGGTGAACCGAGCTCTTGTCGTCTTGAGTTATTTTGCAATTTTGTACCTGTTAATGTTGTATTTAGTACCGGAGGTAGGCGAATCTTGTGCTTGTGTTTGGCTGTGGTTATTGGCGGTTAATTTTAAGTATGAAATAAGAAAGTTGAAAAATTGAAAAATTGTGATTGATATAATTGAAAATATCAGTTACAAATTGAGCCAAAATTAGTAATAGCATTTGTGCAATGGAGTCACTTCTATACGTATAAGACAATCATTTTCATTTCTATTTTTTTTTTTTGCACATCGAATTTTTGACATTCCATGTTCATCTCTCTTATATAATTAAGTAATCTATTTAAATAAATGAAAAATATTCAAACAATGACAAATTATTTTCCAATTGATGATTAATTTTAAATTTATTCGAAAAAAGGAAAAAAATTAAGAAGGAAGCATATGAGAAATATATAAGGAATGTATAATTGGTCGGACGATTCTCTTGAGGTAAAAAAAAAAAAAGGTCAATTCATCTATTGTTGGTTTGATTTTTTTTTTTTAAATAATTTTATGGCAACTATCACCCCATCAACATGGAGCAAGTTAGATCATGCGAATAGTATTTTTTTTTTTTTTGTAGCACTATAATAAGATGCATCCAAATTTATATTATTGATTTAATTGCTTTTTTACATTAGATTAACAGTACGATTTTATTTTGACGAGAAACAAATTCATGAAACCACCTGTCGGCAAGAATGAATGAAACTTTATCTTGACTTCCTATTCCGTTATAGTAATTTAAATATTGTTCTCAAGTAATGATCCAAATTATTTTGAAACATTGATTTTTGTATGTTGTTTTTTTTATGGGAATAGAGACTCTATTAAGTCGATATAGGCATCTCAATATACAATAAAAGGAGATGGAACAAAGAGCCCATATCAGTATTTTGGAATTAATATAAGTATATAAAACATGAAATAATATTTTAGCAATTATTTTAAAAATATATTTTTAAGAGTACTCCCATAAATGTTTTAAAAAGTATTTTATTTATTGGATTTACCACGACAAATAAATGCCAATCTATGTGAATTTGGTAAGTATCATTTATTTATATTTTTCTAGTCGCCTCATCCTTAAACAAAAAAAAAAAGACATATATATCTGCCTTCTTGTCTAATATCATCATAATATTATGGAAATTTTGAAAAGAAATTATGTTCATATATTATTTTGATGTGTGGAGAAGAAATTTATTGAGAAAATGTTTTTCTTTTTTTTCACTCTAAGTGAAAAAAAATGTTAAATTGCCGTTGTGTAGTTTTCAACTTAATAAGTTTGCGATCAATATGATGAAACATCAACCAACAAAACTTAGTTAATTATAATCAGTTACTAACTTTTCAACATCCAGATCTTGCATAAGTTTTTATATTCTGAATGTGCATTCTTCGGTAATATTTTGTTTATTTAAGAAATTAGAAATGAAACGAAAAACAAATATTAACGCAGAACAATAATTTTGTTGTGCTGTTTTAAATAAATAAATTTACGTGGGTCCCTACTTAAGGTACTTCTCCAAGAGAAGCCCAAAAATTTGATCTCTTATGGGTAGATTAGGGAAAAAAAAAAGGTGCTAAAAGACCAAGTTCTCACCAATTTTTTTTCATTTTTTAAAATGTCTCAATTCCTTGTGAAGTTCTCACCACTTGTGAGAAATATCTCGTACGATCCTTTGCGCCTCACAAAATAAAATACTGATTCTCTGAGCTCACTTGTATAAACAATCTCTTAGCAATTAGTTCACTCGTATCGTATATGACCATGTACGCGCACTCTTGATCATGAAGTTATCTTTTGGCGGGTCCCACTAGCAGAGGTTCCACAGTACATAAACTGCTCAGTAAGCGCCTCACCGAAATTTGCGCTGAAGAGATACAGTCAAAAAGCATGGCGCATTGACCAGATCCCACCACACCACCAGCTCTCCCTCTGACACGTAGGAGACTACACAGCTGTCACAGCGCGGTGTGATGGAGTCGCTCCTAATTGTGGACCCCCACCGCCTCTTTTTCTTTTATTTTCTTTCCTTCGCCGTACGATCACGTGGGTATATTAAATGAGGAAAGAATTGCAAAGGGAGATTGAATCGGCTGCCGGGATAATTCCGACAGCTGTTTGGGAGGAGATCGGATCCATCCGATTGGAAACGGACGCTGCAGAGATTTTAATGCCAGGCACTGGGTCCATGACTTCTGTAGACTGATGTGGCCAGGCGTGTTTTTTTTTGTGGCAATTCTTATATATTGACGTGTGTAGTCTATTGTTGATAGCCAAAGGTTTTGCACACAAAAATAATTCAGCTAACCACTATCTGTAATATATTATTATTTTATTAATATATAATCGCATAATAAATTATTTTTATTTCTACAGTTATTCTCGATAAATAAATAATTATATCTTTTTTGCTTTCCTTGTCATAACAATAATCAGAAATCATAATAGCTGTGAAGCGTACACTTATACAGTATGTCACACGGGAATTGACACAGTAGAACATAGGATGTTAGGTGGGTAGTCTAGGGGTAGGGCAGGGAGAATCACGTGTAGGCGTGCAGGAATAGGCTATAATGGAGAGGATTAAGGCTACTGAGACCTATGCCGCTACGTGTCGCGATTCCAGAGGTTAAGTGACCGTTTGTCAGAGCTTTTATTCTGGAGTCTGAGCTGAATCTCTGTCGTTACCTGCTGTACTGGAGATATCATTTGTTGTACGACGATATCGCTGCGTTCTCCGCTTCAGAAGTTAAAGAATCTCTACTGTTGCATTGACTTTATTTTGTCACTAAACATTAATTGAGTTTTCGAAAGTTTTTAGAAATAAAATCTTTGAAATATTTTCTACGAATTTATTTTAGTTATTTTGTTAATTTCCGATGTGAGAACTCTAAAAAAGGCCTTATATTTATCATGAAATTTGCCTCTAAGAAAGTATATAATTTGTAAATAAAAAAGGCATTATTATTATTATTTTCTTAAATTCTAGCGTTTAAAATCCAAGTAAATTGGTAGCTAAATTTGTGAAACCTACTTAAATCATGGAAAGCTGCAAAATATTTGATTAAGCCAGTGTAAATATTTAATGAGGCTTAATTGAATTTGAAGGAAAAGAAGAGGCAGATTCAAATGTTTTCTTTTTGCTTCTATATGTAATAGCTCTTACTTTATGAAATTTAATTAATTTAAATTTTGAAATAAAAATAAAATCTTTAATTCTGTTTATATCATTATTTTAAAGCGAGTGGCTAGTGTCAAACATATAGGACACATATACACTTGTCCAACATGATAAAATTTTAATTTTGAAGATTAAAATGGCCGATCCAAACCGTTCAAATTGTTCTACGTTATAAGATCTCAATGGAGAGCAAATTTTATATTTTTAAAAAAATTTTAACTATTTTTTTAGAATTTTTGAATATGCTCAATCTAAAAAGTTATGAACCCTCCAATTTTGAAAATTCGAAAAAAAATGTTAAAAAATTTGAAAAAACATAAAATTTGATTTTAAAAAATATTTTAATATAGAGATCATATTGAATAGGTTGGATTGGTCGTTTAAAATTTTAATGGTCGACATTTGAATCATGTTTGACATCCTATATGTTTGATTCATTACTCTATTTTAAAAACCAGTAAAAAAATGGTATATTAACTTTATTTTGATTTGTATTAAGAACTTTTAAAAATGTAATGATTTAGATGATTTTTCATAGGATTAATTCTTATCAAAATGAAGTCATTTTTTTTAAAGTTAATCATAAGCATGTGACGAATAATTTAGGTCACATTCACCTATGTTGTTGAGTATTAAAAGAAACATTATGGAAATTAAAAGATGAGGACGCTTGGATCCTTTTAAAGAAAAGTGACATTTAAGAGTTACAAAGCTGATGGTAGTTGGGCTTCAAGGGTTTAGAATTTATCTTCTATGTATTTTATTTTTTTGGGCCGGCCATGAGTAGAGTTGTTACATCAAGGAAAGATCACATCCGTGCCACAAAAGAATTCAAAATCTATAAAAACAATACCATTTTTGCACTTTACACTAAAAAATAAAATAAAACAGGGACAATTTTACTTTTATACATTCAACTTTACATAAATAAAAGCTCTATTGTCATCTAGCAAATTACATAACCTCTAACCTTCCAAAAAGAAAAAAAGAAAATTACACAACAACCACTAGTTCACCCAAAAAAAAAAAAAAGAACACACAAGCTTTGTACATCCGTTTTGATTCAACTCCAATCCTTCTTCCACCAAGTTCCTTTTCAGTTCTTTTCCCAAGTCCCATCTGCAGTGAATCTGCTAATGAAGTACCCATCAGTTTCTCTGGCACCTTCTTGGACTTCTTCTTTGTTAATCATCTACATTTTGCACCCAAAAAGACCAATTAATTACGGAATGCTTTAGCTCAAGCCTTTTGAGCAAATGCCCGCAAAAGCAATTCTAATTTGTTTAAATGTATATGTAAATAACAATAAGAAATGCTGCATAGGTTTTTATGCACATGCCAATATGCCATATGCATCAATGGAAGTGCAGCAAGAATTAAGGTATATAATAAGTATAGATATGATACCTACATCTGAATTGACGATAGTTGCATTTTTTTCCTATCTTTGCATTCTTGTCGATGATGCACTTCCTGAAATGAAAAAAGTAAAAACAAAAAAGAACTAAATGGTATTATCGCCGAACTTAGATTAAATTGAACATATTCTATTACCGTAGTTGTCAATTAGCTGGTACTTACCTGACATTGTATGCGCGCGCCATATGCTGGTTGAGTGATGCCGAGTTGAACTGTGTAAAGACATTTTGTTAATGTCACTATTTATGCAGTTGCTCATCGACATGTTGCCGGTACGCCCCCCCTAAGGTTACCTGTCTTGTAAGGAGCAATATGGTTATAAAATCATATGGTACATGTTATATGTAAACTATTGTATCAGTCTAAGAAAACTTACAGCGGGTTCAGCCCTTGTCTTGGCAAGAGGAGGCCAGCTCCCCTGCCTAGTATCACCGCTGTCACCGTTTCAGGATTCCTTAAATCTTGAACCTAAGTACAAAGAAACAAAAACCAATGAAATTAAATGACTATAAAATCCCATATATTGCTCCTATGGAATTAGACAAAACAACACAGCTAGGTTTATTCTCATATAAAGGACAAATTTGATAGCAATAAGGCATAATATTGGTAAGCATCAGTGTTCAAACAACTTAACTCCTAGCACTTAGTTATAACTGTTCCCTAAAAGAACAAAAAGGAAGTATAATAAACGCATTCGACCATCAATCGAAGCAAAGACATACCTGTCCAGTGACTCTGGGCGTGTCCCCTCTTTTTCTAGACCACTCATGCCAAATTTGAAACAACTTGCACTCTTCATGGATAAAAGACGCTGCTACAAAACATTTATGTTAAGAAAGTTATAAAAAAGTAATAAAACAGAACATATCATGTATATATTAGGATTGTAACATAAAAATTGAAAAACCAACTAGCTATTACTAGATTCATTTGGCATACTGGAATAATGGAACTATAGCAGACATTTAAGTACGATGCTATAATTCTTGTAAAAATCATTTGCAGTATCTAACACTTCAAAAGAACTTAACATCGCAAACATATTATGCGCAATTGATGCAAAAAAGGATCACATAAATGTTTACTAAGTTTGTAAACATTTTAAATGCATCCCAATCCTCCTCTGTCGGATTACCTCGGAGCGAGTCGGATCAGCTATGCAGTGGGTCATGGCCGCCTAGACCCCCTCCCGTCCTCTTCCTCCCTCTTTTATTCTGAGGAACTGGCAGTGGCAGCTCACTCTCTCTCTCTCTCTCTCTCTCTCTCTCTAATTCTTAGGGATCGGAAAAGCTCGTGGCCTGCAGTGCCTTCCTGCACAATAAACATGACAATTAGTGTAAGACTAATTATTTTCTCAAGCACCGAAAGCAACTGAAAGCCTGCTTATGTCCTAATTCTACAACAAAATCAACCACCAACCTCTTTAGACTTCTGAAATTAAAAAAAAAAAATTCAAACAGCCAGCATCTTCCCTAGTTTTCAATTTCCATCTAGAGTCTAGACATACAAAATCAAACACAGAATACTACAATAAGAACAGAAAAAGATATCTAAATTCATACCTCTTTGAAGCGTATTATTGCCCCCTTGAAAAGAAACAGAGAGTTGCACAATCACGCCTAATAGAAAGTTAGAAACACAAAGCTACAGAATCACGCCTGATTTTTCAAAGACTCCTCGCCTTCTCCACTCCGATAGATTAACTGATCACTGGTCCGAAATAGGGTTTTTATAGGGAAAAGTGCGAAGGGGATAAGATGGGATTAGTAGGAAGGAGTGAGGTGGGGAGGGATAAGGGGAGAAGCAAAGGTGCTTCAGTTACTAATGAGAAGAGAGACGCTTGGCGCTGGTTGGAGTGGCAAGTGGCAATCACAACGCCAGCTGGTGACTTGGTGAGGCCTCCCAGTTCCACGCTGTCTCGCCGTTGTTTTTGCGATTTCCCGCCCTTCGGTTCTACAGGCCAGTTGGGTCTGCGCTCCAGGCTATTTCGAGGCCCATTTAGTGCGGATTTTTTCCATAGGATCCGATATCAGCCAATATATGCCGTTAAATATAATAATATTTTTAAGGATATTATTAAATATTTCAATTTTTAAAAATATTATAGTAATATTGGACTTTGAAAGTCCGGCATGAGTTAATCACCTAAATAATATGCTTTTTGATCGGACGGCGCATACTTCTTTTAATTTGGTCGTATTTAAATTGACTTTTACTTTATAGTTAATTACAAACATTAGCCTCATCTTTTGTCCGTGCAAACCCAATTACCCAAAGTTCCTTGTACATCCATTTCACTGTTGCCAGCAAAACAAGGGCCCATATAAATACTAAGGGTCTGCTCCAGAACCCTACTATTAAAGGAGAGGAACGGAAAGGGAGGGAAGAAGTGACCGGATTTTGTTACTCCCAAATCGAGGAGTAGGCTTTGAGAGTAAACTCTTCACAAATTTACTCTATTTCTTACTCCCTCTTCCCTTCCCTTCCATCCTCAAACTTCTCATCTGGAGCAAGTAACTCCTTGGGCAGAGTAAAGTCTCCGTTACTCTCCTTTCCTCTCCCTCCGATTTGGATTTCTGGAGCAGACTCTAATGGACTGGTAGTTCGTTATACGTCCTTTTACAAATTAATTAATGGGGCAAATTAATATCCTAACAATTTTTACTGAGGCAAACTTTTTGTAGCTTCCAATGGGAGTATATGTTCTTTTAATTGTTGCTTCCGTTCTGAATTCTGGATCTACCCCACTGAAACGAAAAAAGAGTAGAGTACAAATTAAACTTTTGAAGTGGTTGGAGAGTACAAATCTAGTTGGCTTAAAATGATGAAAATCCAATCTATCCAGCTAATCAAATGAATTGATCTATGCAAATTTATCCAGTTGGTTAAAATCTTTTTCTGTATTTAGGCTAGTTCTTGAATTGTGTCAAATTAAAATCTACCGCTACATTATAAAGGTCTGCAGAAAATTAAATGAAATTGGTCTGTAAAAAAAAAGTTTGTTACAAATTGGAAACAACCAAATTCATTCTTTATTCTTTATATGTTGTCTCAATTTCGTCTTGGAACGGACAAAGGAAGCTACAATGAACCAGAGAATAGCAACCTGAACATTAATATCAGAATGTAAAGTCCTCTAGATTCGAAATCCGGCTAGAGAATCTTTCATAGACATTTAATTTAAAAATAAGTTGGATGACTTAGACCCCAATTTATCTTCAAAAAAAAAATGGACTAAATTAAATTATATATGAACTTTTTTCTGATACTTGTCATGGCAAGCATAATCAAGCACTTGGCGACAATAGAAGAAATAAATAGATGCCCATCGTCCAGTTGAAATTATTAACATATGAATAGACGAGCATATTTATAATTATAGATTCACAATATATGTATTAAAGTTCCCCCCTCTGTTTGAGAATGAGATGAGGACTAAAATTTTTAAATAACCTGCAATTCTGACAGGGAAGACTTTTAAGAGGTTAGAACATCTATTTTGTGTCCTAAAAAAAATGGCATAGGTCTCGGAAACTATTACAAAGCAAAAATGGCAATCTCCTTTGTATACAATGTTGGATTTTTTTTTTTTTTCCTTTGAAACTAGCTAGGAAATCATTGACTCGTAATCTTAAAAAAGACTTGTAAGATGATAATATCAGATTTCCTTTGCATTTAGGTGGATTTACATCATTACATGTAATGCGTAGTGTTGCAATTGGTTTGATTTCTTTTCGGGTGCCATCGGTTCTTCGTTCTTGTTGTTAATTTCTGACAGCCCGGTGAAGTTTCATTTGGGATCACATAATGGATACGTTAAATTTAAAAGGCACTCCTAATTTCTGTATCGGTACCAATGTGAGCAATTTTTGTGCTATGATATTTAACAAATTGGTTTACTAACTAGTTCAGCAGTACTAATTTGACCGGGCAAAAGAGAATCTTTCCTTGATGGGAACTTCCCTGATTTTTTAATTTTGACCATAACTAGACATGTTGATGGTATACTGTTTATCGTTTTTCGTGCATGTTCTGTTCAAACGGAATGACTAACGATAAAAAAAATCATTTCATTTTTAGAAACGGAACGATAAACGGAATGAGTAGACATACCGTTGCTGAAACGAAATGATAAACAGAACGAGTCATTTCGCTTCCGTTTCGACAAATAGTGTTGTTTTTAGTGTAAAAACACTTTGTTCCGGAATAACGGAATAAAATGGCATTCCATTTTCTAAAACAGAACGGAAAACGGAATGAAATGGTCGTACCGTTGATGGAACAGAATGGTCCATTCCATTGTCGTTGTAAACGTTAAAAGGCGTATCCATAACTAATCCAGCAGAGTGTGGGCCCCGTAGTAGGTGGGGAGTCAAGTCACTTATCACGGGCACAAGGAATCTTTCTTTGATGGGGGTACTTTACCAATGTCCAAGAGAGATCTACTCGTGTACTAATCTTCCAAACTTCCATTTTTCTTTTCATTCTTGAAAGAGAGAAATCAGACACTGCTCGTGCTCGGCGGTCTAACTAAACTAAACTTGTGGGGGTTAGATGGCTGAGGTTTTACTGGGTGATGTGTTGCATAAGCTTGCAAATATTACAGTTGACAAGGCAATTGAGAAGGCCCTATCCCTATACGGGATTAGAGAGGAGGTTGACAAGCTGAGTCGAGAATTGAACTATATTAAGGCGTTCATCAAGGATGCTGATAGGAAGCATATAGTAGAGGAGAGGCAGATGCAATTGGTGAAGGACATCATCGATATTGCGTACCAGATAGAGGATGCCGTCGACATCTTCCACTCTGAATGCCCTGAAAAACTTCCCGGCATACGCGGTCCCCTGGGATGGCTACCAAAAAAGATCTCAAAAATCCCATTCATTTACCAGTTTCAAGAAGAGATAAAAAAGATCAGAGGCAGAATCAGCGAGATAAATCAATTTAGAGAGACATATGGAATAACTATGTTAGGTGAGGACAAAATAGCACCGCCTAACCCACAACTGAATCCAATTGTTGATGATTCAGAGATCGTTGGCTTTGATACACACCGAAACAATGTTGCTAATTGTTTGCTTGATGAAGCATATAGAAGTCTCGCTGTTGTTTCAATTGTGGGGCCTGGCGGGCTCGGAAAGACCACCCTTGCTCAGAAAGTCTGCAACAGGTACACTGATATTATCCCATTCATCTATATAATTATTTGTTAGGGTTTTACATGTGTTGGGAGAGATACAGGAATATCTCAAAATTTGCATATTATGTAACAATACAAACTTCAAAAAAAAAGAAAACAAAAAATTAATAATGGTGAGACACTATGAAAACTCATTGAAAATAAGTTCATCTAAATTTGGAATCCCTATGCATTCTACTCATCACACTGTCAATACTGACAACCACATAAAGATAATCATTGCACTAAAAAGAAAAACTTCTCAAATCGATTCATAAATAAACACCACAACTGATTGGATATCACGTGCCTAAAAATTCATAACCGAATTAAAAAAATTTCCCATTCTTTTTCCCTGTAAGTTTCATACTTTCATTTATTGTCCAAAGTAAATTCAATGCCGCAGCACAACATAATTAGACACAAATCATGAATCACCAAGTAATCTAACTCAACAAGCCTGAAGATTTACTCTAATTCACAAAAGGCACAAATTTCATCTAAATGCTCAATCACCAAGTCGACAACTCAAGGACCAATCGATGCAAAGTACCAAAATTCTGATCGACTGGAATTATCAAGTTGGACTAATTTGTAATTTAGAATTAGCCAATGGCATTTATCTAAAATTGCAATTTTCAAACTTCTAAGAGGTGTCCAGAGATGCCACCCAACCTTTCAACTTGATTTTTAATTGGTGAATCAAAAAGATCAAATAAGATATATAACTTGGTGTATCAATCGAAGAACCCATAACCAATCTGAGCCAATTAATGTCAAATTTCGGGAGCACTAAATAAATAGATCACTACATAATACATATAGTGTGGCTCACCGTGCACTCCTCAACAGAAACATGAAGCTCAGTTAGCGCATAAAGTCTTGGAACAAATCTAATTTAACCAATCTAATCTACATATTGAAATCTCATAGCAAACCAAATTTTACAATTTTTGAAATTTTATTACTATTTTTTTCGATTTTTTTAAAACCTGCCATTTTTTAAATTTGTAAATAGTAGTTTGTTTCCAAAAATGACAGGTGTTAAAAAATTCGAAAAAAATAGTAATAAAATCTCAAAAATTGTAAAATTTGGTTTGCTATGAGATTTCAATATGTAGATTAGATTGGTTAAATTAGATTTGTCAATTCATAAAAATACTCCCTAAAAAGTCTACGGTGCATAGAACTCTCTCTGCACTATGGTGCATATTAAACTTTCTCAACTTTTTGATACTGGATAGATCTGTAAAATAAATTTTCATTTTGGATAGTCTAGACGGTCCTAGGTCAGTCTAGACGATCATGTTTTAATCAAACTGCAGAAAAAATTCCTAGAGGACAGTCTATAGACGGTCCTAAACTGTCTAGACGGTATAGGATCGGATTCGGATAAGTTACACGAACAATCTAGACGGTCCTGGAACGTCTAGAAGGTCCAGGCCAAAATTGGCACCTCTTTATTTTTCTGGTGTGATCTTAGCTACAAATTTGCACCTTATGATTGCATCTTTTGGTGATTGATGGTCCCCTTTATATACTCCTATTGTTCTGATGGATAGCATCTGGAGTATTTCGCTCTTTCTCAAATAAAGGCACCATTCTTGAGAGGAATAGAGAGGAAAGAAGAGAGACAATGTCAAATCCGAAATCTCCAAGTTCACCATCAAAACAAGGGAAGAAATTCAGTTATGTAATACTCTTCTCACGTAGTTCTTGCAGGAAGTTTGTTCTACTAAGTTCACAAGAAAAACAATGGCTAAAGATAACAAAGATTTTGATTTAATTCCGCATTTAAGATCGTTAAAGTACTAACAATATTAACTAATAATGTCTCGATCTTAATAATGTAATAGCGGCTCGTACAATGGCGTAGATTGAAATTGTAAGATGCTCAAGGAATATGAACCAAATTAACTGAAAAATTATGATGCCAATATTAAAACCTAGGCAGCTTCTGATCCTTACAGCCCTCACATAATTTAGTCCTTTGCATTCAATGTCTTTGAATATAGATATATGACTATACTACGCTCTTAAATTATTATTTTGTTTTTGCAGTGGTGATGTTTTAGAAAATTTTGGCAAGCCAATATGGATAAATATCTCTCAAGCATATGACTTGCTCAAAATTTTGAAAAAAATAGCGAAGGACCTCGATATATCGTCAAGCAATACTGAAGATGAAAGTGAGCTTGCCATCGAAATATGGAAGTTTCTTGAAAAAAAGAGGTACCTAATTGTTCTTGATGACGTTTGGGCAGAAGATTTATGGGATACAATAAAAAATGTAATGCCCGACAAAAACAACGGAAGTAGAGTACTCATTACAACAAGATTTGCAAATGTTGCAAAGATCGCTGATACAAAATATGATCCATACGAACTTTCAGCTTTAGACCACGAACAAAACCTAAAGATTTTTCTTAGAAAGGCGGTTCCTAAAAAGCACCAATTTTCTGATGGTCCAATTGATGACTTAAAAAGCCTTGCACAAGAATTCACCGCCAAATGTAAGGGTTTGCCTCTTGCATTGGTAGTTTTAGGCAGTTTATTATCTACAAAACCATACAATTTTCATGAATGGAAGAAGTTGTTGGATACAATGAGCTGGCAAGTTGATGGAAGCAAGTGTATTGATGTTATAGCGACTAGCTATGAATACTTACCACTTGCTAAGAAGTTATGTTATCTATATTTTGCGGCTTTTCCTGAAGACTTTGAAATTGAGGTTAAAACTTTGCTCCGAATATGGGTCGCAGAAAGGCTCATACCACAAGAAGGTATAAGAACATTGGAAGAAACAGCTGAGTGCTTCTTGGAAGATCTCGTACAGAGGTACACTTAATTATATTTCTTTGTTAAATTTTTTTTATTTTTTTAATAGATATTATATATAACTAGAAAACATACCGCCTGACGTGTTTCCAAATAAAAATTAAAAAGAAACTGTAAATCAACAAAAATTAAAATCAACATATATGTTGATAAATATAAATTTTAAAAAATATATATTTCTTTATAATAAAAATATTTAAAATATTATAGATGATAAAATTTTTTCATATGTGCTCTCTTTCCAAAATAAAAAAAATAATTATTACCCTAAACAACACTCTTTATATTTTAGATGTAAACCCAAAACATATTATCTTTTCGTCTATCAATTAACATCCAACCACAAATCGAATCGATCAAACAACACAAAAGGTGTATACACGCTAGATCTAGAGATGACACACTCTTAGATCTGTGCTTTTATATGGAGTAGTGAGTAGTGATAGGCTTCTAGTGACTTTCTTAAAGCATTTATATATATATATATATATATTATAAAAAACATGCTCAAACGTGGCTCAGCAACGTAGTGGTAGAAGTAGATTGACCTCAAAGATGTCAAGGGTTCAAACCTCACATGTATTTAAATTTTTTAGTTGGATGACAAATACATATCCCTTTGTTAAAAAAAAAATGTTCTCATGTAATTTTAAGTGTCTATGTAACATCTTCCATTATACATAATCTACAATTAGCGATTTCCTAACAAATGTAATTAGTTTTATCATTGTATTCCAAGAAGCTAAAAGTATCCTTATAAGGATTAGTAGTTAATTTTTCATTATGTATATATAATTATATATCCAAACCCCTAACTAAGGCGCGAAGTCCGTGATCATATTAAATATTGCTTCGCACATGATAACAACTTGTGGAAGGTACCAATTACTATATGCATGATACTTATCAAATGCAAAAATTGTTCTTCTGCTCTGAATTTTGTTTGTAAAATTCTAACTACTGATTTGATCATTAAATATTGCCTAAATATTACAATCGGCAATATATGTATAAGAATTCTTCTATAGTAGTTTTCTAAAAATAAGAATTCTTTTATAACTCTTTTATATTTAAATATTGCATGTGCACGGTCCAAATCGTGCTTTTTAAAATTCGATCAATCAATCTATACCGTATGTAATATATATGTAAAATACTTATATAATACCAAAATTTACCATTCAAACTATTTTTAGTAGTTTTACAGTTTTTTTAAATGACTTTTCATTTACTAACAATTTTATCGATTCCCTCTTCTAGATTTATCTTGCAATACTACATCGTATCATCTAAGCAGTAATTTAGTTACATAAACTCCACTAATTCAAAATTTAATATTACTATGATACATCACAAAATTTGTCACTATTACCATGCTTCATCCCACACATGTAAACTAAATTAGTCAATATTAATTACCATGCTACATGACAAATAGTATCTCAATATAAAGTATTTAACTGAAGTATTAATGTCAACAAGTGTGTTATTGTTCAATCTATTTATGTCTTGTTATTATATAACTCTACAAAAAATATGCTATGAAGTTTTCATTGGATCTCAATGGCAGGAGCATGGTTCAAGTATCAAAAAAACGTTCTGATGACTCCATCAACTATTGTCGGATACACGATGTTTTGAGAGATCTTGCCATCCAGAAAGCGAAGGAGATGAACTTTCTTATTGTGTGTTCAAAGCCAGATGATTGGAAGAGCTGTAAAAAGGCGCGTCGTTTGGCATTTCATTATTCACCAAATTTCTGTGAACCGATGGGTGATTATGCAAACCCGAACATACGCTCTCTTCTTTTGTTTGGCAAGTCAAGAAAGCTTGATTGTTCAAAGTATAGAGTACTCAGAGTGTTAGGGTGCATGACGTGGATGTATCTGAATATAGAGGAGAGAGTGGCATTGCAGATTTTCAAAGGATTACCTCATTTGAGATATCTAAAGCTGGTTAGCAATATAGAGGACAAGAAACATGAATTTGGGAAATGGGTAAGGGGCTTGAAATATCTAGAGACCTTAGACCTTGAACGATCAACACATGGCGATCTATCTGAATGGATATGGCAGGTCAAAACACTCAAGCATGCTTTACTAGAATTTCTACCGTATAATGAGATTACCCATGGACCCCCGGCATCAGTAGACTTGAGGAATCTCCAAACTCTAAGAAATGTGAGATATAGTGAATCAAGTAAGACATTCGGGTCACCTAATATAACAGAAGTACGAGAATTGATTATACAAGTAGATGAAAAGTTTTCAAAGGAGGAGATTGTCACTTTATTACTTAAGCTGGAACATCTTGTTTATCTTGGGATTGAAGGTTCTAATGCTATTGACTTGGGAAAGCTAATATGGAAAGATTTTCCATTTTATAAGAACTTAAAATATCTTAAGGTGAGAAGTTATCTATTTGGCGATGATGGCAATGAAGGGATGTTAACAACTGATATTGATAGCAATAAAACCATGGTTCTCAGTGATGATATGTTGCCCCCTCACCTTACCGAGCTTCGACTTATTAAATACAAATTCGTTTCAGATCCAATGGCTGTGCTGCAGAAGTCACACAACCTGAAAAATCTTTGTATAATGGGGTTGGAAAAAGAAAAAGAAAAAGTGCTTGGCTGGAGGTTAATTTAGGTGCTCAGCTGGAGGGTTTAAGCAGCTAGAGAACCTAACGATTATAGATCATAAGGTGGATGAATGGGAAATAGAGATAGGCGCCATGCCCATGTTGAAAGGGCTCACCGTTTTATTTTGTGACCCGCTTAGAGTGCCTTTAGAGCTAATCCACCTATCTAGCCTTAAAGCTCTAGATTGGCACTCGGACATTCAAAACAATAAAGACGTGATTCGCAACATACTCGAGCAACGACCTGATGTGCGCTTTGGCCCAATTGACGATTAATCTGTTTGCAAGGTTTTTAATAATTGTTGAGATTATTATTTTATTTGCCAGCTTTTATTGTTTGTTTCTCTTATCATTCATCATTCATGTGTGCTATTAATAATTGTTCCATGTTAAACAGTATTGTTAATGAACATGCCTACAAGGCAAGAGGCAACTAAAATCGTGCACGGAAAAAAAAATGTTTCTTTGTTTATGTATTTAGTATTTTTGTTCTAGTCAATACTTAGTGTGCAGTACTTTCCTTCCAGTTCAATTTATAGTTATAGAACAGCTGTAGAAGCGGAGCCAGTTAGATGGGCAAGCGGGCAGTTACTAAGGACCGTGGATAGGCTCGTTTGAGGGGCAAGTGGGCATCTCGCCGTTGATTTTGCCATTTCCCATTGGGCCTTGCTAGGCCAGTTGTGTCTGCACCCCAGCCTATTTTTCCGAAAAAATTAAAACTAACGTTACTGATCACTCGAATTTCGATAATAACTGTAAAAAATTCGAAATTTAAAAAATAATATTGTAGGATCGGCATCCGGATTGCCGATTCTACAGATTGCTTGGATCGGCAAATGGAATGCAAAAAATGGGATTCGGCAAAATTCTTGGACGGCAAAAAGGTTTTAACATTTTTTAATTTATAATTTTGCTTTTTAGCCCTCAAAATTTTTGTTATTACAAAATATATAATTTGTGATTACAAATTAAACATAATTTAAACATCTATTATAAAAATATAAGTATATAATTAAGTTATGCATGTTAAATACATAATATTGTTTATGTGTATAATACTTATTTTATACATATATATTATGTATCATATATTTTATATATTAAATATATATTATTATTGTATATAATTAAATTATGCATATTGAATAGTTATACATATTATTGTATATAATTAAAATAAATGATACATAATATATATGTATAAAACTATTCAACATGCATAATTTAAGATATAAAAGATTTTTAATGTATAAATAAATATACATATATATAAGATTTTTTATATACATACAAATATGTATGTGTAAAATTAAATACAAATAAAAGTATTAAACATGTCATACTATAAATTATATTTAATTTTATACATATATTATATTTATAATTATATATATTTGTATGTATATTTAATGTATATAAAAAATCTTTGATATATTTATATTTACATTTAATGTATGACCAAAAAATTTTATTGGACTATATTGTAAAAATAATAATTTTAGGGTCATCGGTGAAAAAATTAAATATATTTTTATTGAATTTATTCGCCGATGACCCTAAAATTATTATTTTTACAATATAGTCCAATAAAATTTTTTTGTTATACATTAAATGTAAATATAAATATATAAAATATTTTTAATATATAAATTAATATACATATAAATATATGTACATATTATGTACAATAATATGTATATATTATGTCTCATATATTTTAATTATATACAATATCTACATTTAAAAGATATTTAATTTGTATATATTTAATGTATATAAAAAATCTTTTATATATTATATTTAAAAGATTTTTAATGTATATAAAAAATCTATAATGAGTGCCCCGTAAATTTTAACTGACAAAATTAGATCGGACGGTCATGATGACATTTGCAGAGTGCAGAGCTCCGCAGAGATACGGATCGCCTCACTCGGACCGCTCATCCCGTTATTCTCTTCTCATTTCGTGTTAAAACAAATAAAAGAAAAAACAATTTCCGAATCGATTCCACTTCTGCTCTCTCTTCTTTATTTCGCTCTTCCACGGCGATAGTTCGTGTACTTGAGATGGCAAGAAATAGGAATTGGGTTAGGCGGGTCGGGTGCAAGAAGAGCATCCCAACCCGAAATAACGCACCACAAAGACGGAGATGCTCGCTGAACTAATCCACGATGATTCGGAAGATAGCTTCACGAGTACCGCAAGGTGGCTTTCAGCATCGCATGAGGTCATTAAATTTCGAAGTTGTCCATTCCTTCTTGGTTTTTGGAATCAATTAATTTGATTATTATACTATCCTGCTTGTTCTGGTTCATTTTTATGGAATTTGATCATACGAGTTATCCTGCTTGTTAATCTACGGGTGTTAATTTTGAATATGGAATTTGATTTGTATGAATTGATTGTTAATTTGATCATCGGTCTATTGTCCTGCATTTCTTGTTAATTCTTAATTCTTTTATCCGTAATGTTGAATATGGAACCCTTCCTTTTTTAGATTTTATTATTCATATTAAAAGATTAGCATCAATTAATTAAGATAATCCGCAATGCATGGTTATGTAACTAATCTGGAACATATAATGTCAAGGTAAATTTCTAGTTTACCTTGATTGGCCAGGTTAGTTAACTATTTATTTGGGATTGTTTTTTAATAGTAGAAATACCATTAAAAAACCCCACTGTGTTAACCCTATTGTTAATTTGTTATTGCTTTCCACAGGGGTTCGAATACTATTGCATGACTTACTCTCTTGATGATGTTCCTTTGTTTTTTCAACATTCTAAGGCGTGCTTTTGTATCTGAGGCTGGTCGACAAAGGTTCACAATTTTTACTCAAACAACTCTTTATTGGTGTCAGCAACTAACTCAGTTTCTGCAGCATGTAAGAGTAATGTTCTGTTTGGGGAAAACAAACAAAACTGTAAGGTACTTTAGTTTACGCTATTTGATCAAGGAACTGGGTAATGAGGGTATGGAGCAACACAACAATGAGGGATTTTTATTTATTTTTCTTTCATCATATGTGCTTCTATGTTTTGTTTTCTTGATAGGATGCAAGTCAAATATATATATGAAAATTTAAAGGGAAAAACTCTGTACTTGTAAAAGTTTGACTCTTTTGCTGCCTACCCAAAGCTAAAGAACCTAATTTGTCTGCCCTGGTTGAATACTTGAATTATTTAATAATAATATTATTTAGTCTTCTCATTTGAATTCAACTGATAATTGCCATATAATGATCATAGACTAAAATTGTTCCTTCAGTTAGTGGAAGAGTTAGCTATTTTTGCCTAATAACCTGTAATTAAAATTGATATTGATTGTCTAATCCATAAATTGCTTGTCAGTACGTCTTTATCTTCATATGCAACAATATGTTAACTTCTTAGGGCTCGTTTGGTAGTGTCAAGTTTAGCTTGACTTTTGGGTCAACGAGCTAATCTATGGATCTTGCATTGCCAAACAACTTTCGGATCAACAAAATTAGCACTAACTCTCTAACTTAGCAATTTTGTATTTGAGAGTTCTCCAAACACAAAAAAAAAAAAAAATAGCTCATGAAGAGAAAAAGCTTGAGAAAAAATCGCTGCCTCTTTCAAATTTCAAAATTTAAAATTTAAAATTTAAAATTTTCAAAATTTCAAATTTAAAAAATTTTCAAATTTCAAAATTTCAAATTTCAATTTTCAAATTTCAAATTTTCAAATTTCAATTTTCAAATTTTCAAATTTTCAATTTTAAAATTTTAAAATTTTCAAAATTTCAAAATTTCAAAATTTCAAGATTCGAATTCTACAATGTCAAGATTAAAATGAATGTTATAACTTATAAGTGAATGCATTCACTTTGATCACTAACTTTTAACCTATCATGCCAAACAACAATTACTAACTTTAAGCTAGTACTAACTTTTATTAACTTTAATCCCAAACACTAACTCTAAAATGCTAACTTTAACCCTTGACTCCACTGAACTTTGAGGTTGCCAAACGACCCCTTAAAGGACTAAGGGTTAAAGTTCAGTGCCGCATGTCTTGGGTGGTTGCGGTTTGATCGGCTCAAAGATTAGTGCTGCCAATAAAACCAGTAACGGAACGGCTGCTAATCTCTTGATCATCCCTGTTAGATAAAAAAGTGTTACACTTGTATTTGGATAAACCAACTCCTATGTCCAAAATTATAGAAAAATAAATATCAAACATTAGTCTGGAAACTATGTCCAGTTTCTCTGCTTCTGTTTGAGAGCCACTGACAGACTATCAATTACAGAGAGGTCTCTATCGTACGGACATCAATTGTAAGCTTTATACAAAGTAGAATGAGACCTAAATACCTTTTAATATCTTAATAATGGAACTTTTTGACTAAATATATAAGGGAGAATGAAGAAGCACATGGAACAATAAAGGAATGAAAGGAAATCTTCACGAGAAATCTGTAGCATATATTTAATTTGGTAGCTTCGTACGCAGCTCTGATTATACAAAATACAAAAATCAGATATGACAAAAATGTTACATATCAGCACGACTACAATAACATTGATTTGAGACAAGGACTCCATGAATGTTTGAACACATCACAGACTTGGTGATTTGTGCATAATAAAAAAGATTTATTTGTAAATAAATTGAAACAACAAATTACAGCTGCCTATGTAAAATAATCCAATAATAACAAGCTGACTTTTTCATCAATTAAACAATTTTGCAATAGAAACTTGCAAGAAGACTAACTACAATAACAAAACCAACTAATAACTTCCTAAAACAAAGCAACCCAGAACAGTACCAAAAAAGAAAGTTTTCTATGAGTAAGTAGGTGGCCCTACTTGGTAGATTTCATCAAACCAATGAAACAAAATTTACACAAAGATGAAGAAGAATGTATGAGGATAAGAGAAGACATACAACAAAAGGTTTAGTCAGGCTTAGTTGCTGTTGTTGTTTTTTGTTTTATGAAAGGAAAGAACCCTGCCACTAATAATTAGAGCTGTCAAACGTGGCCAACGATCACAGAAATAGCTGTGATCGTTAGCGTTTGTTAAACAGAACAGTACAAATTTAATTATCGTTAACCACATTGTTTAATATACGGCAGAAAATACCATGCGTTTACCGTTTTTGTTTATATAAACAGTTCTAACGATTTAACGTTTATAAACAGAATATAAAAAATGCATGTCTCTTAGCTAACTTCAACAAAAGATTTAGATTATAAATACGGCACAGTACTAGCATATATCAAGCAGACGCATCAAGTTCAACACAGAAGTGACTTAACCAAAATAAAGTTGCTCTTTATAACAGAGACTTCTACAAGAAACAACACAGAATAAAATGCTCCTTAAGGGAGGCTCTTTGAAACTTCTAAACAAAATAGAACAAGCAAAGTAAAAGGTGTGCTAAATGCCATTGCTTGCTCCTCCTGCACCTTCTCCAGCATTCCCTCCTGTACCAGCTTGTATAAAATCCTGTTCCAGACACATCAAGTTCAAACATGCTGACATGCATATCAATTATCAAGCATACCATTAGTACCTAACTTTATGAAGTTGCATAAAAAAATAGCAATCAACCCAGCAACCCAACTAAATTATCAAGTTGCTTGTTAGTTGTTACACTAGTACCTAATTTCCAAGTTCCAACTGCAATGCAACCCAGCAACAAACACATGTATAGTACTAATTTCAACAAAGCATCAATCGAACCCCAACCCAGCAGTAAACACAGCAAGTCAATACAACAAAAGCATAAATAAAAGTTCACCAAAATGTTCATCTTACTGACCTCATCATCCCTCATAGCCACAGCCTTCACTGGTCCATAAAGATTCACCAAAATGTTCACCATTCTCTAAAAAACATAAATACATAATCATGAAACATGCAAATTAGCTATTCTTTTATAAAGTTTAAAGAAATTAAATAACAAAGCATGAGGGATCATTCATACCAGTAATTGATACCCGCAACCAATCTTGAGTACATAGTAGAGCTTCAATGCTCTCATCAGAGAGAGAGTTTCTAACGGGGCTAAGCACTCTACCGCTTGTACTAAAGGCAGATTCAGATGCCACGGTTGATATTGGGACAGCTAAGACGTCCCGAGCTAACCGAGATAGAACCGGATACTTGGGAACTTTCATTTTCCACCAAGTTAGGATGTCAAACTCCTCATCCACACTTGCTTGATCAAGATCACTACCTATATTCATTAAAAATAGAATAAATATACTAAGTTTTTGCAATTGACACCTGGGTCCCATTGTTATTTTCTGTTTTTGCAAGCATAGACAGTAAATAAAACACTCAAAACTGAATTCAACCAATCAATAATTATTAATCAGCAAAGGAAATTTTAAGGACTAAAAAGATAAAAATGCTGGGCATAACATAAGCAATCTGCTACAAAGTTCTCAAACGATATTGAAGAGAGGCAGAGAAGAAGAAAATGAAAAAATTGAATGAACTGAAAAAAAAAAATCCAATTTAGTGCATGATACATATGATTATTTGTAGCAGATTGCTTTTGTACTCAAATGGACTCAAAATGTATTATTCAATACAAATCCAATTTAGTGTGTCAATGGCCTCAAAATGTTGTATTCAATACCTAGTTTGCTTATTGCGTTGGAGATAGGGGTGTCAAACGCTGAAGAGAGGCAGTTTTGAACTGAAAAAATTAAAACACTCAAAAAATTTAAAACAAAACTGAAGAGAGGCAGTTTTGAAGAGAGGCATTTCTTAAGAGAGACAGTAAATAAAACACTCAAAAATTGAATGAAATGAAAAAAAATTAAAAGTAAGGAATACTTTCTATGTTCTGAAGTGAAAAAATGAAAAAATAGATTATTGAGTAAAATGAAAAAAATACCTTCAGACTAAGCAATCTGCTATCTTTCTTTTCTCCGCCTCTTCCTTTTTTCCTTTCTTTTGCTCTGCTATTTCCGTCCTCATATATACAATATAACCATTTTAATTAGAAGATGCAGCAAAATAAAGGAGAGAACTTGATTAACTAGAAGAAAATGCTGAATATTGAATAAAATGAAGAAATTACCTTCAAACTAAGCAATCTGCTTTCTTTCTTCTTCTCCGCCTCTCTTCCTTTTTTCCTTTCTTTTGTTCTACTGTTTCCTTCCTCATATATACAATACAACTCTAGTGGCAACATAGTCTGGAAGCTAGTGACAGATCTGTCTAGGAAACTAGCAACGGCCGACGGATTTGTCTAGGGTTTACAAAATAGCAGCGAACAAAATCATGATTGCTCTTCTCAAGGGAGAGAGAGAGAGGAAACAGATGTGACTTGTGAGATTGATTGAGAATTTGAGACTAAGAGAAACGAAGAGAGGCAAAGAGCGGAGGTCAGGTCAGGAAGCGTGCGACTGTGCGAGGTACGGCTGTGCGAAAGAAAGAGGGAAAAAAGAGGAGGAGACATGTGAGTATGTGACTATGTGAGCGGCGCAATTAAGGAGTAAGGGACGGAGTGTGCTAGGTAAGGTAGAGAGGCAACCCACGTTTCTCTATTATTCATATTATTTTACACATGTAGAATTTTATACGTCAAAACAGAATAACAGAAACGGAACAGGCCATATCATTTAGCGTTCTATTCTACCACGTTATTCTACCTCCAGACGTTACCGTTTCACTTTATGAAACGAAATGAAATTTCTTCTCTTTATTCGTTATGTTTCGACTTCACGTCACGCAATAACGTGTTTTTCCCTACCGTTGACAGCTCTAAGCATGACCCATTCGTTAGCTGAAGGTGGTGATTCGGATATAAAAGACACTTCTGTAGGATCCAATGATTTTGAATGTGTATCGCCTGTAAATAAGTTGGTTTACTGCGTATGCGTGGATGCCGAGGCCAATGTTACGATATTGCCATGTCGGCATTGCTGCTTATGCTTGGATTATGACGTGGAGTGGGGGGACGCATGTCCTGTCTGTTGGTGTCCCAAGGATTATAATTCCCAAGAGATGCCTATCAATCATGACGCTTCCATAACCCACTTCTCAGCTGAAGGACGCAATTTAGCGCTCCCAGAGATGCCTCTCCAGCTTGACACTGCACTAAGATAGTTGAGTAAACGTTGCTGCACTAAGATAGTCATTTTTCTTTTCTTTGGATGCTGGGGCGATATCAAGACTCCTTTTGTCACACTTTTGCCAACGCGATGAAGGCTATAATTGGAGTTCGTGTTTTGTAAAAAAGGATTTTATTTTTAATTGCTAGATAAATCAGTTGGATTATCTTTCTTTTTCTTCTATACTGCAATTTTATTTTTAATTAATCTAAATGTATTGAATGATATTAGAATTTCAATTCCAGCTTTGCAAAGTTTAGCCATTACTGTTTGCTTTTAGTTTTAGATATTTGTAATGTTCGTAAGCTGGAAACAACGCTCCTTGTGTTATGCATGGTTTATTGTTCTTATTAGATAAATTTACAAGGTCAATATGTTGATTGTAATTTCGACATCAAGGAGGCTATATAAAGTGGTACAATGTTTACATATGTATTTTGGCGCTGCCTATACTACATCAAGTTCTGCACATGCATTTACATTGAAATTATAACTGTACAAAGGGAAATTCGCTACATATCAGTTTTCTTATTCATTTAACTTAAATTTTGTAAAATGTGTCTTTACCTTTATAGGCCTTAATCATGAGGTAAACTGAACAGAACATGGTACAATATGAGAGGCCCTTTATGGGAGTTCAGTTGTTGCGGTTATAATAATTTATTGAATCTCCACCTGGTCACCTGGAGTGAGAATTGCAATTCTGCAGCGAGGATATATATAGTTAGCGCAAAAAAAAAAAAAAAAGGAAAAAATATACTCTTATATATGAAAATTCTACCTCAACTATACCCTCAAATAATAATTCTGTTTTCGTTAGTATTTACCAAAGGGGGCGGGGCGGGGCGGTCCAATCCGCGACGGTCCGCGAGTTATGACGGGGCAGTCCTCCATGGGTTGACGGGTTATCGCGGAACGGTTTATCGCGGTCCATCCTAGAAATCTTGATCCAAATCCGCGCTAAATCCGCACCATGCAACCCACGCGGGTTATCGCGGTCCGGGGCGGGGCGGGGCGGTCCAACCCGCACCAAGCAACCCACACTTAATATTTTTTTCCTTTTTTTTTTTGGCTGTTGAGTTAATATTTTTTTTTCGTAAATTTTTATTTTTTGCTGTTTGGAGTTGTATTTTTTTCGTTTCTTTTTTTTCTGTTTTATTTTTTATTCGTTACTTTTTTTGGCTGTTTTATTTTTTTTGTTTGAGTTTTATTTTTTTTCCGTCACTTTTTTTTTTCTGTTTAGAGTTGAGTTGTATTTTTTTTTACTTTTTTATTTCTATTTTTTGGTTACATTTTTTTACTTTAATTTGATTTGTAAATTGTTTAATAAATGGACAATTCAAATATAAATATATAAAGTTATTCTTTTTTTCGGATTTAGCGTGGGTTTAAGACGGATTTAGCACGGTTTAAGACGGGTTCACGGGGCGGGACTGTCCGGTCCGGTCCACGAGTTAAAACGGGACGGGTTAACGCGGATTTTTTGAGAAAGGATGGCCCAAACCCACGATAAAGCCGCCCTGCGTTAACCCTTCGTCCATCGCGGCCCATGGACATTCCAGGACGGGCAGGTCCATAGGACGGGTTTAACGCGGGACGGGTCCAACCCGCCGCGTTTTTAGTAAACACTAGTTTTCGCGAGTGAAATTATTCTATAAAACCCAACAAAAATACAACATTTGCAGGCTTGCAGCACCAATATCGGACTTTATCAAAATAAAAAAAAAGGGAAATATCTAGCGAGAATCCCAATTCCGCATAAAAACACCACTGTATTAATGATATTACACGCCAGATCCAACGGCTGAGATTAAATCATCGGAAACCAGAATTGCTGTGATGATCCCACTTCCCACCGCCAGTGACAGTGAGGATTATTTGATTACTTTTTTTTTATTCGAACACGAATCAAATAAACTAATATTAAATTTATACAGTTTTTTTTTTTTTTTGTGGTTAAAAGTTAAAAACTCCAAACCCTGCTCCACGAGTTGTAACGGAAAAAATCATCCCGTCGCTTGGGATTTAGGGTTTAAGGAAGTCGCGTCTTTCTTCCTTCTCACGATCCATGTCTGGTAAGTTTTATATATGTTGGATAAATAGTTGAATTTTTTGTTTAGAAACTAGATTTTATTCAGAAACTACACCATTTATGCTGATTTGAAGAGATTTTAGGTTTGTTAATCCGAAGCGATCCTTTTTATGTGGGAATTAGTTACATTCCTGTAAGTCTCAATCAAATCCTGTTTAATTATATGCACCTCGTAAATTATCCCTTTTCATTAGCTACATAGATGATACGCTTTATTATATTTTATCATTCAAATTCTATTGAAGTTGTCGTTTTCATCTTTATGCAGATCACCTATTGGCAGATTTTCCCATTGAAAAAACTGGTTCTTGTCTCTTTCGATTCAGAGAAATATTAGGTCAATCGTCCCTAATATTTCCTGCCTTAATTAGGTGCTCGGAACCTGAACAGAAGCAGTTCTACATGACAAACCTCTCAGAGCTCACTAACCGACCCAGCACAAAACAACGGGTCCAACCTCAACCTGAACCCGTCAATGCCCCATTTAATTGCCAGACAGGCAATGGGTCAAATGATGGGTCCGTCTGCTCTGATTAGTCCAATTGGCCGAGACAACTCGATTGATTGCCTACTTCGATGCTCCCGTTCCAAATATGGTTCTCTTGCATGCATCAACTGTAGCTTCAGATACCTAATCCAAGGTGGTGAGCTGTACCGGCTGAGGCGCCAGCTCGGCATAGTCGAGAATTGGGTCTATTTCTTTTGTGAGGATGAGGCTGATAAGTGGTTATGACCTGAAAGAGAACCGATGGATGACTACGCCACTGATACCGAATGGCAAGTGCTTTTACTGTCCTAACAAAGAAGGGGAGATTGCACTGAATATGCCTTGTCGGTGCTTTAATTGTATTGATATAGAATCCCTTGCAGTTGGTACCGAGCTGTTAGTCTTCGGTGATGCTCCTGAGGAACAAATTGTGTTGAAGTATAACATTCTCTCCAACTTGTGGACGTGTGGTGTGCAGATGAACGAGTGGCGGTGCGACTTTGCTAAAGCTAGTCTAGGAGAAAAGGCAATCGTGGCTGGGGGCTTTGACAAGTTTGATAATGTATTGAATTCAGCTGAGTTGTATAATTCTGAAACAAGATGCTGGGTCAATATACCTAGTATGAATAAAGCTAGAAAATTGTGCTCAGGAGTATTTATGGATGGTAAATTTTATGTTGTTGGTGGTGAGTCCAATAATGAAGACATTTTGACATGTGGAGAGGAGTATGATTTAGAAAAAGGATCCTGGCGACTGATACCTATAATGTCAGCTGGGTTGAATTGTGTTGTCGGTTTGCCGCCATTGGTTGCTGTAGTGAGGAACGAGTTGTACGTGGCTGATTACACCGAGATGGTTTTGAGGAAGTATGACAAGAAGAGTAATGTGTGGACTACTTTGGGCCCCATGCCGGAGAGGCCTGATTTGGCAAATTGGTGGAATGTGGCCTTTTGTGCATGTGGTGATAGATTGCTTGCTATTGATGATTGGCAGACTTATCCTCGGGGCATGATTGTGATCAATTCGTGGGTGCCTGATAATGATGGTCCCCCTCAGTGGAATATAATCACTGAGAGGCGCGGAATTTCTGTCGTTGATTGTGTGGTGATGGGATGCTGATTTTTGACATTATGAAAGGTTTGTTGAGACTTGCTACTTATTTTGGCTAGGGGAAATTTCAAGCACTTCCTTTTCGTTTGAAATTTTAGACTGCTTATTCATTGTGCTGTGTATTTTCAGAGATATCGAATTTTCTGTTCCAATTAAGTATTGAATATGTATCTGGATGATTTGTTATGTTTCCATCCTTAAACACTTTAGGATTTGTAGATCAAACTTTTTGTGGTTTCTTGGAAAAGCTGGGTTGAAATATGGTATCATCTTCCTTTATATACCTTATCATAAATATGTTATGCTCCCATCCTTCCATATTTCATCTTCCTTTATATACCTCGTGTCTTTTTCTTTTCTTTTTTTTTTGATGAAAAGCAGGGTTGACCCGCCACTTTCTATTAGAAAAAAGCAAACATTACAATAATTACATTGTCCAACAAACATACAGTACATATAACAAAAATAGGAATTGTCCAACAAAACATAAAGATAACTAAAATAGAAAAAGTCCAAAGCGCACTGTACCAGAAAACGGTACCAGTGCACATGCACCCCCCAAGCTAACAGATCTGGAAGCTAAAAGTACCACCTAGAGTTTGCACCTTGGCTTGGCTCATGCTCCATAACAAACTACCCACTATTGACAACTTACAAAAAAAAAGGAATGATGTTAGTTAATTGGTGTTGTCTCTGCAAACAATGAGACAATTCTACATTTATTTCACTCCTGCCCCTTCTTCCTGGCTGCCGCCACTTGCATCACAACTGGCACTTCTCTCAACTCGGTCTCCTCAGTCACAAAGAGAAATCTCGGCCATTACATGTTACTATGTGTGGAGAGCAAGATGTTCTAAGATACTTATGGATAAAATCAACTATGCTCACTCTATAGCTCAGCTCATACTCGAGGACTGGCGACTTCTACATCCAGATTGATTTTTCTAAATTGATAATTTTAACTTTATTATTACTTTAAAGTTCTACTCTATTGTTTTAGATTGGCTTGTTATCCTTTTCTAGTTTGTTTTGACTTTCTGGTTTCTGTTCTCAGGAAACCCTCTCTGGTCTTTTTATTTTGTAACACTTCATTTCAATTTTCAATTCAATGAAAAGGTGCTGGGCTGGACCCGCATTTTTTACTCAAAAAAGAATCAATGCTGTTATATCATATCTTGAATAGGACAATGCTGTTAAAATTAGATATGTAATATAGAATAACAGAAACAGATTTTCAACGATAATTATACATCAAAATATGATGATTTATAAATATTCAAAGCAAGCAATATGATGGAATTTAGATTGTTAAAAATGTTCGATTATTCCTTGATCCTTATATTAACCGCTAGTGAATAGTAGAAATCATTTTCTCTAAGTTTTGTTTATTAACTGTTCTAAATGACCTGACAAAATACATCATATATATGTAAATAGAAAAATATCATGCATAGTCTTATTTTGATCGTTGTATTAGTCATCAATATTTGTTTCAATAGTTTTTTTTTTTTTTTTTTTCATTTGTTCTATGGTTTACAATTATTTCCTTTTAGTCAAATGATAATTTTCCTATTTGATATGTGACTTTCAATTTTGGGATGTGCAGTTGAAAGCTTTGCAACAGATGTCTTAAACATATCCTTTTTTAAAAGTTGCTCACTTGATCGGATCGGCTCTCCCTTGGGACGATTTTGTCTTGCCTTGTTGCCTCATATGTGCTATCTGGTTAGCACGAAACGATTGGATTTTCAACAAAATAAATTTCTCCTCCATGCATCTGCAGCCGTTCTGGTTAGAAGCCAAGTCATACTTGTGAGCAACAATGAGGTGGAATGGAATCAAACCCGCAAAATCAATAGGAAAACATGAACAACCAGGGGATTAGAGTGTACACACTACACACTACACACTACACAGACGGCTCTTGGAATTTACATTGGGCTGGCTGGGGATTTGTTATCATGCATGATAATGGTATGGTACAATTTTCTTTGTGGCGGTTATGATTCGCAATCTACAGGATATCTACAGCAAGCTATCTAGAAAATGCTACTCATCTTACCTTATTCTTGTGACATTCCGTACTTTTAATCTGCTTTGAACACAGTTGACCAATTATTTTGATCTTTGACCAGCTTTGACTAAAATTAATTTGGACCGAGAAAAAGAAAGGGACTAGTACAGTTGTACTGCCTATATATATTCCTCTTTGGTTCACCACCGAATAAACAAAAAATGACACCTCATGCTTATATACCTGTCCACTTTCCATTAACTCTTGATATATGTTCATCTGTTGCCTTCCTTTCATTAATAAACATAAAAACATCAGCTTATGTTTATTTGATATGAAACCGTCTCATATGTTTTCTTGTCTAGCATCATCATCTCCAATTTTATACCAAACTAAATAAATATTTAAAAAAAAAACTTTCCTGAAGGAGAGTGAACCACAGGTGAGAGGGGAAGAGGGGGTATCGTTCTTTTATAGTGTTGCTTTGCCAATATCGTTCTTTAGAACGATATTATTATACTATTTATATAATTCTGAATAATTTGTAATATATACGAAATATTTTAATTTTTTCGGTCTACTTTCATTGATATCGACCCATTTTTTAAAGCCCATTAATTTAGTGTGGATTTGTTACATAGGATCCGATATCAGCCCATTTACGAACTGCTAGAATCGCGTCGGTTCGCTGCTCCCATTTCTTTATTATATTCCGGTCTCTCTCTCCCCGTTCCACAGTTTCACTCATCTCGTTATTCTCGTAATCTCGTCTCGTGTTAAAACAAAAAGCAATTTCCGAATCCATTCGATTCCACCTCTGCTCCCTCTCTCTCTCTCTTTCAAATCTCGCTCTTTCCCATGGCGATAGTTCGTGTACTTGAGGTGGCACCGAGAAGGAATAGGAATTGGGGTAGGCGGGTCGGGTGCAAGAAGAGCATCCCAACCCGAAATAACGCACCTGCAGTGAAGAAGACGCAGATGCTCGCTGAACTAATCGAGATCGACGATGACTCGGAAGATAGTTTCACGAGCACCGCAAGGTGGCTTCCAGTGTCTCATCAGGTATTTTCTATTTTGCTGTTGGGTTTTCTTTTTATTCCATTATTAGAATAAAAAAATTGGCACCAATTAGGAAACTATACAAAGCTTATATAATATATATGCGACTAATCTGGGACATAATGTCAAGGTAAATTTCTAGTTTACCTTGATTGACCAGGTTAGTTAACTTCTTTATTTGGGAATGTTTTTTAATAGTACAACTACCATTAAATCTCACCGTGTTAACCTTATTATAATTGCTTTCCACAGGGGTTCGTATATTATTGCATGACTTACTCTCTTGATGATGTTTCTTTGTTTTTTGGACATTCTAAGGCGTGCTTTTGTATCTGAGGCTGGTCAACAAAGGTTCACAAATTTTGCTCGAACGGCTCTTTATTGTTCTCAGCAACTAACTCAGTTGCTGCAACATGTAAGAGTAGTGTTTTGTTCGGGCAAACTGTATTGTAAGGTACTTGAATTTTACTATTTGATCATGGGACGGGGAAACAAGGTGTATGGTGCAGCACAACAATTAGGTTTTTTTTGTTTTTCCTTTCTAGATAATGTTTGCTTCTATGTTTAATTTTCTTGACAGGATGCAAGTCAAATAGGTTGTTCATAGTATATGATACTTTATATGGAAAATATGTGTGGATGGAAAAGTATTTACCTCTTTTGCAGCCTACCCAAAGACTATGAACAACCTATTTTCGTCACCTTTGTTCATTATTATCAGAATAATATTATTGAAATTTTTTTAATACTATTTAAGTCGTCTGAACAACTGATAACCTCCATCCAGTGATAACAAACTATAAAATTTCCTCTTTGTAAATGGACAAGTTTGCTATTTTTGCCTAAAAACTGTAATTGTAAATATTGTGATTATTATGTCTAAGTATGCCCATATCTTCTTATACGACTTTATTTTAGCTTCTCATAGAACTAACATCAGTTCAATTTGTCACCATAAATTCTTTCGTGCAGACCATTGAAGAAGAAATGATGTGTGATTTTAGAGAAGCAAAAATTGAGATCAACTTCTCAACTGAAAGAGGGGATTCAAATCTCCAAGACATGCTTCTCCAGCAAGATCCCTCTCAGCCCCTTTTGTCAGGTGAAGGAAGCAATTCTAATCTATATGAAAACACGGACAAGATCCACTTCTCAGCTGATGGAGACAATTCACTTGCCCCAGATCTGCCTCTCCATCTTGACACTGCCATGGCCCACTTCTCAGCTGAAGGACATGATTTAGAACTCCCAGAGATGCCTCTCCAGCTTGACACTGCCATGACCAACTTCTCAGCTGGAGGAGGCAATTTAGATCTCCGAAACATGCCTCTGAATCATGATGCCTCCATGACCCACTTCTCAGCCGCAGAAGGTGACTCAGTTCTACCAGACGTGACTCTCCAGCTCGACGCCACCAAAGGATTCGATGATATTAAAGAGGCTTCTGACGTAAATTTGTGGGCTTGCCATGTCTGCAAGGATGCAGAGGCCATTGTTACAGTATTACCATGTTGGCATCTCTGCTTGTGCTTGGATTGTGAAGTGGAAAGGGACAAGTGTCCTGTTTGTGGCGGTTCCAAGGATGGTTCTTTCTACATTCGGAATTAAGGATTTAGACTCTGTCTTATCATAGTGATATGTTTAGATAATTTGATGGTTTGCTGTTGTTTTTTCTCTAGGCAGCAAATATTTTTGGCAAGGTTATCTGCTGATTTTCTGTTTTGAGTTGGTAGGATTTAGCCAGTGAATAGTTTGTTTTTAGATATTTTTAATGCTGGTAAGCTGGAAAGCAACGTTCCTTGTGTTATGCACGATTTATTGTTCTTATTATATAAATTTATTGAATGGTCCTTTTTCAATAAATTAATAGCAAGTTTGACATCTAGGAGACTATATAACTGGTACAACGCTTCAGTATGTATTTGGCAGTGCCTACTTCGCTCGTGCTTTACCCTCGCCTGTGCTTTACCCTCTCCTATACTACATCAATTCTCTGCACTCTTGCATCTGTACTTCATAGTGAAATTAATTAGTGTAAAAAGGGTGTCTACATTATTACTGCATACCAGCTTTCTTCTTCATTAAATTAAATTTTTGTAAATGTGTCTTTACCTTTACTGGGCTTAATGCATGGAATAATGCTTGTGGGCTTTGTGATGTTTGTTGTTGCTTGTAGGGAATTAGGGATTGATTAGTTTCTCTCTCTTTTTTTTGCTTTTCCAACCCTTCCTTAGAATTAAGCCTTAAGCTTATAGAAGGGTGGCTCTAGTTTTTAGCGTTTGATTGTATCCTGAACCTTTTTCTTTTTTATATTCAGTGGTGGCCTATCTCAGGCCGCTTTGCTTCAAAAAAAAAAAAGACGCCCATTATGAGAGTTCAGTCCATAATGCGGTTATAATAGTTTATTTAATCTCCCCTTGGTGTGCAATGACAATTTTGCTGCCTAGAAAGATATATTTAATACAATAAACGATACTCCTGCATATATAGTTAATACATTAAATTCTACCTGAACTATAACCTAAGCTAACAATGTTGTCGCCGTCTATGAAATCATTCTGTAAAAAATATTTACATTCATCTCCCAACAGAAAATACATTACTTACTTTAAAAAAAAAAAGAAATTCTAGTAAGAATCCCAAGTTCATCATAAAACTACTTTACTAATGACATATTGAAGAGTATTTGGCTACTTTACTAAATTTCCCTTTCTGCCGATTATAAAGGAAAAAAAAAACACAGCAAAAAGAACCAATAACAATAATAATTCATCTTTATAAGCCCTCTCCCAAAGAAAAAAAACACTAAAAAAGAACAACAAAATTACACCAAAATTAAATTGAATTCATTTTGACGATTTTTCCAATAAAAGCGATTATCATAGTTTCACATATAAACTTGTTAAACCACCACAAATTAAACAAACACAATAAGTAGCTCGGTAAAAAAAAAAAACGCGAAGCCATAGGTAGAACCGATGAATAGAAAAGCAATTTGAAATTGTTCTTAACCCAAAACACACTCATAAAAGCTAAATCGAGGAAAAATCTTGCTAAAACTAATATCTACTAGCTCATCATAGAAAGGGATGAAAATTTCTCTAATCACCGCAAACAAATTTTCGAAAAGATTAAATTTCTAAAAAAAACAATTTTCACTTCCTCTCTCTTGTCCTTCCTGTTACAGGCAATGACAATAGATAAGGCGAGAGAGGAAGTCGGTTTAGAAAATCTTTTTCAAACAAAACAAAGAGAGATAAACACAAAAAAAAAAAAAAACAGGACTGGACTTTTCTTTGTCCAACAAACATGAAAGACCGTTACTCGTACTTCTGTATTACATGAAAAGAATATCCCTCATTATTTATACATGTTAAGTAGCAATAAATGAGAAATAATCTGAAATTTGTTTAAAGCGATCTAGAGATATAAGCGATTTTGGTACCGATAAAGCGATCTAAAGTTTTCTATAGGCTCACACCAACTTTTCATTTGATGTCATCCAAAGGAATAATCAACTAAAACTGTACCACGCAATGTCAAACATGCAAGGGTCTTCATATGTCCTGCAAAAACATAAACTAAATTAGCGAACAGATTAACTTTTTTCACTTTTTAAGCAGATTAGGCATAAGATGTACATATATAGTTGCTATTTGTGCTGGTGGGGCTTTCAGCATAAGAAATTGGATTTGGATGCAAGATTCTCATCGCTCTAAAGAAATTGCCTTTTGTATCAGTACTTAAAATATTACATGCCATGAACATAATAGATCACAAATTAGTCTATTTGCTATAAAAGGGGAAAAAAATTGTAATTCACGTGATACAGACTATACATGTAACAATATTTGTTGGTAAATAGAAAAATGAATTATACATATGCCTGCTGATCACATAAATAGCTCTGCATACCTTTGCTATGTTACCCCCTAGGACTATTAATTGTTGGGTCTTGGTAGTTAATCTGATGTCACATAACCAACCATCTCAGGTGAAGCGGTGCTAATCTGATGTCGGGCAGCTTCACAGACATGGCAACAACTACCTTCTCTAGTTCTCTTATTTGAATTTGAGCTTGTTTATCTTGGCTATACTGATATCAGACAGTTCATGGTACAAGAGTTAAAGTTTAAACTAACAAAAATGGCAGGAGATGCTCTTGAAGGAAGTTAATCAAACACTTTATGGATACAAACCGAAACGCCATCAATGGCATCAAAAAAATGATTTTAATCATGCATAACAGTTGTGGAGGTAGTAACTAACTATTAAAAAACCAAAGGAATAAATTCACTCAAGATTTGCCTCTTCAAAATTCAATCAAGGTTAGCTCAATTTATAGAAAAAAGAAGGGAACAAATTAAAATAAGGCTTAATTAGACCTCGAGTAGTTGCTCGTCGGTGAAGGCATCTTCAAAATACCTCCCTTTGGTGTGGTGGGCTTAATTGTCAAGGCAGAGGGGAGATGCATTCGCCAGAGGACCAGAGGTGAAGGGTTGTGCAATAGTAGGTTTAGCTTTTTGGAATGTTCGTTTTTTGGTGCTGGAGGAGAAAGAGATAAAGATGCAGATTGTTGACTCAGATTTAATTTTAATAATAAAATAGCTGACTCAAAAAAAAAAAACAGAGAGCCACATCACAAAACAATGACGTTACTCTATTACCTCAGCCAAAGATAATTCTATGATATGCTTCACAACCGAATCTTAATTGAACTGAATTTTTCCCGTTACATCGTTGACAACAACAAAAAAAATTAAGATTAAAATAAAAAATGCGGCAATATCCTGCACGTACAATTACAATCAAATGGATCTAACATCCCGTTGGCACGGTTCATTTCATGACGTAAGAAACCAACTCAAGATTATAATATAGTATAATTTGCAGATTTAATATCTTCAAGTACACTTTTTTTTTTCCTTTCATCAAATGACTGGCAATATTGTGGTCGTATTTATCCATGCACACTAATGGCAATATTTTTATCGATGATGCACTTCCTGCAATGAAAAAAGTCAAGAAAAATAAATGGTATCATTTGGTTTTATGAATAATATTAGTAATGCTAACTTAAGATCTTCATAAAATTTATTACCAGGAAAAATAAGAAAAGACTACTAATTGTGATCTGCAGTTCACCATTTTATGACTTTTTTCTTCCTTATGTATGTGCAAATACTTTTGTTTACTTCTTATTAATATTCTTCTAACCTTTTTGACTGCTGAATTATAAATAATTACAAACATAGATTTAAACATTTAAATTAAAACATCTAACCTTATAGTTGTGTTTTCTCCTATGCCAACGGAACCGTCATTCAGCTAGCAGTCTTGCTCTCTCTACATCTGCTTCATAGAAATCGGCACCAAACATTACCGTGTCCTGCATAAATATTACACCATAAAACAAAGGGCTTATATGAAGCTCAATTAATTTTGGTCTTTCTGTTGTTCTATGGTTAGATTTTCATTGTACTTCGACCAAGGGCTGAAGATCACACAAATGAAATCTGCAATAAGATCCAGGCCTATCAGTTTGAACCACTATAAACATCACTTTCTTACATTTCTCTCTCGCTCTCTGTTTTTTTTTTTGGTTGAATTTGGATATAGAGGCCTTTAATATCGAGTTGCAGCCTAGATCTGACAGAAACTTCTCAAATTATTTCTTTAATTTTTCTAGGGACAATTAAAAACTGAAGGTTATGCTTCTATTCAAACTTTTTTTATTTTCTTAATATTTCATTTATGTATATTTTATACAATGTAGCTTATACCTACCAATTTTTGTTTTAACAGAACACAAAATCACCACAAACCTACCAAAAGAAATAACTAAACCGAAAAATATAGTCTGGCATATCATCATATTACAATCTGTCTGGATTAAAATTCAAGATTTCCACTAAATTAAAGTGCACATGTTAATCGATTGTCGCTAACCTTCAAGGAGACATTGGATCCTATGTGAGACCGCAGTCCGATGACACTATGCATGGAGCAATTGTCCAGTACACATCCATGCGAAATTATAGAGTCCACCACCTACAATATTAAACATAAATTGTAAAAAAGTATAGAATTATTACGGTTGTAGGCATTGTATGGCTACAGCCAGGCATGAGCATGGGTGCTAAAACACGATAAAGAATTTCTGCATTTTGGGAAAATTGTTTTTGACGAGAATAGGTTTGCTTATTGTTCTTTGGGGACACCAGATACTTATTCATTGTTGGCAACATCATGGAACTTTTCCTCGATTCGATAAATTATATTCTTTTATAGGGTAAATCTTAAATTAATTATTAGAGAATGTACTGTACCTCGCTGTCATTTATCATTGACGGCTATAAGTTTCTTCTGGATGTATATATTGGTGCTGTGTCATCATAGAAGCTAAATCTCAGAAGCTAAAAATCCAAAGTTACATAGTAATGAATCATATACTTCAAATACATTAATAATCAGAGTTTAGATGTCAAATGCAATTAGTAGCCAAAATTATCTTATCTCACCAAAAGAAATCACACAGGCTTAATTTGTTGGGTATATGTTTTATCCTGATCAGTTTGTCAAATGAATACCTAAAAAATGAATACCTAACTATGTTGGGAATTGGCACCAGGTTTTGTACCAAACTTACCACTACCAACTGTGTTCTTTTCTTGTTTTTTTTTTAGATATACTTGGTAGAGGCTACCAAGGAAGTGTTCTTTTCTTGTTGCTAGGAACTTTTTGAAGCCTGCTAGGCTTTAACCAAATAGTTCAGGTGACTTGTCCGGCTACGTCCACACATTCAGAAACAGCTTAAGAAATTAAATAACAACTAGAGTACACATACATCGTCTGTCAGTGCCAGATTTGCTTCAAGGAGGGACCTGATGGTGCCAATGTCCTCCCAGTACTCCTTAAAAATATAAGCCTGCAGATAAAAGGTGTCAGAAAATTATAATTTTGGGATAATAATATTCTAAGTTGATGCTTTATTTTGAGGGTTTAATTGAAACCATTTTAAAACACAAGCACAATAGATCTATCTCTCATGTACGATGACACAAATCAGTTGAATCAAACTTCATTAAGTTACTCAATGTTCTGTTGCTAAACCTGACCCAAATTCTAGTGTTTATTCTATCTAAAAGTAACAAAAAACAAAAAAGTAGTTCCCACATAAATTTGTGGATTGGGATTTAAAATTACAAATGGACCTTGACAATGCATTCCTTTGCAGCGGCAGGTATGATTTCACATCCGAAATCATTGGCCATAGGAAACTGACACCTGATGTAGCAAATTAACATACATATCAATAGAGCACCAGTTTTAAAGCTTGAAATTTGTCTTCTTCTTTTAAGTTAAATTATCTACTCTACCGAACTCATTGAGTGCTGTTTTTACATGATTGCTATTCATTGGTTATATTGAGGTTAAATTAAACAATAAAGGACATTTTTTTTTTTTTTTATAAAAGACAATAAATGACAAATTAAATAAAAAAAATGGTCGAATGAAGATATCGACTAATAGGAAAGTTATTTGAGATGAACCACCAGGGGAATTATGCAATAGATGGGCTGATGGGGATGGTAATCAGTATACACTGCTAAGGATGCAACTCTTGACAAAAGAAAAAAAGGTAAATTTATGCATAGAATAGATGTACCTCAGAAGATTTAACAAAACATCTTCCTTGAAGACGTAGATCCCCATTGATGCAATGTATGGCTTCTTTTGTGCTTCTTCTCTTGACAGCCCCAAAAGAGTAGTATCGACATGCTTGAGAACAAAAAGTAGAAGTATCATGAACATATTACAAAATGATTAAAACAGAAAATAGAAGTGGAACATTGTAAGTATGGTACATTTGTATTAACTTTGTGTTGTGTGACTTTATATTATGTCATGAGTTCTAAGACTTATGATACTGTTTATTGGCTATAGGTAGTCCTTATTGAATTATTTCCATAGGTCGCTTAAAACTATTTAAAACATCAAATACTTGGAATAGTTTACTCCCTTCTCAAATTTTCCAAGCAGGCTGATTATTCAGTAGAAACAATGGCAAATAAACATTCTTGTTATCACTTTCAGGGAATAAATTAGTTGATTAACACCTAAGTTAGATCACACATTGAACATATTGTATTACCATTGCGGTCAAATTGACTCCCTTCGGCTTCTCACTGAAGGAAATTAGCCTCCTGCATTGTCTATCTTTACCAGGCCAAAATCCGAAGCGCGCCTAACATGAAAAAGATTGAATACCTAAGAGTTAATTTACATATATGACCATGCACACATTTTGACAACACAATATTGCAAGTAAGTTGTTTACAATACCTGTCATCCACAGGCAGACATGAGATTGTTATCTCAGCGCCACTTCGTCGTTGACTCTGCATACAAAATTAGCACGGTTATAGTTTTTGTTAAACTATCAATGAAAATATATTTATTTGTAAATTCTAATAGACCTCGATAAATTTCATGTAGTCCATCCTGTAAAGTTGATCTCCAGATAATATCAGGATGTCCTCGATTTCATTGGCTCTTGCATCCTGCAGATGGAAGCAACAAATTAACTAGTGTACACACTGTTGTTCGGTAAAATATGTATGCTTTTATGTTTGACATATAGAATTTTTTGGTCCTTAGTCCTCAAATCATAGTTGTTCATAGGTTACCAAACTCTGGGGCTAAATTAGAGCCCAATTGGGCTATATTAGGACCAACTAACAGACCATTTGGAGAAACCAGTGCCCTCTGTATCCTGAAGTCTAATTGCATACTTAATTGTAATCCTCAGTTAAGTAATTCAAGAATCATCTTGTGATACTTAAGGTAAATAAGGTAGAAATCAGAGAAAATTTAAAAAACAAAACAAAGTAAAGTAGTAATCACCTTAAAGAGCCAAAGGAACTGGCAAACACTTCTCCTCCTTTTTCTAGACCACTCATGCCAAATTTGAAACAACATGCATTCTTCATGATTAAGAGATCCTGCTCAGAACATTTATGTTACAAAACTGGAAAGTAAGTTATAGCATAGAAAATAGCACGTCTCTTAAGGACTGTAAAATAAAAATTAACTAACCAACTAGTTATCACTGAATCCATATGGCATAATGGAACAATGAAGCTACATTTATTTAACATAAAGTTGATCTGGAAACCACAAATGTATACCAAACATTTGCAATATTAACAAATATCTGGCAGGCAGACATCAAAATATGATGCGGTAATTCTTGTAGAAAACATTTGCGCTAACCAACAATTGCAAACAGAAATTTAAGCAGCACTTCAAAAGAATTTTGTATCGCAAACACATTATGCGGAATTGATACCAAAAAAGGATCACATAAAATGTCTACTAAGTCTGTAAACATTTTAAATGCATCCCAATATTTCTCCTCTGTCAGATTACCTCAGAGCGAGTCGGATCAGCTACGCCGTGGGTCATAGCCTCCTAGACCCCCACCGGCCTTCTCCCTTCTTTCCTCAGTTGTATCTTTAGGGATTGAGAAAAGCTCGTGGCTCGCTGAGCCTACCCTACAGAATAACAATCCCAATTAGTGGAACAGTAAACAAATTCAAACAGACAGCATCTTCCTTAATTTTCAATTTCAAATTGCAGCAAGACATACAAACAATCACACACCACAACAAGAGCGGAAAAAGAAAAGATATAAATTATAAAATATTATTATACCTCAGTGAGCCTTATTTCCTCCGCACCTTATCCGTCCCAATGCAAAATGGAAAGACAGAGCCGCACAATCAAACCTGATATCTCGAAGACTTCTCCTCGCCTTCACCTTCTCCTTCTGCGCCACGCCCCGATGGATTGATCGCTGCTCTGGAGGAAGGAATTTATAGGGGAAATTAAGGGGATAAGATGGGATGAGGAAGGGGTGAGGTTTGGTGGGAGGCGAAAGGAAAGAAGCAAAGGTGGTGCTTCAGTTACTAATGAGAAGAGGTACGCTTGGCGCTGGTTTGAGTGGCACTGTGACAAGTGGCAATGCACAAACGCCAGCTGGTTTGGTTTGAGGAGCAAATGGCTATCTCGCCGTTGTTTCTGAGAATTCCCACTAGGCCAGTTGGATCTACACCCCAGGCCCACTGTTCACTATCGGCCCATTTCGAAGGCTCGTTTAGTTCGGGTTTATTTAACCACTTTTTTTTTTTCAGGAATTATAACCACCATCGCTAAATAAACCATCGCGCGCCATCGCTATAGAATTTCAGCTCTCTCGCATCGCAAGGCGCGCTCCCTTCTTTTTCCATGTCTCGTCTATTTCCCCTCCCCTCTCCCCTCTGTTTCCTTTCTCCTCTCTCTGTTTTTTTTTTCATTTTTCATATCTCTTCTATTTTTCCTCCTCTGTGTCCCTTCTCTTCTCTCCCACTCTTTTTTTCTCCCTTCCTGTGATTTTTCACCATGTTAAGTCTGATCCATACCAAAACAAAATGAACAAATACACCAACAAAATGAAACGCATACAAAATAAAACGAATTAGACAAACAAAATAAACACTTATAACAATAGAGTGAACTAATATGCCAAACAAAGTGAACATTTATGATAATAAAATTAACATATATAAAAGATAGAATTGAATAAAACATAAAGAAATAAAATGAACTGATTGAACAAATAAAGTGAACACATATTATAACAAATTGAACAGATGCAGTAAACAAAATTTGTTAAAAGATAGAATTGAGTAAAAAATAAAGAAATAAAATTAACTAATCGAACAAATAAAGTGAATACATATAACAACAAATTGAACAGATGAAATAAACAAACCGAACATTTATAATAATAAAATTAACACAAATAAAAGATAGAATTGAATAAAAAAATTAAGAAATAAAATTAATTGATTGAACAAATAAAATGAACATATATAATAACAAATTGAACATATGCAATAAACAAATTGAACATATATTTGAAATAAAATTAACTGGTACAATAAACAATTTAAACACATATAACAACAAAATGAACACATACAAAATATAAGCAGAACAGAAAACAATGTCTGATATGAGATTTGAGAGAGAGGAAGAACAAAAATAGAGAGAATAGAAGCACAAGAGGAAAAGAGAAGCGTGCAGAAGGGAGGGAGAGGGAAGGGAGAGTGACAGAAGGGCGCGCAGAAGAGAGAGGGAGCGTACCCACGCTAGGTGAGGAGAGAGGATCACTTCGCTGGGGAGAGGGGAGCGCTTCGCTAGCGATGACAGCGATGGTAGAAATAGGAATGGCAGTAATCAATTTTTTTTTTATAAAATAAAAACACAAAAATCTCCATTTCATTGAATGAAAATCGATGACATAAATATTAATTAACCTTGGAATCATCAATTACATTCTGTGATTGAAAACTCATGGTAGTGCGGTAATTATTTCCTGTCATATTTGAATTTTGTGTAACGATAAACCCTTTTTTTCATGTTGGTTTTGAACTCAAATCCATGTGTTTTTTTTTTATTTTTATTCGTACATCCACTCTGGTTTTAAAACAAAAATGCCATATGAATTGTTTGGCTTCATCAAAGAGCATTTTTACTTCTTTATGATGTTAGCGGATTGATTTGAAGCATTTATTTTAAATTAGACGGTCTGTTAAAAAAACACAGAAGTAAATAACGAACAGCAATGGCGTGGATTTCTTGTTATCAGTATTTTGTTGAGGGGCCAACATCGCATTTCTTCCAAGTTCTCGCGTCTCTGCCCTGATCACCTCTGAGCAGATTTGGGAAATTACTTACCTCAAATAATCCTCATTCAATGCATGTACGTTTTTGAAATGTACTTTTGTTTCAATTATTTATGCGAACGGCAACAGAAGCACTTAGGTACAATAACCTAAAGATGACTATAAAGTAATAAGACGACGTTTGGTTAACCAGCTTTGAATTGTATACTAGCATTCAAAATTTTCTAATGTCGTTGATTGCATGCATCACACGGCAGTACCAACATCCAGCAATGCAAAATCATCTATCAAAATCAGTACCAGGACCATGCAGTCACCGATATTTTCAAGCAAAATTAAAACTAAATCAAAACATCCCTTTCAAACAGGACAAAGACTGCATTGTACTTCACCGCCAATCAACCTAAGAACCACAAAATTAACTAAAATCGTTTTACAAACATTAAAATTCTACTGTCACCACTACAGCCACCCCATCTAAAATGTCTACACAGGTTAGAATCTATCAAAGACACGATACCTCTCTCAAAATGTTTCATGCAATTATATACAAACAACAGGAGTGACAACCTCCACAGCTCAGGAAGGGAGGAAAAAGGTTCAAGATCAATTTGGTGTAAAAATTAGATAAAAGAGATAAAATTAGGCAGGATTGTTTAGCGAGCGTGCATGAGTGTGCTCTCCTTCATATGTGACGATTAACATGGACGGGTCATCTAAGCACCTCTCCACATGCTTCCTTGCCGGGCATCCCTTCATGCTACTACACTTGTAGTATCCCCTGTATTTCATAAACAAAACCAAAATAAATTCATAGATACGTATAGGATTTAACGAGCATCCAATACCAGGAACTCATCTTTGACCTTTTGCAATAGATATCTGTTGAGGGTTCTAGTGAGTACCAAAAAAGCAAACTAATTGCATAAAACTGGGCATGAAAAGGGGAAGAAATATAAAAGAAAATAAGAGGCTAAACATTTGCAGGCCATTACAAATTTTCACCTTCCATATGTGCAGGGCATAAAGTACTTTCAAATTTAGGATGTTACTATCAGGACTTTGTTCTAATTTTAGACACTTTAGACACATTAAGTCTGAAGCATACAAAGGCCTACACTTCCTATCCATCAATGGATAATCTATTATTCTAAAAGACATAATGCACCTCTAAAAGTAGAAAACAATAAAAATTACAATTGACAGGTCTTGTACAACTGCAATTTTTCTCGACTCTGGAGAGCACTTCAGAGGAACAATGTCCCTCTCCATCTTGAATATTTTGCATGTTCTTTGAACTAATGTCTTCTAAGTTATGATTGCATGTTCTTTACACTAATTTATTCTAAGTTATCATTAAGCCTTAAGCCCTTCATTATTCATTCTGGGAGTAAATTTTTATGTTGTTTCAAAATACACAGTGCACACAACATCAAATTTTCTTTTCTTATTTAAAAAGAGGTAAGTCCCAGAAAGAGAACTTGGCTTTTCTTCTGTACCCATTGTTTATGAAAATGCCAATTGAAGGGAAAAAAATTACGGGATAGGATAGCAATGAAAATGTATTGTAAAAGTAGTACCTTGGATGAGGGGAGCCCTTGATAGGCTTCTGACCATACTTTCTCCACGAATATTCATCAGCTGGTATATCAGCAACCTTATTACTTACTGCTGGTACCTTTATAGATCTCCTTATTCTCAGCTTCCTATCAAAATGATATAAGAAAATTAGAAAAGATGCAATGTACTGAGATATTTACAATATTTTAGTAATTTCACAACATTTGATGATCATCTAGTGAAACAGAGAGCAATGATTTTCTTAAAGCATTTTCTCATGGCAACATAATAGGACAACAAAAATTCTACTTCTACTATATGATATAAGAACTATTAGAAATTAAAAATTAGGGGCATTTCGGTTTTAAGTCCTTGTCACCCAATCAAAACAAAATGTTTGATGTTTATATAAGATGTTTGTCTTTCACACTCACATTATATTAAATAATGGACCTTACATTTGACACTTCCTGAAGTACCCATACATGGAACGTAAAATATTAAATTTCAATAAGAAATATATGTATGACCTCTTTTTGGAGCAATGGCATTTGCTACCAGTACCACTACTGCACCGGACACTGCCATCCTCGCCTCTCATGCACCTCCTCCGATGATGCAACCTTGCATCCATGGTGCTAGATGAATGGGACCCGCTTATCAGCTGGAATGGTGGCTTCCCATCCAAATTCGCGACACTGCCATCCATGCTAAGGGATGACATAAAGGACCTCGAACTGGAGGCTCCGGTACAACTTGAATTCTCAAATTTCAGGTTGATACAGTTGTCACTCCTCTTGTTCACCATTTCATTTTGCAGCTTTATCTGCTGCAACAGCTGGAATCTCTGGTAGCTCTGCTGCTGTTGCATGAACTGGAGGTGTGCAGTGTGTGCCATCTGGTTAGGCATTCTCACACCCGACACCAAATCCCTTAACGGGTTATCGGGCTGGCTTCTGGTGAGCAATTGGAGAGAGAGAGAGGGAGGGGGAGAGGAAGCTACCGGACTATCCAGAAACAATTTGTGATCAAAACTAGAAAGGGGTTTTCGCATGCGCCGGATCCGGGCATGGCCTTTGCGGTTTTCTAGTGCAGAAACAACCCGCTTGAACTTGGAAACGGACTCTCCGGTTGCGGCCAAGAGGTCCTGGTAGGGGAATGGTTCTTGCTCCTTTGGTGGAAAAGAGAGGAGATTTAACACCTTATGGCAGTTCTCTACAGCTTCTCTATTTGCTTCTTCTACTTCTTCCATCTGAAATTAACACAGAAATTCAGATTGATCCCAATATGTCTCTAAAACGGGAAAATGCAATAGTGAATTAGTCATTACCTTTCCTTTTTTGCTTGTAATTTTTCTGGGTTTGAGATCTAATTAGTAATAAAAAATATAAAATCCTGAAAACCTATCTCAGTGCCGACTATGCAAATAGAATTTCATCAAATTCTTCTTGATGACTAATTACAACTTGATTTAATGTAAAAAAAAAATCAATCTATGAACAGCAGAAACACTGAATATAAGAGATCGACGCTCTCCATCAATCAAACAAAAGAACTGCCCAAAAAAACAAAAAGATATTCTAATATATAGTACAGTAAATGATCCAAGAAATGAAGAGAAAATCGGACAAATCGATGAATATCTATCTGATCAAACCAGAAAAAAAAAAAAGCCAAGAGAGAGAGTGAGAGGGAGAGAGGGAGAAAGAGAGAAAGAGAGACGAACCTCGGGAAACCCTAGAGGGGAGAGAATAAGCACACAAAAATGGCCGTCGAACTGTAACACCCGTGTGTTGGTGTGCTTGTATGCGCGATCGAGTGAGTGTGAATGAGAAGAAATCCAATTATGAAGAAATAATAATTAAGGAGATACAATTTGCAATCATACCCTGACTAAATTAATATATGGGTCAAATTTTAATGTACGGTATCTTAAACGCGGGACCCTCATCATTATGTTATTTCCAAAATAACATGGACGAAGAGAGAAGAGCTCAATTATTAAAAATAAGAATAGCCTTTCAGTCTGTATAATTTTTTCGGTATCCTATTTTTCAGTTTTAATTCGCTTTGACTTATTTTTTATTTTTTTACTATTCTATGCATAATAAAAAAAATTTTAATAGACAGTTCTTCACCGGTTTTAGAAAATATTCTATATGCCAAGGTGTAAACTACACAAGTTTTTACTTACATACATTCAACCATTTCATCTATAATCTTGTTTTAGTGAGTTTTTTTTTTTAATTTAGAGAGCGTGAGATCAAATTAACCATTAGTGTTGATCATCTGAGAAATTATTTCTAATGTAGCATCACACTTATATCATTTGAATACGATATCATTACATTCTTGTGAGCTCAAAATAAAGATATATTTAAATAAGGAAATGCATTGTGGAAGTAGGTTCTCATAAATAATAATGCACAATTAATTTTCTATGGCTACATCTCCTATTTTGAAATATAAATTATTATGCTTAACATGTTTAAGATAAGATATGAAAGAAAAAAATGAAATCATTTTTATTAAGATTAATAAGATTATTTTACACTAAGGTATATATCCATTTTAATTTGCATTAGTTTAAATTTAAAAAGTTTGTTAGAGAAATGGACCTAACTGAAACAATGTAATTGTTCTACCATTTTTTTAAAAACCTACTTTGCCAATCTATCTCGTAAAAATAAAACAAGTACGGGTGTACATGCATAAACGTATTCATTTACAGAGGGTCAAATAAGAAAACTCCAAAATAAAAGCGATTTCTGTTCGGTACGTTCAAATCTCAACTCTGTCGCTGTACTTCTCTTGTCCGAACCGTTGATTCTTTGACAAAAAGAAGCAGCACCCCAATCGACGGTCAAAAATTAGCTCTGGGGCCAGAAGGCGAGCGGGGTTAGCAGCGCAGAGGGGCCCTGTTTCTTTGTCGTCCGTCAGACAGTGGGTCCCACGCATAGACCTCGTTATTCTCTGATTTCGCTTTAATTACGCTTTAACTACATTGTTTACTCTTTTTTCTTCGCTCAGTTCGTCAAAGGTGTTTGTCAGAGACGTGGGCCCCACATCGTATACTGAGCTCCTCTCTCACAATAATTTGGTGGATATTTCCTGGTGTAGGTAATTTTAAAACAAGTTATATTAGCTTATTCCTGACCCGCTACATGAATCGTATGTATAAGATGATACGATTGGAATACGCGGATGGGGGGCTCGCGTGCGGTGGCTCTTGCGGCCGTTGGGAGTGCCAACCAATGATGCTGCGACACGTGGAGAAGAAAGGCTCTGCTTTTGGAGTACGTGTAGTAGCGTCGTGGTTCGGGCCCACTGGCAGTCAACAGTTTGGTTGACTGTTTGGACCACTATGTTTTTATTTTATTTTATTTTTCTTTTCCGGTCTGGTTTTTTGTGTTTGTGTTATTCCGCAGAATGTCTGAATGTGAATGTAATTAATATGTAAAGATTCTTCGACCCGGTTGGTTCGGACCGGACAGCTGGACCGTTTCATTTCTTATATTAAATATTTTTGTAATGATGGTAATTTAATGAGTAGATTAATTGGCTGATCATGTGGTTTTGATTCGTTCAATTATGTATTTTTAAGAGTGTGTTGATTAGAGGATAAGACTAAGTACGGCTTTGGGATTGTGTTCACTCCATGTAATTATGATTATGCTGATTCTTGCAACTTTAATCATATATGATGATTAACTTACAATTGGGGAAATCATTAGGGATGCATCATTATCAATTGTGTTGAAATTTGCTAATTTCTAGAATCATCAGATTTGAAAATGTTTGTGGGTTAGGTTTAGAACATATGTCGATGTGTATATTAATTTCATTGACTTGTCCGATCAGATCATAATGGACAAAAATAAATATGTGATGTCATATACATATTAAAATATCAACATAAATACACATACGGTGCCTTTTGAAACAAAAGCAATAAAATAAGCAGCCCTCGGTCAGGGATTTCGTGAATTCATCCAATAAACCCGTACTTCGCTTTGGCTTTGTTCAAAATGATTTTCACACGGTATTTTATTTGATTAAAATTGATTTCTCCGTATTTTGTTGGTTTAATAATATAGAAATTTCGATCAAATGATATTGAATCCGTTTATTTTGATTTAAAAAATTTCTAATCAAATGAAATCTTGCGTGAAAAAAAAAAGGTGATTTTAATCGATGCCTTTCTTATAGTGATGAAAAATTGCATTTTTCTTTTAATCTTCTTTTCTTGTCCTCTCTTTCTGATGAAATAAAATTTTTCATGTTGAATTGTCGTACTTTGAATCCGCTACTAACTCAACAAATGACACTATTGTTGATGGTCTGCGGGTTTACAAAATTAATCAAATGGCGCTATTCTAGTTATAATGGATTTGGTTTGGGTATGACGGTATGTCAATCTCATTTTTGGTTTTAATATAAGGGTCACGCTAATGTGGACAGAAGAATACAGACCGTCCATTTGCTATAAATCGGACGGTGCGTAATAAATAGCGCACCTCCAATGTATCTGTTAAATCTAACCGAGAGTTTTGGCGGAAGGGCAAAATAGTCTATTTACTCGAACCGTCTCTTCTTTTATTTCGTATATGAGCCTTCATTAGTCTCTTCGTTTATTTTGTACAATCCTCCGCCAGACCGCCTGTTCTATCCATCTCTCCTGCAAATGATCCGTGTTTGGATCGGCACCGAGCATGAAATTGACGGTGTTCGTGTCATCACCGAGCATAGATCTTCGCTGTTGGAATCCATCGTAATTCTCGAATTCGCCTTCCACCGAAGAAAGATGTCTCCGCCGCCGCCTCAGCAGCCGTAGTGCCAGCTTGTCTCCGCCTCTCCCTCCATCGACAGTCTCCATCTCTATCCACGCCAAACCAGGTTCCAAATCCGCCTCCATCACGGTCTCTCTCGTCTCTCTGTGTCTCCATCTCTATCCACGCCAAACCAGGCTCCAAATCTGCCTCCATCACTGGTCTCTCGTCTCTCTGTGCCTCCATTTTTCCTTTCTATTTTGAAACAATTGAAGTTGTTCTGAGTGGGATCAAATTATTTAAAGTCGATTTGGGGCAGATATATAGGAGAGGAGGCAGTAGGGGTGCAGATCGATACACCAGTGAGGGATGAAGCTAATGCTGCTCTCATCGACTTCATCAGCTCTGTGAGTTGAGGGTGAATCTTTTCTTCATTTGATTGTACCAAATTACTGAAGTGATTATCTCATTTGTATCTACCAACTGGTATTTACCAATGAATACCTGATACTGATAATATTGGTTTCTGCTAAGCCTTAATTTACCTTGATCTATTATATTATAAAACAAGATAGAAAAGTAAACATTAAAGATACATTTTTTTTTCTCTTTCTTCTCTTTTTTACTGTTAATCAAAGCTTGTTGCATTGATTAAGGCAGTAATTGGGCATTATTTCTGTGTCTTATCCAATGTTTACTAGTATTGGGCTTGAAGCACTTGTTGACAATGAGTAATTAATTTGCAATTTGACCTAACTTGTAGTGAGCAATTTAATATATGTGTAAATATCCGTTCGACAAAAAAAAAAAATTCAATTAGAGCTAATACTAATTGGTTTTTTGTCCTGTTTTTTCCATGTTGGCTATTAGGCACCGGTGTAATCCTTTATACCCTAGTGGGTGCAATCACATAATTGCATATTTATCCAAACTAACTTAACCCAGTTCAACCCTTCAGTTTACTGCCATTAAGCACCATAAAGAGCAATGGAGAAGATAAAAAATGGTTAAAGGAACAACAAATTTTGTGAGACTAGTGTGGTTCTAAACTTTTTAGTAGTTCGGTTCATAGAGGTGCTGTACTGGGCTAATTAATTGAATTAAGGAGAATTCATGTTGTAGTTCTCAAACTTTTTTAAAAGAACCAATGATTCTTGAACATTAAAAAAAGAATGGAATTATTCCTAAAATCTTTCAAAAAAGCTAAATTAGTTCTTTCAAAAAGACTAATTTAGTCACTTTTTGAATGGCACTGTCCGTACTGCTATTGACACTGGATGTGGGGTAAATATCTCACCCTTTGTTGATTACCTCGATATATTTGGTTTTCTTTACCTTGGTAAGTAAACAGGCTAGTAGCAAGATTTTAATGGTGAAAGGGCTTTATCTAACTACAGTATCTGCCTTCTTTTCTTGATAACACATTCCTTCTACACAGTTATCTGTAGGTAATAAATCGGAAAAAAATATACAGTATTGGTTTTTGAAAGGTAGAAGAAAAAGAAAGAAAAAAAAACTACTGTACAATCTTGATTTCAACTTGTTCTACCTAGACGGATGCACTAGATTGGAATCTCTGAGTATCATGCTTATATTTATTTCTCATTTGCTTTAGGTGCCAAGCTGGGGAGGGTATCTGTTAAATCGTGGAATTCTGACATTTTCTCTGCTTAATTTTATTCAGTTTTCTCTGGAGCTTGGGATTCCTGCAATTCTAGGCATTATCTCCACACAACGCCTACCATTCCCATCTAATTCTTTTGACATTGCACACTGCTCTGCATGTGTGATTCCCTGGACTGAATTTGGTAATGCTTCTCAACTTATCGAAAACCTAGGGGAGAAATTTGACAATTTTTCACTAGTTTTTTCACCAAATCTGCAAATATTATCCTCACTGTTAACAAGATAAATCAATATCCGTTTATTTTATTCAGTTTCTTTATGAAACCTTTGGCAATATTGTGGGTAAATTTTGGTCCCTCTTTATCTTTTGTTCTTTGAAAGACTTTGGCTACCATATCAACAAAATTATTCTGAAGATGTGGTCCTCCTTCCTTTTCTCTAGTATTATGTCCATACTGATTCTGGCTCATATTAACCAGGCTTCTTCAGGTATCTTATTTTGTATTATAATGGCTCCAATTGAGGGTAAATAGGGTATTCACTGCACAATTACACATTCAGTGTAGATGGGGGTGGGGGGGGGGATTAATGAACGTCTTTGTTTGATGTACGTACCTCATTTTACAGGGAGATAAAAACATATCGAAATCCTTAAATTTAATCTATATATTCTATTTTCTTTCTTTTGCAGGGACATAGAAACACAAAATTGAGGGTTGAAAGGAGTAAGATTTAACGGTTAAAATATTTATTTGGAGAGTTTTAATGGGTGCCTCGCTGATGAGACAGAACTTGCATAGATGATTTCAGCAGATGATCCAATACGGCATAGATTATATACGAGAAGGCAAGACATCTCTGTAGCACATGTTTTGGCAAACCATGTAGGTGTCAACACTATTTCTACACTTGAAATTATGCAGCTATCTTCAATCTGGAAGGGGTTTAGTTATCAAATGTAGGGTATGGGAAAATAGATGTCAGCTTAGATGAACTGTTGTTGCTTGAAGTGATTAATAATGTATTTCTTTTTTTCACATCACAAACTTTTAGAAGCCTAGTTATTCATTTAAAATTTTTTTAACTTGATGTATGACTGGTAACCTCTGAACGCAATATGTCTCTCTGTTGAAACTGAGAGTAAATGCAACGTATGTTCTGCGCATCATGCTCGAACCGTTTAAATACATCTATTCTCATAGTATCATGCCTGAACGTGGGAGAAACTGGCAGTATAACCGCCATGTAGACGATAGAGAAGGGAGGGGGTGGGAGGACTTGTGGTGGGTCTAAATTTGGGCGCGAGAAAAAAATTTATTCTGTTATTCGTATCTCTAACTGATTGGTGGGGTCCGGATTTGGGTTATAGAGGGAACTTTTTTTTTATTTTTTTTGAAGGAAATGCCAATAGGTAGTTACAGAGGGAACTGAACGTGGGAAAGAAATATCCATGCGATGTAATTTGTAATGACCCAGTGTTTTAATTGAATAGCTGCCTACTGGCATTTTCTCAAAAAAAAAAAACGTGGCAAAGAAATAAGGGAGCATTGTTGATAGTTCTTCAGATCTTCTGTGGCGTGATCAACCAAACAACTCGTCAGGTACCCACCACTTTTACTTGGAGGCTAAAATCAATAATAAAATGAGGTGTAAAATTTAAACAAATTATTTACTTTTCACATGTGCAGCAAGTTTTTTTTTAATAAATGCACTTTGTCGTTATGTATAATATAATTTGAAAAATTCCATTTTTAAATTGATAATTAGATTTATGTCACTACAAAATTGTAATAATTAGTTTGATGCCATTATTTTCTCCGAAAACCTCACAAATTCTAAAAATCCCATTGTAAATTCTGTTATTATTTTTAGATAAAATGCCTTTATAATGTATTATGTTCATGCTTTTAATACTTTATTTTATCAAATTAAATAGGAATAAAAGATATAAAAGAAAATTTAAAAAACTATTAGTGTAATTTCTATTTTGGAAAGAAAATAATAGATATGTTCAACAAGAAACACAACTAGATGCAATTGAAATGTAGACACGTTAAATTTTTTTCCAAAGCTCGACAGAGAAAAATTATTTTTCAAAATAGATTTGTTCAAAAAATTTCATTACAAACAGACCGCATGAGTAGCCATCCTTTATTTCTGATTTTTAATAAATCTGTTACTTTAAAATAATAAATAATTTGACACGACTTGTCTGTTCTCTTTTCTACTTAAATAATCCTAAATGATTTCTTTAATTGCCTCTATCATGTAAATCTATCAACAATATACCTACATAATAATTCTTTTTTCATTAACTAAATAAGAAAATACAAGAAAAAATTTTCACTTCCTAAATAACTGGCAGGCAAGACAATCCCTACCTTTTTTCTCCAAAAAAAAAAAAGCCTATTTTCTATTTTTAATGAAATTACAATACAAATTGTCTTTCACATGAATGCACGGAAAAAATGTTATTACTCATGCATTATATAAATGATTAAATTTCATCAAGAGGTGAGTGTGTATATCGCGAAGATGATAGACTAGCGTTCAATTCATTTCTACGGCCTTTTAGACGAGTGCTTATTTTTCTTCTTTTGGGATTTCAGCGAAAAATTAAAAGTACTTTCCTTTTTTTTTATTCTCCAATCTCCATATGTGCAACTAAGGAGATGATTATTGGCCCTTATAAACGCAATCCTGAGAAATTGAGGGAAGAATAATTGCTCAAATTGTGGTGATAAATGAAACATATTTTCCGGAAAACCGTTTTTTGGCTAAGGGCTGTCACCGAAAAAAATTTCTTTTCTGCTTTTTTATTCTCCATATATGCAACTAATGGAGATGATTGTTGCTCTTATTCAGCGCATTTTCTGAAAAATTGAGGGGAGGAAAATTGCTAAAATTGTGGTGATCAATGAACTGCGTTTCCGCAACCATTTTTCAAAATTACCCAATCTGATTGATGCTCACAAGTGTCATTTTCTGATTGGTTTCTTTCATGTGTCATGGATCATGCCCATGGATAGGTGACTTGTGCTAGTATATGGAGCGTTGGATCTAATCTCATGGCCGCTATTAATTTGATTTGTGCTTGTGCTTTTATATTGTACAATAGAAGATCCACGAGCTTATTAAAAATGCCAATAAATGTTTAGAAACAATTATAGTACTTAATGACATAATTCATATGTAGTGTTATAAATGAAAAAATTGTTAACTGGCAAAATATCAATAACCATAATTTTAATGACATAATGTTTTTTTTAAAGGTAATTAAAAACACATATTTTAATGGCCACGGCTGCACCTCACTTTAAACCTAAGGTTAGCCAATCAAGTCAAAATACATATATTTAAAGGTAATTAAGGGCCTAAAACGGATTGGAATGTATGCATGAAAACCCCCATCACTATTACAATTCAAATGTGATAGATTAGCAAAGTGTTATAATCACAATATGATAAATTCAATATATAGGTTTAGATTATATATAAAATAATCTATGGGTTGTTTTATTTGTAGAATTTTTTAGAAAAAAAATTATAGTTTATTTATCTATTGATATTATGTGTTGGAGTTATGTCCTAGAAGTCAATAGATTAATGACTTATTTTAGTTTTTGTTATTGATGATACTTGATCATTTATTCCTAGAGTTTATTATTGACAGATTATTCAGGTTGAGGATCTGAATTGTAGATCTCTGTGGATCATTCGTTAGAATGACAATAATAAATCTAAACCGTCCATAATCTTGATAATTAACAAGAAATATTAATTATCGGATAAGATTAGAATGCAAGTTAAGTGATAATTAAGTTCTACAAATCATAGGTAAGGAGTTACCAACTTAATTGCATATGTATATGTTATTGGAACATAGCACAAAACATGATCCAATGAAATAAATATATGGATTGTGTTATGTGTCATTATTTATTTCATATGAGTTTGATTCTAAGTTTGAGATGGTTCAACTTTTCCACATGAGGATAGGTTCAATAAATATCATCTAACATTGATTCCTGATAAGGACTGTTATACGGACTTTATTTATGTTCTCTTGAAATTGTGCGGAGGAAAAGTTGTTCATCAAGAAAATCGTATGTCCCTCATTAGTATATCTAGTGAGTGATGATATCAGTTGGGCCTCTTGATGGAGTTGGTTCGTATGCGCGCAAACTAGACGATCAACTCTAGATCAAGAAATGTATAATCTGCAAGAATGATACATTCCTATCTTGAATCAAGTTTCAGGTATGAGGATGCGCAGAATGTCATTTACCTTTTTTTTATTACGTTGTTCATTATCATAAGTAAAAGTAAAAATTAAAGGTGCAAAGTTCACTCACGGACTTCATTGGTATGATAAATGATTGGACTTGTTACTTGAGAAAATAGGGACTGGATAGTAAAATGACAACTGTTGTTTGTCACTATTGGAGAACTTTATGTTTGATTGAAATTTGATTTCTTATTTAACATAGTTTAGTTGTTGTTGTTGTTGTATTTAACATGGTTTGCATTAAACCAAGTTGTGCCAAATAATTGAAGTATTTTATTGCTTTGTTCAATTTGAGGATTGAACATACCAGATGAAATTATTTTCGTTTTTCAATTTTAAAAAAGAAATAAATAGTCGAGATGAAATTAAAGCCTTCGACTTTTTAAAAATGAAAGAAGAGACCAGCTAAAGTCGCTTTATCGTTTTTTTTTTAAAAAGAAAATGAACTGTTGAGATGAAATTATTTTCTTTTTTTAATTTAAAAAATAAATAAATAGTAGAGATGAAATTACAGTCTTCGATAATGAAGGAAGAGACCAGCTAAAGTCGCTTTGTCGTTTTTTTTAAAAAAAAGAAAATGAACATACTAGATGAAATTATTTTTCGTTTTTCAATTTAAAAAAAGAAATGAATAGTCGAGATGAAATTAAAGCCTTCGACTTTTTAAAAATGAAGAAAAAGAACAGCTAAATTCGTTTTATCGTTTTTTTTAAAAAAAGAAAACGAACATACCAGATGAAATTTTTTTTTTTTCAATTTAAAAAAAGAAATGAATAGTCAAGATAAAATTAAAGCCTTCGACTTTTTAAAATGAAGGAAGAGACCAGCTAAAGTCGCTTTATCGTTTTTTTAAAAGAAAATGAACAGACCATATGAAATTATTTTCGTTTTTCAATTTAAAAAAGAAATGAATAGTCGAGATGAAATTAAAGCCTTAGACTTTTTAAAAATGAAGGAAGAGACTACCTAAATTCGCTTTATCGTTTTTTTAAAAGAAAATGAACAGACCAGATGAAGATATTTTCGTTTTTCAATTTAAAAAAAGAAATGAATAGTCGAGATGAAATTAAAGCCTTCGACTATTTAAAAATGAAGGAAGAGACCAGCTAAATTCGCTTTATCGTTTTTTTAAAAGAAAATGAACAGACCATATGAAATTATTTTCGTTTTTCAATTTAAAAAACAAATGAATAGTCGAGATGAAATTAAAGCCTTCGACTTTTTAAAAATGAAGGAAGAGATCAGCTAAAGTCGCTTTATCGTTTTTTTTTTTTTTAAATGAACAGTTGAGATGAAATTATTTTCGTTTTTCAATTTAAAAAATAAATAAATAGTAGAGATGAAATTACAGTCTTCGACAATGAAGGAAGAGAACAGCAAAAGTCGCTTTGGCGTTTTTTAAAAAAAAAAGAAAACAGATGAAATTATTTTCGTTTTTCAATTTAAAAAAAAAATGAATAGTCGAGATGAAATTAAAGCCTTCGACTTTTTAAAAATGAAGGAAGAGACCAGCTAAAGTCACTTTATTGTTTTTTTAAAAGAAAATGAACAGTCCAGATGAAATTATTTTCGTTTTTGAATTTAAAAAATAAATAAATAGTAGAGATGAAATTACAGTCTTTGACAATGAAGGAAGAGACCGTCTAAAGTGGCTTTATCATTTTTTTAAAAAAAGAAAATGAACAGTGCAGATGAAATTATTTTTGTTTTTTAATTTAAAAAAAGAAATGAATAGTCGAGATGAAATTAAAGCCTTCGACTTTTTAATTGATGTTTTTGTTCCATGATATTGGATTTGTTATCTGCATTATATTCCACGATGTTTGATGCTTTTGAACTTCTGAATTAAAGATCTATTCGAGTTTGACATAGCGATTAGTCAAATTGCTTTTGATGTATCATTCCTCCTTTGTTTAATACAATACAAGCATAAAAGCTATTAAATTGCTAAAACAAATTACTTGTTCATTAAATCATTGAAACGATTTAAAAAATTTATTTAGGACAATTTTTAGGTTCACAAATTAAATATTTCATGCATAATAATATTCGCCGATTAAATCAGAATATACTCGCTAAAATTTGTTAAAAATATGCAGCACAAAGTTGTCCACGTCATCTATCCATGGGATGATCCATGACTCATAAAAGCAACCAATCAAGAAATACCATGTGTGATCAAGAAATTATGAAGTTTTTCAAAAAACGGTTATCTAAACTAAGTATATGGAAATTACCACTAAAATCAAATTTTTTGGTGGGAAAATTACTCGGATGCCATCGATAAACAAAATTAGCGGTGCCTAAAATTTCAGAGCAATTATCATGTCAAATTCCTGACTTTTGTCACATGAGAGCGCGATATCTCCTCGACTTTCTCTGACGAAGGCCATGCTTTTGTTTCGATCTCCCCCAGAGCGAAGGGTACAAGGTTCGTGTCTCTTTTCACTTGATTTGTTAGTACTGCTAAAGCGTAAGCTAATAAAAGTGGTATTCGATTTGTACAAGTAAGCAATCTATGTCTTTTAAATAGCATAATAAATCGCCCATTATTTCTGTTGCTCTTAAGTCTTTGTCAGAATATGAAGTTTTTCAAGATCAAATATATGATCTGTTGGAGCCAAAAGAAAAAGGTGTCAAGCTCAAGAGTCTCTCAAAGGTACTATTATTTTGCAAAACCATATATTAGATGCCTATTTTAAATGTAAAATCAGCTAACCTTCCTTATGAAGAAATTAATTCACATCAAATTAGGAATCGGAGGGTGTATTTGCATAAATAGGGTGATTTACTTCCAGATGAAGGCATATGGCAATGGAAAAGTGAGATTCCTCCATTAAGTGTTGTGAGAAACCTCAATAGACTCCTTTAGATACTGTAAAACAACCAAGAAGATATTTCTACACTGACAACAACGGATTCTAGGCTCATTATTTTAGGTTCAAAAAGGGTCAGTTTGCAGTTTGGTATATAATGAGGCACATCTATTTTCTCAATTAGACAATATATCAAATGGAATCTCTTTGATATGTAGAGGTCTTCATTGTAAATAAAATTTCTTTAGCCAAGGTTGAAACATGTCTCAAAATATATAGTCATGCAATCAATCGTATTTCTGGAGAGGAACTGTGGGATAAAAGTTCATTATCTCAAGTGATCGTACCACCCCAAATTGATCCTCCTAAAGCTGACAGACCTAAAAAGGCTCGCAAGAGAAGCAATGTGGAATTGAAAAATAATTCTAATAGAACAAAACTTTCTAAAAAAGGTAGAAAAGTGATTTGCTCAATTTGTCATAAAGAAGGGCATAACAAAAGATGGCATACAGGGTCTGTTATTAAATTCTTTCCTCTTAAATTTTATTTGACTTTGAAAATTCTCATGTAGTTTAAGCTTGAAATTTCTTAACATGTTTGCTATGGTGCAGGTGACAAGGAAAAGAGTAACGCGCTCAAGCATGCTGTAGGCTTCATTTAGTTAATAATATAATTTGTTGGTTTCATTTTGTTAAGCTTTTGAGAGATTATGGAGAGTAAGAGTTGTTGTAAGATGTGATTTTGAATCTAGTGATGTAGAATACATGTATTGAATTATTGTAATGTGGTATTTTGTTAAAACTTTTATGTAACTAAATCTAGTAGAATATATACTTTTTAGTAACCGTAGGCTTGTGTTGAAAGCTTCTGTTTTTCAAGTTCACATGTTGCTTCATGCCAATTGAGTTGGGAGTCAGATCTGCACTTTCCAATTTTTATGGTTGCAATATTTAAGAAATTTGAACTTCACATGAAAACCTTGATTTTTATAATTAGGTTTTCTATGCAAAACCAAAAAGGACGTTTGTTCCATATACTGGAAATATTTGAATTATTTGCATTCCTTCTTAAATTGGATGCACTTGTGATTAGGTACCGAATTGGTACTAGAATATCATGATCGATACCAGATTGTCTAATGTGTGTCGAGTACAGTGGACTAGCTTGTTGATTCTAGAACATCTGACTTTTAGCACAAAGCAAAAGGGTATTTTTGGTAGTTTTCTAAATAATTTTTATTTCGTCAATGGTTAAACAGAATTAAATAAAAATTTAACTGTAAATACTTTATGGTCAAACTCATCTTCTGTAAAATTTTTCAGGATTTATGGACTTACAGATTAATTATAACAATTTTTAGAAATCAGACAGAATTTTAATTCCAGAACTGCATACCAGCAAATGAAAAGTGACATTTATCTTCCAATTTTCTAGATGAGAAGGATTAAACGATAAATAATAAACATAATAGGTACTGAAGGATTACATGATAAATGAAAAACAAAATTGTTCCTAATGATAGAAGTCATTAAACCATAAGATACAAAAGATAAGCTACTGATCTTGTTTTCGCCTAATAATCAGACAAACAACAATGCTATTACTACAACCAATAAACTGACTATGATCAAAGTGAGAAATTTTTCCTTTGACTCCTTAGCCTTCTTCTCTTCTTCTAAATTATTTAACTGTCCAATTCAGCTTGGTCTTCTGCTACACCCATGACTCACACTTGTTGTTGTGACATTTTCACTCCTGATCCAATTTCTTGTGCAAAGTCAGAAACCAGAGGGAAGAATGCAGATAAGGCCATGATCAATAGTAGGAAATTGTAGGAGATTTCCTAGGTCCTGGATATAGTTTGCTTGGTGCATGGACAAACATTATACTCTCCTATATTAATCGATCATTCATATCCGATACTATCTTATACAAACTAAGAATAACATTTTGGTCAAGAAACAGGTGCAGCCATGATTTAAGAACTGAATCATTACATACATTTATATGGTCTCATCAATATGACGTGCACAATAAAAATATTTACAAACTTGAAACAAACAGTATCATCAGGAACAATATTATAACCAAGGTTATTTCAATTTGCAAACAAATACAGGTCATTACATTCTTCACCATATAAGATACACTATTACAAATTGTCACTATACAAATTATTATTGCTTCAAATTGCTATTGCTTCTAAGACAAGATTATGAACCTTAAATTTCTTCAAGATGAGACCTGAGAAAAGAAACAAATTCAGTCAATAATGATGTCTTAGAAATGAAGGCAAGTTTAAATAAACTTAACAAACATTCACACATGACTTCACCATAAGAGATACAAAAGAATAGATAGGAGCAGATATTGTTGACTGGATATTGCATGCACAATCTTGTAAATCAACAAAGCTTACTGTAAAATGTTGGTTTCACTGGTTTATATTGAAGTCTATCATTATACAATCGACTCTTCACCTCGACAAATATAAGAGAGAATATGTTAAAGAGAAATGAGACTCTTACAAGAGGGACAGAATTGGAGAAATTGTTTGTACTTTGCTTATGGTCATTAAAAGTCAGGACAGATTACACTCATGACACCTACCGTTCTACACTGACAACAACAGATTCTAGGCTCTTTATTTTAGGTTCATAAAGGGTTAGTTTGCAGCTTGGTATATAATGAGGCACATCTATTTTATATATGCTATACTCCTGCAGCCTATGTTCTAGTTCATTATGGATCCCTGCAGCCTATGTTCCTTATTAAAGTCCCTAATTTTGTCATTTTCACAAAAGGGGACAGGTTTCTTTCTATTGCTCATGCCTTGGTTATGGTCATGAGGAATCAAACCAGACTATACAAATGATATGTGATGCTCACAACTATTATGCGAGAATCAAAGTTCCAGTCTTGACTTAATTATATTATATGCATGCAAAATTAAATTACAACACCAGACATAGAACTCTTTTAACATTTTAGTCCAAAACTGTAAATGAATTATCAGATTCAAGCTAACTTCTTAGCAACTAAGAGAGTCAATAGAAAAGGATTCACACTGGAAATTTAACCAAGAAAACACTGCAAGAACATCCAGAAATGAATCTTATGCACAATAGTCCTTGACATTTCATCATTTATTGCTATCCAAAAGTATTTTAAATTCCAAGCTATAGAAACAGTACCTAATTGCAGCTACTTTGTGACCAAGTATATCGTCTCTACCCTCATGGCCCAACTCCTCAATGGAGGCAGCAGCAGCATCCTGGAAAATAAGAATAATATGTCATTTTGAATTACCAAGACAAGATAAAGTCACTAGAAAGCACAATACTTACCCGACGAAATAACTCGAATATACATTTCAACCAAATAACTCTAAATGTGTCTCCTTCATTGATAGACATGACAGGGAACAGGAATCTACATTTCAACCAAATAACTCGAATATATGAAATGGTTCGTGCATGAGAGAAATTGTAAGTTCAGTTGTAACAAATTCAACTAAAAGATGCCACATTTAGACAGTTGTCATCTCGCTTATAAAGGCCTCCGTCTTCTAAAGAACTAATTCAACTAAAAGATGCCACATTTAGACAAATTGTAAGTTCAGTTGTACCAAATTATGTAAAATGAAAATCATTTGGAAACATTTAGAGTTAATGCAGCAAAACATTAAGGGTAAAATTATAAAAGTTGAGCAGCATAATGAAACAGAGATGGAAAGATTGGGATTGTTTACAGACTAGTAATCAGTATTGAAAAAGTATAAATCTGACACAAAAGACACCAGCAAATGCTACCGATAATATTAGGTCAGTATAAATTTGACGCAAGTGACACCAGCAAATGCTATCGATAATATATGACCCAATACATTCTTCTCATACATGAAATCAACAGATGTATTGGATTTTTTTTTTGGGTATAGTACCAATAGAAATCATATTTCCTCACACCATAGTATGTATACAGGTGCTATTCTAGTATCCTGCATGAGACTTATCCTTTTGCCCTGACTGGTAACTGCACTGAATCACTCATGAAAATCTTACAGAGGAATAATTTTTCTCCAGCAATAAAAAAAACTTACAAAAAGTCGGGAGCGTTGAGAGAATAAAAGAGGGTGAGTTTGATGAACAAATTATTTCTTCGTTCCGGTCTTTCCACCGATGTACGGCGGCGGCGCTGAGAATGGAGAGAAGTAATATTGCGGCGGGCCGCCGACGGCTTTGAAGAGGTTTCGGTCAAGGAGACGAACAAAGTAAAGATCGGTGATTAATAAATTTATCGGATAAAGGAAGGCGATGAGGAAAAAAATCTAGATAAAGCATGTTAACAGAGGATAACGGAGAAAGTAACAGAAAATACTGATACCTATTTTACCCTTGAAATTGTCAACGGTGATGATATATCTAAATTGAAACCGGGCTTAAAACCGGGCTTTTCTTCTGTCCACATTAGCATTTGCCTTAATATAATATTATAAAAATTAATCAAATCTTACAGTCTCGCTTGTTTCTTTGCAACGCATGTTGGGTTTGCTTTAAAGGCCAAAGGATTAACAGTTCTAACATGTCAAATAAGCAACCCAGAAACTTAAACATAACTCGCTGAACCAGCAGTTGGAACGGACCGTTCTGGTCATAGACCGGACCGTTCCAAAACACCAGAAACTAAATCTTTGAGCGGAAGCTTACCTAATTCCATCGCTATGGCCTGAATCTTGGATCTCCTCGAGTTCTTGATATCTTGTGATGTGTATGCACCTTACACCTTCTGTTCCACGTGCCAAAGTCGGGAGAGAAGTCTTCCAAGAGAACAAGACACGCCTTGGTACCCTTATGCCTGAACTAGGGCACCTTCTCTAACTATGTGATGGAAGAATAGAGAGAGAGGCTGAAGATGGCTGTTATCATCACATGTATACAGCCAGCAACGTGATTGTCTTGTCCCTTGGGGACCAACCCCTTTATATACAGAGAGCCAAAGGCTTCTTGGCCTCCAAACAATACCTATTTTACCCATCAGAAAATAGCCATTGTTTCTAAATATAACCACCTATAAAAGGCAACACACCCCTGCACAAAACCTTGCTTTTCTTCACAGCCACGTTTAGCCTATTACCATATAACTTAATGACTTGGAAACCAAGCAGAATCAGCCCACCAAAAATAGATTATTTCCTAATATGGCGCAGAGTCTGGAACGGGCCGTCCCAGAATTGGACCGGACCGCCCCAGAGCATTGGACCGGGCCGCCCCAAAATTGAGACGGGCCGTTCCAACACCAAATAATCTAACAATCTCCCACTTGGGCTATTATGCTTAGTGTTATCCAATGTCCTTAACTTAATGAGCTCATATTTTTATGGTAATAGATTTTGTGCCTTTAATTCCGTCCATCATTTACAATAATAGAAGACCAAGGAAGCATTCGTTACATTATAGCATTTACAGGCCTCTAATCCTATAAAGCCGTCGCAACTAAACTCACAATGATCACAATATCATTATAAAGAACGACATTGAATTAAGATGTGTATAAGTGGTATGGAAAATACACGTAAGTGTGACTGTCACGTGTCTATTTCCAACTTTATTGGTCACCCAAAACTGAAGTGAGGTCAACTTAAATAAATTGAGAATGAAAACTGAAACTGAATCTGAAAACTGAAACTTTATTCATTTCTGCAGAAATATTCATTACATAATACACTGAATAACTGAATAAACTAAATCCATCATCTAATCTAGCACTCTCACTGAACAAAACTCCCACTAAAGCCTAGAATCCTCAACTGAAATTACACCCATACTAGTTACATGTTTCAGAAACTGCTTGGGTATTAATGCTTTAGTGAGTGGATCCGCTATCATTGAGTTTGTTCCAATGTGCTTGATTGATAATTCGTCATTCTCAACCTTTTGCTTAACAGACAGAAACTTGATGTCGATGTGCTTCGAGTTGGCTGAGCTTCTGTTGTTGTTAGCATACATGACTGCCGAGTTATTGTCACAGAAAATTCTTAGTGGAGTCTGGATAGAGTCCACTACACGCAGCCCAGTGACAAAATTTCGCAACCATGTTCCAAATAATGATGCCTCATAGCAAGCCACGCATTCTGCTGCCATGGTAGAAGATGCCACTAGGGATTGTTTGGCACTTTTCCATGAAACAGCTCCACCTGCCATCATGAAGATGAACCTTGTGGTTGATTTTAAGCTATCTTGACACCCCGCAAAATCAGAATCAGAATATCCTATGACCTCCAGCCTATCTGATCTCCGATATGTTAGTGCATAGTCTTTGGTTTTCTGAAGATATCTCAAAACTCGTTTGGCTGCCTTGATATGCTGAATTCCTGGATTGTGCAAATACCTGCCTAGCATGCCTGTAATAAAAGCAATGTCTGGACGTGTACACACTTGGGCATACATTATGCTTCCAACTATGGAGGCATACTTATTGTCCTTTACTTGCTTCTTTTCCAACTGTGTTTTGGGACATTGTTCAAGACTGAACTTATCCCCTTTAGCAACAGGGGTCTCTGTTGGTTTGCAGTTTTCCAAATCATATCGCTTGAGTACTTGATCGATATAGGCCTTTTGTGATAGACCCAAAATACCTTGAGAACGATCTCTAAGTATCTTAAGACCTAACACGTATGATGCATCACCAAGATCTTTCATTTCAAAATGTCTAGATAGAAATTTCTTAGTTTCATGCAACATATCCTTATCGTTTGTGGCAAGCAGTATATCATCCACATACAAAACCAAGAAAGAATATTTACTCCCACTGAACTTGTGATATATACAATCATCCGCCGGGTTACTCTCGAAACCAAATGAGAGAATCACTCGATGGAATTTGTAATACCATTGTCGAGACGCTTGTTTGAGCCCATAAATGGATTTCTTAAGTTTGCAAACCATTTTCTTTGGATCGTCCGATACAAAGTGGGGTGGTTGCACCATATAGATGGTTTCATCAATGTCTCCATTGAGAAACGCAGTCTTAACATCCATTTGATGAAGCTCAAGATCTAAATGTGCCACAAGTGCCATGATTACCCTAAAAGAGTCTTTCGATGAAACTGGAGAGAAAGTCTCTTTGTAATCAATACCTTCTTTTTGAGTAAAGCCCTTAGCGACAAGACGTGCCTTATACCTTTCCACATTACCCTTAGAATCCTTTTTGGTCTTAAAAATCCATTTGCAACCAATAGGTTTCTTTCCTTCTGGTAATGGTACTAAGTCCCATACATCATTGTCATACATGGACTTCATTTCTTCATTCATGGCATCGATCCACTTTTGTGAGTTTGGACTGTCCAAAGCTTGACGAAGATCATGAGGATCTTTCATCATCCCAATGTCAAACTCATGTTCTTGGAGATAGACCACATAATCATTAGGTATTGCTGGTCTTTTCTCTCTAGTGGATCTCCTAGGCACAAGTTCTTGAGGTGTCTGCAGTTGTTCAATGACATTATTATCTTCAACTTGATTATTTCCAAGATCCAAGTCCATAGGATCTGGAACAGGATCCGTTCCAGCATTGGAACGGTCCGTTCCAGCATTGGAACGGTCCGTTTCAATCCTGGGCACTGTATCTATGATCAACCGTTCCGTTTCAGCTTCAGACCGGTCCGTTCCAATCCTGGAACGGTCCGTTTCAGCCATGTCACGGTCCGTTTGAAGATCAGTGCTTGTTTCCTCCTCGAAGATAATATCCTGATGTGTCATATCTCCCCCCACAACCAAAACATCCTCAAAGAACTTAGCTATAATCGTCTCAAATATATTCCTATTAGTGGGATCGTAAAACTTGTAACCCCTAGAACGTTCGGCATATCCAATGAAATAACAACTAACTGTCCTTTCGTCCAACTTCTTCTCATTTGGCTTGTAAGGCCGAGCTTCAGCTGGACATCCCCAAATACGACAATGTTGTAAACTTGGTTTCCTACCAGTCCACATTTCATAGGGAGTTTTGTTGTTATTTGCCTTAGTTGGTACACGATTGAGTAAATAGGCTGCCGTTTTAAGCGCTTCGCCCCAAAGAGATCTTGGCAAATTAGTATGACTGAGCATACTCCTAACCATGTCCTTCAATGTTCTGTTTCGCCTTTCAGCTACTCCATTCATGCTAGGCGATCCTGGCATGGTATATTGAGGGACAATGCCATTTTCCTCTAGGAACTTAGCAAAAGGCCCTGGACGTTGTTCACCTGAACCGTCATATCTACCATAGTATTCACCACCACGGTCAGATTTGACTTGCTTAATCCTTTTGTTGAGTTGTAACTCAACTTCAGCCTTAAATGATTTGAACACGTCCAAAGCTTGCGCTTTTTCACTTAATAGATATAGATAACCAAATCTTGAATAATCGTCTATGAAACTGATAAAGTAAGTTTGACCATTCCTTGTAGGTGTAGGAAATGGTCCACAAATATCCGTATGAATCAGTTCTAAGACATCACTCGTTCTATTGGCATCATATCTCCTTTTATTGGTTTGTTTTCCTTTAACACAACTTTTACATGGGCCTAAATCAGTCATGTCTAAAGGATCGAGTATTTCACTTTGCACAAGTCTTTCAATTCTCTTTGGAGAAATGTGACCTAAACGCTTATGCCAAAGTGCACCTGAATTCTCATGAGTTAATTTACGCTTAACACTTCTAGTACTTGTATGCAAAGATTCATTATATGAAGCAATAGTTTCCAAAGAATATAGATTGTCATAAACTGAAAGAAAACCAGATCCAACGCATTTAGAATTATGAGATAAACTGAATTTTCCATTTCCAAAAGAACAATAGTAACCGAATTTGTCCAGTACAGAAATAGAAACTAAATTTCGTCTAAAAGACGGTACAACAAAAGTCTCATATAAATCCAAATACAATCCAGTCCTAAGTAACAATCTAAAATGCCCAATAGCTTCAACTTGTGCCTTCTTGCCATCGCCCACATAGATGTATCTTTCACCATCATTTGGCTTGCGGCAGCTCAGGCAACCCTGCATAGAGATACTTATGTGAGTTGTAGCACCCGAATCAATCCACCAAGTATCCTTTTGTACTGAAGTTAAATTAACTTCTGAACAAACCAAAGAGAGAGACATACCTTTCTTCTTGCGCCAAGCTATGTAGCCTGCACAATCAGTCTTCTTGTGTCCCTCTTCGCCACAGAAGAAACACCCATTTGGATTCTTTGGCTTCTTGCCAGTCTTCCCCTTATTGGGTTCCTTCTTTGGCTCTGAATTAGCAGCCTTTTTCTTATTTTGTTTCTTCTTCCCATTATTTTTGGAAGTGGAAGCAACGTTAGCATTATGTGTCTTATCAAGCTTTAACCTTTCCTCTTCTTGAACTAGATGTGAAATCAGTTCATTCAGAGTCCACTTGTCCTTAGTGCAGTTATAAGTAACCTTGAAATGGTTATACTGACTAGGGAGAGAGTTAAGCACTAGACACACCTGAATTTCTTCAGATATGTCTAACTTAAGGGCTTGTAACTTTGAAGCAAGATTAGACACTTCCAAAACGTACTCACGAATGTTGCCTTTTCCATTATACTTTATAGAGGTGAGTCTTGCCATGAATGTACAAATCTCCGATTTCTCATTCTTGGCAAATCTCTTCTCAATTTCTTCCAAGCATGCCTTAGCCTCATCGGAATCAGAAATGGTACCCCTGAATGCCTCTGGGATTGTCTTCTTTATGATCATAATGCCCATGCGATTGGAGCGATTCCACTGAGCCACACTTTGAATGTGTTGTTGATTACTCTTAGCAGTAATCTCAGGTGGTTTATCCTCCCTAAATGCAAGGTCAAGATCTAGACAACCGAGAACTATCATCAAGTTCTCTTTCCATTCCTTAAAGTTGGAACCAGTCAGCATGGGTATGCTGTTAATGCTAGCTGGAATATTTGCTAAAATAAACCAAAGACAAAATACACTAATATTAATAACCATAATGTATAAGTTAAATCATAAAATATAAAGGTCTAAATCCCATCAACTAGTCTTTATTCATTTGCAAGTGCTCTTTGGAGTCTCCAAGCAAACTTCAATCAACTAGATGTAGTATCAAATGTAACGATTCATAACATATTAATTAATTAACCTTCCTTTGGGCCGATTAATTAATTATATGCAAAGCCTTATAATCATTACCCATTTGATTCTACCAAAACATTGTACATGTAGTCTTTTAAATTATGTCATTCCTTTGGGCCGATCCATAATTTAGAAGTTACATGTACCTTAATACACTTTGTACTTGAGCCTTTGAAACAACCATTAATATGAGAGCCCACTTTGGCGAGATGATATTAATATTGGTTCAATTCTCAAAATACAACTCAAATTACCTTTATATTAGACTTAAAATATACCTAATCCTAGACTTTTCACTATGCACATTTATCCTAATATGAAAAGCCTAACTAAATACTGACCTAGGATGATATAGACTTAGGACCCAGTTGCAAACCCTAAGGTATACACATTGAATCGTATGAAATACATACGAACCAACAAACATGGAACGGACCGTTTTGGTGAGAGAACGGTCCGCCCTAAATAGACCAGAAGAGAACCAAAGAGAGATATGACCATACAAGCCAGTACGAGTCATATTGAGGTAAGAAAAGAAAGCGGTGGTCTCCCGTTCAGCCAGCAGCCATTGAAATTACACCACATCCAGGCAAGATTCCCAGAAAAGGCCAGGGTCATATGGACACTTTAGGCGCCGACCTTATTTTCTGCGACAGAACTTGTCCTCGTGACAACATGGTGTAACCCAACGCTTACAGCTCTTACTAATGAAAACCACGGCAAAGAAGAGAAGAGGAGGGATGCATAAAGTGTCATTTGTACCTTACCAGTACAAACAACTTGAATTTTGGCTTAAAACCTAACAATCTGGTTCTGGAACGGACCGTTCTGGTTGTAGAACGGACCGTCCTATACTCTGGTCAATACCTAACAGTTTGCAACCAAAACTGAAGCGGAACGGGCCGTCCCGGAGTGGAACGGACCGCCTGAAAACCGCAGAGAAGAGTAGAATTTGTCGTCCTAATCTAGGTCGAGAAACCCTAAAGATTTCTCTCCTAACCTGACAATAGATCTACTCTAAATCTAATTCATCCAATTAGGTCAGATTTTAACCGATTTTGAATTTTCACAACTTTAACTTAATTTTCAAAATCTTTTCAAGCAATTGCAATTTCACAAACAATAAGTCTGGCACAATAACCTAAAAAAACAATGGAGCGGTCCGTTCGAGCCATGAAACGAACCGTCTAAAAGCTAGATAAGTCAGAAACAGTTCAGAAAAAACAATCCAGAAAAAATTCCAGAAAAAAGTCTGGAACGGGCAGTCCCAGTCCTGGGACGGGCCGTCCCAGTCCAGGAAAGGACAGTCCCAGTCCTGGGACGGGCCGTCCCAGTCCAAGGAAGGGCAGTCCCAGTCCTGGGACGGGCCGTTCCAGACCTGGGACAGGCCGTTCCAAAACATATGTGCCAGAAACTTAAACAGTTCAGTTCAAATCAACAATCTCACCAAATCAATTCAAATAGATCCAAACTTATGTGTCATACTACTGGCTCACGACGAGTGGCTCTGATACCAATTGTTGGGTTTGCTTTAAAGGCCAAAGGATTAACAGTTCTAACATGTCAAATAAGCAACCCAGAAACTTAAACATAACTCGCTGAACCAGCAGTTGGAACGGACCGTTCTGGTCATAGACCGGACCGTTCCAAAACACCAGAAACTAAATCTTTGAGCGGAAGCTTACCTAATTCCATCGCTATGGCCTGAATCTTGGATCTCCTCGAGTTCTTGATATCTTGTGATGTGTATGCACCTTACACCTTCTGTTCCACGTGCCAAAGTCGGGAGAGAAGTCTTCCAAGAGAACAAGACACGCCTTGGTACCCTTATGCCTGAACTAGGGCACCTTCTCTAACTATGTGATGGAAGAATAGAGAGAGAGGCTGAAGATGGCTGTTATCATCACATGTATACAGCCAGCAACGTGATTGTCTTGTCCCTTGGGGACCAACCCCTTTATATACAGAGAGCCAAAGGCTTCTTGGCCTCCAAACAATACCTATTTTACCCATCAGAAAATAGCCATTGTTTCTAAATATAACCACCTATAAAAGGCAACACACCCCTGCACAAAACCTTGCTTTTCTTCACAGCCACGTTTAGCCTATTACCATATAACTTAATGACTTGGAAACCAAGCAGAATCAGCCCACCAAAAATAGATTATTTCCTAATATGGCGCAGAGTCTGGAACGGGCCGTCCCAGAATTGGACCGGACCGCCCCAGAGCATTGGACCGGGCCGCCCCAAAATTGAGACGGGCCGTTCCAACACCAAATAATCTAACAACGCAGGCATACAAAATTTATGATTCTTTCTTTTTTTTTTTAAAAAAAAATTATGAAAACCGTGAATACACTAAAATTTATCTATTTGCAATTAGAGAGGGTTCTGGTTATGTCACATTTTTTTTTTTCTTTTTTTAGTTTTTTATCTTAAATTTTAAAATTGTTAATTTTAATGACAAATGCTTGTCATAAAATGAACTCCTAAAATTATCTATGGTAATTATCTAAGCTCATTCGTTTTTGATCTATTGATCCAGTATCAAATTAATTCAAAAAAAAATATAAATTTTTACAACAACACATCTGCCATTAAAATAAACAAAGATCAATGATCAAAATCGGACGCTTAAATTTAAAATTTTTAAATAAAAAATAAAGTATGACATCTCTAGCGCTCCAAAAGTAGGAGATCGAAACCCTCTATTTAATTAATTAAAAAGAACCGATGCATTTAGTACACTTTTTGTTCTTTTGAGAATGAACTTAAAAAGGTTTTTCGAATGAGTTATTTGAATTTCAAGTTTTCATATATTTATTCAAAGGATGAAAAGATAACCATTGCTCTCTTTTGAACTCTGTGGAATGTGGACTGACTGTACGGAAGAAGTTATAAAATTATTTTTCCTTTCTAATTGCTTTTTATATTAATTTATAAATATATAAATATTATTAAAACGTTGCATCCTTTACTAATTTTTTATTTGATGAACACATACAAAAATTCATCTAAAAAAATATATGATCATAATATTCTTGTGAAATCAATAGTTCAAATTTAGAGATGCGCCATTATAATAGATACATTATCTATTGTTGAATGAACAGACTAATTATCATTTTTAAAAATAACAACATTGTTTATATACCGAATGTTCTACATACTTGTCTCAGTTTACTTACGTTCTGTTTCCAAACAAAATTTGTTAATCCTTACAAAATCCAAATGAAATAGACCATACATCACATGCATGTGGCTTTTTGCATTTAATCATCCTAGATAAGATTTAGTACTTTGCACAAGCTTCATTCCGAATACAAGGTCCCAATCTTTAACGCCAAATCATCCCACCAAACAAAAATGTCATTCATTTTGTTTGGATAATAATAACACAAGGTTGATTATAAAAGCAACATCATACAAAGTCCAAATATATGGGGCCTGAGATTTAATTGAGATTCCTAATAAAGTCATACCAAAAAAAATTTTCATCCATGTCATTGTCAGACCATTTTCTATGCGCTTTTCTGGCCTTAGGTTATTGGTTGATTGCCATTAATCATTGTTTATCAAAAAGATAATTTTTTTCATTTGGAAAAGAACAGACCTGTTGTTATTGATAAGGTGTAATTGCAAAATAATATTATTACGGAATTGCATACAATACATACAACGGTGATATGGGCTGAATTCCATAAAGTCTGAAAAATCAACATCTGCACAGAATAGAAAATATTTAAAAAAAAATGAAAAGAACAGAAGGGTTTGCAAGTAAAAACGCGAATTTTGTGTTTATCGTTTCATGAGTCATGACAGTGTAAATGCCATGAGAAGTCTGACATTCTGGAGTTTTTTTCAGCTAATTTTTGGGTCTGTGGGACCCATGAATGCATTTTTCTTTTTCTTCTTTAGTTCTTTTTTTGGTCGTCTCTGGCGTTAGGATACTTTATTGCCACTCCTCTCCAGTGCGGAGTACTGGATCCAGGACAGGAACTGATAGTTAGTACAGAGGGATTCGCGTGGCTATGTCATCATATAGTACCAAAATACTTTTTAAAAATTTACTAATTTTTAATGTAACTAATATGAGGTTCTTTTTTTTATATAAATTCAATTATTTCTCGTCTGAAAAGTGAAACTAAAGTGGAAGAAAAAAATTATCACTTAGTTTAATTTTAAAAAAATGATGTCTGATAGTGTAGTGAAGTGAATAATAGTAATTAGATCTAACGTTGATATAAAAAGTTACTAAACATGATGTTAAATGTTGAAGATGCATTCAAAGCATTGATGACTAGGCAAGCAAAAATAATTGACATGAAACAAAACATAGTAATCCTTAATCTAAGTATCAATAATAAAAAATGTTTGAAATTTTCTTACTTAAGCACAGGAGTTTATTATTCAAAAAAATAGTTCAAATTATTCAAATAGTACGAATCTGATGTTTGAATTAAGATATGATGTACATATCATAACAACTCTATAATCAGATGTGTGGTGCTACATATTTTATTTCATTTTCTACACTCTTATTTTGCTTACTCACAAGAATTAATATTGGGGTATTATAAAATTTATTTTTATTTTATTCATGAGTATTTTATCAGTTATTAAAGAGTTCATTAAATGCTTGAATGTTAGTGCAGTAGGATTGTAGGAATGATACATTGCCACTTATTAAAAAGCATTTTGGATGCATTATGGTTGTAACACCTAGAGAGGTGGAGTTAATCAATTTAAAGTAAAACTGCTGCTTAAAGTACATTAATGCACCATAAGTTACTGCATTTTTTGACAGAGTATAAGTGTATAACTGATATAGTACAGTTACTCTACCATTACTTTTGTGCAACCATTCATAATTGTCTAATCTGATCAGTATATTTATATCCCAAACTCCACTAGTCCTTTTTTTTTTAAGGTATGTTCTCTGATTGGATAATATCCTATGAGCTCTTTGATGTGCAACCAAATAAAATTTAGAGCAATGTATAATTGTTTGAATCGCTATATATGTCATTACATGTATTATTTTTTTCTGTAGATTATGATCCATTAATAATTTTTAAACCTGAAAATTTTGAAATATATAATAATCATACTAATGTATTGAATTTAGAGATTATAATTTAATAGTTTTGGACACAATCTAAGTAGCACGAGATATTATTCGTACATAAGATCTGGACCTTTTATAAGCTTGATCATGAATTACAAGCCATGTTCATATAAAAATTGACACACCATCTTACACAAAAAGTTGATATTAGGAATTTTTTTGTCTTTTAAATTTCATTTGGATATTATTAAATAATTTTATATTTAAGGATTTTATTCACTTTGCTATTACGATTTGGTTAGTGATGCATTGAAATGTCAATATATATCGATCCATGGCATTTCAAATTTCTTTTGGAAACACTCATAAAGTCATAATTTTAAACTTAAAATTAATGGAGTAGGATCATATTCTTGAAACTAATTAATTGCTAAGTGAGAATATCTAAAAAGTTGAAATTTACCCCTCAAAGGCCCACATACTTCGACTATTTATTGTTCTAACTGGAGAGTTTCAACATCTGCTTTGTGAGTTTGGTGCATGGCTAAATGGAACGCTACGTGGATCTAATTCTGCAAATAATTCTTCCCTTATTGTGTGTTCTCCACTAGAAAAGAGAAGAAAGATACGATAAGATTGGCCCGGATTTATTATCGCACTTGGCAGCACTAGCATGGAATTCTACTAATGGAGCACTACAAATACCTCCTTTTGTTTACTGTGTTGTTAGGTTTATCTAGTTTAAAATGACACTATGTCCTCTATATATCATCTTTAATTACATATACTTTTATGATTATGTTGACAGTTTCTTAATAAATCCTAAATTCAAACTCCATAAAAATTATATTATAATTCCAGGTTGTTCCCTTGGTTAAAAAAATAATATTTTTCGTTAACAATTTTATTAATATTGGTACATTAAATATCTAATTATTAGTAACTTAAGTGTACTTTATTGAAAATTTCTGATTCCGTTGATATATATACTCCGAACCATTAGCGTGCATTCATCAAATTGGTTACACTTCAATCTAGTTCGTCCAATTCAAATCAGATTATCAGACAATCCAAATTTGCTCTTGAGGATGATGATGAAATCCATAAAGTTTGATCAATAGAGCACAATGCCAATCACATGCATTAAGCTTTCATGCTACTCTGGCATCTGATTGGTTGTTGTGTGGGGAAGAAGAACTTCTTTGATTGTGTCCATTCAGGTACGGATCCTTTTCAAAAAGAAATTTTTTTTTTGAAAGAAATGGAAAAGAAAAAGGAAAACAATAAATGGAAAGGTAATTGTGTGTCGTATGCTGTAAGGATATCGCTCTTGCTTTTACTTCTTTTTTGTTTTGTAATTGTAATATATATGTGCTTTTGCCTAAGCAACCATTTTGGACCATTCTGTTTGGATTGAATGAAATAAATATATTAAACTTCGATCAAAGTTCTGGGAGGGGAGACGAGATAATAAAAAGAATAGTATGTGATTTTGGAAAGGGTGCTATCCATGTTGGTTCCAAAGATGTTATAACATTTAAATGGACTCTACATATGCGCATAAAGATTAAAAAAAAATTGTATATTCATTTTTAGCCGTACCCATAAAGCAGTCTTTTTTTTTTTGGAGATTGTCAATAATCATAGAAAAAAGATTGCACAATCAAATTGCTCACTCGTATTTATTGCTCATATTTATTCATTTTATCGAAAAATAAAAGATGGGAATCCAGACACTATATTGAAAAACAAAATACATATTATAGTGGTCATGTCAAAATCATTATATTATATACTTGTATAGGTTAATAATGAAATAAATTTCATTATAGAAAGACATCACCGAGACGAAGATCTGATCGGAAACGTTAAATGTTTTTCATCATATAGATAAAAAAATAAACATTTACTAAATGTTAAATTAAGATTTTAGTTTAAAGGGAAGAGGAATTAGAGTGTTGCTGCCTACGAGCTTGCACCCACAAAAATAAAAAATAAAAAAGAAAGAAAAATCTTGCTGGATTGAGTTTGGAACAAAAGCGTACGAGTCCAAAAGATCAAAGAATTGGGCCTAGTTCTGTGTTGGTTATATTTTCAGGAAACGGGTTATCTGTGAATAGAGCTGTCAAACTTTGAAACGGGCACAAAAAAATGCTGTCCCAGGTAACGAAACAAAAACGATCTTTCGTGTCTATTTTGCATTGCAATTTCTCCTTTAGACGTGCAAAACGGAACGGAAATTTCGTTCCGTATCAGTTCTGCGTTTATTTTTCATTGCAATTTCTCCTTTGGGCATTTTGTTTTCCTAAAACGGATTTTAATTTTCGTTCTGTTTTTTAAAACGAAATCAACATACTCTTTCATTTTCATTCCATTTGGACAAAACAGAATGAAAAACGTATTAACATCCCTATCTGTGAATAGGATAATGACATTCGGAACATACTATTTATTGCCTGTTAATACTTAATAGAGAATAAATTTTATAATCTTGAAAAATCCAATTATTTCAAATTCCCAAAGGAATTAAGATGCTGTACCCGAGGAGTAATTTTTCTTTTTTCGGCAAGACCCGAGGAATAAATTTGAGTCTTCGGTTTTTGTGTTTTTTGTTTTTGTATATACACATGTATCTATCTTCGTGTTGATGCTTTTGGAGCAGTAATTTCCAGGGATAAGTAGGAAATTTTAGAAGTAACTTGTAGCTTATGTTCATGTCAACATTTTGGATGCATTTAAATGTTAATATTTTACAATTTAATTATTTTTTTAACATTTAAAGAGTTTGGCTATGGTAAAATGCATCATAAAAAATCTCCAATCAAAACTCTTCGATCTGGTTCAAAATTATTACCGATCCGAACCATCCAATATAATCTCCATGCAGACCCAATTTTATATATTTTTTTTTAATTTGTAAATATTTTTTGAAATTTTAGAAAATCATTCATCTAATTTATTCTGAACTGTTAAAAACAACATTTCTTGAAAATCTAAAACAAATACTTAAAAATTTCAAAATATTTTAAATTTTTTATTTGCAAGGAGATTTCAACAAGATCTAAGAGTTTTGACTGTGACTCATGGAGGAATTTTTGTGATACATTTGAGTTTGGCTATGGTGAGATGCATCACAAAAAGCCCTCTGTGAGTCGCGATCAAAACTCTTAGATGTGGTTCAAAATGACCAATCCAAATCGTCCAATATGATGTCCCTATAGAAATCTCAACGCAGACCAAATTTTACATTATTTTCAAAAATTTTAAGTATTTTATTGAAATTTTAGAAAATCGTTCATCTAATTTGTTTTGAACCGTTAAAAAAAAAAAGCGGTTCTTAAAAATCCGAAACAAATACTTAAAAATTATAAAAAATATAAAATTAAATTAAATAAGATCAATTGTTTGAATTTCACATTTGAATTTTTAACATTTAAAAAGTAACTAAATAATAAAATATTGATATTTGAGACACGTCTAAAATATTGATATTGGAACACTCATTTTTCTAAAAACAAGGCCCAAAACAAGAAAACGCATAAGCACTCCATCCCGAAAAAATTAAAAATAATATTAAAATATTCACAAATTTCGAATATTTTTCAAAAAAAATCAGAATTTTTTAACTAGTGTTGCAATATCGGTTCTCGAAAAACTGATACTAGCCTTTTTTTTAATTTTAACGATTTTTAAAATAAAATAATAAATTTTTTGTTATTATAATTAATTTTAAATAAATATTAATATATTTGATTGATGAAAAAATAATGTATATTTATTTTGAATATATTTATAACGAATATTATTTATGTCTATAATTATTTTTATTTATGTTTTTGTCTAAATGAATAGTTTCTCAGAATTGATTTGTCAGGTACTTTGATGATTTTTTGTTTTTTTTTTAGTTCGGTTATAAAAATTATCTGTATGAAAGTAGAGTTGCGAATTTAGACAAGGTGATTTTTTTGAATTTTTTGGAACTATTTTTCGTGTAGTTTTTTCAATCTCAAAAGCTGAAGAGATTACGTCATTTTGAACGTGAGAACTTCAAATAAGTAGAATTTTTGATAGGAATGTTCGATTGGAGCAAATGAACATGATCTAGAAAGCTTGTGAGGAGTTTTACATGGTTTACAGGGTTGAAACCGAGTTCTTTGGCACCGAGGAGATCTACATGGTTTACCCTGTAACGATCATTTTCGGTGCCAAAAAATATTGTCTGAACCTCCGAAATCTATTTTGGAAGTTTTCGAATCTAAAAATAATTTTTAAACTACTATAATTAGTTTTTAATCAATGCAAAAAATAGTTATTAGATAAGATATTGGAGTAGAGATGTAAAGGTGATTGTTAAAAATTAAAAAAAAAATTGGGCATAGTAAAGAGAAAGAGATATAGGCTAATATATATATAGCATAGAGGAGATAAGAAATATATATAAGAGGAGAGGAGATGAGATGAGATGTATATAAGAGGACATGAGATATAACGAGAGTAGAGGAGATGAGATGAGAGGAGATTAAAGGAGAGTAGAAGAGATAAAGAGGAGAGTAGAGGGGATCCAAATATGTTATCGAGCTACATTGTGCCGCGTAGTAAATGTGGTCCCTTCGATCAACACCGACGGTCAGATTCAATTCTGTCTTTAAATCCCTCTCCAAAATAAAAAAAAAATGTCTTTTTTATTTCTTCTCTCTTGTTTATATGATGGAACTCATAAGTTTTCACCATTTCCCTCCACTGCTAACCTCCGTTGCTCTCGAGTTCACGATTTCCCTCCACTGCTGCCCTCCGTTGCTCTCCAGTTCACGATTTTATCGTTTCTCTGGTGTGTGTGCATTCCCGTTGGCCCTCTCCAACTCTGTCCTCCACAGATGCTCTTCTCCTAAATGGTACATTTCTCTTTAATTGATCGTAAATGGTAAATTTTTGTTCTTTTGAGATCGTAAATGGTAAATTTCTATTCTGGCAAATTAGCATAACCGAAGAATCAACCTTTGGGCGGTGTTTGGATGGACAGGAAGAATGCTTCTTCCTGGAAGAGCCATCTTCCGGAAGAAAACTTTCATCCAAACAGCAAGGAATAAGACTGGGAAGAGGTGCTCTTCTCGGAAGAGTTTCTTCCAGCTTATAGCTGGAATTAGAGTTGAGGAAGAAAGAATATGCATTGGGAAGAATACATTTGAGTAAAATATTATTTACTTTGAATACTGTGTAAGAGAGAGAAATTTAATAACTTTGAATTATTGAATATGTTTGGTCGGCCGACCTTTTCTTTCTTTGCATGGATTCTAGGATTTTTTTTTTTTAACCAGATTTTCTTATGTTATATGTTCCTTTTTTATGGCATTTCATTTATATACATTTTTCGACAATTTCTATTTTAGCTATGCTTTTTTTTAACTGAAACCAAATTTGTGCGCAAATTTCCTAGAATATGACAATCTATATTATTATTATTATTATTATAATATAATAATTATAATATTATGAAAATTAATATATTTTTTATAATATTATATTTAGAATATTAATTATTTTTAAAATTTATTATAATTATTATTAATTATTTTTATTATAATATTACATTATTAATTATTTTCTATTATTATTATTATTGTTTCTTATTTTATTATCGTTATTTTTAGCATTCAAATATTGTTTAATGATTGTTTTGCATATCAAGCTATTATATCACGTTATTAATATTCAGCGTAATCAATTCTTGCTTATTAAAAAATATTAGTATTAATATTTAATAGTAAATAAACTACAACAATAAAAAAAATGAATAAACTATAAATAGATAAAAAAAATAAATAAATGATTATTTTATTCAATTCTTCCATTCCTTAAATTGATATGAAAAATATTAACATTATTAATGAATAAACTACAATAAAAAAAGACAAATGAATAAACCACAAATAGATAAAAAAGGAAAATGATTATTTTAATTCATTTCTTCCATTCTTCTTCTCAACTCACCATCCAAACAACATTTCTTCTTCCCGGAATAACACTCTTCCTACTCTTCCCAAAGTTACACTCTTCCCAATATTTCTTCCTAAAATCCTTCTTCCTTCCTTATTCCTAACTCATCCAAACGAGGCCTTGACTCTTCTGTCGAAGGATTAAATATGCAAAGTGTAAATGTCGCTCCCTTAAAATAAAGTTAAAATCCTACTTAGAATAACCATAAGAAAGCACATGTTGGTTGTGAGCACTCTCAACGGGCACCATACCTAGCTGGCCTGGTACAGGACTGGTGTGGCATTGAACTTAGGGCTGTCAATGGGTACGGTACGGTACGGTAGAAAGTATTTTCATATCCGCACCCGTTAAATTTTTCTTTACCCGTATCCATATCCGTACCCGTTAAGAATTAATGGTACGGGTAAGGTAATAGAACATAATGGGTAATAATAATATTATTAATTTAATAAAAAAATGTATAATGTGCTAAATAAATAGTATCAAATAAATATATAGATAAAGTAAAACATTTAGATAATATTTTAGATATAACAAAAATCATGAAATTTATTCTCATATCAATTGAATTCGAAAAATCTATATAACTAATTATAAATTATAATATAATATAGAGTGTAAGTTAATTTTTTCATCATCATAAATAAATTTGGATGATTTGGATGAAGATCGAAATGAATAACATATCGTACGAAATATGCTAAAAACGTGATTATATATACATATATGTTTGTAAAATATTACCCGTTAGATAATGGGTACGAAATAACCCTTACCCGTACCCGTACCCGATAAGTTAACGAAAATTTTTCTTTACCCGTACCCATATCCGTTAGTCTAACGAAAATAAAATCTTATCCATACCCGCCTTATCGAATACGGTACGGGTAGGGTAAACGGGTAAACGAGCCCTAATTGAACTAATATTCTTATTTTCTTTTCTGGTGATATTGTCCAGCTTTTTGGTTACTAATTTTATAATTTATTATAAAATGAGCATGTACTTTGTAATGAACCTTTGTTCTTGTATCGGTTTTTCAAAAACCGCAACACTAGTTGAAAAATTCCAATTTTTTTTAGAATATTTTAATAATAATTTTAATTTTTTCGGCACTCCATTTCGACTACCTTTTGAAATTCTATGGTAGGCTGGCAGGGCCTCATTTATATTAGTTCCGTTTAGGGTTCTCCAATCGTACGTGTCGTGTCATGTCAAACACGATCGTGTTGGAGTCTCGTGTCGTGTCGTGTTGATACGAATTACTTTTTTAATCGTGTTGTGTCGTATCGTGTCATGCTAAATGGTGAAATGAGCTAACACGACACGTATTTTGGCATGACACGACTAACACGTCGTGTCATGTCGTGTTAATCGTGTCAGATTATTTTATTATTTTTAGAATAAAAAATATTTAATAATTAAGAGTAAAGGAAAATAATTTATTATTTGGTTAAGTTTAAACTTTTTATTAATGCTTTATATAAAAAATAATAATTAGATAAGAATAATATGAGTCAAAAGATGGTAAATAATATGATGTAATATTATAAATTGGACTTAAATTATTAATTTTGTTTAAATAATCAACATTAATAATTAAATTTGTGTTGATGTGGCGTGTCAGTTCGTGTTCATGTCGTGTTGCGTGTCAAATCGTGTCAATTTTTCAAAACTTCCAACACGACACGATTATGACACAACTCAATAGCACGATCTGTTAGAGATATGTCCTAGAAACCAATCAGTTGGTGGCTATTATATTAGTTTATGTTATTAATGATGCTTGATCATTTGTTCCTAGAGTTTATTGTTGACAGATCATTCAGGTTGAGGATCTGAATTGTAGATCTCTGTGGATCATTCGTCAGAATGATAATAATATCTCTAAAGAGTCCATAATCTTGATAATTAACAAGGAATATTAATTATCATATAAGATTAGTATGCAAGTTAAGTGATGATTAAGTTTTACAAATCAGGGGTAAGGAGTTACCGACTTAACTGCATATGTATAAGTTACTGGAACATAGTACAGGACATGACCCAATGAAATAAATATATGGATTGTGTTATGTGTCATTATTTATTTCATATGTGTTTGATTTCGAGTTTGAGATGGTTCAGTTTTTCCACATGAGGATAGGTTCTATAAATATCGTCTAACGCTGATTCCTGATAAGGGCTGCTATACGGACTTTATTTATGTTCTCTTGAATTGTGCGGGGAGAAACTGGTCATCAAGACAACAGTATGTCCCTCATTAGTTCACCTAGTGAGTGATGATATCTACTGGGCCCCTTGATGGAGTTGGATCGTATGCGCGCAACTAGGCGATCAACTCTAGATCAAGAAACGTATAATCTGCAAGAATGACACATTCCTATCTTGGATTATACAAGGATATCATGTGACATAGGAATCAAAACAATAAGATACTTTTTCTTATGCAGGATTGAAGTATTGTATTGGTACAGTATTTATTTATGCGAATTGGAAATCATAACGTGTTGCTAGTTACCGCTTATGATTAATGGAAATAAATGGTGATTTATTATCCATGGCCAACATAGTATAAATCCTCAAAGGGTCACACAAATAGGACTATAACCATACGTGCATTATTTGTTTATTTGCAGTAGCGAGTACTGCGAATATATGATAAGTTGATTAATTAATTATATACCGTTATGAACCGTTATAATTAATTAACTCAAATGGATCATATAGAAATAATATAATGCATATGCTAATTCCAAATTAATTATTAATATGTCAATAATTAAGTTAGTTCAATGCATATTTATTATATTGAGCTAATTGGCCTTTTAGTTAATCAGTTAACTGAAAGTCCGATATGAGACGAATTAAAAGAGTGATTTAATGGGCCATTATATCATGTGGTCTGACCCACATGAGGGCTGAAAATTTCAGCCATAATAGGGGCAATTTCGTCCAGAAAAAAATAGAAAGAGAGAAATCTAATTATGGAAACGTTCCATATATATATTGATTGTTTCTTTGGGAACAAGTCAGCAAAAATCCTAGCAACATTCTCTCTCTTCCTCTCTAGGCCGCAATACTATTCACGGTTACTGTTCATCAAGAGAGAAAAATTGTTTTCTCTCATTGATAGCTCTCTTTTAATTGCTCTCTTAGCTCATGCGTTGAGCGATTCTCCTTCCAGTTAAACAGTTAATCGTGCGAAGGAAATCAAAAGAGAATTAGCTATCGTCTCGAACAAGCTAGCACTGGTCTTGAGACTTTGGTTAATCTTCTAGGTGGACTCGAGGCAACCGGGTTTAGTCAAGAGGGTGACGAGCACGCCACCGACTCCAAGAGATTGGATTCAAGCCTTCCGAATATGATTTCGGAAGAGGTAACCTCCTACGCTTCTCCCTTTATATGTTAAATGACTTGAATAACTAGATCCGTTTTTTCGTGCGTTTTAGTTGCTTGTTAAATGTTAATAAAAATTAAAATTGTATATGGACTTGAGTTCCTAACAGTGGTATCAGAGCGCTGGTCGTTATTCAAGTGTTTAAAATTTTTAAATCGAGAAATTAGTAATTAACAAAGTAAATTAGTGATGTGTTTGTTTGCTGTCTGGAAAAAAATCTGTTTTTCTGCTTTGTTGCTTGTTTTTCGTGATGTAAATCTTTTTGGAATTTTTTCTTTCTTATTGGAGGTTGTAGATCTTTGAGCCATGGTTCTTTTGGCACTCGTTTCACTATTTTATAAGTAGTTATAAATTTTTAGTGAATTAAACGGTAACGGTACGCAGATCTACCGTTCTGCTGCACAGTTCTGTTTGTATGGCAAAAAGGACGTGTTTTTGAAAAATAGCTACCTGTAACTTTTGACTAGGATTAATCTAAACTTGATACTCTTTCTGGATATGTGTAATTTGTTAGCTGTTTCGGATTTTATATGGATGTTCAAGTATGGAAAGAATCGAAGTCGTCAGATCTGTTTTTTCTGAACAAGCTGGTTGTTTTGAATAACTAAATTTATTGAAGGACTTTTATAGAAAAGTGTTTGAATAGAGTTGTTCAACATCGAATTAAGATTCTATTAAAATTAGTTTCATAATTTTTCTTTAAGGTTTGATAATTCAACTGGGTCAAAAGTTTTCAGTCGTCAGTCTGTTTCAGAACATGACAAGTCACTAGTATGACTTTTAACTCGATGATTTTGAATAGACCTTGGTATTTTTCTTTTCATGGATTGATAGACTAGTATATAAAGTATTTTTCTATGTAAATTTTTTGCTTGAAAATTATCAAGGGGGTGATCACACAGACCGAAAGGTTGAGGCCAAAACATAATTTTCTTTAACGGCGCATCGCGCGCTGTCTGAGATTTTGTCTTTTTTGGTTCTCCCTGATGGTAGCTAATCTCTCCTTGAAATTTTTACTGGTAGTTACACTCATTGTAAGGAGCTCTCTGGATTTATTTCGGAATTTTTGGTTGCCGAAAAATATCGAATTTTATCGGGTCCCAAATTGCTTATTTTAATTAGTTAAAATATATTCTAATTAATTAAATTAGTTGAAATGTTAATTAGAACGCTCCTTAAATACCCTCCTTTCTGTTTTTGATTTGTTGATTAAATTTCAAAGGTTTAAACAAGTAGTTGTAATGTTAAACCTATTTGCATTTGGAAAAACGAGCGACAAGCATACACAAAGATTCTAATTAGTGAAGTTAATTAAAAACTAGTGGAACATGTATATTGTATATGTGCTAACTCATTTTTGTAGGAGGATCGTGGGTTTAGTATGGCTCAAGATTCCAATGCCTTGTGTTTGTAAATGAATGCATGTGTGAATGTGTGTAATGCGGCCTTTGGTGCCATTAATTAATTTTGATTAATTTTAATGTAACTTGTGAGGCTTGCATGCCCCTAAGGCCTAGGAGGGAATTAGAATTTTTTCACATGTATTTATTTCCATTAATTATAGGATATGATCATTATAATTAGTGGGAGGGCTTGAATTAGATTAGTCTTGCTACATTGAGATGCAGCGAAGATTAATATGCAAGCTGGAGCCATACAAACCCACAACAATGGTTGTGCCTTGAGATGCTTATTATGTGATTGTTTGCATACTATGAAATGTCATAGGATAGGTATGGGTGTATGCTGACACGACCACCAAACAAAGTCGCATAATGATTGTCCCAATTAATTTGATTAAGTCGACCGCCCTCCTTCTCTCTATCCCCTTCACGTCGCTTGCCCTCTCATGGCGCGGTCCGCCCAAGCGGACGTCATGGTTGTCATGCGAAAGTCGGGGTACAAATAAATGGATTTGTTAGGAGCAAATAGAGAGATGTTGCTTATCGATGGACCCAACTAGAGTTTGGAAATCGTGGCGAAGTTTGTAAATATATAGATATTCACAAACCAAGAGTCATATGGTTGATATGATTGGTTGGAGAACCTACCTTGTCTAGTTAAGTAGGGTGACGTGCCATAGCAGGCTTTACTTGATGAAAACGAGGATCTTGGAAAACCAACTACATTTGGGACATTAAATAAATGTAGTGAGAGTTTTGTTTATTGTCATAAATAAAACATTGCATAAACTAAATAACCTTAAATTGAAATTGTTATAGATACTAAATGTATTAATTTCGTTGTGATCAATCTTTGAATTTGAACTATCTCGTTTCTAAAGGTATTTACTTGGAGAAGTAATATCGATTCCTAAGACATGTTCTTGGCGAAAAGAAACTTGAGCATATTTATTCCCAAAAATATTCCTCAACTTCCCAAACGTAGCATCGCGATGATTGATTAACTTTTACGAAAAGTTATTCAATAAAGCGGATGCCGATATTCTCATTTTAGGATCTCTAGACCTTTGGATTATAGAATTCATACGGACTAGATATGACTCCTACGCTCGCATTCACTTACTCAAGAAGGAGTTTTTAGAGAAAGTAGATGTTGAGTCAATCATTTATGATCGAGTAATGGAGCATGAATTAAGTAAGAGAGACTTCTTTTGATAAGGTACATGAAGGTTCCAATGGCTTACGAACCGAAAGGTTTGAGTAGCTATTTGGCAACTAGAGATATTAGATCTCCGATATCAAGGACTGTTGATATTGTCATGCTATCTCTTCCTAATTAAATGAAGGAAATGATGTTACATTTCGCACACTTGTTTGTGCAAATGGTAATTAGCTAAGTATTTAAGAAATACTTCGCTTAAGTTTGAGTTGAGACTTCGAGACCCTCAATTGTGACCATGTGTCACATGAGATGTTTCATTTTCCATTTATGGAGGCATTTGAAAGGTTGTCCGAAGTACCATGATGTTGGAAATGTTCTAAACTTTCGAAAGTATTTGTCGTTCAAATTATCTCGCTATCTCTAAATTCATACCAGTAACTTAGTACTAGTTCATATGCTCATATTTAATGAAATGTGTAGGCAACGAAGAATGAGAGAAAGCTCGAGATTAGTAAAGTAAACTCCGTATAAGGATATGGCTTATTCGTTTAAGCCACTACCATTGGATACGTAGAGTTGTCTTTACTAATAGGAACTGTAGGTCGAGTACCTCATTCGTTATATCCTAAAACTTTATCTCCATTTCATATAGATGATGGATGATTACGTTTTGTAAAAGACAAGCGATGTTCTTTTATTATGGATTTGTTTATATGATTTCATGCCTATTGCTTGAATATGCTTGAAATAGATAAACGAGTTTTGAATTACAAATAGGATGCGTAAGACTTCACATAAAGTGTTCGACTTTCATGTAAAATGACCGCTTAGTCATACATAAACGAGAATCACATTATGAGAGTCTACATAGCGTAGAACTCGTGGCTCAATTCGATTTCAAATCAATAGAGATATGCGAATCATGTTTGTTAGATGACAAAAGCGCCTTTGACCTATAAAGGTTCAAGGGCAAGTAACTTGATTAGGACTTATACATGTCGATGTATGTAGACCTATAAGTACTTGTGTACTGAAAGATTATTGAGACTTTACCACTTAGCCAACAATCAAAGTAGATATTAACGTATCTATTTGATAAGGTATGAGTGTGAACTTTTTTACTAGTTCAAAAGAGTTCAAGTGTGAAGTTAAGAGACCGTTCAAGGAAAGAAAAGTCTTACAATTGATCATGGTGAATAGTTAAGTCATATGATTTGAGATATTATCTAAAGAGTGTGAAAGTCGTTTCATAACTCACTCTATGAGGAACATTGTGAAAATAGTGTGTCCAAGAATGAAGGTATCAAACACTATTTGATATCGTTCGATCGATAATAAATCAAATTGACTTATTTGACTCATATTAGGGACTTATGTTTGAAGACAATATTATTTACACTGAATAATGTTCCATCGAAGTCTATTGAGAAAGATATCTTACGAGATTTGATCTCTAAGTACATTATTTCTCAAGATTTGGTGTTAAGAAGCTTATTTCAAGATTTGTTGATTAATAAGCTTTGACCCAAATAGGACGCTTAATATTTTGTAGGATGCCTAAACTAACCGAAAGGTACTACTTCTACGAATATGGTAAGAACAATCTAGTTGTTGCTAATCATGACATAGTCTTGGAGAATAACGTTCTCAAGATAAAGTAGTGGGAGTAAGGTGAGCATAAAGGAGTTTATGTGTCACTACAAGAAATATCATTTATGGAAAACTTGTTACTCCATACATGGTGCTTAGTGGGAGTTGAGCGAAACTTCATTCACAAGCCGTTGTGAAAGGAATAAGTTCTTTAGCACGCTCGCTTCTAATGATGACTTAAACATCTCACGAGCTGATGATGTTTGAGAAACTCAGTACATACGAGGATCGGGAACTTATTCTACAAATCGTTGTGGAAGAGGTTCATGAACCTCGAGCACTAATCCTACAAAAGGTCAACGAAAGTGATTGTCTAACCGAAAGGTGCATAGACATCACGACATCCTCGTACCTGGCATATGAGGATCCGTTGATAATTAAAGAACCGATGGAAGAACCCGATTCCACAAGTATGGTTTGAACCCATGTGATTTTTAAGTGCAATCCATGTGTAACAACAAGGTATGGACCTTTGTTTATGTACATGAAGGAGCAATCCGTCAAGAACATTCAGATCATTAAAGGAAAGATTGACATGGATGGCAAGTCGACTATGTACAAAGCACAGCTTCACGCTTGTGGCTATGTCTAAGTCGATGACGAGTTGACTATGTACAAAGCATGGCTTCTCACTTGTAGCTATTTATAAGTCAGTCAATAAAAATCATTTTAGCAATAGTTGCATTTCATATATATTGATATATGAAAAGGTACATCAAAACCGCCTTCATTGATTGAATGAAAAAAGATGTATATTTGACACAAATCGAGGTCTTGATTGATGTATTGCTATAAACATATGCGTACTTCAAGGATCCATTAGTGGATCGAAGAGAGTACTGTGGAATAAATATTTTGACAAGGAAGTCAAGGAGTTGATCTTCGTCAAAAGTATCTTGTATAGACAAGATATTCAGTGAGAGCATAATTGTGTTATCTGTATTGTACAAGATAACTGGATATTAATTGGGAAATAACATTGATTAAATGAATATTGTTAAGATCTCATTGAAGAATGATTTCTTGGGCAAGATCACCTAAATCCTAGGAAATAAAATCTTTGGAGATAGATTATGATGGATGTTAGGTTTCGGCGAATGTGCATATAATGACGAAGAGTTCTAGAAACATAAAAGCTGGACTTTATGTCGAACCGCGTCATATAGCATATAACTTGAGTTTAACTCGGTTTATTGCAACTCAATTCGAGAAGAAGTGCGTGAAACAGTTCAAGCATTCTTTCATTATGAGTTTCATAATATACGCCATACTTATGCACATGCCCCAATGTGTAGTATCCAAGAAGTATGACAAACAGTTGTCAAATGGATACAAGAGACACGCATTTGGACAATAATTGATCGAGGTATAAACCAAGGTCAAACAAATAAACCTTTTACTCGACTAGTCGTTTATAGCAAAGTAAATGTGTCGATCCCACAGAGATGGGTATGATTACTATTCTTATTAGTTCGCTAAATCTAGACAATAAATTTTTTAGAAAAGTTCTCGAATCAAATAAATAGAGGTGAAATAAAGAATGCAAGTGCTAAAGTAGAAAGTAATGCAAAACAATTCAAATAAATATTTTTGGAGATTTTAAACAGTTTAATATATAATGAGAAACGTGCCTTAGGGTTCGATTTCACTTAGGATTGGTCACAGGGTTGCGAAACATCCCGCTGTCGCGGTTCTGTCCCACCAATTCGGTCCGAATTGTGACCAATTCGGTCCGAATTCCATTGTGTAAATGCTGGAATTTACTCGGTTGTTGATCTGTTAAAGCCAAAGGTCTATCTAGCCATACCTAAACTCCCTAACCCTCTGCTTTCGCCTATTGGGTACGGTATTTGGTACGGGAACTAGTGTTAACCTTCATCGAATGCATTGCACCTCAACTTTCGTTTGTCGGTGGACTTATTCGAGATTACTAATTGGTTTTCTACGAGATATCTAAATTAGGCCGTCGCCTAATTAGAAGGGTTTACTTTTGGTTACTAACTGGTCGACTTTCGTCCTTGACCTACCTCGAATTCTTGTGCAAGACTTGGTTATTATTTGGGATTGTAGTCCTAACAAGTGCGGCCGAACAAGTGTCAAGCAATTCAAATAACAATCGACTCAAAGACACAAGCAATTCATTAAAAATTTCAAGTAGCAATTGGCTTCGTCCATCAACAAAACGAGTAAAACAAACAAACCAAATCCTAGGCTACATCTATCCCTAAAGCATCGAAAGTTTTAGCCTAACATACTACCACAAATCGTGCAAAAATCAGTAGATAAATTCAAACAAGCCATAAAATCAGAATTTAGAGAAAAAGTATGAAAGATACAACAAATATCCAAGTTTCTTAGGTTATCAACTGCTGCCGTCGCACTAGAGAGCACCTTAGATCCTTTAGAACTCGTTGCTACAGCCGGAAACAGGTCCAAAAGCCTTCCCTTCTGCCCTAGCTGTCCAGAAAATGGGAGAGAAGACCAGATCCAGATCTGCTGGAGAGAGAAAGGTGAATGTGGAATGAAAGATGGCCCCCTTCCCAAGATAGAAGGCGCCTAATAAACTCTCCTCTGGCCCCTCGACAGCTGGTGCACGCTCTCCCTCCATCTAGGCCGAAATTGAGGCATTTCCATAAGAGAAAACGCCTCAGAATTCAACCAGAAAAACTTCCCTGTTAAGCAATTCGGACCGAATTGACTGCAATTCGGACCGAATTGATGCTGCTGGAATTTCTGCGCATGTGAATTCGGTCCGAATTGAGAGGAATTCGGTCCGAATTGATGGAGCTGACTTGGCTGAGTTGTAATTCGCGTGGCCTTGTGTCTGGGCAATGCACCGGGTCGAGTCGGGATTTGATCTTTGGCTAGGAATGAGTCGTCTAGCCGTCTATTCTGCTGTTTCCTTGCTATTTCTTTCGAGTTCCTGCAAATATAAAATAAAAGTGCAACGGCAGTGCCAAATCTGGCGAACAAAGATAAAAACAAGGAAAAATAGCAGTTTTAGTCCAAATTTCGATGTAAAGTCTGGTCAAAATATCGATATAAATATGAGATATCAAATCCCCCCAAACTTAAAGTTTGCTTGTCCCCAAGCAAAAATCTAAACCTAGAAGGATTGACAGGACTTTAGACTCAATCGAAATTAAGAATGGAGTTGGAGAATTAATCAAGTGCGCAGTTCAAATCAGTTTTGATTCACGTTTTCGACAGTTGTTCAAATTGAATTTTTCAAACAAGGGTTAAGTTTGTTTCATTCCGATTCGTGCAGCTCTTGGCCCTTAGAAAATTTAGATTGAGAATCATGGACCCTAGCCTTTCTTCGTATAACCACAATGCAAACCCAAGTTTATTCGCCCGTTCGTTTCCACGATTCACAAAAAATTGTAAAAGGGTTTTGTCAAAGTCAAAAATTTTATAGTGAACTCTTCTAAAATCAATTCTCATTATTCACCAATTTCGAATTGTGCAAGTCGAGTCGTGGGGCTTTGCACCCTAGAGGATTTCATGCGAGTCATTGACCTTATGAAATTGCTACTGGTACATGTCGCACCAGGGAGGTCGGTCCGATTTTTACGCATTTTTTCGCTACGGACCACTACGGACTTCAAGCAGATTTTTGTTTCTGTGAAGTACCTTAAGCCCCCGAAATTTGTGGTTAAGTTGGTGGAAAAAGGTCTCGACGCGTCCTCGTTTTCACAACTATTTGGATTTTTGTCACTTTAAATTTGCTTGTTGGTGATTCAAGCGTTAAAAGTAAATTCAAGCCAGAAAAAGTTCACCTTATAATTTTCAAAGTTGACAAAACTCCTTTTTGAACAAAAGTTTACGATTCACGAATCAGTTTACTCGGCGAAAAGTTTCAGTTTTGACTAACTCATGATTAAACAATTTTAAGCAACCGAATTTCGAATCTAATCAAACACAATTTTAAAGCTCTTCGGTCTATTGGTACACGAGTTGGTTTAAAACGTCTCAACAATCAAGAGTTTTTGAAATTCAAAAGAACATTTTGTGAAAAATAAAAACCACAGGGTTTTTAACGCAAATTTTCAGCAAAAACAATCTAACAATGCATTAAATTAACTCTCCAACACTTCAGAAACAGTTTGAGAACAGTTGCGACTAAATTCAGAAAAATGATGTGCAATTCGGACCGAATTGGAATGAATTCGGACCGAATTCGAGGTTCTGTCAAAATTGAGATGCACAATTCGGTCCGAATTGGGCCTAATTCGGTCCGAATTGAAGGTTCTGTTTTGCAAAAAATTTTCAGAAACAAGCGATTTCAGGATTTTTCAATAGGTTTCGTGCTTGTTTCGTTTTTCCTTCTCTCCCCAATCCCCCCAAACTTAAAGCACTGCATTGTCCTCAATGCATCACAGAGAAAAATAAAGAGGAGGAAAGAGGAAACTAACCGGATCAGAAGGTGGAGAAATCGTGCCCGCCTGAGAGGCGTGCGGGCTCATCACCGGAAAGTCTGGCGGGGTCGGTGAAGATGCTGAATGGATCGATGTCCTGCTGTGGGTAGTACGGTTGTGGCTCTTCACCGCCTTGCCAATATCCATGGTTATAGCGGAATGCCCAATCTTCTTGGTTGTGCTCTATGACATCCACACGCTCGTTGAGACGAGCGATTCCTTCCGCATTTTGACTACCCAAACGCCTCGCCTCGCGAGCATTCTCGCTAGTGGAGAGTGAGAGGTTGTAGAACTGAGTGAACCATGCGGGTTGCTCTTGTGGAATGCCATGTGGTGTGGGCATTTGTGGTTCCTCGTCCATATGGACCGGTCCGCCTTCATCCTGGGCCGCCTCATGAGCGTCGGCCTGTGCCGCTGGCTCGTATTCGTGCACAAGCCAAGTGTTTGGTCGATAGTCGACCGCGGCGGCATATGGCAAGTATAGGTCATTGCGACCTTCCATGTGGAGCTTGTACCGGATAACACCATTTTCTTTCACAATTTTAATAAAGTTGACTCCGGCGAACCACTTTAAAGTCATGATTTTGGGACCATTGCAAGACTCGCTAATGTCGAGTTGAATGTCACACATCCGTGCAATTAACGTGACATAAGCTCCCATTGTCACATTGCCTCCACTCCTTCCCTTTGCGCGCGTCTCAAACCAGTGGTGGGTCATGAGCCTAGTCAGGTTGGGCTTGAACGGGGTCACACGGAGCATAGAATCGAGCAGGTGCCCCTCGTCATCGTTTAACTGATTGACGGACTCGCCGCGGGCAAAGATGGTTTGGGCAAGGATCTGCTGTGTGATGCGAATCAAGGGGTGCTGGATGAACCTGGTCTTACATTGCTTCGGTTCCTCTTGGCCAGTGAGTCTTTTCCATAGATCAAGCTTGGTCCAATCATCCCTGTAATTGGGTGGCTCATCTATAAAGTCATCATCAAAACCCATCATTTGCGCCAAATCGTGGTATGTCACTCGATGAGTTGCATTGGAGAGGCGGAACTTGATGTAGTAGTAGTTCGCTTCTTTGTTGTGCTTTAGCCGCAGTGATGACAAGAACTCCAAGGTTGGCAAGCGATAGGTTTCCATGCGGTGGTTCCAGAATTTCAGTTGGAAACCTATTGAAGCAGTCAGGTGCACAAAATCATCCGCCACCCCGAGTGTATCCAGAGAGTTCATGCAAACTAGCCGGGTGTTTTCGATCGACCGTTCCAAGAGATTCTGTAGATGGAGAAACATCCGGCGAGAGGGAATAGAGAATCCCAACTCGTTCTCAAGCGGCTTGGCTGCCGGGTCATACTGACTGTTCTCATTCTCAGGGTCCGAGTCGTAATCAATTTCTCCACGGGGTTTAGGTTTTGGTTGCTTGGCAGGGGTACGGCGGGAGGATTCACCTTGATCTTTCTTCCTTTTCCCTTGGTCTTTATCTTTTCCAGACCTGGCTCAGGTTAGGCGGTTAAACATGGTGTCAAGGCTGGAATTCGGACCGAATAGGAGTTAATTCGGACCGAATTTGGTGTTCTGTCAGGTTTTTCTGGAGGAATTCGGACCGAATTGAATGTTCTGTCGAGTCTCTGTGAACGAATTCGGACCGAATTCAGTCCAATTCGGACCGAATTGAGAGGCCTGGAAGGGTTTCGGGTAGGTTTTGGTGGAATGGGTCGCACGGGTCACGACCAAATGTATTCGAACAATTCTTCGCACAGAAAATCAGTCAAGCAACACGTAGAAACCCTGTCATGCATGCAATTTCACCCCACCCGTATTGATAAAAATTAAAGAGAGAAAGAAGGAGTTAAAACCGGGTTTTTCAACGTGAAAGAGGGCGAGGAGATGGCGGCCTGAGGTCTTAGAAGTGTCGAGGAGTCGAGGAGAAGGTGGTGGCAGCGATGAGAAGCTCCGAAAATCGAGTTGGTGGTGGTGGCCCCCGAACTTCTCTTGTTTTTCTAGGCCGAGAGAAGGAGAGATGGTGAACTTCAAGGGTACCACGAGAGAGAGTGAGAGGATGGCTTTCCAACGGTGGTCCGATCTTAGAAAGAGGTGGAGGAGGGTGGCGGCTCTGTTGGTGGCAGTGGAGGCCGAGAGAAGAGTGTAAGGAGATGGAAAGTTTGATTTATTTTTTTTCGGTTTTTTTCTTTTGTTTTTCGGCTGCGCAAAAGAGAAGGGGGAGAGGGTGGGTTAGGGTGTAGGGTTAATGGGTTTTGGGTTTTGGGTTTTGGGTTTGAATCCGAACCAATAAGCCCCCTTCCCAAACTTGAATTTCAGCAATGGGCCGCCATGTTTATGGGCCGACTGCTCCATTTTTTTTTTTTTTTTTTTGGGTCAATGGGTTTTGAATCCGATCCAATAGGCCCCCCTTCCCAAACTTGAATTTCAGCAATGGGCCGCCATTTCCATCCTTCTTAATTTTCTGTTGGGCCAAAAAAATTAAATATGGGCCTCTTCATTTTCTTTAATCAGGCCAACCACAGAAATTGATTTCCTGTAATGCTATTCGGACCGAATTCAAAGCAATCCGGACCGAATTGTTCCTCTGAAATTTCCCTCTGCAATACAAAACACGTCCAGAATTAAATTCCTCCAGCAAAATAAATAAATTCTTAACTAAAAACAAAGAAAGGAGAAAGAAATTAAACAACTAAAATTCCGATTGAAAATATTTTTTTTAATTTTTTTTTTTTTTTGGTAAATAAAGTAAGATACGATAAAATTAAAATAAAATAAAAGAGAGAAGAATTCTTGGGTTGCCTCCCAAGGAGCGCTTGTTTTAGGTCGTTAGCTGGACCACCAATTGTCTCAAGTCGTGGCGGGCGGGTCGAGAAGCAAAACAACCATCACTTCTCTCTTGTCATGATCGGCGATGTAGCGCTTGAGGCGTTGCCCGTTGACCTTGAAAGGTTCAGAATTCTTATCGCAAATATCCACCGCTCCAAATGGGTAGACCTTGACTACTCGAAACGTACCGGACCACCGTGACTTGAGCTTCCCTGGAAAGAGCTTGAGCCTAGAGTTGAATAGCAACACCAAGTCGCCTTCCTTGAACTCTCGCCTCGAGATATTCCTGTCATGCAACAACTTCGTCTTTTCTTTATATAATTTCGCATTTTCATAGGAATGGAAACGTACCTCATCCATTTCATGCAAATCCAGAATCCTCTTTTGGCCTGCCGTATGCAAGTCCATGTTAAGCGTACGAATTGCCCAAAGCGCCTTGTGTTCAATCTCAACTGGCAAGTGACAAGGCTTGCCATACACCAACTTGAAAGGACTCATGCCGATTGGCGTCTTGAAAGCGGTCCTGTAAGCCCACAGCGCGTCATCAAGCTTCATGGCCCAGTCCTTGCGTGTACTTGCCACCGTCTTTTCGAGAATACTCTTGATTTCTCTATTCGAGACTTCAACCTGACCACTTATTTGAGGGTGGTAGGGAGTCGCCACCTTGTGTGTAACACCGTGTTTCTTCAAGAGATTGTCAAATTGGCGATTGATGAAGTGCTTGCCTCCATCGCTTATCACTGCCCTGGGGACACCAAAACGAGGAAAGATTACCTTAGAGAAGAGCTTGATGACCGAGTTTGCATCGGCTGCCTTGCACGCGATTGCCTCGACCCACTTGGACACGTAATCGACCGCCACCAAGATGTACTCGTTCCCATATGAGGATGGGAATAGGCCCATGAAGTCGACGCCCCAAACGTCAAAGATTTCCACTTCGAGGATTGGGTTGAGGGGCATCTCACTGCGCTTGGATATGTTTCCGGTCCTCTGACACTGATCACAAGACAAAACAAAAGAACGAGCATCTTTAAACAAGGTAGGCCAATAAAAACCAGATTGCAATACCTTAGCGGCCGTCTTGGAGAATGACGCGTGTCCGCCATAAGCTAAGGAATGGCAATGGGAGAGAACGGGTCGAACTTCTTCATAAGGAATGCATCGTCGATAGATATCATCAATGCCAAGTCTAAACAAGTAGGGCTCCTCCCAGAAATAGTACTTGGCATCCGACTTGAGCTTCTTTCTTTGTTGGTAGGTCATTTCGGGAGGTAACGCACCGCTCGCCAAGTAATTCGCCAAGTCTGCGTACCAGGGTGCTCCCAATTCGGACCGAATTGCGCCCTGTTTGTGCTGTATGTCAATTCCAGCAGCCTCAATTCGGTCCGAATTGGATGGAATTCGGTCCGAATTGACAGCCACTGCCATCAACTGCTCGTCTGGGAACGACTCGTTGATTGGTATGCTATCCCCTTTGCTTTCCTCATTGTGTAGCCTTGACAAATGGTCGGCCACCGAGTTTTCTGAACCTTTCTTGTCCTTAATTTCAAGGTCGAACTCCTGGAGAAGCAGAATCCATCTTATCAACCTTGGTTTGGCATCCTTTTTGCTCAAGAGATACCGGATGGCCGCGTGATCGGTGAACACGATGACCTTGGACCCCACAAGATAGGATCTGAACTTGTCGAGGGCGAAAACGATAGCGAGTAGCTCTTTCTCCGTGGTTGTATAGTTCATCTGGGCAGGGTCGAGGACCTTGCTTGCGTAATAGATAGCCACGGGCTTCTTGTCTCGCCGTTGACCGAGTACGGCTCCCACCGCGTAGTCACTAGCATCGCACATGAGTTCAAATGGCATGGACCAGTCCGGCGGTTGCAGAATTGGTGCGGTGACAAGGGCTTTCTTTAATGCCTGAAAAGCGAAAAGACAATCGTCATTAACAACAAAATCAATATATTTTATCAAAAGATTAGTGAGAGGTTTAGCAATTTTTGAAAAATCTTTGATAAATCGACGATAGAAGCCCGCGTGTCCCAAGAAACTCCGCACGTCCTTGACATTTGATGGCATCTCGAGTTTCTCAATTACTTGCACCTTCGCTCGATCGACTTCGATACCATTCGCTGTGACCACATGTCCTAGGACCACTCCTGTTTGCACCATGAAGTGACATTTCTCCCAGTTTAAGACCAGGTTGACTTCTTCGCAACGCTGCAAAACCTTAGAAAGATTAGTCAAACAAGTCTCAAATGAGGTGTCATAAACAGAAAAGTCGTCCATAAAAACTTCCATCACATTCTCAATCAAATCAGAAAATATAGCCATCATGGTACGTTGGAAGGTTGCTGGTGCGTTACACAACCCGAAAGGCATTCTCCTATAAGCAAAGGTACCATAGGGACATGTAAACGTGGTCTTTTCTTGGTCGTCCGAGTGAATTGGAATTTGAAAGAACCCAGAATAACCATCAAGATAACAAAAGTAAGAATGAGAAGCGAGTCTCTTGAGGAGTTGATCAACAAACGGCAATGGAAAATAGTCCTTGCGGGTTGCCGCGTTGAGTTTCCGATAGTCGATACACATGCGCCAACCGGTAACCACACGAGTTTGGATCAACTCGTTCTTCTCATTCTTCACCACCGTCGTGCCACCTTTTTTCGGAACCACATGGACTGGGCTCACCCATTTGCTGTCTGAGATCGGGTAGATAACACCCGCATCAAGGAGTTTGAGTATCTCCTTCTTGACAACTTCCTTCAGATTGGGGTTGAGCCTCCTTTGAGCTTCGATGGAGGGCTTGTGTTCGTCTTCCATCAGGATGCGATGAGTGCAGAATGAGGGGTGAATCCCTTTCAAGTCGCTTATCGAATATCCGATCGCTTTCCTATGCGCCTTAAGTTCTTCCAAAAGTTTTCCTGTTTGTTCATCATTCAAAGCAGCGTTAATAATAACAGGGTAGGTTTGATTTGGTCCGAGGAATTCATACCTTAATGTGGCTGGCAAAGGCTTAAGTTCAACTTGAGGAGGCTTTTCAGAGCTTGGAATTCGGTCCGAATTCCTCTCAATTCGGACCGAATTCACATGCGCAGAAATTCCAGCAGCATCAATTCGGTCCGAATTGCAGTCAATTCGGTCCGAATTGTGAGCTGAGAAAATTTCTGACAATCCAGAGATCTCAATTCGGTCCGAATTGGGGCCAATCCGGTCCGAATTGGTGCAGATTTCAATGATTTCCTCGTCCGTAACCTCCTGGATTGATTCCTCCACTGCAATGGCTTCCTGCATATCAAAAAGAAACTCGTGATAGGACCTGAGAGCGTCCGAATATTGGTCCTCAAGCGGTTGTTCGATCGGTGTTTCCTCGGCCTCGATTCGGTAGCATGAGTCGAGCTGGTTTGGGCACTTCATTGCTTGGTTGATCGAGTATTCCCACTGTTCGCCGCCGACTCTCACCAGAATAGTCCCGTCTCTCGCGTCCATCATGATTCCTGCAGTTCTAAGGAAGGGGCGCCCCAAAATAATGGGAACGTCCTCGTCTTCCTCCATATCCATTATCACAAAATCACAAGGGATAAAGAATTTACCGAGCTTAACCGGAATGTCATCGATCTCACCGAGAGGTAGTCGAACTGACGAGTCTGCGAGTCTCACGGTCATAATGGATGGTCTCAACATTCCAATGCCGATCCGATCGAAAACGGATTTGGGCATGAGACTCACGCTTGCTCCGTTGTCACACAAGGCTCTCCCGATCTTCGCCCTTCCAATGGTGCAAGGTATGGTGAATTTGCCTGGGTCGTCCATCTTGGGAGGCATCTTGTGCTGAAGCGCCATGCTGCATTGCTCGGTTAATTCTACGCTTTTGAGTTCCTCTAAAAGAAATTTGTGAGTAATGAGGTCTTTCAAGAATTTTGCATAAGATGGAATGTGAGTGATGGCATCAGTGAAGGGAATAGTGATTTGTAAACCCTTGATTACCTCATAAAAACTCCTGAACTGAGCGTTTACCTTTGTCTTGGCCAATCTTTGAGGAAACGGGGCCCTTACAGACTGATTAGGAGCCATCTGCAGCGAATTCGGAGAAGATGCAGCATTGTCGCTCTTCAATTCGGTCCGAATTGGTGTCAATTCGGTCCGAATTGAGTCCTCTGGAATTCGGTCCGAATTGGCTGGAATTCGGTCCGAATTAGATGAAGATTCGGCTGCTGGAGCACCGTTCGGTCCGGTTTCTTCGGGCATTGGCGGGTCCTTGTACTGGGTACCGCTCCTTAGTACATGCACTGCCTTAATCTCTCCTCGAGGGTTTGGTTCGGGTTGACTCGGGAGTTTTCCTTGTTGGCGGGTGTTTTGAGAGGCAAAGAATCCCTCCATCATCTTTTCTACCCGCGAGGCAGCTCCAGATTCCTTCTCGAGCTTGTCCATCCCTTCAAGAATTGTCTCATTCAGGGCTTTTTGAGTCTCCATGAATTGCTCGACTTGAGGAGCAATATAAGGCTTCCGCTGAAAGTTCTGCCCTCGGTCATTGTTGAATGGGAGACCTCTGTTTTGAGCAGGTTGCGGTGGGTTTCCTGTGCGGTTCGTGTATATTTTCCTTGGAACAAATGTGCGGGTTTGGTTGTTGTTTTGACTACCACCCGCTCCACAGTCCTCCATCGCACCTTGGTACCAATTGTGGACCTCCTCGAAAGAGTTGACTTGCTCGGGCTCTCCATCACCATATTGGAGTGGGCAATCCGGAGACTTATGCCCTTCTTCTCCACACACTCCGCATTCCTTGGACAGCAAGTGCGTGCCATTGATCGATTGCATCTTAGCGAGTTCGGCTTCTAGTTGTGCAATCCTGTCTCGAGTGTCCTTGATCTCCTTCACCTCGTGTCTCGCCAGGTTGCCTCTCGATGGGTTCGGTGCTGGCCAATTGTATTGCAAGGCGCACCTCTCAATGGCCGCACGTGCTTGCTCGGCGTCGAGCTGTGTAAAGCTCCCACCTGAAAGAGCATCAACATTCACTTTAATACTATCATAGAGACCATTGAAAAACGAGTGAATCGACAACCAATCTTGGATGCCGTGGTTGGGGTAAGAGTTTTCTAAGTCTCTAAACCGCTCCCACGCTTCCCTAAACGATTCATCACCCCTTTATTTGAAATTTGTGATTTCCCTTCTAATTTCGAAAGCCCTTTTTCCAGGAAAGTATCGCTCAAGGAAAATTTGTGTCATTGTTGTCCAACTATCGATTGACCCTCTTTTCAGTGTGTTATACCATTTCTTTGCTCTGTCCTTAAGGAAAAAGTGAAATAAGAGGAGCCTAATCGAATCCTGAGAAACCCCATTAAATTTCAAAAGTTTAGTGCAATCAAGAAAAGCTTGGAGATGAGCATGTGGGTCCTCTTGGTCAAGCCCATAATATGGGTTTTGTTGCACAAGTGCAACGTGCGCGGGATTGATCTGCATGTTGTTGGCCGCTATCCCTCTAACAACGATCGGTCCATCCACATCTTCGACTCGAGGGGCTGAGTGTTCGCGAAGCGACTTGTTGGGCCCCTGAGCTTCGTTGTTTGGTGTCACTGGGTTGTGAATGCTATGATCGTCGTTGTGGTTTGCTAGACGCTCTTCCTCGAAGATCAGTCTTTCATTCTCGAGGTTGAGTCGGTCTTGCACGATCCTCTGTTGCTCCGCCACTAACTCGAGGCGCAAGGCCTCAAGTCGTCGAGCCTCATCAGTCAATTCAGCCATGTGTGTGTTCGCTTGCTTCTTTGTGCGTGTCCTTGCTAGTTCGATTGGGTTGGAACTCGAAGCTTCGTTAGAATTGTCTCCCTTTCCTCTGAGCCAATAGTCGTGAGGTTCCTTGGGTTGAGAATTCTTCGATCCACGAGCCAGCGTTGCCCTTACACACAAGAAAGCAAAAACAAACACACAAGTGAGCAAAAGATAAACACGAATCTAGTCTCTAACTACTACAATAAGAAATAATATCATAACGCCATCCCCGGCAACGGCGCCATTTTGATCGAGGTATAAACCAAGGTCAAACAAATAAACCTTTTACTCGACTAGTCGTTTATAGCAAAGTAAAGGTGTCGATCCCACAGAGATGGGTATGATTACTATTCTTATTGGTTCGCTAAATCTAGACAATAAATTTTTTAGAAAAGTTCTTGAATCAAATAAATAGAGGTGAAATAAAGAATGCAAGTGCTAAAGTAGAAAGTAATGCAAAACAATTCAAATAAATATTTTTGGAGATTTTAAACAGTTTAATATATAATGAGAAACGTGCCTTAGGGTTCGATTTCACTTAGGATTGGTCACAGGGTTGCGAAACATCCCGCTGTCGCGGTTCTGTCCCACCAATTCGGTCCGAATTGTGACCAATTCGGTCCGAATTCCACTGTGTAAATGCTGGAATTTACTCGGTTGTTGATCTGTTCAAGCCAAAGGTCCATCTAGCCATACCTAAACTCCCTAACCCTCTGCTTTCGCCTATTGGGTACGGTATTTGGTACGGGAACTAGTGTTAACCTTCATCGAATGCATTGCACCTCAACTTTCGTTTGTCGGTGGACTTATTCGAGATTACTAATTGGTTTTCTACGAGATATCTAAATTAGGCCGTCGCCTAATTAGAAGGGTTTACTTTTGGTTACTAACTGGTCGACTTTCGTCCTTGACCTACCTCGAATTCTTGTGCAAGACTTGGTTATTATTTGGGATTGTAGTCCTAACAAGTGCGGCCGAACAAGTGTCAAGCAATTCAAATAGCAATCGACTCAAAGACACAAGCAATTCATTAAAAGTTTCAAGTAGCAATTGGCTTCGTCCATCAACAAAACGAGTAAAACAAACAAACCAAATCCTAGGCTACATCTATCCCTAAAGCATCGAAAGTTTTAGCCTAACATACTACCACAAATCGTGCAAAAATCAGTAGATAAATTCAAACAAGCCATAAAATCAGAATTTAGAGAAAAAGTATGAAAGATACAACAAATATCCAAGTTTCTTAGGTTATCAACTGCTGCCGTCGCACTAGAGAGCACCTTAGATCCTTTAGAACTCGTTGCTACAGCCGGAAACAGGTCCAAAAGCCTTCCCTTCTGCCCTAGCTGTCTAGAAAATGGGAGAGAAGACCAGATCCAGATCTGCTGGAGAGAGAAAGGTGAATGTGGAATGAAAGATGGCCCCCTTCCCAAGATAGAAGGCGCCTAATAAACTCTCCTCTGGCCCCTCGACAGCTGGTGCACGCTCTCCCTCCATCTAGGCCGAAATTGAGGCATTTCCATAAGAGAAAACACCTCAGAATTCAACCAGAAAAACTTCCCTGTTAAGCAATTCGGACCGAATTGACTGCAATTCGGACCGAATTGATGCTGCTGGAATTTCTGCGCATGTGAATTCGGTCCGAATTGAGAGGAATTCGGTCCGAATTGATGGAGCTGACTTGGCTGAGTTGTAATTCGCGTGGCCTTGTGTCTGGGCAATGCACCGGGTCGAGTCGGGATTTGATCTTTGGCTAGGAATGAGTCGTCTAGCCGTCTATTCTGCTGTTTCCTTGCTATTTCTTTCGAGTTCCTGCAAATATAAAATAAAAGTGCAACGGCAGTGCCAAATCTGGCGAACAAAGATAAAAACAAGGAAAAATAGCAGTTTTAGTCCAAATTTCGATGTAAAGTCTGGTCAAAATATCGATATAAATATGAGATATCAATAATCAAAGGATATTCTCGAGTACATTATGAGAAAGAGAGATATATTTTTCATCTATGATGAAAAAGAGCTCGTGTAAGTTGTTACACTAATGCCAGATTTCGAAAGATTGATGTAATCACAATTGAGCTACATATTTTGCTTAAAGGTGGTGTTGTAAGTTTAGAAGGTGTTCTAAATGGGATATTACAACCGTTTCCGTCACCAAATCAAAATAGATAGCAACTTGTGAAGCAACGAAAGAGAATAGTTTGGATCAAGATGTTCTCAGTCAAGCTGATATGATTCTATGCATCTCGAACCATAGCTTAGTCTTGAAGAACCCAATATCTGATTGGTGATCCAACTATGATCTATGACAGTATCATTTGATCTCATATGATGATGATCAAGACTATATATATAGGAGTATATATATGTGTAGGTTCAACCAAAAGTGGATAGTTTCGCAAACACAGCGAAGACTCTGACATAACCTTTACCTTAAGCAGTATACGAGATGCTATTGAGCATCCATGCGTAATGGACGTGTGAGTAACTGGCTATAAACGTATTATTTCTTTTGAGGTTCGAGACATGTATATATGTAGATATATGACATCGTTCTCAATTATTCACTGGCTAGAAGTCACTATTGATTGACTCTAGGCCAATTGGGAGATTGTTAGAGATATGTCCTAGAAGCCAATCAGTTGGTGGCTATTATATTAGTTTATGTTATTAATGATGCTTGATCATTTGTTCCTAGAGTTTATTGTTGACAGATCATTCAGGTTGAGGATCTGAATTGTAGATCTCTGTGGATCATTCGTCAGAATGATAATAATATCTCTAAAGAGTCCATAATCTTGATAATTAACAAGGAACATTAATTATCATATAAGATTAGTATGCAAGTTAAGTGATGATTAAGTTCTACAAATCATGGGTAAGGAGTTACCGACTTAATTGCATATATATATGTTACTGGAACATAGTACAGGACATGACCCAATAAAATAAATATATGGATTGTGTTATGTGTCATTATTTATTTCATACGTGTTTGATTTCGAGTTTGAGATGGTTCAGTTTTTTCACATGAGGATAGGTTCTATAAATATCGTCTAACGCTGATTCCTGATAAGGGCTGCTATACGGACTTTATTTATGTTCTCTTGAATTGTGCGGGGAGAAACTGGTCATCAAGACAACAGTATGTCCCTCATTAGTTCACCTAGTGAGTGATGATATCTACTGGGCCCTTGATGGAGTTGGATCGTATGCGCGCAATTAGACGATCAACTCTAGATCAAGAAACGTATAATCTGCAAGAATGACACATTCCTATCTTGGATTATACAAGGATATCATGTGACATAGAAATCAAAACAATAAGATACTTTTTCTTATGCAGGATTGAAGTACTGTATTGGTACAGTATTTATTTATGCGAATTGGGAATCATAACGTATTGCTAGATACCGCTTATGATTAATGGAAATAAATGATGATTTATTTTTCATGGCCAACATAGTATAAATCCTCAAAGGGTCACACAAATAGGACTTTAACCATACGTGCATTATTTGTTTATTTGCAGTAGCGAGTACTGCGAATATATGATAAGTTGATTAATTAATTATATACCGTTATGAACCGTTATAATTAATTAACTCAAATGGATCATATAGAAATAATATAATGCATATGCTAATTCCAAATTAATTATTAATATGTTAATAATTAAGTTAGTTCAATGCATATTTATTATACTGAGCTAATTGGCCTTTTAGTTAATCAGTTAACTGAAAGTCCGATATGAGACGAATTAAAGGAGTGATTTAATGGGCCATTATATCATGTGGCCTGACCCACATGAGGGCTGAAAATTTCAGCCATGATAGGGGCAATTTCGTCCAGGAGAAAATATGAAGAGAGAAATCTAATTATGGAAACGTTCTATATATATATTGATTGTTTCTTTGGGAACAAGTCAGCAAAAACCCTAGCAACATTCTCTCTCTTCCTCTTTAGGCCACAATACTATTCACGGTTACTGTTCATCAAGAGAGAAAAATTATTTTCTCTCATTGATAGCTCTCTTTTAATTGCTCTCTTAGCTCATGCGTTGAGCGATTCTCCTTCCAGTTAAACAGTTAATCGTGCGAAGGAAATCAAAAGAGAATTAGCTATCGTCTCGGACAAGCTAGCACTTGTCTTGAGACTTTGGTTAATCTTCTAGGTGGACTCGAGGCAACCGGAGGCAGTCAAGAGGGTGACGAGCACGCCACCGACTCCAAGAGATTGGATTCAAGCCTTCCGAATACGATTTCGGAAGAGGTAACCTCCTACGCTTCTTCCTTTATATGTTAAATGACTTGAATAACTAGATCCGTTTTTTCGTGCGTTTTAGTTGCTTGTTAAATGTTAATAAAAATTAAAATTGCATATGGACTTGAGTTCCTAACACGATCGTGTCGTGCCAATTCAGTACTCGTGTTGTGTCGTACTAACACGCGTGCGTGTCGTGCCAACACGATCGTATCGTGTCATTTTTTATAACACTACTTCCGTTCAACTAAACGGTAGTCTTTAGGCAACTTTTGTTCAAAAAAAAATTTTTGGGATGGTGGAAAGGCAGATTTCATTTTTATCATTTTAGATTGAAAGAGTTTAGACTTTAGATCAGACAAGTCTTGAGCACCACTTTTGTTAGATCCCATGATCCCATGTTACTCGTTTCATCAAATCAACGTGATTGGAATATACACAATTTTAATTGATTTCATCATCACATACGTTGACGTTGTTATAGAACACTAATAATATTTATTTTAATTTCGTTGACTTGAGCTCCATGATATGACAATTTTTTTCCTTTTAATTGTCAGCTGACATCGATAAGTAGACTAAAATAAGGAATAAAATATTGGGAATAAGGAAGGAATAAGGATTTTAGGAATAAAATATTGGAAAGTGTGTAACTTTGGGAAGAAAATATTATCTAAGAATAAGCTATTCCTAAGCAATCCAAACGCCCCCGATATTAGTAAAAACTAGTTGACATTTTACAAGGGTCAGATGATCAATAAAGTTTTATTCTTCATTTTTTTTGCTCGTTTAGATGACCTTTTTATGGTTTTTTTTCCCCCTACTAAAGGAACTTCTATTACGTTGTAAAACTGAGGCTTGAACAAAATTTCGAGGGATCTTAACGTGACACGACATGACGGAGCTAGAATATTTTTTAATAGAACTGGCAAATTATACACATCATTATAATAATTATATTATATATATATATATAATATGTAATCAAGGGAGTTCAATGAATGAAGGAATGATTATTTTTATGGAGTTGGCGTTATTTATTTGCATAATACTTAAAGTATTAGACACATATATTTGAAAATTTTGTGGAGCAATGTTCCTATTTGAATCCATGTTGAATGTGGATACAATATATAAAGTTTAGAAACGGAGACCAAATTAACTGTCAACGGATAAAATTTCATTGCTTTATAAATGATGGCGGCGCACAACTTAAACATTACAAAAATGAATTCATGACATGGATAGATAAGCAAAGACAATAAATATTAAATAGTGGGCGTCCTTTATATAAGAATATAATTTTCTATTACGTGTACCAACGTGTCTTTGACTAATGAAACAATAATTGACATATTTTTTAGGTGCAAATACTTTGAACCAAGAATAAGCACCTTCAAAACGTGTTAATACATAGTTGCCTGGAAATTCTCTACAATTAAATTTTCTATTCTATCCTTAAAAAATAAAAAAGAATGGATAACATGTCTTGAAGCTCACGTGCGCTTTTGCAAATCAACCAGAAAAAAAGTCATCCCTAAAAGCATATTGGTCAATTGACCTTCTCTTCATAGGTACCGGTCAATTGACTTTCTCATTTTTTGGACGAGAAAATCCAAAAACAGCACGAAGCAAAATAAAAAGAAAACAAAGAAAGAATGAAATAAACGCCCTAGTTCAGAATTAAGTTGAGAATGACAAGTGGGTCCCACCAAAAAAATTTTCCCTGTGCGAATTGTGAGACCAGGTGTTGTTTCCAGGAAAGAGGGCATGAGAGTCTCTTTCTACATCCTTCAACGCTTCTTCTATCTCTTTCTCTACTTCGCACGCCGCCATCTATGAAAAAGAAATGTAAAACAGAACAAAGATAAGTACAAAATCTTCTCTAGAGTAATGTTCTTTGGGGAAATAATCAAATTGAAATTATCCATTGCAAATTATATAATAAAAAAAAACGAGATGATTCTGATGATTATAACTCATCCACAGAACAAGGATCAAAGACTTCTGTTGAAGATTTTTGAATTGGAATTCAATTCACCATGCGTGATTTCTATCCTTAGAATTCCATGGTCAAGAATCCTAATTCTTTGGTGTATGAAGGTGAAAGACTTGAAAATATAATTATCAAATAAACAAGTACTAAACAAGCAAGTTCTTTTGGAGCTGAAAGTGAATCTACCCATGCACATGGACCAGCTCTAATCTAATTTGACCAGAAACAACTTTAAGCTAAAGCCTATAACTTCATTGACAAAAACGGAATCTTCTAGAAAAAAAATCATTAGAAAAAACAAAAAAGGATTCGCCTTACGCAAAGGACAGTTAATGGTACATAATCGTACTATATTATATGAATCAACAAAGAATATGACATGTGATTGAGAGGTCACAAATGATAATTGTCATACCATCACTTGAACAAAATGAATATATAAAATAGACAAGATGACCAAAATGAACACATACAAAAAATAAAATTTGTCATCCCTTGTTTAAATTTTATATGCATATTTAACTTATTTTTATTGAACTTATTTATTTTTATGTGTTCACTTGATCATTTATATGTTCACCTTGTCTATTTTATGTGTTTATTTTGTTCAAGCGATGGCAAGCAATGATAAAACTGCAGAAGACAGTAATCAATTTTCAAGTTAAATTGCAAATTCCTAATTCTACTAAAATAAATCATATTTGCAATTCAATAAAACAAAATACCAATTATAGTCGTTTGTTAAATTCATTCCATTGTTTTAGTGGGCGCGCAGAGAATAAATCATGTCTAAAATTCCATGAAAGAAACAAATGGAAAATTTCCAAATTACTCTTCCTTAGACCTTATGTGGCTCTATCTTTTTTCTATCAGCTCAAAATTTAGAGTAATAGTTTGACGTTGAAAGTACCTTTGTTTGAATGGTCATGGTTGTCGACAAACAGTTGCTCGAGACATCACACGTGATTGCTTTTGATTTCACATCCATGCTTCTTAAGCGCTTAAGTGCACCAATCATTGAATCTAAACCCGAATTGGGATTTGCTACCTCAAATTTGACCCTGACACTGTCAGAGTAAGCATCGATGCCTAGTATCTTCTCCTTTACCTCTTCATTTTTTTGCTGTAGTTGATCCTTAACTTCTTTTAGTTCGCGAATGTATATTGCAGCGGATTGAACGATCGAGTTCTTATCACCCTATAGAAATTGAGAAAGCAATTAAATGTAATGAAAGCTTCTATGAGATTGATTTCTAGCTTTAACTGTAATATAATGGATATACATTGAAATAGTACACCATTTAGTTCCATAAAATTGCTAGTTATGATAATTTCAAAATTGCATACATCAGGACTTTGGTTAGATATTTAATCTGCCAAAATTGCATATAATGGTTAAACATTGAAATTGCATAATACATATTTAATTTTTAACATAATGGTTATACATTGAATAATCAATTTCAGTGACTTTAGTTAGATATTTCCCATAAAAAGGATAGTTAACTGATTGGTATAAAAATGTAGGACAAAAAACTCTATTCTTATAAAGGAAAAAGTCAAATTAAAGGCATTTAATTAATCAGAGTAGTTACTCTGAACTTCTCTAAAATCTAAATTAATGATCACAGATAATCTTGATTCTGGATGCTTCAAGAGAAATTAATGAGCCATACTGACGCAAATCAAAGCATAAGTTTCTTAAAAAAAAATAGAAAGGGATGTCAATATATATAGTATAAGAACAGGTACATGAATCATGCATCTTTTTGTATAAAATCTTGATTAAGCACCAACCTTTGACCTGGATGCCAGCATTGCATACAAATCAGCATAGCTCTGGCTTAGCTTCTCTCTCCTTTGTCTCTCTCTCATCATGTGCCGAAACCCGCGACTGGACTCGGCTGCTTTACCCTCCCTCATCTCTCTCTTCATGTTTCTCAACATTGCAATAACACGTATATGAATATTATCTCCACAATTACCGCCCAAAACCGGTACAACACTCTCGTTCGGTCTGACATACTTCTCAAAAGCATGACGACGAGCCACTGAAGGCGGTTCAACTGGTTCGGGTAGTAATTCAAACCCGGTTAGATCGAAATTCACCTCCGGAGAGAGCGACCACATCGGCATAGGTGCAATCTCTCCATTTAAGAAGTCATCTTGGAAGGAGTAACTGGAAGGGTCCATTAACATCTTCTCTCCCCAATTCGCCTCTCTCTTGAACAGTTGAACCCCTTGTTGTCTCTTTCTATACTTATATGAATCTCTAGCTAGAGAACCTTTTTGTACTGAGTGTAAGTTATGAAGAGGTTGTTTAAAGAGATTGTATCAATAAACGGAGCCCTTTTATACTTTTTGTTGTCGTGTGGTAAAGCAAAGGTATCCAGTTTTGGTGGTGTCTGGTTTTTGGAACGGTCAATTTTCAAGGCAAGGGAAAAAAACGCACGTGCTTTAAATGGCAATTGGGAGGTCTCATAATTTTAAATATGTTAATATAAATTTTGGAAGTATTTTAATACTTCCACGTGCTATAAAGTTGTGGCCTAAGACAGTCTGTTCTACAGTCAACAAAGAAACGAACCTAGACGTGTTACGTGGTAATAGAGACGGAGGGGTTAATCTAAGCCGTTGGATTTAACGAGTTAAGGATCTAACGCGTTAGATGCCATCAGAGAACCAGATAGGAGATTCCTGGAAGGTCCGATATACGTTTGAGATGTAACGCCTTACGCCTTGCTTTATTAAAGTTAAAAATAGTCTTGCGACGTTGCAAGAAAGAGTCAAGAGTACAGACGAAAACTTTCTTACATCTGTTCTTCGGTTATGGAAACTGGACAGGTCCATTGACCTATTGTTTCCATGAATTTTTTTTTTAAGATATTTTTAATATTTTTTTGAAGAAAGAGGAAGGTCTTTACCATCTAACTTTTTTGAAATTAAAGATGCATGCAGAATTTGAACCCTTGACCTCTTGAAGGCCAGTCTAGTGCTCTTAATTACTACTGAGCCACCAAGCCACATGCATGAATCTATATTGATATGATCAAATATTTAGCCTTAATATTAAAAAGCATAATAATTATTTCGGATTAACTGTTTTTAAAGTTATAAAACGATTCAAAGATTTTTGGATTAAGAATTATTATGAATCGGAAACAGTTAGCCATTCCAACATTCTGTGCGAATAACATTTCAGAAGAGAGATCGACTTTGAAAATTAAGTTTAGAGTATGAAATATATAAATATATGTATGATTTCAGTAAAAAAAAAAAAAAGTCATGAAAATAAGAACGCTAGTCCAAATAATAATTTTTTATCCCCCAATATAAATTATTCTCAAACAATCGAAACAAACACACATAACAAGTGTCGTTTTTCTGCACTAAGCAAAAGTTCAAAACACTTCTCTTATTTGCATCCGTAGGGACCTTGGGAGATGCTCCTTTTTTCAGCTAGAAAAACGTTTTGCAAGTTCATTTTTTTTATAAAGAGAATAATATATAAATATCGTAAGAGAAAAAGAAAAAAAAAATGCCTTCAACTGACATACATGTATCACTAAACAACTATCCTCGTACACAAATAATATAGCTATTTCTGACCAAATAGGTTTTGAAATTGAGTTGACTGCTATCATTTGACAAATAAAATACATCAATTACCAGCAGCACATCCCCACTTAATGTACCATTACACTTAATGGGATTAGAGATGAAGTTTAGAAATTTTTCATATTTGGATAGAAGATAATAAAGAAAAAAAAATTTCGCGAGGGAAAAGGTTTTTTTTTAGAATTTTGTTTTATGAGCAGATTTGTTTTTTTTTTTTTTTTCCAAATCAGTAGAGAATAGAGGGAAGGAAAATTACAGATATGAGACTTGACAAAAAAAGAAAAATATTTTTTCCCCTTCATTATTTATCTAAACAAAAAATTTTAATTATTTTATTTTCCATCTCATCCATTCCCTTCCGTCTTCATATTTTTATTTCCTTTCCACTCTATACCATCAAACCAAACATAATCTTAGAGACTAAATATTCAGAATCCACAGTTTCATTCTCTGGTTAGCATTATTTGCAAATTTCAATGTCGCTGTTATTAATTATGAGCAAAAACACATTATAAATTTGGTGCATTATATAAAACATTGTGATTGGATTAACCCATATAAAAGGACAAACCATACAAAATGTCTATATGTTTAAATAAATTGCCCAAACAGGCTCATTACTACACCATACAATGCTCAACAACTGATACACACAAATGAAAAGCAACTACTAGAATATTATAGGAAAAAAAAAAGGAGGAATAAGCAAGGAAGAGTCAAAATTGCTCATATTTTGATCCCACAATCCTTCTTTGCAGTGGTAATAACTGATACTGAGAAGTAGCAGTTCAAACGGAGGTCCAGGTAAAATGTACTTGTACCAATACATGCCCCTCGGTGCATATAGAGGCATAAGCACACTACCCAGTATATTGACCTTGGTAATTGGTCGCATCTCGGAAAAAATGTGTCAGTATCAGTCTGTTATCACTGTTTCAATTCTTTTCCCTCCAATGGAATACTTGCTCTCTGGTCTGCTTCTCTAGTGACGTTTTGATAGATTGGAAGTCACATAATTTGTTGCTATAAAGTTTCAAATTCAAACTCATATTCATAGTCGAGAATAGTTTGTGATGGACCTCGCTCATGTTTGGCCCTTTTGTTCACCCCAAACTGAATGAAGCTATTCCAGTGCGGATGTGATAACCTTCGTCCCTCTTTTTGCAACCCAGCGCTACGCCGCTATCCACTTTTTTTTAAAGAAAGGTTCGCTCAATTTCTGTCTTTTTTTAAATAAAAGAGGAATTTATGTTGCTCCTTACTTTTTTCTGTTTTATCTTTGTTTTTTTTATTTTCTTTTTATTTTCAGTTTTAGCTGCTGGCTAAAACTCAGACATTAATTTTTTAATTAATGCAAAAGGTGAAGGCCAGACATACAAAATTACAATTTTATATTGAGATGCTTAAAATAAGATGCTGAAATCTAAGAATTATTTTTCTTTCATATTGCACATTACAATCGCTCATAAAACATGAGAAATGATAAGAGAGACGTACAAAATTGTTGATTAAAAATTACTACAAGAGAATCCACCATGTTGTTGATCTCATGACCAAACTTATAATATCGAAAATGGCACCTATCCTTGAAAGTTTTTGCTATCAACCATCCACGGACTAATATCTTCGAGACAGACAAAGAACAATCCTAAATAAGAACTCCAGTTTGCGGAAGCTGCTTTCAAAATATATGCACATTCTGCAGCTAAATATAACAGTTACCAGAAGAACTGTAAAAGACTTAAAGTGCATTTTTACTCCTTAACACTTTCAGACATTAAAAAAAAAAAAAAAAAAAAAAAACAAAGAAAGTTGTTCCTGAACTATTGAAACAGGCGAAACTTAAAAGTGAAGACTAACGTGTATTTTTTAACTCCTCAGACAATTCCCAACAAAAATAATGCAACTATGCTTTAAATCAGCAAAAGTCGCCACATCGAAACTATCTCAAAAGAAATAAATTTTGTCCTTCGGCTATTGAATATTGTAAGAGTGTTGATGCGTGGCTGCTTAACTAATTCAAACTGGTGACATGTGAGTTCCATGAAAATGGGCAGTCAACACTGATGTTATGGAAAGGAGAGAGACGTTGTAGAATAGAGCTTGCCATAATGATCAACAAAAAGATCATATAATATTTTTGAACAACTCTCAGAGACTTAGTCAATTAATGGAAAGAGTCCAGGGACCAAAAGTACACATTGTTTGATAGAAAGGAGGGAATTTCTGATTACAGGAAAAAGTTCAGTGGTGCTGCTGCAAAAATTATAAGACTGAGAGATCAAGCAGATAACCGAATCTATTAGAGGGCAATCAGTTTCACAGCTTGCTTAAGAGCGTGTCTTTTTATGTCCGCGCCCGTGACCGCGTGAGGTGGCAACTTTTTTTGATGTACCTTCATCACTTGCTTCTTCTCTCTCTTCAGGGTCTATCTGCATAGCCTCTTCTTTGCTGTTGTTGGTAGTGTGTTCTTCATCAGTGCCTTCATATAACTCTGTGTTTTCACTGGATCTGTCCAGTTCTTCTTCTTCTTCTCCTTCTTCTCCTTCTTCGTCCTTAACTGGAGATTTGCCCTTTGACTCTGGCCTGCCAACTCGGTCTCTTAATTCTCTTAGTTTGGCTTTCTTCGAGTTCAGTACTGCCACAAACTAACAAAGCAGGGAAGCATGATGAGCCTTTTGTTTTCTTTCCAAAACCCAACACTTTGCATTGTCTCCAAAGACCAAAATTTCACCATTTGAACATAGTCTACATAATTTAATAATTGTTCAAGAATGTGCATTTATATTAATTTTTTTTTTAAATGTGGAAAGAAGTTTTTATAAAGAATGTACAACACATATTTGTACACATGTAAGGTTACCTTGGAATAAACGGCAGATTCAAACTCAGCTTTCTCATTCTTAAATTTCTCACTTTGTTGTAAGCATCTCTCTGCTTCTTGCTTTAATTTTTCAAATGCTTGGGTTTTTCTCACTACTTCGTCCTGTGTAGAATACAATGTGCAATTAAAAAATTGAACAAACTAATTTGCACAATACTGAGAACATGCTTACAGTTTAGGTTTGTTATACCCAAACAGCTTTCGAAGCATTTGAAAAATTAATACAATTATCTTACAATCTAACAAGAGCAGCATGTCACTTTAGACCAAATATCAGGTTAGACTCCTCTCCAATTGTATGGATCAATTGGAGATACCCATGAAGATCTGGGCCTTTCACCTTAGATCAGATAGTCCAGACCTTTGATCTTAGATTAGACAATCGAGATAGTATGATAAATCATAGACACATCCAGTAGACAAAAACTGACATTCAGTTAGGATTGAGATGGACCATTCTTAATAGCAATGACCCAAATCTGTATGGGTCTCTGCAATTAAATCTGTACAAATGGAGAGAAGCCCAACCCGTCGAACATCTACCTATGCAACAGAGAGGTATAGTCAATTGTTGAGTTTTTTTGGGGGAAGTACAAATATTGCCACCAAATATGGAAAAAGAAAAAGAGAAAGCCATACACTCAATCTTATATTAGCATCCAACAGAAAATCCAAAACTTGAGCAGTGGTTTTCTTCTTGTCTGGTGAAGGTTGCAATTTCCAGCGCCATTCCAATTTTGTCCCTTGTCTTTCAAATGTCCAGGATAGCTACAACATTGTTGATTATTGAGATAAGATACTTCCTAGAGCTCTTTTATTCATTGCAGAAAGTAAATTTGTTTAAACCATCCAAAAATGAGCCTCAGTTTAAGTCCCAAAAAACCTTTTTCTGTGCCACACTGTCTAAAACTAATCCAATTTACACCATATTAACCTGACTATGTCAGTACAGTATAGTTTGCTGTGCAATTGAGCACAAAGCTTACTTGATCAATGACACTAAAATGAAAACAAGAGTAAATTCAGTTACTGGTTTTAAAAGAGGTGAGATTAAAGAAAAGAACAAACCCTTCTCTGCCCATTGCCAGCATCTTCAAAGGAGTAGTTCGATCCAGGCTGCTGTAGGCCAAGGTACCTCTCGACGAGGCTGAGATACTCACCCACAGGCTGGTCCCACTGCTCAGCGCGGAGCTTCACCTCTCCTTCCGACGCGTGGCAGAACCAGGCGTCATTTCCATCCGTCACAGCAAGGGAGAACTTCGAGGGGTGCCACGTGGCCTTGACGAAGATCATCCCAGTTTCTTCCTTCGGATCTTCTACGGCTAGTTCTAGCTTTGCGCAGCTATGGCGCACCGCCATGGCTGTGAGAGAGAGAGAGAGAGAGGCGGTGGCGCTGACTAGGCGAGGTTGAATTTTGAACCCCCGAATGTTATTGGGTCGGGTTTAAGACATAATTTGAAACCCGATATTGGTATGTAGGCCTGATTGTTTTTTTTTTTTTTTTGAGGAGAATGTAGGCCTGATTGTACGTTCCAATGCTGGGTTTAAGCTGGATCAACAAACATATATAGTTAAGCACATAGGCCAGGCCGGCCCTTTAGGCCTCTCTAAAACTTGAGAACTAGAAAAAGCAGGAATGATAACTGTCATCGCCAGATTTATCATCGCGTGCCATCGCTGAACAGATGGCCCGTGCGTGAGCCTCGTGTGACTAGCAGTGTCTGTGTCTGTTACAAATGTTCAATACTTCAATTTAACAACCAAATGTGTTCACTTTAATAATCACAAGTGTTCAGTTAAATGCGTCAATTAATGGTTTAATATAAAATCGTGCGTCAGTCTTGGAGAGAGGCGCGCTAGGGGCAAAGTCTGAAAAAATTTAATTTAAACCGGACCGGTTCATGACCCCTTTTAATTTTTTCATGTGTTTTTTGTCCGGTTCGTGACCCCTTCGCTTGGTTTAGTAATAACATTTTTTCTTATAACATTTATATTTTTTATTGCAACTAACTGAACATTTATACTCAATTAACAGAATATTTGTACTACTCTAACTGAACATTTGTACTTACTAGACTAAACACTTGTACTTAATAAAATAAACATTTTTGTTTATAACATTTATATTTTTTTTTGTTGCAACTAACTGAACATTTATACTTACATAACTGAACATTTGTAATTATTAAATTGAACATTTAGTGTGCTAGCTGACAGACCATCGCTGAGGTGCTATCGCTGCACAGAGGGCGCGATGGTAATTAGTGCGATGGCACTAATCAATTTTCTAGAAAAAAGTGCTACATATGCTGATATGCATGAATTAGGATTTAAGTGTTCTGCAAATTTATTCTAGAATAGGAAAGAACAAAAAGGAAATTGTATTCCACGTTGCTTTTGTAATAATTTATATTTATAAAAAAATTATTTCGCTAAATTCACTAGAAGTTTTACACTATAAATGTTGAGTTTGATGAGGTTGATCTGCTTTCAGTTTTTACCTCAATATATAAAACATTGTATCATTTCCAATTGGATGGTAATTAAGTTTGCTCAAAGTGTATAAGTCTATAAAACAGACTTGTACGAGAACAATTTTCCATAGGTGGTGAACGCCACATGTTGAAAAAAGAAGTATGGTTGATATAAATGGAGGATTCTGTTATGATCATGACACTGACACTGCCTACTTTTTCTTAGATCTGATCATGCTTTTCATCTTTTACTTCAAAAAGCATTGTCATATACTAAACTTAAAAAAATACCACACCATAAGCTACCTTAACTGTTAATTAAGCAAGTCAAAACAGTTGGAACAAATTCTCTCAAAGGTAAAGTCGTCGATCCCTATTCCAACAATACAAGGAAAGTTTGCGATGGCAATAATTCAGCGTGTCAGTAAAATCTGCCAATGCTTTAGTCTTTAACATCCAAAGGAGAGTTTGGGGTGGCAAGATAGATTTTCTTTTGCTTTCTTCTCAAGCTTGGAATAACAAGTTGTGTTTTGCCATTTGTGAAGGTTCTCCACTCCTCAACCTCCCCTTTCTCTTTTGTCAAGTGGAGACCAAAAGAGAAGCTCCTTTTCTTCCCAGGATATATCCCCTCTCATTATGTCATGGCCTGAGGAATAAATATCAATACCCAAATCTTAATCATAACCTAAGGATGTCATCATAATTCCTGTTACAAAATCATAATTGTCATTTCGACTTTTAATTTTGATGTGTCGGAGAAAAGCATAAGAATATTGCACTCAAAAAAATTAAAACATTGGTCTATTCTTTTTTGAGGATAAATTGGGGGTCACGCCTCCCAACTTATTTTAAATTAAATGTCTATGAAAGACCTTCTAGCCGGGTTTTGAATCTGCGACCTTTCACTCAAGATGCATTGCTCTTTGTCACTAGACTAAGAGCTTGTTCTCACATTGGTCTATTCTTAACAGAAAGATAGAAGAACAATACTCAACTGAGGTTTTAAGAAACGCACCTATTCAATGGTCAGACGTTAATAATTAAAAGGAAAAACAATGACCAATATGTGTCTATGTTTGATTGAACTTCTACCATCTGTGGATTTTTTTTTTCTTTCGAAATTTGCTGTTGCCTCTTTAGCATATACTTTATAAGGTAAACATAAAACTAATCTGTGTTCGCGGCAGCATGAAAAAGATTAACGAATAATTTAACTGCTAAGTGTCTGGCTAAGATGCTAGGTGGAGGGTTGACTGCTCATGAAATAATTTTTTGTATAAAGTAAATGCTTAGATTAGTGAATAAAGAAGGTGGAAATCATCTAGACGTCCAGAATAGTTAATTAATACCTTAATTAGGAATCCACTTACAATAGTTGCTTTCAGCCTTTGACTATGCACACCTATACTATAAACATGACGGTACATATATCCCTCAAATAGGAGACATACCTCCAAAGAGCATTTCCCATGCTCATAACTCAAAACAACGCGACCTCCGCTCCTGCAAAACACAGAACACAGACATGAGGCCTTGTACGTATATCAATGCTTCCTCATCTCATGTGTTTGCGAATGATCAACTCAGTATCCATTTTCATGATTGCTGAGGAGAGTGATGTCTGGTCCGAACCCATTTTGATTGAGGGTGACAGTGAATGTGTTCGGACCAGGCTTCATTCCCCATGGCTCATGAATGTTATTTTAGGGTTCCTACATGTTCAAATGCATCTCTGTTGCCTCGCTCAGGTAAGTGTGAAAAAAGGTTCATGTGTTCATAATTTTTTGTTCATTTTCCAATTGGAGAAGATGGTTCTTCGGCATTTTAGAAGGTTATATGTTATCATGGTTTATTTTTTAGTACCGTAAAGTTAATTTTTCTTCACTGTTCTATTCTCTCTCTATTGGCGAGGAAAAATTGCAGAGTTTGCGCTAACATTTGAAAGTCACAACCAATATCAGCCAAGAATAAAAGTATATATTAATATGGCGTCCTTTGCTAGAGGTTGGTTTGATAGGAACGAAAACTGAAATTTCTGTTTGCATAATATTTCCAATTTGCATTAGTGGAGCTGAATGCAACATTTCCAGAAACGTAAAAATGCGACTCTCTTATGCAGCGTTATGACACGGACAGAATGCTTCTTGAAGTCATGCTAGAAACCTTTAGAGATCCAAGTAGAAAGAACTTTGTTTCTAGTTTTAAATTTAATTTTCATTTGTTCAACCATCTAGCAAGTCAGTATAACGTTACATTTTTCCTTTTTATTTGACGTGCACATGATATAGATTTAAACTCATGTATAAAAAATATCCATGACAAAGTAACCATTTTTCTCTGTTACATTTTATTTATTTATTTTTGTATAAGAGCTTTCATCTTTAGGAGTATCTCGCAACTCCTATAATTTTGTAGAAGATTCATTTTTTCAACCTTCAATGGCAAATCCACCAGAGAGCTAGACCTTCTCTCTTTCAAAATTGATATTACTATCGGTTTGTCGAGAGTTTCAAAACCTCTTTAAAGATTAATAAAATACAGCTCTAGGAAATCTTATCTTACAAATGTGGAAAGAAAAGTAAGGCTCGCAACTATTCTGCAAAATAACAACCTGACGTCGCTACAAAAACTAATCAAGCTGCTGAGTCCAATCAAAAGGTTCCCACTCCCTGGCAAAGCTTGCCACAGCCTGTTTCTGATTTTCAACAGTTTCATATCGTCTCTTGCGGTGCATGTCCTCCTCTGGCAGCTCCAACATCCCCCTTATCACATTGAGGCCGAAACCACTGCTGAAGTTGGCCTCGTCATCAATGACGTGGACAAACCCACGATCAAGGCCGAATTCCACATGGAAGTATGCAAAGTTGGCCGGTATGACTTGGCGCAGGTTACCACTTGTTGGAATCAGTTTCTTAGCATCGTGCTGGGCCCATTCATCCTCTGCTTCATCAATTGCCTGTAATAAGAAAAATATGACATGTAATGATTTGAATCTTTCGCTGGAAACTTTTCCAGTATAATTTTGAACATGCTGCACAGTGACCATCTTGAATAGCTTAAAGAACTTTGCACATGATGCACCTGTTGATAACCTTGACATGTATAGAAAATCCACCAGGCAATTTTAGGGTGATATTTCCAACAAATAAATGCTAACGTAAACAAAGTATTACTTATGCAGGAATCATACGAACATTTAAAGAATCTCATAATCCTTATAAATTATATGTCCATTAAAACTAGATGATTTACACTATCCATGTTCAATCACTTGAAGTAAAAGATGTGAACTACCCCTAGTTATGCTACCTGTGCATTTTAAGGAGAAATAAAAGCGGTAACATTATAAGTCGTTTTATTAACATCTGCTAGGAAAACTACGGCCTCAAGGTTTCGGATCCCCACATTTTTTACAGAGAAGCATCACACTTCTGCTTGTCAAGAGGTATAAATGTAACATATTAAAATGTGCAGCGCCCATAGGAGAATTTCAATGATCATGCTGCAGGATTTGAAAGAAAATCATAGGAAAAGGAAAATGAACCTTTTTAAAGTACATAGGTGCGGCATTGGAAAGATGAGAAGGTATTGGAATGCATTCAATGAGGCAATGCCTGCGCTGTTTTGAAAAGCCAATTGCAGTCTCTAGGAACACCACATCCTTTTCTTGTTTGGCAAACATTCTCAGGAGACACTTTTTGAAGTTGCGTATCTCCTCCCATACATTGTTGTCCATGTTTCTCGCTGCTGCTTCATGCTGTTTAATTTTTTCCCAAAGAAAAGAAGCACAAAAGTAGATTTAATTATAATAATCCTACTTTAGCAAGAACTTGGCAGCTACAGTCAATTAACAAGTAGAGCCAAACCTCCGGAAAATAAAAGAAGGAAGTCACAATATAACCACGGCCCATGTTGGCAGGTAGTGTTCTAAATACGTGCCGTGCCGTGTCGTGTCGTGTCAAACACGCCGTGTCCGGATCATCTCTCGTGCCGTGTCGTGTCGTGTCTCAATATTTCACGTGCCGTGCTGTGTCTAAATCCTAAGAGATGGACACGACACGCCTAAGGACACGCCACGCCTCGTGTCCTCGTGCCGTGTCGTACCGTGTCTTCTTTAGACGTGTCGTGCCGTGACGTGTTAAGACACGTTTAACTTTTTGACATAAATATAATTTATTTATTAAATTTAAAATTATGTTTACTACAATACGTCAAAAATTAAGAAAGTAGACCTACTTTACCATTGAATTAAAATATAGATTATTTTTTTATTTTGATTTGAAAAAATATTTTTAATTTTATAGTAACCCTCCTCTTTTTTCGGTCTTGGGACCAGCTATGTTTGAGAAAACATAGACGGAGTTACTACCTTAAAATTATATTAGTATATTTTTCAAACTAATAAAATTAAAATATGAAAATAAATTAAATTGAACTAAAATTAATTATACTTTTGGTCATCGAATATTGGAAATTTGAGAGTACAAGAGCCGTAAAAAATTATTTCAATTTTTTAAGACAATGAATAATTTATACTATCCTTATCAAAACAGTACAAGATATGACAAAAATTATTTCATTCTTTTTAAGACAAATCACAGATAAATTTGTATCTTTAATTTGCGAATGGCTCTAGACCCTTCTACTTTTGTTTGTGATTTATTTATTGAATCAACCTAATTGTATTGTAATATTTTTATTTTCAATTTAAACTATTTACATGTGCTTTCTTTGGAAATAAGTCTATTAATAATCATTGATTTTAAATGTATGTACATAATTGAGAAATCCATTATATTTCTATGACGCTTAATGTGCGTCTCCTTTTCGTGTTTGGCATGTCTGTAATACGTGTCGTGTCTTTCGTGTCGTGCCATGCCGTGTCTCGTGCCGTGTCGTGTCGTGTCCGGAAAATTCACGTGTCGTGTCGTGTCGTGTCTATTTTATCAAAGTTGGACACGACACGCTTTAGGACACGACACGCGAAGTTCTCGTGTCGTGTCCGTGTCCGTGTCTTGCCGTGTCGTACCACCTCCGTGCCGTGCCGTGTCGTGGCGTGTTCGGACACGCCGTGTTTTTTTTAGAACACTATTGGCAGGCATGCAAGCAATAGTGGTGCCAACAAAACATTCTTTTTAATCAGGCTTCAAACATTTCTAAGCACAAAATTACCAATACAAAAGGTCAAATTTTGTGCAGCTTTGACCTAACTAACCTGCAATGGAAGGATGATGCAGTGTCCGGGTACAACGGCCTGCCACTGGGGTAGCATCAGATATGTAAAATTTGCAATTGATACCACAAGGTGCTTCGGCCGAGAAGGGTTCTCAAAGCAGAAGAGGCATCGCTCCTTCTGAGTCAGCATTTGTCTTCCCATAATGCCCCTCCCCTCTGCTGCTTCCCCTTCTCCACCCCTCTTTTTTACCTTTTTCTTGCTAGGGGCAACTCCATCATAATCATATTCATCCTCAATGCTTCCTGCAGAGCTGTATTTTTTGTTCTGCATTATACTCCTTGCAAGGTGCATGTCAGAGTCATCTTCCCTCCTTTTCTTCCCTCCTTGTACATGGCTTGTATAATGACTGAACAAAAAAAAGAGGAAATAAACAGATACATCAGGGAACAAAATGGTGAATTGAACCATCAAACGAAAGGCCCTTTGGTGATACTTGTTAGGATTGGGAATAAATTTAACTCGGACAGAAAGGCCAAACACACTGAAAAAGCTAAAGGAAACACACAAAATAGCATATGCATGTGTGTCTGAAGCACCAGACAAAGCTTAATAAATCCTTAAAAATTTAAAGGAGAAGAGAGATGTGATTAAATACAGAAATTGATAAATTTATATTTGAATTTTATCTGCATACTTACCGGGCTGACTGTCCTTGAGTTACTTCTCTTGGTAATACAGAGTTCACGACGGACTTCTTATTCTCAGCTATAGCTTCAACTTGTTTCTAGAAAAAAAAATTATAGAACTAATAAATAAATTTTTTTCTTTTCAAATACCACTCTATATTGAACATACTGGCAAACAAGAAAAAAACAACCCTGCTTCCTTACTCAAAAATTCACTGAGGTGTCCCTGAAAACTGATGTCCATATTAATCCCATCTTATCCCTCCATAAACAATAAATGTAAACTTGAATACTGAGGTCTAAACACACTTGCCTCAAGTTACTGCAATTTCAATTTTTAAAAGACAGCTAGCAAATGAAAGGTCCAGAATTTCAGTATTGGATGTATGCCCAAAAATGTTGATAACGAAAAAAAATTATGATGTTTTCAATGATTGCAAACACTAGATGAATTGCTATTTGCAGATATGGTAGTTATTTTACCAAGCAAAATAACAGAGAGACTCACAGATAGTCTATCAGCCTCTTCATGCTTCCCCTTCAATCGTAGTTTTAAAACCTCAGCTGCAACTTGATTTGCAGTCATGCCTTCTACACTTGGATCCAAATCAGGCAATCCTGTTTGCTTCTGCTCGCCCTCGTCTCCACTTCCATGCAATCCAGCAGACTCCTCAGGTGCATTTTTCTGCATACTTCTAATCTTCTCCAGAAAACTTCCATCATTGTCAAACTTGTTGATCCCACCTATGGCTTCAGATACAAGTGCTTTATTCTCAGAAGACATTTGACTGCTATTTCCCTTATTCCTTCTCCAGCTCAAATTGCTCTCCTGCCGGGGTCGTCTCATTTCAGACTGCCTAGAGGAGACACCCCGCAAGTAGTCTCGGCTTTCATGCTTCTTAGGCGCTTCATCTGGGTTTTCAGATTGGCCAGCTTTCCTGTCTCGGATTGCACGTAAGTGTGCACGAGAAGGAGCAGCCTGTGCATTTACAACTGATGCCGCCAGGTCACCCAACGAGCCCCACCTCTCGCCGACAACCTACAGCAAAAAAAAGAAAAAAAATTATAATAATAATAATAATAATGCTTCAAACTCTGCAACAGAGAAATGAGTTCACACTGGGTATTTAGATGTTTTAATGACAATTAACCTGAAAATGACCAGAAACTATATTGATCTGAATCAAACGAGATATACCATTTACCACCTTTGCATAATGTGCCTCACCATGCTTTCAGTTTATTTCATTTGTATTTTGATTGTGCTACATGACACACTGGACTGGATAGGTGACACTTATGATACTGAGATTTTCTTTTCTACACTCATATGCCAATAGTATTAACTGGGAACCTACTTAACTAAGCATGAACATAACAGATAATATGTTACCTCTTCAAGTTTGCGTCCTTCTCGGGCTGCTTGCTCTTTTGCACGCCTCAATGCCTTCATTCTCCAACTTGCACCCCCGTCTCCAACTACTGATGATGCGAGTAATGTGTCACCTTCACGAGATGATTTTTCTTCATCAGGGTAGCCATCCCCATTATCTTTCAGATAAGGATTCAGCTCCTTTGGATTTGATCTTCTTGCCTGTTATAAGAGCAATAAAACACCTGAAACAATGCCTGGAGTGTCTCACTTTGTGGCTGGTTACCAGGTGGTACCAGTGTAATGGTTGGGTAGATGGTGAGTCCTGATGATGTTGACTGCAGAAGGCATACATGCGGAGAAATGATCTCTTTTAGATCATAATTATGCTGAAATAATTATGCTGAAAAAGAAAAAATAATTATGCTGAAACCAGGTACTTAGATTAAGCACTTTTCTGGTGCTTTCATGATTGTAAGCACTGGTAAAAAAATAAATAAATAAAATACAAATACCCTAAAATGGTAAGCTACTGTTCTGGCACTATACTGGTCAATGGCGTTTCAAGAAACACATATACCAGAATTACACAATTTTCATGAAAAATATACCTCTTCACCCTTAGGTTCCTCTTCTTGCTTCTCCTCTTGGCGTGGATTCTTCTCCCTGCTTCCGGCTGACTTGAGCATCCATTCCAAACCCATCTCTTTTCTCACTATCTCACTGCTCGTCTTTTCTGCTAAATCAGTCATTTCTTCTGTCTCTTCTTCCTCATCTTGGCCAATCAACAAATTAGAGCATTAGCAATAAAATTCCATATTCCCCGACTAGATTCAGTTTATTAGAAATAAGTAATTACCAAATTTGTTGGAAAAAAAAAAAATTTAAGTTCCACTAATTTCCTCTCTAGGGCTGGTACATACCAGAGTCATCAGAAGAATACTTCCGTTTCTTCCTCTTATCCCTCTTCTCTCTTCCCTTTCTTCTCTTAGATATCTTCTCTTCTTCTTCACTACTGCTAGATTCCTCATCTGAGCTGTACTTCTTCTTACCTCGCCTCTTCTCTTTCTTTCTCTTCAAATCCTTCTTCCACTTGTCATCTGAACTATCTGAGTCAGAATCAGCACTTCTTCCCTGTTCCAGTTCAAACAATGTGTTATATAAGTGGAATAAAATCAACTGTCCTTTCTCTCTAAAATTGGTTTATGTCCACCAAATCACCCAAATCAACAAAATAAAAGAGAGAAGAAAATAGCATTGTATATGTTTTATTACCTTTTGGAGTTTATCTTTTGGCACAAACTTGATACCAGATAGCATTGTCGTACTCCAAAAGTGAGCGACAAGAGCGAAAGTGCAGCTTTTATCTAAAAGAAAGGGAGGGAGAGAATGGAATTAAAAATCGTACTGAAATTTTGTTTGAAGCACGTGGATGATGGATCACCTTCGTGTTTTGTTGTATGATGGTTCAAAAAATCGGGTGATTCGGATCGGAATCGGCGGAGACCGATCCGATTTTAGGCAGTTTGGAACGGAATCGGGTTGAGATTAACAAAAACCACCATTAATGGGGGTGTTCATCAATGGATAGAGGAGAAGGCCTCCTGAGGTGGGCAGGAGCGAGAGAGATGCATAGGACTATAGGAGGCCGGTAGAACCAGTTTGGAGGAGGGTGGCGCACTTAGGTTTAGGTGGTTCGGCTTTTTTTTTTTTACTGCTGTCTAGTGAAAGGGAGTCGGCAAATTAAGGATGGAGAAGAAAGGTCTAAACTGGACCTGTCCAGTTATGTATATATATATATAGTGGGTCATTCTACTGTGGACAGAAAATTAAGCCCTGTTTTAGCCCGATTTTAGTTTAGCTAAATCAGACCCGTTGATAATTTGAAGGGTGAAAAAGGTATTAGTGGGTGCTGATCCGGACAACAAAACATTTGATACGAGCAACACTTTTAAAATTTTATGACCATATTACCCCTAATTATATGTTACATTGTGTTACCTAAATTACCCTAATATTTTTCTTTAATTGTAGACCTCAAAATACTTCCTTTAATTACGCTTTCCTAAATATTTTTTGCATTTTTAACGTTAAGAGAGAGCGCAGCTCTTCATCTCCTAAAATCGACGTTCTCCTAAAATCCAATTTCTCCTAAATTCACGTTGACCTTGTTTGATTTCGGTTTTTACTCATCTACTCAAGCTTCCAATGGTTAACATCTCTTTTCACAGGTAACTAATTTTTATCCCAAAATAAATGTTTGTTACTTTTGCAATTTTTATTTTTTGTTGTTCGAGCGATATAGCAATGCAAAATAAATCAATATGCCTTCAAGAATCACATATAAATGTACGAGAAAAATTTCTGTTGACTTGCGCAAAAGTAATTGAGAATTTAGATGTCAAGATCACATTCAGTTTGCTTCATGATCTGAAAATGATAATGAATTACTGCAATACTTTAGAAATTGTATATAGTTTAATTATCATGTCAAAATCAGCGTCTATAACAGAAGGTGAAATAATAAAATCCTAAACCTAATCCTTCCTTAATAGTTCAGTATTTGAATGTCAAAACCAAAAAAAATGACTAATTTTTTTAAATTATATATAAACAAGCAACATGATTTTATAGAGATAAAGACAAAGATAGAGAGAGCACAACTATAAAATATAGAGAAGTATGAGTATACAATTACTGTTAGCACCACTTTACTTGATATGTAGCATCCAAACTAAAAAAAAAAAAAAAAACTCTACTTACACAAAACATGAAAAAAGCCAACTGCTACAAAATTCAATCTAATTGATTGTATTTTTATTGTATTTTATTAGATGGATCCAAGCAATGAAGACCAACTACTATCTTTGAAGTTTCCCACCCATAGTGAATCACTTGTTTGCCTTCAAACTTTTTACTCCAGAAGAGGTTATGCCTTATCAACCTTTCGATCAAAACCAGAAAAATATGTGGATTTACGATGCGACAGAGGCGGTCGTTATTGAAATACTCACAATATTTCAGAAGATCAAAGGAAAAAGAAAACAACAACTCGTTTGGATAATTGTCCATTTCAGCTGCATTCAAAAAAGAATGAGGATGGTATGTGGATAGTTGAAATAAAAAATAACTCACACAACCATGAGCCCTCAACTGATATTGCTGGTCATCCCTCGTTGCGTCAGTTAACAGATGGAGAATTGAAGGATGTAGAGAATATGACCCATGCTGGAATTCCGCCGAGGCAGATTCTCTCATCTATTCGTCAAAATAATCCAAACACACGAGTTATATCTAGAACAATATATAATGCAAAGAAGAAGATCCGAAAGGACAACCTGGGAGGTAAATCATTGATTGATAAATTATTTGAAGAGTTCGGACAAGGTGGGTTCAAATTTAATATTTTGCGAGATGAACTTGGCTGTATTACTCATTTGTTTATGGCTGATCCTCGATCTATGGTCTTAACCAAGAGTTTTACAAATGTTTTTGTAATGGACTGCACTTATAAAACAAACAAGTACAAAATGCCAGTACTTGAGATAATTGGAATAACAAGTTTTAATACTTCATTTTACTCCTCATTTTCTTTTCTAAAAAATGAGAAAACTGAAGATTATGTTTTGGCTTTACAAATGTTTAAGGAGACACTTGGACATGAGAATCAGCCATCAGTTATAATCACCGATAGAGAACAAGCATTGATAAATGCCATACAAGTTGTTTTTCCATCAGCGACTAACATTCTTTGTGTATGGCATATAAACAAGAACATATTAACAAACTGCAAAAAGGATTTTGAAACAGTGGAGGATTGGGAGATATTCATGTCTGATTGGAACAATATTATGTACTCATTGAGTGAAGATGAGTATCATGATAATTGGCGCAAGTTTGAATCCACATACAAAGAGAAGAAAGGTACTGTAGCGTATATTAAAAAAACTTGGTTACCATTGAAGGAAAAATTCGTCAGTGCATGGACAGATAAACACTTGCATCTCTGCCATCGAGTATCATCAAGAGCAGAAGGAGCACATGCAAAACTCAAGAAATATATACAAGTATCAACAGGTATGCAACGAGTAATTCGTCTTGCTTTGTCACTCTCTTTTAATATAAACGGTTTATCAATGAAAATTTAAGTAAGGTTTACCAAATAGCTAATATGCAAATTTACTAGCAATACTTGCTACTTATACTTAAAATTCTGTTAAGATTACCATCATTGTTCCTATTCTAATTTATGATTTTATCAATTTACTCAACAATTATCTCTCTAAATTATAATAGGTGATCTACAAATTGTCAAGAAGAAGATGTGCCTAGCCATTGAGAATGAATTTAACGAGATAAGAGTACAACTTGCAAGAGAAAAGTTTCAAGTACCTCATGATTGTAATATTTCATTTTTCAAGAAAGTGGTTGGCAGAGAGGGTTGATTAAATAAGCGGTGGATCCAAGTGCGATTGATGACTTCCTGCTGTTGGTAGTGAAAAAGAAAGTGGTTGGCAGCCAAAAGAGGAAGGATTGTTCGGAGAAAGGGGGAGACTGGAGAGTTGTTCCGTTCGCATAAGTGAAGGGCAATATGGTCATTTATAAATTTTTTTGTTGCTCGGATCAAATAGTTTGTTGTCCAGATCAGCACCCGGTATTAGTACTTCTCTGTTAGTCTCTCCGTTACGTTACCCTGTTAACATGCTTTTAATTTTAACTCTCCTTCCATAGTTCCATCCGATAAAAAAATCATTAACCCCAATCTTCACTTCGTTCCTCCCCTTCGCTCTTCAACAACGCCGGCGCCGTCGGCCCGCCGCAATCATTTTGTTCATCGCACTTGCAGTCCTCTTTCATTCTCTCATCGCAATCATTTTTTTTGTAAGTTCTCTACCATTAAACAGGACCATTGGTTGGACAAATTGTTCCTCTGTGAATTTTTAAATATCCTTGTTAACCCTTATTAAAAAATTGAACTTTAGCGCATTTCATTTAGTGCCTAAATTTCGCTACATATCAAACTCAACAGATGTTACATATCTAAATTTTTTTTATGAGTGATTAAAATAGCAAATGTCAGTGCAGTTACTAAACCCTCGCTACCGAGTAGTAGGCCATGTAAGTACTGTACTCCAAAGTACAAATACCAATTCCATGACTCCAGATAATTTAACTTGGTCTCGTGCAAGCCATTGTGTACTCTTACTAGTATTGCAGAACTTCAGTGAATGTTAATCTCAATTTCATTCATGAAATCCCTTAAGCGGCGCCTCTACTCAATACCCAAAACAAAAAAAAAACCTTGTAAACAAAAAATTACAATTGGTCATCATTCAACTATCTCCAAATTCATTTGAACATTCTGCTCTATTCATGGTTTTAATACAAACCTCAAGTTACTAATCTGACATTAACTACAAATATCCATTCATTCATAATCTGACTTAGAACACCAACTACAAACTCGATTATTGCCATACAAACAAAAATTCCTAATTTCAAACCATGAATATTGAACCCTAACCATTACAATTCCAACACCCAAAATGAGTAATAGCAGAAAAGTTTCCAAATATATTATCACAAACCTTGTTGTAGCAAGACGAGTAGAGGCGCCGCTTAAGGGATTTCCTGATTTCCTCTTCGAGCAGAGCAAGAGAGGACCGCCGACGAGGCCACGAGGGGATGAAATGGCGGAGGAAACAGGCTAGGAGCCTAGGAGAGGACAGCAGTAGAAAAGAGCAAATCACCCGAGAAGAAAATTGCACAATGGTTGAGAAGAGTGAGAAACGGCGGAAACTGACCGAGGGAGGTTTGTGGATATGAGTTTTTCTGTAACTTCAAAGTGAGTTGGTTATCAATCCGTTGTAGTCTAGCTGGTTAGGATACTCGGCTCTCACCCGAGAGACCCGGGTTCAAGTCCCGGCAACGGAACTTTTGTTACAGTCATATTTTTTACTCGGTCATAAAATTAAAATCGTAATAATAAAAACTAAGAAATATTGATAACTTGTGTTTCTTTATTCTATTCTCTGCCAGTAATCCAGTATTACATATTTACATGTCTAAACATTGAAGTTAAGAAAAAGTAGGATTTCCGGTGGAAACATTTGTCACTTAAAAATTGAAGATTAAAACATTTTGTGCTTAATTTAAAACTCATTCTAAGTTTCTAACATGTTAATCACAATTAAAAAGTTGTAATACAACAAAGCTTCAAAATTGTAGCCTTGAAATGAAAGCTGCGCGACGATTTTAATTATCCAGAAAATTTATCAATTTAAATTTGTTTGCTAATTTTTTTTGCGCAGTAGGTGAATTATATAAACGTTGACCAAAGACCAATACGAACCATATATGTACTTAAAAAGTGTTCACTTATAATACTTTTGAAAAAGACAACATCATCATATAATGATTGGTGGTCGGTGGATGAATATAAAATTCTGAACAAATTTTTTGTAAATAATAGTGAACAATTCCTTAAAAAGTTTTTATAAATGTCTATTCTGGACTTTTTCTGGTATCTACATGAAATTATGACAATGCAGGAGCTGCAGACCAGCAAGCTCTCTTTCGTTCCAATTTTGGTTTTTTGGATCGACTAATACACTAGAAGCAGGGATCTGAGCCACAGAAAATCCTAACTCATTTCGTGTCAAAATTGTAGTCCCACGTTATCGGCGTTTCTACATTATACCCGGCACCGCTCTCTGATCTCACTCTCTATTCCCTTCTCTCTCCAACTGTACATCCATGGCTTCCTCCTCCACCACCTCCGCCTCTTCCGAAACCCTAATTCCAGGCCTTTCCGACGACATCTCAACGCAGATCCTCCTCTCCCTCCCTCTCCCACACCAACTCCGCCTCCGCCCTACTTGTCGCCGCTGGTCGCGCCTCCTCTCGCCTCCCACCTCCTTCCCTCTCCGCCGCGCTCTCCGCCTCCCTTCCATCCCCCTCCTCTGCATCTTCCCTTCCGATCCTTCCATTATCCCTCCCTTCCTCTTCGACCCCTTCTCCCTCTGTTGGCGCACTCTCCCGCATCTCCCTTGCTCCCCTTTCTTCTACAACCTAACCCACTTCAATCCTGTCTACCTCTCCCCATTTCTCTACCTGATCGGTGGGTCCCTCTTCGACACCCGCTCCTATCCCCTCGGCCAACCCTCCCCTTCCGGTGCCGTCTACAGGCTCGATCTCTCTGCCCTGGGAAATCCCCATTCTCTCAATTGGGAGCGGATTGACAATATGAATTCGCCGAGGGGGAGCTTCGCTTGTGCAATCACTGGAAATGATGGGATTGTTGTGGCTGGCGGCGGGTCCCGCCATTCGGTCTTTCCATCTCATGGCAGTCGGATTAGCTCCGTTGAAAGGTACAGTGTCTCAGTTTATTCCCCACGCCTCAATTGAGACTTACTCCCCTCTTTTTCAGAACAATATATTTGAAAAGGGGAAAATGGGATAAATGGCTTGCTTGGTTTCTGCTTGGTATTAACCAGTACAATCTCTTAGTGACACTGCAGGATACAACCACTAAAGTATGCAAACATGTTGTGTTTCTTGATTAACCAAGAAGATGTTTATGCATATTACACTCAGCATGCATTGATGCTTGCAAAAGATTGCTAGAAATTGACATTTTGTAATAGTCAGCGACTAATTGAAAGAAATGTTCATGACATTACAAGCGTTCATGTGAAATGATAGATGGAGTATATCATCAATTTTCATAAATTTGCTACTGCTAATAAGTAATTCTTTCCTCTGAATCCAAATCTTGCTCTCAAGTCAAGCAAGAGGATCAGTCTTCTGGATCTGGAGTTTGTTTGTTTTATTGATCTTTTTATTTCCCTTACTGTTCTTGTAAAGTTGCTGTACAGAAAGATATAAAGTACTTGAGATAACATAGATACAACGATAAGAACTGGCAGGTTCGAAGTGGTGTTTCTTCTTTTAGGTTCATTAAAGTGCCAGTTTAAGTGGAAAAAACAAGTTATAAAAAGAAAAAATAACCAACAAAAATACTTAAGTATCTCAGTAGTGCAAGTTGGTCACCAGAGCCCTTTGTGAAACCTTACAGGTATCGTATGTAAACTGTAGGTATGATGTGACGTCTGGGAAGTGGATCAATCTAGAGAGACTTCCCAGTTACCGTGCTGGGTGTGCTGGGTTTATAAGAACTGGTGCACAGGAGGACGAATTCTGGGTCATGGGCGGGTATGGTGACTACACTACTCTATCAGGTGTTGTACCAGCAGATGTCTATTACAAGGATGCAGTGGTTTTGGGGCTGAAGAGCGGCATGTGGAAGGAGGTAGGGGATATGTGGCTAGAAGGGGAGAGGGTGCGCATGGGGCCTCTGGCAGTGGCTGAAGGAAGTGATGGGAAAGCTGAGGCTGTGTTCATGTTGGATAATAATGAGGTTTTCAGGTAATATTCTGCTTTGATTTTGGTTCAAAGTTCTTAGATTTTTTCTATCTGTTATGTTTAGTGCTCTATGTCACTTTAGTTTAATCTCTAGTTAAAAATGTTTTTCCTTAATTCCTGTCTTGATGTGGCATCCACTGTTCCTTTCCCAACAGCAATCAATTTGGCTAATTTCATGTAAGCTTCATGAAATTTGATCCTTTTATTTAGGTTCTTGAATATCTTTTGATTTAAAAAATTGGGGGGGGGGGGTGTTTCAATATACTTCTCTAGATTTTTTTCCCCTTTTTTTGCTTTAATATCCTTTCTTTACTAGAAATGTTTCTCTTATTAATAAGTTCAGTTTTTGACACACTTGTGCTGGTTTTCTTAATACCTTGTTCTGCATTTCTTTTTTGCACATTAGAATATGCCTGGTGAATAAAGTTTTGTACCATTTAAGTAGAAGTAGTTTCTCTGCACACTGTTTTCTGTTTTATTGAGAATTTACTATTAGAAAGGAGAATTTTTTTGGTAGTATGGTTTATTTTGTAGGAAACTCTTTTTGTTAAGAGTTTTTTTTTTCACATTCCAACCTAATTGTCTCTATAGTTGTAATAAATACTGTCTAAAATATAATGTTTAGAAGTTGATGGAGTTCTCTTTTCTGACAACATTAAGCCAATCACTGAAAATGCAACTACTGTAGTTCCAATTTGCAAGCCCCAAGAGTGGAGACAGTACAACTCCCAATTCCATTGTCTCATTCTCTCAGATTTCAGATTCTTGTTCTAGTTTTGTGCCACCATTGAAAAGGCCATCTAGAAGTATCATAGAGCCTGAAAAATAGAATGCACTTCATGCTTTTGTTAACAGGGAAATATCATACGGCGGCCAAGCTATTTTGGCATGTCATATAAGAAATACACAACAAATCAGTCCTCTTTCTAAAACTGGAGGAAAGGGCAACTTCTGCTGTAAACCAGAAAACTATTTGCATACGTGATAGTTATAATTCTGTAAGGTTGTATGTGATATTTTACATTTTTTTGTGGGCGTATGCTTGAACCTACTCGTTTTATGGTCTGGTCCAGTTGCAGCCCCCCACACACAGAGGCACTATAGATAAAGTGCATCAGTAAACATAATATGGAACCTCCCTGATCAATTTCATGTTGCTATGATTGACTGTTATAAGTGGCATGTTCTTTAACCGTTGTATATTCTTACTGAAGTAGTTTTGTTATTAAATTTTTTTCCTGACAGGTATGATTTTGCCTGTAACACCTGGCTGAAGGAAACTAGCCTGAAGAAGAAGATTGCAGACAATGAATCCTGCGGCTTTGCAGCAATGAATGGCGATCTGTTTGTGCTGACATCAGTGCTCAAATCTGATGGATCTGATTTCAGAAGGCCGTACAAGAGGCGGCCCACTCTGGAAGTCCAAGTGTATAGCACATATAAGAAGAAATGGAAGCTTTTCATCACTCATCCTCCCATGTACCAACCCATTGATTTCAAATCAACAATTCTATGCACGATTCAAATTTAGGCTGCATCTTTTGCTGAGACCATTGCAAAACATCAAAATGTTATCACTTGATTGCTCACTGAAAAATTAGGAAGGTTTCTTAATTCTGTAGTTGTGAAAATTTAGTGAAGGGGATGCGAGATGGTTCTCATATTGTAAAGCGTTTGAACAGGGATGTGTTGTGGTACTCTGGGTTGATTTTAAAAGTATATAGAACTAGTGTATAGATATTATATAGGCTTTATGCGATCAGGATTGATACTGAGTTCTGAACTCTGAATAAAAAATGGGTCATCCACCATACAGCTTTAGAGCAACATTGTTGGCTTCTTGAGAATATAGTACAAATCAGAGGCGTACAATGATCTTCTAGCTTTGGGAAATGATAATGTAAATGTTGTGCTACATGGCAGACCATTCTTCTTTATCTTTGTTATTTCAGATGTATCCAGTACAGTGTCTCTGTATATTAATGTCTTTGGATTTACTTGCCCAGCAGTGCTCTTCTAAACGAATAAAGGCCTGAACTTTTGATTCTTTTTTCTCTTGCATATAGGTTTCAATCTATGTTAGAGCAACATTGCTTTATGAATGCAAATACTATCAAAATGAAAATGGTGTGTAAAAGGGACAAGGAATTATTACCAACTGGTATCTAGCATCTAGCTACAAAAGAATAAGACCAATGGAAACTAGCATACTATAAGTTTAGTTGTAAAATCCCACTAATATATCGAGTTCATTAAGACATACATGATCGCCATCGTTTTAGATTATATTCGAGCTCCCTTCTCTCGCATTTTACCAAAATCCTAAGTTTAAAACTTAGTAAGAGAGAAGATTGCCGCATACCTCCTCAAGTTTCAGGACAAATGATTAAAAAAAAAATGTAGACCATAAAACCTAATGAAACCCTAAACCCTACTTAATCTTTGAGCTACAAACCTAAACATGCCTCCGATACACCAATTCCTAACTTAACTCTCATCCTCGTTCCCTTTGAGGTACATTGGGTCAGTACCATCCCCACTCTTCCCATCAGATCCGATTTCATGCTTACCATGCCCAGCACTGCTTGTACCACCCCGAGTAAAGTCGGCAAACATACCAGAGCCAAGGAGGCCGCCACCACTTGGACCCATGCTTGAGTCTCCATGGAGGAGGTTGAAACCACCGGAGGGCCCAGGCGTCAGTCCTGCATTCATTCCAGCAGCTTGGCCTGAGAGAGGGGACAAAGAAGAACCTGTTTGGCCATACAACATCGGATTACGTGCAGACATTAGGGATTGTGGAGCTGCCTGACCCACGAGCGGAGATGGTTGTGCTTGCATGTATCGTGAGCCTCCTGATTGCATCATCATGTTTGGAGGGTACTGTTGGTATACAAAATATTAGGAAATCATTTATGCACCTCATCTTTCTTTAATAGGAAGAAAATTGTAACAGGTTGAATACAAGACACCAAAACAAAAAATAAAGGTTATTTCACAATAATTAAAAAGTGCACCTGGGCTATCGAAGCAGCTTGAGGAGGCTGGCTATCAGCTATGGCCGCTAGATACATCAGATTATGTTGAAGCTTTGCTTGATTTCTGAAAATAAGAATTCAAAAAGTTCAATAAAATAATAAACTAATGGTAATTTGTAAATTTATCTCTGTTATGCTATTCAATTTTATATTCGTGTGCCTTCCTTTATGGCATATATCAGCTTTAATTCAAGAGTGCATATCTTGTGCTATAGTTCCTTACAAACTGGCAAGCATGTATACAATCTATCAGTTATGATCATTGGTATCATAACCTATGTTTTATACAGAGATAATAACGTACTGTGTATTCCCACAAACTAAGCAATTATAACCATGTACCAGTCACTATAACACTGATTATATATTTGTTCTTCTTTTATGAATCCAATTTAAAAGTAGTAAACCCTTTTGTGAACTATGACTGAGATGGACCTACCGAGCACATTCTTCAACTTTTCCGCTATTCTGATTGTCAAGAATTGCTAGGATTAGCTGCTTGTTCTCATCTAAGTACTGCACAAATTTATGAATAAGGGTTCATTACAAAGTACAATGCTTATTATATAATAAATCATAAAATTAGTAACAGCAAAACTAGACAACATCATCAGAAAAGAAAGTAAGAATACTAGTTAAATGCCACGCCAGTCAGACAACATCACCAGAAAAGGAAATAAGAATACTAGTTCAATGCCTACCAGTCTGGTACCAGGCCAGCTAGGTTTGGTGCCGATAGAGAGTGCTCACAAGCAACATGTGCTTTCTTAATTCTTATGGTCATTCTAAGTAAAACTTTTAATTTTATTTTAAGCAACAGGCTGTGTTTTTTAACCCAGCGACATTTACACTTCGCATTTTTAACCCTTTGATTCTACTCGCGGGAAAAAAATAATATAGCAGTCAAAAGAAATTATTGAGCTATAAATCAGCACATTTAACATCCAGATGATATCTGTTTAAAACATACGGTACCATGAACCTGGCACAGTGCAAAATTTCATCACAAGATACATGAAAATTTAAAAATATGACAAAATTTAGTATCTAATGAATTCACTATTCAAAGGAAGACAGAATAGTACGTGATATAATGCAATAGGTTCTCCCTATCAGTGCCAAATATTTAATTTATTAAATATAAAAAAAAGTTTCACTTTGTATTGAAATAGAAGATTTGTTTTAACAAATAATAAAGATCTTGCAAGTCTTGTGTGAGGGTGAGAGGCAAAAATAAGATATTAGAAGACGAATGTCTTGTCAATAATGTTATAATAATGTTTATATGCTTATTTGACTACCTAGTATTAATAGCATTTTTTTTCCTTCAATTGTAAGTCGTGTCAAAAACTCATTTTTGTCTTGTGATATGTCATTTGACAATCAAAAAACCAGCCTTCAACAAAAAAACATAAAAATAAAATGAAGAGGTTTCGTTTTTGTCTCCATGTCAGAAAAATGTCCAGCTTTTGTAGAACATTTAAAACACATAGCTTCATGAAAGATCGAAGAAAGCCATTCTAAAATTTGAAATTTTCCCTTTTCCCTAGAGATCAAACAGCAGGTTTTAAATCTGAAGTGAACTTTTTGGGAAATGTATTTCTAAATGAAAACGTGAGAAGATTCCAACTAACAGACTGGGATGTTTTGGAAAAATAGACAGATTTTACTATATTATTATTATGATAGAGAAGGGATCTTGTTCCTCCCAGAAGAAAATCCAAATCCTAATTTGAAGCTAAAATATGTTCATTCCTATATCAAACAAAGATGTAATCATGCATGAATCAGATACTACAAATATAGAGATGGAAACAAGAATCATGTTCCAGTTCACAAGACCTATAAGGAACATAATCATAAAAAAAAAAAAAAAAACTATTTTCATGTGGAAACAGGAACTTGGTATTAATATGAAAAACAAAAGAGCAAAAAAATCGGATGGAAAAAAAGAACAAGTTAAAAATGAGGAAAAAAATTATGAAAATAAAATCTGTTGGATATGATTTGAAGAAGGCCCCATTGCCTCATTTGCATCAACAAAGGAATCCTTGCACAAACGCAGGACAAAGGAACCCCTTTTAATCTAAATAATACTATTTTAAAAATGCAATAGCTTATGGTCTACACTATCTGCTGTATCCCTCCTCTCTTCTACAACTGTAGGCGAGTAACCAACACAAAGCTATGGGATGTACAGGACCATAGTCGCAAGAACTAACAAAATAGAATAGAAAAGGTTCAAAAAAGAACAAAGTTTTGGATTTAAAAGGAGATGAAGAGAGAGAAAGCAGAGAGAGATAGAGACCTGTTGGATGAGATCAGTGGTGACAGAGGTAGGGGAGGCATAGCCTCCCATCAGGCTCTGGTTCATCTGTTGCATGAGATGCTGTCCCTGCATTCTCTCTCTAAAAGCTTTTCACTTTCTCACTCTAAGAACTTCTCTAGTGATTAGTCTTATATATTCTCTGTTTTTTCTTTCTCTTTTCTCCTTTTTGGGGGCGTTTGCGTTTGTGTGCGTCTTTGCTCAAGTGGTTGGTATGAGGGAAGAGAAGCCTTTAAAAGGTGCTACTTTGGACTTCACTGGGGTTCTGGGTTTTAGAGAGACATGGCAAACTCTGTAAACTCCCTCTGTATTTCCTACATTTTTTCATTATAGCCCTCTAACAAGATGAAATAGTGAATTGCTTTTTTATTGTTGCAACAATAGAACCTTCAGAAAAGAAAGCAGAAGACTAGGCGCAATAGAGCATTGGATAATCTGTGAATCCACTCTTTTCATGAAATCTTGCTAGTTGCAGGTTGCAGTATGTAATTCTCAGTTTTTTTTTTCTTCTTTCTTTCACCCTTTGTTTTCCTGTTTTCTAGGTAGCCTCTGCCTAGCTTTCAAAAAAAAAAAAAAAGATGAAATAGTGAATTGCTTTTTTATTCATAGTGAGCTGTAATTGGTCTCTTTTTTTCGATCATATATCTCGCGTATAAAATTAATTCATCATTATCTTCCACGTTATAGTTGTTAAAATGAATTAGGATCGTTGATTTTATCTTTTGTTCAGATGATATTTCTTATCTACGTAATTAATTCATTTTTATCTTCCACGTCATAATTGTTAGAATGAATTAATATCGTTGGTTTATCTTTTGTTCGGTTAATATATTCTATCTACATAATAAATCCATCGTTATCTTCCACGTCATAGTTGTTAAAATAAATTGTATTGTTGGTTTATTTTTTTCTTCGGATTATATATCTTATCTACATAATTAATTTATCGTTATCTTCCACGTCATAATTGTTGAAATAAATTAGTATTGTTGATTTCTTTTTTTTGGATGATATATCTTATCTACATAATTAATTCATCATTATGTTCCACGACATAGTTGTTAAATAATTTATTTTCAAATATCTTAGACATACTTTACTTGATCATTGTTATCAACTTATTACATTTTATCAAAATAGTATTAAGTCATGTGTAGTGATTGCGTGCGAATTTTGATCAGAATTTTTTATTTTTTAAATAACAAGTAAGCATTCAAAAAGATAATGGTGATATATTGCTCAAATGCTTAATAGATAATGGTGATATATTGCCCAAAATAATGGCATATGTTACCATATATTTTCGTTTACAACTATTTTGAATACAAGAATAATGGATGGCAAAACCAAAATATGAAAACCTATAGAAAAACTGTTATATATCTATTATCTTTTATTCTCTGCATGATCGATATATCAAAATTAGTTGTTTACAGGGGGGTTGTGAAAAGTATACAGTTTCAATAGGGGAGGCAGGAAGAGTTAAAATTGGAGGTAAGCATACCAAAGTGTGACTGTATTCACATCCTCTTCTACTTTGGTTTTTGTCGTGCGTTAAGGACAGCCAAAGTCACGTGTCAATGGCGGTGTGGTTTGAGAAGCAAAAAAATTCACTTGCATATGGTGCATGCCGTACTGAAAGCACCCGAATCATACATACTAAAATAAAATCTTATTTTCTTCCAGGTCTAACAATAAAGCAAGACACCGCCGGTAAATACTGTAACAAACAAAATAAATTTTTCAGAAGAAATTATTCATGCTAAGAAGTAATGGTTAAAATGAATATATATAATAATGTAGGGAATTATTGACAGGGAATTAATTTTACAATTTGATAATGCTTTTTCTATTGAGTAAAAGAAAAATCAAATATAATAAATATTTAGACATTTTGTTGATGTTAGAAATTGATTGTGTTTAATGTTTGTATAATTTAGTGTAGCTAATCTTTGAAGGGTTATTAATATGAATTGCTGTAAATTTTAATTATGACACAACTTAAATTTTATCAAATTTTATTTTTTTCCCAAATAATATTATTCAAATTATTTCGTAGTGATTTCTAAATTATAAAATAAAATATTATCAAAAACACGCATTTAGTTGTGAATGCTACATCACATGCATGGAAATTCACTTACATCATAAAAAAAAAAAAAAAACTTCTATGCAAACTGCATAAAAAAATGGAAAACAAATTATCTATGTTAAACATAGGCGGATTGCATCCTTCCTTTTTCTGTACAAAATACGGCATGAACCGGCTAAAGATGAAGCACGGGAGAGAATGATGTTTCAAGGATTATTAAGACCACCTCTGTTACAATTCTGAAGCAAACTCTGTTGTAGGATCAATACAAAGATCCCCACAAGCATCAAATGCAGCCCCAGCAACAACAGAAGTCCCCAACACCGTCAAGCCAGTGTCAGCCCCACTGGATTGCCACAGGAAACATGTAACAGAGAATCCGGACACTTTCAAGGAGTTGGGAAATTTCAATTTGTCGTTACACTTGATTGCCACCAAACGGCCAAAAATCATCTGAGGGGAGCTCTCCGGCCCCAATTTTGAACTCCGCCACTTGCCTAGGGTTAAACTGTAAAATTTTATATTTTCACCGCCATGGTAAAACGGTAAAACATCTTTTTCTCCTTGAGAGCTGCTCTAGCTAACCTAGCACAGCCTCATGCCAGGGTAATAGGTAATAGCTAGGGTGGCTTTAGACGTGTTACTGTCTAGGTTTCGATTTTGTATGTGTAATGTAGCATGCAATGTTCTTGTGCCGAGTCAATATCAATATGCATTCAAAAGTTGCATCATCTGATGAGTTCAAAGTATAAATGTGCTCTTCAAATGAAATTATCATTTGTCAGTGCATTTTAAGTTTCCGACTACGTTAATTGATAATAAAAGAAATATTGTTAATGGTAAAAAGTAAATTATATAAATAAATTTTATTTATACTTAGAGGATATTAATTTCGTCCGATTTAAAATTTTAACGGTATGATCACTTTTGAAAAGTATTCTTCAAAGTAAAAAAACAAATTATAGAAGTTTTTTTTATTTAAATTGAGTGTGTATTTTTCTTATTGATCGAGTAATTTATAATTTTAACGGTATGACAGATTTCGATGGATGCTCGATTAATTTCATATTGCTTTAAATATGATATACATCCATTCTAAATGGTGAAAAAAAATATATAATTTTAATTTGTTTAGCTTGAGATAAAGTTTCAAGACATCAAATGGGATTTACCACAAAAATTTGATGTGTTCAAGAATAACTTTATTACACGCTCGGCAAATTTAACAATTACAATTTGTTAGCACATCGAGAAGGAAGGAAAATTCTTTCTTTCTTTCATCATTTGGTCGCTTGATCGACTATCAAACCGACTTCAATTTTTATAAAACTTATATAGAAACACATCGCTCGTTAAATTGAACAAGATCAACGGTTTAGATTCAGCGCTTGAATTTTAAAAATTTTAAACATTGATAAAATATGAAGTTGTGGCAACTTGTGGCACCCAAAAGTGGTGGCAGCAGAACCTTGCTCTCCTAAAAAATAGTTAATTTGGAATATGTTATTGTTAGATTGTTAATTAGATTTATACACTATCAAATTGTTTAAATTAGATATATGCCATTTTTTATTTTGAAAAAGAATAAATTCTAAAAATACCATCCTTAAATCTCTCAATATTTCTAAAAATTCCCAAACTACCCTTATGATATGTGTCTATGGGAAATTGCTCGTCATTAATTTCTTGAACATTGACAAGGAATGTAAACTGCATGCATCCCTGATAAATAAATAGAGGTCAGGTATTAGTCGAATGCTTTTTGTCATGTTCAGGTCATGCCTAATGCAATATTACGTCAGTTTTGGATTAAGCTCAACCGAGACTTATTAGATTAGGTTTAGTGTTGACTTGGGTTGAGGTCTAGATTTGATCCAATTCATAACTAACAAATGTACCTACAAAATGGATGGATAAATAAAAATCTGAATATATATATATACTTCAAAAAATATATATCTCTATTAAACAAAATAATTTAATATAAATATTTATTTCTTAATAAATGGAACTATTTCAATTATCATAGATGAGAAAATTTTACATATTCGCTCTATATTCAAAATGAAAAAAATAATTATTATTTTAAGGAATAGAGATAAAGATAGAGATAGGGATATATAAAAAGAAACCGTCCTCTCCAGAGCCATCCGTGCCATCTCACATCCCAGTGCCCTTCCTTCCTATCACACACATGCAATCCGACATCCCAGCGCTCATTTCCTATTGCGCATGCGCAATCCAAGATCCTCCTTCTACCTGTCGTGTCCTTCCCAATCTCATCTCCCTCTCCCTCTGGATCCACATCCTCAGCAGCCAAGGATTTGGCTGTTCCAAACAGCCATACTCCTTTTTTTTATATTTCAACATTTAAAAATTCAAATGTTGAATCCAAACCATTGATCTTGTTCAATTTTACGGGCGATACATTTTCATATAAGTTTTATGAAATTTGGAGTTGATTTGATTCTAGATTAAGTGGTCAACAAATGAACGAATCTGGTTAACTATCACTGATTAATTCTAATACGTTCATAATTTGGTCACTTAATCAAGTATCAAATCAACTCCAAATTTTATAAAATTTATATGAAAATGCATCGCCTATAAAATTGAATAAGATCAACGGTTTTGATTCAATATTTGAATTTTAAAATGTTGAAAAATTAATAAAATGGAATTTGGTTGTTTGGAACAGCTAAATTTTGGCTGTTGAGGATGTGGTTCCCTCTCCCTCTCCCTCCTTCCCCCTCGATCCCTCCTTCATCAGATCCAACACCAGTTTCTCCCTCCTTCCTTTATTAGATCCATCGTTAGTTTTTCATCTTCCTTCTTCGGCTCCCATTTCATTCCATGCCGCCCCATGCTCTCTATTTTCTTCATCTTCTTTTCCTCTTTCTATCATGTCTCATTTGTCTCTTATTTTTCTTTTCTCCGATCCTCACGACGCTCATATATTTCTCCTTCGTTCTAAATCATGTGTTTTTAGTTCTAAAATTATCGTAATAAGGGAGTAACTAATTAGAGTAAATGTTCGGTTACTTATAATAATTGAGCATATTATAAGTTATTTATTAGATATAATAATGGATCATCTTATAATTCTATTAGATAAAATAGAAATTATCTATCTAATCTCCATATAAAAAATTCATAACCTTTTTGTCATAATAAAAGATCATCTTGTAATTACAAATGCTCGTTTCCATATAATAAATGATCATCTTGTAAGTCTATTAGAAATAATAAAGGATCATCTTATAAGTGCATTTATTAGATATAATAAGGGATCAACTTATAAGCATAAATGCACAGTTAGTTGTAAAACTATTTCCAAATTTTTTAATTTCAAAATTTTGAATTTTTTATTTTAGAATTTTAAGTTTCTAAAATTTCGAATATTAAAGTTCCAAAACTTCTTCCATATGGTTATTTTGTGGACAAACAGTAGACTTCATTTGGTTAGAATATTAACCGAACATGAATTGAATAATACCATAAATAATGCACTTAGTTTGGTCATGGACTTCAAATTCTCTTCCTTGGAACGGAGCTGGAACATGGGTTGGAACCCGTCCATTAGTAGCCCTAAAATATACGCTTTAAAGAAATTAATAAAAAATAAAATAATCAATTACAATTTAAGTTTGTAGTGTAGTCTCATGTATTAAAAATTCAAAATATAATTCTAAAAAATATCACACTGGTGTGTAAAATTTAGAGGGTGTGCTAGGCATGCATGTGCCTTTTTTTCTTAACGAAAATTCTGTACGAGACATTTTATTTAAATTTAGGAGTTTTATTGATAATTAAAGAAGAAAAAAAATATAAAGACTAAGCAACAATTACTTCAACGTAGCAATGGAACTAAAATTTATTTGGCAATAAACCTAGAAGGACTGAAAATTACTAAAAACAAGTGAAATGAAACTGAATACTTCTGGCTTCGTTTCAGCTAGGTCATCATATATACTTTCAGAACCTATTTGAAAATTGATAAATTTGACATCTTTCAAACATATATTTTTTTCCCCTTTGAACGACATCCACTGATGATCCACAGAGTACGGTGTGGTTAGATCCGAAGCGTACATTTTATCCGACAACCAATCAAAGAGCCTGACCACTTCAGCCTTTAGTTAACCAGTACTAGCACTAGAGTCTTATCAGATTTATTTGGATAATTCAGTATGATGGCCCAATAGCCCAAATGAAAAATGGATTAGGCTATAATAACATTACTTATCCGATGAGGTAGTAGACGAGGAATCATTTCAAAATTGATTAATGCCGTCTGTCTGCAATTTTGCTATCCCTTGTCATCGCTAAATAGAAAGTAAACACATAAAATAGACAAGGTGAATATATATAGTGATCAAAGTGAACATACAAACAAATAAGTTCAATAAAAATAAGTTGAATGTGCATATAAAAATCTGAGCAAGAGATGACAACACTTATTTGTTTCTAAGTGTTCACCTTGATCGTCTATATGTTTATATTGTTTGTTTTATATGTTCACTTTGTGTTTAGCGATGACAAGAGAGCAAAACTACAGATGGCAGTTATCATTTTATGTTTCATTGTTAAGTACGAAAAAATAAGACATGGCTAGGCATAAAGATATCTATTTTTGTTTATTTATTTTGCCCATAAGGCCTGTAGGAAGACAAATGAAAAAAAAAAATCTCTGTATGATATAAAAATACGTTACTAAGCAATAAACACGTACCTATTCGATGCGTGGGCAAATAAAAATTCTAAAATAATATTATATTTCAACAAAATAAAATCAACATATTAACATAGAAAATTAAATTTAATAAAAATTGATATTTTAATAATAAATTATTTAAAAAATCGTTGGCGATGAAGTTTTTCATTTGTGATCTCTTTTCAAATAAAAAAATAACTATTATTCTAATGAATGTTCTTTCCATTTCATATGAAATTACCATCAAGCCACATATCAAATCAAGTCTTAAAAACTAATGATCCACATTATGTTTAAATAAGTGGATACACTCTTGGTCTCAACATTTTAAACTCTTGAATTTGTGCTATTATAAAGATTATGGTATAGATGAAAACATTTACTTTTGCCGATATACTAAGTTAACTTTTATATCCAGACCGGTTGAGAGTAACAAGCAAATTTTATATAGACAGGGTTGGCTTAGGTGTTTATATAGAATAAAAGCGAGTATTACCTCAGTGTTGAACAACTAATTCAAATTCTCAACGTGATATCATATTGAAATCTCACTGTAAATCAAGCTATATATATTTATGTAATCTTTTATATAGATAAAATATTGATGGTTACAAATTAATTTTAAAATAAGAATATAACAACCGTCCGTAATTAATACAATTAGAGGGCATAAGATCATGGAAATTTACAACCAAATTTTCGGGAATAAAAGACTCAAAAAATAACTATAAACCGTTTGTATTCAGAACCGATGTGACAACAGTACGTTTTTTATTGACTGGAACAATCACATCACACCTCGTCCTACCACTAGTCTAATCTTGGAAAAGGCAATTCTAAATTATTATTTATAGTACATAATTGAACGTGGAGATAATTATATATGGAGGAACTGTTATGCATGACAAGCACAACGACAATCGACAATACTAAAATCATGCATGGAGCCACTGCACCAATGGACCCTACACAAATAAAAAAAAAAAAACCAAACTGATGGCGCCATTATAAAAATAAACCACTGAACACCCAGTTTTTTTTCTTTTGGCAATTAAGAATTTATTTAAGACAATTGGTACAATATTTACATTTTTTTAAAATAAAAGAAATTTGTAAAAGAACTTCAACATTACTATGGTAAAAAAAAATTGAAACCATCGTGTCAATTAAATAACTAATTTTTGACTTAACAAAATAAAAAGTGGTATTCGCATATAACTAGGGTGTGTTTGGATGGAGAAAGAATAAGAATAAGGAATAAATGACCGGATTTAGAATCTCGTGCCAATTCTTATTCTTATTCAAATTCCATAGTTTTGTTAGTATAAGAATAAGGGGCCGGATAAGCCCAAATTTCTTATTCTTGTGTTGTTTGGGTTGCACAAGAATAAGGAATTTTGAGCTTATTCTTATCCGAATCCTTATTCTTGCTTATCCAAACACACCCCTAGTGTATTGCAAAAGTGTCGTGTCGTGTCAAACACGCGCTTTTTAGAACTCGTGTCGTGTCATGTTGACACGAGTTAATATTTTTCACCGTGTCGTGTTAATCGAAAGAATTGATTAACATAACACGCATTATTACATGACACGTCGTGTGTCGTGTCGTGTTGACACGACATGTTAAACGTGCCAAGCTATATTATAATTTATTTTAAATTTTTTGTTAAAAATTCATTAATAATTACTTAAAATTTTTTTAAAATACAAAAATATAATAAATTGTTGAAATTTATTTTAACTTCATATATTAAAATAAAATTAATGATTAAATAAAAAAATTATGAACAAAAGTTATTAAATGTATAATATAAACTCAATATAATTTAATAAATTCTAAATAATATTTATTTTTATCGCGTCAATTATGTGTCAACTCGTATCATCTTAAGACATGTTAATATCTGAAAGTTTCCAACACTACTATACAACTTTGAGATGACACGCCGACACGCACGTGTCACAGTTTGGAAAACACTGCGTATAACAGTGACTTCATGACTTCGACAGGGAGGTGCATATATGTTGTAAGCGTGTGACAATCCCATGCACACTGACCCGCTGCATGATTTAATACATTCCATCAAAGAAAAAGATGCACAGTAATTAGACGTATAGACCCGGTTCAGCAAATAATTTCTGACAGACAGAAACAGCCTCTGCCCCTCTCTCTCTTCTTGGTTGGTTTGGGCCTAATATAATACCAATAGATCCCAAAGTCCCAAAGTGAGGGTCCAGCTGGAGACGTCTTATTATGATCATAGATATCCTGTGGCACACACAAAGATGAATTTGGTGTAGCAACTCAAAGTTGTGCAGAAAAATCTAACAAATTCGCGGTGTTATCCTTCTCAGTAATGTCTATAGGAGCCACAAAGAATCTGAAGAACCAATTAAGGGAACAGGATGACCGCATCTTTGACCAATACTGTAGGGGCTATTAGAGCAAGAATTAGGTCCCCCACCCCAGACTGCAACCTTTCTCAGTAAGGTGAAGGTCTGAACTCATGATAGGTCATCTGAAGTGGATTGATAGGGATGCATGACATGAACCCTCAAATTATAGAGTATGCTACCCTCTGCCTTGTAGAGCCTAGACACACACACACACACACTCTCACTCTTTAGTCTTTAGTCTTTACCCCCTAATCAACATGAGCTTTTCAAGGCGGGCCAGAGCTAAGAAAAAGGTGTGGATGGATTCTCTGTGGCCCCATGCCACTTTTTGTGTGCCCACATGCCTCATGGTCACTTTAATATGTTGTTGGTCGTGTGGAATTTTATTTAACTATATATTGTCAGGAGAGATACTGGTAGAGTGGTAGTTTATTGGATTGTTTCTATTATGGAGATTCTTTTGACAAAAATAAAGCTGTTTTTCATTATTCAAAATGACAAATAAAGCTGTTTTTTGATGAAACAAGCCGTCAGAGGTTTAATTCAGTTGCACTGTCTGCCTATTATCACTAAATCGATAGACTATCAGAATGTTTATAGCAACGTACGCCATTTATTATTATTATTATTATTATTTGTAATTCGTTTGAGTTAACATATGTTATTATTAATTCTAATCCAGTGGTTGACCCCTAGGGGTGTAATAAAGTCAGTGTAATTAAATAATTTTTTAATGTATTTATTTTTTATTTTCATTTCATTCTGGAATGGCAATGAATTTGTCGCCCCCCCCCCACCCAAGCCTGTTATATTTTTATCAATAGTGTGTGTCCCTTGATTAGTAATTAAGATGTATAATTATAAATAAGATACTTAAGTAGTTCCCCCTTTGGTTGTCCGATCCGCATCACTTCAACCCCATCTTGCAATATAAAATACTTTTATAAGCTATTGACGTGAGTACATATAAATTTTTATATATATTATACGTACGAAAGAATAGTGACTTAGATGATTTCAAATGCAACTTAGTTTACATCTAACCGTCTCATCTTTATATTTAGTTTTACATTTTTATTTTTATAGTTAAACTTACCGTTATGGAGGAAGGAAAAAAAAATACTAAATTTGAAGTTTTCAAACTCCAAAATTTTCCTCAATTTTAAGGTTTTAACCCAGTGCTGAATAGTTTGGACTATCATCAGAAAGCTCTTAAAATTGAATCATTAGAATTTTCAAATATGATTAAGGCCTTTTTTTTTGACATGAATGATTAGGCCATGATCAAAATGATTTTTACGTGGGATTTCATTTCATTTGAATTGATTTCATTGGATTTCGTTGGATCTAATTACATGGGAATTCTAACCAAATGATACCAAATTCCTTCATTTTAATCAAGAATTTTCCAACGAAATAAAATGAAATGAAATCTCACGTTAAAAAAAATGGAATTTTGATCCGGGCCTAAGGCTTGATAGTTTTACATTAAGCCAAATAGGATGCAAATTTAAGTGTCAATACATGCAGTTGATGTGCATTAGATTATATGAAGAGAAATGACTATATATCTATGGGCTGTTCGACGCTTCAAGAGCTATGTACATTCCAAAATGACCCTCGACATATACACAGTAATTACACCATGAAAATGCCAACTACGAAACATTGGATCATCTAAGTCATAAATTTGCAGCGGTACACTACAAGTCTACCAGTCATTAATCCGTTGTACGATTTGAGACTGAGATACCACAGACCTGATAGAAAGAGAGATTGAGAGAGAGAGAGAGAGAGAGAGAGATGGTGCTCCCGGTTATCCAAACATGATGGGATGCTGGGGTGTATATGGGTTGGCTGGATGGGACTTCTTTGGCATAGTCTTTTGATTCCATCTCTAACATGTTAGCTAGACCCGACGTGTGAGGCGTACCGTACTACTTGTCTAGCCTACTTTACTCCTGTTCAATTGGAGGCTGCCTTGAAATAAAAAAAAATAGTAGGAAAAATAAAATATTTTGCATAACAATATTTACGATAATATTTAATTAGTAATATAAATATATTTTAATTTTAAATCCAAACGTAAATGTATGTTCCAATATGTCCGTCATATAGTATGAATGTGTGGTGACAATAAAGGATCACAAGATTTAGTCCATATTTTGTTGACAAAAATATGATATTTGATGCATCGTCAAACAATACTAAATTTGCACTCAATTTGATTGGTGCTCCACACAAACATGAGATTTTTTTTTTTAAAAAAAATCAATTTAGTTTAAATTAATATAATAATATATTGTTAAGATTAATTGTCAAATAAAAACATTATCATCAACACATTTTTTTTTTAATCTTTCTACATTAGGTTTTTAAAATACTTCAATTTGAGTAATTTGTTGTGTTGTTTTCCATGGACATTTTTGGCTAAGACTATTTGTGCACTTCATTTAATTCTGTTTGAAGAATAATAAAGCAGAATCTTTACTGAGTTAATTGTATCTTCCTGTCACAGATGCGGCAGTAAGCAACCGATACTGTTCAAGACATTTTGACTGGAGAATTCAATTTTTCAGTTTTGGACCTTCATCAATGACTATTGAATGCAAACCATCTACATTTTAAATGTGGTCCTTCTATATGCTGCTACTGACGGAATTGAATCCATTATATATACATTGATTTAGATAATTTTTAGTCCAAAACATTATTTTTGAAAAATGAAATCGAAGTCTCAACATAAAAACACATAGCCAGAACAATTTAAAATTATTTCTAATTTTTTTTCGAAGGGCATACCCATGGGCAAATTTGCGCTGTTCTTATTATACATCATGTACTTTACAAGAAACGAAATCATGAAAAACAGGGAAAAAGATCATCATAAGGGAACGAATGAAGCAAATGCATGAATTTGTAATGGGTGCAAACCTCTAGTGTCTTCATTTAGATAGGTGGAGCAGATGTCATAATGTATCGATAGATATCAGATGTGGAGGTGCACTCTCAAGCTTATCATGGCCACCTTGGACTTAATTCGCATGCCTCTCTCTCTATCTGTTTCAAAATAATTAGTAGTTTTTCTTAGATAAAAGCTGATAAATATAGTTTGTTTCCGGCTTTTCTGCCTTTTTTCACAGACCTATGTGTTTTTAAAAAAAAAGTAGCTAAAGATATCTCAGAAAACCAAACTGCTAGATCATATTTCCAGTCTCCACATTTTAACCATCTTTTTTGTTTTGTTGTATCACAATAGTGTCAGACGCTTACTGAAACAATTCTGTATTGTAAGTTTCTGATCTTCAATTGGTATAAATTAAGTGTCCAACTTTTTTTATGTACAAGACGATAAAGTCAATTCAGGTAATTTTTTTTTTTTTTGTTGAGGAAATGTTATAACTTGAAAAATATCACAGAAATAGCTAGATCTTCAAATAAAAACTGCAGGAAAATATTATTTACTAGCTTACTAGCTGGTGTGGTTTAAATCTATTTGCACTAGACAGTTTGTGTTGTGTGTTGTATGCTATAACAAATAAATTAATAGAACCCTTGATCAACTTTTTTTTTTTCTTTGCATTTTTTTTCCATAATAAACAAAGAGCCCCTGGACATTATTAAATAATCAATGGGACCTTCAAATTGTCGACATATATTTAATGTGCTGTTAGTATGAAAGAAATCATATCTCCTATGTATCGTACAAAAATTAATTTTTGTGGTAGTTATCAGCAGTTAATTTGCAATCTTATCCTTCAAGATAAACACAGAGATCCTCTGAAAACACTGAGCATGTCATTTATACCGAATGTACTGAAGCACATGAAAAACAGTGACATTTTAATTAGGGCCTCTTTCTTCAAGGAGCCATAGGTTTCTTCTTTGATTTTCAATTTGATTTCTGTAGAAATTTGTAATACGTTACAATGCAATTACTTATCAATTGCAGAGATATTAACAATTACATTAATTTGAGACAACCTTTTAACTTGTTAATAGTTTCACGGGTCGAAAAATTTAGAAATATTATTATATTAATATAATATTATAATAATAAATGAAAAAAAATCGGAATTTTGAGAATAATATTGCGATATCGGAATCCTAGATTCCAAAACTAGTATTGGAATCTGGGATTCCGATTCTGATTTTTACCGATTTTTCAATTAAAATAATGATTATTTCTATAATTTAATTAGTTTAATTAGTTAATTAATTTAAAAAATAAATAAGTTATTGTAAAAAAATATTAAAAAATGAGAAAAGATACGAAATATTATTATATGTAATCCAATTTTTTTAAATTGTTTTTACATTTAATAATTAAGATTATGATAATTAAATATTAGAAAAATTAAAGAAAAATGTTTAAAATTGATAGAATTATTTTTAAATGTTGGAAAAATTGTTCAAAAAGACTTGAAGCACTTCCACTTGAAGTTAGTTTTTTGATATTTATATTTATTTATTTTATTATTTTTTAAATAGTTAATTGATAGTAAAAATAGAGTAATTATTGTTTAAATAATTAAAAATAGTAACAAATACAGAAAATAGTAACAATTACTAAAATGAATAGAAATGCTTGTTTGAATAATTACAACAAAAATCATATCATCTCATCTCCTATCATCGCCACTTTTCGATTAGTCTTTCTCGTTTTCTCTCATATATATATATATACATACTAGTCCATCTTTCTTTCTCCTTTACTATGCTCAATTTTTTTTTTTCAATTTTTAAGAATCACCTCTACATCTCTACTCACTTCTCTTATCTAATAACTATTTTTTATTGATTTAAAACTAACTATAATATTTTTAATATTATTTTTAGATTCGAAAACTTTCAAAGTGGATTTTGGAGGTTCAAACACCATCTTTTTGCTCCGAAAATGGTCGTTACGGGGTTAACTCCTATAGATTTCGTCGCCAACTTTCAGGACAGTGGTCATACACCCAAAATGGATGTTCCTATCAAAAGTTATGCATGCTTGAAGTTGTAACGTTCAAAAATACTTTATTTTGTGTGATTTTTCAATCATTTTCTCTGATTTTTTCATTTTCAACGATATATATGTGATATGTGATATTTATGTGATATCTATTTTCAAAATACATATGTATTTTATTTTAAAAAAAGAATAAAAAATTTAGAAATCATGTCGAATTGGAGGAAATACCTAACAAATCAATTTTGAGAAACTAGCTATTTAAATAAAAATAAAAATAAAATAATTATCGTCATAAATAATATATATTACTTTTGTTATAAATATGTTCAAAACAAATATATATTATCTTTTTCATCAATAAAATATATTAATATTTATTTAAAATTAATTAAATTAATAGAAATAATCATTATTTTAATTGAAAAAACGATAAAAACCAGAAATTCCTAATATCGGAATCTCAGATTCGAATCATTCTTAAAATTCCGATTTTTTTCATTTATTATTATAATATTATATTAATATAATAATATTTTAAAGTTTTCAGTTCACAGGGAGGAACTAGGCCTGCAAACGGAAGACCGTTTATCCGTTTTTCGTTTCGTCCGGACGAAACGGTTAACGAAACAATAAAACGATTTCGTTTGGTTGGACGAAACGATTAACGAAATGAAAAAAACAGTTTCGTCCATGTGTAAATCACGAAAATTTCGTTAATTTCGATCGTTTCGTTCTTACAAAACGGTTAACGAAATTGAAAATCAGTTTCGTCAACGAAACGAAACGGTTAACGAAACACTCTAGTTTCGTGACCGTTCCGCACGTTATGCAGGCCTAGGAGGAACACATGTTTTTGGGCTTCATCAAAATGGTATAGTGTTTTAGTTTTGTTTTTCAATAGGTTGACATTAGCTGTCAACTTTATCAAAATGGTACAGTTTCTTTAATACAATGCAAAATCATATCTACAGTTCTTTAAGTTGATGTTTAAAACCAGGCCCAAATCTTGTAGACATTAGCACATAGCCCAATTTGCTAAATTGGACTTCATCAAAACCCACACTTATAATCGGATTTCAGTTGCCATTTAATTAATTAGAACATCTTATAACTATGCGGCTAGTTTCACAATAAAATCTAAAACCCTTTAGCAGCGGTAAGTAGATGTAGACATATAAATTAGGCAGATTTCTATTAATCCTGGTCTCAACGCGCATCTTCTCGGAGCCATAACGGGTACATCCCCCAATGTTCACAATTTAATTGTTCGTTGTAACTTGTAAGTATCAACTTTCGATCTACTTACACAGAATATAATCGTTTTACTTTTCGTTAATAACTGAAGAATTTCGATCAATAATAATAATTTTAATAAAACTCGGAAGACCCAATTAGATGGTCCACATCAACCTATTCCGCACAACAAAAAGGACCAAAAATGAAAAATGTAAAACAGATGAGTTATCCGATAAGCAAAAATCATAAAAAAGATCTTGTCACAAGTTTCTCATTTCTAAAAAAGAAGTTTCTCATTTCAAAATTTTATAAACTGAGAAAATTATTGAATGTAAAATATAGATGTTCGGTTCTAAACATCTTTTGTAGGATGTTGGAAGAAATAGATATTCAATAATAATATATAAATCGCTGGCTCGTAAAAATTTGGTGGTTAAAAGAAGTTGCAAATTGGCCAAAATCCGATTAGGACTTGCAAGTTGCAACAAAAGAGCGACGAAGAGGGAAAAGACTTGATCAATCAACTACCCCACTCAATTATGACCCACATTCGCTCCTTCCTCACACCAATGAAATTGTTTGAACTTGTTCAGTTGCAAAATGTTGGAGTAGGTTGTAGATCCATATACCCTCGATCCTTGTTCACTTGCAAAACATTGGAGCAAGTTGTAGATCCATATACTCTCAGATCCCTCACTGAATTTCAACTTTGTTGATCTCATTCTCAAAAGCACCTCTACTTTGGAGCAAGTTGTGGATCCATATACTCTCAGATCCCTCACTGAATTTCAACTTTGTTGATCTCATCCTCAAAAGCACCTCTACTGCAAAACACACCCATCAATATTAAGCTAAATAAAATTGAAACTAGTGGGCAGATGCTAAATTGGTATTGGGGTAACATATCTAATGTTGCTCACCAATTGTATGATCATTGAATTGGTATAAATATCTAGTATGATATGATCATTGTGACTCCCATAATTGAAATCTTACGCTTTTAATATGATCATTGTATTTGTATAAATATCTAGCATGATATTTGCCGCCGATTTAAAATTTTTTTTGCTCCTAATCAGCACATGACTTGTAATGAGATAACATAAATATCAAAACATGACAAGCACCCATGCAATCTATTTATTTATTTTTTTGAAATACCATTGAATTGGGTAATGTTACGTTTAATCGACTAATTTTCTAAAGATAGTTTCTATGAATATCAATAATTCAATATTTGCCGCCGATTTAAAATTTTTTTTGCTCCTAATCAGCACATGACTTGTAATGAGATAACATAAATATCAAAACATGACAAGCACCCATGCAATCTATTTATTTATTTTTTTGAAATACCATTGAATTGGGTAATGTTACGTTTAATCGACTAATTTTCTAAAGATAGTTTCTATGAATATCAATAATTCAATATTGCAAGTTCACCTTGATTTTGTAGATATATCGGTGGGTCATCTGTTTCCAATGATGTCTTCTTTGAACTTAAATTTACCTTTTAATATATGCCAACTAATAAGAATGATTTCAAGATATCAATTATGTGTTAAAACTTCCTATTTAACACACTTTTAAATGTAATTAATTGCTGACATTCTGAAGGAGAATGTTTTTAATAATACAAGAACTAATGAGATATAGATTATTTCTGCCAATTTTGTATCAAGTATCCAAAAAACTGGTCTGATTTACTCAAAAAACAAACATAAAAATTATTTTAAAACTATGCCAAAATTTTTATCTTAATTGGAATTAAATCAAACTCTTATAATCAATATATAGATTATCATATTGTTCACATGAATCTCATATGACATACTAAACTAAATATCTCTAATCAACATTTCTGGTGCACCCAGTAAGAGTAAGATTCATGTTATATTGACAATTGAATTGAATCTTCTTTGAATTACAGAAATCCTAAATGACATTTAGCAATGGGCATTGAAATTACCTCAATGACACATGATTTATACCATACAATATCTCGAATCCAGAACAACAATTAATTGTTCTAATGTTGTTGTTTTTTTCCCCCTTTTTGTCTCTTGATGTCAGGTATAAGATCAAGATATAATTGTATTATCCTTAAAACAATTATTTCTTTCTTAGTAGATTTTTTAATCATGATTGACTTTTTTTTTTAATTTTAATCAAGGTAAGAATGTGTTTTCAATACCATATTTTCATCTAGAAAAAAGATTGTTTATATAAATGTGGTTGCTAATAAAATCTAAAAAAAGAGTAAGCACTATATTAATTCTTTTACTTAAGAAGATTTCAAAAGTAAATATATTGATGTACTATATATCTCGTCTACATGAGTGCCGCTTCCTTTTGCTAGATATAAGCTGGCGCCAGAGCTCTTATTTTGCAGTCCCAAAGTCGGCGTTAGGATCTATCTAACCGTGTTAAGATATTTTCTTTTTAACCGACTAAATGGGTCGGTAACGAAGAGTTGAGTGTTGAGATTTTTCAAGATCAACAAAGAGTAGAGATTCATTTTTAGATTAAACTGGATTGGTCTCGTATTGGGCTTGGGCCTTCTTCCGGTCTATATTGTTTAAAAAAAATCACAGATGATATGGTATTATTTTACATCGAGTTGATATTATGTTTCAAACGCGTACCAAGATAAAATAGATAGTAGAAGTTGTGAAGATGGGGCTCTCGGGAATAGCTTTTACTAGGCTAGTTTGGTGGTCTAGCTTATTTTTACTTTAGTTCTTCTTGTGATTTGTATTTCTTTCTTAGTTTTTAGGTCCTTTTTGGGGAACTTCGTTAAAAAAAAAAAAGCATAATTCAAGATCTAATAAGTAATAACTGACTACTTATAAGTAGCAACGTCAATTCGAGTAACAAAATTATGTAGCAACATCAATACTTATACAATTGGATATGTTTAGACTAGCGAAAAATATTTGTCTGAGTGAAGAGTAGTTTTGTAATCTGGATTAGTGATAATTCGAAACTCGAATTTATTTGCAATATGTGAAGTAACAATCTGAATACCATTGTTCACTAATTTTTACAACTCAGAATCTTCATCCAAATGTAATATAATGCATTTGCAATTTAATTTAAACAACTAAAAGGTAATTGACAGCCAATACCTAGGGTGGAGGGATGCAAAATAATGAAATTTACAATTTAAATTAAACGACTAAAAGGTAATTGACAACCAAACATATAGGAGGGATAGATGCAAAATAAAAGAAAATAGAAAATTAAATTTAACAGTATAAGGTAATTTACAACCAATATACAGGAGGAGGTTGACGCGGGGATTTGTTTTACACAAAATTTACAGATGCCTAGTTCCCTACAACTTGATCAATCCATGCTACAAATGTATACAAGGAACTTTTGTTGCCTTCCACTGTAAACCCATTATGTTGCAACCTAGACATGTCATTATACCAGGGATGAAAAGCACAAAACAAACTATTATACTAAGACCCATACTATATTACTTACACTCATTACACGGTTTATGCCAACTTAATTTCCTTCTTGCTCTCTCCATTATATATACCTCTTCCCATGCATGTTGTTTCTACATTCCACAAGTTACCACTTGCATCTCCACATACACGATTAAGATAAAATTTAAAGAAGCTGCATTAGTTATCACTTGAATCCAAAGATGGCGCTTAGTAAAAATCAAAGGAAGTGCATTGTTCTAGTGCTGTGGCTAGTTTTGGTGTTGTCCAATGTGTGGCATCTCGAAGCCGCTCGGCCACTGGTCGACAGCTGGTTGTCGCGACGTCGCCAACTGTTGATCTTCTTTCCAGACGGGCCTTCTAATTGTACACGCGACCCTAATAACCATGGGGCCGGTCCTCCGTGCCCATGAAATTTCTTCTCACTGTGCTCTTTTCACTGTTTCTTAATTTTCTCTTCAAATTAATGCTATGTATGGAAATTTAATTAATGTTGAATCTAACCTTTACTTTCAGTTAGAAGGGTAATTATTCTAGAGTATTTTAGGGCGTTATCTAAATTAAATTAGAAATGTTCTTAAATTCTATATAATGCTTAGGAAAATGTGTGTAATAATAGTCATTTGATAATTATGTATATAGGAAGTGCATTGTTCTCTTTAAGTTATATATATGTATGAAAATGTTATTTTATTATGTGAGAGTCCAAATAAATTGAGTGTATGTTTGAATGAAGAGTTTAGATTGTAAGATTTGAACTTGCGTCTCATCCATTTCACCATATAAGGTTGCATACATAATTTTATTTCTAACAATATATTTGCCATTTTAAGATACATTTGTTTGATTTTGTAAGATAATTGATTATTCCTACTCTAAATGTTGATGTAGACAGCAAAAAATAAACTAGATGTTACTTGTGCATTTTTGGCTGTGAAAGAAAATGAAAAAAAAAAAAATGATATCGTTATATAAAGTTTACTCTTTCCGATGTCATATGCCACACAAGAAAATTTTGGTATCGACATCTCAATTCGTTCAGGTGAAAAAGTTTGGATCAACTGTTATATCCGCAGCAATCAGCATTAAATATTAGGAAACCGACTTCAAAGAAAAGGCATAACGAATTGAAAAAAAAATATATTTTTTGGGCGCTAAACAGTTCGTGTTTAGGAGAAAAGTGTAGAACTAATTCATCTCAAAATGAGCTTTAGTACGGGAACAGATGTAAAAGACCGAATTATGTTTATTAATTATAAATAGAATAAATAGATTCGAAAGTGACAATACTTTAAAGCGGTTTCTTTCAAATTTAAAAACAAATATAATGTGTAATAAGATAGTAAAATTAATCAAAACCATTTATATATGTAAGCATATGTCATTTCTCTTAACTAAAAAAATATATAGTTATATTACTTAAAAATTACCGTTTACCATATAATCAAATTTAATATTATATAGATTGACTTCATAGAAAATAGAGTGGCTTCAATAGTATAACTATAATGATTTTATTAACAGAACTATAATATATATATAGTTTGACTAGCTAGCTAAATCTCGTCACTATTGAATTTTATATGTGATTGAATAATATTTAGAGTACTTCTGTGGTACTTCATGAAATAAGAATATGTCACTCCTTCATGTATGAATCTGGATTTTCAAACTTGAAACATTTAATTTAAGCTACTCAATGTGATCTACATTGTAAAAATTTTGAATTTTTTTTTATTTATTATTTACTTTTTTTTATCTTTACTATTAAAAGTTTTGGACCTAATTTGTCCAATAACAGCAAGAAATCTTTCAACTAAAAAAAATAAGAAGTATACGTGTGACAGCAGCATAAGCAAAGCAAGATGACTATCACGTGAAAGAGATTAAAACCTTAGCATTAATAACGAGATTAAAAGAAGAGACAACACATGAAAGAAGAAGACCCCCCTCCCCTAATGGATGCCCCGTGATTAATATCCGCCCGGCAATCAGCACTGTAGAAATTCGATCGGACCGTTGAGAGTCGAGAACTGCACTCTCGAGTACTCCAGAGGATTTTGGTCGCCCCCCTCCCCCTCCCGAAAAGCAAAAAGGATATGAATAATGAGGGTGGTTTTTCTTTGGACCGAATACATGAGAAAAGAAAAATGGGTTTTCATGATAAGTCAATTTTACAAGCGATTAAGAAGTAAATTGTAAATATATATGCTAAATTAAAAATTCTATATCGGAAATTCTTAAATATTTCAATTGAAAGACTTGATCTCCAACAATATTCACAATTATTTTCAAGAAGTTAACAAATTTAATTCTTGAAATAAAAAGGTGGTTCTGTCTATCAAAATTTGTAAGATTTAAGAAGCATTGACTAATTTTTAATGAGACTTTTATCTAAAAGGAATATTAATCACATAATATCTTTTTTTTCTAAATTAATGAAATATATATAATTATTAATGTTTTTGCATGATCAAAAGATGGCCAGCCCCCCCGTCTAATTAACGTCCCTGACATAGGACGCAATACTTAGTATACCTTTTATTTTTAAAGTCAAGGCACCTTATTTCTCTTAGTCACCAATTAATACGATAAGTCATATAATGGACTAGACCATTGTAGTATTGGACCAAATAATTCCAGACCAAGCCCAATATTATGTCTGCACGTACCACTTAATTCGGAGCTGATATGCACCATCCAGTTATAAAGCATCCAAGCATCCACCGACCATCCTTTCAACGAGAGACATTTTAATGGGCTGGCGCCCTGATGTATGGTTTTCATACTCAATTTCCAACCAGATTAAGCCCTAAAATTACGTTCAAATGCATGTGTTTTTATCAATTTCTGCTAACTTAGGTTGTAGAAAAGTCCAGCCGTAGCCCGGCAAGTTTATTTTGCAGGTTCAGCATTTATTCGGCATGAAGAACAGAGGGAAAAAGCAAACGGGAGTTGCTCATACAGAGTGGAACGGACCGCCCGCACAACGGAACGGTCCGCCCTGACCAGAGGAACCAAGTCCAAACGGACTCAACCAGACTTCAGACGGACTGCCCTGACCAGACTGGAACGGTCCGCCCCAGACTCAGAACGGGCCGTTCCAGCTATCTTTGGATTGCTAAAAATAGAAGGCTATGTTTGTCAAGTCGGTTTCCTCTATTACCGACCTTCCAGAAGCACGTCTCCCACGTTTGAAGCCACCATTGCCTCAATATAAAAGCTCTGTCCTGTCTTCAATTAAGGCTAAGTTCGAAATTCTAGGTTTTAGCCTCTTTCCAACTCAGAAAAGGAGACAGCCTGCCGAGACGACCAACTGCATCTGGAACTGCCCGTTCCAGAGCCAGGACGGTCCGCCCCAGACAGGACAGAGCACAGAAACGTGGAGTTTTCAAGCGCAACTTGTTGTAAACTTGATTTTTCTCTTTCTATGTCTTTGTATTTGATGAAACCTGCTTGTTCTTGCATGGATTTGTTAGAGTAGAGTAGTTTTAGGGGCTATGGTCTGAGAACCTTTCTCTAGTTGCTTGTTTTTGATTTGAATCTTTAATTATTAGTTAAATTAAGTTATGTTATGCTTCTTGCACTTTAATTTTCTATTTAATTACTTAAGTTTGTCTCTGTTTGATCTGATTACCTCGTTAAACAAAGGCCTAGTTTAACTGTTAGGATTAAAATCAATCGCAGCCACATTAACTTAGTAATTTTACTGTTCGGTAGGCGATATCCGGAAGGATTAAACCAGACCTTAATAAACTAGGGTTTAACTTGAAATCGGAAGATTAAAAGTTTACCAAAACTCGAGAAGTAGACTAGAACAACTAAACCAAGAAACGGAAGTTGAAATTTAGGCGTTCTAGGAGTTAAACAATAAAACTTAATAGCTTGACCTGAACGGGAGTTAGAGTACAAGTCTTTAGGTTACGTATTGTTTAATCTCGCATAAAAACATTTAATTAATAATTAAAACTCATGACAAAACAAGTATCAATTGATCGGAACGGACCGTTCCAAGGTCAGAACGGACCGCCCGGAAGGGGGAATCTGACCTGGAACGACCTGTTCTGATCAATTGACAAAGTCCAGAACGGACCGTTCCAGTGATGGAACGGACCGTTCCAACTTTGACACAGAGAATTGTTCGAGGATCTAAACCCCTAATTTTCATTAACTTGATTATCCTTAGTTCGAGTTAGAATTTGGTAATTTAGGGATTGAACTTTACTTTATTATTCTTTATTTTAGAACTGTTGAAACTTATTGATTTATATTAAAACCAGAAGTTAGTTTGAATTGTTTAAACTGAAACTTAGAAACAGAATAGTCCGTCCCCGAGATTCGACCCTTAAACTGTACTGCAAACGAATTCGCATCGGTAATTAAGGATTAAATTTGACCCGTACGCACAATTGCAGATACCGATCAAATTTTGGCGCCGTTGCCGGGGACGGTGCCTTTATCTAAGTTTAGTTTTCAAGTTAGACTAATTTCTCTTTATCTCTTTTCACTTTTTCTTGGTTTTTGGAAATTGCAGGAACACGCGCTGGCTGGAAAGAAGAAAACCACCAGCAGCACTTGCAACTACGACTTTCGACACCCAAGAAAAGGGAAGAAGAACCCCTCTCAGGCGAGCTCTTCCTCATCTGGACCTAACCGTGCGGTTTTGCAACAGCAAATTCCAGAAACAGTTGAGCAGACCGAGAGGCAGGGTGACAGTTCTTTGGTTCCGCCTTTTCGCCTTTTCTACCAGCGAAATCGTAGGAATCTCTCTGGAACACAGCCACCTGTAGCGCAATCCGAGACACTTCGTTTCACATTAGGACGAACCACATCAACCGCATCAACTGACATAGAAGCAATGGGAGACAACTTAAACGGAAACGGGGGCAACAACAACGAAACTGAACTTGAGCGTGCATTGCGTGAGGCACTTGAAGCTGCCAAGGAGGCTGAGGCAACTCGACCTTTGAGGGAGATCGGGGCACCTACCGCAAATAACATCCGACTTGGGGTCAAACCACCGAAAGCCGAGAGGACCAGGGATTTCTTCTACAATCCTGGCCTCGTGTCTTTGATCAAGGAAAACACTTTTGCAGGATCTCCTCATGAAGATGCCAACAGGCATTTACAATCCTTCCTGCGAAATTGCACAACCTTGGTTCCTGAAGAAGTGGATCCGGATATAATTCGCCTAACTCTTTTTCCTTTTTCTCTTAGGGACAAAGCTGAAGATTGGTTGAATAGTTTTAATGACCGACCCTTTGAAACATGGAACGATTTGACCAAAGCCTTCCTGGATAGGTTTTATCCTAGGGTAAAAACAACCAAATTAGTTAGGGAATTGTTAACCTTTCAGCAGGACCAAGATGAAAACCTGTTCGAAGCATGGGAACGGTTTAAAGACCTGCAAAGAATGTGTCCACATCATGATGTACCTGATAGTAGATTGATTGTTAGTTTTTATGATGGATTGGATGACATAACTCGTCAGAATATAAATTCAACTGCAGGTGGTGCTTTTCTGGAGATGGGATGCAGGGATGCAAAAGCCTTGATTGAAAGCATGGCACAATCTCAGACAAATTGGTCGGTTCGCTCAAAGAACAAAGGAGGCGTTTTTGAAGTAGACAAATCCACTCACCTCCAATCTCAACTCGATTCTTTGACGGTCATGCTCAAAAACATAAGTGCAAAATCATCAAAACCATCCGAATCCGCCGCCGTATGTCAAATCTGCGAAGATGAAGGTCACACAGCCAAGTCTTGTCACTTGGTAGCCAGGGAGGACCAGCCTGAGAATGTCAATGGCATAATTACTCCTCCCTCCTTCTTCCCAAGCAATAACTACTCATATCGCGACAAACGGAACCACCCAGGTCTCTCGTACAGCAACCCCAACGGGTGTGCCAATCCGGGCCAAACTGGTCAAGCATCAAACTCCAACAATAGCACTAACACCCATAGTGGCCTCTCTCAGCGAACAATAGAGAAGTTTATGCAGAACCAAGGGATATTCAATCACTCAGTCCATGACGAGATCAAACTGCTAAGAGAAGACCTAGGCCTACTCATAAACAAGCTGAACCAAGGGAATGATCAAGCCAACTCAGGGGCACTAACCAAGCCAGGCATGTTTCCAAGCCAACCTGAAACCAATCCCAGAGAAGAGTGCAAAAGCGTCACGCACAGACTGAGGAGCGGGACTAGTTACGATGGCCCTGAGATGCCCAAGGATTTGCAGCCGGATTCAGCTGGGACGAACCAGCCTGAGCCGGAACGACAAGCTGGAACGGGCCGCCCCAATTCGGAACGGACCGCCCCAGACATCCAGCAACCAGTCACATCTGGGACGGACCAGCCTGAGCCGGAACGACAAGCTGGAACGGACCGCCCCAATTCGGAACGGACCGCCCCAACCTTGCCCAGAGTTGAGAAAGTCTTTGCTTATCCACCCCCGACGCCGAACGATCCTCCGGTTGAAGTCCCATACCCGTAGAGGCTAGCTCAGGCTAAGAAGGACAGGGAATACGGAAAATTTCTGGATATCTTGAGGCAAATGAAAATCACTATTCCCTTCACTGACCTCTTGTCAAAGATGCCATCCTACGCCAAGTTTCTCAAAGATCTCTTATCCAACAAGAAGAACTTGGAATTGAGCGGTGTCATGGCCTTGTCAGGAGATCCCGACACTCCAAACATCAAGAAAATGCCGCCGAAGATGAAGGATCCAGGTAGATTTACTATTCCTTGTAAAGTTGGTGATTTAGGTATGAAGAGAGCGTTGCTGGACATTGGAGCAAGCGTCAGCCTGATCCCTGAAACTATCTTTTATCGAATTGGAAAACGAGAACTAGAGCCAACCCCGGTGACTTTGAGACTTGCTGATAATTCAATAAGATTGCCATTGGGGGAGGTGAAAGACGTGCCAATTCGAGTTGGAGACATCTTTGTTCCGTGCGACTTCGTGGTGGTTGATATGGAGGAAGATCCTGAAGTTCCTATCATCCTGGGCAGACCCTTCCTCACCACAGCCGGTGTGTTCATCAATTGCAGAACCGGCAAGATGAAATTGGAAGTTGGAGATGAGAAAATTGAGTTTGATATGGAAAAAGCGATGCGGATGCCTGACCATATGGATTCAATTTTTATGGCTGAATCATTGGAAGCCATGGTTGAAGAGACATTCAACAATCGGATTGTGCAAGCATACCATTCCTTCTCGGCCACACCTGAAGAGGAAGAAGCAGACTTGATATTCAACGAAATTCTGCAAACCGTTGAATACTTGGCTACCAGAGAGGGCTGGAACGGTCTGCCCCAGATCCAGGCGGACCAGGTCAGCATGCAGCTTCGATCAGCGGCTGAAATCGACCAGATTTTCAGCCTCGATTCAGATCAGAACGGTCCACCCCGTTTTGAAACAGACCGTCCGAGCTGCCAGTCAGAGAAAGGTAAACTAGAATTGAAGACATTACCAGAGAGCCTTAGGTACGAATTCCTAGGTCCCAACCAGACCTTTCCTGTCATCGTCAACGCCAAACTCGACTTGGATCAGACTGATAAGCTACTAAAGGAGTTGAGGGCTCACCGCAAGGCTATTGGATATTCTATCGAAGATCTTAAGGGTATCGATCCCTCGATATGTACCCACCGGATCTTACTTGAAGAAGACTCAAAACCGACAGTAGAACATCAAAGGAGACTCAACCCGAACATGAGTGAAGTCGTGAAGAAGGAGGTGCAGAAACTTTTGGAAGCTAGAATCATCTACCCGATCTCAGACAGCAAATGGGTCAGTCCCATTCATGTCGTCCCAAAGAAGGGAGGCACAACAGTGATTGAGAAAGATGATGGCCAGCTGATCCAAACAAGGATTGTCACTGAATGGAGGATGTGTGTGGACTACCGCAAGCTGAATGCTTCAACACGAAAGGACCACTTCCCTCTGCCTTTTGTTGACCAATTACTCGAACGACTGGCTAAGCATTCTTTCTTTTGTTATTTAGATGGTTATTCAGGTTTCTTCCAAATACCAATTCACCCGCTTGACCAAGAAAAAACAACTTTTACATGCCCGTATGGAACTTATGCATACCGTAGGATGCCATTTGGTTTGTGTAATGCGCCAGCTACGTTCCAAAGAGCTATGATGGCAATATTTTCGGATTTTATCGAAAAAGACATGGAAGTTTTCATGGATGATTTTTCAGTATATGGTACTTCTTTTGATCATTGTCTGGCTAACTTGTCAAAAATTTTGCAGAGATGTGAGGAAGTCAATCTTGTATTGAATTGGGAAAAATGTCATTTCATGGTGCAAGAAGGAGTTGTTTTGGGCCACATAATTTCAGAACAGGGAATCATGGTCGATCAAGCGAAGGTGGAGGTGATCGAAAAGCTAACCTTGCCAACTTGTGTAAAGGATGTGCGGAGCTTTCTTGGGCATGCAGGCTTCTATAGGCGTTTCGTTAAAGATTTCTCTAAAATTGCTAAGCCATTAACCAATTTAACAATGAAGGATGCTGAATTCCTGTTTGATCAAAATTGTGTTGATGCTTTCAATAGGTTGAAGGAAGCGCTTGTAACTGCCCCTATCTTGCAACCTCCAAATTGGGATCAGCCATTCGAATTGATGTGTGATGCTAGTGATTACGCGGTCGGGGCAGTGCTAGGACAGCGGACAGGCAAGAAGCCCTATGCAATCTATTATGCGAGCAAAGTGCTGGATGAGGCGCAAGTCAACTACACCACAACCGAAAAAGAGCTTCTAGCAGTAGTCTATGCCTTAGACAAATTCAGGTCATACCTGGTTGGCTCAAAGGTTATAGTCTACACCGATCACTCAGCACTCAAATACCTCCTATCCAAAAAAGATGCCAAGCCACGACTCATTCGATGGGTTCTCTTACTGCAAGAATTCGACCTCGAAATACGCGACAAGAAAGGTACAGAAAATAGTGTGGCTGATCATTTGTCCAGATTGAAAATAGAAGACCAAGGAACTGGATCCATACCGATCAACGACTCGTTTCCAGACGAACATTTGATGATAATCCAGTCTGGAACGGACCGCCCTATTCTAGGGCGGACCGTCCCAGCCCCTGAAGACGCTGTAGCAGCAGACAGAACGGCCCAGCCTGAGCCAGAACGGCTAGTTGGAACGGTCCGCCCCAATCTGGAACGGTCCGTCCCAAACCAGGAAGTTCCATGGTATGCTGATTTCGCGAACTTTTTAGCCAGCAAAGTCATGCCCTATAAAATGTCTTCTCAGCAAAAGAAGAAGTTCCTAGCTGACTCGAAATATTACTTCTGGGAGGACTCATTTTTGTGGAAACTTGGGGTTGACGGAATATTTCGAAGATGCATACCAAAGGAAGAGGTGCAGCAAATTCTTTATCAGTGTCATTCATCCGCTTATGGTGGTCACGCTTCAACCTCAAAAACTGCAGCTAAAGTCCTTCAATCAGGTTTTTTTTGGCCGACTATTTTTAAAGATTCGAGGGAGTTTGTTTTGTCTTGCGATCAGTGCCAAAAGATGGGTAATATATCCAGCCGACAAGAAATGCCAATGAACCCGATTTTGGAGGTTGAAATTTTTGATTTGTGGGGGATTGACTTCATGGGGCCCTTCCCATCTTCGTGCGGGTATGAATATATCCTTGTAGCAGTAGACTACGTGTCTAAATGGGTTGAAGCTATTCCGAGCAAGCATGCCGATTCAGCCACAGTCAAGAAACTATTCACCAAGATCGTCTTACCTCGGTTTGGAATTCCGAGAGCTGTCATCAGTGACGGGGGTAAACACTTCATCAACAAACAATTTGACAATCTGCTGAAGAAGTATGGAGTGAAACACAAGGTGGCAACACCTTACCACCCGCAAACAAGTGGCCAAGTCGAGGTATCTAATCGAGAAATTAAGAACATCCTGCAGAAAACCGTTGGGAGTACAAGGAAGGATTGGGCACTGAAGTTGGATGATGCGCTATGGGCATACCGAACCGCATTCAAGACTCCGATCGGGATGAGTCCATTTAAGCTGGTTTATGGAAAGGCGTGTCATTTGCCTGTTGAGATCGAACACAAGGCGTATTGGGCAACCAGAGCACTCAATTTGGAGTATAAATCAGCAGGAGAACAAAGAGTTCTAGACTTGCATGAGTTAGAAGAGATCAGACTGAACGCCTATGATAATGCTAAGATGTACAAGGAGAGAACGAAGAATTGGCATGATAAGCATATCCAAAGGCGAGATTTTAAAAAGGGTGATCTAGTGCTTTTGTTTAATTCGCGATTGAGGTTGTTTCCGGGAAAATTAAGGTCCCGATGGACAGGTCCATATGAGGTTAAAAAAGTTTACCCATTCGGAGCAGTAGATATTTGGAAGGAAGGATCAGATATTTTCAAAGTGAATGGCCAGCGACTCAAGCTCTACATCAGTCAAACCGCACCAGAAGGAGGGGAAGTGCGATTTTTGGACAACCCCTCAACCGTAGAGACGTAGCCATACGGGGTCAGGCTCGAGACCTTAAACAAGCGCTGCTTGGGAGGCAACCCAAGGGTTAAAAAAAAAAAAAAAAAAAAAATTAGGAGTAATGATAAATACTTGGCTTAGTCTGTACTTGTTTAATTTCAGGGATTGGAACGGACCGCCCCAAATCCAGAACGGTCCGTCCCATCATCAGGACGCATAGGACCATGGCTGGTACTACGCACACGGGACGGACGACAAAACCATACGGAACGGACGACAAAACCATACGGAACGGACGACAAAACCATATGGAACGGACCGTCCCAATTTTGGAACGGTCCGCCCCATTTAAACTTAAATGAGGACCCTGATCCAAACCCAATAACTACCCACTATCATTAACTACCCACTAAGCCTAACCAACCCGCCTCCTCACCTTATCCGACCCGTCCCCTTCTATTCCTCTCCCAAACCAATCATTCAAACTCTCCCTCTCTCAAACCCATATCTCCAACTCTCTCTCTCTGCCACCACCAAATCCGGCCAGATCGCAACTATTTTCGCCGCCTCTTGCCACCATTCACCTCTCCAGAGTACTCTCAAGTCGGTGGACTCCACAAATTCTCCGATTACTCGAAGAAACGCCGGCGCCACCAGCTCCGCCCCGCCACCACTAGCCCTCATCGGAAATTTCGGTAACATCACCTTTTTCTCTCCTTCTTTCTATTCCAGGTACCAACCCAACTCAATACTGCACCAAAATCGAACCAAAACCCGAGAAAAATCGAAACCATAAAACTACACCTTTTCTGTCCAAAGCCAGAGTGGAACGGTCCGTCCCAATCTTGGAACGGTCCGCCCCATCGCCAAACCAGATTCCAAACCAGCCCGTCCTGACCAAAACCTCCCCGTCCAACCAATCCAGAACGGTCCGTCCCAATTTTGGAACGGTCCGCCCCATCACCAAACCAGATTCCAACATCCTATCTTCCTAGCCAAACCGCTACGTTCCAAGCTTCAAACGGTCCGTTCCATGTCTTCCAGCTCATCTTCTGGTTTGTTGGGTGACAAAATCTCAAAATTCTTCCGCAAGGGAACTAGAAGAACAGGCCAGACATCTGTCCCAGTCCCTCCAGAATTCAATGTGCCATGGCCAACAAAGGAATCACATCCGGTACCACCTCTGGATAGGCTTCCGCTCAGGCCAGCAGACTTGATCACAACACCAGAACACCCATTGTCTGCCACGCCACCATACTCAGTCGACTATCCACCTCCTGACACAGAAATCATGCCATATATTCCACAGAGACGGATGGATACTGATGCAATTGACTGGTCCCAACTAGAGGCTGCTTCAGACACGGAACAAGAGGAACAAGGTGAAACAGCCGAAGGTGAGACAGCCGAAGCAGAGGCTGAAGAAAATACTGAAGAAGAAGAGGCCGCGGATCTTGTCCCTGAGACACAAACCCGGCCAGCACAACCAGCCAGCATTGAGCTAGCAAATGTGCACATCCGCCTCAAGGGCAGCCAGGCAAAGCAGCGATACAGAAACCTCCTGAACAAAAAATTTGAGAATACCCGCTCGATCGATCTGCGGGTACTTGACACACTAGGCATCAGGGAGGACTTCTACAGGCTGACCAGAGCAATTGGGTTTCGCCCGAGGTTCTGGAAGATCAGAGCTCCAGCCTACACAGCCTTGACAATGGAATTTCTGTGCTCTCTCGACCTCTATCATAAAAATGATTTGTGGCAGCTCACATTTCGGGTGGATGGTAAGAAATATGTCGCCACAGAGCTTGATTTTGCCCGTATCTTTGGGCTTGAGAATGGCACGATAACTGATGAGTTATTTGAGGAGGATCTGTGGGAAGAGCTTTCACTGGAGCACAAAAAACCAGTCAACGAACGCCGCTCCTCTCACATTCAACACCCTACCATCCGGTTCATCCAGAGGATGCTCTCACTCACCATCTTTGCCAAGGGTGAGTCGGGGGTAAAATTGACAAGGGGGGAACAAGCCATTCTCAACCAGATATTTTATCCAAAAGGCGACGCTCAACTGAACCTTGCCTACATGATGATGAGACATTTCGAGAAGCAGGCAAATAACTTGAGAAGCGGCAAAGGTCAGATCACAATCGGTGGCTATGTCACCCATCTGGTGCAGCAGTATGACTTGGCGTTGTCTGAGATGCAGCGGAGTGGGGGCCCAAACCGGGTCTCCATGAGACAACTGGTTGAAATGCAGATGGTGGCTCAGGTTGGAAACGAGTACCAATACATCTATGGTCGATACCGTTTCCCTCTTCCTCTCAACAGGCCTATTGATCTTACCAACAAGAGAACCTGGCTGCTAGTTGACAAAGACGGCAAATTTATAAACCATGAAGAGGAGGAATTGCAGCGGCGATTAGCCGAGATGGAGGCCGCAGCTAGAGCAGCCGGAGCAGGTACGTCAGCAGAGGCAGCCAGCTCACAGCCACCTCCACCCGATCAGCCACCAGTCCAGCCATTCTATGAGCCACAGACTAACCAGCGTGAGGATATATTTTGGGGAGGGTTGCCGACTCATGAGATACCCCATCATCAAGAGCCATCCCCAGGCCAGTGGCAAGGCAGATTTGATCACGCCTACCACGACATTCTCCAGGATATCCACACTGCACAGTGAAACATCCAGGCCTCGATAGATGAAGACAGAGAAGAAAGGAGGCGTGAGCGAGAAGAGAACAGAATCTGGAGGCAGCAGCAGGACGAGCGGAATGAACGAAATGATGACCTGCTAGCACGGATGGCCAGCCATATCTTCGGACCACCGCAGGACCCACCACATCACTGAGCCAAGTTCATTAAGTTTTCTGTTTTTCTCTCCTTTATTTTCTTTCTTGTATCTAATCAGGACTAGGGACAGTCCTTTAGATAAGCTTGGGGGGGGGGGTAAAGATCGAGAAAAATCGAAAACTGGTACGATAGGATGCACTTCATGGCATATTGCATATTTCTGTCAAGGTTGGAACGGACCGTCCCACAAACAGAACGGTCCGCCCCAAAAGGTCGTTCTAGTCCAGAACAGTCCGTTCCAGACTTGGCAGAACTAATAGACAGCTGACAAATGTGCATGGAACGGTCCGTCCCAATTTTGGAACGGTCCGCCCCATTAGGTCGTCCCAGCCCAGAACTGGCCGTTCCAAGTACAATTGTTAGCTGGTTTTTGTATATACATGTAGGAATTACATTTTTAATCATTTAATGTTGCATTTAGATAAGCTTTAAGGATTTAATGGATAAACTTAGCAATTGTGACTTAGGAAATTAAGGCAGGGAAGCGAATTTTATTGAAAATCTTTTTGAAATGAATTTGATGAAACTGATTTGAGCAACCTAAGGATAGGATTTGAAAATTGTCTGAGAAGTCGTTTTCTTAAGCATTGAATTGATTAATTTCACAAGCAATTGATTAATTTAGTCGATTAGAGCCGGCAAAGGGTGATTAAGTTCGCCTAAGATCATTTTCTCAACTCAAAAACCTGATTAATTGTAAGTAGATCTGCACAAGTTTTAGAAACAATTAAACCACTGTTTTTTCAAAAAAAAAAAAAAAAAAAAAAAAAAATAAATAAAAAAAAAAAATCAGAAAAATAACAAAAACAAAAATTAAATTAAATTTTCTTTCTGGAGGCATAAGGAATGAGGCAGAAAAATTGCCGAACTTCCGTAGTTGACCGTAGCAAAATGCATAAAAACCGGACCGACCTCCAAGGGGAACTAAAAAGCTGTGCTCTCCAAGTGGATATTGCGAAAGGCTATAGGTAACTGAAGGTAAAAAATGATCCACTAAATCAAATGGATGAGAGAAAACTCAATGATTCCAAGCCTTCTTTAATCTGGCCGATCCCCCCGCAGCGAGGAAAATTCCCAGCCCCGGGAAATTATGTATCAATTGTATCTTACTTTCTGTTTGTTTTCGAAAATTTTAAGTGGTTTAAAACAATTTAAAAACATGTGCATAACGACTTGGAATTAATTTAGATTATTTGAGTTGAGAAGGTTCGATCCCGTTTCTACTTGATTTCAGATTGAATGAGAACTTCGAAAAATTAATCAGATTATTGCTTAGAAAAATGAACCTTGGACAGAAAGATTTGAGAATCCTTAGGTTGACTTCAGAAAAGTTGATTCACTTGAAACAAACTGGTTTGAACTTGTTGAAAAATCTTTTTGACCAAATTGCCCCTATAACCTAATGTCACAATTTGCTGATTTTAGTTAGGAAATCCTTAGAACTTGTTAGATACACAATCAATTGAACTTAATTTAGGTCTGAACCTGGTCTACGTTTAGAGTTTTGCTTGAGGACAAGCAATGTTCAAGCTTAGGGGGTTTTGATGTATGGTTTTCATACTCAATTTCCAACCAGATTAAGCCCTAAAATTACGTTCAAATGCATGTGTTTTTATCAATTTCTGCTAACTTAGGTTGTAGAAAAGTCCAGCCGTAGCCCGGCAAGTTTATTTTGCAGGTTCAGCATTTATTCGGCATGAAGAACAGAGGGAAAAAGCAAACGGGAGTTGCTCATACAGAGTGGAACGGACCGCCCGCACAACGGAACGGTCTGCCCTGACCAGAGGAACCAAGTCCAAACGGACTCAACCAGACTTCAGACGGACTGCCCTGACCAGACTGGAACGGTCCGCCCCAGACTCAGAACGGGCCGTTCCAGCTATCTTTGGATTGCTAAAAATAGAAGGCTATGTTTGTCAAGTCGGTTTCCTCTATTACCGACCTTCCAGAAGCACGTCTCCCACGTTTGAAGCCACCATTGCCTCAATATAAAAGCTCTGTCCTGTCTTCAATTAAGGCTAAGTTCGAAATTCTAGGTTTTAGCCTCTTTCCAACTCAGAAAAGGAGACAGCCTGCCGAGACGACCAACTGCATCTGGAACTGCCCGTTCCAGAGCCAGGACGGTCCGCCCCAGACAGGACAGAGCACAGAAACGTGGAGTTTTCAAGCGCAACTTGTTGTAAACTTGATTTTTCTCTTTCTATGTCTTTGTATTTGATGAAACCTGCTTGTTCTTGCATGGATTTGTTAGAGTAGAGTAGTTTTAGGGGCTATGGTCTGAGAACCTTTCTCTAGTTGCTTGTTTTTGATTTGAATCTTTAATTATTAGTTAAATTAAGTTATGTTATGCTTCTTGCACTTTAATTTTCTATTTAATTACTTAAGTTTGTCTCTGTTTGATCTGATTACCTCGTTAAACAAAGGCCTAGTTTAACTGTTAGGATTAAAATCAATCGCAGCCACATTAACTTAGTAATTTTACTGTTCGGTAGGCGATATCCGGAAGGATTAAACCAGACCTTAATAAACTAGGGTTTAACTTGAAATCGGAAGATTAAAAGTTTACCAAAACTCGAGAAGTAGACTAGAACAACTAAACCAAGAAACGGAAGTTGAAATTTAGGCGTTCTAGGAGTTAAACAATAAAACTTAATAGCTTGACCTGAACGGGAGTTAGAGTACAAGTCTTTAGGTTACGTATTGTTTAATCTCGCATAAAAACATTTAATTAATAATTAAAACTCATGACAAAACAAGTATCAATTGATCGGAACGGACCGTTCCAAGGTCAGAACGGACCGCCCGGAAGGGGGAATCTGACCTGGAACGACCTGTTCTGATCAATTGACAAAGTCCAGAACGGACCGTTCCAGTGATGGAACGGACCGTTCCAACTTTGACACAGAGAATTGTTCGAGGATCTAAACCCCTAATTTTCATTAACTTGATTATCCTTAGTTCGAGTTAGAATTTGGTAATTTAGGGATTGAACTTTACTTTATTATTCTTTATTTTAGAACTGTTGAAACTTATTGATTTATATTAAAACCAGAAGTTAGTTTGAATTGTTTAAACTGAAACTTAGAAACAGAATAGTCCGTCCCCGAGATTCGACCCTTAAACTGTACTGCAAACGAATTCGCATCGGTAATTAAGGATTAAATTTGACCCGTACGCACAATTGCAGATACCGATCACGCCCAGGCCCTAATTTTCTAGATTTTCGCGCCCAAGTCCTAATTTGCCGGATTTTCCGCGCCCAGGCCCTAATATTCTGGATTTTCCTCGCGCTGATGGGCATCCCGCGTGCTGACGTCAGCATTTAGTGATATGTTTGATGCCTTAAGGAATGCGATTAATGTTCAAAAGTTTTTCAAACTAAATACAACAAGGGATGGGTTAATTTGCGTTAAGTGTTCAGTCTGATACATTAATAAAATGACATAGTAATAATTTTACATCCTTTTTTTCGCCCATTCAACCGACAAATTTGGGTACACTACATCAATTTAAAGTTCATTTTGTTAACATAAGGGATGATTTAACATGTGTTATATGTTCGATTTGATAGCTTCATAATATAATAAAAAAACATTAATATGATCCATAAAAAAATAACAATAATATGATCACTAATATATCATGATCAGTTTTAACAATCCAAAGCAATGCAAATTATAGCCAATCTAGAAGATAATACCATCACAATTCATTCAAAAATTAGGACACATGTTCAGTTTGCTAAAAATCTAATGTTGGTGGAGAATGAACATACAATGCCACACCAACTCGATCGAACAGCAATCCAAACCTGCGTAATATGAATACAAATACAATTGTAAAGTGTTAACAACATAATCTCTTAATTTGACAAAACTATATGCATAAAATAGATTCTGACAATAGAACATAAGATGATCCCTTATGACATTTAATGTTACATTTGCAGTATCTAACGCATCCTTTGTGGTAGAAAAGCTTTTCAGGCAATATTTGAAGGAAGTAAACATATGCAAAGTAATCCCAAGAGTGACAGCAATTGCAATAATCTCATCCCATTTAACATAAACACCACATAAACTAACTGAACACTCCTAGAAATACACATGAATAACAAATGATATTCCCTTGACTGTACATACCTAATGACGTAAAATTTCCTTGACTGTATTGGCCGAATCCTTCAACAAATGATATGCAAAAAGATACTTGTCAACACCAACGTCAAGCACCTGAAATACATTCCTTATGTCATTTAACTTAACATTTGTGTAAAAACGTCAAGCACCTGACATAAGATGATCCCTTATGTCATTTAACTTAACATTTGCAGTATCCAATACATCCTTTGTGCAAAAATTGAAGTAAGTAAACATTTGCACAAGTAATCCCTAGATGAATGTAATTTAACAAATGAAGCAACTAACTGAACACTTGTATAAATACACATTAATTAGAGTGTGACAGCAATACTAAACCTGTCCAATTAATATAATCTCATCCATAGATGCATTTAACATAACATATAAAGAAACTAACTGAACACTTGTAAAAATACACATGAATAACAGTGTGCCAGCAATGACAATAATCTAATCCCTTGATGCATGTAATATAACATGTAAATCAACTAATTGAACACTTATATAAATCCACATGAATTAGACTGTGCCAGCAATGTCAATCTGTCCAATTACTATAATCTCATCCCTAGGTGTATTTAACATAACATAAAAAGAAACTAACTGAACACTTATAGAAATACACATGAAACTAGTTTCTGACAATTGAATATAAGATAATCCCTTAAATCATCTAACTTAACATTTGCAATATCTAACACATCCTTTGTGAAATTTTTGAAGTGAGTTAACAACATGATCCCTTAATCTGACAAATAGATTAGTCTATACCTGTGTGAAAACGAAGATCGGTCATGAAATACTTATGGATCTTACGAAACGCGACAGTACTAGGTCTGTACTTGTACAGCTTCTTGACTCCTCTGGTGGTCAAAGCGGATTTCTTCGTTTCCTAGAAAGAGATCAGCGCGTTCAAATGGTAGAGAGAGATCACCTTGTCGCTAATCTGCCATTGACGGCTTGAATCGGAGGGGGAACTGGAGGTGGAAGGTCGGAATCACTCTCTCTCTACAACTAGTGGCCATTGAAGACCACTGACGGAGATCTTCTCCATGATGGTCACTGACAGATTTCGCTCCCTCTTTCGGTTGGAATCGCTAATCTGCCATTGACGGCCACTGACGGAGATCTTCTCCATGATCGCTCTCCCTCTTCTTCATCAGTGGAGGAGACAAAGTCGGCGTGGAGGAGAAGGAGATTGAAACCCTAATTTCGAGTGGAGGAGACAGATTCGGCATGGAGGAGAAGGAGATTGATACCCTAATTTTGAGAAGAACGAGAGAGAGAGAGAGAGAAAGAGAGAGAGAGAGAGAAGAATGAGCGAGTGAGAGAGAGTTTCTGAAATGGAAAATGAAATGAGAGATTCAAAAGGTGTAAAGAGGTGTGAAGAGGTCACGTGAGGTGTCGCTGGGTCATCAATTGGATGCTTGGATGTGATTCCTTTGGAAGCCATATATTAATTACCTACTTAATTTGCAAACATGAATGATAAGTGCCATCGCGCGTCATCGCTGTGACTAGCAGGTGTCTGTTATACATGTTTAGTTCAATAACCAAATGTGTTCAGTTTAATAATCAAAAGTGTTCAGTTAAATGCGTCAACTAATGATTTTATTATATAGAGTCGCGCGTCAGTCGCGTCAGTTTTGGAGAGAGGCGCGTCAGGGGCAGAGTCGGAAAAAATTTAATTTGAACCGAACCGGTTCATGACCCCTTCTAATTTTTTCATGTGTTTTTTGTCCGGTTCGTGACCCCTTTGCTTGACATTGCACCTATTAAAAAAAACTGAGAGTAATACTTAAACTGAACATTTATATGTAATAACATGAACATTTGTACTTACGAAACTGAACATTTGTTCTTACTAAACTAAACACTTATACTTATCCAAATGAACATTTTTGCTGATAATATTTATATTTTTTATTGCAACTAACTGAATATTTTTACTCAATTAACAGAACATTTGTACTTATCCAACTGAACATTTGTACTTACTAAACTAAACATTTATACTTAATAAAATGAGCATTTTTGTTTATATATTTTTTTATGAGCAAGGTTTTGCTACCAACATTTTAGTTGCCCCCTAAATGCCAACATTTTGCTAGTTATTTTTTCAAATTTTAAAATTCAAACGTCTAATCCAAATTGTTGATCATATTTAGTTTAACGAGCGATGCATTTTCATATAAGTTTTGTAAATTTTGGAATTTATTTGATACTTGATCAAAAGCTAAAACATGAACGTATTAGAACAAATCTATCATTGTTAACAAGGTTCGTTTATTTTTCTATATATTGATCGAGTATCAAATAAATTCTAAAATTTACAAAACTTATGTGAAAACGCATGCTTGTTAAACTAAATAAGATCAATGGTTTGGATTAAACGTTTGAATTTTAAAATTTAAAAAATTAACTTAATAGCAAAATATTGGCATTTGGGTCAACCAAAATATTGGTAGTGGAACCATGCTCATTTTTTATTGCAATTAACTGAACATTTATACTCAAATAACATAACATTTGTATTTATCCAACTGAACATTTACGTACGAAATAAAGTGCGCTGGGTGAGGAAAGGATGCGTTGGGTGAGGGGATCACTGGCTCAGCGATGACAGCGATGGCAGTGATGACATTCCAAAAGATGGCAGTGATGGCATTCCGAAGGATTGCAGTAATCAAATTTCATTCGAAAATATGCACATCTTACACAAGAAAAACTAACAACCATCCTTTGATTGGGAGACTGAAATTTGGTTAATTTGACTTTGAAAAATTAAAAAGCGATGGCATCAGCAATGAATTTTAGGGGCAAATATTGAGGGCTAGTCAAGTACACAACCATTTTTACTTTTATTTTGCTGTTATTCCATATATTTTTCCCCTAAAATCGGGGATTCAAATTCGCACCAAATATCATATCTGAAGTAAGCTTGGCAAGGGAAGGTCGGTGAAAACAGTCATGTAGACTATATGCCTTGTTTTGGCTGCTTCGCATCTCACTTGTTTGATCAACTTTCTTGCAATTTGCAAAGATGCCTACACGCGCGAATTCAAACTACTTGACCAACACAAGTTAGAATTGCAACAAATTCTATCCTACTATTCAATTTCTTTTGCACCCCTTTCCTCACTATATACTACTGCATTTGGCGTTTCAATCCATATTTTACTGGAGCATTTAAGCAAAGGAGAAAAACTCGCCAGGTACAAACCGTCAATTTTAGATAATTATCGAGGGTCTCTAACATATGAAATTAAAAATAAATTGCTTTCTCTATGAATCGAATGTATACATACATGGTTGACGACCATGCAATTTTAAGCTTATTCCTGATTTTTAAAATTTTAGATGAAGGTCTACTTCTCAGGCAATGTACTTAAATTTTAACTTTACATGATATTTCATGGTAATTTCTTTGAAGAAAAGAAGGGAGTTAAGTTCTCCAACTTATTTTGAAATTAAATATTACAAAGGACCTCCAACTAAATTTCACAGTATTGTTCCGCGTAGGCTGTGGCGGCCGGCCATCAAGCGCGTACCTTGGCATGTGAATTACTAGCATTATTAAGTAATTTCCTTAATTATCACGATATTAATTAATGGATGATAATTATCATTAAAAAATTACGGGAACAAACGTATTATTGAATAATTCAAATGCATTGGTTTATATTTTCTTAATTACGCATGCATGTAAACACGCTATTTTGGCTCTAATTGTTAAAGCCATTCAGATGTGACTGAAACAACACCTTCATTCATCCAACATCACGTCAACCTTCGTCACCAACTTAAAAAAAAAAAAAAAAAAAAGCTGCAAAACTCAACAAGTCATTAATTAACTACTTAATAACGGACTTTACTATGATCGGTTTAGAAAAAAAAGATTGCAACTTTTTCAAACGAGCTAAATTATTTTACATGAAAATAACAAATTAGATCTGAATACTAAACCAGCCAACATGGGTCTATATTATCTGAACATATTCTTTAGAAAATACTGTTTATTTTCTAACTTTTAAAAAAAATTTCAATACTAAAGACTCACTTTTCCTTCAATACACAATAATAATCCAATACTTAATTGATTAAACAAAAATGGAAACACTGTACGAAAAGTTAGATACTCTAATTCGGAATAATCTAACAATAACAAATTGGATAGCTTTGATTATCCAGCTGAATCACATGTGACGTAGTATCAAAACTACAAATGAATAAACCAATCAAATTATGGAACGATTATATGTTTTTCGTTTTCGGTTTGTTCCCTAAAAATATGGGAGATCGCCAAGAGGGCCACACGTGACGCGCCTACGATAGAAGGGGACGGAAGCAAATTAGGTGTAGGGCAACAATCCGTATTTTTCAAAATCAATCTAATGATCCTTTGTTTTTTTTCTCAATTTTTCTATAATAAATGTAGATCGGTGGATTGATTTTGAAAGGCATGGATTGTTCCGCTACGTGATATAGCGCAACACCAGATTTGAGCTGAGAAGGGGACATGCGGACAACAAGTCAGCAACACAATTTAAAATCAAACTTTACAAACTAGCCCCACGTTATTTCAAATTTGACGAAAGTGTCCAAAAGGGCTTTCATAAATATAACTAAACTTATGGGGCTCGTTTGGATCGTATGGGAATAAGGAAGGAATAAGGATTTTAGGAAGAAAACGTTGGAAATTGTGTAATTTTATGAAGAATTTTATGTCTAGGAAGAAGCTATTCCTAGTCCCATCCAAACGAGCCCATGGGTGTTACATTAACAACAAATCAAATGAGAACATAAAAATAAATTCAGTAACACCTGCATGAGAAAATATGGTTGGTACATGTTTGTATAAAATTAGCATTTAACAAGCCAAGAGATTTTTTAGCTGAATTAGGCAAAAACAAATTAAACCTTATGTAAAGCTAGAGATGAATAACTGAGTAATTGATGTATGAAGTTATCCTCTTTCTTTTGTTCCATTATGAAATTGTCAAGCATTGCCTGCCAAGCAACTTTATTAATAGAAAAAGGACTGATACATACAGTTAGGAGGGTAATTTGTTTTTCAGGGCTTGGCATTCTACAGTTAAAAAGAAAAAATTCATTAGGCCGGAGGGTACTGGTCCGTACATTTGATGTGGTCATAGTCATACTACAAGTGTAAACGTATCTGACATACTTGACCCGCCTCTCTTCACTTAACTTTGTGTAGCTACCAAGTATCTATTATATATAAATAGAACATTATTCAATATATTAGACCAATGCCGCTCTCCAATCTGACCAACACCTACTCAATTTCACCCCCTTGTGATTGTCCCGCTTTATTATAGCACTCTCGTTGCATCTTACCTACATCTGTACTTGCACAAGGAAAAAAAAAAAAAAAATTCAAACTAACAAAGGAAAATTAGTTAGCACCAAGATGGCGCTAAGTAAAAATCATTGGAATTGCATTGCTCTACATATGTGGCTAGTGTTGGTGTTGTCTAATGTGCGGCAAAAGGCTAGGTGATTGGCTGAGAGGGCTGATCTTTATCCTGTCCAGCGAATTTTGTCCAGTAATATTTCACTACATTTTATGTATAAAAAGAAGGAACTATGTATAATTTTTTATGAACGTAATTTGTGATGCGAAGTTTTCGGACCAAAAATGCTGGAAAAAAATAAAAGATTTTCTTAAACAAAGTTTTATAGAAAAAGATAATTTTGAAATACATGGTATATGTTACTCTTCTTTGGGAGCGCTAAAACTCTAGCACGATTATTGAGGCGCCGTTAGACGATTTTTAGCGATCCCTCCGATTCTCCCCCTCCCACTCCCTCTCTGACCTCGGCGATCCTCCATCCGTCCGAAAACCTTAGGCGGGGAGGCCACCGCCGGCCTCCCCCGCCTCCCCTGCCTCCTCCACCCTCCATTTTTCTTTTTTCTTTTTTCTTTTTTCTTCCTTTCCCTTCCTTTTTCCATAGATATGATTTGTTTTGGTTCTCTTTCTCCGTCGGTATAGCGACCGGCGTTTGTCGACGGGTGTTTTGTGATTGCCTGTGTGACCGTGCCCGTTGTTTGGTTCAGCCGATGAATTTGGCACCATTGTAGGCGTGGTGCAACCGGCTAGTCGTTGAGGTCGTGGTTTGGAGCGACCGGTGAGAATGTTGTGGCTCTTTGGTGTTGCAAGTCCTGCCCGTTAATCTTCGGATTGAAGAGTTGGTTTCTCGCGGAGGCGAACAAGACGATTGTTTAGTTGGCGACTCTATTGTGGGTGATTGTATGACACGGCTTATCTCGGCTGGCCTCGACGTAGAGGTGTTGGAGCAGGAGTCAGGTGGCAGCCCTGTCGTTGGTAGGTCGTGTGGGTCTGCATGTTTTTTGAAGATTGCCTCGTAGGTACCGGTTAGGTCGAGGTTGGATTTGGAAGGGGTCCTATTTTTCTTTTTGGTTTTGTACCAGTTTATACTGGTACAAGGTATTCGGTACTAGTAGTGAGCTTTATTTGAAGCTTGGTCTTGTTTTTTATTTTATTATGCAACTTTTGTAAACGTTTTTTATTATTAATAGAAATTGCCGGTACTTGTCGGTCCTCAAAAAAGAAATACATGGTATATGTTGGGGGTTCGCAGCGTGTTAATATACGCAAAGGGTCACTACTGACTCGGTACTGTAAAAATAGAGTACCAAGTCATGAGGTCATGATCTAGGAACGTATTTTGTAAAAGTTTTATCTTTTTTTTTTTTAATATATGAGGAAATGCATAATGTATTAGGTTGAGTGCACTGCGTTAACTTTCGGTCATGACTTTTATGAGGAAAGAAAAATAAATTAAAAGTCAAACGGTACTATTTTATTTTCTTGTTTTGGGTCATTGGTCTTTTATTAATTACTAGTATAAAAGCCATGCGAAGTCTGCCTTCTTATCTCTATTCCCCATTTTGTGAAGACAGAAAAGTCATATCAACGGGTTGCATGCGAATATGAATATACCCACATATCTATCATATCCTTTCTTTTTTTTTTTTTTTTTTTTACTTTAACTGAAAGTCTGAAAGGATAGAAATGCTTTAATTTATTTATTAACACAACATATATTCGACTATAAAACTCTTAAAAAATTGGTCAAATTTCGAAATACAGTCTGTTAGGGGCTTTCCTGATTCCTCGTGCATCTTTTCTAGGACTGCACAAGAAAAAAGAAACCCGTCCAACCCGAACCGTATTTTAACGGGTTCAAATATCAGTCCGGTTGGATCAGGATTTAATTTTGGTAATCCGGTTATATTGGATCGGGTATATTTTTATTTTTAATAACCCGATTTATATATCCAACCCGTTTAGTTGATTAAATCTTCCCTTACTCGCGTTACTCGGACAATATCATATAATATAAGTCTTTGTTTTAGACGTATTGTATTCTCTTGTAGCGCTTATGAGTTATGATATCATATAATATATATATATTTTTGCATAAAAATGTAAATACCTATGTGTAAACGGGATAATTGTCGTAGGGGCAACTCGATGCGCGCACTCATGGGTTTTCAGGTGTTTACATATTTCTCCAGGGCATATATTAAAAGTGGCATTGTGAAATTTAGTTCGTGTCTTCATCTGTTGAGTAAATTCTCTATACAAAGTTACAAACCATAGATATATATTCAATCAATTATTGTGATAGATTATTATGGTGGGGTGATAAGTCATTTTTTTTTATTTCATTTATGTGATAATTTTTATTTTTTGCGCAATTGAAATCATAACCCGCATAAACCGTAATAACCCGTACGTAAAAAATTACATGGATTGGATTGGATTACAGATGAGTCAATTAAAATTTTTTTTCAATCCGATAAAAATCTTTGACCCATCAGTTGGCACTAATTAATCTTCTCCCTAAACCAAATTGAAAAAGGAAAAGAGGGCGGACGCACCATATATATATAATCCATTCAATAGCAATGTCGTAATTTAACAGAATGTTATAATATATGAGACACCGACCTTCTTTTATTTTACTTTATTAATTTAAGAACATAGGTAACGTACTTACATACATGTAATGATATCTCGATCGATCTACAATTAATAGACGTTGTTTAGATTTTTTTTTTCTTTTTTTAAGACAAACTTGACAATAGCAGGAAGCCTGGAATTAATAATCATCTCCCTTATATATCTCAAAATTCGAATCTTTTAATTGAATTGAATTTATAAGTAAGTATAATAATTCGACACACAGCATATACGTAGGAGATGATAATTTAAGCAAGTATATTAATTCCTTACAAAATATTATATAAAGACAAGCATGAAGATGAATATCACCGTTTTTACTTTTTTAATTTGATATTTCGAATTAAATTATAAATTATTTAAAATTAATATATTACAAAAAGCTAGTACCCATAGTACCTTGTTTTTCTTACGGAATCTAAAAATCACATCACTATATTTCCCTAATTGACGTTCCAACATATCATTTTTTTTATATCAAAAGCGGAGAATATACAAGCATATCCTTAAATTCAATTCCTTGTGCTGGCTTCCTTCTATAAGCACAATTTGACACCAATTAAATTAATCTTAATTCTGATTTGATAAAATAGAAAACGAAAATGCATAGCAGGAAGTAGTTGCTCGGAAAAAACACATGCTGACCTGCGTTGGATTTCCTTTGGCAGCTGTTAGTTACGCATGTCTTAAATCTGATCAAATAGGTCTGAATTCAAACTGCCTGTGGAAAAACTTAAAAGTAGAATAGAACCTAATTTATTCTCCGGATTTGACTTCTCTATAAAGGAAATTTTTAAGATTGCTGACAAAAATTAATATCGAAATTTCAATTTGACAAAAATATATATATTTTTAGATTTCTATATACTCATTATCAAACTAGAGAAACAATAGGAGAATTTTTAGATTTCCATGACAAAAAGAATAGCTCCCATCAATTCTTTTTCAAATTAAACTTTGAAGAATACTATAAACAAACATATTTGACGTCAAACACGATCAAAACATCGACTGTTAAATTTCAAATGGCCACTCGTTCGCTCAATGTGATCTCTATATTAAAATCTCCTTGAAAATCAAATTTTAAATTATTTTTAAAAAGATTTTAACTTTTTTTTTTAGATTTTTAAAATTCAAGAGTCCGAAATTAATTAGATTGAATATTTTCTAAACTTTTAAAATAATATTGAAAAAATTGTAAATATATAATTTGGTTTTCATGGAGGTTTTATTATGAAGAACAATTTAAGTGGTTCGGATCGCCATTGTAATCTAAACAATTTAAAATTTGATACTAACATGTTGGACTCTAGCCACTCCTTTAAACTTTTTATGAATAATTGTGTGACACTGGCATCAAAGTTTGCAAATATCCACGTAATAAACAATAATAAAAAAAGTGGTCGTTATTCCGCTCATGGCCCACTACGTGGGTACAAAATGGGGCTGCTAACGATTTTCCCAATCCTCTCCGTCCTAAAAGTGGCGTTGGCAAGCTGAAATGCTTACTTGCGGCTCTTTAGTCTTTATTGACCCATTTGTGTACTTGTATACTTGTATGCGCCGATAATGAATACTTTTTTCCAGGGACAAAAAGCGACAGATCTGGGGGCATTAGATCTTTAAGATGATGACGATCCAAGGGCTTGAACCAAACATGGAATATTAACTAATTAATCGGAAAAGTTCTGCATTTTCTCATTTATTTTTTGGGTCAATCACAGCCCGTAGGATTGCTTCTACTTTTTTTGAAGAATAAGTTGTTGTTTCCTATAGTTTTTTATTTTATTTATTTTATTTTTTTATACAATAGATAGAGGTTATCTAAGAAAAAGTTGTTTCCTATAGTGAAATTGAAGTGGATCGTCCATGTAGAAATGGATTATTTACATTTTAAATTATCAAATTATATTATTAAATTGAATATGACCCAAATAATAATACTTATTACAGAATTGGTATTTTGGTATTCATTAAAAATAGATCTTAACTTAACAAATTTAACAATATATTCGTATAAATTGAATTTGTTGAGCAATTCATGTAATTCCCATCCAATATATATATATTATTGGTTGTCATGAAAGTATCATTAGAGAGGGAGAGTTAACAAACTTATTGATAGATTGCCATAAACTAAGAGTGCATGAAAGTATCATTGGGACTTCTTTTTCTTTTCTTTCTTTAATTGGAATATTATGAAACTGGTATTAATGGAGACTATGTACCAAGAGTGCAAGACTAGTTGAAAAGGAAAAATCAAAAGAGCAAAACAAATAAAAATATTAATCATCGATGATCCCAAAATAGGAAGCAGATTTTGTCCACTTTTATGCTGTCACAAGTGTTTGAACTTATTGGACACGCTTGTCTATTCTTACTTTCAAACCTTGTACATCGACCAATTCATTCCATTAAAAAAGGTGGAATATATTGTCAAAATTTTAGACCAAATATCCTATGAAAATACGACTCACACGATTCATGGTGCCATTTAATTTCTCCCCTTCATCACTATATATAACAAGCCACCATGCAACTCTCTTGCACATCTTACATTTATCTTCACTTACACAGCAAAAGGAGACTATCAAATTTCAAGTTTAGAGAAGAGTAAGCTTCCTGTAGTTCTCTGCTCCCCAAAATAAATCTCCAACATGAGGCTGGGAGAAAGTCAGAGGAGGTGCCTTATTCTGTTTCTATGGTTGCTCCTGGTGTTGTCTAATGTGCGGCATCTCTACGCTGCTAGGTTATTGGGAGGAAGCGGGCCATCTAATTGTACAAACAATAGTAATAACGGTGGCGGCTCATGTCCATAAACTGCCTTATTGCTACAAGAAATTTTATTTTCTTTCATAGAAAGGCCACCAATTTTTAGGTTTTTTTTTAATTTTTTAATTTTTTTGCCCCTATTCTTCTTAACTCCTCAAGAGTCGGGGGGCGGTCATGTCTAGAGCTACTTTTGTAAATGCACTTTAGTTAATATTCCTTTCATTTATTTTATTTTATTTAACAAGCGAAACATAAGCTGGTTTGTGTAACAAAAAAAGAGTTATATTAAATTTGGATTATTTAATTCGTTTGGAATTTAAAAACTACGCATATTTGAGTGTTTTTTATTTTCAGTGTTGTTCCTCATAAGTTTATTTTCAGCATTTCAATGCTATGGATTTTCCTAACCCAATGGATACTAATTAAAATAATAATTTTGAAGCATGTGTAAATAACCTGTAACTTATATCAATTATCTACAATCAAATAATCATGCCCACAGATCATAATTTTGATTCAGCGGTTTTCACAAAATTTTATATCTAATTTCATGGTTGTCAACTAATTTGAGAGATCAAAATTTCATACCCACCAATATCCGAAACTTTTACCAGTTATTTAAATATTAATTTTTATCAGGCTACTTTTCATTGCATTATTTTCAATTCTCAAAACTTTGTTAATACGGATGAATTGACAACTTCGAGCTTGATTCTTAATAATGGAGCACCAGGACTTTCCATTCTTGCCATGCACGATGAAGACTATAGAAATATTTGTAAGCTTCATCTGTTTTGCATTGACGAACGAATCATTTGATCCATTTCAAAACATCACCGTGAAATAAACATCACCCAAATTTGAGTTCACTGTGAAATAACCATGACATTCACTATAAATTGTTCTATTTCTTATGGATGTAATTACAAATAAATTTCAGTAAAATGATTAAGCCTTTTTTGTCATCTATTAGAATGATAATTAAGTATGTGTCATGGAATATATATGGATTTGTGAGATTTTATACAGCAATTAAATGGGTAAAAATACTAGACAAATCATTATTTACAAGATAAACTCATAATTAATTAAAACTGTAGAAAATATCCCACTAAATATTGACAATAATTGAAGGCTAAATTTGTATAGTAATAGAGTCTTACTATTAATTACTTACTAAAGTACTATTTTGTGATAAAAGTATTCTTTAAAAGGTTGAACTATGAACAAAATAAAATGTAAATATAAAAAAATAATGGACAAATTCAATGGTTTAGTAGGTTACTCGTGTGTGGCATCCATCGTCGAATATATTCAAGTACTGCAAACAAATAGTTTTATATACTTGTACATAACAACTGAAAGGATTGCTTAGCGATTCTTTTATCATAAATACATAGTTTAGTTGAAAGTATGGTGCAACAATTTAAATCACGCAACTAAAATCTCATTGCATTATTTTCGATTTTAAAACTCTGTTAATACAGATGAATTGGTAATTTCGAGCTTGATGCATAAAAATAGAGCGTTAGGACTTTTCAATTTTCATATCATTGGTGGTTCTTGTTCATTGCTGACGATATTTGATGTAAAAAAATTGCGTTAGAAAATATTTTTATACTTTTTTATTGTAAATTTCTCTATTCCTTGTGGATGAAATTATAAATTAATTTTTGTAAAATGATTAAGTCTCTTAGGTCGTTATTAGAATGATAATTGAGTATGTGCCATGGATTGTGGGTTTGTGAGATTTTATGCAGCAATTAAATATGTAAAAAATACTAGACTTATAATTATTAACAAGAAGACATCATAATTAATTAATACAGCCGAATATAAAAGACTAAAGTTTGAATATAACTAATGGCTAAATTTGTACCGAAATAAAGTCATGCTATAGTATTATTTTGTGAAAGAAGCATTCTTTGAACAACTATGAACAAAATATAATGTAAATATAAAAAATACAATTGATAAATCCAATTGTTTAGTTGGTTACTCATGTGTGGCATTCATCATCGAATATATTTAAGTACTGTGCACAAATAGTTTTATATTCTCGTACATAACAGCTGAAAGGATTGCTTAGCGATTCTTTTATTGTAAATGCATAGTTTTGTTAAAATTTCAGTGCAACAATCTAAATCACACAACTAAAACCTCTTTGCATTATTTTCTATTTTTAAACTTTGTTACTATAGATGAGTTGACAGCTTCAAGCTTAATGCTTAATTATGGGGCGTTAAAACTTTTTTTTCGCCTCGGTAAACACTATAGAAATATTTGTAAGCTTCACTTGATTTATATTCACGAATGCATCATTTGATCTAAGTTAAAACAACATTGTGAAATATAAAACATTCAAATTTGAGTTCACCGTGAATTAAACATGAATTCATCATGAAATAAACATCACACTAACTTGAGTCCACCAATGCTCCGTTTCTAATGGATTGGATATTCGCAGTTCTTAGACATGAAATTCAATCTAGAGTAGGTGCTTATTCAAGCCTCGTCATGTTTCCAAACCTAAGGATAATAAAACAATTAAAATTACGCGCTCAGAGCAACTCATGTGTTAAATGAGCAAAAAAGAATATAAAAATAAAATCTCTACTTATAACAAACTGAAGAAAAGAACCACGAAACATAGTATGTCCTAAGATTTTATATTTTTTAGAAAAAAAATATTATTCTCCATTGCACAATTAGAAAAACTAATATTGTTAGGTACATTAATATTGCAGTAGACTTCACATGATAAAAATATGAAAGTGCTAATAAAAGAAAATAAAAAGTTGTTGGCCCTTAAGCTATCATTTCTATAGATGGGTAACCTAGATGATATGCTCCAGTTGTCTGCTTTTAATTTGCCAGACTTATATAAAAAACATTCCTAGACACTCTAGGTTAATATCTCCAGGCTTATATATAATCTATCAGGGCTTTTAAATTTATACCCAAATATGCTCGATTTCGGTTGCAATCGTACAAACTACGTTGAGTATTTGGGTCGATCCACGGGAACAGTTATTCGAGTTATTTGAATCTAATCCTATTGTTCAATCAAGTCAAGGGGTGAAGAATAATATGATTTTGGGATTAATTAAATCAAAGAAATAAAATAAGAAAATAAAATGGTTCTAATTAGAGAAAAGTTGGCTTAATAGATACAAAAAAGGGTTTTTGGTTGATTTACTTTCTACTTAACTCTTGTTCACAAGCTACTCTCTTACTTTCGTAGCGGTCTGCTTGTGAACTTGGATAGTTAGTTTACAGACGATTTATTTATTTCTAGACTGGCACATACAACCAACCTATAATCCAAGCGGCTAGTCTTAAGTAACTATAGTTATACATGAGCAATTAGTTTTTTTTTGTTTGATTGAGCAATTTAATGACTTAATTAACTTTTCTAAGATCTTTTTTTCAATAGGTCAAGTTATTTTAATCAAATCAATTAAACTCTTATCTAATCTAAGTTTCAATTTTTGTTCCTCGGCTTAAACTAAGCAAGTCTACTTCTTGGAACTAAGATTTCCCTCAATTTTCATCTGTTGGGAATAAATCTCTATTTCTGACTTATGATCTAGATCTCTTCTTTCGAACTATTGATCCTCTATTGGTAATGATATACTTAAATAAATCTAAGTTTGGTTGGGTTTAACTTTCTAACATTCAAGATTGGCCTAATCTTGACGGAAAAATACCGAATCTACTCAAACAATTCAAGCATAACAAATAATAAGTAAAGCACAAGAAATAAAACTCAATAAACAAGTTACAAACTAAGTAATCATGCAAACTAAGTTAAGTATCTATTTTTCAGCCATAGCCCCTAATCATACTACTCAAGTATGATCATTGTAACAACAAACAACAAGGTATCAACCATCATTACAGAATCAAACAAGAATTAATGAGAGATTATAACAAATCATAGTCGAATTCCTTTGTTTGTCTGCTGTGGCATGGACTAGGCGACCCGCCTGACTCCTGGTTTTGTGGACTGAAGACAGGGGAGCTCAATTCCTCCTCTGCTTAGGGGTTACGTCTCTGTAAAATTGGAAACATCGAACTCTCGAAACTCCCGCCCTTTTATAGACTGGAAAAGAACTATCGATGACAGTTAAGCGCTCAGAAGTGGATCATATCGTGACAGAAGTAGTGTAGGAGAGGTTGCCAAATTAATCGTCTGAACGTGGAAACTGTCTGAAACTTCTCTAGTGGCCTGCTCACTGATGTGATATGCCCACTTAAGATACTTCAAGTCATCTCTTGGCCTTCTCCTATCTGCCTGATGTTAGAGATATGTCCTAGAAGCCAATCATTTGATGGCTATTTATAATTTAGTTTATGTTATTGATGATGTTTGATCATTAGTTCATTGGTTTTTGTTATTGACAAATCATTCAGGTTGAGGATCTGAATTGTGGATCTCTGTGTTTCATTTATGATTAAATGACAACAATTAATAAATCTAAAATGTCCGTAATCTTGATAATTAATAAGGAGCATTAATTATCATAAAAGATTAGTATGCAAGTTAAGTGATGATTAAGTTCTACAAATCTTAGGTTACCAACTTAATTGCATATGTGTATGTTATTAGAACATAGTACAGGACACGACCCAATGAAATAAATATATCGATTGTGTTATGTGTCATTATTTATTTCATATGAGTTTGATTCTAAGTTTGAGATGATTCAACTTTTCCACATGAAGATAGGTTTAATAAATATCGTCTAACGTTGATTCATGATAAGGATTGCTATACGGACTTTATTTATGTTCTCTTGAATTGTGCAGGGAAAAGTTGTTCACCAAAAAAATCGTGTGTCCCTCATTAGTATACCTAGTGAGTGATGATATATGTTGGGCCCTTTGATGGAGTTGGATTGTTGGCTAGCAACTTGTACAATCAACTCCATATCAAGAAATATATAATCTGCAAGAATGACGCATTCCTATCTTGGATTATACAATGATATAATGTGACATAAGAATCAAAACAAAGAAATACTTTATTTCTTATGCAGGATTTAAATACTGTAACAGTACATTATTTATTTATATTAATTGGGAATCATAACGTGTTGCTAGATATCGCTTATGATTATTGAAAATAAATAGTGATTTAATTTTCATGGCCAACATGACATAAATTTTCAAGGGTCACACAAATAAAGTTTTATCCATACAGTGCATTATTTATTTATTTGCATTGGTAAATGTAAAAATATGATAAGTTGATTAATTAATTATATACCGTTGCGAACCGTTATAATTAATTAAATCAAAGGGATTATATAGAAATAAAATAAATAAATAATGCAATTGCTAATCCTAAAATAATTATCAATAAGTTGATAATTAATTTTGTTCAACATATTTTAATATAATTGTCTGAATTATATTAAAAGTGTAGGCATAATTTAATTAGCTTAATTGAAACCAAATAGAAAGCAATTGAAAAAGGCCCATTAAATATTTGATTTAATATGCTAAAAGAGATTAATTGAAATGTTCAAGTGGCCCAATTGAGCCCATGAAGGGGCCAGCCATAGGAAGGCAATTATGTCCAAAGAAATTAGGGTTAGGTTGGATTGTGTGGACTATATAAGCACTAATTATTGGTGCAAATGCAATCCTAATCCATTGCCTCCTCTCTATTCTTCCTTGGCCGCCATTCTCTCAAGTAGAGAGAAAACCTTGCTCTCTCCATTAGAGCTCTCTCTTAAGCTCTCTTAAGTGCTCATGTGTTGAGCCTTAGTTCCACTTAATTAAATTGTTGATTAATTAGAAGAAGAAAAGGGGATTAGCTTGAACCGTAGGTTTGCTAGCACAAACTGTTAGAGATATGTCCTAGAAGCCAATCAGTTGGTGGCTATTATATTAGTTTATGTTGTTGATGATACTTGATCATTTGTTCCTAGAGTTTATTATTGACAGATCATTCAGGTTGAGGATCTGAATTGTAGATCTCTGTGGATCATTCGTTAGAATGACAATAATATCTCTAAAGAGTCCATAATCTTGATAATTAACAAGGAACATTAATTATCATATAAGATTAGTATGCAAGTTAAGTGATGATTAAGTTCTACAAATCATAGGTAAGGAGTTACCGACTTAATTGCATATGTGTATGTTACTGGAACATAGTACAGGACATGACCCAATGAAATAAATATATGGATTGTGTTATGTGTCATTATTTATTTCATACGTGTTTGATTCTGAGTTTGAGATGGTTCAGTTTTTCCACATGAGGATAGGTTCTATAAATATCGTCTAACGTTGATTCCTGATAAGGGCTGCTATACGGACTTTATTTATGTTCTCTTGAATTGTGCGGGGAAAAACTGTTCATCAAGACAACCGTATGTCCCTCACTAGTTCACCTAGTGAGTGATGATATCTACTGGACCCCTTGATGGAGTTGGATCGTATGCGGACAACTAGGCGATCAACTCTAGATCAAGAAACGTATAATCTGCAAGAATGACACATTCCTATCTTGGATTATACAAGGATATCATGTCACATAGGAATCAAAACAATAAGATATCATTTCTTATGTAGGATTGAAGTGCTGTATTGGTACAGTATTTAATTTATGCGAATTGGGAATCATAACGTGTTGCTAGATACCGCTTATGATTAATGGAAATAAATGATGATTTATTTTCATAGCCAACATAGCATAAATCCTCAAAGGGTCACACAAATAGGACTTTAACCAAACGTGCATTATTTATTTGTTTGCAGTAGCGAGTATTGCGAATATGTGATAAGTTGATTAATTAATTATATACCGTTGCGAACCGTTATAATTAATTAACTCAAATAGATCATATAGAAATAATATAATGTATATGCTAATTCTAAATTAATTATTAATATGTTAATAATTAAGTTCGTTCAACGTATATTTATTATACTGAGCTAATCGGTTTTTTGTTTAATCAGTTAATTAAAAGCCCGATTTGAGATGGATTAATGGAGTGGATTAATGGGCTAATATAATATGTTGTGTAGCCTATAATTACCCATTAATTTTCGGATTTTGAGGGGCAAATCTGTCCAGATAAAATTGGAAGAGAGATAGGTTTCATATATAGCAACGTCGTTTATGGAAACACCAAGGCTTGACCTAATTCTCTCTCTCCCTCTCTCTCTAGCCGACGGCTCAAGCAAGAGGGCAGAATTTGTTCTCCTCTTGCATGCTCCTCCATCTCCCTCTCTAGCTCATGTGTTGAGCGATTTTCCTTCCAGTTAAACAGTTAACCGCGCGAAGGAGTAAAACAGGGAATTAGCTATCGTCTCGGACAAACTAGCACTTGTCTTGAGACTTTGGTTAATCTTCTAGGTGGACTCGAGGCAACTGGAGGCAGCCGCGAGGGTGACGAGCACGCCACCGACTCCAAGAGATTGGATTCGAGCCTCGCGAATACGATTTCGTGAGAGGTAAACCTCCTACGCTTCTCCTTTTACGTGTTAATTACTTGAATAACTAGATCCGTTTTTCGTGCGTGTTAATTGCTTGTTAAATGTTAATAAAAATTAAAATTGCACATGGACTTGAGTTCCTAACACAAAGCTCTAGGTCTTGGTTAATTCTTTTGGTGGACTCAAGAGCAAGATGAAGGAGGTGTTGGAGAGCATGACATTGACTCCCACGCTGTTGGTCGCGCCTTCTAGATGCGATACTAGAAGAGGTAAAATCATTTTCTTCCTCCATTTGCATTATTATGTCGATCCACTAGTTCCTACACTTGTGCTTGTGTAAAATAGTGTTAAATGTGATTTAAAATTAAAAGAAGCACAAAACCACACTTCCTTCAACTGATCCATCCTGCTTAGCACTATCTCGAGTCGCTCAAAAGTATTGTTTTATGCAGATTTAGAGCCACATCTGATGATTGTCCTATAAAAACATAAAAGGGCATGACAATACCTAAAAACTAACAAACATAGATAAAATAATCACATAAAATCAATCATAATTTGAGTCCAAATTGGATCAAAATCAATATATGAAAACGTCCTATCAGCATTCATCATTGAATATATTTAAGTACTGTGCACAAATAGTTTTATATTCTCATACATAACAACTGAAATGATTGCTTAGAGATTCTTTTATTGTAAATACATAGTTTTATTAAAATTTCTGTGAAACAATCTAAATCACACAACTAAAACCTCTTTGCATTATTTTCTATTTTCAAACTTTGTTACTACATATGAATTGGCAGATTCGAGCTTTATGCTTTGATGAAGGTCTAAGACCTAGGAATCAAATAAATTTATTAACCTAGAGCTAACGTCACTAGTCGTTTGGAGTTAAGCTTTAGGGTCGAACCCAAGGGACGGTACAATTGATTACCGGACTTATCCTTTTTCAAAAGCTATACGAGAATATTTTTATAGAGTTTTGAGTTATAAATCCTAAAGGTGTAATAAAATAGATGTTTTTAGTTGTTTTGTTAATTAAAATAATCTAAATAATATCTAAATAGGTAAAGTGGAGTTTTGGGATTTTTAACAATATAAAAAGCGTCTTAGGGTTCAGGTTTTACCTTGATTTGGACTCTAGAACATAGAACTTATCACTTTCGTGCATCGAACGGTGTTTTTCAAGCATATACCACTCTGTTCGGTCCGAACAGGGATCTATTCGGTCCGAACAGAAGGTATAAGTGTGTGCTTTGTGCTAGGATTTGTTGGTCAAACCTAGATATTCTAAACCTCAGCTTTCGCTTGTTGGACTAGACACTGGTTCAATCACAACTTAACCTAATTAACTCGATTGGTTCACAACTTTTGGTATAGAATTCAATCAACTTATACTTGTTTGTTGGAGTTCGTGGGGATATTTAGAGGTCTTTTGGACTGGTCTAAAAGTTACACTTTTGGTGTCAACTAATCTCCCCTTTCGGATCTACGATTTATCCTAAATACTTTATCTAAATTATCTTGATTACCCTAACTTTAGAACTTAACTAAATGTGGCCATTCATCTAGAAGTTAATTAGATCTAACCAAGCAATTTAAACTAGCAATTAATATAATTCTCAACAAAACAAATCAACAAAACATATCATATCATATCAAGTCAAATCACAACATCCAAACCTAAGTTACTTCCCTACTCCTAAGACTACATAAACTTAGCCTAACATAGTATCAAAACACACGAAAATAAGAGTACAAATCACAAGATACAAGCTCATCGAAAATAGAGAGGAAAACATAGGAAGAATAAACTGAATTGTCTTTCTATGCTTGATCTTCAATCTTCAAAGGCGATGGAGTGCTGCAGGAGCGTGTCACAACTTCTCCTTGCTGCCGTCACCTCAAGAATATGTTGTCTTGATGAATAATGGTGGATGGAGGCTATGGAAAGTGGATTTGAGCAATGGAAGGTAGGATTGGAGGTGTGGAGGCTTAGATTCCTTCCTTCTGGCCTAGGATCACATTTATATTGATCTCCACGCACATAGAAAGGTAATTGGAGTACCAAGGAAAGAAAACTTGCCAAAAGAACCAATTTTTCCGCATAAAACTTGCCATTTGAGCTTTGTCGGTGCTCTGTTCGGACCGAACAGAGGAGAGAAAATCCAGCAGAGGCTGCTACAGTACCATTCGGACCGAATGAACAGTGTTCGGATCGAACAGTAAGCGTGATATTCAGATTTTGGTCTCCGCTAGTATTTTGAGCATTATTTTTTCATCCGGACTCCGATTGAGATGATTCAAAAACCGTTAAAAAGCTTAGGATGAGCTCTTCAATGCTATTGATTCCATTTGGTCATTTATTCTCCCAAATCCTCCATTTTATGCAATAATTGAGCGTTTGGATCGAGCAAGGCCCCATTCGGTCCGAGCATGAGTCATTCGGTCAAAATCCATCTAAAATTCGAGAATCCACCAGAAATCATCAAGAAACCTAAAAATAAGAGAAAAGACGACGGCAAAGCCAAATCCTTGGAAAAACATGGCAATTCATTGAATAATTTAATGGTTTGAATGTCTTTTGAGTGCCAAGTATGGTCCAAATAGCAATAAATAATGATGATATCATGCTTAAATACGGGGTGTCAAGACTTTTTGTTTTCGCCGCGGTAAAAATTATGAAAATATTTGTAGGGCAAAAGTTATTTTGTAATCATGAACGTGTCATTTTATCTAAGTTAAAACATCATAGTGAAATATACAACATCCAAATTTGAGTTCACCGTGAATTAAATATGACATTCATCGTGAAATAAACATCACCCAAACTTGAGCCCAACATTACTCTGTTTTTCTTGGATTCGACATTCCCAGTTCATGGACACGAAATTCAATCTAGGGTAGGAGCTTATTCAAGTCTCGTCATGTTTCTAAAGAATTTAATTTGGATTGGTGCCTAAACCTAAGGATAGTAAAAAAAATTAAAATCAAGCGCTCAGAATGAATCATGTGTTAAATGAATAAAAAAGAAAATAAATATAAAATCTCTACTTATAACAAACAGAAGAACAGAACCACGAAACAAAGAATGTCCTAGGATTTTATATATTTTAGAAAAATTATAATTTTCCATTGCACAATTAGAAAATCTAACACTGTTAAGTACATTAATATTGCAGTAAACTTCACATGATAAAAGTATGAAAGTGCTAATAAAAGAAAAAAAAAAGGCGTGGCGTTTTAGCAATCATTTCTTTAGATGGCAAACCCAGATGGTATGCTCCAGATGTCCACTCGCAATTTGCCAGGCTTATATAAAGAACATTCTTAGACACTCTAGGTTAATATCTCACTGTAAAACTGTCATTTGTGTTGTCTAATAATACCTTCTTGCAATAAAAACACATCCCCTAATGCACGCAATTCTCGGACGTATATTTCCTCAACAGTGTGACAGAACATCGCCAAACTCTTACAATATGTGTAGATGGTAGTTGGCATTAAGCTTGCACCTTAGTTTCATTGTCTTCGCCTATATATGTTATTTGTGCATCGATCCCCATGCACTATTCATCTCTCATCTCATACACTCCATAGAAGAAGATATAGAAAAGTCATACTTTGTAGTTTTTACACAATATAGTTACTCCTTAAAACTTCATAGACGAATTTTTCATCATGGCTATGTTCAGTACAAATCAAAAAATTCTTATCAACATCTTGTTGCTGTTGGTACTAGTCATATTAAATTTGCAATGTTTCAATGCCACAAGGTTGCTTGAAGGAAGCTGGCCAGGTAGCCTTCTCAGTTCTATCTCGACGGATGGGCCTGGATCAAGGACGTCTAATTGTAGCCGTAATTATCGTATCATTGGTGGTTCTTGTTGATTACTGGCGATATTTGATGTAAAAAAATTTTTGCATTAGAAAATATTTTTATACTTTTTTGTATTGTAAATTTCTCTATTCCTTGTGGATGAAATTACAAATAAATCTCTGTAAAATGATTAAGTCTCACTGGTCGTCTATTAGAATTATAGTTGAGTATGTGCCACGGATTGTGGGTTTGTGAGATTTTTTTTTGCATCAATTAAATGTGTAAAAAATACTAGACAAATTATCATTTACAAGAAGACATCTATAATTAATTAACACAGTCGGATATAAGAGACTAAAGTTTGAATATAACTAATGGCTAAATTTGTACCGAAATAGAGTCATGCTATTGTATTATTTTGTGAAAGAAGTATTCTTTGAAGAACTATGAACAAAATATAATGTAATTATAAAAATACAATTGATAAATCCAATCGTTTAGTTGGTTAATCTTGTGTGGCATTTATCGTCGAATATATTTAAGTATATTTGTAAATTTATAAATGACATGTATATTAATTGTGTATAATCAAAATTAATTGTAAAATAAGCATTAGTAAGCCTTGCCGGTGCAGCAGGCATTCGCGGGCGGGCATTTTGTCGTGTGTTGTCCAGTTACAGTATTCGACGGGGTGTCACACCAATATGATCAGAACCTCCTTGCCTTCCTCCATATCCATAACAACAAAATCGCCCAGCACAAGAAACTTACCAACTTGCATAGGGACATCCTCTAGAATACCCAATGGCAGCCGCATTGAGGAGTCAACAAGCTGCAGTGTCATCCTTGTGGGTCTCAATTCTCCAAACCCGATCTTCTCATACACCGTCTTAGGCATGAGACTCGCGCTTTCCCCCTTGTCGCACAAGGCCTGTTTGATGATAGCCTTTCCAATAACACAAGGCAAAGAGAACCTACCTGGATCCTCCAATTTGATGATTTTTTGTTTTCGCCGCGGTAAAAACTATGGAAATATTTGTAGGGCTAACTTATTTTGTAATCACGAACGTGTCATTTTATCTAAGTTAAAACATCATAGTGAAATATACAACATCCAAATTTGAATTCACCGTGAATTAAACATGACATTCATCGTGAAATAAACATCTCCCTAACTTGAGTCCACCATTGCTCCGTTTCTCTTGGATTGGACATTCCCAGTTCTTGGACACGAAATTCAATCTAGGGTAGGAGCTTATTCAAGCCTCGTCATGTTTCCAAAGAATTTAATTTGGATTGGTGCCTAAACCTAAGGATAGTAAAAAGAATTAAAATCAAGCGCTCAGAATGACTCATGTGTTAAATGAGTAAAAATGAAAATAAATAAAAAATCTCTGCTTAAAACAAACGGAAGAACAGAACCACGAAACAAAGAATGTCATAGGATTTTATATATTTTAGAAAAATTATAATTTTCCATTGCACAATTAGAAAATCTAACACTGTTAAGTACATTAATATTGCAGTAAACTTCACATGATAAAAGTATGAAAGTGCTAATAAAAGAAAAAAAAAAAGGCGTGGCGTTTTAGCAATCATTTCTTTAGATGGCAAACCCAGATGGTATGCTCCAGATGTCCACTCGCAATTTGCCAGGCTTATATAAAGAACATTCTCAGACACTCTAGGTTAATATCTCACTGTAAAACTGTCATTTGTGTTGTCTAATAATACCTTCTTGCAATAAAAACACATCCCCTAATGCACGCAATTCTCGGACGTATATTTCCTCAACAGTGTGACAGAACATCGCCAAACTCTTACAATATGTGTAGATGGTAGTTGGCATTAAGCTTGCACCTTAGTTTCATTGTCTTCGCCTATATATGTTATTTGTGCATCGATCCCCATGCACTATTCATCTCTCATCTCATACACTCCATAGAAGAAGATATAGAAAAGTCATACTTTGTAGTTTTTACACAATATAGTTACTCCTTAAAACTTCATAGACGAATTTTTCATCATGGCTATGTTCAGTACAAATCAAAAAATTCTTATCAACATCTTGTTGCTGTTGGTACTAGTCATATTAAATTTGCAATGTTTCAATGCCACAAGGTTGCTTGAAGGAAGCTGGCCAGGTAGCCTTCTCAGTTCTATCTCGACGGATGGGCCTGGATCAAGGACGTCTAATTGTAGCCGTAATTATCGTATCATTGGTGGTTCTTGTTGATTACTGGCGATATTTGATGTAAAAAAATTTTTGCATTAGAAAATATTTTTATACTTTTTTGTATTGTAAATTTCTCTATTCCTTGTGGATGAAATTACAAATAAATCTCTGTAAAATGATTAAGTCTCACTGGTCGTCTATTAGAATTATAGTTGAGTATGTGCCACGGATTGTGGGTTTGTGAGATTTTTTTTTGCATCAATTAAATGTGTAAAAAATACTAGACAAATTATCATTTACAAGAAGACATCTATAATTAATTAACACAGTCGGATATAAGAGACTAAAGTTTGAATATAACTAATGGCTAAATTTGTACCGAAATAGAGTCATGCTATTGTATTATTTTGTGAAAGAAGTATTCTTTGAAGAACTATGAACAAAATATAATGTAATTATAAAAATACAATTGATAAATCCAATCGTTTAGTTGGTTAATCTTGTGTGGCATTTATCGTCGAATATATTTAAGTATATTTGTAAATTTATAAATGACATGTATATTAATTGTGTATAATCAAAATTAATTGTAAAATAAGCATTAGTAAGCCTTGCCGGTGCAGCAGGCATTCGCGGGCGGGCATTTTGTCGTGTGTTGTCCAGTTACAGTATTCGACGGGGTGTCACACCAATATGATCAGAACCTCCTTGCCTTCCTCCATATCCATAACAACAAAATCGCCCAGCACAAGAAACTTACCAACTTGCATAGGGACATCCTCTAGAATACCCAATGGCAGCCGCATTGAGGAGTCAACAAGCTGCAGTGTCATCCTTGTGGGTCTCAATTCTCCAAACCCGATCTTCTCATACACCGTCTTAGGCATGAGACTCGCGCTTTCCCCCTTGTCGCACAAGGCCTGTTTGATGATAGCCTTTCCAATAACACAAGGCAAAGAGAACCTACCTGGATCCTCCAATTTGATGATTTTTTGTTTTCGCCGCGGTAAAAACTATGGAAATATTTGTAGGGCTAACTTATTTTGTAATCACGAACGTGTCATTTTATCTAAGTTAAAACATCATAGTGAAATATACAACATCCAAATTTGAATTCACCGTGAATTAAACATGACATTCATCGTGAAATAAACATCTCCCTAACTTGAGTCCACCATTGCTCCGTTTCTCTTGGATTGGACATTCCCAGTTCTTGGACACGAAATTCAATCTAGGGTAGGAGCTTATTCAAGCCTCGTCATGTTTCCAAAGAATTTAATTTGGATTGGTGCCTAAACCTAAGGATAGTAAAAAGAATTAAAATCAAGCGCTCAGAATGACTCATGTGTTAAATGAGTAAAAATGAAAATAAATAAAAAATCTCTGCTTAAAACAAACGGAAGAACAGAACCACGAAACAAAGAATGTCATAGGATTTTATATATTTTAGAAAAATTATAATTTTCCATTGCACAATTAGAAAATCTAACACTGTTAAGTACATTAATATTGCAGTAAACTTCACATGATAAAAGTATGAAAGTGCTAATAAAAGAAAAAAAAAAGGCGTGGCGTTTTAGCAATCATTTCTTTAGATGGCAAACCCAGATGGTATGCTCCAGATGTCCACTCGCAATTTGCCAGGCTTATATAAAGAACATTCTCAGACACTCTAGGTTAATATCTCACTGTAAAACTGTCATTTGTGTTGTCTAATAATACCTTCTTGCAATAAAAACACATCCCCTAATGCACGCAATTCTCGGACGTATATTTCCTCAACAGTGTGACAGAACATCGCCAAACTCTTACAATATGTGTAGATGGTAGTTGGCATTAAGCTTGCACCTTAGTTTCATTGTCTTCGCCTATATATGTTATTTGTGCATCGATCCCCATGCACTATTCATCTCTCATCTCATACACTCCATAGAAGAAGATATAGAAAAGTCATACTTTGTAGTTTTTACACAATATAGTTACTCCTTAAAACTTCATAGACGAATTTTTCATCATGGCTATGTTCAGTACAAATCAAAAAATTCTTATCAACATCTTGTTGCTGTTGGTACTAGTCATATTAAATTTGCAATGTTTCAATGCCACAAGGTTGCTTGAAGGAAGCTGGCCAGGTAGCCTTCTCAGTTCTATCTCGACGGATGGGCCTGGATCAAGGACGTCTAATTGTAGCCGTAATTATCGTATCATTGGTGGTTCTTGTTGATTACTGGCGATATTTGATGTAAAAAAATTTTTGCATTAGAAAATATTTTTATACTTTTTTGTATTGTAAATTTCTCTATTCCTTGTGGATGAAATTACAAATAAATCTCTGTAAAATGATTAAGTCTCACTGGTCGTCTATTAGAATTATAGTTGAGTATGTGCCACGGATTGTGGGTTTGTGAGATTTTTTTTTGCATCAATTAAATGTGTAAAAAATACTAGACAAATTATCATTTACAAGAAGACATCTATAATTAATTAACACAGTCGGATATAAGAGACTAAAGTTTGAATATAACTAATGGCTAAATTTGTACCGAAATAGAGTCATGCTATTGTATTATTTTGTGAAAGAAGTATTCTTTGAAGAACTATGAACAAAATATAATGTAATTATAAAAATACAATTGATAAATCCAATCGTTTAGTTGGTTAATCTTGTGTGGCATTTATCGTCGAATATATTTAAGTATATTTGTAAATTTATAAATGACATGTATATTAATTGTGTATAATCAAAATTAATTGTAAAATAAGCATTAGTAAGCCTTGCCGGTGCAGCAGGCATTCGCGGGCGGGCATTTTGTCGTGTGTTGTCCAGTTACAGTATTCGACGGGGTGTCACACCAATATGATCAGAACCTCCTTGCCTTCCTCCATATCCATAACAACAAAATCGCCCAGCACAAGAAACTTACCAACTTGCATAGGGACATCCTCTAGAATACCCAATGGCAGCCGCATTGAGGAGTCAACAAGCTGCAGTGTCATCCTTGTGGGTCTCAATTCTCCAAACCCGATCTTCTCATACACCGTCTTAGGCATGAGACTCGCGCTTTCCCCCTTGTCGCACAAGGCCTGTTTGATGATAGCCTTTCCAATAACACAAGGCAAAGAGAACCTACCTGGATCCTCCAATTTGATGATTTTTTGTTTTCGCCGCGGTAAAAACTATGGAAATATTTGTAGGGCTAACTTATTTTGTAATCACGAACGTGTCATTTTATCTAAGTTAAAACATCATAGTGAAATATACAACATCCAAATTTGAATTCACCGTGAATTAAACATGACATTCATCGTGAAATAAACATCTCCCTAACTTGAGTCCACCATTGCTCCGTTTCTCTTGGATTGGACATTCCCAGTTCTTGGACACGAAATTCAATCTAGGGTAGGAGCTTATTCAAGCCTCGTCATGTTTCCAAAGAATTTAATTTGGATTGGTGCCTAAACCTAAGGATAGTAAAAAGAATTAAAATCAAGCGCTCAGAATGACTCATGTGTTAAATGAGTAAAAATGAAAATAAATAAAAAATCTCTGCTTAAAACAAACGGAAGAACAGAACCACGAAACAAAGAATGTCATAGGATTTTATATATTTTAGAAAAATTATAATTTTCCATTGCACAATTAGAAAATCTAACACTGTTAAGTACATTAATATTGCAGTAAACTTCACATGATAAAAGTATGAAAGTGCTAATAAAAGAAAAAAAAAAAGGCGTGGCGTTTTAGCAATCATTTCTTTAGATGGCAAACCCAGATGGTATGCTCCAGATGTCCACTCGCAATTTGCCAGGCTTATATAAAGAACATTCTCAGACACTCTAGGTTAATATCTCACTGTAAAACTGTCATTTGTGTTGTCTAATAATACCTTCTTGCAATAAAAACACATCCCCTAATGCACGCAATTCTCGGACGTATATTTCCTCAACAGTGTGACAGAACATCGCCAAACTCTTACAATATGTGTAGATGGTAGTTGGCATTAAGCTTGCACCTTAGTTTCATTGTCTTCGCCTATATATGTTATTTGTGCATCGATCCCCATGCACTATTCATCTCTCATCTCATACACTCCATAGAAGAAGATATAGAAAAGTCATACTTTGTAGTTTTTACACAATATAGTTACTCCTTAAAACTTCATAGACGAATTTTTCATCATGGCTATGTTCAGTACAAATCAAAAAATTCTTATCAACATCTTGTTGCTGTTGGTACTAGTCATATTAAATTTGCAATGTTTCAATGCCACAAGGTTGCTTGAAGGAAGCTGGCCAGGTAGCCTTCTCAGTTCTATCTCGACGGATGGGCCTGGATCAAGGACGTCTAATTGTAGCCGTAATTATCGTATCATTGGTGGTTCTTGTTGATTACTGGCGATATTTGATGTAAAAAAATTTTTGCATTAGAAAATATTTTTATACTTTTTTGTATTGTAAATTTCTCTATTCCTTGTGGATGAAATTACAAATAAATCTCTGTAAAATGATTAAGTCTCACTGGTCGTCTATTAGAATTATAGTTGAGTATGTGCCACGGATTGTGGGTTTGTGAGATTTTTTTTTGCATCAATTAAATGTGTAAAAAATACTAGACAAATTATCATTTACAAGAAGACATCTATAATTAATTAACACAGTCGGATGTAAGAGACTAAAGTTTGAATATAACTAATGGCTAAATTTGTACCGAAATAGAGTCATGCTATTGTATTATTTTGTGAAAGAAGTATTCTTTGAAGAACTATGAACAAAATATAATGTAATTATAAAAATACAATTGATAAATCCAATCGTTTAGTTGGTTAATCTTGTGTGGCATTTATCGTCGAATATATTTAAGTATATTTGTAAATTTATAAATGACATGTATATTAATTGTGTATAATCAAAATTAATTGTAAAATAAGCATTAGTAAGCCTTGCCGGTGCAGCAGGCATTCGCGGGCGGGCATTTTGTCGTGTGTTGTCCAGTTACAGTATTCGACGGGGTGTCACACCAATATGATCAGAACCTCCTTGCCTTCCTCCATATCCATAACAACAAAATCGCCCAGCACAAGAAACTTACCAACTTGCATAGGGACATCCTCTAGAATACCCAATGGCAGCCGCATTGAGGAGTCAACAAGCTGCAGTGTCATCCTTGTGGGTCTCAATTCTCCAAACCCGATCTTCTCATACACCGTCTTAGGCATGAGACTCGCGCTTTCCCCCTTGTCGCACAAGGCCTGTTTGATGATAGCCTTTCCAATAACACAAGGCAAAGAGAACCTACCTGGATCCTCCAATTTGATGATTTTTTGTTTTCGCCGCGGTAAAAACTATGGAAATATTTGTAGGGCTAACTTATTTTGTAATCACGAACGTGTCATTTTATCTAAGTTAAAACATCATAGTGAAATATACAACATCCAAATTTGAATTCACCGTGAATTAAACATGACATTCATCGTGAAATAAACATCTCCCTAACTTGAGTCCACCATTGCTCCGTTTCTCTTGGATTGGACATTCCCAGTTCTTGGACACGAAATTCAATCTAGGGTAGGAGCTTATTCAAGCCTCGTCATGTTTCCAAAGAATTTAATTTGGATTGGTGCCTAAACCTAAGGATAGTAAAAAGAATTAAAATCAAGCGCTCAGAATGACTCATGTGTTAAATGAGTAAAAATGAAAATAAATAAAAAATCTCTGCTTAAAACAAACGGAAGAACAGAACCACGAAACAAAGAATGTCATAGGATTTTATATATTTTAGAAAAATTATAATTTTCCATTGCACAATTAGAAAATCTAACACTGTTAAGTACATTAATATTGCAGTAAACTTCACATGATAAAAGTATGAAAGTGCTAATAAAAGAAAAAAAAAAAGGCGTGGCGTTTTAGCAATCATTTCTTTAGATGGCAAACCCAGATGGTATGCTCCAGATGTCCACTCGCAATTTGCCAGGCTTATATAAAGAACATTCTCAGACACTCTAGGTTAATATCTCACTGTAAAACTGTCATTTGTGTTGTCTAATAATACCTTCTTGCAATAAAAACACATCCCCTAATGCACGCAATTCTCGGACGTATATTTCCTCAACAGTGTGACAGAACATCGCCAAACTCTTACAATATGTGTAGATGGTAGTTGGCATTAAGCTTGCACCTTAGTTTCATTGTCTTCGCCTATATATGTTATTTGTGCATCGATCCCCATGCACTATTCATCTCTCATCTCATACACTCCATAGAAGAAGATATAGAAAAGTCATACTTTGTAGTTTTTACACAATATAGTTACTCCTTAAAACTTCATAGACGAATTTTTCATCATGGCTATGTTCAGTACAAATCAAAAAATTCTTATCAACATCTTGTTGCTGTTGGTACTAGTCATATTAAATTTGCAATGTTTCAATGCCACAAGGTTGCTTGAAGGAAGCTGGCCAGGTAGCCTTCTCAGTTCTATCTCGACGGATGGGCCTGGATCAAGGACGTCTAATTGTAGCCGTAATTATCGTATCATTGGTGGTTCTTGTTGATTACTGGCGATATTTGATGTAAAAAAATTTTTGCATTAGAAAATATTTTTATACTTTTTTGTATTGTAAATTTCTCTATTCCTTGTGGATGAAATTACAAATAAATCTCTGTAAAATGATTAAGTCTCACTGGTCGTCTATTAGAATTATAGTTGAGTATGTGCCACGGATTGTGGGTTTGTGAGATTTTTTTTTGCATCAATTAAATGTGTAAAAAATACTAGACAAATTATCATTTACAAGAAGACATCTATAATTAATTAACACAGTCGGATATAAGAGACTAAAGTTTGAATATAACTAATGGCTAAATTTGTACCGAAATAGAGTCATGCTATTGTATTATTTTGTGAAAGAAGTATTCTTTGAAGAACTATGAACAAAATATAATGTAATTATAAAAATACAATTGATAAATCCAATCGTTTAGTTGGTTAATCTTGTGTGGCATTTATCGTCGAATATATTTAAGTATATTTGTAAATTTATAAATGACATGTATATTAATTGTGTATAATCAAAATTAATTGTAAAATAAGCATTAGTAAGCCTTGCCGGTGCAGCAGGCATTCGCGGGCGGGCATTTTGTCGTGTGTTGTCCAGTTACAGTATTCGACGGGGTGTCACACCAATATGATCAGAACCTCCTTGCCTTCCTCCATATCCATAACAACAAAATCGCCCAGCACAAGAAACTTACCAACTTGCATAGGGACATCCTCTAGAATACCCAATGGCAGCCGCATTGAGGAGTCAACAAGCTGCAGTGTCATCCTTGTGGGTCTCAATTCTCCAAACCCGATCTTCTCATACACCGTCTTAGGCATGAGACTCGCGCTTTCCCCCTTGTCGCACAAGGCCTGTTTGATGATAGCCTTTCCAATAACACAAGGCAAAGAGAACCTACCTGGATCCTCCAATTTGATGATTTTTTGTTTTCGCCGCGGTAAAAACTATGGAAATATTTGTAGGGCTAACTTATTTTGTAATCACGAACGTGTCATTTTATCTAAGTTAAAACATCATAGTGAAATATACAACATCCAAATTTGAATTCACCGTGAATTAAACATGACATTCATCGTGAAATAAACATCTCCCTAACTTGAGTCCACCATTGCTCCGTTTCTCTTGGATTGGACATTCCCAGTTCTTGGACACGAAATTCAATCTAGGGTAGGAGCTTATTCAAGCCTCGTCATGTTTCCAAAGAATTTAATTTGGATTGGTGCCTAAACCTAAGGATAGTAAAAAGAATTAAAATCAAGCGCTCAGAATGACTCATGTGTTAAATGAGTAAAAATGAAAATAAATAAAAAATCTCTGCTTAAAACAAACGGAAGAACAGAACCACGAAACAAAGAATGTCATAGGATTTTATATATTTTAGAAAAATTATAATTTTCCATTGCACAATTAGAAAATCTAACACTGTTAAGTACATTAATATTGCAGTAAACTTCACATGATAAAAGTATGAAAGTGCTAATAAAAGAAAAAAAAAAAGGCGTGGCGTTTTAGCAATCATTTCTTTAGATGGCAAACCCAGATGGTATGCTCCAGATGTCCACTCGCAATTTGCCAGGCTTATATAAAGAACATTCTCAGACACTCTAGGTTAATATCTCACTGTAAAACTGTCATTTGTGTTGTCTAATAATACCTTCTTGCAATAAAAACACATCCCCTAATGCACGCAATTCTCGGACGTATATTTCCTCAACAGTGTGACAGAACATCGCCAAACTCTTACAATATGTGTAGATGGTAGTTGGCATTAAGCTTGCACCTTAGTTTCATTGTCTTCGCCTATATATGTTATTTGTGCATCGATCCCCATGCACTATTCATCTCTCATCTCATACACTCCATAGAAGAAGATATAGAAAAGTCATACTTTGTAGTTTTTACACAATATAGTTACTCCTTAAAACTTCATAGACGAATTTTTCATCATGGCTATGTTCAGTACAAATCAAAAAATTCTTATCAACATCTTGTTGCTGTTGGTACTAGTCATATTAAATTTGCAATGTTTCAATGCCACAAGGTTGCTTGAAGGAAGCTGGCCAGGTAGCCTTCTCAGTTCTATCTCGACGGATGGGCCTGGATCAAGGACGTCTAATTGTAGCCGTAATTATCGTATCATTGGTGGTTCTTGTTGATTACTGGCGATATTTGATGTAAAAAAATTTTTGCATTAGAAAATATTTTTATACTTTTTTGTATTGTAAATTTCTCTATTCCTTGTGGATGAAATTACAAATAAATCTCTGTAAAATGATTAAGTCTCACTGGTCGTCTATTAGAATTATAGTTGAGTATGTGCCACGGATTGTGGGTTTGTGAGATTTTTTTTTGCATCAATTAAATGTGTAAAAAATACTAGACAAATTATCATTTACAAGAAGACATCTATAATTAATTAACACAGTCGGATATAAGAGACTAAAGTTTGAATATAACTAATGGCTAAATTTGTACCGAAATAGAGTCATGCTATTGTATTATTTTGTGAAAGAAGTATTCTTTGAAGAACTATGAACAAAATATAATGTAATTATAAAAATACAATTGATAAATCCAATCGTTTAGTTGGTTAATCTTGTGTGGCATTTATCGTCGAATATATTTAAGTATATTTGTAAATTTATAAATGACATGTATATTAATTGTGTATAATCAAAATTAATTGTAAAATAAGCATTAGTAAGCCTTGCCGGTGCAGCAGGCATTCGCGGGCGGGCATTTTGTCGTGTGTTGTCCAGTTACAGTATTCGACGGGGTGTCACACCAATATGATCAGAACCTCCTTGCCTTCCTCCATATCCATAACAACAAAATCGCCCAGCACAAGAAACTTACCAACTTGCATAGGGACATCCTCTAGAATACCCAATGGCAGCCGCATTGAGGAGTCAACAAGCTGCAGTGTCATCCTTGTGGGTCTCAATTCTCCAAACCCGATCTTCTCATACACCGTCTTAGGCATGAGACTCGCGCTTTCCCCCTTGTCGCACAAGGCCTGTTTGATGATAGCCTTTCCAATAACACAAGGCAAAGAGAACCTACCTGGATCCTCCAATTTGATGATTTTTTGTTTTCGCCGCGGTAAAAACTATGGAAATATTTGTAGGGCTAACTTATTTTGTAATCACGAACGTGTCATTTTATCTAAGTTAAAACATCATAGTGAAATATACAACATCCAAATTTGAATTCACCGTGAATTAAACATGACATTCATCGTGAAATAAACATCTCCCTAACTTGAGTCCACCATTGCTCCGTTTCTCTTGGATTGGACATTCCCAGTTCTTGGACACGAAATTCAATCTAGGGTAGGAGCTTATTCAAGCCTCGTCATGTTTCCAAAGAATTTAATTTGGATTGGTGCCTAAACCTAAGGATAGTAAAAAGAATTAAAATCAAGCGCTCAGAATGACTCATGTGTTAAATGAGTAAAAATGAAAATAAATAAAAAATCTCTGCTTAAAACAAACGGAAGAACAGAACCACGAAACAAAGAATGTCATAGGATTTTATATATTTTAGAAAAATTATAATTTTCCATTGCACAATTAGAAAATCTAACACTGTTAAGTACATTAATATTGCAGTAAACTTCACATGATAAAAGTATGAAAGTGCTAATAAAAGAAAAAAAAAAAGGCGTGGCGTTTTAGCAATCATTTCTTTAGATGGCAAACCCAGATGGTATGCTCCAGATGTCCACTCGCAATTTGCCAGGCTTATATAAAGAACATTCTCAGACACTCTAGGTTAATATCTCACTGTAAAACTGTCATTTGTGTTGTCTAATAATACCTTCTTGCAATAAAAACACATCCCCTAATGCACGCAATTCTCGGACGTATATTTCCTCAACAGTGTGACAGAACATCGCCAAACTCTTACAATATGTGTAGATGGTAGTTGGCATTAAGCTTGCACCTTAGTTTCATTGTCTTCGCCTATATATGTTATTTGTGCATCGATCCCCATGCACTATTCATCTCTCATCTCATACACTCCATAGAAGAAGATATAGAAAAGTCATACTTTGTAGTTTTTACACAATATAGTTACTCCTTAAAACTTCATAGACGAATTTTTCATCATGGCTATGTTTAGTACAAATCAAAAAATTCTTATCAACATCTTGTTGCTGTTGGTACTAGTCATATTAAATTTGCAATGTTTCAATGCCACAAGGTTGCTTGAAGGAAGCTGGCCAGGTAGCCTTCTCAGTTCTATCTCGACGGATGGGCCTGGATCAAGGACGTCTAATTGTAGCCGTAATTATCGTATCATTGGTGGTTCTTGTTGATTACTGGCGATATTTGATGTAAAAAAATTTTTGCATTAGAAAATATTTTTATACTTTTTTGTATTGTAAATTTCTCTATTCCTTGTGGATGAAATTACAAATAAATCTCTGTAAAATGATTAAGTCTCACTGGTCGTCTATTAGAATTATAGTTGAGTATGTGCCACGGATTGTGGGTTTGTGAGATTTTTTTTTGCATCAATTAAATGTGTAAAAAATACTAGACAAATTATCATTTACAAGAAGACATCTATAATTAATTAACACAGTCGGATATAAGAGACTAAAGTTTGAATATAACTAATGGCTAAATTTGTACCGAAATAGAGTCATGCTATTGTATTATTTTGTGAAAGAAGTATTCTTTGAAGAACTATGAACAAAATATAATGTAATTATAAAAATACAATTGATAAATCCAATCGTTTAGTTGGTTAATCTTGTGTGGCATTTATCGTCGAATATATTTAAGTATATTTGTAAATTTATAAATGACATGTATATTAATTGTGTATAATCAAAATTAATTGTAAAATAAGCATTAGTAAGCCTTGCCGGTGCAGCAGGCATTCGCGGGCGGGCATTTTGTCGTGTGTTGTCCAGTTACAGTATTCGACGGGGTGTCACACCAATATGATCAGAACCTCCTTGCCTTCCTCCATATCCATAACAACAAAATCGCCCAGCACAAGAAACTTACCAACTTGCATAGGGACATCCTCTAGAATACCCAATGGCAGCCGCATTGAGGAGTCAACAAGCTGCAGTGTCATCCTTGTGGGTCTCAATTCTCCAAACCCGATCTTCTCATACACCGTCTTAGGCATGAGACTCGCGCTTTCCCCCTTGTCGCACAAGGCCTGTTTGATGATAGCCTTTCCAATAACACAAGGCAAAGAGAACCTACCTGGATCCTCCAATTTGATGATTTTTTGTTTTCGCCGCGGTAAAAACTATGGAAATATTTGTAGGGCTAACTTATTTTGTAATCACGAACGTGTCATTTTATCTAAGTTAAAACATCATAGTGAAATATACAACATCCAAATTTGAATTCACCGCGAATTAAACATGACATTCATCGTGAAATAAACATCTCCCTAACTTGAGTCCACCATTGCTCCGTTTCTCTTGGATTGGACATTCCCAGTTCTTGGACACGAAATTCAATCTAGGGTAGGAGCTTATTCAAGCCTCGTCATGTTTCCAAAGAATTTAATTTGGATTGGTGCCTAAACCTAAGGATAGTAAAAAGAATTAAAATCAAGCGCTCAGAATGACTCATGTGTTAAATGAGTAAAAATGAAAATAAATAAAAAATCTCTGCTTAAAACAAACGGAAGAACAGAACCACGAAACAAAGAATGTCATAGGATTTTATATATTTTAGAAAAATTATAATTTTCCATTGCACAATTAGAAAATCTAACACTGTTAAGTACATTAATATTGCAGTAAACTTCACATGATAAAAGTATGAAAGTGCTAATAAAAGAAAAAAAAAAAGGCGTGGCGTTTTAGCAATCATTTCTTTAGATGGCAAACCCAGATGGTATGCTCCAGATGTCCACTCGCAATTTGCCAGGCTTATATAAAGAACATTCTCAGACACTCTAGGTTAATATCTCACTGTAAAACTGTCATTTGTGTTGTCTAATAATACCTTCTTGCAATAAAAACACATCCCCTAATGCACGCAATTCTCGGACGTATATTTCCTCAACAGTGTGACAGAACATCGCCAAACTCTTACAATATGTGTAGATGGTAGTTGGCATTAAGCTTGCACCTTAGTTTCATTGTCTTCGCCTATATATGTTATTTGTGCATCGATCCCCATGCACTATTCATCTCTCATCTCATACACTCCATAGAAGAAGATATAGAAAAGTCATACTTTGTAGTTTTTACACAATATAGTTACTCCTTAAAACTTCATAGACGAATTTTTCATCATGGCTATGTTCAGTACAAATCAAAAAATTCTTATCAACATCTTGTTGCTGTTGGTACTAGTCATATTAAATTTGCAATGTTTCAATGCCACAAGGTTGCTTGAAGGAAGCTGGCCAGGTAGCCTTCTCAGTTCTATCTCGACGGATGGGCCTGGATCAAGGACGTCTAATTGTAGCCGTAATTATCGTATCATTGGTGGTTCTTGTTGATTACTGGCGATATTTGATGTAAAAAAATTTTTGCATTAGAAAATATTTTTATACTTTTTTGTATTGTAAATTTCTCTATTCCTTGTGGATGAAATTACAAATAAATCTCTGTAAAATGATTAAGTCTCACTGGTCGTCTATTAGAATTATAGTTGAGTATGTGCCACGGATTGTGGGTTTGTGAGATTTTTTTTTGCATCAATTAAATGTGTAAAAAATACTAGACAAATTATCATTTACAAGAAGACATCTATAATTAATTAACACAGTCGGATATAAGAGACTAAAGTTTGAATATAACTAATGGCTAAATTTGTACCGAAATAGAGTCATGCTATTGTATTATTTTGTGAAAGAAGTATTCTTTGAAGAACTATGAACAAAATATAATGTAATTATAAAAATACAATTGATAAATCCAATC